>OX392463.1:50950315-52200315 GCA_947623515.1 Neoascia interrupta
GTTTAAGACCTGCAAGTTATCTCCTCACCTCCTAGACCCTGATTCCGTATAATCCTCAAAACTCAAAAACATACATCATTATCTTCTTCGGTTCTTGACGACGATGCCGCATCGGATTTTCAGGCCTAGCCTTAGAAATTACAATCTTTTCAAAGGGCTCTAAAACAGGGGAGGGAACAGGTTTCTAAGACTTCACAAGAGGAAGAGCTAAGAGTCTCCTTAAAATTAAAGGCTACAAATACAAGAAGAATATTTCACTTAGGGGCCAGTTTTTCAGTGCGAGAACATCCGAGTTTCCGAGTTAAACTGAGATTAACCCCAGAAATTAGTTTTTCAGTGAATTTGTTTCAAGGGTTGATCTAGGCTTAACTTTCCAAATTTGGTTATTTAATCCCTGATCAACTCTGGAGAACAGTATGAACTTCTTTAAGGGGTTTTCCTGGAACGGACAATAGATTTCCGTGTTTCTGTGAAAAATTACATCTGGGAATAAGTCGAACCTTTTTTTCCTGTGTTTTTCTTTGTGAAGTGAGAGTTGGGAGAGGCAATAATTTCGAGAGTCGAAGAGTTTGACAACTTTGTTTACGGAGCTAACTTTACACTGAAAAACTGTTCGCTGGGTTAACTCCAGAATCATTTTGTTACGAGATTAACAGTTTAAGCTGGGCTTAACTTGGCACCGAAAAGCTGGTCCTTACAGGTTCTGGTTTTAGCTAGGGCGGCAGAGCTTACACAAGATCGACATCCGGGAGAGATCGATACCCAGAACCCAGGATACGCTAAAGGTTATAGTCAGGGCTGTAGCACAATGCTTTATGCATTATACAGTCAGACCCGAGTTCGAGTGAGAATTATGCTGGTCACCAGGACACCTCGGTACCAGGCGGATAAGCTTGCAAGAAGACGAGCCTATAAAACAGTTGTTTGCATACTAAGTCGCACTATCGAGGACAAAATCGCAAATAATGTCTCTCAAGTCTGAATGGACGCAGTGCTTCCAAGGATATCCGGCCACATTTTGACGAATGGAGGGAGATCCAGTTACCTACTTAAATGAGGCAGCTTGAACCTTTTGTCGGGGCTCTGACAGGGTACAGTGCTGTGTCCTGCGGCAATACGAAAAGAGGCTCGGGCTATCAAACACGGATATTAGTCGCTTCTGCAGTGATCTGCAGGCTGTTGAGGATGTAAACATACTCATTTGTGAATGTGAGACAATGTTGCAAAAGTGCAAAAAACTGACGATAATATTTATTCGAAATTTAAGTGGCAGTAGACGGCACTAACTTCAAGGACCTTCTGGGTCATTGCAAGGAAATTAGCTGTTTTCGTTTTTGCCTTTTGAAAATGAATTCAACTGGCTCCCTGATGGGGCTGATTTTATTACTTTTGCACATCGTTATTGATGTATCTACCTAACAAGTCTTACGCATGCTTAAATCATCTAAAAAAGTTCCAGCCAGTATATACCTACTCCCAGCGATATTTGCTAATCGAATGATATAAACGTTTATCTTCAAAATTTGGTTGGAAAAATGATGTAAGAGAATTGCTTACAATCTATGTACTCTGGTAAGTTTTCACTATTATGCCTCCGAACAGCTCTGCCATTCGTTTTACCGTCTTCACAGCTGCATTGTCACAATTCCCAGCCGTAGCGTATACAAGCCCCAGCACAAAACTCGTCACGTTTTCCGACATCATGCCGGAATTTGTCCAAAGTGATAGTCATCACATTGTTTTAATTTTGCTTTCCGAAAATCATGTTTCTACATTGTCTCGCTGACGAAAATCAAATTCGGTAGCGCACTGACATTTTATGCATCCGATGTGCGGCGCATATAGGTAAAAACATGTCCTCGCCAGCTTGGTGGCTTCCTTGACTCGCCGAGATTGTTTAACAAATTCACTCCTAAGAAACGGTCCACCTGTCAGTGGAAACAAAAGGCATTACTTAGCGCGCTGTTTAACATACATCTGAAGATGACTTCGGGACGCGCCGCATAGATAGGTACTCCCCCACGAGTGGCACATATGCATAGTGCAACCTTGTCAGTATGGCATCGGCCGGCGCAGAGCTCCCGGACTTTTCACATGGGGTCAACATTTTGTCATGCCACATCTCTCGGTGATGAAAGGCGATGATATAAATAACCCGTAACCATTCATGCATCTGAACCTTCACGATGACTGTTTGTTGCAGCAACACCATGCTCTAGTAGCATCATGAGCTCGGCTGAGGTGCAGGTTCCTCCTGGTCGTGCCGCTCCGTCCGTTGCATGACGAGTGGGGCAACAAATGAAATTTTATTGCGCAATGCAACCAGCTCTGGACTTTGAAGTGGACCATCGTTGTTCCAGCCAGACTATGCCACAATGGAGAACAAAGCCCAACGCGCGCTGAATGTTGGCCGGTGGACAACGACGACCACGACGACCACGACGACACGATGGATAGTGGCAGAAAAGTGCCCAACTTGTGTGAACTTCTTGGCTCACCTATAGTTTTGGCCGGGCGGTGGGTATAGGTTAGGCACTTACTTGCGGTCCCTTTTAGCGAATGAATCTCGGATTGTTCCCATGTGCCTAGGCACAGCATCCCAGAGAGCGCGCACACGGTGTACACTCGTTCTGTTGATTTTGCCCAAATGGCTTTCCGCTTCTTTGGTCGTTATTATCAAAAGTCAAAATCTCGGGTGGCTGTGAAACGTGATGCAGTAGGAAATAACGATGACGACGAAGATGAGACCTGCTTCGGAGCGCGCACTGAATCGCTCCGAGGATGAGTGATATTTAAACAAAGCTAGGATCAGTGTCAGCCAAATTAAAGAGAACAGCCAGCGCGGCCCATAGCTTTCTGTGTGAGCCAGCTTGTGTCAATGTACCGCACCAAGCCCATAGCGCAAAGCAAAGCCCGCGGCCCAAAATGCATGTATACGTAATGAGCGCGGCGGCGCGGTGGATTTGGTAGCCAAACAGCCTCCCAATTGCCAAGCAATTTTGGAAATAATTGGCGTCACACATTGGGAATTAGAGCGTGGGCCGAAAACCGAGAATCGCTAGACGAAATTATTGGCGAGTATAGCTGTGCGCGCATTATGGCTGCCTGACATGTGACGGAATAAGATTTTCATTTTTCGACGTTCCGATTCAATCTGCGGCATGAATCTGGGAACATGACTTCCGCAGTTGTCAAATCAACGATCACCTCCGCACTATATGGGCCGCTATATAGTCTGCATCCCATCAGGAGCCCCTGGTACAAGGGTATAGCACCTATAGCGTCACGGATTGCAAATCGCTTTCCGGGGCATCGCGTTTGTTTGAATGAAGTCAGAGGTGCTATCGCCCATTAACTGGTAGCCTGTTCGCTGACGATTGATTGAGGACGAGTGCATATTTATTGCAGTATTAGCCTCTGTGTGTGAAGTGATCATCGCGGGCGATTGTGAGTTGGAACAACTTAATTGCGGGCATAAATATAAAAACAAATGGACGAGCTGCAGCAAGGTTTGCCTTCCTTGTGGGGCGAAAAAGGTTAAGAGGCAAGTAAAGGGCAAAGATGATATCGAGACGGCATGGAAGTCACCTAATAGATATTGCCAAGTAGTCTTATACTTACCTGCTCATTTTAAGGCAGCAGTAAACGACAAGAAGTGTTGCGCATGTCAATGTACAAGTAAATATAAGACTATACACGATGAGACATGAGACAAGATTGAATTGAAAGAAAGCAACAAGTAAAGATTTGTCTGAGTCCAAGCCATGCAAAACTTCAGTATTTTGTCGGTCCTAAGCAGACAGGCCAACAAATTCCAGACTGTTGCCAAAAAAGTTTTCAAGTCTGGTTGACATCGACATGAGGATTACGCTTGTAGTTGAAAATGAAAGAGAACTCTTGAGAGTACCGGTGACGCCTTATGGAAAGATGTTTTATTAAAACACGGGCATACCCCAAAAGAAATTCAAGATGATTTACTGTTGCCAAAAGGACACTTTGATTTACTGTTGCTACAAGACCAAGAGAATTATCTGAATTCCACGAACCTGTAGTGTTTAAGACTTGGAGGAGATGAACTAAAGACTGTGCAATATTATGCTAAATGGGAGTTTGTCGTGAATGTAATTTGCTGATTCCGAAAGGACGATCGAGAAGCTTCCTTTAAATTAATGTTAAAAATTTTAAAATGGCCCTAGGTCAACTTCACACGTCCCGCAATTAGTCCACTACACTAAGCACCTGCACTAAGGAAACTACTGGACAGGATGTTCTCAGAAAGGCAGAATCTTGAGCTCTTAAGCGGCAAAACTGTCAACTGAATTAAGCACACAAAAGAATTCACGAATGCGTCGCTTGACAAGAAGAATTATAAAAATTTTTCGTGAACAAAACCCGAAAAGTATGTATTAGAGCCTGGATAGAAAGGCGGAAAAAGCAGCCATGAAAATGGTGAAGCAGACGACGTACTTGACGTGTTTGAGGTGACGGCCTTACCATCAACTTAAAGGAATGATAACGAAGTTTGTCTATACAAAAAAGTAGACGATAAATATCAGGAATCGTATCATCCTTTGCTCGAGACCTACCTGACACATAAAGAACACACGAGACACACAGTCGTAGAAATAGTCGTAGAAACATACGCAACACACATTTGAGGACATACGTAACATACCTGTGAATGCTGGGCAATAACGTAGCGGGTAGTAAAATCCTTTTTTAGGAAGCAGACTTACCGGCCACTATGAAAAATATGACACAAATTTCGAAGACCTTCTTGGCTTTTGCTACTGTTATTTATTGGCGTTTTCAGCACACAGCTGTTCTAAATTCACCAAGCCTTGACCTACTTCTTGCTACCTCCAAGGGCTTCGACTAAAACTATGTCTCTCCTGTTTAAATAACCAGGCGACCAACATTTCCCTTTGCTGGCGTTCATACTACCTAAAGAAAACGCCTTATCCGCAAATGGCAGCCGGTTGATATAATTATTATATGGACGCTAGTTGGTGTCACACCACCTGTACCAAAACGCAGCACAAGCGGTACCATTTTTGTGGCAGGTTTTGTATGAGCGGAGACACCAAGTAGCAGTCCATATATATGTAATATTATTTCAATGGGCAGCCGGTTCATTCTATTCGGTTTTTAGCACAATGCTTCCTATTGTCTAGCTTGACTTTAACAAGTGAGTACATGCAAGAGTTCGTCTGTGACAAACTTCTATAGTATACCCGACCCCATATATCGTGGAACACCAAATCTTAAGATTTTTTGTCCCGAATTCATATATTATTTGTATAGGCCACGCCCCCAAAAGTGGGTCTGGACTAAAAATTAAAATCAATTAATTGTAATTTTGTTAGAATCATGACAAAATTCGTTTAAACCGAAAATTTTTCGGAAAAAACTGTTTTTTTTTTTTCCTAAAAACGCCCCCTAAAAGTGGGCGGTGCTCAAAACTTTGTATGAACCAAACATAGCAAAAAGTAATATATTTAATATTTGTTACGTATATTTTTTTTCGATTTGGATTGAACTTTCCGAGAAATCGGGTTTTTTAAAGATCTAACATGTAAAAAGTGGGCATGGTCGATATTGTGGGCGGTCCAATTCTTGCCTTCTTAGAGATTTTGGTCCATTATTGCTCTATGCCAAAATTTGAGCTACTACATTTTGTCTTACTTGACCAAAAGACATTTTGAAAGAAAATTTGAAAAAAGAGCTGGTCTTTCAATGAGGCCCGTAGTGGGCGTGGCCGTAAGCGGATTTAACCAATTTTTAAACTTTGCCTGGATAAAATAAGAACCAACATACACTCCCAGTTCAAGCGTCCTAGCTCAAATTTAAAGACCTTAAAACTTCACACATACAGACAGACGGACGGACAGACATAGCTTTAACGATTCACCTGTCGGTCCCAATCATATCTTCAAAAGGTCTTAGGTGGCTTTGGTGATTAAAAACTATGCATTAAAATTAACATACCCTGATTCGGGTATAAGAACAGAGGTTCGGTCACCATTTCGTGCTTCGAACGCGATGAATGGGACTCGACTGGGAGATCCATTTTGGGTTTCACCCAATCTGGGTTTGTCGATGCCTTAATGTAGTCGTCGGGTTTTGGCTTGTTTTTTAAAGATGCGTTGCAAAAAATATCAAAACTTTTTGTGGTTAGACGCTACGAAGTCCGTCAAACCGTTTGTCCATCCGTATGTCCGTCCGTCAAAAAGGCATTGTCAGATCTCAACAGAGAATCGTAAAAATGAAAATTTTGGAAAACAACTATTTAGTAAAGGTTACTAAATCGAGGTTTCGCGTGAAAATTGTTCAAATTATTTTTGGTACCTTCTTAATTTGAAACGTTTTGTGGACAAGTAGGTACTCAAAAAAAAAAAATGGAAGATGATGTTGAATTTTAAATGAAAAATTTCGTTTTGCAAAAATTATCAGAGAGAAAATGTTTTAAAAATTATCAAATTTGTGAAACAGCCTCTACCCCATCACAACAGCTCTCACGGTTTGATCGTCAATTGGGCACTTTCATGCCTTGAGAAGGTATATTCGAAATTTGAAGAAAACGCGAAAGAAATAAAATGTAATGCAATAGGGTTGGGGTAAACATTCCGCCTTGCTCAAAAATCTTTTAACAAATGCCTGGTTTCAAAATTTAGAAAATCTAACTTTAACAAAGCGAAACAGTGTAATGAGTGTAATGAGACTCCCTGAAACCCCCTTGGCTGTTTTTTTTTGAAAGTGACTAATTTGCTTAAGGAGGCAGAATAAACTGATTTTTAAAATGCAAAATTTTGAGAGCAGAATAATGACCCGCTTCCGATGCACCATGTTGAAAACTGCGCTTGAAAAGGTTTTGAGGAATAAAGAGTTGAAAACCTATGCCATTTTGAAAAGTGTCTTAGAACGAAACCTTTTACCAATTATTTCACAAAGCTGATATTGAGTACACTTATGAATTTAATTATAGTAAAACAAAGGCTTAACCCAAGTAACACAGAAGCCCTTGTTATGGCCACTGTTACCTTTACAGCACCACATCATAAAACCTTAGGTTCTTGAAGCTGGTTTTGCACAAGTTATGGGCCTCCTTCATCATCGTCATCATCATTTTCGAATGCCGCTTATCCTTTAAAAGGGTCGCGGAGCGAGGGTGGCTAAATGGTCCTTCCATCTTTCTCGATCCTCCGCCACCAACTCAAGAGACACCGGCACAATCCCCAGGCGGGACTCACAGAGGTTCTTTACCTGATCAGGGGGGCGACGCGCTCGCATCTCGGCTAGCATGACCTGTCTAGGAAGTCTGTCAGGGGGCATGCGAACAACGTGTCCAAACGGGCCTCCTTACCCTACACTACCCGTGTAAGGGCGATTTGTCACTTTATAGAACTCAATTTTAAGGTGCGAAAAGTTTTCTACTTTGAGCTCTACTTGGCTGTCAATACATTTTTAAAAGAATCTGTAGCTGCACACACTTTCATGGTTTTGTTTTTTCCTGGGTGCACATTCTCGTCTAGTTCTCTGTAAGCTTAGATGTTTTTGAAACTAAGGTTAACTGAGGCATGATGCTCTTGATGAAATTAATGAGTTAAAAGAATGCATCTACTAAGCATAAAACAAAATGTGAATATGAATAATTCTTCCATAGATTTATTTAAAAAAGGACGAAAGGTAACTACGCGTTCTTTAAATATTAAATATAACAAAAAATTAAGAATGCCTGGTCTTACGTAGAGCCCACATAGCACCATTATAACACTAAAGATATTCTGCATTACCTTTTAAAAACTTTGGGTTTTATGTAGGATTTTATGGCTTCATGTAGACCTATGAAAGTTTTCGCTCTGTTCTGCCAAACATTGCGCTAATTTATTTAGGGCTTCCAACACTCTCTTTAAAGTGGTCCGTCAAAAATGGAAAAAGGACCTCATATGGTATCGCTTCGTTGTCCGTCCGTCCGTCCCATCCCATTATATCTTCTGAAAGGTAAGTCGTAGGAAGTCAACATTTTGTGTGCTTTTAAACTGCGGAAATAGTCAAATATGGGATAATGGATTCAAGGTCTTTCAATACTTTGTCTGAGAAGTTAAGCAGGCAAAAACAAGAAAACTACTTGGCTATTATGAAAAAATTAAATTTTTTGAAAGTTTTGAAAAGTTTTTAAATGCAGAGTTCAAAATGGACGACGTTTTTAAAAGTGGCCGCATAACTTTTGAACCGTTTAGTGCAGAAAGCCAATGTTGAAAGCATGTTCATATAAAGCAACTCAAACAAAGCCAAATACTTAAGTCATTTTTTTCAAAACTAATATAAATACTGCCGTTTTTACGAATTTTCGAAAAAAATTGCAAAAATGCATGAAGTAACGTGTGTGTGTGTGTGTCCCTTATCTCCGGTGTTGTTTAGACAAAATATATGAACAAAATTGCACGTATCAGAAATTGTAAAACATTTTCAGCAAATTTATAACAAATTTTAAAGTTTCAAAACCTTCTGAGACTTAACTCGAAAACATAAAAGCATTTTTAAAAAGGTTTAGTATCTTAACGGTAAAAGTGATCTTGTTCAGATTTAGTAAAATTACAAATCATACAAAAAGAAGGAAATTTGAGCAAAATTTTTTTTGAAATTGTTATTTATAGCCTTAGTTTTTCAAAGCTTATTAAAAAACGAAATAAAAAAGCAGCTTGTTTTACCTTTTACGCAAAAACCGGTACCCACAGAATTTAAGAAAAACTTCCTATGCTAGCACAGGTGGTTGTATACTATTGGTAAAAAGTCTAGGGGAAACTGAAAAAAACAATTCAAAATATGTAGTTGTTTTATGGATTTGACTATAAAAAAGGTGATAAGAACGTATGTCTCTGCCTCTATCTCCTTAACGGAATAAAGCATAATTTTTAAATAAATATCGGGCCTATTCTCTGATATCTATTTTGTACAAAACTATTGCAAAGTGTAAATAATCAAAACCTTTGAAGATTTGATTGAAAAACGTTAAAACATTTTCGAAAACGATTTGCTAAAGCTTTTTAGTCCCTTAACGGCTGAAGTATGTAACGTTTAAAAGGCAAGCTTACTTCATTAAAAACTTTTCAAAACTGCCATTTCAACCTCAAGTTTTTAAGTCCATTTATACAAACGAAATAAAACCCTGCATGTTTTATCGTTTTCTGAAAGTGGCACACGCTGGCGCAGGTGGTTGTGAAATCGAAGAACAAAATCTAACGGTATTTTAACAGAAATCTTAATTGCTTTTTTAGGGATTTTAAATTTGAAAAATCGAAAAAAAGTCCAAGAAAACGTATATGTCCTTCCCTCTTTTTTCAAAACGATAATTGACAAAGATTTTAAATAAATAACGGACTTCTTTTCAAAGTCCATCCTTTGAAATTCAAAAATGGCTGACTAACTAAAATTGTAGAATTGTAAATTATTGTTTTAAATTTTTAGCGGTCCGTCCAAAAATGAAAAAAGGACCACTTATGGTATCACTCCGTTGTTCGCCCGTCCGCACCTGTAACTTTTGAACTGTAAGACGTAGAAAGATGAAATATTTGGTACACTTATGAAGTCCGTGGAAAAAATGAGAACGCATGCAAGGGCAATTTTTTATATGCACGCATAACGGTTTGAATATTGATAGTAAAAGAGACAAATGGTGTTTTTGCCTTATCTCGAAAAGTTTTAAGGACCGAAAAAAGAAAATTGAATTATGCACCAAACAAATATTGGATTTTTTTTAATAAAATAAAATTTTGGTTAAATGGTTTCAGTAGTTTTGGCGTATTTTTGAAAAAAACACTGAAAAAATTTTTGTCCCCACCACTACCTCCGATATAGCATCAGCCAAATAATTTGAAAAAAATCATCAAGAACTACTTGTAATTTTCGGTAAAACTATAGAAATTTTCGAATACTAAGAATGCAAAAACATTTCAAAATATTCTGGAATCTTAACGGTGGTATGTACCTACCGATTATAATGAAATTTCAAAATTCGATGCAAATATTTTGACACAAGATTCTTGGGTATATTTGAAGAAAAAAATTGTTCTACAGTATGGGCCTATCTCAAATTTTGATACCACTTATTGGGAATTTAAGAAAACACCTACTTTGAGGTACCTTGACCCATACTAACACAAATATCTCCGCTAACACTTACAACAGGTACTTCATTTAGGACTTAAATTTTAGAAGAAATAGTACTCCTCTTAACTGCATTAAAATAAAATTGATGACTTTTTTAACTTTCGAGATATTTGCTTTTAAGTCGGATCCTTTTTCCCTGCCCATGACATTTTTTTGACTTTCAAGACACATTTCTGCGAAAAATGCGTAATAAACATATCGGTAATTTTTTTTTTCTAGTGCAACTAACAATACTTAATAAAAATTGCAAAGACAAGTTACCCGAAAAACCCACAGATTTTATAATACTTGGGAAATTCCATAGCAGGTAAAATTATGAAAAACTCGATTCATAGTGTTCAAATCCTATTATTCTGAATAAAAATGCTTGTGTTTGGCTTATGTTTTTTTTTTTATTTCATTAAGTTAACTTTACAATCAAATAAGGTGTTCAAAGTGTCCTCCTCCATTTTGTATGCATGCTAGAGCCCGTTTTTGGATTGCGCTGTCAACGTTTATTGAGGATAACTCCTGCCTCACTTGTGACGAGGCTTGGAGAATGCGATCTTCTAAATCATTTAGAGTTTATATTTCTGTAGAATAAACAAGTTCTTTCATTCTCCCCCATACAAAAAAATCCATAATTGTAAGGTCTGGAGATCTTGCAGGCCAGTGAACTGGTCCATTTCTTCCTATCCAACGACCAGCGTACTTTTCATCAAGCCAATTCTTAACCTCGCGACCAAAGTGGGCTGGGGTTCCATCCTGTTGAAAATATGACGAAGCTCGTTGAGTTACCGGAACATCCTCCAGTAGATCTGTTAAATCATTGCGCAAAAATTCCAGATAGTTTGCAGAATTCAGTGTGGGAGGCAGTTTGAAGGGACCGATTAAGTTTTTTCCAATAACAACTGCCCACAAATTGACGCTAAATCTGTGTTAGAATGATGACTCTCTCCTTGTGTGTGGGTTTTCCGCAGCCCATGTGTGTAGATTGTGAAAATTTGTAATCCCATCTCTAGTAAATTGAGATTCGTCCGTCCATAGGATTCTGCTTATAAAACCGTTGTCATCCAAGTTCCGCTCTAACAACCAGTTGCAAAACTCAAGTCTCGGCTCTAGATCACTCGGAAGCAGTTCCTGCACAGGTGTATGGTGGTATGGATACAAGTTTTCCGTATGCAGGAGACGAACAATTTCATGTGTTGAAACATTAAAACTCAAGGATAAGCGCCTGATGCTGATTGATGGATCATTTGCAACCGCTTCCAGTATTCTTTCATCAACTGCAATTCTTCCTGGTGAAGCTCCTGCGTTAGGTCGTCTTGTTGAAACAGATCCCGTTTCCCGAAGTCTTCGAAACGAATTTGTAAATACGCGGGGATTAGGTACTCTTCGGTTAGGATAAAGCTGATGGTATCTTTGTTGTGCTCTAATAGAACTTCCGTTGCACATCCCATAAACGTAGATAATATCGGCGTATTCTTCGTTTGTAAAAGATGGCATTTCAAGTAGGGTTTCTTAACAACTGTTGTGTCACCTCGGCTTCAAAAATGACTTTGATGGATTTAATTTTGTTTTCTAACCTTTTATACAATTCACATTACATAAATTTTCCAACTAGTCGACCAACCTCAATCTTAATCCTTTTTGGGATTTAACAGAAAAATGATAGGGAAATTACCTTTTTATCAGGTAGTCTAATAAAAATGCATGCTCTAAAGCCTACGTAAATTATTAATACATAGTCAAAAAATCGTTCTTGTTGTCAATCGCGGTTATAAAAGTAGGTAACAAATCATATTTCCACCTTATACCTGTCGCGGCTTCGTGAAAAGAGTTTTTCATAATTTTACCTGCTATGGAATTTCCCAAGTATCATAAAATCTGTGGGTTTTTCGGGTAAGTAGTCTGAGCAATTTTTATTAAGTATTGTTAGGTGCACTAGAAAAAAAAAATTACCGATATGTTTATTACGCATTTTTCGCAGAAATGTGTCTTGAAAGTCAAAAAAATGTCATGGGCAGGGAAAAAGGATCCGACTTAAAAGCAAATATCTCGAAAGTTAAAAAAGTCATCAATTTTATTTTAATGCACTTAAAAGGAGTACTATTTCTTCTAAAATTTAAGTCCTAAATGAAGTACCTGTTGTAAGTGTTAGCGGAGATATTTGTGTTAGTATGGGTCAAGGTACCTCAAAGTAGGTGTTTTCTTAAATTCCCAATAATCGGTATCAAAATTTGAGATAGGCCCATACTGTAGAACAATTTTTTTCTTCAAATATACCCAAGAATCTTGTGTCAAAATATTTGCATCGAATTTGGAAACACCCTGTATAAAACGCATGAAGTGAATTCTAAAACTTTTAAATTTTTTCCAGAATAGCGTTTCTAAATTCAAATTTTCTGAAACAGTTAAAAAAAAGAAATTAAAAAGCTCGCTTTAATGACCGATAACTAAAATCCCTGTGCTCTGAGTATAAGAACAAAGTAACCGCTGCTAGCGCAAAGTATATGAAAATCAAAAAAAGCAAGTAAGTGCTACAGTGTGTTCGCAGAAGTCACAGTCCGTGAATCAGACCGTTGAGCACGCCATCCTATCCCACATTGTAAAATGCAGATGACATTGTTATTTTTTGACATTTTATAAGTAGTGCAAACTTGGAGAAGGGGCGTGGTTCAGCCGCCCCAATTACAAACTATCAATTATTAGATATTTCCAAGTTACGCTTAAATGTACGTAAAAATGCAATTTTTTGCTTCAAATTCAATGTTTTTGAAAAATCGACTCTAAAAGGGGGCGTGGCTAAAAATTTTATATGAAAGAAATCTGAACTGAAGTCTCGTTTACCTAACCTGCTACTTTTTTTGTTTCATGCTTTCCTAAGTTAGGTTCAAGGCTAGTCGAAATTACGATTTTCTGGAAAATTTCAGGTTTTTCTTCAATTCTGCCTCCAAATAAGGGCGTGGCCCAAAACAATGTCCCCCTGCGTTTCAATAAAAATTTGAGTATCTACCTAAACTTAAGATTAAAATAAGTACTAAAATAAAGGCTTGTATAAAAATATTAACAGTACCTAGAGTAAAATAAATGAAAAAAAAAATATATATATTTTAAGAATTTTTAACCCTAATACAGAGCAAATAGTCAAAAAACTCCCCTTGGTTTGCTGCACTAAAATATGGTAGCATTTAACAACTCGTTACGCAGATCTTATGCATCTATCTTTTTAAAATTGCATTAGAAATACTCTGTAAATATTTTATAAGTTAAACAGATCTCGAAGTTATCGAGATGCGCTTGAAAAAATGCCATAAAGCTGGAAACTGTTGCTTTTCGATATCAATTTTTATGGGGCATTTCTCTTGCTTCAGCTAAACCGAAGATGGCTTAGTGGAACGAAAACCACTTGACGACCCCTTAATGCAGCCTTAGTCGGTCAGGCATTTGTTTTTGATTTGATCGTCCTTTCACTCTCTCTCTATTTCTGGTCCCAGCAGCAGCTGGTAATGTTGCATACTTCTTCACCTGTGTACGATGTCCCTACATTAAATTAGGCAACCAAAACGGCCGTTCTCTTCATGTCAAAGAGTCATAGAGGAGACTTTTCCTCATGTGAGACCTTAGCCATGTTATATATGACATGATCACCCCCAATGTCAAGCAGCTGTTGAATCAGTAGACCAAAAAAAGATTCAATACAACACCGGCTACTTCAGTCACAGCCACAGAATGTAATTGTACCATCAGAAGCACCGTTTAAGTCATGTTCCATTCACCTTATTCCATGAGCTGCATAAACTTATAAAAAAAAACTTTTATTTTATCTGACATGCTCTGCACTAAGGAACAAACAAAAAAATAAAAAGTCCAAAACCAAAAAAAAAATTTTTAAAAGCGACGAAAGCAATAATAACAAAGTTCAACACGAATTACTACCAAATTTGCAAACGTCTTGGCAATTCATCTCTGTCCATGGGCACCAACCGAGCAACGTGGAGGAATGGTCTGGTGTTTGCCCGCTCCTAAGTCGCGCAACTTTTATTGCCCCGGCCCTCTTCACGAAACACACTTGTAGTTCGAGAGTGTATCCCTGTTAGGCTGGCCATATGTTTTGTAAATAACTCACGACCATTAAAGATGTGCTCATGCCCCGAGATTTGTGTGATCTGTTGCATAGTACCATGTTCTCTGCTCCATTCGATTTGGAGTTGGATCTTCTTTTCGTATATATCCCATCAGGCGATATCATCGTGAAGTTCCTTTCTCCGAACGTTCACAGTGTGTACGTTTGGTGTGTGTCAGCTATAATGCGCCTCCATAACTATGATAGTAAAGGCATATCAAGACCAGCAGTGCTCTTGTTTAAGATGTGTCCTTGTTTTATTATACGTTTACCCGCGATGAATGTACTTTCGAGTACATTAACTCATATTGCTGTTTGAAATTGTGAAACGATTTGAGATTGCGCAGACGAACTATCGCAATAATTACTCAAATTTTGAAAGAGAAGTGCTTTTCTTAGAAAATATCTATAAAATATCTAATCTATGTTATGATTCTACAGTGAAAAATATCCTCGTAATCAAATCAAAGCTTAAAGTAGAGGAATCTAAAAATTGAAGATGTAGTTTGTCATTTAGTGTCTCAAGGGCTCATCCAAAATCATGAAGCTATAACGTGCATTAAAATTAGTAAGTCGAGATTTCTGTTTTCGTTTAAGATTACCGTCTCAGCCATACTTTTTCCTTCAATTTGCACCTATAAATGTTGGCCGGATAATATTCTGGTCAAAGAATTCTCTTACCGATCACAGAAGTCTAATCAGCAACAATCTACTTCAAAAAACTAAATAATAGACTTTCTTTTTCTATCAAAACGTTAGGTCTATTCGCAGTTAACATGTAACTGAAGAGATATTTAAAAATTCCCTTGTTTTTCCACATGACGTTATTGTCCTGACTGAGACTTGGCTCAACGCCAGTATAACTGACGCGGAACTGTTTCATAAAGAGTTCCTAGTTCATAGAGAAGATAGATATAAAAATAATTTAGTAGGTCTTGGTGGAGGTGTTTTAGTTGCTGTTCGAAAAAGTATCGTCTCATCTGACATCGAACTTCCTTTTCCAGTTAATGCAGAAGTTATGTGTGTTAGGCTTGATATACAGTCGAAATACATTACTGTTGTTAACGCCTACATACCTTCGGACAGTTCAATTGAAACATACTCTGAGCTTGCCAAGGCTCTGGAATACATTTTTGATCTTACTTGTAGCAAAAGCGCACAGTGTTGTTGCTAAGTGACTTCAACCTCCGTCCTCTAAAATGGATACCATCCGAAGATGACACCCATTTTGTTCCATGCATTTCCTCACCTCGAGGAGCTCTCGGGTTCGTGTTTTAAGTCTAGTCCCAGAGAATTTTGGAAATTCGCCAACTCTAAGAAGAAAAGTGATGGCCTTCCTAATCATTTTACTTACTTACTTACTTACTTAAGGTGGCGCTACAGTCCGGGGTGGACCTGGGCCTCAGCCAACAAGCTTCGCCAGCCAGCTCTGTCTCTAGCTAGCCGTCTCCAGTTTCGCACGCGAAGTTGGCTTAGGTCCCCTTCCACTTGCGTGCGCCACCTGAGTCTCGGTGTTCCTCTACCGCGTCGTCCCTGCATTGTGGATTCGAAGATTTTCCGGGCCGGGGCGTTGGTGTCCATCCGCTCTAGATGACCCAGCCATCGTAGACGTTGTGTTTTGACTCTTTTGGCTAGGTCGGTATCGCTGTACAGCCCGTACAGTTCGATGTTATATCTCCTCCTCCACTCTCCGTCTATTCAGACGGGACCGTAAATCGTCCGAAGAATTTTCCTCTCGAAGCAGCCTAAAGTGTTTTCATCCGCCTTTGACAGGGTCCATGCTTCTGCACCGTAAAGCAGGACTGGGATGATGAGCGTCTTATACATGGACACTTTAGTTGCTCGAGAGAGGGCTTTGCTACTCAATTGCGTTCTTAGCCCAAAGAAACAGCGATTGGCAAGAGTTATCCTTCGTTTGATTTCAGCGCTAGTGTCATTGTCTGAATTGATAGCGGAACCCAGGTAGACAAAGCCCCTAACTACCTCAAAGTTATAGCTGTCGATGGTGATGTTTTGTCCAAGACGTCGGTGTTGGGTGTCTTTTCTTGATGACAGCATATACTTGGTTTTGCCCTCATTGACTGCTAAACCCATATTCGCCGCTTCCGTCCCAATACTCACGAGGGCTTCACTGACATCACGCTTTGTTCTACCGATTATGTCAATGTCGTCTGCGTATGCAAGTAGTTGAACGGACTTTTGAAAGATTGTACCTCTGGTGTTGGCGCGAGAGTTCTGCACAATTCTCTCAAGTATGATGTTAAAGAAGTCGCATGACAGCGCGTCGCCTTGTCTAAATCCTTTTTTGACATCAAAGGGGTCGGTGAGGTCTTTGCCGACCTTGACGGAACAGCGTGAGTTTTCCATCGTCATCCTGCACAGACGGACGAGTTTGGCAGGGATGCTAAAACTAGACATTGCGCTATATAGCTCGTCTTTATAGATGATGTCATACGCGGCCTTGAAATCGATGAAGAGGTGGTGTGTATCGATTTGGAACTCCTGGGTTTTCTCCAAGATCTGCCGCAGTGTGAATATTTGATCGATGGTGGACTTTCCTGGCCTAAAGCCACACTGATATGTGCCTATCAGATTGCTGACAAACGGCTTCAGGGGTTCACACAGTACAGCAGAAAAGATCTTGTATGCGATGTTAAGAAGACTGATGCCTCTGTAGTTGGCGCAACTCAGAGGGTCTCCTTTTTTCAGGATTGGGCGAACAATGCTGAGGTTCCAGTCGTCGCGCATGCTTTCTTCCGACCATATCTTGCAGATGAGCTGGTGCATGCTCCTAGCCAGCTCATCGCCAGCGGATTTAAAAAGTTCGGCAGCTAGGCCGTCTGCTCCGGCTGCTTTGTTGCACTTGAGCTTAGACACAGCTACTTTCACCTCCTCCAGGTCGGGTGGGCGGTATCGTTCGTATGCTTCGTCGGTAACGTCTTCGCCCGGGTTGAATGGTTCGTTCTGCCTGACAGCGGTATTTGGTTCGTCCTCGCCGTTATACAGTCTGCAGAAGTGGTCTTTCCAAATCCTCAGCACCGACTGCGATTCTACAACGATGTTCCCTTGATGGTCCTTACAGGCCTCAGTTCGAAGTTTATACCCTTGGCAGGACCTTTTGATCCTTTGGTAAAACTTTCTAACCTCATTCCTGTTGTAACATCTCTCTATCTCTTCAACCGCGCGCTTCTCGTGCTCTCTCTTTTTCCTTCGGAGAAGCCGGTGCTCCTCTCTCCTCCTCTGCTCGTAGAGCTCGCGAGCAGCTCTAGTCCTTCTGTGCAGCGCCGCTTTGTATGCTTCTATTGTTTAGCTGCATGTGCTTGCCGGCATTCATCGTCAAACCAGGGGTTTCGTTGTGGTCGCCGTGTGAAACCCAGCACTTCAGAGGCGGCGTCTCTGATGGCATTTTGGCAGTGTTGCCACTGGCTATCAATACTTGATGCTGGTTGCATAGGACTTCGTAGAAGGTTTTGAGAGACTCGGTTGGAGAAGGACCTGGCGATCTCTTGCGATTGTAGTCGGCCGACGTCAAACTTCCTCACAGTATTTCCATTACTTGGCGCTGGTCGGGATATCCGCAGCCGTACCTTGGCTACAACAAGGTAGTGATCCGAGTCAATGTTGGCCCCTCGGAAAGTTCGGACATCCATGATACTGGAGGAGTGCCTTGCGTCGATCGCAATATGTTCAATCTGGTTGACGGTTGATTGATCGGGAGATCTCCATGTCCCTTTGTGGATATTGAGATGCGGGAACTGTGTACTAGCTACCACAACGTGTCGCCCCGCAGCAAAGTCGATCAGCCTGAATCCGTTATCGGAGGTCGTGTCGTGCAGGCTATGCTTTCCGACAGTACGACCAAAGATGCCCTCCCTTCCTAGCTTGGCATTAAAATCGCCTAGGACAATCTTAATGTCGTAGCTAGGGCACTGCTCATAAGTTCTGTCCAGGAGCTCGTAGAAAATATCTTTGGTCACGTCATCTTTCTCCTCTGTGGGGCATGCGCGCATATGAGGCTACTGTTGGCGAATTTAGCCTTGATGCGGATCGTCGCGAGGCGCTCGCTTACAGGGTTAAAGCTTAAGACTTTTTGCCTAAGCCTGCCTCCAACAACGAAACCACATCCAAATAGGCGCTGGCTTTGATGCCGATAGCAGTCGCCGTAGAAGAGGTCGCAGTTTTTCATCCTTCTTTTGCCCGGCCCGTCCCACCGCATTTCTTGGATGGCAGTAATATCTGCCTTGCAGTCGTTAAGGGCCTCCGCTAGTTGCTCAGCTGCACGTGGTCTGTTAAGGGACCTAACATTCTACGTGCAGATCCGGAGCTCGTTGTCCTTTTCTCGTTTGCATTGGTCGTCAACAGTAAATCCGTCCGAATCCGAGGCTTGTTTCTGCTTCGTGACTGGTGTTTCTTTACGTGACCGGGAAGTCACCCCGACGGCACAACCCCAACCTGGAGGACCAGATCCTTTGCTTAGCTCTAAGGACGGAGAGCCGGATAGCCCGCTCCTTATAGGCCTGAGCTCCGAATACGTCGTAGTAGCCCATATAAGGTGTTCACTAAGTAGTTCGGCCTGACTGGAACTATGGACGCCACCGTTGATTCCATCTAGGGAATTCCTCCGCTGCCGTCCGGATGCAAGGAGAAGTGCCTTAGTGGGAACACTCCTCCCCCCCTCTCTCGTCTGCTACCCCCAACAACCTTCCAAAGGGGTTGGAACCCAATCTCCAGTTGAGGTACTAGGCACCCGGTGTTCACCACGGGGAGGTGAGAGTAGGAGTTGATAGACAGAGGTGGGTTTAGAAAACCTCCTAATCTTTTTACATATAATAATATTTCTTCCAATGACCCCACGGTTATTTGTAGTTCCTTTGCGGATCACTTTTCTAAGTCTTTCAGAAACACACCCTTCTTTATTGACACTAACTATTTTGACTATCTTGAGCAATCCCCACAAGTAAATTTTAACGAAACACCGACCTTAATGAGGATTGTTCCGCAGGTCCAGATGGAGTCCCGCCTATAGTATTGAAAAAGTGCAGCAGCATCCTTGCCAATCCTCTTCAATACCTTTTCAAACTTTCGATCTCATCTGGTACATTTCCGTCCGTTTGGAAATCATCTTATATTATGCCAGTTTTCAAAAAAGGGAATAAATGTGAAATACCGAACTACAAGCCCATTGCTAAACTTTCATCTATTCCTAAACTAAATAATAGTGTTTAAAATTACAGCTCTTGGCTTCCCCCCAAATCTTGTTCGTTGGGTTACTTCTTACCTTAGCCTCAGATCTTATCAAGTAAAATTTCGAGGAATTTTATCCTCTGTCTTGACTTCACTGTCAGGTGTACCCCAAGGTAGTCACTTAGGCCCCCTCCTCTTCATACTAGCTATACACGATGCTTCTTCAAGGATCAACTTTAGTGAAGTACTTGCATATGCCGACAATATGAAAATATTTAAAGTCATAAAGTCATCAATTGACCATGTCCTTCTTCAGTCCGATTTAACAAGTTTCTCTACCTGGTGTTGCAAAAATGGTCTCAGCCTCAACCCAGTTAAGTGTCAAGTTATGACCTTTTCAAAAAAACGTGTACCTCCATCACACTTTTATTTCATTGATGAACACACTCTTTGCCGCGTTCTAAGTTTTAGGGACCTTGGTGTTTACTTTAATCACAACCTAGATTTCTATGAACACATAAATTACATCGTTAATAAGTCCAGCTGCTTGTTAGGTTTCATAAAAAGATGGTCGAAAGAATTTAGTGACCCCCATGTCACTCTCTACCTCTACAATAGTTTTGTTCGACCCCACCTTGACTACGCCTCGCAAGTATGGAATCGCAGTCGTGTTACAGTAATAGAATTGAAGCAATTCAGCGAAGATTCATTCGATTTACTTAAAGATTCCTGCCTTGGGATGACCCTTTTAACCTTCCCCCATTCAGCCAACGGCTAAAACTGCTAAACTTGCAAAGCTTATCCCATCGGCGAACCAATAGAGAGCTGATTTTTATTCATCAACTTACACTAGGCCACATTGACGCACCTGATCTTCTTTCATCTGTGAAATCTAAGTTTCGAGGAGGATCGCATAATCTCAGCTGCTTGCCGCTTATGCATGTTCCTAGGCATAGAAATGATTACGGAAAGCATGAACCGATTAGTCGCATGTGTTCTGTTACAACACGCACGCTACAACACAGTTCTGATAGTGTATTTAAAAAAGTATTCAGATACCACGACAAGATGCTACCCTATAGTACACAGCATTCTGATCACTTCAATGACGATTTCCCTTATTTCATTAAAACAAGAATCCAATAGAATTAGGACCTTCATTTTCATCATGACTTTGATACGCATGGTTATCGTCTTTATGGTGGACCGTATAGAGTGTGGCCCCGCAGCTTTGGACTCAGTGATCACTTCTATAAAGCACATATACTTGCCTTGTTCTGTTTGAGATAATCATGAAAGCTAATGACTAAAGGCTTCATTCAGCTTTACTTGGTTCGTTTCCATTTTTTATGGATAACTTCATCCCATATGGTTCCTTTTCTGATTTCGCCAACATATCCATCCCCGAACACAGCTTTAGTTCGATTAAATCTAAAAAGGGGCATATGTATAGGAACCCATTCATTCTCATATTGTCACTCTGCTATTTTCACCCTTTGACCATCCAAATTGACTCCCTTTTTCAACGATCCCAGGTCCAGACCATCTGGCTATATTCCAATGACATCTTCAGTAATACTCCAGTAACGTGTGAACAATTAACGATTTCTTCAAAGCCCAGTGATCTTGCTTAAATTAAGGAATAACTTTCCTAAAAGGCTTATAGAAAAGCAACAGCTATCGCTTCTTTTATAAAATGAAGGAAACACTACTCTTTTCCTTAGTCAAATAACATGCTAGGGGGAAACCATATAATTTAAAAGGGAAGTCAAGAAGCTGAGATTTTTCTTAACAGCATCCTATAAGAACGAACAGGGCACCAGCACAATCACATCATAATAGGTCTGCGATTGAATCTACGGCAACTACCAGGTACTAAAGCCCCGAACCATATACACAGGGTGGTTAAATTATTGCTCGTAGGAAGATCGGTTATAGCCTATACTGCTTCAGAGCCTGGAACCCATTCAACATGACTTTGGACAACATGCTAGCTTATATGACTTCCATTCAAACATTTCCATAATCATCCGTCCAACGGAAGACCATCAAAACAGCTTTTAAGGCGTCCTCATCATTATCACCACCATTTTACCTACTAAGGCCAGGTAAGGTAAGACAAGGGTGAGTTGAAAAGAGCCACAAAGACACTAGGCCCCAAAAACGAGCCCATGCATCATGATCCTTGGGGCCTTAGACTACCGTTCGCCTCTAAAGGAGATGTCGGAGCAGCTCAACATTCACTCGTGCTGGGTGTCAGAGCATGGTGACATACCAGGCAACTGTAAGGCTGACGAACTCGCTAAACTTGCAACTACTCTCTCAATTTTGCCTGATAAAGGCTCCCTTGGCACTCCAACTTCGACATGCTAACTCATGAAAAAACTGAATGCAAAAGAAAGAAGAAATCTCAGATGGACAAGTGATAGTACCTGTCTAGTAACGAAACAGATTTGGCCAAAGCTAGAAATCTAACGCTCTACGAGTTTGATAGCTCTTAAAGGATCGCACATTAGTGCTATAATCGGTGTTATAACAGGACACTAGACTGATAGGCAAACATGCGACAAGGCTTGCTCTCTATTCAAATGACTTTTGCAGGAACTGCATGGATGATGAGGAAGAAAGAGACCACTCTCAACCTGCTCTGCACAGGCCCGCTCTTTCTAAGGACCGTAGTCTTCACCTTGGAGCTTTCTTCTATAATGATCTTCGAAGACTAACGACAAAGGTTTTTTAAGCTTCAAAAGTAGCTCGAAATGGTTCAACGAGTAAGCAATATATCGCCAGATCCACGTGGTATCACAATGGACCTTCATAGGTCTAAGTGTGTTGGCTTCTTCGGACCCGAAAGATACTTCAACCTTACCTAATCTAAGATCCTTTGCGTCGCCTCGTATTCACACAGTGTTTGCGTGTGATGTCCTCAACAGCTTGCAGATCACTGCAGAATCCACAACTGTCAGATTGCCTGAGCATATTTGCGTGTTTGCGCAAGCGACCGTGTCCTTTCAGGATACCGATTAAAGCTCTTAGCGTGAGCCTGCTCAATTTCGTTAGTTCCTTTGCGTTAGTAGTCAGTCATTGTGATTCTTACCTCAATAGTGCTCCTTACTATGCGAAGGGGTGGTTTGATGTGGTCGACCTAACTATTTTTAGGAAGCAGCCCTCTTCTTGCAAGCTGATCAGCTTTTTCATTTCCTTCTATCATCATCATCATCACTTTCGAATGCCGCTAATCCTTTAAAAAGGTCGCGGAGCGAGGGTGGCTAAATGGTCCTTCTATCGTTCTCGATCCTCCGCCACCACCTCAAGAGACTCCGGCGCAATCCCCAGGCGGGACTCAGAGAGGTTCTTTACCTGATCCCACCACCTGTTTCTTGGCCTTCCAGGGGAACGACGCACTCGCATCTCAGCTAGCATGACCTGTCTAGGAAGTCTGTCAGGAGGCATGCGAACAACGTGTCCAACCAATCGAAGAATCGATCGCTCCACTCGGAGAAGTAGCTGCTCAACATAAAGATTCCCACGAATACTGACGTTTCTCACTCTATCCCGTAGAGTAACACCAGCAACACACCTCAGGAGTCTCATTTCGGCAGCTTGTACCCGCGATCTCATTTCCTTCTATACCTACTCCTACTTTTATACATGGGCATCAGCCAACAACTTCTGGCTGTCAACAGTTTTGATTGCAAAGTCGGCTGAGGTCCTCTTTCATTTGCATGCTCCACTTTCACCTGAGTCTCGGTGAACCTCTACTGCGCCACTTCTGCGTGATGGATTCACTCTAGATGACCCAGCCATCGTACCCGTTGTATTCTGACTTCATCTGACTAACTTTAAAGAATCGCATGCTCCCTGGTTCTTAACAGAATGAATAAATAAATAATAGAGTGGCGCAACAGCTCGAGGTGAACCAGGGCCAACTTCTCAACAATGTATGCTGGTGTGTTAATTTCTTTACATACAAGGGGACCTACAATTTTTTGCCGAATCCGAACGGCACTTTGAGAAGTTTTTCAAGACAAATGATACTCTCGGAGGGCTTGTCAGACCCTCGCGGAGGTGGGGACCGTGAAAAAGAGCAAGTCTTTTTTTTCAGGTGGCAGAGGCAGGATTCGAACCCAGACCTCCGGCGTAGTAAGCACACACACTAACCACTACGTCACGGCACCCCCACTAATCCTTAACAGAATGAGCTTCAAAATTATTGTATGCGGCGCTATGACTCAGGTCTTAACCAAAGCCAACAAACTGTGTCGGCCAGGTCTGTTTCTAGCAAGTAACCTTCAGTTTTGTACACGAATTTGTTTGAGGTCACTTCCAGTTAAGTGCTCCATCTGAGTCTCGGTGCTTCTTTATACTGCGCTGTTTCTCCGCGATGCATTTAAGGACTCCCCACTAAGTAGCAATTGCAATTCGGAGGGTCTCCAATCTTGGGGGATTGGGTAAACAATTTCCATTCCTCATTGCTGCAAGCATATCCTGCAAATGAGTTGCTATACATGCTTCGATCAAATCATACACAGCGGCCAGCGGATTAGAAAAGTTTGACAGCTTGACCGCCAGTTTTGAGACAGCTTCGCTACACCTAGGCTAAGACAAAGCTTTGGTCACTTCATCCAGATCAGCTGAGCGAAATCGGTCATACCTATTCTTGATTCGTGTCTCTGTCGCCCGCAGATTGAATGCTACATTCCGCCAGATAGCAGGGATATTTTGGCTCATCTTCGCCGTTATATAAATTTTCCCTTGATCATCAGTTCAAGCTTCAACAGGAACTCTATACCTTTGGCCGGATCTTTAAAACCTTTGGTGGAACCTCATTCCTGTTGTGGAATTTTTTGCTTCTCGTACCCTCTTCTTTCCTTATAAGAAGCCAGTGTTCCTTCCTTCTCCATTTTAACGCATGAAACGGCATTTTTTTAAAACTTTTGTTAATACTAATGCCGCGATGTTAATACTTTTATGCTGGTGACATACATACATCAAACTTTCTACAGTATTTATATCTCTTGGCATTAATGGGGATATTCGCATCCGTAAAGTAGGTAGTCAAGATATGTTGACCCCAACGAGGTAGTAATCCAAGTTAATGATGTCCCCTAAGATGGCTCGCATTTTCATAATGAGTTTGAGTACATCACACTAGGTGTGGCCAATCAGGTTGATGGTTGATGGTTCGAGAGATCTCCATGTGACTTTGTTGTTGTTGAGATGCGGGAACTGTCGAACAAAGCAGGCTGTGCTATCTGACCGTGTCAGAAAGAGGCTTGATATCGTATTGCTCACACTTCTTGTCTTTGGTATCGTCATCTTTATGCTCTGTGGGGGAATGTGAGGCACTCATTCAGACACTTGAAGCTCAAAACTTAGTGCCTTTGTCTGCCTACAATAACAAAATCACATCGTAGTAATCCCCGTAATATGTTTTCCTGTTTACCTGTTTTTATCCTTCTTTTGCGCTGCCCACTCCAACGTGTTTTCTAAATGGCAGGGATTCTAGCTGCCATCAGTCATTTAAGATCTGCCATAGTTTCTGAGCTGCAAATTTATAGTGCTCTTAAAGAACTTAACATTCCATATATCAAGATCCAAAGCTTATTTTTACAAGGATCAAGATCGCTTGCATTGCTCGCTAACAGCAAATCCGACTGATTTTATTCGAATCTGAACTTCTTGTCTTTACGTGTGCGGAAAGTCATGGCTAAGGGATCCTTCCGTATTTTGGTCCTCCACCCTTTCCCGAACTCAATAACTTTAGGCAGTATCCCCAAGGCTGACTAATCGGTCATAAAATTAAAGCTTGTCCTAGGAACATATACAGTTCCTGTATATCGTCAGGCAATCTACATATTAACTGACAGCAATCTAGACATTCTAAACGGGGGTAATGAAACAGCAGACTCTCTAGCGAAAGTCTATGTATAAAACGTTACCTATAGGAGCTTAACTCCCTTGGGTTCCACGAAAGGCTCTCTTAAATAAATGGTAAAAATTGCTCTCGAATCGAATCCAATGAAGTCTAGCTCTTTTCTCGCCCCAATCTTCCCCCATAGTTGAGAACCAAAGTGCAGCAGTTCCTCTTTTCTTACTCCTTTGGTCGTTCCATTCCCATTGGCGTTACATTAACTCGCTATACGTTCCTGAGAAGATCTTAGTTTTGAATTTTGGTTAGGTTAGGTAAGGTGGCTGTCCCCGCTAGACAGGGATACATTTAGACTAAGGGAGTTCCATTGTGATACCACTTGTAAGACTGGAGCTACCAGCCTGAGGGCTCTAATTACAACTACCCGTTTTGGGTGAGAAAGGTCGGAGCAATCAGAAACGGTGTAAGCCTTTTCCAAAAATTACCAATAAATGCTGGATTGGCTATGGACTTACCCGTAAAAAGGGTATAAAGGAAGCAGGGGGTAACCGTTTAAATACGAACCACTTCTAGCAGAGTTGAGGGTTCTAGTGAGAGATTTTTCTGAGGAAAAGGATCTCGTGACTATTAGACTCCAGACAAGAATTTGCCCTGAGCATGGAAGAGGAGTAGTGGCTAAGAACTGGGGGGAATTAACTCGAGGTCGAGGGTAACCGTTTTCGCTGTGAACCCGCGTTAATAAAGTAGTGGGAGGTCATTGCGAGGATTGGTTCTATATGAGAGCCTAAGGCAAGGGCAACCCATTCCGTCATTAGTCCATGAATGCCTATTGCTCCTCAAGTAAGAATTTGCCTCATGGATGGAAGAGTGCAGGGGTAACCGATTTCGGTATGAACCCCTACCGTCGTAAAATTCTTAGGCAAGACGTTGATGCAGGGCAACCACCTTTAGTGTAAACCCATACTTAAGATGACTCGAACGAGTAAGAATTAACCCTCAGGGAATTGGGAAGATAGGGTCACCGAAGTGGTGTAAACCCGAACCAGGAGGACTATGCCGGTATTCCTGCAAGGGCTGGAAGTCGATGGCAACCAAAGCACTATAAGCCCATATCATTCCAAGTGGGTGCCATTGGGGCAGTGGTTCGGTTAGGTTTAGGTAAGGTTGGAAGGGTTGTTTGCACGTGGTGCAGGTGCACTCGGATGCACCTTTGTGATGACCCTTGCATAATAGACAAACATGGCTGAGCATTTGTCTAAACAACTGAACCAGCCAGATATTTTAATAAACCTTTTCAGGTCTAGAAGTGATATTTCTGCCAAGTCGTCCAGGCTTACAAAAAAGCTGACTCCTACAAAGGTTAGTCATCGGTCTTTGAGATCTTGGTAGTGGCAGAAAAAGTGTTCTATAGACTATATTTCTTCTTCATCTCTGCAGCTTCTACAGAAGTCGTTCGTAAAGATTTCCATTCATGTGGCCATGACACCAATAGTGCAGTGTCCTGTGACTACACCAACGAGTGTTCTTATAAAGTTTCTACTGAGAGATAGAAGGGTCGTTGTTCTTTTTGGGTCAAGCTCTGGTCATAAGCAGTGAGTTACGATGCAATCCTTAGACTGTTGCCATCGTTCACCGGCTAGTTTGAACGTGTCTTGATCTATTAAACTTTCGGTTGTATTAAAAGGAAGATATACTCTTCGGTCAGCCATTGGTATGTCCATATCAGGCAAGGGCAATCGATTTCGGCATTAGTCCATGAATGCCTATTGCTCCTCAAGTAAGAATTTGCCTCATGGATGGGAGAGTGCAGGGGTAACCGATTTCGGTATGAACCCCTGCCAGGTGGTAACCACTTTCGGTGTAAACCCTTACTTCATACGACTCAGATGAGTCAGAATTAGTTCAGAACTTTTCCTGGCCAGTTTATCCACCTTTTCATTCCCGGCCACGCCAACGTGCTTGCTTCCCTTAATGCCATGAGGCATTCGGATGCACTTGGAGCATACGAGGCTAGAGTTCAGAGTTTTAAGTCCGCTGTTTTACTGTCAACAACAAATGGGTTATTTCACTTGCCGGAAGATCCATAGATTGAACTATCTGTGCAGCTCTAAGATTTAAGTTCCCGGGTGGTATGGTGTGACGGTCAGATTATGTAGTTCACCATTTAAGCGTTGAACCACATACCACATTGACGCGGAGATGAATGTCATCATCCTCTTTCAGTCGATTCTAGCTTCAAACTTTTTTACCTCAGTGAGAGTTAGCCTCAAGGACGGGAAAGTGCAGGGTTAACCGATTTTGGTATGAACGCTTGCCGGAGTAGAATTCTATGGTCAAGACGCTGATGTAGGGTAAATGTTTTAGGTGTAAATCCGTACTTTAGGCGACTCAAGCCAAAAGATAGAAGTAACCGAAGCTTGACCTTACTATCCATGATTGAACGAGCTCTAGAACTTCATCAGGGCAAGCTCAAAAGGAAATATACTACTCAAAAAGAGACCCCACGACCAGTGCAAGAGCCTTAAGAATGCTTTTTCCTTTATGATCTATCAAGCCATTTAGGAAGCCCATTGAGAACCTATTGAGAAGCAAATGTGAGCAATGTGTGAGAAGTAATATTCAACTGTGAGACTTTTTTTAATACTCAACAATACCTTTGCCTTAAGGCCGTTAGGCCGTTATATGATCATAGGTAACACTTGCTTCTTTTTTTACTAGTGGATCTTTATGTGCTTCGTGGAACATGTTGTTAAGTAGAACATTTGTGAATCAGTGTTAGTGAATTACTAATATAATAAGTCTGAAATAAGGCGGCGTGGCGCCTAAGTAATTTTTTTTTTCTCGATGTAAAGAAACATCACGCCCCCAGTAGTCGTGATATCTTTTTTACCCCTTTTTCTTAAGCGATCTGCCAGCCCTTTCTATGATTCACTTAAGCCCTAAAATTCTCCATTTCCTTAACGCTCCATGCTAGACAAATAGGACGGTGCTAGTTTTGATGGTTTGGTTCATTTGTTATGTAGTTGTGCCTCAGTCAAAGCTATAAGCTGACCGGGTTGATGCTTTCTGTACTCTCTAAAAGGCTCTGATTTAATAAAGTAAAAGTTACACCTACAAGAAAAAAGACAAAACCCCTAATCTTAGTTTTACCACACGAACACTTTTGTCCGAAATTCAAAAAGCTCAAACCTTGTCTTATGTTAGCCACAGAAAATGGGACAGTAAAAAACGTGATCCAGATTTATATTTTTTTTTCACTTGTTTTGAAATCCTGCTGACCGATACAATTATTTCGTGAGCCAACACTTTTTTGAGTACCATCGTCAGTGTGCATAGCCGCTGCTCCAGCATCATTGCACCCATATAGTGTTATATAATCGAGGGCCATCCTGAAAGATGATTGCAAGTGCGCAAACACGGCAGACCCAGTGTTCACAATAAACAGCGCCCCCAGTACGTGATGAAGAAGTCATATCGGCCAGCACCTTCTTTGTCGTTCCTCCGTCCCGGAGGGAGGCCAAACAAACGTGGCTTTCCACCTGGAAGCGAATCCAAGTTTGACGTCAATCGTGTCGGTGTATTGAACACTGGCCCCAGTCACAGTTGTGGACTTGTGGCGGCGACTGAACCATTTGTATATCTGCACTGTCCAGACCAGAGACGTGAACAAATTCAATCTCTCCGAACTCATGAAGTCTCCTGCGCCGCGCCGGCCGGCGATGCAGCGCAACCACTTCGATCTGTCGTCGTCTAGTCATCGAGAGGATCGTACTGCAGAGCTGTGCTGGCTGGCTACAATGCACAACAATACTGTCCAATAAGCGGTCGGTGGTAGGTATGCTCGCTCTTTTCAAATATCTCGAAATGACCCGACTCTCTGGGATGACAACGGTGATGACCACTTTCCTGACTGCCTGTACGGATGCGCCATATAGACAAACGCCACTCGTGGTACATTAGAGGAAAAATTATTTCTATATAAGAATCCCTATGAAAAATGCAGGAATAAAGGTTTACAAGATTTGTTCGTGCTTCTCGTGCTTTGCGGGTACCCCACCTCGTCCTCCCTCGCCGCTGATGTCGCATTGGTATGGCAGTTTGGTGTGGATCCACCAGCCGGGGATGCAAACTAGAGATAGCACTTCGGATGGAGCTCTGCTCTGGCTGCGCTCTTGGGAATGAAACCCCTGGGATATGTCAGAGGCTAACGGAATTTGTATTTGGCTATTGGATATTTATGAGTGGAGCGGACATGATTTGGAAGGAACTACTACATGAGAATGACATGAAAATCATGTCGCAATTTCCGCTCCACATTATGTTGATAGTTTCAATGTTGCCACCGAATGAATGGAACGTTGTGCTTGGCGTAGATTAATAGGTTTGGTAATTGGGTATAAATGTTGCATCAACAAGTCTAGAATGTGTCCAAACGAAGAAGAGGTTACATAACGATTTTATAAAACCTTGTAAGGAGCGAACGATTTTTCAAAGCCACGAGGATAAAGAGCCATCAGACGCGCACCACGCACCACAGTTACACTAGGTTGGATTGCTTATTAAGACCATAAGACCAAGACCAAATGGATATTAAATAGTTATAACGTGTCCTTTCTTATTGTCCCTTTGACACCATCTTGTGAGACG
Organism: Neoascia interrupta; assembly: GCA_947623515.1. Lineage (NCBI taxonomy): Eukaryota > Metazoa > Arthropoda > Insecta > Diptera > Syrphidae > Neoascia > Neoascia interrupta. The sequence continues at coordinate 50,980,294 of OX392463.1, forward strand.
ATTGAGTCCATATATCAGTTTGGTAGAGAATTTCAAACTTCATACGGGGGTCTATTCGATTCGTATGAAAAGGTTGACCCTGGTTGATCCGCTGAGAATAGTTCCAACATTGTTTATCACTTGGTTTAATTCAACCTATTCTGCTTAATTAAGGCGTTAGCTCGTTGTGCATGATTACAGGACAATCGAAAAAATTTGTGTAGGTATTCAATTTCTTTGAACGAAGACAACTCAAAAAGCCTTAGAGCGAGACCCAAGCTCTGTCTCTGGTAAGACTAAGACAGTACCACAGTTCAGCATAAGCCTGTTTTTACAATCGGCCCAGTAGAAAATATATTTTTCAACCTTTAAATTATGAAGTTGTAAGAGATATTTAAATATATTTTAGAGTATGGTTGTCTTATCTTAACATGCGCGTACCTGAGCTTTTAAAGAAAAGATGTTAGAAAGGAACGATGAGGAAAGGCCCTTCAAACGAAAATCCTTTTGTGTGATATTGGCCTTCGATACAAAGTCTACCTACCTAAGATGGCTCCCTTGCAATAAGCAACAGTTGGACATATGGTATAGGGTAGGGTAGGTAGAAGTGGCGGTTCAGGAAAGCACCCAAGTAGCACTTGATGTGCCTTTTTGATATCACAACTCGTGTAACCTGGTTTGTGATGGTGGTTGAGATTGTTGTGTGATCGGAGCCTATATCCAACCAGTGGAGTTGAGAAACTGGATAAGCGCTTGTATCCGTTTACTCGAAATATCACTAAAGTCTTTTGCTAGTGCCGGCCATTTGCAGAGGAAGTGGGAGAGAGTTTCTTTCTCATTCATATTTCCGCAACTTCGGCAGTGAGGGTTGTATGGGATACCCAGGTTGGCCGCATGGTCTCCAATCGGCCAATGCCCCGTTATTACCGCTGTAGTTCTGGCGATGTCATGGCGGGTTCTATTGAGTAGGTCTTTTGTTCTGTTTTTATTATATAAAGGCCATGTCTGTCTAGATATGGCGCAATTAGTCAGCCCCCTCCATTGGGAGTTGGCCTTTTCCAGGAAATATGAATGTATTTGCTCCTTAACTGTTCCTAGCGGAATGTCGACCCTTGTCGCGAGTGAGGAGTGTAGAGCTGAGCCCTGTCTGGCCAGCTGTCATTATGCTGTGGAACCCCCAAGAGTGTGACCCTGAAACGATCACCCAGACGGGCAAGCTCGTGACGGCACTCCTGTAACAGTTTAGAGGATATGGTGGCTGAATCAATAGCTTTGATGGCAGCTTGACTGTCTGTAAAGATGGCAATGTTTTGTTTGTGCGTTGTGTCACGCTGAAGTTGCGTGCAGGCCTCTCAGATAGCCAGTAATTCCGCCTGGAAGACGCTGGCAAAATTCGGCAAGCGATATGATATTGATATTTGCGGTGACTCTGGGTAGACACCGGCCGCCACACCACAGTTCATCTTAGGTCCGTTGGTGTATATGGCCGTGTCGAAGTTTCTTGGTACTTCGTCCCTCTTGCATTCAGCCCTGGAAGGAAATTCTACGTGAAAGCCTTTCTTGAAATTTAACTTGGGTGAAATTTAACTTGTGGCTACCATAAGCCACAGTAGGGGAGAGATGACACCACCCTGTGGCGTTCCTCTATGGGCAAGTTTAGTTAAGTGACTCTTACCTAGTGATGCCTGGATAATTCTTGTTCCGAGCAAAGAGGTTATCCTTTGCCTAATAGATTTCTCAATACCCAGCTCGATCATAGATTCAAGAATAGCATCAGTACGAACGTTGTTGGAAGCTCCCTCAATGAAGGAGGCTAAGGTGTATTCTTTAGTGTATCATGGACCTGTCAATTGTCTGCACTACCTCGTGGAGAGCCGTTTCCGTGGATCTGCCCTTAAGGTAGGCGACAATGTGTGATTTGGACAGCGATGATTCTTCTAGAAAGCTTCGCATATGGATATCTAGGACACGCTCTAGGGTTTTAAGAACAAAGGAGGTTAGACTAATCGGTCTGAAGTCCTTCGCGGATTCATGACTGCGTTTACCTACCTTTGGTGTAAACACCACTGTAGTACGTCTCCAAGAGCGGGGGATGTGGTTTAATGTTAGACAGCTTCAAAAGATTGACACCAGCTAAGGTATTGTTAAGTCTTGCATCCTTTGTAGCATTACAGGCAATGCTCGATCAGGGCCTGGAGACTTAACCGGTGAGAAGCTGTTAATGGCCCAAGAAATCTTTTTCTCGGAAATTATAGAAAAAGTATTGTTGCGTTGTGCAGGTTGTATTATCACAACAACCGGGAAAGTGGGTGTTTAATAGGAGTTCCAGGGTCTCCGCTGACGATTCTGTCCATCTTCCATCTGATCTTCTTAGAAAGGAGGGGTTGGAGAGTTCCTTGGACAGAATCTTGCTAAGCCTAGCGGAGTCCTTAAGGGTTTCTCTTGAATGGCAGTAATCCATCCAGGCCTCCTTCTTGGATGTCTTTATGGCTTTCTCATAAACGCCGAGACAGTCCCTATTAGGTTGCCAGAAGTTGTATTTGTGGCAGATATTGAAATTCGCTCTGGTCATCTTCCTGAGATTGGAGAGATCTTCGTTCCACCATAGGGGGGGGGGGGGGGGGTGTTTTTTTTGTTGCGTTTAGCTGGGCATGAGACTTTGTATGCAATATCCATTGCCTTTTCGAAAGTCTTTACGTTTTGTTTGAAGGACTTGGCCAAATTTGGTCCAATTAACTCTCTTGGGGTCTCTTAATGGTTAATTGGTCTCGGCTTCGAGACTCAAGTCGTAGAGGATACATCTGTGATCTGAAAGTGACTCCAGACTGGAAACTCTCCAGTTTTTGACCCTAAAGCCCTAATCATTGTTAAATATACAGGCAAATAGAGGTTTTTTACGTCCAGGGTGATTTTTAACCCCAGTTCTTCCTACTCAGGTTTCAAACAAACTATGCTGAGGTGAACCAGTTAAAAATCATCGGTTTACGCAAGAGAAATTCAGCGAGTTTTTGATCAGTTGGGCCTGATGTACACCTGATATAAAAATATGATGTTCTTGCGCTGTCTTTGACGGATCGCAAGCCTTCAATTAGGATTGGCAGTGCCACCAAAGGCCCTACCATAATAGACCTAAGTGGTTTACCCTATTGTCAAAGTACTTCGAAATCCCATTGAAGTTCTGCCAAACGCTTGCGATTCCGTTGATAGATTTAAGTCAATGATTTGGAAACCGTTTTAGGTTTGATGATTTCTCACCAGCTGCCAAATTTCCGCGTGAAACCGTTCACTGGATTGGGAATAGCTTAAGCCAATAAAAGTTAATGAAAACTAAATTGACTGAAGGCTACTATGGTCGTGGCATACGAATTAATGGTACTTGTCGGAAAGCCGACTAAAGCTTATCTTAGTCTATTATGTTTTGGCCTTAAGGCTAATCTAAAGCTGCTGGAAACCTTGCCGGACGAAATGTATGGGTAGAACATAGGAAGACCTTCTCGAAAAGAGACTTTTCTGTGTAAAGTACGTCAATGAAGCTCGTCGAACAAACCACAATTTCATCTCTATAATATTACACAACGAAATACTTTGTGCATGAAACACAACTTATTTTAGTTCAAATAGAAGAATTCAACATATTTTTTGAGTTCAATCACTTTTTGCTTTATCTCTGATCAAAAAACCACTGTTATGGTCGGAGTCGTACGAATAAATCAGGCTCTCGAAATTTCTCCTTTGGAATTTTTCCATTGCTTCTTTTCCAATAAAGGGGAAAATTCGATGTCGAATTTCTAATATTTGTTACTTCCACTTCTAAAAGGGTTGAAATTCACTGTTACTTTTCTACTAAGGGGGAAAGTTCGTTATCGAAAGTCGAATATTGATTGTCTGTTAACTGTCAGCTGACTGGAATGGCAGTTCAAAGGGTGAGTGTGTTCGGTGAATGAATCGTCGGGTGCGTTAAGATTTTGCTTTTTCATTTAATTCAACTACGCCACTTACACCGCTTAAACCCACTTCACCTTTTACTTTTAATTCTCTAAAAGTGTCCTCCAAGCCTGTCATCCGTGTATCTATACAAATTAAACAAATTCTCGATATTTCCGTTTTGGTAGTTTGCCATTTGTATTTTTCCACTGGAGGAGAAATTTCGATACTCGACTGCCAGTTTGCTGTCAGGTGTAAATCTTTGGATGAATCAGTGTATCCTGCGTGTTGTTTTACTCCTTGTTGCCGCATCACATTGCCCCCCTCTTAGCTTTGTTTGCTTCGCATAAGCACATCACCCTTGTTACAATGTAGGCGTAACCTACATTGTAACAATGATCCACACGTATTGTCCATGTGGATCATTGGTTGTCCAATGATCCACATGGACAACCCTTTGTCCTCGCTCGTCGTCTGCTAGATTTCGTTAGTTCTTTCTCTAAAATCCACCTCGTCATCTTGCTTGCATTTTGGTTCTTCAATGGGAAAACTAAATTTTAGCTCGCTGGGTAGTCTTGCAGTTCGCCCAAATAGAACTTCGGATGGCCAGAATAGAACTTCGGATTCCGGTAGGCCATCAGAATTAAATGAATTTGCCAATAGCGCTGAATTTCGTGCACCACTTTGGGAAGATGCTCAAGGCCTTGTTAAAGCGTTCCACTATTCTATCCGACTGTGGATGTAGTCCATGTAGTCCATATCCTTTTGTAGTCCGACCGATGCATACACTTCCTGGAACATTTCAACTTGAAATTTCGTCCTTGCGAACATTTCGAACCTAAGTACCCAGCGGTCCACTGTCTGGTCGAGAATGGTTTGAGCTTCTTGATTTCGGATAGCAAATGAAGAAGTCGACAATCACAAGGATGTAACTATAAGCGTTTGCAGTTTCCCCAAAGAAGCCTGTCGGGATGTCAGTCGGGATGTTGCGCTGGAGCATTGTACCTCTTGTTATGATTTTGGGTCCTTTTCTGGCTACGCACGTTGTGCACTTCCGGAATATTTCCTCGACGTCGTTTTTTGCATTTAGCCAAATCGTTTCTGTATCTTTGCCAGGGATTTGTTGATTCCCAAGTGCCTACTACATGCTCTGTTGTGGTTGTGCTCTGCAGACTCTTCGGCGTGTTTGACCTTGGAACCACAAGCTGCATATTAAAAGATCTTCCATCCGGAATTTCCCATTTTCTCCGCTGAACACCGTTTCTCCTTGGAAGAGAGCCCTAATTTGCTCAGAACACCTTGGTTAAATATAGGACTGTCAGAAATCGACACCTCTGCTGTAGGCTTCTTCATATTCTCCAAGGACTGGCTCGATGTCAGGATATTCTTGTTTTGCATTAGGAAGTTCCTTAATGCTGGTGGGAAAGCGCGACCACGTTGCAATGCAGTGCTTTACGATGATTTGCCTTGTATCCGTAGATCTGCACACGATTTCTGAATTGAAGCGACGAGGGTCAGGTGGTCTGTACGCAATATGAACTTCTGGCCATGCAGGTACTTGTGGAAATGCTTCGTCGCCTGTATAAGAGCAAAAAGTTGCACTCTGGTTGCAGAATAACTTCTCTCTGGTCGGAAAGAACTTTGTTAAAGTAAGCTACCACTTTCTACCGCCCATCGTGTATGTGCGACTAAACTATGCCAACACCCTCATAATAAGCTTTTGTGATTTCTATAAAAACCTTGCCAGCGGTGGGGTATAAGCTAGTATTGGGCCTCACAAATTTAATGCCTTCGATGTTGAAAGCTTCTGCCGCACTAACCTGCCCTGATTGAAATTGTCTTCCCTTACTGATCAATTCGTACAGACATTTTGCAATTACCGTGAAATCCTTGAAAAACCCCCTTTAATGCGTGGCTAAAGCGTGAAAGCCTCTAGCTGGAGTTTCTCTTCGGGAACTTACCCATTTCTCGCGAATGCGATTTTCTCCCAATCCTTTAATACTCCATTTGTGGATGTGAGCTCCGTTTTCTGAATGGATGGATTTGTAGCCTCCCGAGACCACTTTTCAGGTCAAAGGTGGAGAACTATTCCGGTCCAGAAAGTGCATCCAAATCGTCCTCTGTCGTCTTTCGAGGCAAAGGGTAATTGCTCTCCTTGATGAGACTTTAAAGCCGTTTGTAGCCCAACATGACCAACCAACATGACAAGTGACGCCCACGAACTGTCAAATTCTTATTGCAGCGTTAAGTTGGCGAAATCTTAATGATAGTTATGGATGCATCGATTTTACCACTTCATCTTGACTGCTTTTGCTCTGAGCCTTGTCCAGTACTTCGAGCCTTATCACTGGCATGATGGTGCAATGTGGGCAGCTTGTTTGTTTATGTGGAGCTCTGCCCTCTGCACTGCCGCTGGAGATATCCCATTTGGTTGCTATTTTTCCAGCATATGATTTGTCCTCGAACGTTGTTCGTGTTTCGTCTTTCGACATCCACGCGTTGACATGAGCACTCTAGCGTAGCCATTTCCTTGACTCGATGACTTTTTTGCGAATGACAGCTTCGCTTGCTGTTTCCATTGTTGGGCCCAATGCTAGAGCCTCAGCGAGTGCTTTTTTACCTGAATCTTTAAGTTACGAAATACACAACTGACAAAGTAAGTTAAACACGCACACGTCTTAATGGAAAGTGACGTACGTCACGCAGTTCATCTATGGGCCGCTTCCGATAAGAAGTACGTGACGAAGCAATGGATTAATTGGGCCATGCAGATCCATGGTTTAGACTTATTTTATTTATAGTCTTCGGATTCATTGCATATTTTGTTTGAAGTTTCTTAAGTTACTATTTAACAGCAGTTGAAACGTCAAATATTCGTGATTAATTCGGGATCGGTGACAATAGTAACCAGCTTCGGCTTACCAGAGAGTATGGATTTCTTGGACGACGCGAGTGCCGGGCAGTAACAGAGAAAGTGTTGTACACTAGTCTTTTTGCGTGAAGACCTAATAGACAGTGTCCGGTGATGATTCTCACTGCAGTGCTAATTTTGGATCTCTTCAAGCAGATCAAGCTATATGATCTTTTCGGATCGAAGCGAGGCCAGATTTGCTTGGAGGTTAAACATGTGGTGCCTGTCCTCCGGTGTTAGTTTCTTGTATGCTGTGATTTTTGAGCTGTAATTTGAAGGCAGCTAGGGGAGTATAACTATATTACAGGAGATTTCATCTTCTGACAGTCTAGTGGCGTTCTCAGCGAGTTTATCAGCCTCACAGTTTCTCACGATGTCTCTATGACCTGGCACCCAGCACAGGCGGACGTGAAAGTGTTTGGACATCTCATCAAGAGATGTGCGACAGTAAATAACTAATTTAGAGTTTATAGAGATCGATGTCAGGGATTTGACGGCAGCCTCGCGGCCAGGGATATCGCGGGCGGATATCACGTTCCACTTTAGCCAGGACAGGGCTGTAAAAGTAAATATCCCCAATTTGTTTCCCAAAAGCAGAAAAATTGTTTATGGAACTCATTCGAGGATCATTGCTGCCTGTTGTATAGTCGAACATTGTTTAGCAATATGTCAGGAAAGTAGGAATAAGGGTTTAAATTAGCAAAATGAAACAAGTGTTTCCTTAATTATCTTTTATCCGATACATCCATTTTCGAAAAAGTGTGGTAGAAAACCCGGTAACAATTTTGTTGCTCATACACAGGTAAAATTTATTATTATCCGAGACATTTATACGAGTTTTTAATGATCTTTAAGCGAAAAACTAAATTCAAAGATTAAATTGAATAAGGAGGCTACTTTCAACACAATTTTCGTCGTGTTTGAGTGCGTATTGTTGTCACTAAAACATCAACCAACTCATCTTTAATACTAAGGGCACACTTATGACTCCAAGGTCACACATTGAATTTAAAATCGTGAAAACTGGCACATATCATGATGTTTATCTCACTTATGGCTCATAGAGCGGCTCAATCTTACAAAATTGTATTAAAAATGATACACTTCCTCTGTTATCCCTTATCCGAACCTCCCAAATCAAAGTAAAGCGTAGCAAAAACTAATTAGAATTTTCTTCAGCACACTCGTTATGAGTCTACTGTTATCCAAGGTCATAATAAAATGTGTTCACATATTCTTAAGGTGAAATAAAATACAAGCGAGCTCTATATATGCGATTTAAAGCGTTCGTTCCCCTATTATCCCTTATCCGAGACCCCAAATTAATGCAAAGTGCAGCAAAAATTAATTAGAATTTTCTTCAGCACACTCGTTATGAGTCTACTGTTATCCAAGGTAATAATAAATATATTCACATATTCTTAAGGGGAAATAAAATACAAGCGAGCTCTATATATGTTATTTAAAGTGTTCGTTCCCCTGTTATCCCTTATCCGAGACCCCAAATCAATGCAAAGTGGAGCAAAAACTAATTAGAATTTTAGTCAACACACTCGTTATGAGTCTTCTGTTATCCAAGGTCATAATAAAATGTGTTCACATATTCTTAAGGTGAAATAAAATACAAGCGAGCTCTATATATGCGATTTAAAGCGTTCGTTCCCCTGTTATCCCTTATCCGAGACCCCAAATCAATGCAAAGTGCAGCAAAAATAAATTAGAATTTTCTTCAGCACACTCGTTATGAGTCTACTGTTATCCAAGTTCATAATAAAATATGTTCACATATTCTTAAGGTGAAATAAAATACAAGCGAGCTCTATATATGTTATTTAAAGCGTTCGTTCCCCTGTTATCCCTTATCCGAGACCCCAAATCAATGCAAAGTGGAGCAAAAACTAATTAGAAATTTCACCACACTCGTTATGAGTCTTCTGTTATCCAAGGTAATAATTAGTAAGTATTATTCGGTATTACAAGCGTTGGAAGTTTATCCGAATGTAGTTTTTCATGATTTTGTTTAAATATTTGGGGCACAAAAATGCTGGAAGCAATGATCCACATATCCTTAACTTATCCGGGCCAGTTGCATGTGGCGAAACAATACATATCACATTAAATAATGACATTAGACATAGTCCATCCAAAAATTTCTGCCTCAAATGATATAATTTTATTTATAAGTTTGGCAATTGTTAAATATTATTTTTTAACAATTGCCAAAACCATTATCCAGGATAATACTTAACGCACTCAAAGGATCATAAAGGTCAATGAGCAATGTCAAGGAATGAAATAATGACATTTAATGCTTATCAGAATGCAATATTGGTCGATAAAGCATTCAAATTAGGTCTCGAGCCTAACATTGTTTAAACTTTATCCGAAAGAACACCTATTCATTTCGAATGCAAAATATGACACCGGCCGCTTTTTAGAGGAAGACAAAAGCTGCCAGACACTTATCCGAATGCCAAAAGGCACCAAAAAGCACAACGGATTTCATGCAAATATTCGAACATAAAATTGCATAATTACGCAATGTTTGCAGTATATCCAGAAGAACACCGATGCAATGCGATAGAGTAGTTTGATTTGCACAACCTTAAAAAGAAAAATAGAGCTGCGAGACACTTATCCGACTGCCAAATCGAACCGGAAAGTGCAACGAAACTACATACAAACTTCACAACGTGTGATCGAAATTTTCTAAAAATTAAAACATCATTTTTACAGTTTCTCATCGATTGAGAAAACACTTCCTTTCTAACCTGATTTCATAAACTACATTACAGGACCAATAAAACGCTCTTAATTTGTCACAAGCCTAGGGCGCAAGGTAAAACTGTGACTAAAAGCTTTCGGCTGAACCCTTGTCTTCCAGATTTAACTCAAATTTGAGGAGACCGGTTCAAGATCCAGATAAACTTTTTATTTATTTAGAACAGAGCCCCGCATAAGAACCTTTTTAATAACTCAGTTATCAAAACAAAGGTGCGAGGTCCGCCTGGTCTCTCCTGTGTCTTCTGTAGTTTATTTGTTAGATATAAGACGCTTGGAAAATATCTGATTTAAGATCCTGATGATTGATTTTAGTCAATGCGTTTCTCTGCACATTTTTAAGTCCGCACCACTCACACGCATGATATTTTGCAATTTTCTTAGGCAAAAAACACAGCTGTGTAACATATCCCTAAAAAATGTACAAGGACAGGATGTGTCAAAAAAATTACCCTCCTAGCGTATATATGAAAGAATAAAAAAATCCTTAAAAGACCGCCACAATCTCGGGGATGAAGATTTCAACATCGGTATCCACACAGGACGGTAAGAAAAAACTAAAAACCCTGAGGGGTGTTGGTTTACTGCGTTCTGTCCATGGCGCGCAATACGTGCTGTCGATCGTTACCTGTTACCACTGAAAGTATGGAACGAAAATCTATCCTTGGTTCTTTTTTTTTTTATTATCAAATCACCGTTTCAAATAATTTTCCCAGGCGTGTTGTTTTTTATGCGTTCCAGAAGAATAAAAAAAAAAAATAAGGTCCATTATAAGAAACCGCTAGGCTGCCCTCTTTATTCGACCACCATTTCGATTGAGTGGATGAGGATGTTGATACCGCTACAAGGATCTTCTCATATATCAAACTTCAAACTACGTAAGCGGGCATTTTGCGTTTGTTATTGAAAAGATTCGGGATTTCTTTTTTTTTCTACAATAAAAGGGCGTTTTTTTTTTCTTGAGTTTTTTGATGAGGTCCTTCTAATTACGCTCCCACTAGGACTAGGGCATTCATCACAATTCAACATTTCGTCTTTGGTTACGCATAACGGGAATATTATTTGTTGTATGTGTATAGGATCCAATGCTTGAGATGAAGATGAAATGATGTTATGGACGTAGGCGATGGATATGCGGTTTCACTTGTCGTGAGGACTAAAGATGATCGAGGACTGTTGGTCGGCTTAGATGAAAACTTGCGCTTTGTTTCGTCTGCTCAACGTGCGGATCTATTCGAAAGCATATGGCATCGACAAAAGACAGTTCGTAAATATACCTGTACAGAATGTGATTGCTAAGTTGTACTCCATTAACACTTAATTTTACGTCCATTCTTCATAGAAAACATAAACACGGACTTTGTTAGTCCTCAATCTGAATGACTCTTTTTTTCGAATTAACCGATGACCAGGAAATCAAACGGAATTTCTTCGAAGCAATAAAAATTCTTGGCGCTAAAAAGAAAACCATTTATCTATCAAATCGATGGACACGAACCGTATCAAAATTGCTCAGATTACGAGAAGCCCAAAGATAAATCACGTCCGTATCAATCATTGGTCTTAAGACTCAGATTTCACATCACGGATTTCCTTTTTGACGTGCCTACGCTAACATGTGTGTTACAAATTCCCCGTGCGTTTCAAATTAGAAACACATGTCCCTTACCGGAAGCGTGGTGGTCAGAAAAATAGTCACAAATGACCTCGGCCAACATCCTGAGCAACAGATGAAAGAAAAAGAAAAAAAAAAAAACTAGAGGAGGATAGACCCAAACAAGTGGTGGTCGGTTGCAACAAGTTACGCCTGTGATGATCCCGTCTCGTGTTATCGCAATGATTGAAGGAAGTTGTTTACAAAACATATCCTTTTCGGGACATGGATGAAGGCACATTTTTCACAAAGTTGGCATTGCTGGTACCTGCGACTGCGAATGCGGAAGAATGACACAATTGAAAGAAAAGGGCAAAAAGATAACCAATTAGCAGTGATTTCACGCAGCACGGCAAGGATTGATTTTGTCTTTTTTGTGGTCAGTGGAAGGGTCCTTTTGGGCAATTGTGCGGTTTTGCCTTTCTTTTGTTCAAGCAGGAATAATTTTTATTTAGCCCTGTGACACCTAGCAAGTGACTTTGGCTGAGTCTTTTATTCGTAGTAATTTGAGTGTGGTTTTGAAAAACGCCGACCAATTCAATACTCTCTAGGCTTGAATGGATGCTTTAGATTCGTATTTAATAACCTACCTTTTATTTAATTGATATTAAATATCGATAGAACGAAAAAGAAAAGATTCTTCATTGTGAGGTCGTGGAAAAATTAGAGATTGCTTTGAAAATCATCTAAGTTATCACTTTCTAATTTTGGTCAAGTTACATTTTTAAACAAACTGTGCAATAAACCCGGGAACGGGGGGAACTTGTTGGACTTTCTTATGACTTGTTTGTTACGAACACCTTTTTCCCACATTAAGCCATTCACAAATACACTTGATACCGGGTCAGTTAAAATCAGAGATCTTTGATTGATGTCTTTGTGGTGTGCTCAAAAAAATGACTTGTGATGTTCGCGTTTTGAGAGAAGCTGAACTTTTAACTGATCACTACCAAGTGCTGTGCAAATTGCGCTTTAGCGACAATATTCCTTTGCCACCCAGGCAAAAACCAAGACTTGGTGACCCGCATATGGTGGGAAAGGTTACAGGATGCTGAATCTGATTACAGGGAGCGATTTACACGGCACGTTTCGGAAAACTTTGAACAAATTTCAACTGACCTTTTAAATGCAGAGGAAGAATGGCAGCTAATTTCATTGGCAGTCATTGCCTCTGCAAGAAATGTTTGTGGATTGAAGCGGCTTGGTGTGGCTGATGGTGGTCAGAAAAAAAAATGCGTGGTTTAAAACTCCTGGAGTTCAAGAAGCCACCAGAGTGTAGAAAAGAGCATGTATTGTGTGGAATCAATGTAGGAACTCTACTTCTCGAGCCCGGTACATTGAGGCGCGAAGAACTTCCAATATGGCGGTCAGAACAGCCAAGAGCAACATGCTTGGAGAAAGTTCGGCGAGAGGTTGAAGTACGATTACAGATAGGCAAACAAGACATTTTGGCAGACTTTTCGCCGGCTCAGAGGAAGGAAGTTGAATATCGTGCAAGGGTTTAATTCCAAAGACGGAACACTTCTTTCAAATGAGAACGACGTCTTACGCATATGGAGGGAACACTTTTAGGAGCTGCTCAATCCCCAACAGCACTGAAGATGGCAATTCCACTACTTTTGAGATCAGGACGGAGATCAGTCCTACAGAAAATAAAGTCACAGCCACGATTAAATCGCTAAAAGTGGGCAATTCTGCTGGAGTTGATGAAATCCAGCCAGAAATGCTCAAGGCAATGGGTGGAGAAGGTCAATTAGGTGGCCTGGGAAAGCGACACAATTTTCCCCAGCGATTAGAAAACAGATGTTATAATGCCCATTTTCAAAAAGAGAAAGTCAAGAGAGGTTGCTCTAACTGTAGGGGTATATCCCTTTTGAAGTCTTCCGAGAAAGGTATTCGCGAAGGTATTGGAAGCACACTCCAGATCTGTAATCGAGGCTTTGTGGCGGGAAGAGCAATTTGGATTTCGGCCTGGCAGAGGCACAACCGACCAGCTAATTACTCTAAGGGTTATTCTTGAGAAAGGCTGGGAATATGCCAAGCCGGTCTATGTATGATTTGTAAATTTCTAAAAGGCCTTTGACCGGGTTCCTCGGGATATAGGTTAGCTTAGGTTAGGTGGCTGTTCCCGCTGGGCAGGGACACACTTAAACCAAAGAAGGTCCATTGTGATACCACTTGTATGAAGGGAGCTACCAGCCCGAGGACCTAAATGATGACTACCCGTTTGGGTGGGAGGGGTCTAGGCAATCACTGACGGTATAAACCTGTACCGGAGGTCACCAATCAAATTTTGATTGGTTGAGATATAAATAAATAAATAAATAAATAGAGTGGCGCAACAGCTCGAGGTGAACCAGGGCCAACTTCTCAACCATGTATGCTGTGTGTGCTATATTATTTTCACATACAAGGGGACCTACAATTTTTTGCCGAATCCGAATGGCACTTTGAGAAGTTTTTCAAGACAAATGATACTCTTGGAGGGCTTGTCAGACCCTCCCGGAGGTGGGGGCCGTAAAAAATAGCAAGTCTTTTTTTTCAGGTGACGATGGCAGGATTCGAACCCAGACCTCCGGCGTAGTAAGCACACACACTAGCCACTACGCCACGGCACCCCGATTGGTTGAGACATACCCGAGGGTAATGAAGGCTTGGAGTAACCGTTTCGGTGTGAACCGCCGTCAGCAGAGTTGAGGGGGGCCAGTGAGAGACTTCCTGATTTTTTTCCTGAAGTCTTTTTTTCTTCAGGAAGAAAGGGTGGTCTCGTAACTGTTGGATTCCAGATGGGAATTTGTCTTATTGATACGGATTGGGGGGGGGGGGGGTTGCTTAGGTCGAGGAGGAGGTGGGGGGGGTCAGTGAGGAATAGTTCCGTTAGGAGAGGAAGCCCGGCAGGGGCAACCGATTTCGGTATAAGTCAGAACCTGTTGCTTCTCTGCTAAGAATTATCCTCGGGGATGGGAAGGTGCAGGGGTAACCGATTCGGTGTGAGCCTTTGGGGTAATCGTCTTCGGTGTAAGCCCGTAGTACAGGCGACTCGCGCTAGATTTGGGGGAAGGTAGGTTTAACCGAAGCAGTATAAGCCCGTACCAGTGAGAATCATGGGGGTGAAGAGGTGAGGGCAACCGAAGCGGTATAAGCCCACACCAATCCAACCCTTCAAGGGAAAGCACTGGGATATGGTGGGGAGGAGAGAGATGTGGAGAATGGCAATTACTGTACGGAGTACTACTAATTACGTCCCGTGTGGTGTGAGGGATAAATAGGTTCCCTACAGGTCGGATAGGACAAATAGGTTCCCTTGCGTCGAGTTTAACTAGATTTAGATCTTTGGTTTGCTATTGTCCCAAAGTGAGAGTTAGCCTTAAGGATTGGAGAGAGCAGGTGGGGTAACCAATTTCGGTAAGGACCGTTGCCGGAGGATAATTCTTCGTTTAGACCTGAAGTCGGGCCGTGTAACCCCGTACCTCAGATGACTATAGTATTAACTCTAGAGCTAACCTTGAGGGGGATAGCAGAGGTAGGGGTAAAACTTCTCGGGATATACTCTGGAGAGGTTTGCAGGACTATACACTGAATAGGCCCCTCCTGAGAGTGAGAGCCATTCAGTCTTTGTATGAAAGCTGCAGAAGCTGTGTTGGGATAAATCGTGTCAAATCCTGTCCTTTTGATGTGTGCGTTTGACAGGGCTTAGTTCTATGGCCTTTCCTTGTCAAATCATATATGGACTGTATGGTGAAGCGCAGGCTCGGTGAGGAGTCTTTCGAAATGGCTGGCGTCAGGATGAGCCATCTGCTTTTCGCAGATGTTTTAGCTATCGTCAGAGGAGGAACTTCATCGCTCTGGATGGTGCGATGAAGGTATCCCAGCCTCACCTCATCTGTGGTGAGGCTGGTGAGGCTGGGATGAAGGTTTCCCGAACTCCTGTGCAGTGTACCCTGCACATAAATGGGTCCCATTGAAACAGGTAGAGAAGTTTAAGTATCTCGGGGCGTAGGCTTATGTGCATTATTTATGCAGAGAGAACATGTAGGCTTTGGACACCCGAGATGCAAGTGGGCTGTGGTGCAGATGGAACCACCTATGACAGACGATTTTAAGGTCCTGGTAAGATGAAAGGGGTAATACTAAGTTATCCTGTATAGGATTGGCCAAGCTGGAGCAATAGTAAAGGAACTGCGCTATCCGGTCATCAGGAAAACTGAACTTGTGGTGAAAGCAAAGATCGTGGTCATGAAATTTGGGTAATAAAAAAAAAATAAATAGAGTGGCGCAACAGCTCGAGGTGAACCAGGGCCAACTTCTCAACAATGTATGCTGGTGTGTTAATTTCTTTACATACAAGGGGACCTACAATTTTTTGTCGAATCCGAACGGCACTTTGAGAAGTTTTTCAAGACAATTAATACTCTCGGAGGGCTTGTCAAACCCTCGCGGAGGTGGGGACCGTGAAAAAGAACAAGTTTTTTTTTTTCAGGTGACGATGGCAGGATTCGAACCCAGACCTCCGGCGTAGTAAGCACACACACTTACCACTACGCCACCCCCCCCCCCCCCCAAATTTGGGTAATAACCGAAAGACTTAGATCGCGGGTACACGCTGCCAAAATAAGATTTTTGGGGTGATTTGCTGGTGTAACTCTTAGGGATAGAGTGAGAAATGTTAGTATTCGCTGAGCAGCAACTTCTCCAAGTGGAACGATCAATTCTTCGATGGTTTGAAACGTTGTTCGCATGCACCCCGACATGTTAGCTGAGATGTGCGTCGCCCCACCTGGCAGGCCAAGAAACAGGTGCTGGGATCAGTACAAGAACATATGCAAGAGACCCGTCTGGGGATCGTGTCTTGTCTCTTGAGTTGATGCCGGAGGACCGAGAACGATGGAAGGGCCATTTAACCGCATTTTGCTCCGCGGCCTTTTTAAGCTACATCGGTCACAGAAAATGTATATTTTTTCCAACATGTCATCTTAAGTAAATCGTAAGAATTGTTATGACAATTATGATGACCCGTACAGGCCCAACCTTATGATGACAATAAAGTCATGCAGGAAGACATTCTGACGTTTAGTCGTAGTGTCCGGCGTTGAAATACTAGCGGACGCCATCTCCGAAGATCATGGTAGGTAAAAGTAAAGGAAAGGTAGGGGCAAAATTAAAAAAGATTGTCGAATTTGAGGAAAGATTTACATCGGCCATCTCTAGCTTTATCGCAGTACCCGTATATAGAGCGAACCCGCAAAAAGTGAAGGTTGAAGGAACATTCCCTGTCGGTAAGTCAAAAACGGTTTTTCATTTCTACATTTTGTCCGCGAGTATTACAACTCCACTCCATAAATTTGTCTATTTTTGAAAGTGATCTTATGCACGATACACATTTTCCAAAGGTATTCCAACTTGTTAATCCTTCCGAAAAGACTGTAAAGAAATTTTTCCCACTGGGCAATTCCTTCCAATAAGGAAACAGGAAGAAACCACATTTTGTCTATTGTGGTAAAAAATGCCATCTCGTATCCCACTGATTTACACTGATTTACATTGAAGATGTGAGGTTGAACGTTGAAGTGTTGTGGAAAAAAGACCAGTGCCTGGACCAACAACTCTAAAGGCCCCAATTAGATGTAAGTCCCACACAGGGGGAAATTGTTTCCATTATACTCGCCAAATTATTCCCATTATACTCGCCAACAAAACAAGATAATGACATACAACTCAGTAGAGCCAAGACCTTATCTCTCAAATCCTCCATGTTCCCTACAGACGAGGGAAACTGCAGCCGATTCTGACCGTACTCGGAGGATACGTCAAGCCCTCGTACGGCTGAGGGTGTGGAAAATCGTTTCTTCCCCGGATGAAGTTCAAACTCAAATCCTCTTCCACTGTAGCCCAGCTAACTGACCACTGCGCAATACCCCGGCCATCTATTGTATTCGCATGGAGCTTTTCAACTGGGGTTCAAAATTTAAAGCCTGTTTCGCCCAATCGAGTGCATTTTTTCATTACGCACATTTTATACCCGTTGTAGTACTTTCACCCGTGTTTAGCTATTTTTTCACAAAACGTATGCATTGATTTCTGTCTTAATTTCGATACTCGTACATAATGTTTAGCCTTACGTTGAAATCCACTAAGGAAACAGAACAAAAATAAAAAAACCAAGTTCTGCACATGTCTCCTGTTCCTGTATAGAGCATTATGGATCCAATGCATTTCTCCCACCTTAATTAATTCGTTAAATAAGTGCGGGCATCACAAAATAATGTAATTTGCATAAACAATCATATTTTTTAAGCATGCATTTGAAAATTCCTGAAAGCCTTTTCCCATAGTTTTAAAAAAGGAAATGACCCTGCACCATTGAGGGTCATTACCTATAACTTCCTGCATAAAATCAATGTCAGCCATACAAGGGAAGTAATGGATTATATTACATTTCCCCGCGCGCGATATTCATAACTCGATCCTCCTCTTTTGCTGCGCTGCAAAACGAAAAGTGCAAACACCAGTATCCTCGCTAAACACCTTTTAAATATTTTTCATCAACCATAAATTGTTGCATGAACAATCCAGTGTCAGCAGGACTCTAGAGCTTGTATGACATAAAAAAATTCCAACCCCTAGTCAGGCAAAAAAATAAAAAATTACCCTGAGTTAAAATCTGATCAAGAAAAATAGGAAGATAATGGGGAAGGGCAACAAAGGACACAAAAAAAAAAAAAAAACTGTGACCCATGTCAAGACCCTCAGCACATAAATAAGAGAAAAACAGATCTGAATATAAAAAACGGATGTGTGCATATCAAAAGGATGTTTTATTAGGTTCACGATAGGGGTAAATGCGTCTATCCTAATTTCGCATATACAGTGGAAATATCCGTGGGACTAGACCCACTATAGATATTATAGAGTCGCCGAAGCTCGGATGCATCTGCCAGTCGGTTTTGGCCATTGTTTTGATATGCCTTGCGAAATTTTATTGCAGTGATTTTCAGAAATAATAACCAAGAGTTTAATTTTTTTTCGAGTTTTCGAGGGCACGCAAATTCATTTGTTTTACACCTATAAGGAGTGCCTTATATATACCGCTAAAAAGTGACCACAAAAATTTGATGTACGAACTTTAGGTACGTGCCCAATTGAAAAGGTTCCCATTGGACACAATGGACCCAACTGCTGGTCTAAGGGCATCCATCAACCTAACCTAACCTAAGGTACTTGCTTGACCTTCGAGCTAATGCACAGGATTTACCACAAGCATTTGGGGATGTTATGGGTTTTGAAATCATACATCATCCACCTATGGTCCTGATTCTATTCTGGACTCATATTAGGTGCCGCCATACGAATGCAACATGAATTAAAAATAAATTCCTTGAAAGACAAAAGTTCACATCATTGCTAAGTAAAGTTCCACTGTTTCAATGTTTTGGTGGAATAAAAATTAAGGAGGGGTTCGTGACGATGTATTTTTGAAGTGAATTCTCATTGTTATGTGTGTAATGTGAGTAATGTGTGTTTTTCAGGTAACGACATTGACAAGGAAACTTATCTTATACCTATTGACCTCGAGAGAAATTGCATTTTTCATAGACATGATCACTGATCAAGCTGCTATCAATGCAATACAGGGAGACAATCAGTTCCTCATCAACAGCTAAATATCAGACTTAAGTAGGAATTAACCTTAAAATCATCGGCCAGAAACCGGTCCCGTTGTTGATTTAAAAATTTAAGATTAGAGCAAAACAATGCCTATTGCTCAAGAAGAACTTAGTCTTAAGCTGTGATGCCAATGCCCATCATACGATCTGGGGAAGCTCAGACATTAACGCCAGAGGCGAGGTTCTGTTTGATTTTGTCCTTAGCTCCAACCTTCTAGTATGTAACAGGGGAAATGATCCCACCTTCATTACAGCGAATAGGAGGGAAGTCTTGGACGTAACTTTCGTGTCTCAGAACAGCTCTGTTCAAGTAACGAACTGGAGAGTATCTAGGCAGGCATCACTATCAGATCACTGCTGGATACTCTTTGAGATACAGGTAGGCTCGCAGGCTAGGAAAGTTTTCAAAAACCCAAAAAGAGCAAACTGGGTGAAGTTCAACAAAGAACTGCGGAGGACTATCTCCCCCTGCCCAGACAGAGATCTTACTACCGCGCATGAGATCGACGATACAGTCGAATACATCACCGGGTTGATCTCCAGCTCTTTCGAAAAATCCTGCCCAAACAGCAATACAGGAGGGAAACAACGCCCTCCCTGGTGGAACTCCAAGATCGCGGAGCTCATCAAGAGCTCAAGATCCAGATGGAACCTTGCAAAAGAGGGGCTCATCGAATGGACGACCTATAGGGAGAGCGTTAGAATCCTGAAAAAGGAGATCAGATTCGCCAAGAGGAACTCATGGAAGAATTTCTGCGAATCAATCGAAACAACAACTGAAGCGTCCCGACTGAGAAAAGTCTTATCCAAAGCGCCTATACCGCTATCTTCACTCAGGAAGACTGAGGGCGATTGGACCTCGACACACAAGGAAACGCTGGATTTACTGGCGGAAACTCACTTCCCAGGGTGCTTCGATACCTATGAGGATTACGCTACAGTAGCGCAAGGCTCGCGGAAAAAGATGAAGGACGAAAAGATCAGGGCTATAACCGATGTAAAAAGGCTGGCCTGGGCGATCAACTCCTTCGATCCCTTTAAAGCACCAGGGATGGATAACATCCGACCAATAATGCCCCAAAAAGCAGGGGAAACTATCATTCCATGGTTGAGTAACGTATACAAGTCCTGCCTAAAGCTGTGCTATATTCCCAAAGCTTGGAGAGAAGTCCGAGTGATATTCATCCCCAAAGCAGGGAAGGCAAACCACTCTACGGCAAAGGACTATCGACCCATAAGCCTGTCCTCATTTATGCTCAAGACGTTGGAACGGCTTATTGACGTGTATGTGAGAGAGCTGATTGGTGATAACTATTTGTCAAAATCACAGCATGCGTACATGAGAAGCAGATCGGTTGACACTGCACTACATAGAGTAGTAACAGTAGTAGAAAAATCCCTGGAACACAAGGAGTACACTTTGGGTGCCTTTCTAGACATAGAGGGGGCGTTTAATAACATTGAGGCAGACGCGATATTGCGCAGCTTGAGAAACGCCCACCTAGATAGCAGTCTATGCAACTGGATCGGGCTCATGTTAAGCACACGAAAGATAAACTGCTACCTAGGCGAAGTATGCAGCACACGAAACGTCAGCAGACGAAACGTCAGCAGAGGAACACCGCAGAGAGGTGTCCTATCTCCGCTTATATGGACCCTGGTAATGGACGAATTGCTGAAAACCCTGGAGAGGGAAGGCTTCATTGTGAGCGCATACGCAGACGATGTAGCAATCCTGATCCCAGGTAATCTCCCATCAATCCTCAGTGACCGACTCAGCTACGCACTTCGCATTGTTGAAAAATGGGTTGAGGGTCGAGGGTCGAGGACTGGGAATTAACCCCTCTAAGACGGAAGTTGTGTTGTTTACAAGGAAAAGGGCAGTTCCATCCTTCAGCAACCCAAGAATGGGGGGAGTGGAGTTACCGTTATCCAGATCGGTAAGATACCTGGGCGTCATATTAGACTCCAAACTCAACTGGAGGGATAATAAAGAAGATCGTGTCAAACGGGCATACGTGGCACTATACGCCTGCCGCAGAACGTTCGGAAGCATGTGGGGACTGCAACCAAACATGGTACACTGGATGTATATAACGGTTGTAAGACCCATCTTAACTTACGGTGCAGTTGTATGGTGGAAGGCTACGGAAAGAAAGTGTCATCTCTCTAGCCTCACCAAAGTTCAAAGGGCAGCCTGCATGGGTATAACAGGGTCCCTAAGGACCACACCCACCGCGGCACTGGAGGTACTACTCAACCTCACCCCTTGGACATATACTGCAGCAGCAAGGCAGCTAAAACAGCTGTTCGCCTAAGGGAATCCGGACTGTGGTCCTCAAGATCTTATGGACACGCCTCTGTGGAAACTCAGTGGGCTGCCTCCACAAACACCCCAGTCACAGATTACCTACCTATGAAATTCGCCTTCAACAGGAGTTTCGCTACCAGAATACCTGAAAGAGGTGAATGGGAAGATAAGACCATTACAGGAGACGACGAGATCGCCGTATATACCGACGGCTCTAAGATGGACGTCGGAACCGGTGCGGGCATTTTCTGTGGAGTTTTGGGTCTAGGTAAATCTTTCCGAATCAATGACGACTGCAGCATTTTTCAGGCGGAGCTGGCAGCCATAATCGAAGCTGCCTCCGAGCTGAAGAAATACGGCCCCGCAAACAAGACCATCACCATATACTCTGATAGCCAAGCGGCAATTAAAGCCTTGGAATGAGACGTGGTAAAGTCAAGGGCTGTGAAACTATGCAGGGAAATTCTGGACGAGTTATCACTTGGCAACACTGTAACTGTGTGTTGGGTGCCAGGTCACACAGATATATCGGGAAACGAAGAAGCGGACAAGCTTGCGAGATTTGGGTCTGGAATGAATGCATCTCTAGCCCTCAAATCCATAAGAGTCTTGCTGAGTTCGATAGCACGTAGGTTAGAAACTGAATCCTTGAGTAGAACCAATCTACGTTGGACAGAACTTGATACGTGCAGACACACAAGGGAGCTATGGCCAGCGGTAAACAAAAAGAGATCACTATTTTTGATCAGACTAGCCCGCAGGAACATCCGAGTACTCACGGGAATCCTCACGGGGCACTGCGCTGTGGGTCTACACGCTGAGCGGCTAGGCATACCGCATAACGATTACTGCAGGGACGTTGAAGAAATTGAATCTGTTCGTCATCTGCTCTGCGAATGCCCAGCCCTAAACAGCATCAGGCGTAGTATCCTCGGCAGCTACTTCTTCAACGAGCTCGAAGATCTAAATAATGTAGATCTAAAGGACCTCCTAAGATTTGTATACAAATCCGGATGGGTCCAAGAGGGCGGAACTCTGAGCTTCTAACAGCGGTCTATTTCTGTTTTCGTTCCAGGTATTAAGAAGGTTCCCAATGGACACAATGGACCCAACTGCTGGTCTAAGTGAAGCCGTGACTATTGTCAAAAGGGCATCCATCAACCTAACCTAACCTAACCATGCCTATTGCTCAGGCCATTTAGGTTTTGAGGAATTTCGCAAGTTTTATCCGGAAACAAAGCTTGCTTTATATCTTCTGTTAAGACTGACTATAGCTTGTCGAGCTCTTCCCAGGAACACTGAGATTTCAAAACATTGTTCATATGAGCCACACAATAATTCCTAGTCGCCAATTGCTTCCCAAAAGCATGGGAGGAGCATAGGGGATTCTAGTTCATATGACAGCTTTAGACGTTTTTCTAAGCACCACGCATTAATCAAACAACTTGACAGTAATCTTTTCGTGGTATTGTTTGTATACCTGCATTTGAAATACAAAGATTACAACAGTAATCTTGAAACTCTCGACTGGGAGCTTTAGTGTTTTGTGCAGATGGTAGCACATTAGACTGAAGAGCTTAAATACCTTTTAAATACCTTTTAAACAAAGACTTAGGCCAGATATGAACCTCATTTCTTGTCCGAGGCAAACATCAGTTTAATTCCCGGTTCGTCCAAAAATGGAAAAAACACCCTTTATGGTATCACTCCGTAGTCTGTCTGTCAATCGGTCCGTCTGTCCGTCCGTCCGCGAGTGAGTCGTAGAAATATGAAATTTGGTACACTAATAAGATCCGTAAAAAATGAGAACGCATGCAAGGGCAATTTTTATACCTGACCCTGGTATATTAATTCTAATGCATAGTTTGTAACACAGTGAAATAATCACCGTAGACCCCCAATACCTCTTAGAGATATGATCGAGACGGACTTATAAAACTGAAACTTGCAGTGTTGCTTGGTTCTCATTTTGTACAGACAATGTATGAAAATTGACTTGAATGTCAGGCAACCTCATATTTACATTTTATTTCAAAACGCCTTCGGCCAAGTTAGTGTTAGACAAGGCATACCTATGAACTCAAACTTTGCTGCAGAATAATAGAGGTCAGAAACCTTGAATAGGACGAAAATTAGACCGCCCACACCAGTAACCACGTTCACTTTTAACATGTTAGATGTTTAAGCACCTGGTTTCTGGGGAAATTCATTCGAAATCGAAAAAAAATTTTATGACAGTTACATACAAAGCATTGAGCTCCGCCCACTTTAAGGAGGCGTTTTTAATAATAAACTGAGTTTTTAATTGATTGATGAATAATTTTGAGCCCACGCCCTTTTCTGGGGGCGTGGCCAATGCACATAACTGACATACAGTATAGGAATGGAATCAGACCAAAAACTTTTAAATTTGGTAACGGGTAAGGATGGTCGTTTATTTAGAAGTGCGTTACAGACGAACTCTTGCACTAAGAATAGAGAAAAGAAAATTGAAATATACATTAAAACAAAAAAAAAATTTTGAAAAATATTGAAACTTTTTTGAGGAATGAAAAATACGTCCCCGTTTTTAACGTGTTTAAGGCCATAACTTTTCAATCACTGTATTCAAAAAGGCGATCTTGGAAAACGAACAAAACAACCACATTTTAAGCAAAGGCTAAAATCAAATTTTGCTTAAACGGCTTTGAAACTGCGATTTAGGCGTACATTTTTCCGAAAAAATTCTTGAAAAAAATTTGTCTTCACTCAGATGCTATCAGATCAAATTTTTTGAAAATAAAAAAAAAATCAAACATTATAAGGAATTATTTGTTTGTTTCGAAATGAAATTTAGCTTGAAAGCTTCAAAAACATTTCAAAAACTATTTTTCAAAATATTTTGGTATCTTAACTTAAAATATTCTGCTACCTTAATTCCTATTGCAATTAAATTTTGTGTTCTATATTGAATGTGTGAAGGTTTTGCTTAAATCTTTAAGATCTTTCGAAAATGTCGTTGCAAACTTAAAAATTTCGGAAGCTGTTTAAAAGGCAAATTAAAAAACGCGTATTTGTTACCGCTAACTGAAAAGCCTGGGCCCAGCCCAGAGTACTGGAAAAACAAAGCAGTTTCCTTCAAAATCTATTTGTCACTTGCCTTTCGATAAAAGTTTGAGTACCTTAACTTAAAATTAGCCTTAAATAAGAATAGTAGAATTGAAAAAAAAAAATGTATAACAGTACGTTTACCTGGCTAAAAAATAATGAAAGAGTTTTTTAATAATTTTAAATCCGAATATCGAATAAATAGTTAAAGATGTCTCTCGTTTTATTTCCTACACTGCAACGGCTGCTTATGAAAACTCGTATGCACAGATCTTATGCATTATCATTTCTTAAAATTAAATAAGATTAATTAAATAAAATAAATATTATCTAAGCGAAAAAAATGAGCAACAGAGATGCGTTTAAAAACACGGCATATCATTAAAAGAAAAGAAAAACATTCAGTCGCACACACATACAACATTTTACATACCGTTCATGTGCTCTACCCTCAACCGCCTGGAGATCTCTGCAGAAGCGACAAATATCCGTGTCAGAAAGCCTGAGCCTCTTTGCGTGTTCCAGCAGAAGGCAGTGTCGTCCTATTAGAGCTACCACTCAAGCCCTAAGCATGTCCCTGCTCTTTTTTAATAGCCTTTCGATCCTTTTCCGTCAAATCGTGGCCAGTGAGCCTTGGATACCCTGAGTGCAGTCAGATTAGGCCACCTTTGGTTGGCCGCCATTGTAATTTTCTCCTCAATAGCGCCTCTTACTACGCAAAGGAGTGGTTTGATGTTAAAAACGCATAATATTACCAAGCCCTCCTCTTCGTGCAAGCTCGCCAGCTTGCTCATTTCCCTCTATGCTGCAGTGTCCTGGCACCTAGCACCGTCTCACCCGGTTGTACAAGCATTGTGCGACAGCTCTGACAATATCAGATTTGATGTTGATCGATTCCATTGCCTTCGGCGCAGCGTAGCTTGGCTATCGATGTAAATGGCGATATCTCTGCTGGATATCGATCTCACCTGCATAAGCTCGGCCGCCCTATAAGTACAGCCAGAAGACACTGCTCGTATGCAGTAGTTTAGTTTCAAGGATACTTTTAGTTCTGGGTCTTTTGAGAAGATACCGGAACCTGTTCCTTCCATTGTCTTCGAACCATTTGTAAAAATCGCACTTTCATCAGGCCTGACAATTGCATTATTTTCCCAGTCCTCCTTCACTGGATAAATATAACATCACACGGTGTGTCGAAGTCAACCAGGGAGGGAATTTCATCCGTTAGAGTTGGATTGTCTTACAGAAGCCCCGACAGGATCGTGTCATGTCCGTAGCTACTATGCTCTTGAAATAGTTTAAGTTAGTGAGCCGTAGCGCACTATTGCCAGCAGGTTTTTTATCTGCATGTCAAGAGGTGTTAGGCGCAGCAGAAGTTCAAAGCTTCCGTAGACGCAGTACGCAGCGCACCTGTGATGGCTTTACAAGCCCTTCTATGATCCGCTGATAATTTTCCATAAACTGTTTTTCTATTTCTTGCTTTCCACCAAACCAAGTCACCACAGTACCTATACAACCAGTGAATCATGGCAGGTTTTAAACCCCAAGTTTCCCCCACCGTTGAGATTCCAATCAGGTTTTTTGTCCAGAATTACACCTAGATATATCCGCGCTATCCGAAAGGGATAATTCCACTCCATTTAATTTTGGGAGCTTAAAACTGCGGCATCTTGTACTTTCTGGTAAAAAGAACCAATTCTGTTTTTGAAGGGTTGACTTGACACTGAGAACACAGCTTTTTGTCCAGGTGCTGATCATCTTCAGAGCTACTTCCATGATTTCACTTAAAATATTTAAGTACTTTCCCTGTACCATTACCATCATCATTCGCGTATGCCGTGGCAATGATACCCATATCACTTAATTTCTTCAGAATACTGTTGATAACCAGCACCCACAGGAGTGGAGAAAATACTACACTTTAAGGTGTTCCCCCTGGTTACAGAAATTCTAACCTAGCTTTGCTCAATCGAACAGTTAACTCCCTCCTGCTTCCAAGCATGTTGCATATCCATTTTATAATGCCCTGATCAATGCTAGCGACTACTAGAGCGCTTCCAATGGCACTACGCTCCACGTTACTGAAGGCGCCTTCAAAATCAAGGAAGGCAGCCATCGCAAACTCATTATGGCGTATAGTATATTTTCCCTACCACCTTATGCAAGGCGGTTTCTGTGGATTCCCCCTTCATGTATGCATGCTGCGACGCCATAGTCCTTATGTGAAGTTCAAGAAGTCGTTCCCATGTTTTTAAGCATAAACGATGAAAGACTTATCGGTCTGAAGTCCTTTGCTGCTGTATGTCCCTGTTTGCCAGCCTTACGCATAAAATTCACCTTTACTTCCCTCCAAGAAGGAATATATCCTATTCGTAGACTGCTTCTGAGAGTTCCCATTTTGGATGTCAACTCCGGTGGTTTTTGTAGAATGATCGTGAGAATGCCAACCGGTCCCGGAGATTTGTACGGCTTGAAGGACTGAATTGCCCACCGTTGTTTCTTCCTGTCAATAAGAACACCTATCTCCACTTCGGAGAGTGAGATGCTTGTGCCGAAGCATACCATCCGCTAATATGTGGACTCAGGAAAATGAGTTTCCATCAAAGTTTCTAGAACCTCCTGGCTACTATCAGCTCAGGCTCTATCATTTTTCATCATCAAGGTAGCTGTGAGCGCACGCTTCTTTTGAAAGCATTTTACATAGTCTTGAGGCCCCGTCTGTTGCTACGATAGATTCGCAGTATCTTTGCAATGAAACCCTTTTAGACTTCTTAACTAAGTACTTAAACTGTTTTTTGCCATGGTTGTAGGTTCCCATTCCATGTGCCATCAGTTTTAAAAAGCTTCATCCTATTGTGAAGTTTTCTAAAACCTCTTTCCTCTTTAAGTTGGCTTAAGTGTTCTTCTTTTCGGAGACCTCATGTTGCACAAAACTAGTCACATACTATAGGTCGAGTATTCCGGGATCCTGGTAAGAAAAACGTTTCAGGTATATACTCTGTCGACGTGCGTCTGCATTTTTGGTAACAAATATTCGAAATAAAACTTTTATATACCTAGGCACGATGTCGAGGTGATCATTTTGATTATTTTTACATGAAGGTAGATACCAACTTTTCACCACGGAAAAAAATCGTCCGTTGTATCGCTTAGTTGTTACGTTTATGTTAGCATCTCTAAGAGCCAACTGATCGCCTTACCCTTAATGTACTTGACACAATGTACCTATAAATAGGTAGGTACTTACATAAACGTCCAAAAACTTTTTAACCTTATCCTTAACTGAACACTATAATTATGTTAAGCCCTATCCCGCATTGTTTTTAACGAACTCTATCAAATCCGATTCCATATACAAAGAAAACTACAATCCTTTTGTCAATGTTCCTTTTTAAATTCTGCCATGCAATTGGATTGCATAAAATTGCCGCCATAGTCGATGCATACCAGCAGTTGCGACATTTTTCATCAATTCCGAAATGCCGGTGCCTCGAATGCCAATCATAGAATCATGACTTTCAAATCAATCAAAAAAATATTCTCTCAGTGCAATTTTTCACGGTTCTCCATCATAGCGATGACGAACTTCAAACGTGATACCTCCGCCTCGGAGATGTGCCAAATCAAATGCGCTGGGAAAACAACGATAAACAATTATTTCTCCCATGTGTATGACACATTGATTAGCGACGGCCAAGGACAAAGGGCAAAACAAAGAAACAACGGCACCACAGAAGGAACGATGATCCTTCGACTATGTGCGGCAAGCAAAAAACTGTCATAGAAACATACAAAACAAAGTCGAATCCTTGACAATCCCACAAATAAACCAAACCGCCCGCCACCACCACCACCACCACCACCACTACTGAATTAATTATTATTCATCGAGAGGAGGGGGACTATCGGTCGATTTTTGTATGTAAATGACGTGTGCCGCAGCAATTAATGCAGTCCAAGATGCGGATATAGACTCTCTGACCAAAACTATCGAAATCAGAAACCGAATCTTGCAGTGATACACGCGTTTATCCATATAGGACCGCTCTCACCCCAGAGTGCTGTGGCTGGACAGAGTTTTTGTGCCCGATCTATTTGAATAGGAAAAAAAATAAAACGACAGAGGAAAAAAATTTAAATCATTCAATTGCGGTGGAGTGAATGTTTGCCCAATATCCTGTAACGGGACTTGCATACTCAGGCACAATGCAGCACGGGCAGCTGTCCATTTTATTGCTGAATTGATGCGTACAGCCGGGGGTAAAAATTGGGAAAATATTCGCACAGAATGGTAATGACCTTTTGAGGTTTGATTGACCTCAGAGCTCAGTGTTTTGTTGACCATTTATTTCCAGACTCCCTCGGGACGTCATTGCCTCAAAAGAACATCAGTTATGGATGGGTAGAGTTTCTTCTTTTTTCCACAACGAATTCATTCGAACGAGATAATCCTTTCTGGGGTTTTTATTCTAATCTGTGATTTGTGCGATTGACCGAAACGGATTTTTTTGTAGGCGATTGTTATTGCTTGTTATGCCTTTTTAAGATGTGTTGGTAGGTATGACCAGCGGTAGGTTGCGAGTAGTATTTTTTTAAACAGTAATTATAAAGAAACGTCCTAAAAATAATTTTTATTCCTTAAAACACTTACTTGAACTAGGGTCTGGTAAATAAATAAATTTACTACCCCGGGTCGCAGACAAACAGGGGGTGCCATCAGTAACAACAAAATATCTATTTTGCACATAACACAAAATAACCAGTGAGTAAGTGCTTCAGTGTGTACGCAGAAGTTAGAGTACGTAAAACGGACCGTTCAATTCCCCATCCTATCCCACATTGTCAAATGCTGATGTTATTGTCATTTTTTACATTTTATAAGTAGTTCAAACTTCGAAAAAGGGCGTGGTCCAACCGCTCCTAATTACAAACTATAAATTATAAGATATTTCCCCAGAAATTCCCAAGTTACGCTTAAATGTATACGTAAAAATGCTATTTTTTGGTTCAAATTCAATATTTTTGAAAACTCGACTCCTAAAAGGGGGAGGGGCTAAAAACTTTGTATTAACGAAATCTGGAATGAAGTCTCGTTTGCCTAACCTGCTAAATTTTTTGTTTCGTGATTTTCTAAGTTAGGTTTAAGGCCAGTCGAAAATACGTTTTTGTGGAAAATTTTAGGTTTTTCTTCAATTCTCCCTCCAAATGTGGGCGTGGCCCAAAGTCTTATATGAACTTAGCGTTTTCTACAAAATATTGAGTAAACTGCATTTGAAAATTAACCCTTAAAATAGGTGCCACGCCCACTGGAGGAGGTTTACCAATTAAATTTTTCTTTTTTGTGTCTTACATTCATTAGGAGATCAATGCGTATGACACATCATCTGCAAATGTCAAATTTCAGCCTTTAAAAACTTCTTACAGTTTTGAAATCTCTGGAGGTAGTTGCACATTCAGACCGATTGTGGGCGTGGTTTTTGGCGGATTTGAAAAATGTTTACACTTGTACTGCCTCGAATAACGTGGAATTTACGTTTGAAGTTTCAGCACACTAGTTCAAAACTTAAGGCCTAAAAACATGTGACATACAGACGGACGGACGCACATGGCTTATTCGATTCAGAATTTGGTCTCGATCATATGCTCCTAAGGCCTTGGGGGTCTACCATTATTATTTCACCGTGTTACAAACTATTTCTCAAATTTAATATACCTCTTATCCTATGGGATGGGGTATAAAAATTCTGGGGTTTTATTCTCATATTTGGAGAGACTGCCAAAGAACAACTTAATGAAGATAGCCATGACATTTACCTTTGCGGGCTCAGGATTTTTTTAATCCCTATCAGAATTGTGTTGTGGCGTGCTTAATGGAAGCAACTTGCGAGGCGTACTCAAGGTGAGGTCGAACACAACTGTTAGAGAGAGAGAGAATGATATGGTGGTCACCAAATTCGTCATCATATCATATCATTTTCGGCTAACTGGTCCTTCCATCGTTCCCGATCCTCCGCCACCAATTCAAGCTCAACCCAGGAATTCCAAATCGATACACACCACCTCTTCATCGATTTCAAGGCCGCGTATGACAGCATCTATAGAGACGAGCTAAATAGCGCAATGTCTAGTTTTGGCATCCCTGCCAAACTCGTCAGTCTGTGCAGGATGACGATGGAAAACTCACGCTGTTCCGTCAAGGTCGGCCAAGACCTCACCTACCCCTTTGATGTAAAAAAAGGATTTAGACAAGGCGACGCGCTGTCATGTGACTTCTTTAACATCATACTTGAGAGAATTGTGCAGAACTCTCGCGCCAACACCAGAGGTACAATCTTTCAAAAGTCCGTTCAACTACTCGCATACGCAGACGACATTGACATAATCGGTAGAACAAAGCGTGATGTCAGTGAAGCCTTCGTGAGTATTGGGACGGAAGCGGCGAATATGGGTTTAGCAGTCAATTAGGGCAAAACCAAGTATATGCTGATATCAAGAAAAGACACCCAACACCGACGTCTTGGACGAAACATCACTACCTGGGTTCGGCTATTCATTCAGACAATAACACCAGCGCTGAAATCAAACGAAGGATAACTCTTGCCAATCGCTGTTTCTTTGGTCTTAATAGGCAATTGAGTAGCAAAGCCCTCTCTCGAGCAACTAAAGTGTCCATGTATAAGACCCTCATCATCCCAGTCCTGCTTTACGGTGCAGAAGCGTGGACCCTGTCAAAGGCGGATGAAAACACTTTAGGCTGCTTCGAGAGGAAAATTCTTCGGACGATTTACGGTCCCGTCTGCATAGACGGAGAGTAGAGGAGGAGATATAACATCGAACTGTACGGGCTGTACAGCGATACCGACCTAGCCAAAAGAGTCAAAACATAACGTCTACGATGGCTGGGTCATGTAGAGCGGATGGACACCAACGCCCCGGCCCACAAAATCTTCGAATCCAAACCGCAGGGACGGCGTGGTAGAGGAGCACCGAGACTCAGGTGGCGCACGCAAGTGGAAGGGGACCTCAGCCAACTTCGCGTGCGAAACTGGAGACGGCTAGCTAGAGACAGAGCTGGCTGGCGAAGCTTGTTGGCTGAGGCCCAGGTCCACCCCGGACTGTAGCGCCACCTTGAGTAAGTAAGTAAGTAAGAAGCTGGTCGGCTGTGCCTCTGCAAGGGCGAAAGCCGCATTGCTCTTCTCGCAACAAAGGCTCGATTACAGCTTGGAACGCGCTTTCAACATCTTTGGGAATACCCGGAAGACTTAGGAGAGAAATACATGCCCCCCCTATAGTTAGAGCAATCTTTCTTGTCCTCTTTTTTGAAAATGGGTACTATAAATCCTGTTTGGCAATAGCTAGGTGTTTTTCCGCTTTTCCAAGCCACCTGAATGATACGTGTTAGCCATTTAACACCTTTCTTTACCCATTGCCTTGAGCATTTCTGGCCGAATTTCATCAACTCCAGCAGACGAACCCACTTTAAGCGATTTATTCGCGGCAGTAACTTCATCCACTGCAGGACTATTCTCCGCCCTAATCTCGTCAACAATGGGATTGCCATCTTCAGTGCCCTGCTAGGGATTGAGCAGCTTCAAAAGGTAGACGCTCCATTTGCGTAAGACGTCGGTTGGTCTCATTTGAAAATGTACCGTCTTTGGATTTAAATGTGTACCGTCTTTGGATTTAACCCCTTGAATAATACTCAACTTCCTTCGGTTAAGCCGCCGAATAGTCTGCCAAAATGTCTTGTTTGCCGATCTGTAATCGATGCTTCAACCTCTCGGTGAGCTTTTTCCATGCCTGTTCCTTGGCTGTTCTGACCGCCATAATGGAAGGTCTTCGCGCCTCAGTGTACCGGGCTCGAGAAATAGCGTTCCCACATCGAGTGCACACCATAGAGGCTCCCTTCTTCTCTCTGATGGCTTCTTAAACTCCAGGAGTCTTTAGCCACGTAGTTCTTTTCGCACCACCAGCCTCCACACCAAGCCGCTTCACTCCACAAATATTTCTTGCAGCGGCAATGACTGCCGATGAAAACAGCTGCCATCCCTCCTTTACATTTAAAATATCAGTTTGAATTTGTTCAAACTTCTCCAAAACACGTGCTGTGCAAATCACCCCCTGTAACCCAATTCAGCATCTTGTAACCTTTCCCACCGTATGCGGGTCACCCGTCTTGGATTTCGCCTGGCAAAAGAATACTGCCGCTAAGCGCATTTTGCGCAATACTATTAGGTGATCAGTTGACAGCTTAGCTCCTCTCAAAACGCGAACATCACAAATTATTTTTTGAACACTCGATGATGCCATAAAAGAATCAGTCAATGATCTCTGATCTAAGCTGTGCCGGTACCAAGTGTGAATGTATTTGTGTGCGAAAAAGGGCTGTCAAAAATGATCTGACCATATAAGCCCTCATTTTGGCTTTGGCGCTGCCCCCCTTCGCCCCCGTAATGGATCGCGTCACTTCTTCGAGTTGAACCCGGTCAGATGCCGAGCGGGTCATTCCGATCACCAAGCGCTCGCATGCTGACAACCCTCAGGCCTAGCTCCAAAGGGTGCCCTGGGTTACCAGGATCAGCACATATCCAAGGCTTCTTCTTTTTCTCTGCATGGTGGGGGGGGGGGTACATTTTATAGCTAGCTGCCAGGTTTTTATCCGACCGATCCCAACTTTGGATCCTAACATGGACAACAGATGACGACCAAGAAGCCGCTTATCCGCTCTCGAAGTTTAACTGTTTAAAGTTCTACCGCCCCTCTGGGATCATACGCTGACCAGTTTGCCGCACAGTACATATCAGACGTTACTGCGTTTTTTTAAGACCTTCATGTTCATCTCTAAGTTATAACTTTACTGCCAAGGGTGGCCCCACCAGGAGTATATACTCCTGACAGCATCACTTATAACATGCTGAAGACTACTTTTTCCAGTGGATTTTAGTCGGCTCTTACGACAGGCATACTTTAAGGCTATTCTGTTCTCGACCTTGCAGGGTGTCTTTTGGTTTCTCTAAAATTTCTTAAGGAGTGTTAGTAAACTTAACCGCCCCGGATGCCACTTTCTCTTAGTCCGCCCTGTATAGGAGTCACCCTACCCTCCTCATTGTCCAGAAGACAGCATTTTGGGAGGAGATCCTAGGAGATCCGGTCTGAGCCAAGCCTTCTTATATTTTGCTGCTCAGCGCAGGAAAGTCTATCCGCGTCGCCAAAGTCTCACTGTAGCCTCCAACTAGGAGTCACCTGTTATCAAAAAAAAAACTCCGAGTTTAAAGACAGACTCGTATAACACCCAATGTATAACTCGTATAACTCGTATAACACCCAAAAGGGTACCTACCTACGGTACGCGTGGCACTTTGCATAAGTGGAAGGGTTGTAGCTTAGTTCACCGTTCTGATTGAACTACCGTCAAGATCAACTTTGCCAGAAGTCTTACAAGTACATCAGCAAATATGGTTGTGCTGGATTAAGTCCTTGTACTTAATCCAGGGTGCTGGGGATAATCCATTTGCTTGAGGATCTGACAAATAATTCGATTTTGTCACGAAAACATTCTAAAACTGGCGCTCGATTTGGCAAAAAATTGAAGGTCCCCTTGTAGAAGAGAATTTTAAGCTCTGGTTTATATCAAGCTAGTTCATATTCACATAACTCTGCAAACTTATTGTAAGTCATCGACCGCTTAGCTAGCACAAAGTCCATGAAAATTCGTTTTAAGTCATTTGTGCTGCTCCATAGAATGAGTTTTCCAAAAATATTCCCAACCAAGATGGTCTCCAGTTGTCGGCAATGAGGGAAAACCGAACAAAAACTGCCCCATACGGTATCCCTTGGCAGGGATACCATTCTATTTTCACAGATGGAAATGGGATGGACATAAATAAATTCTCCAGACACATTGGATGTCATGCATTTTTCCATCAACGTGCACTCGCAATGACAAGGGGTACACAGCCATCAGCTACCGTCAGTTATAGTGAGAATGAGTTTGCTTTGGTCCTCTGCCTTGGTGTGGTATGGTTTGCCCCATCGTACATCGGTGGCGGCGACCAGCGTCTCCTCGTTCCGTTCTTTGTCAATATAGGTACCGTATACAATAATGCAGCGGCAGTTGTTGGCCTAACAGTGTCCCTAAAAAACACATGGGACACTAAAAATAGCCACCCTCATGATCTAAATAACGGGAAGACAACAGCGCTTCGCTTCCATAAGGTTCGACCAATATTTATCCCGCGGACAGAAAAAAAAATCACATCATGCAACACCAGCTAGCGACAAGAAGGAGCTGGCCCTGAAGATGCACTGGTGGTGTTTGCTCCCATTCGTAACGCAACGGATACACGCATCCTCGGGTTTTTATTTATAGACCGCGCGAGAAGACTCCGACGTTTATGTGCCGGGTCGCTGGGTAAATGTCAGACGTTTGGCACTGTGCGTTTTCAATGTTTACACATCGCGGATAGGTAATGGTATATAGAAGATAGATCGCGCTATACACACGCACCGACAACACTCGTCTTGAAATCCAAAAGTACAGTCAAAGTCAAGTTCAATGGGAAAATGCAACTGCGACTGTCACAGGCATAGTTTTCTAATTTAGCTGGAAAACTCAATAGGAAAACTCTTGTGCTGGCTGGCTTGCGCACATTGCATCTCGGATCTCGTGGTATGAGAGTTTTTTGAGGGAGATGGTTTTTGAAGCCTGTATAGGTGCTCTGAGAATCGGTTGTCCAAAACCATATCGTTTTTGGTGAGTGTGTAAATTTGAATTCGGTGGCGCATCATATATAATGTACCTTCACGATGTCGGCTATTTTCGGACGAACTGCATCTTTACAGTGACAAAGTGGAGAGAGTCCCACAGAAAACATGAGAAGTGATTTCATCAGACCACATGTCAAACGAAAATTCGAGTGTGATGTATTTTTTTTTTGTCCCTATTAGTGCGTTGGGTTATACAAAAGAACTTCGTTTTGAGGGATAAACAAGTGAAGGGAAGGCAGCATTTTTTTATGCGGTTTATTGCTGGGCGTTATTTTATATATCCACGGGTCACATCATCGTCAAAGCAATTTAAACCAAACCACCGCTTTGTTTAAGACCATCGGGCCTATACTTTCAGAGGGGTCGCGAAAGACATATCTACTAGCAGGCAAAAGAAAGAGAGTTTTTGCATCACCAGCTAGGAATGATTAAGCTTCACCTTTCGGGGCTACTACTTCAACCAATTTAGCTATCGGTGACTGGTTAAGTACCTGTCCAAATTCTGTTAAACTTCCGAACTCGGAAGTAGTAAATAGCTTAAAGCGCCTTGTGCACAAACAAGAAATTAGAAATTAAAAATTTTCATGTATAAAATTTCATCGACGCACAGCAAAGTCAACAGCATTCAAGTTGATTTCGAGGATTTTCGTAAAAATTTAGCAAATTGTGGTGTTTTCACCTTTGATGACTTTACTTTCAAGCGAAGATACAGTCCGCGTGGACCACGGACGCAATCAGCAGGTTGCTCCAGCC
Organism: Neoascia interrupta; assembly: GCA_947623515.1. Taxonomy (NCBI): domain Eukaryota; kingdom Metazoa; phylum Arthropoda; class Insecta; order Diptera; family Syrphidae; genus Neoascia; species Neoascia interrupta. The sequence continues at coordinate 51,016,125 of OX392463.1, forward strand.
AGCTCAATCCCTTGGTAGCTGCATCATTTTGTAAGTGAAGTTAGCTGAGGTAGTAAATTTAACTAACCGCTCCTTTGGATGGTCGAATTTATCCTTATGTTGAGCCCTTCTTATTTGACGGAGCAAATAAGCCTCTTTCTCCCCCAGTCCTTAGTTTATATACCTATAAGATTGGTTATGTACAAACTCTTACACATCTTTACCCAACACAGAGCCAAAAAGTGTAGATGTAGATATATTGATATTTTCGTGAGTTAAACTGACTATAAATTACTCTCGGACCAGGTAAAGTATTTAGGTCATAACTGGTTTCCCCTGACTCTATCATCTTCAAGTTAAATGTTTATACTTAATCCCATAATGTAAATATCTACATCGCAACCGAGTGCCCTGCGCCTTGGCTTCTCGGCCCTCACTGGCTGGAGATGGTTTTTGAAGCCTATATAGGTGCTCTGAGAATCGGTTGTCCAAAACCATATCGTAACCATACATCGCAACCGAGTGCCCTGCCTTGGCTTCTCGGCCCTCACTGGCCCCCATATTTTTGTTGGAGGGGATCTTCACAAAAATTTGTTGCGCCTACATTTGCTCTGATACGAATTCATAACGCAACTAGTCAACCCTTTCACTTCCGCATTCTCTACGGCAAATTAAAGTCTCATAAAACACTGGTTAATTCCATAAACGGTTGCCGTGACTTTTTAAGAAAGTCCTTAGCTGGCCCCTAGGCCTTAGCAGTCGAAGCCACAATAAACGGTTACCCCTGCTCCCAGTTATTTTTTTGGAAAAGTCTTTATCTAATTTTTTTTTGGGGCAGGCTTAAGCCGAGACTGGTTACTTCGTCCCTGTCGCCAGATCCGGAAGTCCCCGGAGCTGGTCACACCCGTTTTTCACATTGCGGTAACACAAACGACCTCCTAGAGCCTTAGTGGGACCTTGGTCACAGACAGCGACCTTACCTAACCCTATTTTCTACGAGGGCCCAGGTTCGGGTCCTGATCAGGACAATCTCCTCAGGGACGCTCTCTCAAAAAGTCTTGAGAGTAATGAGAGACTCTTTATTCGCCGTTCGGACTCGAAAAAATTATTAAGCTCCCCTCTAATTTTGTATCCATGAATGTATTGGTTGTAAGTCGCTTCCCCTGAGCCGTCAGCTAGAATTAAGAGTTAGTATTTAGACTAAATAGGGGCACAGGTCCCATAGAAGGGGACTTCATAAAGTGAGGCAGGCATCCACTGGTATCTTCGCTACATTGAAAAAGGCTTTCCAGAAGAGGTATCAAGAGAAAGGCATAAGCAGGAAAGCATAAACTTCAGACTGCTCCTGTCTACTACATGGGAACTTAAGACAAGCATCCCCTTGTAGTGGACAGGGCAGTAGCTTCATTACGCCTCCATTATAGCACACTCTGGAGCCATAAGCATTGGTTTTAAATATTGGACTAACAAGACCCTCAAAAAGCTCTTCAGCAGCACTAATGGCTTTGAAAGGTTTTAGGTGCTTAGGCTTTCTTGGTCCAAAGGTTTAAGTATGTTATTAGCTCACTGCTATACCCACTTTTTAGGCAGAAGCTTCAGAAGCTTAAAAGGTGTCTTTCTTGGAGTTTAAAACTCTTAGGGGATATATACTGTATCCTGGCATAAGAATGAACCATGCAGTAATAAATACGTTCCAATTAACGCCCGCCGTGTCAATACTTACAAATAGTCAAACCACCTAATATAGGCAATAGAAACCAACGTTAAGCATAAAAGAAAAGAGAGTGATGGTAACCCTAAATAAGTTAGAGCCATCACCATGTTTGAGAGAAAAGCACAAAGCCTTATATAATAGTCCTACATGAAGCAAGAAAACGCTTCATAGAACCCAAAGCTTCTAAAAGGTAATGCAGAACACCTTAAGTGTTATAATGATGTTTTGTGGGCTCTACATAAAACCTTGCATTCTTTATTTTTTACAGATTCTTTCTATAAGAATCTATTTTATTTATTTTTTTTTCTATAAGAATAAGAATAAGAGTTTAGAATAAGAATTAAGTTAAGAATAAGAATTTATTTTTTTTCTATAAGAATATTTTTACAGATTCAGTTCTCTAAGAGCCCGAAGTAGAACCCTTTTTGCACCAAAAGCTAAGTTCTGTAAAGTGTCAAATCGTTCTTATAGGGGTTTTGTAAGGGGACTCGTTATATGTATAAAACTTACTTCAAGAACCTGAGGTTTTATGATGTGGTGGCCATAACAAGAACGTCTGTGTTACTTGGGCTCCTTCGAATACGGAAATAAAACGCTTTAGACAAAGGAGGTTTTGGAATGTGTTGTAGATTCAAAAAGACAGGATCGGGAAAGTACAAGCCCCAGGAATAGACAAAAATTCATTAGAATTGCTCTCAGAGTTATCAATTTAGCGTTGTCGGTGATCGCGAATGATCAAATCTTGAATGCGACCTTCCAGAGGATAGAGTTTATAATGGATCAGCCTGATCTACTGATCCTTAATACTGTGTCAGCAGTTCCAAACGGAGATGAGTATAAGCCTCTTTCGACCTGGCTCAAAAAGAAAAGATGTTTCTAGCTAGGGAGGGGAAAAAACCCTAATGAGCATGAGCTTTCGAATTGAATTGAAAATAACCCCACATGACCTAAAAATCTATTGTAGGTATACTTTTCTTTGGTCTGGGGGTTTTCTTCAATGAGGTTGTTATTGTTATAGTCATTCCTTGTTATATTGGATTTCCCAGTCATTTTAAATCTGTGCAAAGAGCAAAACAATCTACCAAAGGATTCTCCATAGTCTCTTTTATTTCTCCACAGCGTCTGCAGGTTTCAGTGCTGCTGAAGCCTAGTTTGAATAGGTAGTAGTTACATGCTGCATGTCTAGTGAGAGCTCCACAGCAGTCTTAGATCAGATATATTAAGTTAATTGGCTTCCTTGGGTCCTTTGGGGTTGCACCTTTGGAATTTTTTTACGTGTGACTTTTCAGGTTATTCCATTTTTAGCGGTGGGTCCGAAAACGGAAAAACGACCTCTTATGGTATAACTATGTTGTCCGACCGTCCGTCTGTCCAATAATGTTTTAACTTCAGAACTTAGGATAGGAAGTACAGTAAGTTTGTCACATAGCTTGTAACACGGTGAAATAATAATAGTAGACCCCCAAGACCTTAAGGGCATATGATCGAGACCGAATTCTGAATCGAATAAGCCATGTCCTTCCGTCTATCTGTATGTCACACGTTTTAAGGCCTTAAATTTTAAGCTAGGAAGCTGAAATTTGGTGCAAAAGTTCATTGTTATCCGAAGCAGTATAAGTATAAACATTTTTCGAATCCGCCCACAGACACGCCCACAATCGGTGCAATTGTGTAACTACCTTTAGAGCTTTCAAGGCTGTAAGACGTCTTGAAAGAGAGCTTGAAATTTGGCATTTATTATCTCCTATTTATTGTAAGATACACCCAATTAAATTTTTATCGCTTCACCCCCTAGTGGGCGTGGCATCGATATAAATGGTAACTTTTCAATTGCATTTTATTCAATATTTTTGTATCAAGTCGAAAAAAATCTACTTTGTAAGCTGTGTAGAAAACATTTTGTAGTACGTTTTGTTTAGACAAGACTTTGGGCCACGCCCACATTTGGAGGCAGAATTGAAGAAAAACTTAAAATTTTTTTTAAATTAAACTCGACTGTCCTGTAGCCTAATATAGAAAAGAATAAAACAAAAATTGGCAGGTAAAATAAACGAGACTTTTATCCAGATTTCCTTCGTACAATTTTTTTTGCCACCAGCCACGCCCCAGATTTTACAAAAACATTGAATTTGGAGCAAAAAACTGCATTTTTACGTACATCTAAGCATAACTTGGAAATGACTGTGATAGTTTAAGTGATAGTTTGTAATTAGGGGGGGGGGGGGGGGGGGAACCACGCCCCTTATCGAAGTTTGTACTACTTATAAAATGTCAAGAAATAACAATAACATCAGCATTTCACATTGTGAGATAGGATGGGGTATTCAACTTCGCAGAAGTTACGGGCTGTAACTTCTGCGTACACACTGTAGCACTAACTCACTGCTGTGAATAATATATAGTTTGTCCTTTTATAAGAAGCAAATTAACCGATAAATAGCATTCTTAAACAAATAATTTTCGTACTCGGTTGACAAATGTGATGACAACAACAACAGCTAGCCGCTGACGTGTAGGTCTTCGATCATTCCAAAAAGCTTTCAATAGTTAATCTGTGCCAGTGATGGAAAAATGCTTACAATTGTACTGACTTCAGTACAATTTGATTTTCTTAGTACACAAGTAGGTACATCTTTGTCATTCTCGGTACAATTTAGAATTTTTTGTTAAAACTGATTTATTTTATGCCTTCAATTGATTTTCTCTTATCTCTCTTCAATTAATAAAATTTATGTTCGATGCGAAAATACCCAAAACCCAATAACTTAATATCAAAACTTACTCTACATGACCTGAATGCGCACATTTGATTGAAAATACTGACATCAACCCTTTGTTTTTTTTTTACAAGTTCCAAAGTGTTCTGCACTTATGGCCTTTTCGGTTGGCGATCCCGGATCAGGGCGTCCTTTCCTCCGGATCGGGGCAGTACCTACAGCCAAACACGTTTTTTTGTACCCGACCCAGGGTATATTAAGTTTGATGTATAGTTTGTAACGCAGTGAAATAATCACCGTAGACCCCTAAGACCTTTTAGAGATATGAATGGGACCGACAGGAGAATCGATTAAGCCATGTCCGTCCGTTCGTTCGTCCGTCCGTATGTAAACAACTTTTAGGCCTTAAATTTTAAGGCAGAGAGCTGAAATTTTGTGGGTTGGTTGGAAGTCCAGTCCTTCAAATCAAGTTTGAAAATAAGTGAATCCGCCCACAGACACGCCCACTACAGGCCTGTATGTGCGACCATCTCTAATTTAAAAAAATACATTTTGCATTAGAACGGCACTAGCGCATTCATTTTTGGTACGTAAGGTAGCCAAAAGTATCTTTAAGGTAGCCAAAAAAGTTTAGCTTTTTTATTGACCAGGCCCACTTTTTAAGGGATTTTAGCTTAAAATGACTGTTTTTCAATAAATTTATATGAAATTTGACAAAAAATTATATGACAAAAGCTGTAGATATTAGCATTTTCTAACTTTTATGTACCTCCGCCCACTTTTGTGGGCGTGGCGTTAAAAAAAGTGATTTTTTTAGTTAAAAAGGCGGAGTTTTAGGCCGAAATGTATGCAACCAGCTAGTATAACGCATTCAACAGTAATATTTTTATATCCCGCCCACTTTTTGGAGGCGTGGCAGTTTTCTTTTTGGTATGGTCGGGTATTTTGCAATCCGTCGTAGATGGATTGAAGCCACTGTTGCACTTTCCCACTTGTTAATTTTGAAGTTTGTATTTGTGAAACAAAACCTATTCTACAGGGGACAAATGACGCTTATCCAGCTTGACACATGCGTTATATGATTGTGTAAATGCTTCTAATTTTGATTCTGTTAGACTCTCTGTCATCAGACACGCCCATAATGATCTTTGTTTTGTTTTTGTTCTAATAAATAACTTTTATTTTTAAATTTGTGTTTCCATAAGAGCCCAGTAAAATTTGGCTTTTTTCAGTACGATTTTGTTTCAGCGTTCAGTACAATCGAAAAAAAGTCGGTTTTCATCACTGATCTGTATTCCTATAAGGAGCCTGTCCAAGTTGGGATTAAAGGGTAGAAGGGAAAGAGGCTGTGTCCTCCTTGACGAGGCAAGGAGAAAAACTATCTTTCATAAGAACTGAATATTTCATTGTAAAAGGGTAACATACCCTATAAGGGACAAGTAAGAAAGTGCAAGTAAGTTCGTCTGTAAGAAACTTCTAAATACCCGACCCTCTTTAGCCATTAACACCAAATTCAAAGTTTTTTAGTCTGTCTCATATACTGAATGTCAATTCTTTGTATTGGCCACGCCCCTAAAAAAGGGCGTAGGCTGAAAATTAAAATCAATTAACTCTAATTTCGTTGGAATCACGAGAAAATGCGTTAAAAGCGAATATTAATACTTAAAAAAACAGTTTTTCCCAAAACGCCCCCTAAAAGTGGGCCGAGCTTAATGCTTTGTATGCAACAAACTTAGCAAATGAAATTATGTTTAATATTTGTCATAGAATTTTTTTTCAATTCATAATGAATTTCCCAAGGAATCAGGTTTTCAAAGATTTTAGAACTTAAAAGTGGGCATGGTCAATATAGTGGGCGGTCCAATTTTTGGTTTTATAAAGGCTTCTGGTCGATATTGCTCTCCACGAAAATTTAAGTTCATAGTTTTGTCTATCTTGACCACAAGGCATTTTGAAATTAAATGTAAATTTGAGGTTGTCTGACATTCAAGCCAATTGTGGGCGTGGCTGTGGGCGGATTTTCTCAATACTCATACTTTGTCTGTACAAAATGAGAACCCAGCAACGCTGCAAGTTTCAGTTTCCTAGCTCAATTTTAAGGATCTCAAAACTGCATACATACGGATAGACGGACAGACGGACGGTCATGGCTTAATCGACTTACCTGTCGGTCTCGATCATATCTCTAAAAGGTCCTAGGGGTCTACGGTGATTATTTCACTGCGTTACAAATTATGCATTAAAATTAATATACCCTCGGTCGAGTATAAAAATCATGTTTAAGGCAATGTAGAAGTTTAACCTACCTTTCAAGTGTTCAAAGAGGACTTGGAGTCTTGCTTAAAGCATATCTCCACAGCTTCTTGGTTCTTCAAAGTCGCAATATAATATGTATGTGTAGGTTTTTAAAAATTTCTCTGACAATTACTGGACAGTATCAAAACGGTATCACGCGGTTCTTCCTTCAGCGCGATCGAAACTAAATGATGCTGTAGATTTCAAACAGCGACGAATGCGTTTTCACTCTAAGGTGGGAATGCTTTCTTTAACGAGGGATGGAATTCACATCATTTTAGACTGAAATCACTGCATTTGAGTATCTTATCATTCTTTTTATGTAAATTGGCAAATTACTTAAAAATAGAGTGAAATTTACTACATTTATTGTAGTTAATTTTCGAGTTTTCTTTTGAGTGCAGTTAAGATCCGGAAATTCTTTAAGGTCCGTGGCAAGCTAAAAGACTACTAGCAATTAAGGGAATCGGTTTCTTACTATGAAAATCATCCTCAGTAAAAATAACCTACCTAGGGTTCGTTTAATACGGCTCAGGGAAAACTTTGTGTAATGTTCAGTAACACATTCTACAACCCTTTGGGATCGAACTCAGATATAAGACAGAGAGCTACCAACCATAGACCGGCTTCTTATTATTAGATTTCTCACACTAATTTTTTCGAAAACCTCGAAAAGCATTTAAGAAAAAATCATGAATATGGGAAAGTCAATCAAAATAATAACATGGAATGCAAACGGCCTTTTGCAAAAAATTGACGAACTAGAAGAATTCCTACGGAAGAATAATGCTCAGGCATATGCCTGATTTCGGAAACCCACTTTAAAAAGGGTTCAGCACGCAAAATAAAAGGTTACATTGACTATCACGCGCATCATACTTCAGAAAAACGAAGAAATAGAACTTGACTCTATGCAAATAACCTCAGTCTCAGTAAAATTAAGTCACATAAATTACAACATCGCGACGAGCTATTTTCCTCCGCAGTATCGGCTGGCAGATGAAGATCTTGCTCTGCTCTTTGATTCACTTGGGTCAAACTTTATCATCGGCGGGGACTTTAACGCGAAAAATACTTTTTGGGGCTCACGGTGCAATTCAACAAGAGGCAGAGCCCTCTTTAAAGCAAGTACAAAACGCGGCGTGGGAAAGCCAACATATTGGCCAACCGACAGAAATAAAATGCCTGATCTCGTCGACTTCTTCGAACGTAGAAGAACGCTTTGATCTCTGTTCAGATCACTCGGAAGTTCTTTTGAAAATCGGCGGAAGCATAGCGAAAAAGAATAGAGCGCCTAGATTAACTAACAACAACACCGACTGGGACGGCTTTAGAAAACGCTGCAAAGAAAACATAGCTTTAAATGTACCGCTCAAAACGCCACTTGAAATAGAAGAAACTAGATAAACTCGTGAGAGTTATTCAGAGCGCTGCGTGGAATAACACTTCTTTTCGGAGGTCCGAATTATCGAACAGCGGAACAATATATCCGCGAGAAATAGAAGAGCTAATATGCGAAAAGAGGAGAGCGCGCAAGAGATGGCAACGTTCGCGAGCACCCCGGATTAGACCGTCTTGAACCATCTTTCTAACAAACTGAAGCACGAACTTCAAGATTTTAAAAGTCGCGAGACTACTGCTTAACTCGAAAGTTTGACTGCCGATAAAGGTTCGAACCTATATGGAAAGCAGTCAAGTCCGCTAAGAAGAACACTCTGCGCCATTAAGAAAAGCCAACGGCGAATGGGCAAGAGAAGACAAAGAAAAAGCGGATTACCTAGAAGAAACATTCAAACCGTTTGGCGGGGAACCGTTGGTCGAGGAGCTCAATCCTTATGCGGTACAAGATAATTATAGAATAAAAACCGTGTCATTGACTGAACTTCGTCAAACGATAAATAATCTGAAGAACAACAAAGCCCCTGGCTACGACTTAATTACTAGCGAAATTCTAAATGAGCTACCGAAAAAAGCTTTGGTCAAGCTACTCTATATCATTAACGCTTCCATGAGAGTTTTATACGTTCCAAGGCAATGGGAAGTGGGCGAGGTCATAATGGTTCCGAAACCAGGGAAATGTCCCAACGACAAAAAGTCATACAGACCTATTTCGCTACTGCCGATAATATCGAAGGTATTCGAGAAACTGTTGCTTAAAAGGTTGTAACCAATCATTGAAGAAAGACGATTGATTGCGGATCACCAATTAAAAATAAATAAATAGAGTGGCGCAACAGCTCGAGGTGAACCAGGGCCAACTTCTCAACAATGTATGCTGGTGTGTTAATTTCTTTACATACAAGGGGACCTAAAATTTTTTGCCGAATCCGAACGGCACTTTGAGAAGTTTTTCAAAGTTTTCCAAATCACCAGTTCGGATTTAGGAAAAGGCATTCAACAATCGACCAGGTCCATCGAATAACAAACGACATTGAAAAAGCTCTGGAAGCGAAAAAGATATGTACTAGCGCTTTTCTCGACGTATCGCAAGCCTTCGACAAGGTGTGGCACGAAGGCCTGAAGTACAAGCTAAGGCTTAGCTTATCAGAAAAACTCAAGAAGAATCTTAGAGTCTTACCTTGAAGACAGAATCTTCCGCGTAAGCTACGAAAATGAGTACTCAGAATTCAAAGAGATAAATGCCGGTGTCCCGCAGTATTATTTTTGCTCTATACAAGAGACATTCCCCACGATGAGGGAACAATTTTAGCTACGTTCGCAGACGACACTGCTATTCTCGCTATTGATACGACAGTTGAATTATCAACAGGGAAACTCCAGCGCGCTTTAGACAAAATATGCGACTGGACGAAGAGCTGGCGAGTCGTCCTAAACGAGACTAAGTCAACATTAACTCGGTACAAATCCCATACTCTAATGAAGCGAAATATCTAGGAATGACTCTAACCGCAAAACTTAAATGGAAGCCGCACGTTAAAAAGAAACGCGACGAGCTCGAAATCAAGTTAAGAGAAATGAATTGGCTTATCGGAAGATTTTCGAAACTAAGCGTATATAACAAACTGCTTTTGTATAAGCAAGTGGTAAAACCATCTTAGACGTACGGTATACAACTCTGGGGTTGTACTAAACCAAGCAATGTATCTATTTTAGAAACTTTTCAAAATAAGACACTCAGAGCAATCGTTAATGCTCCATAATATATAAGAAACAGCGATCTACACCGAGATCTAGGAATCGCAACCGTGTCTGACGAGGTAACAAATTTTGCTCGCAAACTTAGTACTCGTCTTCGCGGACCGAACTTTGGATCAGACAAATCTTACGCGCCGACTGCTACGAATAAGACGTTAGATCTAGCAGCATAAGATGAAACCGCATAAATTGACGGTATTGTATGTGCCTTCGTTGGAAGGCAGCCTGCCACACGCGATTACTACAGAAGCTTGAACTACTTGTTAAGGAAACTTAGTCGTTACGTTTACGTTTTTGTTGGAGGTTGCTACTATCCGATGGAGCAGTCAGACACAACTACTGGTCCATTGTACTACCAAGCGGACACCTTACTTTAATGTATTTAGCTTACCCGTCTTTCGAAGAAAGATGACAAGGAGCTTCAGTGATGAAGAGCTTAGGTGTTCTGCACTCACCACGTCAGCCCCAAAGATCCGCCACCTGATGCGAGCAAAGGCAGGACAACTACAGAGAAAGTGTTCCGCTGTATCGTCGTCCTCCCCACAGGCAAGACAGGTGGTGGTTTCGCTTAAGCTAACACATTCAAGTGTCTAGCAAAAGCTTGGTGACCGGTAAGGACGCCTACAAGAAGTCTGCAATCGATTCTCCTAAGAGATAGAAGAAAAGACGCTGACCCCTCGCAGATGTCCGGGCGTAGTCGTTTAGTCTGTCTGCACTCATCGCAGTCACGCCAACGAGCCCTGTGCTCACGAGAAACCCAAGTATCAATGGCAGACGTGACAACAGATACAGGCAGGCCTAAAGCAGGTTCGGGTCCTGAGAAGACCTCTTCTGAGCCAAGTCTGGCAAACTCATCAGAGATCTCATTTCCCTGGATACCAGTGTGACCTGGAACCCAAACAAGATTCACTGCATTTAGCCTTCCGACTAAGTGCAACGAATTCTTGAGTTCGAGCACTATGTTGGACGAGGTAAGAGGGTTGAGCAACGCATTTAGAGCGGCTTGGCTGTCACTGCAAACGCACATGCTTCTTGCCCTCCACCTGTTAGTCACAATATAGCGCATAGCCATTACGATAGCGAAAATCTCCGCTTGGAAGACAGACGCATATTTACCTAAGGGGTAGTGGAGTTTAATGTTCTCGCTTTCCACAAAGACTCCAGCACCAGACCCCTGACCGGTTTTGGAGCCATCCGTGAAAATACGATGGCATTCTTTCCCTGGCTCAGAGTCTGGCCGAAGCTATTCCATTACCTGAGGAAAGTCGACTTGGTAGTTTTATCGCAAAAGGATTTCTGGGGTCATTGCGTCAGAGAGCATGTCCATAAGACAGGGGTCAAGGGACAATTCTCGAAGTTCTTCAAAATTCCAATGCGTGTGGTACCAAAAACCACACCTCTTTAAGCGAAAGATGGTTTTCAGCGTACACCCCATGATAAATATATCAAGAGGGGGGAGGTTCATCAAAGCATCTAGAGCAGAGCCCGGCGTGCTAGGGAATTCCCCTGTGCAGCCAAGACAAGCCGTTCTTTGGAGTTTGGCAAAAGAGGCAGTAACACGTTTCCGCGAAAGCCAGTCCCACCAAACAACCGATGCGTATGAGAGGAGTGGTCTAACCATGGCAGTATAGATCCAGAGGACCCTTTTCGGAGATAAGCCCCATGTCTTGCCAAAAGCGCCTCTGCACTGCCAGAAGGTGGACAATGCTTTTTCGGTTTTGGATTCAACATGCTTGGACCATAGAATTTTTTTATCAAGGATTACTCCCAGATATTTGACTTCATCGGATATCGGGATAGTGACACCTTTTAGCGCTAGTTCAGTCAGACCAGTGACCTTCCTCCTTCTCGTAAAGAGAACAACCGTAGTTTTAAGAGGATTCACTGAAAGCCCATTCCTAGTGCACCAATCATCGATCAAGTCCAGTGATCTCTGCGCCTGAGAGCACACAGTCCCTAGGTTTGAGCCGACAGAAAGAACGGCGACATCATCCACGTAGGCTTGTGTGTAGGTTCCAGGAAGGTTGAGAGCCGATAGTAGAGAGTCTACAACCATGCACCATAAAAGGGGAGACAGAACACCACCTTGCGGGCAGCCCTTGTTTACCCCAGTTATGACGCACTTGCCACAATCTGCTTCGGTTATCAGCGTCCTGTTCATTAGCATTGCCCTAATCCATTGAACTAATGTTTCATCTACACCATGTTGTCTGGCTGAGTTGCACATGCTGTCAAACGTCGCGTTATCCAAAGCATCCTCAATATCGACGAAAACGCCCAGCTCGTACTCCTTCTGGTCAAAAGCACATTCGATCCTACCAACACGATTTTAAAGCGCAGTTTCGCAGGATTTTTCGCGCTGATAAGCAGGTTGCATCTCAGAAAGAGGATGCAATCGAAGAGCAACCTTGCGTACGCGCAGCTCAACCAGTCTCTCCAAGCTTTTCAGTAGGAAGGAAGATATACTTATGGGTCTGAAGCTTTTGGCTAGGCTATAGTATGACTTACCAGGTTTTGGTATGAAAACGACTTTAACCATACGCCAAAGGGTGGGTATGTAAGCCAAGGCAAGGCTCGCAGTGAAAATTCTTTTCAACGTGGGCAACCGAGTGGATTCCATCTGGACCAGGTGACTTAAAGCTCTCAAAAGATGCAATAGCATATTTGATAGCGTCATCAGTCACCACTCTAGATGCAATGTACCAGTTAAGCCGCGTTGTGTTCGCTGGTTCAGCAGTGGCCACCATTGCCGGTACCACTGAAGAGCACGCGGTGACCTGATTTCCCGGGAAGTGAGTCTGAAGGAGAAGACTGTAGGTCTCCGCCTTGGTCTCAGTGTAGGTGCCATCAGGTTTGAGTATTGAAGCGAGTCTGCTTGGTCTGTTCCTCTGAAGAACTTTCACAAGCCTACTAGTTTCACTTAGAGATTCGATCTCGTCACAAAATTTTTTATAAGAGTCATTTTTCGACTTGCGAATAAGTCTCTTAAAATCCTTTTGCCTTGATCGATATAGATTCCAGTCTTCTACTAAATTCGTTTTTAAGGACCGATTCAGGAGCTTCCTGGTCTCTTTGCGAATACGCTGCAGTTCGGCATTCCACCAAGGTACCGAAACTTAGTCGTAGTCTGACGGAAAATGGGAGGTTTTTTAGTGAGTAAGAATCTCACACTACTCGGTCCCCGGAGTGCCTATGAAGGTTTTTCCTACCCACGGAAAAACAAAACTAATTTTTTGGGATAGTAGCTGCGCAATACCCAACTTAAGTTATAATAAAAAGAACTTCTAGAGAAGAAGAGAACTATAGGTGTATGATTTGGAAGTTGTCCAATATAAGCTCCTTCTCCTCGTATATTTCACTTGTTCAGATGATGCGATACTTGAAACGGTGACGAATTGCAAAATGGTCACCCGACTTGAGGTTCTCTTGATTAGTAGTTACCTCAATAACAGGTTTATAACAAGACTTAGGCTCAAACGTGCATATTGCGACATCTTTGATTAGATCGGCTTTGGTTATACTGTAGCTATTGAACAGGCCTACCCGCCATTAGAATATTTTATAAAAATATGTAATTGTCTCTTTCATAAGCAGAAACAATAGTTATGAGGCATTCAGTGACATGAAAACTTGACTTTTTATTAAAACTTTAAGTTCTCAAAACTCCATTTGACTTAAAAAAGGAACTTAGCTGACTTATCCACTTAAGCAGGATAATTTAATTTTTTCTTTCCAGATATTTGAGTTGATAGTTTTTGCTTAAATCTGGTACAATTTGACAAATACGTGGTTTCCTAATTATTAATTTAGCCAATAGACTTTGGTGTAAAGAAGCATTTGTTCAAATCTCCGGTAGGTTCATAGCCTTCTTAACCATAGGTACTCACACAAGGGCCGGCTGTGCGGTTAGTCCTTCTGACATAACATCAAACTTTGTTTTCCCTCATTCGAAGGATTTTTAAAAGAAAACTGTAAAAACACTGCAATCTGCAAGGATACCAGGTCTCCTCCACACAAAACATCCGATTCACGCATGCATGGTCGACCATAATCCCGTCCGAGCACATACAACGTGATCATCCTCTTCGACTTTTTTATGGAGACATGGACAATTGAATAGATCCATCCTTTCCATTTCCATTCCAGTAATATGATTTCGACAGCCATTATTGGAAAATTCACGTGCAAGGAATTTATTCGAGGGATTGGAGGGTGCACATCTTTCGGACGATTGCGTAAAATTTAATCCGATGTTTTGGTTTTTTGATTCTCTTGTTCTTTATGTCTGCAAGATGGACCACACCTGCGGAAAGTCAAATGAACCCACACGCTGTTTGAGCGATTTTCGAAAAGGACCTTTGTTTCGGTCACGAATATCTCTGGTAAAGTCAATATAACGATAAATAGTGAATGCAATTCTATTCTTTACTCAATAATCTCATAAAAGAGTTTATCGGGGCAATGTTTGTGGACCATAAAGGCAGACACTATTCAGAAGAACTATAACGTGACTTTAAAGATCATATTCAGGCTTCTGAGAAGTCACGGCAAGCGCCCATAAAATGTTACAATTTTAAGCTCGCTGCAACATGATTGCCCAACCCCATTGGTCATTAATTATAATATTTTTGGAGCAAGCCTTCACCAAGGCAACTAAAATACACCTTTGTCTTTCATGCCATCGTGTCTGCAGGATAAAGGACGTTTGTTATTTTGTCGACTGTACACTTCAACAATTGATCAGAGTTACTATAGGCAACTGACAATTATTGGCATTCGTCCTGAGCGTGAAACAAAATTAATGTACGGGTTATATTCGACAAATTATTATGGCCCAGCGTACCAGTCGCCAAGCGGCTCCATGGACACGAAATCACCCGCTCGTTTCTAGATTCCTATATGCATGAGTATCGCCACGTCCTGGCACGTTCCAAAATATCCAGTTATATTGTGTTTGTCTCATCACTCTGGCTGGGGTATTAAAGCCTCAGAGGAGAGCCGACTTGAGTATAGTAACATCGATTAGCCAAATCGTGCTATTTAGGTTGCGCCGAAGAAAGTTTTTCCTGGTGTCCTCTACTATCATGCGACGAAATTCCGGGAGTGGTCATGAACCGCCACCAGGTGGGTGGTCCCTCTGCAGCTAAAGAACCGTGTATATCTTGGTTGTTTTGTCAATAATCATCCAAACAATATGGAAATAGATTGTGACCATTTCCGTTTAGATTCCAAGCATAGACTGGTGTGAGTGGTTTTGCTTTTTTAAATTAGTTAGATCGATGAAAATGGGCTGAGAGAGGTGAGGACAAAAGGTCAAGGTGTATTCTTAGTTTGTTAGGGACAAGTGTTTGACAATTGCTTGACAACGTGATAACGTCATTGTGCGTTCCAATAAAATGACTGAAATTTCGAAAACCTTTTTTCTTGATATAACTTTTAAGGCTTTGGCGGTTGTTAGACATAATTTTAAAGGTTTTGGGATATACCACGTTAAAAATAAAGTATGAGTACTTACCTTTGTGGACAACGTCCTTCAATCGAAACGCTACTCGAAAAGACAACGTTCATGGAAGCCAAATTTGTCGCGACAAGAAGACTGCAATGAGTTGGACAAGAGAGCCTTTCTACCGTACGTGAAAGGGTCACGGACAAAGTCGGTCGAATTCTAAAACGATACGGTGTGAAAACGATCTTTTTACCGCCAAAAAAGGTGATAAATTATCTACAATCACCCAAAGGTCGCTTTCCTCTCCAAACTCCCGGTGTTTACGCAGTCCCTTGTAGCTGTGGGTCATCATACATTGGACAAACGCGATGAAGTATTTCGACCCGTTTAAAAGAGCATATAAATGCTGTGAGCAATCAGCAGCGAGAAAAATCCGCTCTAGCCGAGCATGGCTTAGACCATCCCAACGAACACCATTGGATCAGATTTGACCAGGCAAAGATACTGGCTCGGGAGTCGCATTACATCCCACGGCTTGTTCGTGAAGCGATTAAGATAAAACGCCACAAAAATTTCAATCGCGACGACAGTTTCAAATTGTCGCGAACATGGGATCCAATAATCGGCTCATCACCGTCGATTGCGAATTGGCTAACCAGCCCCAGCGACACAGTGAGCACTGTTTGCTCTCAGCCACCTGATGCACAACAACGAGAGAACGAGACAGCATTACCGCCTATGCACCGCTACAACTTGCGTAGTGCTAATCGCCACAAGCATTTTTAGGCAGTTTCCCGGTGATCACGCTTAATGTAACTTAAGCGAAACGTTCGGGGTGAGTACGGTTTGCACTCATACTTTATTTTTAACGCGGTATATCCCAAAACCTTTAAAACTTTTTTCTTGAGTTAATATCCTGGGTCTAAAAAATTTATATCGAAACAATCTATCCTACTTATAGAATCTCAAATTGGTTGCTTTTGCTTTATTTTACCAGGTTTTTCGTTATGGTGACCAGGCGATATCATTTTAAAAAAGCTCGTAGGACCGTCGGTCGTAGTAAATTCGTTTTGGGTTTTTTTTTGCCTAAGAGTCGAGCTCATAATAAATCAAACCTGGATTATACGCAACCCATGGGCAACTCAACAGAGGAGTAGTAGCAAAAAACGAGAGTTAAGCTCTTCAAATCGGGCGCGTCGCATTTGCCCACTGAAAACGAGCTTACTGTGCCAATTAAGGACTCAAACACACAGGCCAGTAGGCACGTAAGCACGCCTGCTCAAAGCATTGTCGATCACACCACGACTGCCCTACCAATTCAGTGAGCAGTCGTAAGAGTCCCAAGAGACGGCCTATTTACAAGCATCCAGCTGCAAGTAGCAGTAGTTCCTCGGAAATTCTGACATTCACCAAAGACCTCACTGTGCGACGCCTAGAAGTGAGTCGAAATTTTTTGGCTGTCTTCTTGATGGTTTTGTAAAATATTTGCTTTGTTTTTTAGGACTCAACTCACCTCAACAGAGAAGACCGGCCAAGGAGACCTGAAAGCAACAGTAAGGAAGAGACAGCTGATGTCAAGGGTGATCATGATCAAGGGTTTGCCTCTTAAGTATCTCCCGGAGTTTGCTTTCTCGTATAAAAGCACTTTGCCATGACCTCAGAACAATCCAGATTTTTTGAAATTACCATAAAACGAGCTGTGAATGGAGAACGATGATGCTAAAATTTATTTCGCAATAAAAGAATACGACTTATTCACTATTCACGGCTGTAAATTGCTCGTGTCTGGGACTGACAAGCTCGACCGAGTGCCGATAGCGCAAGCTTTGTACAGCAGCTACACAGGGTAAACCATAAGCACCGATGATATTGTGTCTGAGTAAACCGACAAATTCGGCAACATCAGAAAGGCAAGGCATTTAAAGGCAAAGATTGGTCAAAGAAACGCATCGATTAAGAAACAAGAGACTTTTTTCAGACCCATAAGTCTGTCTTCCTTCCTGCTGAAAAGCTTAGAGAGACTGGTTGAGCTGCGCGTGCGCAAAGTTGCTCTTCGTTTGCACCCTCTTTCTGAGATGCAACACGCTTATCAGCTTGGAAAATCCTGCGAAACTGCGCTTCAAAGCCTTGTTGGTAGGATTGAATGTGCTCTTGACCAGAAGAAGTACGTGCTGGGCGTTTTCGTCGATATTGAGGGTGCTTTTGATAACGCGACGTTTGACAGCATGTGCAACTCAGCCAGACAACACGGTGTAGATGAAACATTAGTTCAATGGATTAGGGCAATGCTAATGAACAGGACGCTGATAACCGAAGCAGATTGTGGCAAGTGCGTCATAACTGGGGTAAACAGGGGCTGCCCGCAAGGTGGTGTTCTGTCTCCCCTTTTATGGTGCATGGTTGTAGACTCTCTACTATCGGCTCTCAACCTTCCTGGAACCTACACACAAGCCTACGTGGATGATGTCGCCGTTCTTTCTGTCGGCTCAAACCTAGGGACTGTGTGCTCTCAGGCGCAGAGATCACTGGACTTGATCGATGATTGGTGCACTAGGAATGGGCTTTCAGTAAATCCTCTTAAAACTACGGTTGTTCTCTTTACGAGAAGGAGGAAGGTCACTGGTCTGACTCAACAAGTGCTTAAAGGTGTTACTATCCTGATATCCGATGAAGTCAAATATCTGGGAGTAATCCTTGATAGAAAACTTCTATGGTCCAAGCATGTTGAATCCAAAACCTAAAAAGCATTGTCCACCTTCTGGCAGTGCAGAGGCGCTTTTGGCAAGACATGGGGCTTATCTCCGAAAAGGGTCCTCTGGATCTAGACTGCCATGGATAGACCACTCCTCTCATACACATCGGTTGTTTGGTGGAACAGGCTTTCGCGGAAACGTGTTACTGCCTCTTTTGCCAAACTCCAAAGAACGGCTTGTCTTGGCTGCACAGGGGCCTTCCCTAGCACGCCGGACTCTGTTCGAGATGCTTCGATGAACCTCCCGCCCCTTGATATATTTATCACGGGGTGTACGCTGAAAACCATCATTTGCTTGAAGAGAGGTGGTTTTTGGTCCCACAAGCATTGGAATTTTGAAGAACTTGTTCGAGAATTGTCCCTTGACCCCTGTCTTATGGACATGCTCTCTGACGCAATGACCCCAGAAATCCTTTTGCGATAAAACTACCAAGTCGACTTTCCTCAGGACATGGAATGGCATCGGCCAGACTCTGAGCCAGGGAAAGAATGCCATCGTATTTTCACGGATGGCTCCAAAACCGGACGGGGGTCTGGTGCTGGAGTCTTTGTGGAAATCGAGAACATTAGACTCCACTACCCCTTAGGTAAATATGCGTCTGTCTTCCAAGCGGAGATTTTCGCTATCCTAATGGCTATGCGCTATATTGTGACTATCAGGTGGAAGGCGAGAAGCATATGCATTTGTAGTGACAGCCAAGCCGCTCTAAATGCGTTGCTCAACCCTCTTACCTCGTTCAAGATAGTGCTCGAAGTCAAGTATTCGTTGAACTTAGTCGGAAGGGTAAATGCAGTGAATCTTGTCTGGGTTCCAGGTCACACTGGTATCCAGGGAAATGAGGTCTCTGATGAGCTTGCCAGACTAGGCTCAGAAGAGGTCTTCTCAGGACCCGAACCTGCTTTAGGGCTGCCTGTACCTGTTGTCACGTCTGCCATTGATACTTGGGTTTCTCGTGAGCACAGGGCTCGTTGGCGTGGCTGCGATGGGTGCAGACAGACTAAACGACTACACCCGGACATCTGCGAGGGGTCAGCGTCTTTTCTTCTAT
Organism: Neoascia interrupta; assembly: GCA_947623515.1. Taxonomy (NCBI): domain Eukaryota; kingdom Metazoa; phylum Arthropoda; class Insecta; order Diptera; family Syrphidae; genus Neoascia; species Neoascia interrupta. The sequence goes on from OX392463.1 coordinate 51,035,233, forward strand.
CTCTTAGGAGAATCGATTGCAGACTTCTTGTAGGCGTCCTTACCGGCCACCAAGCTTTTGCTAGACACTTGAATGTGTTAGGCTTAAGCGAAACCACCACCTGTCTTGCCTGTGGAGAGGACGACGATACAGCGGAACACTGTCTCTGTAGTTGTCCTGCCTTTGCTCGCATCAGGTGGCGGATCTTTGGGGCTGACGTGGTGAGTGCCGAACATCTAAGCTCTTCATCACTGAAGCTCCTTCTCATCTTTCTTCGAAAGACGGGTAAACTAAATACATTAATGTAAGGTGTCTGCATGGTAGTACAATGGACCAGTAGTTGTGTCTGAGTGCTCCTCCAACAAAAACGTAAACGTAACGTAAGAAACAAGAGTTAAGACCACAATTTTCTTTGATTTGATCTTTTCGTATTGTTCAAAAGTGTTATTCAGTTGTTGAAAGTAGCTGTGTGCCCAATGAGATTTTGCATTTAACTTAAAAAATTATGTCACAAGCGTCAGAGAGGTACCGTCAAATAACTGTTGCATTCAATACCGACAACCATTAAGAAGTCCGCAAGGTATATTCCAATTGTTGTAGAACTTTCGGCCACCATCAAAATTGCTCTACTTTAGGTTTTTTTTGGGTCGCTGTTTACGAATTTCGGGTTTCTTTTTGTCGAGAAATTAGGTCTTCATTCTAAGGTTAGGTTGAAGTAATTGTCGGGTTCAAAGAACCCAACTCACTTAGACCTCTTTAGGTCCCGATACCACGTGTGATACCATGTGATACCACGTGGATCTGGGAAAATTGCCTACTTGTTGAACCATTGTGAGCAACAAATGAAGCATAATGAAGTGGGTGCCGTGGCGCAGTGGTTAGTGTGTGTGCCTCTGAGGCCGGAGTTCTGGGTTCGAATCCTGCTTCTGCCACCTGAAAAAAAAGACTTGTACTTTTTCACGGCTCCCACCTCCGCGAGGGTCTGACAAACCCTCCGAGAGTAATATTTGTCTTGAAAAACTTCTCAAAGTGCCTTTCGGATTCGGCAAAAAATTGTAGGTCCTCTTGTATGAAAAAAAATATAGCACACACAGCATACATGGTTGAGAAGTTGGCACTGGTTCACCTCGAGCTGTTGCGCCACTCTATTTATTTTATTTATTTATAATGAAGCATAAGAGACGTCTTGGGTCAGTCGTGCTAAGATCACTAAGATCATTATAGAATAAAGCTCCAGGTGACTACGGTTCTTAGAGAGAGCGGGGCATGTGCAGAGAAGGTGGAGAGTGGTCTCTTCTTCCTCCTCGTCCATGCAGCTCCTGCAAAAATCGTTAGAAAAGACACCAAGCCTTGCCTATCAGACAGTGTCCTTTAATAACACCGATTGTAGCAGTCATGTGCGATCTATTAAGAGCTATCAAACTCCTGGAGCGTTTAAGATCTAGCTTAGGCCAAATCTGTTTTTGCCGGTAGACAGGTACTACCACTTGTCCATATGAGATTTGTTCTTTCTATTGCATCCAGTTTTCTCATGAATTCGCGTGTCAAAATTGGAATGCCTAAGGAGCCTTTATCAGGCGAAATTGAGAGAGTAGTTCCAAGTTTTGACGAATTTGTCAGCCTTACAGTTGCCTGGAATGTCAGTATGCCCTGGCACCCAGCACAGGAGAATGTTGAACTACTCTCACATCTCCTTTAGAGACGAACGACAGTCTAAGGCTACTTTAGAGTTTATAGAAACCGGTTCCAGGCACATGATGGCCGCCTGGCTGTCAGAAAAAATACGTTTATCCTTGGTTACAGGTTAAGGCTTCCTTAATCGCCATGATTACAGCTTGGAAAACACTACAATGATCCGGAAGACGGAAAGGGAGACTAAGATTTAGTTTTTCTGAGATACACTCCCACCTACCCCATCATTTGTCTTTGATCCATCCGTGTAGAAGTGAATCGATTCGTATTCCAGAGGCACACAGTCATCCCAAGAAGACTTTGGGGGGATTGTTGCCTGGAAGTTCTAGTCAAATTTTAACTGGGGTAAAGTGAAGTCTATGTTAACATACGGAGCATACGGAGAATTCGAGGCACAAAACAGTTTAACAAGGTCGTTTTTAGGTATATGGTCGAAGGTTCTTAATAACATACTTAATTTCTTTATTTTCTTTTGAAGTAAATAAAGATTTTGTTAGAATACATTTCTTTATCGTATTGATGCAAAATATTGTACTGAAACTTTAAATTTTTAAATCTTGAATTAAATTATAAGTTTGCATTAGAATCAAATATCCATAACTTTTACTATTATTGGCTTAAAGCTTGCTGTAAAAGATGTTTAAATAAATAAATAAACTTTTCCAATCTGCTGGAGATAAACCAGTTAGGAGCAGCCAGCTTATCCGCTGCAAGATATGTTTGAAGAAAGCCACACCCGACGAATGGAACCTCAGCATTGTTTGCCTGATCCTCAAGAGGGTGCGCTCTTTTAATTGTGATCATCGCATGCAAGATCTGCAAATTTCTGGTGTTTTATGTGAAAGCCAACATTGCGTACAAGACTGCTAGCTGGAGACATAACTGACCGGCGAAGCTTGTTTGCTGGGCCTAGGTCAAACCCGGACTTTAGCGCCACTTATGGTGTAGTAAGTAAGTAAATAAGAGTAGTCTTTCAGACAACTATTACGCGTATTACAAACATCAGCAAAGCATTGATTTGTAAAAGATTAATTTTTGTGTGTTTACGTTTGATATTTGTTTACAAAAAAAAAATCCAAGCAAATATCCTGCGGGCGCTCATGTGCGTAGGAAAGGAAAATTTCTACATCAGGGTGTTCGCTGACAGGATAACAAGCTATTTTTGCGACAAAGTGAATGTTAAAAGGGGCTATAATTTAATGTAAGCTGAGCTTTGTACGTCCTTATGGGATATTAAAAAACATTTAAAGAACCGTCAAAAAATGTATGTATAAGAGATTGTCAGAGTTGTCGTTTATCGAAACACACCTTAACTTTTTTTATTAAACGCACATGAATTGGAAGCTACTTAACCTATCAGTTCCCCTCAACGTGGTTTCAAAGAACGCTTGAAAAAAATTAAAAAAACAAAAATCACCCCAAACATCTTGACTCTAATTACAAAGTAAGAAAAACGGAACACAACCTAAAATCCTTCCATCCTTGGCGATCTGCAGTGCAGTTGTTTATTTATTTCTTAGGGTAGGAACGTGTTTTCGTTCTTAAAATAAATAAATAAAAAAAAGATACTAGGTAAAACATTTTTTAACCTCTTCGCAACGAGAAAAAATTCTGTCACCGTTATAGGTACATATTGGTCCTCGTTTCCTTCATCCAGCGAAACATGTGTAACCGCTGAGTGACATCTACAAGTAAGACCCCCAAACCAACTCAAATACGAAGATCCAGTTTGAGTTCCAAAAACTGTGTTCAATTTTTGAAGTAATGTTTATAATTATCTATCAACGGTCCCCACACTCACCTCTCTCTCTCCGTGTGCTATATGCGTTTTGTACCCTGTAAAGGCCACTCAAAAATCTAGGTTAAATAGAAAGAAAAAAATCGTCTGTCTTTGAAATATGTTTGTGTCATTATGCCGCTGAAATATCCTCCGCCGATGGTAAACATCCTGTCCCGTTTTGGGGGAGATCTCAAGTAGTAATTACGTAAAATCGGAAAAACGCGACGGATGTGGAAAATTGAACAACGATATTTATGTCATTTAGTGCTGTCAACGTAACAAGTCCTTTTGTACAAAAGAATTTACGTAGGAACATGCATCAAGGAAACTCAATAAGGAATGTGAGCCTTTTAATAGATGTACATATTATATGGGAAGGCTGCTAACCATTCCAACACACATAAACCATTCACACATGTGACTGTCAAGCTGGAAATATTAAGCCATCCTCCTCGCAGCAGCATCCTTTCAGGTTGCATTGTGATCTTAAATCCAAATAGGTTCAGTGAGAGATTTAATCAAACGCCTTATCCTCGCAAAATACTGCATTCAATAGAAATGGGTTAACAAAAGATTTATTGGAGATCTTTTTATTATATTTTTTGTGCTCGGTTTTTACCTTGCGAAAAAAAGGATCTTAGATTTTCCTTAATCCTGGTTGCATAGAATTGCAGTTCATCTTGCATTGGAATTGCATTCGCCACATAAAAAAAGAACCAATTTAGGCGCAGGTATGCGATGCAGCTGATATATTTGGGGTCAATGTGCCTTTGGGTCGTATACGGATTGAATTTTATCCTAGAACAACCCTTATAAAGGATTTCATAAGTGTTTCGAGGAATTACATAATTGTGTGGGATCTTAGGCAGTTATTGTTAGTGTGAGGATAGAAGAAGAACTGTGGACTAGATACACACTTATATTTGGAAATTTTTGCCAGAAATATCTCAGTATCAATCTTAATAAAGTCGTGCTCATATTTTGTAGTTAAACATTTATTTGATGGAAAAATTTAGATCAAGAAAGGCCAGATTTTAGTGCCATAAAATTGTAGTAAATATCAAAGCTATCCATTGAAGCTTTCATAGCTTCTACAATATCAAAGGAACATTTAATCAATGAGTCCTTTAGCGGATAACAACATGCGTCTGGAATGGAACATTTGCACACAAACCTGCGTTTGGTCTGTTTTCTATGCTTTCTATTTAAGATTTCATCTTTAAGGTGTTAGAAACACTTTTGTTTTCAACTGCTTTTTTGCCCCCAAGAGTGGCGTTGATTAAATTTTTTTATGTTATATGGTGGCACCTACTAGGATCCCTTTTCTAGAATACCTGCATAATTCTTACTTAACCAAAAACAAGTTAGTACGTGCAAGAGTTATTTGATCTTATATTTCTTATACGTTGTCCAACATTGTGAACCATTTGTGAGCGCCGGACACACAACTGCAGTGTAGAGCGTTCCCTTCAGCTTAGGGGGCATTTTTGGGTCACAGAAGATGGACCGGAGTTTTCTCGCCAATTCATCCGCCACTGACCATAGATCCCAGGTACTTAAACTTTTCACCCCTTCAATTATTGTCTGGAGTTTGGTGGATCAGAGAATAGGCAGCACACGTACTCTGTCTTCTTTTGGCCAATACACGATACCCATTTCCCTCTAAAACATCCACCCACATATTTAGTGCTCGCTGCAGGGATGTATGATCTTCACTTATGATATGACCCATCGTCAGCGAAGCATAACTGATGTACTTTCAGGTCCGTCGGTTTTCCTTCAAGCAGACAATCAAGGACTATAATGAAAAGCAGGACTATGGACGCTTCCCTGGTGTGCACCGACTTTGATTGGGAACTCATCAGTGACTCCGGAAGGACATCTTACTCTTGTCTTTGCTGCCTCATACATGTCCACGATCATCCGCACGTAGGCTTGTGGAACTCCTCAATTTTTTAGTGCCACTCATTTCAAATCTTGTGGTAGTCTATCGAAAGCTGTTTTAGAATCAACCAGCACCATATGCAGATCTTAAAGGGCATCACGATGTTTTTCTATTATCATCTTTACACTTTGGATTGCATAAGAGGTTGATTTGCCCGCGACAAAACCGCACTAGGTCCTCAGATAGCATTATTATTTTTCGCAGTCGACTATCTAGTACCATCTAGTACTATAAGCTTGATAGAATGGTAAAACTCACAGCTTTGTGTATCACCTTTGCCTTTGACCAAAGGAAGGAGATAACTTTCCCTCCACTGGAACCCCTCTATCTCTTATTTATTTAGGGGTGAAGGTCGTGAGCCATCTGGACCCACTGTCTCCTATTTTTTTACCAGAACTCTGAGGGCATCTGATCCGGTCCAATAGCTTTTTGCTTTTTGGAGTACTTAACTGCCTTCCCAATTCTCTTTGACTGTGATGTATGGTACTTCTTCTCGGTTTCTTCTGGAAAGTGGTGCCTGAGAAACTGGTTCATTTAAAAGTCCTCAACAATGCTGCCGCCATCTTGTGAAGAATTTTGTTGTCATCCACAAGAAGCTGTCCCTGAGCATTGTTGATGAATTTTGGCGAGCGAATCTCCTGGGCGATTCTCCTCCTCTGAGCGACAATTTTGAAGATTTTAGCTCCCTTAAGCTGCTTTGTCGAAGATTCTGTGACTTTGTGTGTATCAGCAGTGGTAGAAGAATCTTCTTTCAGTTCCTGATACGGGCCCTCCATTCTCTTCGCTTGAACCGGGCCCACTTCTTCCTAGCGAGACTCTTGGGGTGTTTATATTCTAATTCCAGACAAAGCATTTTATATCTGTTGTTCAAGGAGCACTTCTTCCATGCCTTGAATAATAGATAAATAAACAGCGCAGCGTGGCACAACAGCTCAAGGTAAACCAGGCTGTATGTGCTTGTTTCTTCACCTACAAGGGGTACTAAATCTTTTTTCCAAATCCGAACATAACTTTAAAAAGTTTTTTAAATCAAACTTCCGTGCTTTGAGGGTCGTTTTCTTTTCACTGATCCATGTTTCTTTGACCTGTTTTGTACGCCTTTTGAACTCCCTACTAAGAGTGATTTGGCATTCTCTATGCACGTTCGCTGTAGATCATCCCATATATCTTGTGCCTTGCACTCTACATCTTCGTTTTCGTCAATGATGTCACAGAGGTTGTTTTGCATCGTGTTTAAAAATGCATCGCTTTTTCCTTATCCAAATTGTACCAGTTGATTCTCGCAGATACCTTTGCTTGCTTAATTTTTCCTTTTTTAATGGTCCTATAAAAATGATGGTCAACAGCAGGCGGTGTTGTGTTGTGATCGCCTGACCTAAAATTACTTTACAATCTTTGACCCGCGGCTTTAGGGAACTGTGAGAAAAATGATAGTCAATCTGGGTCTCATTCCCACCGCTGCTGTAAGTGATCATGTGCCTGCTTTCCTTGACGAACATGGTATTAAGCAGGATAAGACCGTATGACTTGCAAATGCTTAGGATATCTTCACTATAAGAGTTCCTTGTGCCATACCTCCCCTCTGCTCACAGCTTACTTGGGGAGCATATGCACTAACGATGTTCCACACCTCTCCTTGCATCACAAGCATGGGAGACATCAACCGGTCACTTGGCTTTGAAATATTCAAGATGCCATTAAGTAGCTATGCCGCAAGGATGATACCGATTCCGTTCCTACCTTGCTCGGTTCCCTAGTACTACATCTTGTAAGCTTTTGTCATTATATCCAAGAAACGGGCCCGATTTCCGGTGCTACGCTATTTTCTCTCTTGATGGACACAGAAGCTGTCAACTCGCCAACTTACCATAATTTATTCAAGTTCATAGCTACGACAAGTCCAGTCATGCTTCCAGCATTCCAACTCGCGACCCTCAGCTTACACTTAGGCAGTTTTATTATTTTTTTATCCCTCAAAAACCGACTAGGTCTGAAACGAGCATTACTGCTCGTCCCAGGATCACTACCATGTAAGCCATAAGCAGTGCCTGGTGGCGTAGTTCCATTCGTAGAGTACGTTTTCATAATGCTCTTGTCTAAACGACTTGCTTTATTCGACAATTGTTGTTTAAACGTACTTTTCCGACATCGGCTATCCCCCAGTCATGTCAACCCACGGACTAACATAATGAATACTTGTGGGAAAGTTTAAGGTGCTAGGCTCACTTGGGTGTTACAGTGGCCTAGATCCCTTAGTCGCCCTATACGACAAGCGCTATCTTTTCGCTATCTATCTCTTAGCGCTGCAGCGATATTCTTACCCGTGCCTGCATGGTCTATCACTACCTGCACAAGGTTATCAAGCTATACACACTAAAAAAAACAACAAACATTTCTTGATGAAGAGTAAAATGGAATGGTCTTAAGTTATTTTAGACAATACTGGAATAAACTTCAGTAAATTAAGTTAAGCAAAGCCTAAAAATGCAGCCTGCCATTAAAATTAAAAGATTAAAAAATGTCGCCGTATGTTTTGCACCGGACCAAGGTACATGGATTTTGAACCTGACAACCACTTAAGTACAAAATATGCATTTTAAAATTGTTTTTAAAGACAAAATTATATAACAAAGGAGTTGCAATAACAGTTGGGTGCCGTGGCGTAGTGGTTAGTGTCTGTGCTTACTACCCCGGAGGTCTGGGTTCGAATCCTGCCATCGTCACCTGAAAAAAAAAGACTTATTCTTTTTCACGGTCCCCACCTCCGCGAGGGTTTGACAAGCCCTCCGAGAGTATTGATTGTCTTGAAAAACTTCTCAAAGTGCCGTTCGGATTCGGCAAAAAAATTGTAGGTCCCCTTGTATGTAAAGAAATCAACACACCAGCATGCATTGTTGAGAAGTTGGCCCTGGTTCACCTCGAGCTGTTGCGCCACTCTATTTTTTTTTTTTTAGTTGCAATAACAGATTATAAATCTATTTTGCGCAATCGACCACAGAAGCGAAAAACAAAAATTGTAATCCAACAGAGACCTCACGAAGGATAGGCAAAAAACAGCTTTTGGGTGTCACAATTGCATTTTTCGAGTCAACTCCTCAGTTTGTTGGCCATTTACAAATTTACAAATTGAGGAGAGATCTACGCAAAAAAGGAACATTTCATGGAAGGACAGATTTTCTCATGTTTGGTAGTTTGGTCAGAAGTAACACTTGGACCAAGGTACAATCGAACCAAGATACAATCGGACCAAGGTACAATCGTACCAAGGTACAACACCTTCCCCTACACGTCTTATTTTCATGAGTAAAAGAATATAACAACGAGAAAAGAGAGGGCGCCGTAGCGCAGTGATTAGCGTGTCGGACCACTGTGCAGGAGCACCCGCGGCTCGCATCAAGGCCAAGGCAATGAAAGTTTTTTTCTCGAGGGTTTGGAAAAACTTTCCAAGAGTATTTGGAGCATTTGTCAGGAAATGAGTATTTTTTATAAGAAACTTCTCAATATACCTTTCGGAATCAGCAAAAATGTTTTGATCCCCCCGTGTGTGCTTTAAAAATACCTGAAATGAATGCAATATGCGCATGGTTGTGAGGTAGCTATTTCTTAGAAAACTCAACAAGCAAATGCATTTTCTTATTGCAATAAAAATATCATGTTTAACATAATCCTTTGCCAGGTACCTGACCTTCCCCATCTTGCCATAACAGTGCAAACTTGTCCACGTGAGCTCTTAAGTACAACCTATGAACTGGAAAAACGTACGATCAGAAACATAATTTTTTGTGAGCTCGAACCGTTCACATACTTTTTATACAAAACTAAAATGATATCGGTACAACATTTGTACCAACGCAAACACACGATACAATTTCCATACAAACAGGCACATACGACGCCGGTTTCCGATCGACAGTATTCGACCATGCGACATCAGTACAACCGAGAATTTCGAGCACACACGTAGTAGAATCATCGCATACGACCACGCGTTGTTCCAACGGTCGATACGATTGTTGTATTGTGTATTTCCCGCTTAAGGGTTGCACAGTCCTTTTCTTCTTTAAGTTTTTTGTTTTATGTTTTGGGCACCGATTTGCCTTCGTGTTTAAGCTATGTTTTATAGCTTAAGGGCAGTATGCAGCTGAAGTGAAACTAAAAATCCCATACAAAAATGATCCAACGAAATCATAAACGAAAAATTTCGCCTTTCTTTTCGTTTTGCAGTACGCTGTTCAACAGCGAACTCATACTTACTAACATTACTGTACTCAAATTCTCTACACCTCTTTTCGTTCACGATTTATTGTACCGAACATTGATTTGCCTGCGAAATTTTGACACTTCTAGCTCTATGTTCACTAGAGTGTTAAAAATTTCCTCTTTCAAAAAGATATTACTTGTGCAAACTGCAATTGAGTAATTTAATTACGAACAAATCAATTTTAGAGTTCTTTATTGAACAGCAGCAAATCGGACATTTTTTTATGCAAGTGGCAAGCGAGGTTCTGGTTCCACAAAAATGGCGTGTAGGCCAGGGACACACGGCGACAGAAAAACGTGCGACTAATTGCAGTCCGAATGCACACGCGTTAAAATATTTGACAACGCACTATTGCGTCTACGACAATTAGTCGCGAGACTCGATTTGCGACAAATTTCCAAATTGCGACTCTTTTGAGCCGCACGACAAAAAATTGATTTGTTTTATATATCGATAAAATTTACGGTTTCCACCACAATTCATGGAATCGCACAGCAATCGATTGCTTGTGTGCTGAGTTTACCACAAAGACCTTGCAAACTCTTTTTTTAATCGATGAAAATAAATTTTTTATCAAAACTGACAGGAACCGCACGGAAAATTATTGTTCGTGTGTTGAGTATGCTTGCTGCAGAAAATCGCTGTTTTTTGGCGCACGTTTTTCTGTAGCCTCGTGTCCCAAGCTGAAAATGCGTCTAAAAAAAAAAACTAAATATTAGATTTCAAACTTTTTGACGTGGACAAAAGGCTCCCGTCGTGAACTGTCAAAGTTTTTTTTACAATTCGCAACGACTGCTCATTTTCCACAAACTGTATGAAAACAATTACGCAACTATAATTAGGTTTCCAGAATATATCTCTACAAAAATGTGCAATAGTCTTAAGGTTAAAAAGGTTTGTACGCAATTGCTCAAAAAAAAGCCAATCCCATAAATATAATTTTTTACTGGTACTAAGACCAGTTTTGCCTTTTGGGATAATTTTTTCAAAAATGACTTCACAAATACTAGGCATATAAGTTAACCCCTTTTCATATTCAATATCTCCAAGTTCTGTAATTTATTCAAAAAAAACATTGTTAAATAAATTACAAGTACCAAACTATTGACTAGGGAAGATAATTGGGATTCCACATAAATATGTCCAGGGACTTTTTTTATTTAAGTACGTTAGCACTGGTCACCTGGTACTTTTTAATTTTGACACTTGCATTTGTAATGTTTACTTCGAATTTGCATAGACCGGTCGGATTTTTTAAAGAAATTAAATTGGATTCAACAGAATTAATTTACCAAAACTAAACGACATCAAAGCAGAATTTTCCACTACGTCAAGCTTATGAGAATGGCTGGGAGACACTTGATTTGTTCGTGCAAGACTTTTTGGGAGTGTTGCTAGATAAACTAGAACCCAAAATTAAGGGAACGTGACTGGGGGCATTTATTGCGTTCCTACGGTTTTGTTTTTGCAATTGAACGTCGTTGAAAGAAAACATGCTTTGTGGAAATTATTTTTTTTAGCAACATGGGCATCGGGTTTTCAGTTTGCAGTTTTTAGCAAGCGTAAAAACCTGTCACATAATATTTTTTTTTTTATTGAATGTCATAGGCAACTCTCCACAAATAATTTTCGTTGCCTTTTCGCAAAGCATTTCGCTGTCGAAGTGGAGACGACCGAAAAAATTTGTTTCACTTCAGCTGCATACTGAGCTTTAGTCTTTGCGTTTTGAGTTTCAGCCAAAACGTTCTTTCTCCTTTTAGAAAAAGATTATCAAACATCCAACTGGTGCTTTTCCCGTCGGAACAAAGTGTTACACTATGTCTCTATAAAGTTAAAGAGTTGAGTCACAGCGACCACCGAGACATGCTTCCTCTTTCCTCTGAACCTCGGGAACTTGACATGCACTGCACAGTAGCAGCAGGCCGCATTCAAAAAACCTTTTTACTTACTTAAGGTGGCGCTACAGTCCGGGGTGGACCTGGGCCTCAGCCAACAAGCTTTATGCTTCGACAAAAGATTGTCTTACGGAAATTCCTACTATAGAAGCATGGGTCAGCACTGACTCACCAAACAGCCAAAGCAGCCTTAAGTGGAATTCGGATAGTTCTAAAATGGTGTGGGGAGTGGGAGCTAAGGCGTACGGGCCGAACACGAAAAGCAAAATCGCGATGGGAAAAAGACCCAGTGTGGAACAACAACAGTGGTGGGTTTCTGTTCACGAAGGTATTTTGTTGGCAATGCAAAGCCGACGAACTAGCCAAAAAAGGCTCGGAAACCCCTTTGAAAGGATCTGAACCATTCTGCTCCAACCCCAAATCGGTGACAAACAAAGTTATGAAAATTTGGGAGCATGATAGATATATCCACTTATATTCGGTGGAGTGGATACCGCATGTCTAACGGGTCACAAGAGAAATTAAAAGGATGTGATGAAAAATTTTGACAATTTAGTTGAAGTCTACTGAAACTTTAAGGCATAACTTAGATTCTAACATATATCATATATTTTTTTAGGGCTTTGAGTTTAGCTAAAACAAAAAAAGAGAAATTAAATAGATAGTTCTGAGTTTTTCGCAGGAGATCTGGATTTTATTCAGATAGCTGTTGGTACAAATTCCGAAACGCAATTGCTTCTCTCAAAAAGCTGATAAGCAAGTTCCAACCATATCCGCCGTTTAATAAAGAGAGACATTCCTCGAGTGAAAGAAGAATAATCTTCGAAACTCTTGGAGAAGTTGGTGCACCACAAAGTGCTATGAGGTGAAAGGTGTCTTCATTCTGATTGAGATTGTAAAGACTACAAAGTGGGTTGAGCTAGGGTTGAATATAAAGCAGATCTCGGAAAAATTAAACCTGTCACAAAAATAGTTATCCCCATTCAATGAATGATTGAGACGACTATAAAACGACCTTGTAAGGGAACCTCTAGCTCTGTTGAGGGACTCTTGAAGAAGCTTTTCATCTATAACCGAGAGGCAGTCATACAACATGTTGCGCCATTCATGAGAGTTTTCCACTGTCAGATGTAATCGACACCCATAGTTGAAAGTAAGCTCACCCCACTCCTTGAATGGTGAGGTATTTGCTTGCAGAGCAACCAAGAGAACTTTTCGTTGTAGATTATTGGTAGGTCCAAGCATGACTTGGACTAAATAATCCGCGTTCGATTTTGCATTCCTCAGGAAAACCTGGGGTAAGCCTGACTCCACATGAATTGCGTAATTCGGTGGTGTTGAGCGAGGGAGCCGGAAAATTCTTTTAAATAAGAAACGCTGTATAGTTTCTACCTCATCGATCTTTTGGAGGCCGTAGACTTCACTGGCCTAACGAAAACAGCTGTTTATTACTGCATCGAAGACCTTAAATTTAGATGATAAGTCAACGTCTCTGTTTGTGAAGAACTGGTTTCACATACAATTTATAGCAACTTTAGCAGTTATTGTTCTCTCTTTTAGGTGAGGGCGAATATCTAGATTGTATTTCATTCGAAAACCCAAATACTTGAATTCGTTGACCACTTCAATACTTTCATTTTCCAATCATTTTCATTCATTTTCCAATCATTTTCCAAGATTTTAAAAATCTTGTAGGATACCTTACATGTTACAGGACACCACCAGTAAAGATATCACCTCTTTTAAATCAAAATAGTAGACTTTCCAGAAAGTCGACTATTTGTCTCAAAGAAGACAAAAGTGCTGAGCATATCCCAATGTGAACATCCCAGCCCTAAACGATATTCGACGGAACTAATTCTTCAGAGAACAATTGAACACAGAAGACATTAGGAATTCGTCTGCTTGCAGCGTTATTATATTCGTAAGGAAAGTGGATAATCTTCTAGCCTTACTATAGGAGATTATCCACTTTCTCCCTTCTGGGGTTGCTGATGCCCGATTGGGCGCTCCCCAGGTGGCGGATAGGGAAATGCTCACCGATGGCGATTAGGAAAATATCCGGGGCGAACCAAAACCAGCAAAAACAAAAAATTCAGGAGTGTCTGTGTCAAAATGAGCGACTTCCTGGTCGGCGTCTGTTATCCAGGTTAGGGTCGGCTGAATTTTAAATACCGCTTTCTCTTCCAATATACATATAGTATGGACAACAATTACATGCATGCCAGATGCATTTATGAAATACTCTTCTAGTTATATTATTTCTTTTATCCGTAAAGGCATAACACTTGCGGGAGATTTAGTGTTTCTGTGCAGAGTTTTCATGTTCTGTACTGGCTCATCAGCATTTGCGTGTTGGATGGAGAACTACTTTTTTCTTCTACCCTTTTTTTTCTACCCTCAAAATTTTTCCGCTCCCGATGTGCTACGCATCTTAAGGGTAGTCATAACCCCTGGATCTCGAGTTAATTATAGAAAAAAAACTATCCTGCCGCTCAAGGCACTAAAGATCCCTTTGCGTCGAGGTGCCAAAGTTCGCAATAGGCGAGTCAGGAAAAATAAAGAAAAAATTCTGCTTTTCTAGTTGCTTAGTTATATTTTGCAGAATAATTAACTAGGACCAAAATATAGTTTTAAATATTTCCTATAAAAAAGATAAAAAAACTTTTTTCGTGAGATTTGCCGTTTTCGAGATATCGATGGATACTTTTGACAGTTTGTGGAGAAAATGACAATATCAAGCTTTGTTCCAAAATTCATTTTTACAAAACTCTTATAAGGGTTCAGTCTGTATTTTTCTTATTTCACTGAACTTAAGGAAGAAAACTTTTTTACAAACTTAGGTACGCGCGGACCGATAGACAGATGGACGGAACTGATTCTATCTCAAAAATATACAGTGATCATACTGTGGTTCGATAGACTTCGCCATACCTGTGCATCAAATTGCATGCCCAGGTATGGATCATACTCGCATTATGACGAGCTCAGCTGTGATCTTTGTGAATCTCTGATCTTTGAAAATTATTCAGGTTTAGGCTACGTGGAAATAAGGTATTCTTATTATAAAATTCACAACTTGTCTATTAATCAAGCTGCCAAAAAAAGAAGATCTTTCGGAAAGTTGTACTTGAACTTATTTTTTGGGAACTTAAATTTTGGGTGGAAGCCTCTTTACTTGACTTAGACTTTGATTCCTGACATTTAAATCGTTAGAATGACTAATAACGTGGCTGTATGTACGCACAACCTTTGCTTTTATGCAGCATTACTTACTGGTCATATGTGTAGGTGGCTCTTATATCACAAAAATCATGATTAAAAATCACCCACATGAAAAGTTTTCTGGTATAGTTGCTTCTTCCTGACCACGCCCATAGTCACAAAATCACAGATTCCCTGCGGCCTTATTCACCGAATACAAATCCCAGCAAACACTTTTCCGCTTACTTGCACCATGATCATCAAACTAGGGATGGTCAGATTGGCATATAAAAGCGTCAGAGTCACCTCAGACCTCACCTTAAAACGAAACCTAGGCATAAGCTCTGGCAGAATAAAATCGACCGCAAAGGTAAGGTAAAAATAGTCATTCCTAAATAAAGCCCAAAGTGTCAACAGATCGGTGGCTCATCCAAAGTCGCGAAGCACCTTCTTCCTTTGGTCTAAATACCAATAAACGGAAAAGTTCAACACCACAACACGATGAGGCTTGGTCATTCCAAGCAAAATTGCTGCGGCTCAAATCGTTCGTTTCGTCCCGTCGTTGTTGGTTCCATTTTTCCATCGAGCTGCTGCTTCTCCGCATGGCTGCCGGTGCCTTGCCAGTCCGTATGCCGTTTCAGAAGTCACGAAATACCTGAGCACCGGTGTTGTACGTGTGCATACTTCCCAATATAACACCGTTTGCAATAAAATAACTTATTACATCATAAAGACATGCTTGTGCACTCTTTTGCTTTTGGGGGCTCTCCGGTTGGCTTTTTCTTTTGCGGGGATCCGGTGTGGTTGGTCCGACACCTCGCATCAGACAGACCAAATCGCCAGGGGTACCGCGCCAGCACCATCAGGAACAGCCACTGCATCGTATCATGCGCGCCTCTCACCCACCATCGAGCATTATCATGCGCTCAGAGCTGTGGGCCAGAAATGTGCGCGCTGCTGACTCTCCGCCAGCCGTGCCAGCATTTGATCTTAACCTCTGCAGGGTGATTGTGTGAATCCGATTGTTTTTTGTGCATCGTGTGAGGAAGGTGCAACTGTTCACGTCTACCAGATTTGTTCGCTTGTAATGAGCTGATTTATTTCAATTCACTTCCCGCCGTATTTATTGACCAAAATTAGCATTCATATGGGATCGTACAAATTTTTCGAAAAAGAAAATAGACGTTTTGGCAATGCATGGTTATTTATTTAATTGCATGACTATTTCACTCAGCACGTCCTTCGAAAGGATGTTATACTCACACACTACACACCCCCTTGCAGCACATATGTGGATGGGAAACCCTTACACTTTACCAGCTTTATGTCGACCAAACAACAAAGCCAAAATGGAAGATAGACATTTTCGTGCTCAGGAAGGATATATGCGCGGCAGTGGTTTGCTGTTGGTATACACAGGCACCCCTGTGTCCGTCTAAAGGGGTGGGCAGGCCGTATAGCACGCATGTTCACTTTCATATGGGATAAGTTTTGGGTTTGTGTCACATACACTCATTGGTATTTTCCAGTAAGATAATTGAATTCGTTAAACGTTCTTATTGGATCAAAGGACATTGTGAGGGGAAGCGATTTACCGTGACATCTAGCGGCCTTTTCGAGAACCTTAATGAGCTATCCGCAGACAGATGGCGCCAGGTGAACTGTTTTGAAATTTAACGGACATTATTTGAATTTCTATATTGTTGCTGTTGATGATGAAATTTATTCTTTGATTGTAGGAGTTTGCTCACGCTGTCATGAGCGTCAACTCATCAACTTAGGTGTCAGCAGGTATGTGTACTTCAACGTGACGGAGGCAACGGATTCATAGGGCTTTCGACAGGTGAAACGAAATACTTGTACATCATTAGGTAGGAACTTGACATCGATGTCGTTTTTCTATAAACGGATGCAACCGAAGCTCCTGACAGGTCGCCAGACCGAACCGGCATATCCTAGGAGATAAGCCAAACTCTTGCTTATGCGTTTTTCCTTCACAGGAGTACCTCAATTTATGGCACTTGAATGAAGCAACCACAAAGAGAAAGGGAAGCTTTGCTTGACAAAATAAAATTAGCCGAGGTAAAGGCTAAGGCTTAAGCTTAACTTTGTGTTAAATTGCAGCTATACAAAAAAAAAAACAAACGTCAAGTATGAAGACATGCTTTTCGCAGATGATTTGGCCATCCTTGCATCAGCTAAAGAGGAACTTCAACAAGCACATAGGTTTGCAGCCGTCTGTGGTGATGCTGGGATGGAAGTAAACGTGAACAAATCGGAAGTGATGGTTGTTTCCCGAACTCCTGTGCAGTGTACCCTGCACATAAATGGAGTTCCATTAAAACAGGTGCAAAAGTTTAAGTATCTCGGAGTCTTTTTCGCGAAAGATGGAAGGAGTGATACTGAGTTGTCCTATAGGATTAGCCAAGCTGGAGCAATAGTAAAGGAACTGCGCCAGCCGGTCATTAGGAAAGCTGAGTTTGGAGTGAAAGCAAAGATCTCAGTTTTTAATTCAGTGCTCGTTTCGACGCTCATCTATGATCATGAAATTTGGGTAATGACCGAAAGAATTAGATCGCGGGTACAAGCTGCCGAAATGAGATTCCTGAGGTGCGTTGCTGGTGTTACTCAAGAGTGAGAAACGTCAGTATTCGTAGGAATCTTAATGTTGAGCAGTTACTTCTCCGAGTGGAGCGATCGATTTTTCGATGGTTTGGACACGTTGTTCGCATGCCCCTGCCAGACTTCCTAGACAGGTCATGCTAGCCGAGATGCGAGCGCGTCGCCTCCTGGTAGGCCAAGAAACAGGTGGTGGGATCAGGTAAAGAACCTCTCTGAGTCCCGCCTGGGGATCGCGCCGGAGTCTCTTAAGTTGGTGGTGGAGGATCGAGAAAGATGGAAGGACCATTTAGCCACCCTCGCTCCGCGACCCTTTTAAAGGATAAGCGGCATTTCGAAAATGATGATGATGATGATGAAGACATACACGAAGATGTCCGTCGGCTTTTGCTTAAGCTAATCTTAAAAAGTTTTAAAGACAAGAAAAAGAAGCAGAATTGCTTTGTTGTGCCTTATGTGGGGTAAAAAAAATTCTTTTTTGATTTTCTTTGAGTTTTTGGACACATTTCCAAAAAATTATTCGTTTAGAATAAGCTTATCTTAATTATGCAGTTTGCGTAAAATTATTTTTGTTTACTGAAATCATCTAAGGAAATATTTTACATTTTCTTGTACACGATTTTCGTGTTTTTTCGTGTTTTTTTCGGCCAAGCAATGTGGCCTAGGCGTGAACGCAAGCAAACTTACCTAATGCTTTTCACCACAAAAACCAAAATACCTGACTCTACACTTGCTCAATTAAATGGCCAATCACTATCCCTATCGAACAGTGCAAGGTATCTAGGAGTTATCCTCGATCCTAAACTTAACTGGAAGGCAAACATAGAGCATCGGGTAAATAAAGCTTGTATAGCCTTCTACGCCTGCAACAGAACCTTCGGTAAAAGATGGGGCCTAAAACCGAAACTAACCTTATGGATGTACACAGCCGTAGTACGACCAATACTCACGTATGGATCACCAGTATGGTGGCAGCAGGGTGCAAAGAACGGCATGCATAGGCTCCACAGGCGCCCTACGGTCAGCCCCGTCAGACGCTCTAACAGTTATGCTGCATCTTCTGCCTCTTGATCTACACATTAAAAACTTAGCTACACTTAACGCAATCAGAATCAGGGAAGCTGGTGTCTGGTCTGCGAGACCCTACGGCCACAGCATCATCCTAGAGTCACTGCCGATCGAATTAGCAGCGTCTCCAACAGACTACCTTACCCCCAGAACAAACTTCCTAAAACACTGCGACGTACAGTTTCCTTCAAGGGAAGAAGGGAGGAAAGGAGAGATATCCAGAGCTTTCGATGTAACCATCTTCACTGACGGGTCCAAGATGGACTGTGGTGTCGGTGCAGGAGTTTTCTCAGAATCTCTTAATATCTCTAAATCGTACAGACTTCCAGACACAGCCAGCATATTCCAGGCGGAAGTACTCGCAGTTCGCGAAGCATGTCGTCAGTTAAAAACACACCCTTTTAAAACACAAAAGCAATACGTCGCTATTTTCGTCGATAGTCAAGCAGTCATCAAAGCTATTGACTCAGTAATCACTTCCTCCAAACTTGTTAAAGAATGTCAATACGAACTGGCCTCGCTTGATGCCCATTTCAAGGTCTCCCTGATCTGGGTACCGGGGCACAGCGGTATAGCAGGCAACGAAGAAGCTGACGTCTTGGCGAGGCAGGGTTCACTTCTCCCTTGCTCACTCGCAGAGTCAGTACATATCCCACTTGGCGCAATAAAGGCCATAATATCCTCGAACTATCTGGCAACAGCCAACCTTAGATGGTCAAGGCTAACTAACTGCGCCATATCTAGAAAGATGTGGCCAAAATATAACAAAGCAAAAACACATGATCTGCTTAATAGAACGCGTTCCGATATCGCCAGACTAACAGCGATTTGCACGGGACACTAGCCAATAGGCGAACATGCCGCCAAACTTGGCATTCCCCACAACACACATTGTCGCAGTTCTGACGACGCGACTGAAAAAGAAACTCTTTTGCACCTCATGTGCGCCTGTCCGGCATTAGCCAGGGCCAGACAACGGGCATTAGGGAAACCCTTCTTCAACACACTTAAGGAGGTCTCAGGTAAGAGCATCAGAACTAATAACATTCCTTAATTCAACAGGTTGGATCTAGAATTAGATCAAATCAAATATCCAGGTCACGCGAGTTTGTGGTATCAAAACGGCACTTCAAGTGCTACTTGAGCTTCCGTTCTGGAAGCATCCACTTCTACCTACCTACACGATTTTCGTAGTTTGAAATCTGCTTTTCTTATATTGACAGATTTTTCCAAAAAACAGGATGAAAAAAGACTCTTTATAATTTTTTTTCATAATTTTTTTAAATTTATTTGTATCATTCTCTACTATTAAACAACCATTACTTTCGATGTTTCACGTTTACCTTCATAAGCCCTGTGCTCGCTGCAAGGATGGCTAAATTACATGATACCAGATGGTTTAACATGATACCAGACATTTCGAAGCATTCCTTGTCAAGACTGCGCTTCGCCATCCAGACTGTATAGCCTAAAAAGTGGAGGCAATAGAACACAGCCCTGGCGAAGTCCAATATGCACAATATGAAAAGGACTGAAATATGAGGCCATTCATTAGCACACGACTTCTACTGCTACCATGCAAAGACTGAAAAAATCTTAGAAGAGGCCCGCTTAGTTTAGCCTCGCAAACTCCTGAAAAACTCTCCACAGTTCATCGCGAGGAACTCGGTAAAAATTTTTAAAATTCTTTTTATACCCGACCCAATATATACTAATTATACCCCATCCCATAGGACAGGAGGTGTATTAAGTTTGATTCATATTTTGTAACATAGAGAAATCATCAATCACCGTAGACCCCCAAGACCTTAAGGGCATTTGGTCGAGACCGGATTGTAAGTCGAACGAGCCATGTCCGTCCGTCCGTGTGTCTATCGGTAGTTTTAAGGCCTTACATTCTGAGTTATGGAGTTAAAACTTGATACCTATTTGTTATTTCTAGGTCCCGAAGAAGTAAAAGTGTAAACATTTTTTTAAATCCGCCCACTGACACGCCCACTTCACTTATTGGCATGAAAAATCAAAGTTATCGTAGGAAGCTGCAATTCGGTGTGCAATGTCCTCGCATAAGTGTATTATGATTGGCATTTCACAAAAAAGCGAAAACTCATCCCGGTTTTTGAAAATTTCATTTTCAATTTTTGGGGCGTGGTTTAATAAAAGCCTAATTTTCAAACCACAATTTTGGATAATATATTTGAACAAAATCTACAATGTTATGGAAAAGTGGTCGATACCACGCCCCCTTTTTACGAAGGGAAAAGGATTAAATTTCAACTGACGATTCGCTGCTTGACCGGAATCAAATGGGATGGGGTATCCAACGATTCCCCTGAGTGGATCGTTACTTCCCCACTAGCTTATATTAAAAATTTTGTTAATACTAAAAACGCCTCCAAATGTGGGCAAGGCAAAAATTTATTCATATACGCACATATCTAAACATGTCATAGTGCAACTTTTTTTTGGATTCTAAGCAAATATATCGAATATAAACCATTTATTAGAATGCAAATTAAGTATGACCACGCCCACATGGGGGTGGTTTTCGCTTCTTTTTTTCTTACTTTTTTCATACAAAATTAATTGGGCGTGTCAGTGGTTGAATTTCAAGAATGTTTTCACTTGTTTTGCACCGGGACCTAGAAAGATCAGACTTCAGGTTTCAAGTTTCTAGCTCAAAATTTATGGCCTTAAAACTACCGACAAACGGACGGACATAGCTCATTCAACTTACAATTCGGTTTCGATCATATGCTCTTAAGGTTTTGGGGTAGTTATTTCTCTATGTCATAAGCTATGAATCAAACTAAATATACCTCCTATCCTATGGGATGGGGTATAAAAATAATTGCCGTCAGCACGGCATATTACTGACTTTGGTAAAGAGGTGCCTTGTTTGAATTCAATTCTTTCGCTTACAGTAGCGCTATTTTGGCGTGTAGTCGCATCAGGCCGTGGCTGACTATGTTGCGGTGAAATCGGCTAAGGTGATCTATGATAATCATAGATCAGAATTTGATCATCAGAATTTTCTTGTGACAGCTCCCGATTAATCACCGTCAAAATCAGCTGGTCACCAGTTTTCAGGTGGTGTTCTTGCCTACCCTTAGGCTGACTCTCTGCATGTACGAATAAAAATCAGCCTTCTTACATCACAAGCCTAAATAAAGCAACAATTCGGAACAATATTTTTGTGATCACCTTACGCAGACGGATTATTTGGTTTGATCACATTGACCGTCACAAAATGTGAAAATCACAGATCACCATAGCCGATTCCACCCCTGGCTATGAGATTGATCCGATATCGAACTAGTATTTTCAAAACGCTTTTCTTAAAAAGAAAATCAAGAACAGTCTGACAAAAGCGGTTATACTACTAGAAAGTAGGCAGTGCTTTATTGGTTTCGGGAGTCCGGATTGGTCTGGTTTATTTCGTCAAATTTTAAAGCATTTTTGAGTTTATCTTCTTTTTTCCGATGGAAACACTTTGGGATTCACTTTTAGTCTCCCTCCGTTAGACTCTGTTTTATGTTCGGTGGATACACCCTATAAAGAGAGCTGCTATAATTTTAAGAGGGTTCATAAGAGCCCAATCAAGAGCAAACTGATCAAGTCTTCGCATGAAAGCAAAGAGAATTTAGGTTTAAAATAACGAAAAGAACAGTAACATCATTTATAAGTATAAGTTTGTATAGGTTCCAGGAAGATTGAGAGCTGTTAGCCACACCAAAGCTGTTAGCTCAGAGAGCTGTTAGAATCAAACACAATGGGGATACAGAATAGCCTTACGAGCTCCATAATATTAATGTTGACTGTATGACTCACTTATCTCAATCTGCTTTTGTAATCAGCGTGCTTTGTTTTGGTCCACAGATTCTCATTTACACCATTTTGCCTGGCAGAGGTAGACATTTGTTAAGGTCATTTTATAAAAAAATTCACCCAATATTGATTGGTGATATTTGGTAATATTGATAGGTGGAAACGCTCAGCGCATACTCCTTCCGGTTAAGAATAATTTCCATAAATACAAGTTTGTTGTAAGCAAGGCCTTTCCAATAACTTTTTGAGGTGCGATTTATCGGGAAAAATTTGTAGCAATAAGAAAAAAACACATACAGGTTTGAAAAAGTTGGCTGGATTAAGTCAGACTTTCGTTTCTTCAACTCCACAAGCTGAATATAGTTATAAGACATGGACATCATCAAAAACCATCACAAATTAGGTTCACCTATATGTAGGTGGATGCCAGCATCAAGTATTGATAGCCAGCGGCAACATTGCCAAAATGCCATCAAAGACGCCGTGGTGGCAGGGTTTCACACGGGTTTCACAATGAAACCTCTGGTTTGATGATGGCTGCCGGCAAGCACATGCAGCTAAACAGGAAGCATACAAAGCGGCGCTGCATAGAAGGACTAGAGCTGCTCGCGAGCTCTACGAGCAGTGGAGGAGAGAGGAACACCGGCTTCTCCGAAGAAAAAAGAGAGAGCACGAGAAGCGCGCGGCTGAAGAGATAGAGAGATGTTACAACAGGAATGAGGTTACAAAGTTTTACCAAAGGATCAAAAGGTCCTGCCAAGGGTAAAAACTTCGAACTGAAGCCTGTAAGGACCATCAAGGGAACATCGTTGTAGAATCGCAGTCGGTGCTGAGGATTTGGAAAGACCACTTCTGCAGACTGTATAACGGCGAGGACGAACCAAATACCGCTGTCAGGCAGAACGAACCATTCAACCCGGGCGAAGACGTTACCGACGAAGAATAAGAACGATACCGCCCACCCGATCTGGAGGAGATGAAAGTAGCTGTGTCTAAGCTCAAGTGCAACAAATCAGCCGGAGCAGACGGCCTAGCTGCCGAACTTTTTAAATCCGCAGGCTATAAACTGGTTACGCGCATGCACCAGTTCATCTGCAAGATATGGTCGGAAGAAAGCATGCCCGACGACTGGAACCTCAGCATTGTTTGCCCGATCCTGAAGAAAGGAGACCCTCTGAGTTGTGCCAACTACAGAGGCATCAGTCTTCTTAACATCGCATACAAGATCTTTTCTGCTGTACTGTGTGAACGCCTGAAGCCATTTGTCAGCAATCTGATAGGCACATATCAGTGTGGCCTTAGGCCAGGAAAGTTCACCATCGATCAAATATTCACACTGCGGCAGATCTTGGAGAAAGCCCAGGAGTTCCAAATCGATACATACCACCTCTTCATCGATTTCAAGGCCGCGTATGACAGCATCTATAGAGACGAGCTATATAGCGCAATGTCTAGTTTTGGCATCCCTGCCAAACTCGTCAGTCTGTGCAGGATGACGATGGAAAACTCACGCTGTTCCGTCAAGGTCGGCAAAGACCTCACCGACCCCTTTGATGTCAAAAAAGGATTTAGACAAGGCGACGCGCTGTCATCCGACTTCTTTAACATCAAATTTGAGAGAATTGTGCAGAACTCCCGCGCCAACACCAGAGGTACAATCTTTCAAAAGTCCGTTCAACTACTCGCATACGCAGACGACATTGACATAATCGGTAGAACAAAGCGTGATGTCAGTGAAGCTTTCGTGAGTATTGGGACGGAAGCGGCGATTATGGGTTTAACAGTCAATGAGGGCAAAACCAAGTATATGCTGTCATCAAGAAAAGACGCCCCACACCGACGTATTGGACAAAAGATCACCATCGACAGCTATAACTTTGAGGTAGTTAGGGACTTTGTCTACCTGGGTTCCGCTATCAATTCAGACAATGACACCAGCGCTGAAATCAAACGAAGGATAGCTCTTGCCAATCGCTGTTTCTTTGGGCTAAGAAGGCAATTGAGTAGCAAAGCCCTCTCTTGAGCTACTAAAGTGTCCGTGTGTAAGACCCTCATCACCCCAGTCCTGCTTTACGGTGCAGAAGCATGGACCCTGTCAAAGGCGGATGAAAACACTTTATGCTGCTTCGAGAGGAAAATTCTTTGGACGATTTACGGTCCCGTTTGCATAGACGGAGGGTGGAGGAGGAGATACAACATCGAACTGTACGGGCTGTACAGCGACACCGACCTAGCCAAAAGAGTCAAAACACAACGTCTACGATGGCTGGGTCATCTAGAGCGGATGGACACCAACGCCCCGGCCCGGAAAATCTTCGAATCCACACCGCAGGGACGGCGCGGTGGCAGAGGCCCAGGTCCACCCCGGACTGTAGCGCCACCTTAAGTAAGTAAGTATATGTAAGGTGGACTGGCGGGAGAGTCAAAGCCCAGCTCGCGGTAAAATTAGGTTGTATACATTTGGGTATCTACATTATTTTCTCAAGGAATTTCTTGGTTTCATTAAGGTTAAAGCACGGTTATAGTGAAAAGCCCAAAGAGCTGTTATACCAAAACGCTTCCATGACAATCAAGCTTTCCGACCTGAGTTCCTGTTATGAGCTCCACACACAGCCAAGCATGTTTCTTCAGAAAAAGCATGACCTTAACACCCCTACAGGTAACTTTAATAATAAACAATTTCCCAACAGTTTAGAATTCATAAAAATAAATTATTATCCATATAACGGTATTCAGTGCTTCACGATAATCATAACAAAATAACAAGACAAAGTGATTCCAATGAATCCATATTAATAGAGTCGTAAAGATGATAAATATTTATAGCACAAGGATGTTTCCTTATTTCTGTTTCCTCTGAAATTCAGCGCAAAAAATCATTGAATAGTTATTTCATCTGCCATCAGGTGCCGCACTAACCTGTTGAGTCTTCCTACATAAACAAGCGAGAGTGTTCCGCTTTTTTTCTTAATGAAATTTAAATATCCAAAACTTTTTTTTTCTCTGCTCAACTTCTTCCATCTGTGAGAGATGACTGTGATGGGGGGGGGGGAGGCGGGGTGTGTATAAGGAGTCCCGTCTACAAGTTAAACATAAATAAAAAAAAAGAAAGAACGGCGCCCTTGAATTTTTAATTTTTGTGCACTGCCACCCTCTTAGACTTTTATATAATATCCTTATTTTTTTTTTAAGGAAAAATAATACCAAAAGGAGACTCAACTTTTTATATATAAAACGCTCGTCACGTGAAGTTCCTGACCTGCAGCAAGTCGCGACGTCGTCGATTGCTTTTCTCTTAATTTTTTTTTCCCAACCTCCCCGCCATTAAAAGTTGAATGAAACGAGGGAAAAAATCACAATCTACCCCGCGACTTTGAGTTAATTTTGATCCTAATTTATTCATTGTACTTTTTTTTCCGCGTAAAAGTGTGCTTACCACCCTTGAATCGTGTTCAATTTGTTCGTGTAATTAGAAGAGGAAAGAAAGGTACACGACCAGAAGCAAAAAAAAGGAACTTACAAGGCGTTGAGAAGATGGTCTTCCGGTCTAATGACTCTGTGGCGGCTTTTAATGAGAGTTTTATTTCCAATTTTTATTTACAAACATTGCCGGCAACATCAACTGTGAGGATTTTTTTATGGGGCAAGCGCGAGCCCCCTCCAGACCGACGACAAGTGGTCGAGATGATTTTATGAACGATTGTAGCAGCTCCTATAAGGTGAATCACTTTTTCAATTAGAATTATTTGTGGGGGTAGCTTATGATAAGAATAGATGCTGTTGCTTTGATTTTTTGACTTGATTTTATGCAGATTATTTCGAGGGTTTTATTTCGAAATAAATAAATATTAATTAACCTAAAAACGGAAGTCGAAAATGTGTCTATTTTTGAAAGCCACAGCGAAAATAATTTTAGCTATTGTCTTTTGGCCATTTTACTTACAGGACCTTTTTTGAGGTGTTTAGTAGTCAAAGTTTGCAATTCAAGACAGACAACATCAACATCAGTTGTCCAGTCTTCGTTGTTCTATAAAACCTTTCGCGGACACGTCTTTTCACTTGGCTTGAAAGTCAGCCCATTTACTCGATGTGGGTGGGACGATGTAGATATTTTTTGACATGATCTATTACGTTTCGCAACTCGAATGGTTATAAGATACATAATGCTTCTTAATTGACACAGGCCAACGGAAAGGAAAACATAAATAGATTTGATATCCTTATGTCCTTTACACACTCTTTACACTAAAAACTATTCTCACCGCCTTCGTATATGCCTGACACAGAGCCTCTTCCTAAAGGTATACTCCTATATCTAAAACTATAGGAAGTTGGCATATTATTATTTAAAAGCTCTCTAAGTCCTGCATCTATAAATTAATCCTTAGCATGTTGCACCGAAAGTGATGTTTTTTCTCACAGCTTTCCACATATCCTGCAGATGTTCGTATTGTCCTATGGTAACATGAAAACACGTATTGCCATTTCGTAAAGGAGAGTAACCTGTCGCAAACTTTGGTTGGATCTAACTTGAAAACACACAGTTTGGTAGAAACACTTCATATTTTTGCCCATGCACAAACCTTTAGTTATATTAGTGAGGCACCCAGGCACATATGTGCGGACTGAAAAGCTCATCATCATTTCTTCAAAGTACGTCAACAGTTTCTTTTGATATCATTCCCTGGTATTACAAATGTTAGCATTAGGTTAGCTGCCTCTACCTCTAAGAATAACTGATCTTAAAGGACACTTCACTTGTCGGGCATTCGCTTTGAATTTTAAATCTGTGGGAAAACACATTAAGGCCAACATCTCGACCGTGTAAATAGGCAATGCGTTCAAGTGGATCTTCCGATCGTCTTTCCCCTAATAACCAGATAATCTATACAACACTAACTTTTTAAGCTGCATTTTGCTGGAACAAATTCCAGCCTCCAAGGACCTGGAGTTTCGGCCACATGGCGCAAGGAAGATCATGATCGCGATTAACCTTTTTTTATACGTTTCTGGGCAGCAGACTCAGTGTCAAGGCTCTCGTGTTTAAGAAAGAGCCTTCTGAAACTTGCTTTCGACGAACAGTGTTCCAAGTAGAGGTAAACTTCCTTGTTGCACTTAGATTCAGGTTTTTTTTGAAGCCGTTCGCTTGCGGCTGATCGATCCGATCCCCGAACCCTCTGGAATGACTGTATTCAACTCCCTTCGCTCTCGGAATCTCCTCTTCACTGGCAGGAGATATAGAAAAAAAAAACCATGTGGCGCTGGAGCATGTCATGGTCATCGCCTATTTGTATACGTTTTGTTGACCTGTTTCGGCTTCATATCTCTTTACTGACAGTAAGTGTAAGCTTTTTTTATACCCCATCCCATAGGATGGGTGGTATATTAAGTTTGTCACATAGTTTGTAACACAGTGAAATAATAATGGAAGACCCGCAAGACCTTAAGGGCATATATTTGGGGCTGAATTCTGAACCGAGTAAGCCGTGTCCGTCCATCCGTCCATCCGTCTGTATGTCACATGTTCTTAGGCCTTAAATTTTGAGCTAGAGAGCTGAAATTTCGTACGTAAGCTCCATGTCATGCGAAGCAGTCCAAGTGTAAAAATTTTTTTCTTTCAGAAATCCTATCACAGACACGCCCACAATCGGTTTAAATGTGTAACTACCTCCAGAACTTTCAAAACTGTAAGACGTCTTAAAAGGCTGAAATTTGACATTTAGCATCTCTTAGTGAATATAAGATACCTACGTCAGAAAAGAGAAATTTAATTGGTAAACCTCTGTAGGAAAAACCCTCACAGGCACTACGAGGACCGGCCGCGCGTGCTCATAGTAGTGTGAGATTCTTACTCACTAAAAAAAACCTCCCATTTTCCGTCAGACTATGACTAAGTTTCCTTAGTAAGTAGTTCAAGCTTCTGTAGTAATCCCGTGTGGTAGGCAACAATACCGTCAATTTATGCAGTTTCATCTTATGCTGCTAGATCCAACGGTCTCGTTCGTTATAGTCGGCGCTTAAGATTTGTCTGATCCAAAGTTCGGATAATTTCATTGTTGCAATGTCCTCGAAGTCGAGTACTAAGTTCGCGAGCAAAGTTTGTTACCTCATCAGTCACGGTTGCGATTCCAAGATCTCGGTGTAGATCGCTGTTTCTTATGTACCATGGAGCATTAACAATTGCTCTGAGTGTCTTATTTTGAAAAGTTTCTAAAATAGATAAATTGCTTGGCTTAGTACAACCCCGGAGTTGTATACCGTACGTCCAAGATGGTTTTAGCACTTGCTTATACAAAAGCAGTTTGTTATATATGCTTAGTTTCGAATATCTTCCGATAAGCCAATTCATTTCTCTTAACTTGATTTCGAGCTCGTCGCGTTTCTTTTTAACGTGCGGCTTCCATTTAAGTTTCGCGTCTATAGTCATTCCTAGATATTTCGCTTCATTAGAGTATGCGATTCGTACCGAGTTAATAAATAAAGGTTTGTTGTTTATCTTTTTATAAGTAAAGTTAACATGCGTTGACTTATAGTCTCGATAAGGACGACTCGCCAGCTCTTCGTCCAGTCGCATATTTTGTCTAAAGCGCGCTGGAGTTTCCCTGTTGATAATTCAACTGTCGTATCAATAGCGAGAATAGCAGTGTCGTCTGCGAACGTAGCTAAAATTGTTCCCTCATCGTGGGGAATGTCTCTTGTATAAAGCAAAAATAATATTGGGCCGAGAACGCTTCCTTGCGGGACACCGGCATTTATATCTTTGAATTCCGAGTACCCATTTTCGTACCTTACGCGAAAGATTCTGTCTTCAAGGTAAGACTCTAAGATTCTATAGAGTTTTTCTGATAAGCTAAGCCTTAACTTGTACTTCAGGCCTTCATGCCATACCTTGTCGAAGGCTTGCGATACGTCGAGAAAAGCGCTAGTACATATCTTTTTTGCTCTCCAGAGCTTTTTCGATTTCGTTTGTTATTCGATGGACCTGGTCGATTGTTGAATGTTTTTTTCTAAATCCGAATTGGTGATCCGGAATCAATCATCTTTCTTCAATGATTGGTTGCAACCTTTTAAGCAACAGTTTCTCGAATACCTTAGATATTATCGGCAGTAGCGAAATAGGTCTGTATGACTTTTTGTCGTTGGGACATTTCCCTGGTTTCGGAACCATTATGACCTCGCCCACTTTCCATTGCCTTGGAACGTATAAAACTCTCATGGAGGCGTTAATGATATAGAGTAGCTTGACCAAAGCTTTTTTCGGTAGCTCCTTTAGAATTTCGCTTGTAATTAAGTCGTAGCCAGGGGCTTTTTTGTTTTTCAGATTATTTATCGTTTGACGAAGTCGTTTGAGCTCCTCGACCAACGGTTATCCGCCAAACGGTTTGAATGTTTCTTTGTCTTCTCTTGCCCATTCGCCGTTGGTTTTTCTTAATGGCGCAGAGTGTGCTGTAGGCTTCTTAACGGACTTGACTGCTTTCCAAAGAGAGTAGTTCGAACCATTATCGGCATTCAAACTTTCGAGGTAAGCAGTAGTCTCGCGACTTTTAAGATCTTGAAGTTCGTGCTTCAGTTTGTTAGAAAGGTGGTTCAAGATGGTCTTATCCGGGGGTGCTCGCGAACGTTGCCATCTCTTGCGCGCTCTCCTCTTTTCGCATATTAGCTCTTCTATTTCTCGCGGAAATATTGTTCCGCTGTTCGATAATTCGGACCTCCGAAAAGAAGTGTTATTCCACGCAGCGCTCTGAACAACTCTCACGAGTTTATCAAATTCGTCTTCTATTTCAAGTGGCGTTTTGAGCGATACATTTAAAGCTATGTTTTCTTTGCAGTATTTTCTAAAGCCGTCCCAGTCGGTGTTGTTGTTAGTTAATCTAGGCGCTCTATTCTTTTTCGCTATTCTTCCGCCGATTTTCAAAAGAACTGCCGAGTGATCTGAACAGAGATCAAAGCGTTCTTCTACGTTCGTAAGGTAACGAGATACCCCCTTGGCGATAAAGAAGTCGACGAGATCAGGTATTTTATTTCTGTCGGTTGGCCAATATGTTGGCTTTCCCGTCGATAAGAAGATCACGCCGCGTTTTGTACTTGCTTTAAAGAGGGCTCTGCCTCTTGTTGAATTGCACCGTGAGCCCCAAAAAGTATTTTTCGCGTTAAAGTCCCCGCCGATGATAAAGTTTGACCCAAGTGAATCAAAGAGCAGAGCAAGATCTTCATCTGCCAGCCGATACTGCGGAGGAAAATAGCTCGTCGCGATGTTGTAATTTATTTGACTTAATTTTACTGAGACTGAGGTTATTTGCATAGAGTCAATTTCTATTTCTTCGTTTTTGGAGTGCTTTATGCAGTCTTTAATGTAGAGAGAGGATCCACCTCTCGAATTTTCTGAAGGATGATGCGCGTGATAGTCAATGTAACCTTTTATTTTGCGTGCTGAACCCTTTTTAAAGTGGGTTTCCGAAATTAGGCATATGTCTACATTATTCTTCCGTAGGAATACTTCTAGTTCGTCAATTTTTTGCAAAAGGCCGTTTGCATTCCATGTAATTATTTTGATTGACTTTCCCATATTCATGATTTTTTATTAAATGTTTTTCGAGGTTTAAACTCGAGCTCGCTCAATTTGTTGAATATTACTTGATTAAGTTTCGCCTGTTGTTCAAACTTTTCTAAAATCATGCCTAGAATTTGAGAGACCGAATCTGATGCGGCCGATTGTGGCTTACTTTCACGTGACGCGACTTGAGCGTACGATCTTGGACCAACAAGTGTGGGTTCTCCCTTTTGACTCCGGTGGGAACTAGGACCAGCGACGTTTTCTTGTGCGTTTTGAATTTTGCCTTTAATCAAACCCTTATCCCTTGTCGACTTAGGGGTTTTTGGCTTATCTACTTTAGGAGGTTTTAGGCTTGGGCCCTTGTTTTCAGTATTTTTCTTCGGAGCTTCATGTCGTTTTTGCAACTCAATGGCAATTTCGCAACCTCGGTAGCTCGCTGGGTGACTTCCCCTGCAATTGGCACAAACCGCGGGAGCCTGACTGCTGACATTGCAATCCGTCGAGAGATGTTCGCCGGCGCATTTTACGCATCGCGGCTTTTTCTGGCAGTACGCTTGCGTATGTCGGAAACCCTGGCATCGCTTGCCCTTCCGCTTGGGCTCGATTTTTACCTTGATGTTAAGGATTGATTTAATTTTGTAGATTTCGTTAATATTTTCAGTTCTATCAAAAGAAAGCATAAAAATTTGCAGGCCGCGTCGGACAACAGCGGAATCTTTGCCTTCGTCCGTACGTTGCTTCTCTTTCTTTATTATGTTCACGGCGTCAAGAATTTTAAAGCCTTGGGCTTGAACGTCTTGTATTATTTCGTCCTTGGTACAGGATGGGTGTAGTCCCCTCGCTATAACCCGCAACGGCTTTTCGAGGTGATTTTCATAAGTAAACCATTGGATTTTCTCTAAATTTAACTTTTGTGACAGTGACCGATAGGCATCAGAGTCATCGACGTTAACTTTCCATACGTTGTTTCGAAGTGATGTTAGGTTATATTTCGTCCCAAGCGTATTTTTAAGGATGTTTCGCAACTTTCCGTAGTCCGCGATCCCAACGACATTTATTGCAGGTGGTCGGCGGGTTTTTTCTTGGGGTATTCCTGTCGCTTTGTTTGATACGACTGGTGTTTCTTCTTTTTGCTGCACGGTTTCTACCTCGGGTGAAGAACCGGCCTTTCGTTTCTTGGTAAGCCTTTTCCTAAAGACCGGATTCGTTTCGCGTGCAAGTTCTTCCTCGTCCGTCTGGTATTCACATTGACGTTTCGGCGTTTCCTCGCATACTATAGTACCACGGGGGTTCCTTAAGGCTTCATTTTCTTTACGTAAGGAATCTACTTCGCTTTTAAGCTCATGGTAGAGACGTTCCATTTCATTAAGCTTAGCACGGAGTTCGTTGTTTTCCGCTTCAAAGCATTTAATTTTCGCTGAGTCCTGATTAACCGGCGGACTTCCTTTCCCGGAGACCTTCGATCCAGCTGGTGGAGATCGAGGCACCCTTGATTTTTTCAAAAAGGGATTTATAAGCAATAAATGGCTCTCCCCAGAATCCGTAGAGCCTACCTCCGAAGAGGGTGGATTTGCCAGTGAAACTGGATTGCCACCTGGGGTAATAAAATCTTTTGTTTTGTCCATTGCATAGATTGTATGCGCTACGCGCTCGACATACGGTGGGTGGATTTTAGTCGCCTCCTACGACAGGCATGCCTTACCTCGGGTATATTCTAACCCCTACCCGAAGGGGGTAATCCTTAAATTAATGTACCTACTTACGTCCTTAGATTTCTGAGAACTTCGACTTAGAAGTTTTGTTTTACCTCAAATTTCTCTTTACCCCTGAAAACTCGCAATCATTTCGTGGACATATCGGAGCTAAGCCTCACAGACCTGGACAGGAATACGTCCTTGGTAATAAGGTCTTCTTCGAAAAAAAGCCACGCATGTGAAAAGTTGGGGACGTCGTTTCCCTTAATATTTTGCAGGCTTGATCCTTTGCAAGAGCTAGGCATAGCTTTATGCTGACATGATCCAACTTCTGGTATAGGGGTTTTAGGTGTAGTTGGGTGGTATCGGTCTTATTTGATACACCCCAAAACATGACACTATTTGTTCTTGCTGAAAGTTCGCGCTTATTAATTCATCAAAGGCACATAGAGTAAAATTGATGTGCACCTGCCAATTGGATGTCACCAGATTGACGAGGGTTTGTGCAAGTTTCTGCAACACCCAACCGCCAAAGCCTAAATTTCAAACTAAAAAACTTTATACCTCACCCAGTTCAGTCATCTTCGTTCCGCATCTCATATGCCTGTTGCGTTCCTTTGGGCCTGGGCGCATTACTTGGGGATTCCTAAATTTCAATTTCTGTAGATAAACGTGCCAGTCTCGGCCTTCTTGTGTTTTCTCTGATCCTTCGCATTTGCATTTTTTTAACTGTCTTTTACTCAAAGGAAAGCGCATAAAGAGGCCAGTTTTGTACAAAAGCAATGAAAATAAGCTCGATTCCGAGCCTTGCTCTTAATCTGTTGCTAACAAAGTGGCTGCTGCTTTACCTTCACCCTTTTGAAGTGATCTTCTTGTCTAAAGCAGTCGAGCTAACCTTTCCTTGAACACTGTCAAACTACAATTGTCTACCTTCCAGAACCTTTTAGGAGCAAGGGTCCAACACGTCAATTCTGATCGGCACTGAAAGATCCAATAAGAATTTCACTCGTTCTTGGACACGTTAATTTGGATCTTGTACACAATATACCAGTTTTTTCTCCTACTAGCTTGCGTTGCCAATGTTCAGATGGCGCTGTAATCTCCAATTGGTTGTGATATTAGAAAAGCACCCAAACTAAGATCGTAAACTTTTCACGTGATTGTGGTACCTGCTGAGCGATCATTGCGTCGTCGGTTTCGAATTTTTAATTTCTACTTCCGGTGCTTGAACTCGCCCGTTACTTTTCTTAAATTGCTATACCTGCTCCATAATCCGAATTTCATTTCTCAATTCAATCGAAATCCAAATCCATTTCCCATTCCAAGTCCATAAATCGTTCGAATGTTATTTTTTTAATGTTAAGAAAAAAAAAAGGACTAGAAAGGTAATGTGTAGGTATACAGGAGGATTGAAGATGAAGAAAAGGAAACACATCCATTCGTATACACAGTATCCTCAAGCACACACACACACACACACACATTCCACTCGTAAAGCCATGAAATTTCTCAAACTGATTGATGACATCAAGGGACTCAGAGTTTTGAATGCGACAGTTAAAAAGTCTGTCCACAAACGTAGAGTGGATGAACTCCATTTGCACAATTTCCACATACTTCTGTTATCATCCTTCAGAAAATTCGAGAGGTGGATCCTCTCTCTACATTAAAGACTGCATAAAGCACTCCAAAAACGAAGAAATAGAACTTGACTCTATGCAAATAACCTCAGTCTCAGTAAAATTAAGTCACATAAATTACAACATCGCGACGAGCTATTTTCCTCCGCAGTATCGGCTGGCAGATGAAGATCTTGCTCTGCTCTTTGATTCACTTGGGTCAAACTTTATCATCGGCGGGGACTTTAACGCGAAAAATACTTTTTGGGGCTCACGGTGCAATTCAACAAGAGGCAGAGCCCTCTTTAAAGCAAGTACAAAACGCGGCGTGATCTTCTTATCGACGGGAAAGCCAACATATTGGCCAACCGACAGAAATAAAATACCTGATCTCGTCGACTTCTTTATCGCCAAGGGGGTACCTCGTTACCTTACGAACGTAGAAGAACGCTTTGATCTCTGTTCAGATCACTCGGCAGTTCTTTTGAAAATCGGCGGAAGCCTAGCGAAAAAGAATAGAGCGCCTAGATTAACTAACAACAACACCGACTGGGACGGCTTTAGAAAATACTGCAAAGAAAACATAGCTTTAAATGTACCGCTCAAAACGCCACTTGAAATAGAAGACGAATTAGACAAACTCGTGAGAGTTATTCAGAGCGCTGCGTGGAATAACACTTCTTTTCGGAGGTCCGAATTATCGAACAGCGGAACAATATATCCGCGAGAAATAGAAGAGCTAATATGCGAAAAGAGGAGAGCGCGCAAGAGATGGCAACGTTCGCGAGCACCCCCGGATAAGACAATCTTGAACCACCTTTCTAACAAACTGAAGCACGAACTTCAAGATTTTAAAAGTCGCGAGACTACTGCTTACCTCGAAAGCTTGACTGCCGATAAAGGTTCGAACTACTCTCTTTGGAAAGCAGTCAAGTCCGTTAAGAAGCCTATAGCACACTCTGCGCCATTAAGAAAAGCCAACGGCGAATGGGCAAGAGAAGACAAAGAAAAAGCGGATTTATTTGCAGATTACCTAGAAGAAACATTCAAACCGTTTGACGGGGAACCGTTGGTCGAGGAGCTCAATCCTTATGCGGTACAAGATAATTATAGAATAAAAACCGTGTCATTGGCTGAACTTCGTCAAACGATAAATAATCTGAAAAACAACAAAGCCCCTGGCTACGACTTAATTACTAGCGAAATTCTAAAGGAGCTACCGAAAAAAGCTTTGGTCAAGATACTCTATATCATTAACGCTTCCATGAGAGTTTTATACGTTCCAAGGCAATGGAAAGTGGCCGAGGTCATAATGGTTCCGAAACCAGGAAAATGTCCAAACGACAAAAAGTCATACAGACCTATTTCGCTACTGCCGATAATAGCTAAGGTGTTCGAGAAACTGTTGCTTAAAAGGTTGCAACCAATCATTGAAGAAAGACGATTGATTCCGGATCACCAATTCGGATTTAGAAAAAAACATTCAACAATCGACCAGGTCTATCGTATAACAAACGAAATCGAAAAAGCTCTGGAAGCGAAAAAGATATGTACTAGCGCTTTTCTCGACGTATCGCAAGCCTTCGATAAGGTGTGGCACGAAGGCCTGAAGTACAAATTAAGGCTTTGCTTACCAGAAAAACTCTATAGAATCTTAGAGTCTTACCTTAAAGACAGAATATTTCGCGTAAGGTACGAAAATGAGTACTCGGAATTCAAAGAGATAAATGCCGGTGTCCCGCAAGGAAGCGTTCTCGGCCCAATATTATTTTTGCTCTATACAAGAGACATACCCCACGATGAGGGAACAATTTTAGCTACGTTCGCAGATGACACTGCTATTCTCGCTATTGATACGACAGTTGAATTATCAACAGGGAAACTCCAGCGCGCTTTAGACAAAATATGCGACTGGACGAAGAGCTGGCGAGTTGTCCTTAACGAGACTAAGTCAACGCATGTTAACTTTACTTACAAAAAGATAAACAACAAACCTTTATTCATTAACTCGGTACAAATCCCGTACTCAAATGAAGCGAAATATCTAGGAATGACTCTAGACGCAAAACTTAAATGGAAGCCGCACGTTAAAAAGAAACGCGACGAGCTCGAAATCAAGTTAAGAGAAATGAATTGGCTTATCGGAAGATTTTCGAAACTAAGCATATATAACAAACTGCTTTTGTATAAGCAAGTGCTAAAACCATCTTGGACGTACGGTATACAACTTTGGGGTTGTACTAAACCAAGCAATATATCTATTTTAGAAACTTTTCAAAATAAGACACTTAGAGCAATCGTTAATGCTCCATGGTATATAAGAAATAGCGATCTACACCGAGATCTAGGAATCGCAACCGTGTCTGACGAGGTAACAAACTTTGCTCGCAAACTTAGTACTCGTCTTCGCGGACACTGTAACAATGAAATTATCCGAACTTTGGATCAGACAAATCTTACGCGCCGACTACAACGAATGAGACCGTTAGATCTAGCAGCATAAGATGAAACCGCATAAATTGACGGTATTGTAGGTGCCTTCGTTGGAAGGCAGCCTGCCACACGCGATTATTACAGAAGCTTGAACTACTTGTTAAGGAAACTTAGTCGTAGTCTGACGGAAAATGGGAGGTTTTTTAGTGAGTAAGAATCTCACACTACTATGAGCACGCGCGGCCGGTCCTCGTAGTGCCTATGAAGGTTTTTCCTACCCACGGGAAAAAAAAAAAAAAAAAAAAAAAAAAAAAAATACTTCTGGGTGGCAACGACTACTCGATGCGAAGCGAACAAGACGACGGAGGATGATGGCTGGGGGCGGGGGAAAAAAGGGACGATAATGAGGATGGGGACTTCAGCGAATGCTTTTACGTGAGATTGATGGAAGCTGCGACATTGCGAGCTGTTTCAAAATGAAGTTTACTCACATATAACGACAGAGAGATATGTGCGCTCTTGTGTGGCGATACACTGGTGTATATTAACTGTACATGTACCGACTCCACACCCCATAAGCGCGGGAATTCTCCAGAGGATGGCAAATGCCAAACAGGACGACGAGGGTGGTAGAAGGACGTGGATGAAATCGAGGACGTTATCGGCCATAATAAACCCACAGCCACATACGAGTGGCATCGATGCTGATGATGGCTGGTGTACTATATATGCAAAGCAGGGATATATGGTGAAGTTTTGCGAATACACACCATCAGAGCGGGAGCAAAAAGGACGAAGGATTGAATCACCATCAACACCCACCATTGCTGATGCTGATTCGATTTCCCCTCGCCTTCTGTCCATGTTTGTTATACGTTCCGCTGCCACTTCTGCCTAATGGGCATAGATCCGTACGTACCTACATACCTAACTCCCCCTTGTCATGTGTATATCCAATATCGTATATACATACATACATATATATGCAAACTCAAATAAAACATCACCGTGAGGGTTGCGACGACAACGACGATTCAATCCCATCGCGCGCTGTTTACGGAGATGGAGAGGATATTCGCGTTATTTTCGCAACCCTGCCCGGGCGAATAATCGCAGTGGGTGAGGGACGAGCGAAGGACCGGCCATATAGTGGTTCCAATACCACCTCCATTGCTTTTCCGTTAGCGTACATAAATCTTCAATCACTGGGTAGTATAGTAAGTATCCTGCTGCTGCCTCTGGTGTATAGTATACCTTTGTTTCTTGTTGCAATAGATGGAATGCGTAGCGAGGGGTGTTTTCCTTTTTGGGGTGGCATACTTCGGATCAGAGTGTACATACATATATATACGTACGTATGCCTATAGATCGGTGTGTGTACTTCACTATGCAAATGGGAGGCGAAATATTGAAAGCCGAAATTCAAAATGGAAAATCCTTCGCATAGGGATACTCGCTCTCTACACGCTTTGGCGATAAATGTCATTTGCACAAAATTCTTCGGTATACCATAAAAAAGCCTTGAAGGCATATAGAAATAGGAACAACAACAAAGCAAAAATGTCCGTCACTTGATTTGGGGTTGCGAAATGGCGCAAAACTCGTGGTGGTCCTCTTTTCAGAATTGAAAAGTGTCGTGGAGGAGAACAGCAAAAGAAAAACTCTAGAATCAAACATAATTTTACTTCATTCGATTTAAAAAGATTTATGACTTCCTAGCAAATTAACGTTAAGCCCGTTGGTTACATCCTGGAGAGAAGTCGAGTGGAACCCATCCTGTCACTTCTGTTTAAAATGAAATATATGCATTTAAAGCGAGACGCAACTATTGGCGTGTGGGGCTGCTTTTGAGCTTTCGTCTAAAGGTTTTACAATTTATATGGCAACATAGCAGAGCATAGTCATAAAATTCTAGCTAGTAGGTACGTACCTGCTTTTAGTTGTAAAACCAGATGTAAAACATACTTAGATTAACGCGTACCTTGATCCTCAAAATTTCAGATTTGGGGTCTATTGCAATCAGATTAAAACAGAGGAGAACAGCTTTTTGAAAGAATTTTGCCCACATAGAAAAGCTTCAGAGCTCTATTTTGCATCGAATCACACTGTCTACCTTTTCATGGAAGGAAATTCAACGCTCAGCCAACGGACGAAACGGACTATGCGAAACTTTTTATGCATCAGGGACCCTCCCTGTTTTGGACCGCTGAAAACTGGCTTCTACTGATGGGTTGTAAAATAGTCTATGACGATCAGCAAATTATCCTATTTGACTTGATTCGTTCAACCTTATATTCTTATCTAATTTTTTTGTCATTTCGTACGATAAGGCAAACGGAAGAACCCAGGTGGTGCTGCAAATAAAAATATATCGGAACACGGCGATAACTTTAGGCAATCGACGTCGCCACATCGTCTTAAACGTACCTTTAACGACCTACTAAAAGTGATGCCAGAGTATAATGAATGTAGAAAACTATTGATAACTGTACCCAAAAGGACTACTTGCCTAAATGTCATATCGTAGTCAAAGAACTTATTAAAAGTCAGAAAGTAGAGAAGTCCCCAAAGCCAAGAGATCTTTACTCTATTTCCATTCCATTCAATGGAATTTTTATGGAATTTTCATTCAATGGAAAAATTTCCATTCCATATTTCCTTGAAAAAGAAACATTTCACAAAAATATCAGTCTTCCCATGTTCAACGTCAAACTACGCGTTTTGAAACAGGTTTATCTATTTTTTTTTTTTTTTTTCAGATAGGGCCGGTTTTTAAGTGCTAAGCTCATGTTTGAACCAAGATCTGTTAATCAAGCAATAAAACGAATCTAAAACGCTAGAGTTAACCCAGCGAACAGTTTTTCAGTGAAGCGTTTGCTCCATCAGTAAAGTTGTCAAAACCTTGGACTCTCGAAATTATTCACTCTCCCAGCTCTCACTTCACATAGAAAAGTACAGGAAAAGAAAATCGAGTCATTTTCAGATGCAATTTTCCAAAGAAATACGCAAAGCCACTGCCATTTCACACAGAAATAATAGGTAAAAGAAAAACATAAATTCGCAAATATACTAAACAAATATTTATATGGAAATCAAGCAATAACTGTACGCTAAACCTTCAACAAAAGGCAACGGACCGCTCCGTGTATGACTTCATACTTGACGATCTTTTTTTATTTTGGTTCTTTAAGTGGGCCTAAAAACACGAGGCTGAAAACGGCAATTTTAAAACGTTTTTAATGCACTTTTAAATATTTTCAGCCAAATTTAATCAAGATCGTGTTAACCGTTAAGGGACTAGAAATCTTCGAGAAAAAATCGTATCCGAAAATGTTTGTATATGTTTTTGAGTCAAATCCTCAAAGTTTTTGAATATTCGCAATTTGCTACAGCTTTGTATAAGACTTCAGAAGATAGACTGTGGCCGTTATATACATCAAAATTATACTTTTTACCATTTGGGAGATAGAAGGGGAGACATAATGCCCTTTTGACCTTTATTACATATAATTCTTCAAATTTTAGACCCATTAAACAACTATTTTAAACTTGACAGTTCCCGTTAGACTTTTTTTTAAATAGAATACAACCATCTGTGCTAGATTGGATGTTTTCCTGAATTTCTATGGTCACCGGCTTTTACTTAGACGGTTAAACAAGCCCCTAAGCAAGGTTCTTAATTAGGCTTCGAAAAACTAAGGTACGGTAATTTTAAAATTTTTTTAAAATTCTTCACGACTTTTCATGCATTTTTGCAATTTTGAAAATGCGTCAAAACGGCAGTTGCTTTGCAAGTGTGTTCAATATTGGCTTGGTGCACTGAGCGGTTCAAAAGTTATGGTCTCAAACACTTTGAAAAACGTCATCCATTTTCAACTCTTCATTTCTCAAAAAGCTTTCAATATTATTAAAAAAAAAAAACGGATTTTCTCGTTAAATTTTAGCATTCACTTAACTTAAGTTTGGTTTTTCTAGTTTTTGCCTGCCAAACTTCTTAAAAAAAGTATTGAAAAACCATTTATCCAATTTGCAATGAAACTTCAAACTGTTAATAAACCGTTATGTTTGCTTAAAAATTGCCCACGTTGGGTTCTCTGACTATTTCCGCAGTTTAAAAGAACACCAAATTTTGTCTTTCTTCGACTTACCGCTCAGGAGACGCGATTGGACGGTCGGACGGACAGACGGACACCATAGTGATACCATAAGAGTTTCTTTTTCCACTTTAGGACGGACCGCTAAAAACACGCAAAATCTCATTTTAATTTGATTTTTGAAAAACTGTCAACCTCAAAACGCTACGAAAGTATTAGAAAATAAACAATAGAAATAAGAGACTACAAGATGAGCCTATGTCGGTTTTCAGGAATGTCTCATTACACTTAATTCGTATGCCACGACTATAATAGCCTTTTGATAGATTTCGGTCAGACCTCAAGTTGCCTTAAGCCAGTCCCAATCCAGTGAGAGCTTCGTCAAGGTTGTAGAAATTCAAATAGAAAACGAATAGGTGACATTATTGGATCATACTTGGATGTTGGATCTACAAACTATCCCAAACTGTTATAAATGTGGGTGAACGAAAAGGGTTAAAAGTGGCATAAAATGGATGTGTGAAAAAGTGAATAAGATTGATGAGGAAATTTGTTTTTAAGTAATTGCCCAGAGCATTTAATTTTGTGTAAATGTCCCAATTTAAAGAAGATTCCTTGAAGATTTATGTTAATCGCGGATTAGTGTCCGGTGGAAACAAAGAATAAGCTTAGCTTAAGCGTTAATTCTTTTGTTATTGTTTTGTTATTATTTTTTAACAATAATTGTAAAAGAAAAGGAGACGAAATTGGAGTAACAGATTTTAGATCGTTAAATTTATTCTAAAAAAAAATGAATTTTAAAATATCGTTACCCACATCCGATTTTGATTTTTCTTTGATTTTTACAATACTAAAAATTTGTAAGTAGTAGAAAAGTAGTGCTTTTACCAGATTTGGTAAAGAGTATCGTTTTGTCTTCATATTCTTGTCTCGCCTTCATTTCTATATGATTTGGGGCAAGTTTTTCAGTGTGAGATCATCCGAGTTTTCAAGTTTTCAAACTGAGATTAACACCACAAATGAATTTGCCAGTGAATATTGATCCGGGATTAACCTCGGCTTAATTCGCGAAATTTGGTGAGTTAATCCCGGATAAACTCTGATGGTGAGCAGTATGACTTCTTTAATGACGATTTCCGACTTTATAGCATTTTATCAAACGCACCTGGATAACTCATTTGTTTCGCTGATGTAATATTCACCTATATTATATTTCGAGTGCAATTTTAAGAAGATATGTTTATGCATAAGAGCTGTGAATACGAGTTTTTAAATTCCGAAATTGAAGTGTAGTAAACAAATGGGACATCTTGACAAGGTAATACCTTGTTTATCCGACGAAATGAATCGAATTGAATTGTAATCGTTTTGACTCACATCGATTCCATTATCATGTTTACGCGCATACAAATCAAATTGTTTCAAATTGACCGGTTTGAAAAATAGTTTGACTTTTATGTTAAACTCGAAAAATTTGACAAAAATTCAAAAGTCAATCGATCATACCGATTTGAAAACCAGTTTTGTGTAAAGCGATTCGAATACTTTTATCGATTTCAAAAAGTGCATATGCTATCGGGTTTCCTGAATTCGATATCGTTCAAAGCGTTTTAACTTGTCGGATGAACATAAAAATATTTTTTTATCAATTTTAAGGTGGGTATTGTTATAATTTTTTTTTTCGTAAGTCCTCTATCCTTGGTTAAGACGAATTTTAAGTAAAGGTACTCAAATTTTTTTCGAAAAGCAGGGTGGTAAATAATTTTAAATTAAAATTAAAAACGGGTTGTTTGTTTGAAATTTTTTTTACATATTTTGGCTTGCTATTCAAGTGGCTTATGCTTGTGTTGTGTAAAATTTAGTTGACAAGATGGAAACAATTCAGAAGTTATAGGCATTTTTCAACACTTTTATTAAGAGAAAACTACTTAAATCTCAAAAACCATACAATATTTCAGCCCCGTTATAATTTTTTTTCGAACCTTGAAAAATTGTTTACGTCTGATTTTTTTTTT
The DNA here is from genome assembly GCA_947623515.1 of Neoascia interrupta. Lineage (NCBI taxonomy): Eukaryota > Metazoa > Arthropoda > Insecta > Diptera > Syrphidae > Neoascia > Neoascia interrupta. The sequence goes on from OX392463.1 coordinate 51,077,913, forward strand.
GGAATGGTATGTATTACCGATAGTGTGGGGTGGTTTTTTAGCTTTTTTCTGCAATTTTTTTTTATTTAAAATCCATTTAAGAATTGAGGACTAGAAATAGAACGAAGGACTGACTATTCAGAATCTTTTTCTGAATACCATAATATTCTTTTTTTAGTTTTCGTGTATTTTGCGCTGGCAATGATTGTTCTTAGTACTCTGAGCACAGTATTTTAGTTTTCGACTTTTTGAATTCATTTTTTAAACCGTTTGAGAAAGTATTAAGTATTATTATTAAAGTATTAAAATTGCCTTCTTACGCTATTATACACCAACCGATTTTCATTATAGTCGGTTTTTACCGTTGAGGTAGGAACTAGAATACTTATTTAAAAAAAAATTGAAATATTTTTGAAGTTTTCGAGCTAGTGTCTGCTAAATATGCAAAAATTTCTATAATTTTCCCAAAAATTTCAAATGATTCTTGATGTTTGTGATATTTTTCAAATCATTTGGCCTTATAGCATCGGAGATAGTGGTGGAGCCAAATTTTTTAACGATTTTTATTTTTCGAAAATACATCAAAACCGCAGTTGTAAAATGGTTTAACCAAAATTTGATTTTAGCAATAATTGCTTAAGCCGTTTTGAATACAGTAATTTAAAAGTTATGACCGTAAACACGTTGAAAACGGGCACATATTTTCAATTCCCTATTTTTGAAAAACTTTTCAATTTTACAACTTTTTTTTTTTAAATTCGATGTTAATAGAAAAACTCAATATTTGTTTAGTGCATGCTTTAATTTCCTTTTTCCTAGCTGTTCAAGATAAGTGCCAAAAAAGTTTTTGTCTTTTTTACCTTCGGAACTCAAACTGTATATAATAAAACCGTCATTGTGTGTGTAAAAAAATTGTCCTTGTATCTATGCGCTCTCATTTTTTTCATGGTCTTTATAGGTGTACTAAATTTCATCTTTCTACGACTCATGGCCGTTTCACATTCAGCGCGAGAGCGTCAAACCAGAGCGGCAGCGACAACACGAGACCAGAAAAATCGTTTGTCAATAAAATGAGAGCGAGAAACCGTGACGACTAATTGACAGCACAGTGACAAACCATAACATATTTTTAAATATTGTCGACTTTATTGCACATGATAGTTTATATCTCACAACAAGTATTAGTTTCGAGAAAAAAAATGTCTATTCACTAGCGTGTCATAACTCACAACAGCGAATGACAGAATAATCGTCGACCTCGGCGAGGGGTTTTCAATTTTTCGAAAAGCCCGGCGAGTGAGGCAGCGATCACGCCGGTATTGTGAACCACCCCATACATTGCCATTGATTCAAATCAATTGACAGCTCGCCCGAGACCCTCGCTCGCTCTCTCGCTCTTTATGTGAAACAGCCATCATCGTTTAAAAGATAAGGTTAAGCCAACGGAATGATATCATAAGCCTGGCCTTACACATATGTTATGTTTTGTTACTGTGCAGTCAAAACAATCGTCGCGGTTTGTCGCTTTCATTGTGTAGTAACAAACGATTTCTCTGGTCTCGTGTTGTCGCTGCAACTCTGATTTGACGTTCTCGCGCTGAATGTGTAATGGCCGTCAACTGTTGACGGCGACTGTTTCGACGCTCGTGTAAAGGTGCTCAAAAAGATCCTTCTCCACGATTGAGTTTTTTTTCGTTCGATTGACCGCATCATCATCATCATTTTCGAATGCCGCCTATCCTTTAAAAGGGTCGCGGAGCGAGGGTGGCTAAATGGTCCTTCCATCTTTCTCGATCCTCCGCCAACAACTCAAGAGACTCCGGCGCAATCCCCAGGCGGGACTCAGAGAGGTTCTTTACCTGATCCCACCACCTGTGTCTTGGCCTACCAGGGGGGCGACGCGCTCGCATCTCGGCTAGCATGACCTGTCTAAGAAGTCTGTCAGGGGGCATGCGAACAACGTGTTCAAACCATCGAAGAATCGATCGCTCCACTCGGAGAAGTAGCTGCTCAACATTAAGATTCCTACGAATACTGACGTTTCTCACTCTGTCCCTTAGAGTAACACCAGCAACGCACCTCAGGAATCTCATTTCGGCAGCTTGTACCCGCGATCTAATTCTTTCGGTCATTACCCGAATTTCATGACCATAGATGAGGGTCGGAACGAACACTGAATTAAAAACTGAGATCTTTACTTTCACTCCAAGCTCAGCTTTCCTGATGACCGGCCGACGCAGTTCCTTTACTATTGCTCCAGATTGGCCAATTCTACAGGACAACTCAGTATCAATCCTCCCATCTTTCGTTAAAAAGACCCCGAGATACTTAAACTTCTCCACCTTTTTTAATGGAACTCCATTTATGTGCAGGGTACACTGCACAGGAGTTCGGGCAACAACCATCACTTCCGATTTGTTCACGTTTACTTTCATCCCAGCATCACCACAGATGGCTGCAAACCTATCCAGTGCTCGTTGAAGTTCCTCTTTGGATGATGCAAGGATGGCCAAATCATCTGCGAAAAACAGATGGCTCATCCTGCTGCCAGCCAATTCGAAACATTGCTCTCCAAGACTGCGCTTCACCATCCAGTCCATGTATGCTATGAAAAGGAGCGGCGACAGAACACAGCCCTGGCGAAGTCCAACGCGCACATCAGAAGGACGAAATTTGACGGCATTTATCCGTACACAGCTTCTGCAGTTTCCATACAAAGACTGGATGGCTCTCAGAAGAGGCCCACTCAGCGCATAGTCCTGCAAAACTCTCCACAGTGTTTTCCGAGGGACTCGGTCATACGCCTTTTCCAGATCTACAAAACACGCATAGACCGGTTTGGCATATTCCCAGGCCTTCTCAAGAATAACCTTCAGAGTAAAAAGCTGGTCGGTTGTGCCTCTGCCAGGCTGAAAGCCGCACTGTTCTTCCCGTAACAAAGGCTCGATTACAGCTCTGGAACGCGTTTCCAACACCTTCGCGAATACTTTTCCCAGAAGACTCAAGAGAGATATGTATGCCCCTATAGTTGGCGCAATCTCTCCTGTTCCCTTTTTTGAAAATGGGTACTATAACTCCCGTTTGCCAATCGCTAGGTGCCTTCCCGCTATCCCAGGCCACCTTAATGACACGTGTTAGCCTCTTCACCCATTGCCTTTAGCATTTCTGGCCGGATTTCATCAACTCCAGCAGAATTGCCAACTTTTAGCGAAACTTTGTCTACTGTGGGACTATTCTCCGCCCTTATCTCGTCAGCAGTGGGAATGCCATCTTCAGGGCCCTGTTGGGGGTTGAGCAACTCCGAAAAGTGCTCTCTCCATCTGCGCAAGACATCGCTCTCGTTTACTTTCATCCCAGCATCACCACAGATGGCTGCAAACCTATCCAGTGCTCGTTGAAGTTCCTCTTTGGATGATGCAAGGATGGCCAAATCATCTGCGAAAAACAGATGGCTCATCCTGCTGCCAGCCAATTCGAAACATTGCTCTCCAAGACTGCGCTTCACCATCCAGTCCATGTATGCTATGAAAAGGAGCGGCGACAGAACACAGCCCTGGCGAAGTCCAACGCGCACATCAGAAGGACGAAATTTGACGGCATTTATCCGTACACAGCTTCTGCAGTTTCCATACAAAGACTGGATGGCTCTCAGAAGAGGCCCACTCAGCGCATAGTCCTGCAAAACTCTCCACAGTGTTTTCCGAGGGACTCGGTCATACGCCTTTTCCAGATCTACAAAACACGCATAGACCGGTTTGGCATATTCCCAGGCCTTCTCAAGAATAACCTTCAGAGTAAAAAGCTGGTCGGTTGTGCCTCTGCCAGGCTGAAAGCCGCACTGTTCTTCCCGTAACAAAGGCTCGATTACAGCTCTGGAACGCGTTTCCAACACCTTCGCGAATACTTTTCCCAGAAGACTCAAGAGAGATATGTATGCCCCTATAGTTGGCGCAATCTCTCCTGTTCCCTTTTTTGAAAATGGGCACTATAACTCCCGTTTGCCAATCGCTAGGTGCCTTCCCGCTATCCCAGGCCACCTTAATGACACGTGTTAGCCTCTTCACCCATTGCCTTTAGCATTTCTGGCCGGATTTCATCAACTCCAGCAGAATTGCCAACTTTTAGCGAAACTTTGTCTACTGTGGGACTATTCTCCGCCCTTATCTCGTCAGCAGTGGGAATGCCATCTTCAGGGCCCTGTTGGGGGTTGAGCAACTCCGAAAAGTGCTCTCTCCATCTGCGCAAGACATCGCTCTCACTTGAAAGAAGTGTACCGTCCTTGGATTTAACCCCTTGGATGAAATTTAACTTCCTTCCTCTGAGCCGGCGAATGGTCTGCCAAAATATCTTGTTTGCAGATCTGTAATCGTGCTCCAACTTCTCGCCGAACTTTTTCTATGACTGTTCCTTGGCTGTTCTGACTGCCAGATTGGAAGTCCTTCGCGCCTCATTGTACCGGGCTCGAGAATTTGAGTTTCTACATTGGATCCACGCAATGTAGGCTCTCTTCTTCTCGATTGACCGCTAAAAACTTATTCGCGTAGCCTTTATATTTTCTAATAATGTCCAAATTCGCATTTTCGTTAAAAACAAGAATAAACTACCTACTTGTTTTGTCTTATTAATTATCTCTAGACTTTTGCAAATTCATCTTAGAATGGGAGTTCAAAAAATTTCTTCCAATACATTCGCGACGGCGCGGCGTTGGTATAAAAAAAGGACCCAGCCGAATAAGATGAGAGGAAATGGCTGGGAATCATCTGTTTAATAAAACTTTGTGTCGTGACCAACGCACAGTCAAAAGTAACATTTAATGTTAAAATATTGGATGCCATTTTATTTGTTCAGAATAAGAATTTCATTTATTTATATGGGAAGGTACAGGAGTTACATCTGGAAAGTTCTTTCTTCACGGTTGAACAGTGGCCATCCATCCCTTTGTAAGCATCATTTTATTGCAAGTGCAACTACCCCTAAGTATGCTGTGCATTGCTCAAATGAAATGACCATGACCACACCCCTGCACAAACAATATGACCCTCATATATTTTCCTACACACAGATCTCGTGTTCATCCACCAACCAAAATTGAGGAGAATGTGTGCCTTTTCCCTATGAAAATATCCTTTTTGTTATGTTTTTCTTTGTAAAAATGGACGCTTGGTTTTCATTTATTTTTAAGATTCGCTTGGTTCCCACAGGACTAAAATTTTTGCACTATTGAGAAAAGGGATTCGAAAATTAATCACCCTATAATCAAATTACGTACCTAATTGCAATCAGAAATTTCTCAAGACTTTCATAATCCTTTCATTGATTATTTGCATTTCCCGATGCACCCTTTGGCAAAGAAAACTCATATTCTCCCATCGGATGCATACCGGGGATTAATTTTCTTTTACCCAAATTGGCATATGCAGACGTGATCCTGGTGTCGTATGGTTTTTGCATAGGCGAAAATTTGAATGTTCAATAGGTACCTACTTTTCATCGTGGGAAAGAAAGCCCGAAGATGCTTTGGACTGATGCTACAAAGAGGTCCTTCTTTTTATTAATCTAAAGCAATCAATTTTGATAAGTGAAAATCTCAACCTTCTGATGGGAGAGGGGTGCTGCTTTATCGTATTGAAATTGCAAAAGTACCTAGCAGACGCGCCAAAAATTATTACCCATGCAAATTGTGACATTTGCCAGAGCGTGTATACATTTACCGTCTAACCCTTGTTTATTATTGGGCTTCCGAGCTGTGTATATCCATCTATTATTCACGTCTCGCATAGATTTAAGGAAAATGGTGTTTATCTTATACACAGATGTGCGTGCTCAGTAGAAAAAGGACATTTCAGATGTCTTCGAAAGGCTATCGACTATCTAGGATTTTTTTTATCAAGTGCACGTAATACAGGGGTGGTTTTCGTCTAGAAAGAAATGCACAAGGGGAGCAATGAGAATTAGCTACAATGTTCGCTCTATGGCCTTAAAAGTCGGCGAGTTTTCTTATTTTAACACAAAATACCCATAAGGAGAAAAAATGCATTTGGTTTTAAAATGGCTGGAAACGTATACAAGTTTTATGTAAAAGAACCTACTTAAATACGTGCTGATGCTAAAAATCCTTTCAACGCACCACCTTTCAAATATTATACTCACAATGAAACTTTTGACTTTTTTCTATACGAAATTAAATATTCAAAAATCATGCCCACTGTGAAATTCCTAAGGACACTTCAACACACTAGGAGGTTTGATGGTGAAGACTGATTTGGTGTGCACAGCCCTTTCATAACGGTCAAACGGGGTGAATACCAATTAAATAGTTCACCATTGCTGCATATAGACTCCAGATGCTTATCAATATTTCTGGAAGGCGATGAGCCGAAAGAATTAAGAGTACTTGGTGTTTTTTCATATCTGAGTCCTTTATCAACACTCGAAATAGTTTGATGGTGGTGAAAGATTGCAAGATTTTTCGGTGTATTAGAAGCACAAGGCAAATGCTTATATACTACTTAAAATAAATTACATAAGGGTTACCAAAGGCAACCACTTGGCGATTGCATTATACAACAGCTTTAATTTAAGATTACGGTTTGTTGCGAGTACGGATATGTAATAAGAAAGCATAAATATATTTCTAGACCTGGTAAAATGACTTAGCCCCGTAATCAGGATTTATCAGTTTGATCCCAAGCCCATTCAATAGTAGGCGGAGTGGATAAAAAAGGCAAAAGTTGGAAGCTCTGCTCTTTTGCCCACCACAGAGAAAGCAGTAACGAAACTTGTCTAAAGGCCTCCTCATCGAAATTGGACTGAACTACTGACAGACTGAACTACTGTTTTGAGACTGAATCCAAATATATATTCCAAATATTCTTGGTCAACTTTTACACTAAAGGGCAAAAAATGTGATTATTTTTGGGTCCTTTTTTCATATCTTATTTCAGACCTTTTTACACTTGAGCGTCGGGTAAATATTACAAAAGTTTGAATCATCGGGAATACTATCCCTCCGACCACATCTGGCAGATGAGCTGGGTCTGATGGCAGCTTCTGAGGACTTTGTTACAGTTAAGATCGGGGTGGGCGAAATTGTAGGTTCTTTGAACAATTTAAATGATTAATTTTTCCCGGCAGTGGATTTTGGTTAGTCGTCGTATTATACACCCAAAGAAAAAAAAAAGTGTAATATTGCCTTAGCTGCCTTAGGTAAAAAATTTTGTATGAAATTTCTTGGACAAGCAAAAAACATCTTAGACCTAGGGACATTAGTGGCTGGAAATAATAGCTTATTTCCAGCCACTTAGGCCATGTACGGCCTAAGTGGGTGGAAATAAGCTAATCCGCCCTAAATTTCTTAGGTGTTTTAATTAAGAAACATTTTTAATGACATATGTGAAATTGCCTGAGGGCTGAGGCAATTTTCGCTCTAACCTACTGGCTTCATATTAATTTTTCGCCTTGTTCCCCCAATTTTTAGAACTGTATGACATAACTTTTCCCTTAGGTAAAAATGTAATCAAGATTTTACTAAAAAATTTACTAAGCAATGCGAGAAATAATGACTGTCAATTTATATCAAGTCATAGTTTTCTTTATCATCCCGCTAAAATTTCCAGAATCTTTATATTACCTAAGGTCTGAGGTAAATCATACTAATTTGCCTAGTCCTAAGGCGATCTACCTTACATCCCTACACTTTTCTCCTGGCTCTATTTTAAATCCAACGCAAAACTTTGTGATGTTAACTAACGCCTAAGACAAGTTGCCTTAGTTTGTGTGAATTTAGCCTAACATATTTGCTAAAAATCGGCAATCAGTTCGGCCTGAGCTTTAAAGCTACTCGCAACGATATTCGGTTATCTCCCTGTACTTTCATCTTTTTCTCAAAATTGTCAAACGCGCGAGATCCCCTTTTTCCGGGGACAACCCTATGTCCTCGGATAAAAAACTTAAGCCCCTTGCAAATATGGCATCAAGCACAAAGGATAATAGTTCCAATCGTTTTATTTCTTTGCAATGCCTAGCCGACAGTGACAATGATAGTGAAATGGACGACCATGTGTTGCCAAGTAAAACCACAAAAGTTAATGTGCCTTCCGAATATGTGCCTAATTTAATGAAATCCATCAGTGTTTCTGATTATTCAATCAAATTAATTTCAATCGGCATTAAAATTTTGTGCGATAGTTTAACGTCTTACGATCTAGTACTCAACAAGTTGGAGCCTGAGAATTGCCAATATTTCACTCACGATCTCAGAAGTGAAAAATCACTGAAATTTGTATTGTTTGGTCTGCATGAATGCGACACAATTGCACTCAAAAATGAACTTATTCGTCTGGGTCTCAAATGCAAAGACATTAAAAAAGTTACCAAAACATACGAACAGTATACTGAGGTGTTTAACATCGTATTTATTGAAAATAGATCAATCAGACTGAATGAACTTAAAAAGTGTTATCGATCCATATTTCACACACAAGTTAAGTGGAGCTTTCATCGAAAGCAGAAAAATCGGATCACGCAGTGCCGTAACTGTCACGGTGAAAAAAATTGCCATGTAAAAACTTATTGTTCATTGTGCGCCGGTCATCACAAGACTAAGGAGTGCACTAACCCAAATGCTCACAAGTGCGCCAACTGTCATGGTAACCATGTCTCTACCGATAACACATGTTTAAGTAGAAACAAGTACGTAGAACTGCGGCACCAACTGAGAAGCAAAATCTCGCCTAGACGTAACAATGACATCAATGCTAAAAGCAAAAACAACGAAAACCACAATATTTCACTGTTCTCAATGAGCGACTTTCCATCTCTACCTGCTAAACCAGCGAACAGAATGCAAGACAACAACAACATCAGTCACTTTAATTCGTGGCAGTACCAACGCACTGCATCATCTTCGGCTGCTGCAACTGCAATGCCTTCAGCAAGCTGTGTTATCACCAACAACAACGCGCCAATGTCAAACGGCAGCGGAGATTTGTTCTCAATGGATGAATTGAATTCACTCGTCATGGAGATGGTAACTAAGCTAGGTGCATGTAAATCTAGAGTAGATCAATTTAATGTTGTCGCACAATTAGCGTGTAAGTTCTTGTACAACCATGTCAAGTAATTTAAATAACACTAAAATTAATATTTTAACATGGAATGCCAGAGGTATTAAGCATAAACATGTAGAATTTATAGCGATACCGACCTAGCCAAAAGAGTCAAAACACAACGTCTACGATGGCTGGGTCATCTAGAGCGGATGGACACCAACGCCCCGGCCCGGAAAATCTTCGAATCCACACCGCAGGGACGACGCGGTAGAGAAGCACCGAGACTCAGGTGGCGCACGCAAGTGGAAGGGGACCTCAGCCAACTTCGCGTGCGAAACTGGAGACGGCTAGCTAGAGACAGAGCTGGCTGGCGAAGCTTGTTGGCTGAGGCCCAGGTCCACCCCGGACTGTAGCGCCACCTTAAGTAAGTAAGTATGTAGAATTTATGAATTTTTTGAATAATAATAGTATTGACATTGCTTTGGTAACCGAAACATGGTTAAATTCGAAAACTCAAACTCGAATCTCTACCCCGATGTATAAATGCTATCGTGTGGACAGAGTCGATAGAAGAGGTGGAGGTGTCGCAATTCTGATAAAGAGAACACTTCAACATGAGCTTTTGCCTTGTATTCCAACGCTGTATGTAGAAAATGTAGGCATTGAAATAACATTAGCAAACCTCAGAAAAGTAAAGATTTTTTGTGTTTATTTTCCTGGTAATATAAGAAGAAGCATAACTCGTGAACAAAAATGTAATGCTTTCAGAAATGATCTCAGGAAACTCTTTACATTGAATTCTGCATTTATTGTAGGAGGTGATTTAAATTGCAGGCATAATGACTGGGGCTGCTCTAGGGCAAACTCTTGGGGAAATATTTTGTCTAATTTGTCTCTTTGGTTACCTATGTCTTTTATGTATCCTCCTAGTTTTACTTACGTCCCGTCTAGTTCCGTTGGTAGTCCATCTGTTCTTGATTTTTTTGTTACAAATATACCTGGTTTAACATCGCAACCAGTGGTTATAAACGATCTTAGCTCGGACCATAACCCGGTACTTTCAAAGTTAAAGTGGGCAGGTGTGGAAAGACAGGAGTATTATTTAGATCTTAAACAAGCTAATTGGGCAAGTTACCGCAGAGATTTGAAAAGACAGTTTATAGATACTACTATGGACCTGGGGTCTATATCAACAAAACAAGATGTTGACTCTATTGTGCAACAATTTTCAAGCTCTGTCGTCACGTCCGCGCACAACAACATTCCAAAAGTTCAGAAGAAAAATGTTTGCTTTAAACTCCCCGATCACATCCTAGAACTTATAAGAATTAGGAACCTGCATAGAAGAAACTGGCAACGATATCGCCAAACAGCATCTCGCGTTTTTGTTGCAAAACTTAATAAAAAAATTAATGAGAGGATACTAGAGCACCGTAATACCAAGTAGAATGCGAAACTTAGGTCTCTAGACAAGGGTTCAAAACCGTTCTGGAACGTAACTAAAATTATAAAGACAAAGCACAAGGAGATACCATGTCTCAAAAGCGGTGTCAATACTTACATTACAGACAGGGATAAAGCAAATGCCCTTGCTGAAAATTTTGAAAAAAATCACGGTGTTTCTCAGCACCTAGGGCATGTAAACACTATAACTTATGTAGGCAATACAATTCGTACCTTTAACTCTTCTAGTCAAGAAACCCCATCAAACTTGTTTGAATTTGTTTCAGTAGATGATACAGACTTATACTTCGTAAGACAGGTGGCATAGATAATATAAAAAATATTTATCTAAAAAACCTGCCTAAAGAGGGGATAAAGTTCTTAACTTACGTGCTTAATGCGTGCCTTAAAGTTCAATACTTTCCAGATGTATGGAAATTAGCCAAGGTGGTTGCAATACCCAAGGCAGGAAGGGCTAGCGACAAAATTGAAAGCTATAGACCGATAAGCTTGTTAAGTTCAGTTAGTAAGCTCTATGAAAACGTTGTAAAAAAAAGCTAATAAAGTTTATTGATGACCAAAATGTCTATCCAAACAAACAGTTTGGTCTTAGACGCCACCATGGTACTTCACACCAAGTTTTAAGATTGTGCCACATAATTAAGCGAAACCGCACAATTGGAAAATCGACAGGTATGATTTTACTCGACATCGAAAAAGCTTTTGATTCTGTGTGGCACGATGGTCTTATATACAAAATGTTTAACTTAAACTTTCCTCCGTTTTTATGTAAGATTGTTCAAAGTTTCGTCTCAAACCGTCTATTTAGAGTGCATGTTAAGAGTGGTGTCTCTAGTTTGGTTAGAGTAAATGCTGGGGTTCCCCAAGGTTCAGTTCTTGGTCCAGTCCTGTACAATATATTCACCTCAGATTTTCCTCTTCTTCCTGATTGTGAAACAGCAATTTATGCTGATGATACAGCCATTTTGTCATCGCATGAGTTTAGTCTTAACATCGAGACAAACTTAATAAATGCGGCGACAATTTAGGAAAATTATTTTACCAAGTGGAAAATTAAGCTAAATGCCAATAAGATTCAGGCTTTCTTTTTCACCAGGAAAAGAAAGTCCTGTTTTTTGCCGGCAAACCAGCTGAATGTTTTAGGGAACACCATACCATGGCAAACTTCTGCGAAATATCTAGGCATATATCTCGACAAAAAACTAACTTTCAGCGTACACAACTCACAGGTTCTTAAAAAGATCAATATAGCCATCAAAATGTTTTATCCATTAATTAACAGAAGATCTTTGCTTTCCCATGAGAGCAAAATTATTATCTACAAAGTTATATAGCAATTCTTCTGTACGGATGCCAAGTTTGGGGCAACTGTGCAAAGTGCTATATTAATAAGCTGCAAATATCGCAAAACAAAATCCTCAAAATGATGCTAAATCTCCCCTGGCATCATATAATTTTTACAGAAACTGAACTGATCTGCATAGAGTCTAGCTCAACTTCTGTGTTCTTGAAGTGCTTTATGCAGTTCTTAGTGCAGAGGGAGGAACCTCCTCTCGAATTTTTGGGTGATGTGCGTGATAGTCATTGTAACCTTTAAGTTTGGGTCTAGACCCGTTTTTAAGGTGAGTTTCCGTAATCATGCAAATATTAATATTATTTTTCCGTAGAAATACTTCTAGTTCGTCTATTTTATTCAGAAGGCCGTTTGCATTCCATGTTAGTATTTTAAATAACTGTTTCATATTCATGTTCTCTTGTAATTTTTTCGAGGCTTAAACTCGAGCTTGCTCAGTTTGTCTGATTTGTCTTATTTTAGTCTGATCCTCAAGTTTTTCCAAGATTACAGCGAGGATCTGAGACACTGCGTCTGTTGTGGGCGATCTTGCCTTGTTTTCGTTTGCCGCAACCTGTGCATATGATTTCGGTCCGACCAGTGGCGGTTTCTCCGCTGCATTTGAACTGGCGCCTGCATTTTGTGCGGCGCAGCTTTTACGCCTTTTGTCGACGCCTCCTATGCCAATCTCGCACTTTAGATCGGCTTTGGCGTCTTTGGAGTCTTTGGCTTAGGAGTTTCAGGAGTTTTTGGGCTACCTAGGCTTGGATTCTGGCCTCGAGTACTTTCCTTTAGAGGTTCTCGTCCCTTTTGCAGCTCTATGGCTACTTCGCATCCTCGATAGTTTGCGGGGTGGTTTCCGTGGCAATTGGCGCAAACTGCTGGAGTCTTTATGTCAACTTTGCACTCTGTTGAGAGGTATTTTCCGGCACATTTCACGCAACGTGGTTCTTTTTGGCAGTAGGCACTTGTGTCGCTTACACTGTGGTATCAGTCTATTGCCCTTTCGCATGGGTTCGATTTTAACCCTGATGTTGAGTATCATTTTCATTTTATAAATATCGTTTATGCTCTCACTTCTTTCAAAGGAGAGCATAAAAAGTGGAAGGCTGCGTCTGATCACTGTGTCTCTTTCTCGTTCTGTGCCTTGCTTTTCCTTTTTAATGATATTGACGGCATCAATAATTTTAAGGCCTTTATTTTTTACGTCTTTTACAACGTCTTTTTTGTGAATGATGGGTGAAGCCCCATACAATGACTCGCAGTGGTTTTTCGTGCTTATTTTGATAAGTATACCACTCGATTCTTTCTGCATTCACTGTAAGAGACAGTGCGCGATAGGAATTGCACGTAAGCTTGCGTAAGCTTATAGTTTTCTGTTCTCACCGTGTTTGCAAGAAGGTTGCGCAATCTCCCGAAGACGACTTTCGTTGGACGAATTTTGGTTTAGCCACTAATTTCGTGCTAACTGAAAATTTTGTGCTTTTTTCTTTGATTTGATATAACGACTCATGTCGTTAAAGTTTATAAATTTACTGTTAAAATCATGTAACAACAGATCCGTATTTTCCAATGTCAATTTCTATAATGCACATGACCCGAAAGGTTCTTATTTTCTTTGTATTCATTTGCCAATAACTTTGAAATTTCTAAAAGGATCTCAATACGACTGAGTGCATTATTTGCGGCAACACAATACAAGGGATGAAAAGAATGTAAACCGTGTTTTTATTCCCACCTTAAAAAAAGGCAAAAAAAAAATTAAGGACCTTGTGTAGCACGCATTCTATATCCAAAGGGGATATAGAATTAGAATCCTTTCCGTATCCCGTCCCAAATGAGAAAATGCAATATGCAAATGCAAAGTAGGTCACAAATTTTGGCAATGTGCGTAATTTGAATATTCAAATTAAATTTCTAACAAAAGCGGGAATGCAAGAAAAGGATTCGATGCAATTTATTTGCACATTGATTTCGGGGACACCGGGAAAAACGTAAAAAAAATAGGGTCAGGTAACGTCGTGTATTATGGAAAATATAATGATTGGGTCTGAGATGTCATTATGATTTCCGGCATTGGGGAATGTCGAAAGTAATCCGTCTGTCAATTTGCATGAACATGTATATTCAATGTGTCTACATAATAATACATATAGCATAGCAGAAATGTGTTTTTACAGTTTCAGTTAGAATTGAGGGCAGCACAGTATAAAGTTTCATTAAAGGGTTCAGTAAAAAAAATGTTACATGCGTAGAAATCGAAAATCCCTTTATGCAAATTGGTTAAGGAAAGAGATTGAAATATTTGTGCGAAAAATGCCTCTCTTCCTGGTAGGTACCAAAATCCACTTAATTACGTAAGCGGGGAAATTTTTTAAATATGCGGCAGGTATGAAGTATGAAATTCAATCTTCTGTATATAAACTCTTTGTTTTGACAAATATCGTTTCAGTCATTAGCATCACTTCAGTAGGAAAGGTTTATTAAGCTCGAGACAAAAACTTGTTTCAAAAATTTATTTGCAAAATCAAGAGTTTGTTGTAAACTTGGGGTCGTGTTCGTGTCACGAAACAGTTTTTTTAATAAATTGCTGCAGTTCAGAGTGTCTCCATTCTTGAGGATCCTTTGAAAAACTTGTAACAGGCTCGTGAAAGTATATGAACCATACGCAAATACCAAACCAGTCAGAAGTTACACCACCCCGAGAAGCCGCGGAAATCAACACAATAGGCTACTGTTTTTCTCCTAGGCTTTAAGCCATAAACTGCCACAAGAGCCCTTTTAAAATAGCCAGTAAAAAGATTCAATCAGAAACTCCCTAATACTCATCAATTTAAGGGTAAAAGCTGCAGGTCTCGACCATATACTTGTTGAATTAATTCAAGCAGCTTCATTATCGGCCAAGCTCTTTTGCACCCCTTCATAAGTCGGCTATGGGAAGTAAAGCAGAGTCATTTCTCTTAGAATGAGAAAAAGGATGATTGTCAAGCTGCCAAGAAAAGGAAATTTCACTGAGGGCCGGTTTTTCAGGTCTAAGTTAAGCCCAGTTTAAGCCAAGATCTGTTACTCCCGTAACAAAACTAATCTGGAGTTAACTTCAGCGAGCAGTTTTTCAGTGCAGAGTTAGCTCCCTCAACAAAGTTGTCCAAATCTTCGACTCTCGAAATTATTGACTCTCTCAGCTCCCATTTTACATAGAAAAACCCAGGAAAATAAGTTCGAGTTATTTTGGAATGTCATTTTTCACAGCAACGCGCAAATCAACTGAAATTCCACGCAGAAAAAATATTCAAAGAAGTTCATACTGTTCTCCAGAGATGATCCGAGATTAGCTCACCAAATTTGGTGAGTTAAGCCGAGATTAACCCCAGATCTTAGTTCACTAAAAAACTTATTTCTGAGGTTAATCTCAATTTAACTCGGAAAGTCGGATGATCTCGCACTGGCCCTAAGTGCAAAAGCTGAAACAGGCTACAACTATTTGGAGCATCTTCTTGGATTAATTAAAAATTAATTAATGGCTTTATGAAGGACCATTTTGTAAACACATTTGCAGACACATGCAAAACAGACAGGCTTTCGAAGTTGATGGATTGGAGGTCCTGTGTTGGGCACATAAAAAGCCACAAATAATTCATAGCACAAAATTCATGGCACATACGAATTTTGAGAAGGCCTTTGACAGGGTCAATACAGTTTATAAGCCAACCCTCTATTAGGTTCCTCAGTCCCCTAAGTGATGCGGTTCCTCATTATGAGCCACTTATTTCCACTTCCATCAACAACAATTCTAAAAAGCACAATCCATCGCTAGAAGCCTTACTACAATTATCTCGTAGTTCTTGTATATACAGCAGCATAAAGAAGGAAAAATTATGCAAAAAAAAAGCCGATGCCATCGCCACCAATTTAAGCAGTAGGTTGTCGACTTTAACTCTAGCTTTGTCATGTGGCTTAAATCATACTTGGAGGATCGACAAAATGATTTCATCGCCATCTTTCCAATATATGCTACGACTGGGGTCCCTCAAGGTAGTCATTTCGAACCAATCCTTTTCATCCTCGCACTCTATGTTGTCAATGCGAACACGATCATGGCAAATTCAAACTTATCCGTTTTTGCAGACAACATCAGAATCTCTAAGCTCGTTGCTTCGCTCTTATTGAAGCCTAATTTCAACAAAACATCCTTCAAGATTTTCAGTGCAGTGTAAACCGAGATTCTTGCGCGTTAATGCCAGGAAATAACAAACCCCTGCGCAAACTTTTTGCTTGAACTACAAGAACTTGCGTTATCAGGGACACATGCATAAGTGACGACAAGGACAACTGCTGTAATTCGAAATTAAGGAGTTTTTTAAAGACAGCGACTCTAGTTTCCGAAAGTTCACTATGGCTAATCGCCTTTAGACCCCAACACCCAGAACCCTCTAATCAGTCAGTCCCTTTAATCCAAATAAAAAACCGTGAATCTATATCTATGAATGTAACGTATACACCTAACTAACAACGACGCAGGAAGATTTAACCTCGATTGTACCAAGAACACTCTTAAAATGACTCATTTAAACTTCTCCTATCCCGAAAAGTGTTAATTTCTAATACATTGAATGTCCCTGTTTCCTTGTCCTTAATTTAAAGTAACAGTTTTTTTTCGTGGGAAAGAAAAACCTTCATAGGCACCACGAGGACCAACCGCGCGTACTCATAGATGTGTGAGATCCTTACTCACCAAAAAACCTCCCATTTCCCGTCATACTACGAATAAGTTTTCTTAAGAAGTAGTTCAAGCTTCTGTAGTTATCGCGTGTGGCAGGCAGCCTTCGAACGAAGGCACCTATAATACCGTCATTTTATGAGGTTTCATCTTATGCTGCTAAATTCAACGTTCTCATTCGTTGCAGTCGGCGCGTAAGATTTCTCTGATCCAAAGTTCGGATAATTTTTGCAATGTCCACTGGGGTTAAGTACACCCCCAAAGTTGTATACCGTACGTCCAAGAAGGTTTTAGGACTTGTTTATACAAAAGCAGTTTTTTATATGCTTATTTTCGAAAATCTTCCGATAAGCCATTTCATTTCTCTTAACCTGATTTCGAGCTCGTCGCGTTTCTTTTTAACGTGCGGCTTTCATTTAAGTTTTGCGCCTAGAGTCATTCCTAGATATTTCGCTTCATTTGAGTGCGGGATTTGTACCGAGTTAATAAATAAAGGTTTGTTTTTGAGACCACTGGCCCTTAATGATTATTTCCTTCCACCTGGAACTCCTTGTTTTCTTAGCTCTGTAAAGCTTGGAGCTTTTACAAAAAGACCTTTTACAAAACTTACGAGCACCATATGCAGATCCTTTTAGAAGATTCGATGTTTTTCCAGTTTTATCGTCATGTTAGATTGCATGGGCTAAGTGAGTTGAGGTACCTGCTACAAGCACTCAATCAGGGGCGGATTAATGTAAAGTACCGCCCTGAGCCCCATATTTTGTCCGCCCCCTCGAAACTTAATTAACTTAAGGTGGCGCTATAGTCCGGGGTGGACCTGGGCCTCAGCCAACAAGCTTAGCCAGCCAGCTCTGTCTCTAGCTAGCCGTCTCCAGTTTCACACGCGAAGTTGACTGAGGTCCCCTTCCACTTGCGTGCGCCACCTGAGTCTCGGTGCTCTTTTACTGCACCGTGCCTGCCGGATGGATTCGAAGATTTTCCGGGATCGCTCTAGATGACCCAGCCATCGTAGACGTTGTTTTTTGACTCTTTTGGCTAGGGCAGTGTCGCTTTACAGCCCGTAAAGTTCGATTTTATATCTCCTTCTCCACTCTCCGTCTATGCAGATGGGACCGTCGTCTTGAGCGGTGACACAGCTACTTTCACCTCCTCCAGGTCGGGTGGGCGGTATCGTTCGTATGCTTCGTCGGTAACGTCTTCGCCTGGGTTAAATGGTTCGTTCTGCTTGACAGAGGTATTTTATTCGTCTTCGCCGCCCGTCGAAACACCTACCTAAAAAATGTGACTAAAATTTTGCGGGAGAACCCATTAGATAAATTTTGGGCTTTCTAAGGCAGGCACGTTCACTGGAGGCGCACTTAAAATACTTTTTTCCAATGTAATAATTTGCATGCTTTTGACACACAATTTCAACTTATTGCGACCATTTTTCACCAATTTTTCCGGCGACTAAGTTTCACCGGATTCCTAATACTTTACGCTTGTACTACTTCGAGACCTAACAACTCCTGCAGGCCTTTCAAAATGTGTGGCACAAAAACTTGCGGACGAAAGGAAATGGCCTATTAGACTCACAATTCCGTCTCGATCATATTTCTGGTGTTGGAGGTCTGTCATTATTGTTAGATATTGTGTTATATACTTCTTATTTTACCCATTTTCAGAACGCATCCGGGTAAACCAAAACTCCTGTCTTAGATGACAGAAGCGACGGTCATGCCCAAGACCGTGTGACGACTTCCGTGTATTCCAGAAAAATTAAAAAGTCTTCTGGAAGTTAAAAAAATATTGAACATGTTTGGCCTTTATAGTGCGTATAATGTTTTTCTTATATGAAATAAACAATTGTTTTTAATCCTTTAAACTACCTTCTTAATTTGCCGTTCTGGGCCTGGGCCCCACGGAACCTATAGGGCTAATCTGTCCATGCACTCGGTAGTCCTCCAGAGAGCCTAATTATTTTATTAATTTCTGCAGTAGACTATATAGTACTCGCTCCTATGACTCAACTTCTGCAGGACCTCCAGAGTCCTGTCCCAAGAAGCACACTTAGATTTTTAGTTAACGAGATAAACTCCGAATATAGTGTTATTTTGTTGGGTGACTTTAATCTCCCGGGATTAAAATGGGAGATGAATCCCTGAAGATGAATCCCACTACGTTACATCAAACGCGATGTCTCAAACCGAATTAATGTTCATTGATAGTCTATCGAATTCCGGCCTCTACCTAGTGAGTGGATAGACATCTCGACCTTATTTTCACGTCTGACTGCGATAACTTGCTCGTATCCAAGAGTGATATCGGCGTTATAGCCCCATTGGTGCGTAGCTTATTTTATACATATAAAATTGGTCGTAGAAACGTATACAACACCATAGTTTTAAAACTCGAAGTGCTAAGACTATTAGTTTCAGAAAAGTTGTGCTATAAACGTTCATAGCACTGAAGTTATAAGACTATAAGTGCTGAGGAGTTAGGGTTCTATAGCGCAGGTTCCAAAAACGTTTCTTGTACCTATTTCATTACACTATAGGTTTAACACATTCAAAGTTCTACTTTGCACACTTGGGGCTGCCAGTTGTCATACAATAGAAAATAAAATAATTGACAGAAATCATTGTGAGAAAATTTCAAGAAAAATAATTGGATGTAAAAATTTTACATTTTTAATAGAATGATATGAATTTTATGCATGTCCACTGTTCAGGTACAAGTTTAAAATGAGTCCTTTTTGGAGTTTAAAACTCTTAAGGTATGTACTGCATCCAAGGATATGAACAAAACATGCGAAAAAAAATACGTTTCGATTAACGCCTGCCGTGTCAATCATTAATAGATTAACAAATAGTCAAACCACCTACTAAGCAACAGAAACCAACGTATAAAGCATATTAAGAAAAGAGAGTGATGGCAACCCTAAATGATAAAAACCGCGTGTTTGACAGAAAAGCACAGTACTATAGGGCCCCTGCATAAGACCTTAGACTCCTTATGTTATGTTTTATTTATCATTTCAAGAAACTCCTTGTTCCTTTTCGTCTTATGTTAATAAATCATTCGAAGAAATTAAATGCGCACCTTGTTTTCTGCTGAGTAAATCCACACCTCTTAACTCATTTATTTTATCATTTTAGTAAGTTTAACATGGATGAAGATATTTGTGCAAAACCATTTACACTTACATCTACACTTGCCGAAGTAAAAGAAAAACCAGACCATGAAAGTAATAGGTGAATACCAGGCAAGTGTGTGTACATTCAGATTATTTTGAAAATGTATTGACTTTCACATAAGTTCTATAAGAGCTCGAAGTAGAACCCTTATCGCACCCAAAATTAAGTTCTTCAAAGTGTCAAATTGCCCTTATAGTGGCTGTGTAAGGGACTGCGTTACTTGTATAAAACCTAGTTCAAGAACCTAAGGTCTAATGACATGGTGCTGCGAAGGTAAGGATCGTCATAACAAGAGCTGCTGTGTTACTTGCTGTGTGAGATATCAGCCCGATCAAATAGTTGTTGTCACAGTTTCTTTTACAGCAGCCCTTGTTCAAAGGAAGTTGATAATTTTTCCCCCTTTAACCAGGCACTGGATTTTGTTCACGTATTCCAAATGCAAACGAATTCCTTAGAGCTCTGGCTGCATTTAACTCTACAGTGCGTTCCGTGGTGCAGTGGTTAGTGTATCGGATAACTGTGCACGAGGTTCCAGGTTCAAGTCCTAACCGGGGCAATAAACTTTTTTCACTGTTCCACCTGCGCGAGGGACAGACAAATAATGAATACACCAATAGAACAGACAAATAATGAGAGATGTCATCTCCCTCGAATCGAAAAACGGTTTTATGACCCCTTCGCAGGAGGTGTGGTTCCGACTCCTAACTCTGCCACCTGAAATAAAATGCTTGTCATTTTTTACGGTCCCGTCCTCCGCGAGAGTCTGACAAAACTTGACAAAACTGTTGAAAACTTCTCAAAGTGCCGTTTAAATCAGGCAATTGTAGGTCAAAAATTGAAGGTCCTCTTCTATGTGAAGAATACAACACACACAGCATACCTGGTTGAGAAGTTGACCTTGGTTCACCTCGAGTTGTTGCGCCACCTTTTTTATTTATATTTTAACTGCTTTCAGTATTTTTTAGAACTTACAATCCTCCCACCTCGACTGTGATTTCTAATGCTTCTTCCCAGGTTCAGTATGGTTATTTGTGGAAAGCATAGCCTTGGAGACTATGTTCATTCAAAGGTCCCTCTCAATACTGTCTACACATTAATTAAAGTATTTGTAATACTAAATTGTAATACTAAACATATTACACGAGAATATCTGTGTATTTTCGACTTCTCCAATTTTTTAGTAATTAAAAGATACCTATTAGATATACTTCAAAGTACCTACCACACATAATGTAGGTACTTCAAAGAATTTTAAGCAAATCAGGAGTAAAAAAAAAAAAATACAACTTAAATTAATTTCCCGAGAGCTGTGATTTATCCTTTGACAACCATTTCTGACGATTGCATTTATCATTTTTCCTCCTTTTATAAAAAAAAAAAAATCTTTTTAAGGACATCTCTTGGTGTTTTTCCTCTCTTCTGTTAAAAATCATTGGGCTACACCAAAAAGGATTCAATGCAAAGTATTTCATTCCGCAAATCACTCTCCCTATCCCACATTGTGAGTCGGGAGGTGGTTGTTAAACCTCATATGCATGTGTGAATGATCCTCTTCCTCAGACCCTTTTGCTATATATTTTTTCCTTTTACTTTGGGGTTGGGGTTGGGGTATAAAGAAAAATGACAAAAGCAGTTGTAAGGATGTCCTCCTCCACGTATCCAAGGATGTGAAATATGTGTTTTTCTCGCAACGTATACTCAGTGTCTCGCCTCCTTTAATGTCGATATGTATCCATCAAAGGGGAGCTGCTCTATATGCGTAGGAGTATCGAACAGCGGGTATCTTTTAAAGTGGTCGCTTTTTTTTTTTTCTTACTCGCTCTCCCGTTGAGTCTCCTTTGGCCATGTCACGTATGGAAGCGTTTTGTTAAGGAGACCTAGCGAATTTTCGTGACTCTGTGTGTGTTGTGCAAACACACATATGACGATAATACCACAAACAACAATGTGTGGGAGTGTACATAAAAGTTTACCCATACACTAAACACATACGGACTGTTTTGTGTGCGGGGGAAGAATGCGCGAATGTCAAAACCAATATACACAACATCTATAGTCTTTTTATTTATATATGCAAACAAGGACTTTGTTGGTACGGTGTATAATAAATGGGGCTTGGACTGGAGAGTTACTGTGGAAATCGGGTTGAATTTGGCAACAGAATATGCGGAAAACGAAAACTTTTTTGGTGGTAAAATTCACATACGTAACATTACGAGAGACTTTTTTGCAAAGGGGGGGGGGGGGGACCTGGAATCTCATTTTGAAAATAAATTGATAACTGACGAGAGTTCTATACTAGATTCTGCGATAGGTCAAGAGCGCCTTATAAACAAATAGTTGGAAATAAAAGCGCGTCATCTCGCCTCATGCTGTGCAGAGACCCTGAACCTATGTTTGTCGTGTATGGAATCCGAAGAGAGATAGAAGAGGTACAACTGATACAAAATTGTCCGTTTAAAATAAATTGTATTTGCTTAAAATGCAAAAAAGGGACACTTTTTTAAAATCATAGAGTATAGGTAAAGTTGGTAAACACGCAAGTTAAAACTATGAATTCTAAAATACTAATAGAAAAAATGTAAAAAAAAATCCAAATATTAGACTTTAAGTGCTTTTCCAACCTACTCAACGCATAGTAATAGTAAATTGGCAAAATGCAAAACACAAAAAATGGCGATTTGAAGCACATAGATGAAAAAAAAAATTGCTTCAAATACAATTTGTAAAAGTTAACAGAGTACCTATTGCCTAAAAGAAAATTATTGGGGTGTATAAACCAAAAATCAATTTTGAAAACTGATTTGGCCATGGGGCAATGGTCGGATTATACCAGGAAAAACACCGCCCTTATACACCAGGAAAAAATATTTGCAAAAATATATCCATTCTACCACTAAAAGCATTTATCTTTAGCTACTTAAAAATAGTTTTTTAATTAACCCTGTGACTCACGCAGCTTTTTCTACAAAAAATACATATTTTGACCTTTATTGCATTCTTTTAAATTTTGCGCAACGAAATTTTGTGGGGAAATGTCATTTTCGGAGTCAGCACCCCACAATCCATAAATATTGAAAGAAATCAGAACTACTCGCTAGGGGCACTATTGAACTTAATTTGACTGAACTAATAAAGCAATTTGAAAGTTAAGACCTTAAACACGTTGCAAACTGGCGCATACATATGTATTTTCCCTTACATTTTACTTCTCAAAAACTTTTCAATATTTTGCTAAAATTCGCTTAAATTATGAAAATTCGTCATCATAAAAAAAGTATTTGTTTAGTGTATGTTTCAATTTCTGTCAGTGAAACCTTTCTAGGTAAGTGCTTATAGTATTTTTCTCATCCCAACTAACATTTTCCTCCCATAACACTCTACAAGAGTCTTATGAGAGTATTCTTCAAGAGCTTGCCTCTTGGAATTTGCCTCTCATAGAGTATCACGAGAGCGCTCAAGAGAGTCTTACGAGAGTTAAATGGCCCCACTTATGGGAGTTATTTGATCTGATAAGAAGTCTTAAACTCTCCTTGCAAGAGTTATTTGGTCTCATAATAAGACAATAAGTTCTTCTTATGGGATGTGAAGAGCTAGTCTTGTTTGAAAGAGAGAGAAACATATAACAAACAATTTTCGTGTCATCTTTATCGTGTTGTGTGCCAAAAATGCTTTAATTTTTCATAAGGACATAAAGTAAAAAAGAGAACAATATATACTTCTATAACAAATTGTTATTTTCAATTTGACTTACATACATTATTGACTTTAATAATATTTTTTCTGAGGTTATTTATGCAAAAACTTTGTGTAACTGAAATTTTATCTACTAAAGTTAACATTTTACTTCGATCAAAACAAAGCGCCTCGAAAATAATCAATATAAAAAAAAAGTTACAAATGATAGCTCATCGCAGCAGGATTGCAACATTTTCTCTGCCTTACATGCGTTTTTTACCTCAACCAAGAGGGAAAGGAGTAAAATAGGATGTAAGAGGACATGATCGCTGCCGAAATGGGAGTTGAATGAGCCATGTCCGCCCGTATTTAGCTGCGTGGTCGATTATGTCGATATCAATAAAAATGCTAAGTATGCGATTACGCGGTGATAATTTACTGTTACAAACTATACGTTTTAAAATATATCCAAGTTTTAGGGCATAATAAGAACCAAAATATATCTCTAACCATCCTACAAAAAAAAAAATTAATTAACATTTCTTCGTACATTCATAAAATCTTTTCGGTATATTTTTTTTTTTATTTTATTTATAACAAACGGATTAAAATCAACTAGATACGTATATCTTGACTTTGGTAACTCTAAGAGGTAAGAACTTAAATGGCGGAAAAAATAGTTTTCTAATAAGAGTCATTCACTTTTTGTGCGCGATTAAGCTTTTTTAACAGAGACTAGCTCTCCTCGTGCGAGCATATTGACTGTTTTTCAGAGTTTTACCTTTTTAACCAGAGTAAAATTGCGTTTGTTTTCCCGAATCAGAGTAAATAAACTGTTTTTAAGAATTTAGAAATGTCGTGGTTTCGTATTATTTAAAGACGCACTTCTGTTTTTACATCATTGTTGCGCGATTATGACATTGGCTCGGTAAAGTAAATGTAAATCTGACGTCATCGGAGTTGACTATGAGTTTGTTTGCATGTAGAAAAAGTCAGCCAATCCATGCTGGCCAACCAGACCATGAATATGTTTTCGATGAAGATTTGTGCTGCAATGCTTCTCCATAAAGAAATGCATTAAATTAATTAAAAAACTTCTGTCATCGCAAGCACACTACATACTGACAAAATTACTTTTGACAGATGGTGGGACGCAATTATTTTGAATTGACATGAATAGGTATTTTTATCAGCCATCCGGTCTCAAAACAAGAGTGTTAAGCTGAAAAGAGTATTTTTATGAGTACTTCGATACTTTGACTCTCATGATGATTCTTCTTCTAATACTTTTACTCTTTGAGAGTAACATGAGAGTTGAACACACGTAACAAGAATCAAATATTCTCTCATAATGGGAGTTTACGTCTTTTTCTACTCTGGTAGCCTTTTACCCTTTTAATGAGAGTACTATGAGAGTAAAATTCAATTTAATAAAAAAAAGATTATGTTCTGAGGGTATTCAAGAGTCTTACGAGAGTCTTATAAGAGGTTTTTCTAGATTTGTAGAGCACATCTCTCGAGAGTATGTTTGTTGGGATATGTTTCTCAAATTCGTTCAGATTTTAAAACTAATCCCAGGGAATTTCGGAAGTTTGTTAACTCTAAAAGAAAAGTTGATGGCTATCCTTCCACTATCAAATATAATGGCAGTTCTTCCAACGATCCTGGCACGATATGCAATTTTTTCGCTGATCACTTTTCTCTATTTACTGTCGACACTGATTATTTTAAATATGCACAGAATCAACTCAAGCTAATTTTTGTGATATAACAGTACATTTAGAAACTATTTATGAGCTCTTTTCTAGCCTTAAAGACGATTGTTCTACCGGTCCAGACTGTATACCAAATACCACCTTTCGTTTTGTAAAACTGTAAGGATGTTCTCGCCACTCCCTTACAGTATTTGTTCAAACTTTCGCTATCGTCCGGTCACTTCCCCTCCACGTGGAAACTCTCATTTATTACGCCTGTCTTTAAAAAGGTTAATAAATGTGATATTGTGAACTACAGGCCGATTGCTTAACTTTCAACCATTCCAAAAGTGTTTGAAAAATTAATTTGCGATAGCCTTATATTTTACTGCCGAAACATTATTTGCAAAGAACAGCATGGTTTCGTTAAAAATAGGTCTACTGTAACTAACCTTTTATCGTTTTATAGAAAATGTTCTGATGCAGTAGAAAATGGCTTCGAGGTTGATTGCGTTTACACCGACTTTTCCAAAGCTTTCGATTTGATTTCACATGAAATTATTGGTTTTAAGCTTACTTCTCTTGGCTTTCCACCAAATTTCATCTGTTGGATTATGTCTTATTTAAGATCTTACCAAGTTAAATTTAGAGGACTTTTTTCAGTTTCTTTTCCTGCCATTTCCGGAGTTCCGCAGGGAAGTCATCTAGGCCCACTCTTATTCATTCTTGCTATAAACGATGCACCTTCGTGTGTCGCTCATAGTGAAATTCTATCATATGCAGACGATATGAAGATATCTAGAACTATTAAGAGTTCTAATGACCATGTTCTTTTTTAGACTGATATAAACAGCTTTGCTACA
Organism: Neoascia interrupta; assembly: GCA_947623515.1. Lineage (NCBI taxonomy): Eukaryota > Metazoa > Arthropoda > Insecta > Diptera > Syrphidae > Neoascia > Neoascia interrupta. Next base: position 51,103,867 of record OX392463.1, read on the forward strand.
TGATGTAACAAAAACGGTCTTTTCCTCAATCCAGCTAAGTGTCAAGTTATCACTTTTTCTAAAAAGCGTATCGTAACAACATTCTCTTACTCCATCAGTGAGCATGCTCTTTGCCGTGTCTAGGCAAAGGTTTTTCTTAGTCAAAACCTTGACTTTTCAAAACACATAAGCTACATTGTGAATAAATCCAATTGCATTCTTGGGTTTATTAAGCATGATATTTGGACTACCTTGAATACGCTTCACATGAAGCGGACTCACCTTGAATACGCTTCACATGAAGCGGACTCACCTTGAATACGCTTCACAAGTGTGCATCTCCATCGCAAGTATGCCATACGAATAGGATCGAGGCGATCCAGCGGAGATTCATTCGGTTCGCGCTCAGGGGACTCTTCCCTGGGAGGATCCACTCAATCTCCCCGCATACTTTGCTCGGCTTTAATTGCTTAAAGTTCAAAGTCTCTCCCAAAGACGGATAAATAATGACTTGATTTTTATTCAGCAATTGGTCCAAGGTCTAATAGATGCGCCGGACCTTCTATCTAGTATCAACTTTAAATTTCGTGGGGTATTCTCTCATAACCTCCGAAGAATACAGCTGTTACACGTTCCACGGCACAGAACAAATTATGGGAAAAATGAGCCTATCAGCCGTATGTGTTAAAACTAGAACTAAGCCCAGTAAAAAACTTTTTGTCGATTACCATAGAGTTGCTAGGTATTTATGTTAATATGTGTAGCCTTTAGAAAGCGATAGATACCTGGGAAACATAAATACGTCAACTAACTTAAATTTAAATTGCTTCAAAAACTGCCTACTACCTACCTACACGAGCGTCTAGGTAAGGCTTAACTTTAAATAAATGTTCGCTTGTCCAAAGTTTTCACCACTGCATCGCCATTTGTTTTCTTCAGTGCCTACCTATATCCTTAAAGGAAACTTTATTCTAATGTACCACCAAGCTATCGTATTTTAAAGGATACATATACATAAATCACACTAAATACAGTCATACAAACATATATTTCTATGTAATGGCGACTCTCTCCCATAACTGCCTGTCTCTCTACATATATTTCCACCCTCCACCACATAGCAGCACATAAATTCACAACGTGACCAGTCCATTTCGCTGGCAGTAATGTTTGAATTCCCTGCATCCTTTTTGCCACGCACGGACAATTTATGTATAGATACCCATGGCACATGTATATGTATGTAGTGGCCCAGCATTGCTTGCTCTATCCGCAGGACATGGGTCTATATATACATAGCGCTATATGCTGTAGCGGAGTAAGTAGGTACACGTATACATATATCTGCCTTTTCGATCGAAGCCAGGCAACATGGCAAACCTACCTATACCTTCCTAACCAACACATAACTGGCGACTGCCCACCACCGAACTCAATAAAGGACACATACAACATTATTGAACCGAATCCCGAGCATTCAGCACACAACACATTCACAGGGGTGGTGGATTTGATGGATATTACCATTCGCCCTTCCTGTCGCATGGAAGGAACACCACCTTCGCATCAACCACCATCACCATCGCCATCGCACCACCAACAATGCCATTTGCGAAATCGACATCAGCCATGGAAGGCCAATAACAACAAACTGCTGTGTGCTGTGCTGCTCCTGAATGTACAAGCCAGCAGAAGGATGCCGGGACGGGACGGGACGGGAAATATACAAATCGAAGCGAGCTCAGAGCAAAAGGACACAGACGTAGGAGGTTTTGCACAAACCTCACGATTCTCTAGATTGGATATCGAGGGCGATTCGATGTATTTATGTATGTTTCCTGACTTATATAGCTCTGTGAGTTACATGTGTTGGGCCATTCGTGTATGGCACTGTACTGTACCGAGAGGTCCTTTCACTCTGCACGGTCGCTGATGCTGGTGGCGCACGGTATATGACTTTAGAGGCAAATGGAAAGCATCAACCCCGCGCGCTACAGAAACAGGACGACACGAAATTGTAAATGGGGGAAGAACCGCGTCGCTTGTCCAAATGGAAGGGGTTGGGGCACCACCGACCGCCGCCGCCGCAGCCTGCCTGCTCTGTTGGCACTGGCGCTGGCTATGCTGTTGCGAACTAAACGTAAACATTCCGAAAATCCGCAAGTAAAGCTTTCTAATCGATAGAAAGACCACTCGACCCTTTGGAGTGTGCTTTGCAGACAATCTATTCCCTATGGTATTTCCCAATTTACTTGGACTCGGTGTGGTTGCTGATGGTGTGGTTGGAGCGTCCATTGAGTAGCCCTGATGCTCTTCGGTATACGGTATAGAATACCCGTCATCAGGAGGACCGAGATTGCCAAAGGGGGATTTGGCATTAGGAGTTTATACTGTTCGCGAAACAAAATGGGATGTAGAGAAGTGCTATACTACACTGGTCCTAGAATGTAACATAGCTGGGCATATCTATATACATAGTTGTGTACGCAGTGTACAGCGTATGGCTTAGGTACGAAAGGCGATGTTTTTGCCTTGGCGATATATTGACCACACCCTGTGATGGTGTGCGATAGACAAACCATATACTTTTGCAATTTACTTGGTCTCTAGAAATTTGCTTCTTCAAGGATTCCATAGAATTAGGAGGGTTTAAAATTTCAATCATATTACTCTCACAGCTGTGTCTATAGTTTAGTTGCCCAGGTGATATGACGTTGTTTTAATGGGGTGCTTTGAAGTATTCGAATGACTTCCCTGGAAATCGTCCAGTTATATGGCAGATCAAGAACGGACTTAAATAAGAACTTAAACTTAAAAAGAATTTAAATGTATGAAACAAGAGGTTGTCAGGATAATAAGTCTCGCCGTACAGCGAGTAAAGTAAAAGTTAGCGTGGCCACAAAGAAGAAAGGCATGTGCTAGGTATGCGGTAAAAAGATGGCCACTCTTGCAACCAGGACACAAAGAAAATAACATAGAGACACTAAAATCTGTTATCAATAGGAAGTAACCAAGTGTATAACCTGTAGGTACATTTTCGCCACGCAACGTATGTTAGGGTGGAAGCCCCCAACTTAGGTACTTCTATCAAAGTGCCTAATTAATAAAGAACACATGGCCATAAGACATAAATTCCTAAATCTTAACTGGGTAAGTAGGAACCTGCATTAGGGGTGGCGTTCTTCCTTAACGGTATGGTAGCAATTTCTTCCCTGTATATTGCCTTAAAATTCCCAAATTTTGCAACTTAATGCACACTTTTACCTTAACCTATCAAGTGAGATAGTGTAAGTGCAATATATGAAAGATTATTTTTAGCAGTCCATCCGCAATTGCAATTGGAAAAGGGGACGTCTATTGGTACCGCTCCGTTGCCCGTGCGTCGTCCGTCTGTCCAAACGTGTAGTAACTTTTGCACCTCAAGCCCCAAAAGTATATAAATTGAGTAGCCAACGCAAATTTCGAACACACAACATTGAGTAGTCTAGAAGAATTATGAGAGAAAGAAAATTTACCAATATGACATGCAATGTCACGCACTTTACACGTTGTGGCAGTTTTAATAGTGTCTCCCATAAAAGGGTGGTTTTTTTTAGCAGTGCAAATCGGGCTAAACTAATACCGGCTTCTTCGGTATAATAAACCTGCTAGAGCAGTCCATATTGGTGTCCCTTAAATTTGGTATCTTTTAAGATTTTGGAATTTTAGCCTCGGTCCATACCAGTATCCAAAAAAAAGACCGTCAAGTATGAAGACATACGCGGAGCGGTCCGTCGGCTTTTGTTGAAGGTAGTCATCTATATTACGCAGTCTGTGTAACATTCTATTTGTTTATTAAAATTATTTCTGGATATATTTAAAGTCTGTAATATACTTTTTTCGTAGTGCTGTCTACTGTTCTTATATTGCGTTACTCTAAAAAAAAGGCTGGCAAAAAGCTTTACCGTTACGAAAATAGAGGGAAGGACATACTCTTTTTGGCCTTTTTAAGGATTTTTATAATTTAAAACCTATAAAACAGCTATTTCGATTATTTTAAATTACCGTTAGACTTTTTGATAAATTTTACAACCACCTGTGCTAGCATTTGCCACATTTCTCAAATTCTGCGGACATGGATTTCTGAGAAAACGGTAAAAATATGCTGTTTTTTAAACACAAAATAAACTTAGGGTTAAAAAAAACTTAGGGTCGAAAACGGCAATTTTGAAACGATTTTGATCCATTTCGCTTGCCTTTTAAACATTATATACTTCAGCCAAATTTAAACAAGGAGGTCAAAACCGTTAAGGAACTAGAAATCCTTAAAAAATAGTTTTCGAAAATGTTTTCACGTTTTTCAGTTAAATCTTCGAAGTTTTTGAATACTCGAAGTCTGCTATAGTTTTGTATAAAATTTAACAAGATGGACTATGCCCGGTGTTAATTTAAAAACAAGTGGGAAATTGCAACAGTGGGTATGCAAAAGCTTCAATCCATCTACGACGGATTGCAAAATACCCGACCATACCAAAAAGAAAACTGCCACGCCTCCAAAAAGTGGGCGGGATATAAAAATATAACTGTTGAATGCTTTATACTAGGTGGTTGCATACATTTCGGCCTAAACTCCTCCGTTTTAACTAAAAAAACACTTTTTTTAACGCCACGCCCACAAAAGTGGGCGGGGGCATATAAAATATATACATAAGAGTTAGAAATGCTAATATATACAGCTTTTGTCATAAAATTTTTTGTCAAATTTCATATATATTTATTGAAAAACAGTCACATTAAGCTAAAATCCCTTAAAAAGTGGGCGTGGTCAACGAAAAAGCTAAAATTTTTCGGCTACCTTAAAGACAATTATAAGGCAATGTTACGTACCAAAAATAAATGCGCTAGCGCCATTGTAACATAGCTAAAATTTGCAAAATGTATTTTTTTAAATTAGAGATGGTCGCACATACAGGCCTGTAGTGGGCGTGTCTGTGGGCGGATTCAGCTTATTTTCAAACTTGATCTGAAGGACTGGACTTCCAACCAACCTCTGCCTTAAAATTAAAGGCCTAAAATTTGTTTACATACGAACGGACGGACGGACGGACGGCTGGACATGGCTTAATCGATTCTCCTGTCGGTCCCATTCATATCTCTTAAAGGTCTTAGGGGTCTACGGTGATTATTTCACTGCGTTACAAACTATACATCAAACTTAATATACCCTGGGTCGGGTATAATTATACTAAAGTAACATATAAATACCGTTTCGGAGATAGAGGGGGAGACATGCGTTCTTTTGACCCTTTTTATAATTTTTTAAATTTTAAATCCATAAAACAAATATTTTGAAGTTTTTTCAGTTCCCGTTAGACTTTTTTCCAAAAGCACAACCACCAGCACTAGCCATGGATGTTTTTTTTAATTCTATGGCCACCGGTTTATGCGCAAACAGTAAAACAAGCTCCTTTTTTATTTCGTTTATTAAATAGGCTTCTAAAAACTTAGGTTAAAAACGGCAATTTAAAAAAATTTTAACGCAGCCTTCCTTTTTCCTTTTTTTGTAAGCTTTGTACTTTGACCGAATCTGAAAAAGATCGCTTATACCGTTAAGCTACTAGAAGACTTAAAAAAATTGTTTTATGAAATTGTTTAGAAATTGTTTTAGAAATTGTTTAGGTTTCTCAGTTAAATCTCCGAAGATTTTGAAATTCCAAAATCCGCTATTGAATTATTTCTGATACGTGTGATTTTTTTCATATAATTCCACCAAACAGCACCGGTGATAAGGGGGGGGGGGGGGGACACGTTTTTTCATTCATTTTTTCGATTTTTTTTCGAAAATGCGTCAAAAGTGCAGTACTCGAACTGTTTTTGAAAAATATGACCTTAGCACTTGGTTTACTTTGAGTTGCCTTATACGTGTGTTCAATATTGATTTTGAGCGATAAGCCGTTCAAAAGTTTGGCCTCCAACACTTTGAAAAACATCATGCATTTTCGACTCTGCATTTCTCAAAAACGTTTTGATATTTTCGAAAAGTTTTATTTTTTAATTAAAGCTTAGTATTTCTTAAGCCTATGTTTCTTTTTTCTAGTTCTTGCCTACTAAACTTCTTGAAAAAAAAACACTAAAAAACATTAAGTCAATTTTCACATGGAATTTCAAACTGTAATAAAACCGTTATTTGAGCTAAGAAAAAATTGCCCTCTTTGGATTCTCTGACTATTTCCGCAGTTTATACGCACACCAAATTTTGTTTTTCTACGACCTACCGTTCAGAAGTTATAAAGCGATTGGATGGACGGACGGACGGACGGTCGGACGGACGGACAACGTAGCGATACCATAAGAGGCCCTTTTTCCATTTTTGGACGGATCGCTAAAAAACAACATTTCATGCAAAAATGCTTAAGATATTTCGAGGCTACTAAAAACTAAATAAGATGATGTAGTAAGTGCAAGACTTCACCTGTAAGGAGCTTCTAAACACCCAACCGTCTTTACCCTGTAAGACTAAATCTAAAACTCTTTCGGCCTGAATTTATGTACATTACGTCAATTATTTGTATTGGCCACGCCCCCAAAAATGGACGTAAGCTGAAATATAAAATAAAACGATTCTTATTTGCTTAAAATCCTGAGGTAAGTTGTTAAAAGCTAATATTAATGCTTAAAAAACAGTTTTTTCCTAAAAACAAGGCCCCCTTAAAGTGGGCGGAACTCAATGTCCTGTATGTAACAAGCTTAAAAAAAAAAGTATTTTCCTAAAAACAGCGCTCCCTAAAAGTGGGCGGAACTCAATGTTTTGTATGTAACAAGCTTAGAAAATGAGCACAGGTATCTTTAATATTTGTCGTAAATGTTTTTTTTTTCGATTTACAATGAAATTTCCCGAGAATCAGGTTTTCAAAGGTCTTACATGTTCAAAGTGGTCATGGTCAATAGCGTGGGTGGTCCTTATTTCCTTAAATAAAAGGTTTTTGGCCCCTTTTGCTCCGTACCAAAATTCGAGCTCCTACGCCCATTTTAACTTGACCAAAAAGCACTATGAAATAAAATGTAAGTTTGATGTTGTCTGACATCTAAGCCAATTGTGGGCGTGGCTGTGCGCGGATCTGATCAATTTTCATACCTTTTTCTGTAAAAAATAAGAACCAAATTAAGCTTCGAGTTTAATTTTTCTAGCTCAATACTAAAGATCTAAAAGCTTCACACACACGGACGGGCGGAGATAGCTTAATCAATTAATCAAGTCGCCTCATATCTCGATCATATCTCTAAAAGGTCTTAGGGGTCTACGGCGCGGCGGCTATTTAACTTGTATCCAAACTATGCATTCATTTTAATATAGGTACCATGGGTCGTGTGTAAAAACAGAAGCTCCGTAAGTAGGTACGTATCAGAAACTGTCCAAAAATTTACAAACAAATATGGCTAAGTACTTGGAAAACTTCACGAATTTTGAAATTTTTACCAAAACTTTCGCATTGGGTGAAAATGTCGACACAAAGAGTATTCGTGATCGGTGTAGGCCTGCTCTCGAAGAAAATTAGATAATGGCTTTCCCAAAAAGGATGTGGCAACGGTAGACTTTACACTTAGCTCTACACCAAAATTTGAGTTCCTATACTTGACCAAAAGGCTTTCTGAAATAAAATGTAGGTAAATATGCGGTTGTCTTATATTTAAGTCAATTGTGAGCGTAGCTGTGGGCCGGATCGTATCAATTTTCATACTTTGTCTATACAAAATGAGAACCAAGCAGGCTACACTTTAAGTTTCAGCTTTTTAGTTCAATTTTTCTTCTTTATTCTATTTTTCAGCACCTAAAAGGTTATTTTAAAGGTTTTGGGATATAAATTACGAGTGCAAATCGTACTCACCCCGAACGTTTCGCTTAGGTTACATTAAGCGCGGTCACCGGGAAACAACGAAACAAGAACAGGATGGATCCATTGCGTTTTTGGTTGTTAAAGTAACGCGGAAACCGGATGGCACACTAGGACACACAGAAAAGGCACACACAAAAAAAGGTACCTATACTCTGACCATCATCCGGCAAATTTGAGATCTGTTGTCTCCACACTTATTCAGCGAGCTCACAATGTATGTGATACGGAGCATCTCGCCGCCGAACTTAGCTTTGTGGACAACGTCCTTCAATCAAACGGCTACTCGAAAAGAAAACGTTAATGGAAGCCAAATTTGTCGCGACAAGAAGACTGCAATGAGTTGTACAAGAGAGCCTTTCTTACTTACTTACTTACTTAAGGTGGCGCTACAGTCCGGGGTGGACCTGGGCCTCAGCCAACAAGCTTCGCCAGCCAGCTCTGTCTCTAGCTAGCCGTCTCCAGTTTCGCACGCGAAGTTGGCTGAGGTCCCCTTCCACTTGCGTGCGCCACCTGAGTCTCGGTGCTCCTCTACCGCGTCGTCCCTGCGGTGTGGATTCGAAGATTTTCTGGGCCGGGGCGTTGGTGTCCATCCGCTCTAGATGACCCAGCCATCGTAGACGTTGTGTTTTGACTCTTTTGGCTAGGTCGGTATCGCTGTACAGCCCTTACAGTTCGATGTTATATCTCCTCCTCCACTCTCCGTCTATGCAGACGGGACCGTAAATCGTCCGAAGAATTTTCCTCTCGAAGCAGCCTAAAGTGTTTTCATCCGCCTTTGACAGGGTCCATGCTTCTGCACCGTAAAGCAGGACTGGGATGATGAGGGTCTTATACATGGACACTTTAGTTGCTCGAGAGAGGGCTTTGCTACTCAATTGCCTTCTTAGCCCAAAGAAACAGCGATTGGCAAGAGTTATCCTTCGTTTGATTTCAGCGCTGGTGTCATTGTCTGAATTGATAGCGGAACCCAGGTAGACAAAGTCCCTAACTACCTCAAAGTTATAGCTGTCGATGGTGATGTTTTGTCCAAGACGTCGGTGTTGGGTGTCTTTTCTTGATGACAGCATATACTTGGTTTTGCCCTCATTGACTGCTAAACCCATATTCGCCGCTTCCGTCCCAATACTCACGAAGGCTTCACCGACATCACGCTTTGTTCTACCGATTATGTCAATGTCGTCTGCGTATGCAAGTAGTTGAACGGACTTTTGAAAGATTGTACCTCTGGTGTTGGCGCGAGAGTTCTGCACAATTCTCTCAAGTATGATGTTAAAGAAGTCGCATGACAGCGCGTCGCCTTGTTTAAATCCTTTTTTGACATCAAAGGGGTCGGTGAGGTCTTTGCCGACCTTGACGGAACAGCGTGAGTTTTCCATCGTCATCCTGCACAGACTGACGAGTTTGGCAGGGATGCCAAAACTAGACATTGCGCTATATAGCTCGTCTCTATAGATGCTGTCATACGCGGCCTTGAAATCGATGAAGAGGTGGTGTGTATCGATTTGGAATTCCTGGGTTTTCTCCAAGATCTGCCGCAGTGTGAATATTTGATCGATGGTGGACTTTCCTGGCCTAAAGCCACACTGATATGTGCCTATCAGATTGTTGACAAACGGCTTCAGGCGTTCACACAGTACAGCAGAAAAGATCTTGTATGCGATGTTAAGAAGACTTATGCCTCTGTAGTTGGCACAACTCAGAGGGTCTCCTTTCTTCAGGATCGGGCAAACAATGCTGAGGTTCCATTCGTCGGGCATGCTTTCTTCCGACCATATCTTGCAGATGAGCTGGTGCATGCTCCTAACCAGCTCATCGCCAGCGGATTTAAAAAGTTCGGCAGCTAGGCCGTCTGCTCCGGCTGCTTTGTTGCACTTGAGCTTAGACACAGCTACTTTCACCTCCTCCAGGTCGGGTGGGCGGTATCGTTCGTATGCTTGGTCGGTAACGTCTTCGCCCGGGTTGAATGGATCATTCTGCCTGACAGCGGTATTTGGTTCTTCCTCGCCGTTATACAGTCTGCAGAAGTGGTCTTTCCAAATCCTCAGCACCGACTGCGATTCTACAACGATGTTCCCTTGATGGTCCTTACAGGCTTCAGTTCGAAGTTTATACCCTTGGCAGGACCTTTTGATCCTTTGGTAAAACTTTCTAACCTCATTCCTGTTGTAACATCTCTCTATCTCTTCAACCGCGCGCTTCTCGTGCTCTCTCTTTTTCCTTCGGAGAAGCCGGTGCTCCTCTCTCCTCCTCTGCTCGTAGAGCTCGCGAGCAGCTCTAGTCCTTCTGTGCAGCGCCACTTGTATGCTTCCTGTTTAGCTGCATGTGCTTGCCGGCATTCATCGTCAAACCAGGGGTTTCGTTGTGGTCGCCGTGTGAAACCCAGCACTTCAGAGGCGGCGTCTCTGATGGCATTTTGGCAATGTTGCCACTGGCTATCAATACTTGATGCTGAGAGAGCCTTTCTATCGTACGTGAAATGTTTCACGGACAAGGTCGGTCGAATTCTACAACGATACGGTGTGAAAACGATCTTCTTACCGCCAAAAAGGTGATAAATTATATACGATCACCCAAAGATCGGCTTCCTCTCCAAACTCCAGGTGTTACCGTACAGGTGTACGGTCATCATACATTGGACAAACGCGACGAATTATTTTGACCCGTTTAAGGGAACATATTAATGCTGTGAGCAATCGGCAGCGAGAAAAATCCGCTCTTGCCGAGCATGTCTTAGACCATCCCAACGAACACCATTGAATCAGATTTGACCAGGCTTAGATACTGGCTCGGGAGTCGCATTACAACCCCCGGCTTATTCGTGAAGCGATTGAGATAAAACGCCACAAAAATTTCAATCGCGACGACAATTTCAAATTCTCGCGAACATGGGATCCAATAATGGGCGCATCACCGTCGATTGCCAATTGGCTAACCAGCGACACAGTGAGCACTGCTTGCTCTCAGCCACCTGACGGACAACAATGAGAGAATGAGACAGCACTACCGCCTACCCACTGCTACAATTTGCTTATAAGTGCTAATCGCCAAAAGCACTTTTTTCCGGTGACCACGCTTAATGTAACTTAAGCGAAACGTTCGGGGTGAGTACGGTTTGCACTGATAATTTATTTTAAACGCAAAACCTTCAAAATTATGTCCAACCCTGGGTGTATAACAAGTGGAAAAGTGCGGATGTAAAAGCTTTAGTCCTAAATTGAACGGCATAAAAAATAAAACTGTGGGCTGTCGTGGCGCAGTGGTTATAGCGTGTATGTTTGCCACGCCTGCCGGGAGGTCTGGGTTCGAATCCTACCATCACCACCCAAAAAAAATTGGTAAACCTCCTCCACTGGCTGTGGCATCTATTTTAAGGGTAAAATTTTCAAATGCATTTAATTCAATATTTTAGTTCCAAATTTTTACTTCCTTATTTTGTGTAGAAAACACTTAATTCCTTATTTTGTTCATACAAGACTTTGTGCCACGCCCACATTTGGAGGCAGAATTGAAGAAGAATTCAACATTTTCCAGAAAAATCCAATTTTGACTGGCCTTAAGCCTAATTTAGGAGTGAATATAATAAAACTAGTGGGATGGCTACAATCCGCCTTGGCTAATCGTTGGATACTCCATCCCAATTGACCACTATCAAGCTCCAAATTGCGCCAAAAATTTTGGTTGTTAAATTTCAGTGTCTATTACCTTTAATTTTGTTCAGAATTTGTCAGTTGAGAATCTTCTTTTTTAGAAAAGGGGCGTGGTATCAGCTCCTTTTAACACAATTTTTTTGTTCATACTTTTTATCAGATGTGGTATACACGTGTTGATTGCATTTTCATATTAAAAATTTATTTTTTACTTAAAAACGCCCCCAAAAGTGGGCGTGGTGAAAATTTATTAATTTGAGTTGATAGCTTATGCACATATCTGAACATTTTACAGTGCAACTTTTTTGAATTTAAAGCCAATATATCAAATAAAAACTGTTTATTAGAATGCATATTAACTATGACCACGCCTACAAGGGGGCGGTCTTCGCTTTTTTTTTTAAATGCCAATTACAATGCACTCAAGCGAGGATATCGCATACAAAATTTCAGCTTCCTACGCCAACTTTGATTTTTCATGCTACTAAGTAAAGCGGGCGTGTCAGTGGGCATCAGTGGGCGTGTCAGTGGCCGGATTTCAAAAAATTTTACACTTGTTCTGCTTCGGGACCTAGAAAGAACAGAGTGTTTCTCAAGAATCAAGTGTTTCTACCTCAAAATTTAAGGCCTTACAACTACCGACAGACACACGGATGGACAGACATGGCTGATTCGACTTCCAATTCGGTCTCGATCATATGTCCTTAAGGTCTTGGGGGCCTACGGTGATTATTTCTCTGCTACAAACTATGAATCAAACTTAATATACCTCCTATCCTATGGGATGGGGTATACAAATTAGCAGAAAAGGTAAACGAGATTTCATTCCAGATTTCGCTCATACAAAGTTTTTAGCCACGCCCGGTTTAAGGGGTCGATTTTTAAGAAATATTGAATTTGAACCAAAAAAAATGTATTTCTATGTACAATTAAGCGTAATTTAGAAATATCTGTGTTAATATTGATAGTTTGTAATACAGGGCGGTGAGACCACGCCCCTTTTCGAAGTTTGCACTACTTATAAAATGTAAAAAAATAACTATTTATAACATCAGAATTTTACAACTGTTGCACTTACTCACTGGTTTAAAATATATTTTTTCAAGATTTCATATAGGTATATGAATTCATATAAATAATGTATGGAAAGTCAATGTCGATGACTCTGATGCCTATCGCGCACTTTCGCAAAAATTAAATACCGAGAATGTACAATGGTATACTTACGAAAACAAATTCGAGAAGCCGCTTCGGGTTTTCGCTAGGGGACTTCCCACAACCTGCACGAAGGAAGAAATTGTTGAAGATGTTCAAGCCCAAGGCTTTAAAATTCTTGATGCCGTGAACATACTTAAGAAAGAAAAACAACGTACGGAAGGAGAAAAAGACACCGTGGTCAAGCGCGGTCTTCCTATTTTCATGCTGACGTTCGATAGGATTGAAAACATAAACGAAATATATAAAATAAAAACAATCCTAAATATCAGGGTAAAAATTGAGCCCAAGCGAAAGGGCAATAGACTATTACCTCAATGTAAGCGATGCCAAGGCTTCCGACATACTCAAGCGTACTGCCAAAAAGAACCGCGATGTGTCAAACGCGCCGGTGGACATCTTTCAAAAGATTGCAACGTAAGCAGTCAGGCCCCAGCGACTTGCGCCAATTGTAATGGAAGTCACCCGGCGAGCTACCGAGGTTGCGAAATCGCAATAGAGCTACAAAAACGTCACGAAACTGTTAAGCAACATATTGTAGATAGGGCCACAACCCCAAAACGTTCTAGAGCTGACAAGCCGAAAACTCCCAAATCGGTCAGAAATACGAGATTGACGAGAAAAAATATACAAACTCCGCAAGAAAACGTCGCCGGTCCAAGTACAAAGGGAAAATCATCACTCATCGGCCCAAGATCGTACGCTGAAGTCGCGTCACACAAAAGCAAACCGCCAGAACCTACCACAACAGATTCGGTATCTCAAATATTATTTATGATATTGGAAAAGCTTGAGCAACAAACTAAAGTTAATCAAGTAATATTTGACAAACTGAGCGAGCTAGAGTTTAAACCTCGCAAAACCAATAACAAATCATGAATATGAAGCTCATTAACATACTTACATGGAATGCAAATGGTCTTTTAAAGAAAATCGACGAACTAGAAGTATTTCTACGGGAAAAAAATATTGACCTATGCCTGATTTCGGAAACACACTTTAAGAAGGGATCCGGACCCAAAATTAGAGGTTACATCGACTACCACGCGCATCATCCATCAGAAAATTCGAGAGGCGGATCCTCTCTCTACATCAAAGACTGCATTAAGCATTACAAAAACGAAGAAATTGAGCTTGACTATGCAAATAACTTCAGCATCGGTAAAAATAGGTCACCTAGATTATAATATTGCCTCGAGTTATTTTCCTCCACAGTATGGGCTAGCGGACGACGATCTTACTCCCCTCTTTGACTTACTTGGGTCGAATTTTATCATCGGCGGGGACTTTAATGCGAAAAACACCTTTTGGGGATCACGGTGCGATTCAACAAGAGGTAGAGTACTCTTCAAAGCTAGCATGAAACGTGGCGTGGTTTTCCTTTCGACGGGAAAGCCAACGTATTGGCCAACCGACAGAAACAAAGTACCTGACCTTGTCGAGGGGTTCCCCGCCACCTCACAAATGTAGAAGAAGGCTATGATCTCTGTTCGGATCACTCGGCAGTCGTTTTGAAAATCGGCGGAAGTCTAGCAAAAAATGAGAGAGCGCCTAGGCTAACTAATAACAACACCGACTGGGATGGCTTTAGGAAATACTGCAAAGAAAATGTATCTCTACATTTACCACTTACAACCCCTTTAGAAATAGAAGACGAAGTCGATAAACTCGTTAGAACTATCCAAGACGCTGCTTGGAACAATACTTCTTTCCGGAAGACTGGAGTAAGGAAAAGCGGATCAATTTACCCGCGCAAAATTGAAGAGCTCATACGCGAAAAGAGAAAGGCTCGAAAGAGGTGGCATTTGTCTCGAGCTCCTCCTGATAAAACCATTCTGAATGGGCTACCTAACAAATTAAAGCACTTACTTCAAGATTTAAAAGTCGCGAGATTACCAACTACCTCGAAAACTTGACTGCCGATAGAGGGTCAAACTATTCACTTTGGAAAGCCGTGAAGTCCATTAAAAAGCCCATAGTACACTCGGCGCCAATAAGAAAAGATAACGGTGAATGGGTAAAAGGCGACAAAGAGAAAGCAGATGTATTTGCAGAACATCTAGAAGAAACATTCAAACCGTTTGACGGGGAGCCGTTGGTTGACGATCTGTATCGCAATGCGGAATTAGACAATTATCGAATGAAAACCGTGACACTGTCTGAACTTCGTCAAACAATCCGAAATTTGAAGAATAACAAAGCTCCAGGCTACGACCTAATTACTGGGGAAATTTTGAAGGAGCTACCGAAAAGAGCGTTAGTCAAGCTTCTCTACATCATAAACGCATCAATGAGAATTTCATACGTTCCACGGCAATGGAAAGTCGCAGAGGTAATAATGGTTCCGAAACCAGGGAAATGCCCGAACGACAAAAAATCATATAGACCGATTTCGCTTCTGCCGATTATATCTAAAGTCTTCGAGAAACTTGTGCTCAAACGACTGCAACCAATAATTGAAGAAAGACGATTGATTCCGGATCACCAATTCGGCTTTAGGGTCAAACACTCAACAATTGACCAGGTCTATCGAACAACAAATGAAATTGAGAAAGCCTAAGAAGCGAAAATGATATGTTCTACCGCTTTTCTTGACGTATCCCAAGCCTTTGATAAAGTTTGGCACGAAGGCCTAAAATATAAGCTACGGAAAGTTTTGTCGGAAAAAACGTATGAACTCTTAGAGTCCTATGTTGACAACAGACTATTTCCAGTGAGATACGGGAGCGAATACTCAGAATTCAAAGAAATACAAGCCGGCGCTCCACAAGGTAGCGTCCTCGGTCCAACACTGTTTTTACTTTTTACAAGAGATGTACCTCAAGAAGAGACAACGACTGTAGCCACGTTCGCTGACGACACGGCTATCCTCGCTACGGATAAGACAGTCGAACTATCAACGGGAAAACTCCAACGCGCTTTGAATAAAATATGCGAATGGACAAAGGCCTGGCGAATCCTCCTAAATGAGACAAAATCAACGCATGTAAATTTTACTTACAAGAGGGTAATCAACTTACCTCTATTTATAAACTCGGTACAAATTCCGTACGCAAACGAGGCGAAATATTTAGGCATGACCCTAGACGCAAAACTTAAGTGGAAGCCACACGTTAAAAAGAAACGCGATGAACTTGAAATCAAGCTACGAGAACTGAATTGGCTTATCGGACGTTATTCGAAACTAAGCGTATATAACAAACTGCTATTGTATAAGCAAGTGCTAAAACCATCTTGGACGTACGGTATACAACTTTGGGGTTGTACCAAACCAAGCAACATATCTATTTTAGAAACTTTTCAGAATAAGACACTAAGAGCAATCGTAAATGCTCCATGGTATATAAGAAATAGCGATTTACATCGAGATCTAGGCATCGCAACCGTGACTGACGAAGTAAGAAACTTTGCTCGCAAACTTCACACTCGCCTTCACGGCCATTGCAACCACGAAATAATCCGAACTCTGGATCAGACAAATCTTGCACGCCGACTACAACGAACAAGACCGTTGGATCTAGCGTCGTAAGAGGAAACCGCACATAATGACGGTATTGCAGGTGCTTTCGTTGGAAGGTAGCCTGCCAAACGCGATTACTATACAGAAGCACGAACTACTTGTTAAGGAAACTTAGTCGTAGTCTTACAAAGATTGGGAGGTTTTTTAGTGAGTAAGAATCTCACACTACTATGAGCACGCGCGTTCGATTCTCATAGTACCTATGAAGGTTTTTACCTACCCACGGAAAAAAAAAAAAAAAAAACAATATAGGTATATTTTTAAAATAATAAAGACTTTTAATTTAAAACTGGTTACAAAGTGGGCGTGGTCAGTTTTGGTAGCAGGCACGTCTGTGGACGGATTCGACTAATTTTCTAACTTGATCTGGTTAAATGCATTTTCAGCTCAGCTACCAAACTTACGAGATCATCCGAATTTCGGAGTCAAACTGTGAACCCGAAATTAGTTCATCAGAAAATTTCGATCCGAGATTAATCTTGGTTGAACTCCCCACATTTGGTGAGTTTAACCGGAATCAAACTCTGGAAAACAGTTCGTAAAGTGAGAAATGGGAGAATCAATTATTTGGAGAGTCGGAGATTTTAACAATTTTAATGACAAAGTTAACTCTGCACTGGAAAGCTTAGGTATAACTCCAGTTTTGCTCCGGGATTAACAGGTCTCGGTTAAAGTTGGGCTTAACTCTACACTGACAAACTGGCCCTAAAAGGTCTTACTAGTCAACGTGGGTCCTAAAAGGTCTTACTAGTCTACGTGCTGCGTTGCAAACTATGCGGTAAACTTAATATGGCCTGGGGTCGCCGTATAAAATTTTTGGGCAAATTGACAGGTGTCTGGGTGACTGAAAAATCAGGCGAATGTAACCTGGTTGGAAAGGTACATCTTTTGAAGGCACGGAGCGAACTCTGGATCTAGCAGTTCCAAGGATTTTGCATGATGCCAATTGTCAGGCACCATTCAGGTGGACTGTAAAAAGCCCACTTCCACTGCGTAATTTCTGGAAAAGGACACCAAACAAGAAGACATGCGAATACTGCACAGTTGGTAAGACTTTCGTCGTATGTGTCAAGCTTCGGCCTCAAGCCATCAGCCGACTCAATTGCCAGCCAAGGTAGGCCAAAGAACATCTTAAGCTATCTTGTTGCCAACAACCTTTCGCAATCATACCCCGTACTCAAAATTCCTACGCCTTTTTGTAGTTCGCCTCTTCTAAGTGCCCAGATTCAACTGTAAAACTGAACTGGTGATGGAGCTTCCGAACGTCGCTGAACTCCTTTTTTGCTGTGCAAACGAACATATCATATGCAAGGATCTCCACTTCGTATCGGAGCCGGAAAAAATCGGAATGTTGACGGTCTAAAGCCGAAGGTCATCTGGTGAAGCAAAGGTGGACTCGTTTGCCATTTGTGCTAGACGCGACGAACACAGATCAATTGCATCCAGCAACTCAACAAATTAAAAATAAAGCTTCTTTTTAGGCAACTCAAAATAATCATACCAGTCATATCAATATTGCCTTGTCCTTCCCAGAGAGGCGTATAAAGGCAGACATTTCCAGAATGTTGTGATTGTTGTTTAAGAAGTTTGAACTAGACCAAAACGAAAGGTATGCTTGATACAGATCAGGGAATGCGGGGGTAAAATCCAACATCCCTTGCAACATCCCTTTTTTTAATACGAATATCTGTATGGGCAGATACCTATATCGGAAGAAATAGAAAGATATGTCCCCTGAGCTGACGGCGTTCCTCGGCTTTGTAAGTTACTGTAAGCCTGAACCGCACAAATTTATGTACCCTAATTCGAAACTCCTTTAGCTGGAAATACCTCAGGAAAGTTCCTGCATACTCGTATGTTAAATATATTTTTTGAAAACTAATATCTTAACTGCAGAATGTCGGCGGATAAGTATTTCTTCGAAAGTATCTATAGTAGTTTGCTTTCCAAGGATTTGATTTGCTACAGGAGAAAAGCCTTCGATACACATGTACGTATATACATATAGACATGAGTTTATGTATAAGCACCTAAGCATATACCAACTTACATGTGATAAGCCCTGGGCAAAACAATTTATTTTAGGAGCAAGTACCTAGAGATGCCAGAGCAAAGCGGTAGACCTCCCATCTTACTATTGTGTTCCCAAAGAAGGGATTTGGATTTGCCATAAGTAACCAACATATTTCTACCACCACACGGCCACCACCACCACCGTCACACAACAACTATACCGTCAACCGCCACCATCATTGCTGCGAACAAAAACGGAAGAAAACAGTTATAGCTATTCACGTGTAGGTACGATTGACAAAACCCCAAAACCAAAGCTTGTACAAGGATACCAACTTTTAATAGCTTCCCTGCCATGCAGCCATCCTTGATACGGCAGATAAAGATGCTACCATTTAAACTTAAGATAGGATTATTTCTGTATTCAAATGAAATGGAAAATTAGAAAAGATGTATAGGACGAAATTAAAGGAGAGGCAAAAAAAAAAGAAAGAAATAAGGTATTTACCTTGATTCGTGGAATCCAGCCAGGACTATACTCGTTCTGTGTGTTGGCATATTAAGCTCTCCGTGTAGATATAGTGTATAGGTAGCTAGGTGCGGGTTAGAATGGGTGGATGTATGAAGAAGCAGTGTGGGTGGGACGAATGGAATGACATGTGGAATGAAAAAGGATAATTAAACCGTCCCATGTCGAAGCCAGATGGGTGTGGGTAAATATATATGAAGTAGTCAGGATGGAATTATTTGAAAGATTTAGAGGTCCTTCGCTGTTGCCATATCTGACACACACTTATACACAGACATGTGTGCGATTTGTTATCCTCTGGTTGATGTTAGTTCTTACTTTGAAGTTTGCGCTTATCTCCTGGGAAACATGCTGGATAGGATAATTTTATAATAAATGCCGAATGAGATACGTTAAGCACACACTCACCAAAGAACGAACGAAGTAGCACTGATGATGGCGCTACTGGGTCTGCTATGTTGTTTGAGTAAGTCAGTTGGAGGATGAGGGAGAATTATGGGCTCCTATAAAGAGCTGCCACCCGCCACTCTATGTGATTTTCGTGATTCGGGTTCTTCTTAATGCTACTCGAAAGGACAACAGAAATTCTTGAGAAAACTTTACCCATATGTGCGCGGCTATGGCATGTGTAGTCAGTACCTAGGTATATCTGTACCACACGGAAGGGGATAGCTAGCAGCGTTTAGACAAAATGGATGGTCTGAGTGAGCTTAACCAAGTTATAGGAAATAAGACCCTGCTAAGAGACTAATGCTCGCAATAATGCGTACCAGCACGGCATTATTCTTTCCAAACTGTGGACCTAGAAAACGATAATGTCTAGAGTATGGAAGATTTTGAGGTTTGCAAAGACCACTTCTGCAGACTGTAAAAAGGCGAAGACGAATCAAATACCGCTGTCAGGCAGAACGAATCATTCAACCCGGGCGAAGACTTTACCGAGGAAGCATACGAACAATATCGCCACCGACCTGGATGAAGTGAAAGAAGCTGTGTCTAAGCTCAAGCGCAACAAAGCAGCCGAACCCTTTAAATCCGCTGGCGATGACCTGGCTAGGAGCGTGCACCAGATCATCCGCAAGATATGGTCGGAGGAAAGCATGCCCGATGAATGGAACCTCAGCGTTTTTTGCCCGATCCTAAAGAAAGGAGACCCTCTGAATTGTGCCAACAACAGAGACATCAGTCGTCTTAACATCGCATTCAAGATCTTTTCTGAATGCCTGAAGAAGTTTGTCAGAAAGCTGATAGGCACATATCGGTGGGGCTTTAGGCCAGAAAAGCCCACCATCGACCAAACATTCACACTGCAGCTGCGGCAGATCTTGGAGATAACCCAGGAATTCCAAATCGATACTCAATACCTTTTCTTTGATATCAAAACCGCGTATGGCAGCATTTGTAAGGACGAGCTGTATGGTGCAATGTCTAGAAGGATGACAATGGAAATCTCACGCAAAGACCTCACCGACCCCCTTGATGTCAAAAAAGGATTTAGACAAGGCAAAGCGCTGTCATGCGACTTCTTTAACATCATACTTGAGAGAATTGTGCAGAACTCTCGCGCCAACACCAGAGGTACAATCTTTCAAAAGTCGTTTTAACTACTCGCATGCGCAGACGACATAATCAGAAGAACAAAGCGTGATGTCAGTGAAGCCTTCGGCGGCAAATTAGCAGTCAACGAGAGCAAACCCAAGTATGTGCTGTCATCAAGAAAAGACATCCAACACCAACGTCTTGGACAAAACATCACCATCGACAGCTATAACTTCGAGGCAGTTAGGAACTTTGTCTTACCCAACTGCAGGCCCTAATGTAGCATTGCAACAGCCCTAGTGGAGCTTCCACATGCCACTGCTCATCGGGTGCGAGTATAATAATAGAGGTAAGTGTTTCCTAGAATTCAAACTTAGCTCTTCCCTAGACATATATAATGTAGGAAACATACCCACTTTTGTGACTAGGGTAAGATAGGAAGTTCTTGACCTCACTTCCTGTCGATAAGATATTGGAAAGTATCGAATTAACCATCGCTGTCGGATCATAGAATAATCCTATTTGATCTCGACAGCACAGGTTCCATTCGAAATCTGGTAAGAAATCAAAGAAAGACAAACTGGGAAGCTTTCAAGGAAAATCTTGGAAGCAACCTGGAGCAAATTGACGTAAGACAAGCTCCATCCCACTGTCTAAGTCTAGAAAACGCAGTAGAGGGCATCACAAGAGCCAGCACTTAGTCCTGCACTTAGTCCCGCACTTATTCCTGCACTTAGCCAGCACTTAGTCCTTCACTTAGTCCAGCACTTAGTCCAGCACTTAGTCCAGCACTTAGTCCAGCACTTAGCCAGCACTCAGTCCTCTTAGCATGAATCGGAGAGCCAAGGAAGTGCCATGGTGGAGCAATTACCTATCAAAACTAAGATCTGAGACGCGAAAGCTGTTTAATTTGGCTAAGCGAAACGGAGACTGGCAGAGCTACAGAGAGGCACTAACCAACTACAATAAACAAATAAGGAAAGCTAAAAGAAATAGCTTCAGGAAATTCTGAGACAATAACTAGCACTCCCTGTGCAGCAAGACTACACAAGGCTCTTGCAAAATCAGGTGGACTGCCTATGCCTCTAAAGTATGAGAAACAGAGAGCACTGCTGCTCCTAGAAACTCATTTCCCTAGAAGCTCTCCAGACACTTATGTCTGCAGCAGGACCAACACGTCGAGACCTCGGAGGGAAGACTGACATACAGCAAAGGCCCTTTGCTCTAGAGGCCGACTAGAGTGGGCAATAAACTCCTTTCAACCTTTTAGGTCACCAAGTGTAGACGGCATCTCACCAGCCCTTTTACAAAATAGGCAAGAAATGCTTCTCCCACACTTGGTAAGAATAGCAAAAAGTAGTCTTGCCCTGGGTTGTGGGGTGCCGTGGCGTAGTGGTTAGTGTGTTTGCTTACTGCGCCGGAGGTCTGGGTTCAAATCCTGCATTGTCACCTAAAAAAAAAAAAACTTTTTCTTTTTCACGTTCCCTACCTCCGCGAGGGTCTGACAAGCCCTCCGAGAGTATCATATGTCTTGAAAAACTTCTCAAGGTGCCGTTCGGATTCGGCAGAAAATTGTAGGTCCCCTTGTATGTGCAGAAATTAACTGGTTCACCTGGAGCTGTAGCGCCACTCTATTTATTTATTTATATAGTCTTGCACTGGGATACATACCGAACCAGTGGAGACGGTCAAAGGTTGTATTTATTCCAAAAGTCGGGAAAAAAGACCCTTAAGGAGTCTTAAGGAAAGAGTTTAACATCGTTTCTTTCAAAAACAATGAAAAAAGCAGTCGACAATTACCTTAGAGAAGAAGTGCTAAATAACTTCCCTCTTCACCACCGCCAGCATGCGTAGAGAGCGGACAGATCTACCGAGACCGCTCTATATCAAATGACGGTAATTATCCAAAATGCTCTTGACACCAAAGAGACATAGTAATTTGTGCCTTCCTAGATATCGAAGGGGCATTTGACAATACTTCACACGAAGCCATCAGGCGAGCCCTAGATAGGAAGGGAGTTGCACAGTTGCCAGATGGATGCAGGCACTGCTGAGCACAAGATCAGTGGAGACGCATACATCGCAGGAAATTATCAAGGTCAGCACAACAAGAGGGCGCCCACAAGGAGGAGTCTTGCCACCACTCATGTGGAGCCTAGTTGTGGATGAACTACATGATACATTAACCAATCTTGGCATCAGCTGTCAGGCATATGCTGATAATATAGTATGAATTGCCAGGGGAAAGTTTGAAGCAACGCTCTGTGAAATTATTCAAGGAGCACTCTAAACCGTCCAAAAATGGTGCAACACAGCCGGGCTTAATCTTAACCCGGCTAAGACAACCATAGTACCATTCACAAGGAAAAGAAATACTCAAATGAAACCTATAAGACTATCGGGCAAGACACTGATACCACTCAAAGAGGTAAAATATTTAGGTTTAACCCTAGACAGTAAACTCATCTGGAAAACGCACACAGAAGAGATCTCCAGAAAAGCTACTCGTGCTCTTATGATATGCAGGAGCCTTGCGGGTTAGTCTTGGGGATGTAGCCCGAACATCATAAGATGGATGTACACTGCCATAGTGAGACCGCGATGATTACTTACGGAGCAGTAGCATGGGCAAAACGAACAAGCCTGAGCACAACAGAGTGCAAAGACCGGCATGCCTCTGCATAACCGGAGCTATGCGAACGTGTCCGACCGCAGCCATTGAAGTGCTTTTGGAACTGACACCACTACACATCGTGGCTGAGAAAACCGCTAGGAAAACGATCCTCAGGATGGCTAAAAAGGGGACTGGGAGGAAGAGGTGCATTGCGTCGAAGGAATTTGATGCACTTCTCGATAATCTCCCCCTTCTGGCTATCCCTAAGGATGACAGTTTGCGGAAGTTTAGCTTCGAAAAAAACTTCACCGTGAAGCTCAGCACCAAAAAGAGCTGGAGCAATGAATCCACAACATAAAGACTGAGCAACAGCACCATTAAATGGTATACAGATGGGTCAAAAACTGATGATGGCTCTGGTGCAGGAGTATTTGGACCAAGAACAAAATACTCGAATCCATGGCTAATTACACCAGCATCCTCCAAGCGGAAATATACGCTGTAGACAGAAGTGTTCAATTCAGTCTTGACAGAAATTACAGGAATTGCGACATAGCAACAATGCCCGACAGCCAGGCAGCCATTAAGGCGCTTAAGGCCCAGATAGTCAGGTCCAAACTTGTATGTGACTGCCTATCTGACAAGCTTAATGATCTGGGTAAGGTCAATAAAGTGACCCTTTACTGGGTACCTGGCCATGTTGGAATAGAGGGGAATGAAGCGGACTCCTTGACAAGACGAGAAGCAGCAGAACCCTTCATAGGACCTGAACGTTTCTGCGGGATACCCTCAAGGATACACCCTCAAGGAAGAATTCAGGAAAACTAAGAAGGCAAACCGAGCTGAGATGTGGGAAAGCCTTCAAGGTCTTAGGCAAGCAAAGAAACTTCTAGGGAACTATAACCAGAGAAGATTCAAAGCAAATAATCTATGCATTCTCACAGGGTTCCTAACGGGGCATTGTAAGCTCAGGGAATACTTAAGGAAAATTGGTGTAACGGAGGAACCCTCTTGCAGATTTTGTGATGAGGCTAGCGAAACTTCGGAACACATTTTGCAATCCTGTGGGGCTCTGAACCATAAGAGAATGAAATGTCTGGGCCAACACCAGATACCAGACAGAGAGATACCCACCTTGGTACCACTTCTCATTTTCAGATTCCTACGTGAAACTGGACTAGAGAATGTGCTAGAAGGATGAGTTCTTTCAGCCAAGGCCAAACAGGAGCACATACCCTCGGTATATTTAAGAAATGAGTTATAGTATGAGGGGAGCTCCTTTAAGGGAAGAAATCTCTCCAAGGCTTAGTAGGGGGTACAATAGACCAACAGATCGCAGTGCAAAACCCAACTTAATAATAATAATATTAATAGGGACTTTGTCTACCTGGGTTCCGCTATCCATTCAGACGTGACACCAGCGCTAAAATCAAACGAAGGATAACTCTTGCCAATCCTTGTTTCGTTGGGCTTAGAAGCCAGTTGAGTAGCAAAGCAGTCTCTCGAGCAACTAAAGTATCCATGTATAAGAAGACCCTTATCATCCCACTCCTGCCCTACGGTGCAGAAGCATGGACCCTGTCAAAGGCGGATGAAAACACTTTAGGCTGCTTCAACACGAAAATTCTTCTGACCATTTACGGTCCTGTCTGCATAGACGAAGAGTGGGGAAGGAGATATAACATCGAACGGCACAGGCTGTACAGCGACACCAGCCTATAGCCAGAAGAGTCGAAATACAACGTCTACGTAAGCTGGGTCATCCAGAAGTCTGGAAAATCTTCGAATCCACCCCGAAGGGATGGCGCAGCAGAGAAGCACCGAGACTCAGGTGGCGCACGCAAGTTGAAGGGGACCTCATACAACTTCGGCTGCGTAACTGGAGACGGCTAGCTAGAGACAGAGTTGGCTGGCGAAACTTGTTGGCCCAGGTCCACCTCGGACAGTAGCGCCACCTTAAGTAAGTAAGTAAGTAGGAATGTAATCTAGAATAGTGTCCGGTGTACCTTATGTGCTAAACGTCATTTCTTTTTCTTTCCTTAGTGAGGCTTTAACGCAGCCGAAAGCTATGTTTTTTTTTTTGCAAAATTATAGGATTCGCTTTAATTCCGCCTTTAAATGTGGGCATGGCCTAAAATTTTGTATGAACCAAATGTAGAATTAAAATTTTTCTACATGTATTAAATTATTTTTTTTCGATTTTAAGCAAAAATATTGAATTCAATGCGCTTTAAAAAATTACCCTTTGAATCGATGCCACGCCCACAAGTAAGGCGCTTAAAATTTTTTTTTGTGTGTCTTACAATAAACAGGGGAAAATAAATATCAAATTTCAGGTTTTTAAGACGTCTTACAGTTTTGAAAGCTCTGGAGGTAGTTGCACATTTAAAGCGTTTGTGGGCGTGTCTGTGGGTAGACTTAAAAAATTTTAACACTTGTAGGTATTGCTTCCCATAGCACTGAGCTTAGAAACCAAATTTCAGCTTCCTAGGTTAGAATTTGAGGCCTAAAAACGTGTGATATACAAACAGGCTGACGGACGTGTTCGATTCAGAATTCAGTCTCATTCGGTCTCAACCATTATGTCCTTGAGGTCTAAGGCGCCTACAAACTATGTGACAACTTAATATGCCCCCATATGGGATGGGGTATAAAAAACACCAGTTTCAAAGGCCCTCAATCGAAATTAAGACTACAACAACAAATTTAGTTCAAATGAAAAATAATTATGCGTATGCGACTTAAGCCTTGGGAAAATGAAGTTATTCGAAAGGAGCTATTGAAACCATGTCAACTGCGTTAAAGCTTAATTATTTCGCACGAAGAAGACGGAAGTTGTGGAAATAAATTTTCTGCTTAAGCTGAGCCTTTATTGGCTTTTCAGTTTGAAAATTAAGTTATTACAATAATTTCGAGTGCCGTTTTCCACTAATTTATATCAACTTCATCACATAAAAGTTGTAAGCTCCTTAGCTTCTCCCCTGCATCAAACACATCAGGAAGCACCACTACTTCTAAGTCCACTAAAGATCCAACCGCATTTAGAGGCTGGTGAAATGTCATCTTTGGAGGTTTAAAGTATATTTTTACGCTCCGTACAGCAAGGCTCTGGGGTAAAGACAGCCCAGAAATAATCTTTCGTTTGGAAAAACTCCATTGAATTTCTTAAATCCTTAAGTTAGTTCTTAAATCACGCTATAGTTAAAATTGATGATGGGTTCGATATTTAGTTGGAACTGCATAGATTTTCCAGGAACTGAGGGTTCTTGTCCTCTTGCAGCTTGCCTTTTAAAGGCAGAAACTCTTGTGGCTCTTGTGGAGTCCGCTGAAGATCCAACCGCAAAAAACGGTTTACAAAGTGCAATTTTTGGAGGTTTTAGGTTAATTTTTATGCCTTTAAATTAAACTGGCCTTTTGGGTCTGTTGATTTTAGAGCCTCCCATAATCTACCAGATATGCAGCCCAGGTGCAAGGTTTAAAACTCAATAAAGTTATGTCTGCCACGAACGCATAGGGGATAGTATGGGTTGCATGTAGGTATGCTTGATATAAGGCCCTTCAACCTTCCGCATGTAATGCGTGCCCGTATATTATATGCTTGTCTGGTCTGCCAATTATAATTAATGGCTATTGAAAAACTCTGCCATTCTCTATATATGAGTGCACCTCGAACTTTCAAGTATAAATCATTTTCTCGTCTGCATCCTGCGAACGCGACTTTATTCCCTTAGTCCGAATTACCTCTGTCGTATATGCAATCGACATCTTGTGATGCGTGCATGCCAACCAGCCTCAGACACATGCCTACATCTATCTCAAATGCATAATGCTCGCATATACCTTGTATCTGTATCTAAATACTAAATGCATGCACATTTCAAGTACCGCCAGCAAGTCTCTAAATCGGTACAAACACATAATATCTACAATCTACATGTATATACCTACGCAAAACGATGCACAAGCACATCCTTTGTAGTCCCAGTAGGAGGCGGCGTGGTTCTTGTGCGGTACGTGCGGTTGTCGTCATCCTCATCGTTGGCTGAATCCTGAATATGCTGCTTGTCTTTTGTTATATCTGTATACGAACGCTGCCTCCTCTTGTGGGTCTTATTTGCTGGTGCACAATCATAATGCCCCACGGTTTTATACAAGTTGGCAAATAAACTAAGCAGTCTCCCATAGCACTGTGCACTAGTCCGCTTTGATATGCTAATCCTGGTCTTTATCTATATATGTGCTTGACATTATTGTTGACTAACTTGCCTCTGAAATGGTAATTAGACAGAATGGGATAATTTCGAGTAGACGACGAAAGGACGAGGCATATTCTGCCCAAAGATGCATTCACAGCCCAACAGAGCTCTAAACAGCATCTAACAGGATCGCCTTTCAGTCGCAACCCCGGAACCGTAATCCGCCCAAAAGTCCGCCAAACAAAGGGTCATCCGCAGAGCTAATAATTCATGCCATGATCTGACCATGTTTTGACCAGAAGCCTAAAACAAAATATTTTTCACTATACCGAAGAGAATCCTTCCGCATGGGGACGATGGACTTCTCATAAATCTTTGATTTATGGCTCTTTAATGGAGATGACTCCGAATGGCTCGACCATTACACTCACTCCCGTGGCACGCTTCATGATGTGTACACACTAATTGCGCACACTGACCATTGGTCACATTCACGCAGAGGGGTTAACGTCTGGCTTGGCCCCGTTCCACTAGATATTTCATCCGCATAATCTGGACATGAGCTATAAACAAGGATATGGGTTGTAACTGTGTTGACGAGTGAGCGGTGTACACAGGCAAACAACTTCGGCCAGGGGGTTGCTGGCGCAGCTGGATGGCACATGGCTGGAGGGATCAGTCTGCGTATGAAGGTAGATTTTGAGGGATGAAAGGTCAGTGTGCGAACTGTTCGGACTCAATTGACCCCTAGTTCGTTCGTTGGTAATGTTTATTTGATAATGCGGCGCGTAGCAAGGCGAGTGCATCACAAATATAGGACTTGTTCTCCAAGCCTGCGTCGACTCTTGACCATTGGTCACTGCGCACACGTTGGCATCGGGTGGTGCACAACGTAGGAAGCCCCTTTTTTGTGTATAGGACCTTCTTAAGGCGATCTTTTCTGGTTCATAAATTTATTTAACAGATCAGTGAGCTTGAACTTGGATGCTGGTTTTACTAATAAGGCGCAAGGAAATCGACTGTTTTAATTATAATCGAGTTTAAGGCAAGGTTTTAGGAAAAGAGCCAATCTGACTGCATAATGGGGTGCGATGCTCACGATGGGGGTTGTTTTTGGTCGTTTCGTTGTCATAGCAAAAGCTCATTGCTTATGTAATTAGCTGTTCCATGCGAAGGCTTATAGAACCTGCAGACACGTTTCAAAGTAGATATGTATCTCACAAGTCCCATGAGTTTCAATTTATGCTGCATATTATTTATTTGGAAATATTTATTGTTCATTGACAAGCACCGATATAGCATAGCGAAGTAAACACCGAAAACGTTTGGGAAGCTAAAGTAAACAACCGCACAGAGTTTTATAAAAAACACGAATTTTCAAACAGACAGAGAAGTTTAAGTATCTCGGGGTCTATTTCACGATAGATGAAAGGATTGATACTGAGGTATCCTGTGATTGGCCAAACTGGAGCAATAGTAAAGGAACTCGCTAGCCGGTCATCAGGAAAGCGAGTGGAAGCAAAGATCTCACTTTTTAATTAAGTGTTCGTTCCAACACTCATCTATGGTCATGAAATTTGGGTAATGACCGAAAAAATTAGATCGCGGGTACAAGCTGCCGAAATGAGATTCCTGAGGTGCGTTGCTGGTGTAACTCGTAGGGATAGAGTGAGAAACGTCAGTATTCGTGGGAATCTTAATGTTGAGCAGCTACTTTTTCGGGTGGAACGATAAATTCTTCGATGGTTTGAGCACGTTTTTTGCAAGCCAGGTCCTGCAAGGCAGGTCATGTTAGCCAAGATGCGAACGCATCGCCCTCTGGTAGGCCAAGAAACGGGTGGTGGGGTCAGGTTAAGAACATCTCCGAGTCCCGCCTGTGTCTCTTGAGTTGAGGAGGATCGGGAACGATAGAAGGACCATTTAGCCGCCCTCGATTGATTGATTGACACGAATGGAATCTTGAAACCTTTAACACATATTCCCAAGTGCTCTGATACCAAACCAAGCCCTAACAGCTACAAATATTGAAACAATAAGGGTCATTATCTGTGTGGGAACGGGCTGTAGACTCATTCAACCATATAAGTCAGCTGGACCTGACGAAATTCTTGCCATTATGCTACAGAAGACAAAAACATTAATCAGCTCGAGGGTAACTTATATTTTCCGAAGATTTCTCATACATGAATACTTTCCCAAAGGATGGCGAATTAAAGTAAGCTTCATCTCTAAAGCAGGGAAAAACAGCCACCGTCAGGCAAAAGACTATAGGCCTAGAAGTTGATCATCCTTTCTGCTGAAAGCTCTCGAGAGATTCCTAGACAACCATTTTTGCCCTCTAACCACCTGTCCTCTAATCAAAACGCTTATCTAAAAGGCAGATCGATAAAGATAGCGCTACACGACGCAGTACAGAAGCGTCACTGTAAGCTAAAGAACTCCCCCCTTGCAGCATTCCTTGACATCGGGGGGGCATTAAACAATGTAACCACCAAAGTCATTGAGAACACGCTCAAAGGCATACTGGAGCCATCAAGGTGGCACCTATCTTATGGTCGCAATGCTAAAGCACCGAATATGAACATCAAACCTAGATGACTGCATAAAAGAATGGCTACCCCTCACCTCTCATATGGCTTCTAGTAATAAATAAAATATATTTAATGAAGCTCAGCAACTCACCGATAAAGCCCATCGCTTAGGCCGACGACCTTGTTGACCTGGGAACTCTTGTTGATCTGATGCGCTTAATAGGCCTTAGCGCCAACCCGGCAAAAACAGAGCGTGTCCTCTTCACAAACAGGAGGTCAATACCGGTTGTAGAGCTGCCATCACTCGAAGGCTTAGCTCTTCAGCTATCTAAAAGTGTCAAATATCTGGGTATCATCCTAGACAGTGAGCTAAGCTGGAGTTCAAACACAGAACAAAGAGTTTAAAAAGAATCCCCTAAAATATCAAACTGGTTCTACACAGCTATAGTCCAGAACTATACTCAGCTATAACCAAGCAGAAAGATTTCAAAGCCTTTACTAAGGTATAAAGATTAGCTTGTCTCGCCACTGCAGGTGCTCTGAGATGTATGCCTACCATGACCATCCGTAAATCTCAGAGCCCATAGCCGCAAGAGTGAAAGCAGGCCACAATCTGTTGGGAAAGCACTGCGGATAATTGAGAATCACGAATAACAACTCCATTTGCAGGGGCTGTGATGATCCAGAAGCGGAAGAAGATGTGAAACACATCCTCTGCCAGTGTCCAAGTGGCAGCAGGCAACGTTTGCAACCTCCCGGGCCAATGTTGCTTTGAGGAGCTGAACGAGCTTGCAAGTACATCGGTGGCGAATATTGTGAAGCTCAGCAAGTTTCTCTTAGTAGCCCATCCGCTGAGTCCAATTTTGGCATGCTCTTTCACACACATCGGCCGGTATCTCACGAATGAATGCATGGATGTTGGCTTCCAGTGCGTCAATCGAAGCGGGCTTGTCCCTATAGACATTAGCCTTGACATACCCCCACAAAAAATAATCTAATGGTGTCAAATCGCACGATCTAGGCGGCCAATTGACCGGCCCGAAACGTGAAATTAACTGTTCACCAAACTCGCCGACCATAAAATGGAAGCAGCGCGCGATGAACATTTCGAACCGAGCACGAATTTTGATAGTAAAATTCAATAATTTGCAAGCGTTGTTCATTTGTAAGACGATCCATGGTTAAATTGCAAACCAAACTGAAGCTGTTTGACAGTGACACAAGGTACTTAACACACGTCAGCTGTCAAAACCAGTGTTGCCAAAACCAAACCAGCTAAAAAATCACCCTTTATTTAAACAGACTAAGTATCATTTACACAAAAATCTTTTCTCATTACAGTTATTCTCCTTAGGTATAGTCTGTCGCTTAGGGAATTCGTAGGCCTACGCGAGTTGATGGCTTTTGCAAGATTTAAAAAAGGTTTAACGGTAACTAAAAAAAATTTCAAAACTGCTGTTTTATGGATTTTAAATTTTAAAAATTTTAAAAAAATGTTTAAGAAAACGCATGTCCTTCCCTCTATGTTTGAAACGGTAATTGCAAAAGTTTGAAATAAAAAGCGGACGTAGTTCATCTTGAGAAATAAAAAAAAAGCTATAACAGTTTTGAAATAGTAAATGATTTCCTACATGTGCTTGAAAGCACTTTAGTTCATCATCATCATCATCATTTTGTAACGTGCATAAAAATTCATGTTTTGAAGCTTGGATGTTAAAGCTTTGTATAACCCTACCACAATTTAATCCACCCATAGGACCAAAAGTTACAGGGCAGTTCGGCCCGTCCTGGCAGAGGTGCAATAGGGGTGTTCCGAACTGTAAGCCGCCATAGGCCTGCTTGTTGTTGCGCAAACTAGCTCGTCGTTTGGAGTGGGATCTTGCGACTCAGAAACGGGACGGTGTTACGTTTATTTCAGGCCTAGAAAACACTAAAAATGCCATGATGGAAAGTCGGATAGGTGTTAGCCGACCAAAATACAGAAGAAGGAATAAAAAAAAAACCTAGATAAAAAAAAATGAGATCCCGAATGAAGATCTAATTGATAGGCACGTAATTAAAAGTCTTTTACATGAGTAGTTTTTTTTTTGGCTTGATTAGGGTATGCACTTTTTTCTCACGTATTAGGTATACGAGTGGGCACTTTTACTAAAGGCTATTTTCACTGTGTTGTTAGGAGTCTGAGTTAGAAATCTTTCATTGCGGCGATCAGCAAACGTGGACAAGAAAACTTAGGAAAATTTAAGTAAGAACTTTAAGAACTTTAGAGACTTGTCACACACAGTCTGTTTTAATGAAAAGTATTTATTTTTTTCCGCGCTACCCGTCACGACAGCAGTCTTTGCTGTACCCGATCTGCTCCGGAACCAAAAGCTGACTCACTAATCTAGTGCAGTTGCTGATCAGCTTGGCTCGGTTGGCCTTGAATTTTGGGTTTTTCCCTAGAGCGATGAGTCCAAAATTTTCCATCGTCTTATAACCAAACGGTGTATCTCTTATTTTTTTTTCATTACCATGGCATTTGGTGTTACCAGGACTCTCTCTCCACTGAGCCCTCGACGGATAGTCCAGCGTTGATGGTCAGAGAGTGCATATGATTTGACTTAGCCACGCCCAATTCGGAGTTAGGGGAAAGTAGGGGAGGTTGGGGTTAGATGCTACCCTGATGTCTCTGGGTAGTGTTAGCTGACATGGGATTTTTTTTTTTCTCTTTGTTAAATAAATTTTCGCTCAATTGTCCCTACGCCTGCTAAAGTGGTTGACATGGTTTCCTACAATTTTCGAATGCCGCTTATCCATTAAAAGGGTCGCGGAGCGAGGGTGGCCAAATGGTCCTTCAATCTTTCTCGATCCTCCGCCACCAACTCTTGCGTTGGTAGTCCCGCTTGGTAGAGTGGATTCATCATAAGCCCGGGCATTGCGATGTACATCCCGCGTGTGCTGGTTGGAGTGGAGCACTCACTCTGCTTATGATCCAGGTTCGGCGATGGTTTTACCCGTTGGCCTGATGGGAGACGGGTGTGGAGAATGTTCTCGCATTCTATAAAGTGGTATGGCGATGATAGTCCCGCCTACCATTATTGGATTGGACCCTGGAGAGTGAAGTCTTCATGGGTAGTGTTTCCTATTCCAGACCAATGGCAGGTCGAGGGATTTTTTCTGGGCAGTCACAGTGCACAGAGCTATGATGACGGTTGGATATTTGTAGGCGGTCATACTCTGACACGCTGAGGTAAATTAAGAGGTGTAAGCTGTCAGCGGCACAATCCCCAGGCGCGACTCAGAGAGGTTCGTTACCTAATCCCACCACCTGTTTCTTGGCCTACCAGGGGGACGACGCGCTCGCATCTCGGCTAGCATGACCTGTCTAGGAAGTCTGTCAGGGGGCATGCGAACAACGTGTCCAAGCCATCGAAGAATCGATCGCTCCACTCGGAGAAGTAGCTACTCAACATTAAGATTCCTACGAATACTGACGTTTCTCACTCTGTCCCTTAGAGCAACACCAGCAACGCACCTCAGGAATCTCATTTCGGCAGCTTGTACCCGCGATCTTATTCTTTCGGTCATTACCCAAATTTCATGACCATAGATGAGGGTCGGAACGAACACTGAATTAAAAACTCAGAACTGAAACCCTGCAAGGTCGGGCTTAAGAATAGCCTTGAGGTAAGGTATGCCTGTCGTAAGAGCCGACTGAAATCCACTAGAGGAAGTAATCTTCAGGCATAAGTGATGCTGTCCAGGAGTATAAACTTCTTGTGGGCCCACCCTTGGCAGTAAAGTTATAACTGTAAAAGATGAACCCGAAGGTTTAAATAAAATCCAGCAGCGTCTGTAACATATTGTGCGGCTTGTTGGTCAGCGTCTGATCCCACAGGGACGGCTGAACTTCAAAGAACAGAAATCCAGGAGCGTCTGTTTAGGGACGAGCGGCTTCCTGGTCGACGTCTGTTGTCCGGTCTAGGATCGGCGGAATTTAAACCTGCCAGCTGGGTAATCCAGGGCACCCTTTGGAGCTAGGCCTGAGGGGTGTCAGCATGCGAGCGCTTGGTGGTCGGAATGTCCCGCTCGGAATCCGACCAGGTTTAACCCGAAGAAGTTACGAGCAGCCCGTCAATGGTGCCGCTATCCATTACGGGGGGCGGAGGGGTACATGAGGGCTTAGGTGGAAACTCTACAAATCGACAATGGCACCAACTCAAAATTGGCACTTTGGTTGACTGACTAAAACTAAGTTGCTAGTAAATATGTATACCGTAACTTCTGGGAAACTTGTTTTACATCAACCAAATTTTACGCAAGTACAACCAGAAGAACAGTTACCAACACGACAGATTAGAAAAATAAGAAAATAAACTTAAAGCAGTTTGAATGAAAATATATAAAAAAAATTAAAAAAAAGTTTTGCGCCACCTTATTTTAAGAGGATAGAATAAATGAATAGAGTGGCGCAACAGCTCGAGGTGAACCAGGGCCAACTTCTCAACAATGTATGCTGTGTGTGTTAATTTTCTTCACATACAAAGTAACCTACAATTTTTTACCGGATCCAAACGGCACTTTGAGAAGTTTTTCAAGACAAATGATATTCTCGGAGGGCTTGTCAGACCCTTGCGGATGTGGGGACCGTGCAAAAGAACAAGTCTTCTTTTTCAGGTGACAATGGCAGGATTCGAACCCAGACCTCCGGCGTAGTATTTTAAGAGGAACAAAATGAAAAAATCAGCCAATAAACGGCTGATAAACGTCAGCCGGACGGCGAAAAGTCGTCGATGTGTACATGTAGTGTGAAAGGAGCAATATATTTTCATAGGCCGCTAAAAAAATTTCGCTGTCCAGATTTTTGTAGTCCGGTCGCAAGCGGATAGTGTGAAAAGAGACTTCTTCTTATTCTTCTTTCTAAGACGAAGACGACTTCTTTCTTCTTCTTTTTCGTTATCCAAATTATACCATATAATTTTTTTTGCTTACTTTTCTTTTTTGACGGTTCCATTTAAAAGAACGGTCAGCAGCAGGCGGTGTTGTGTTGTGATCGCCTCACCTAAAATCACTTAACAATCTTTGACCCGCAGTTTTAGGGATTTTTCAGCCAAATTGTCAATCTGGGTCTCATTCCCACCGCTGCTGTAATCAGGTGCCTGATGCTTTCCTTGACAAACATTAAGCACGAAAAGACCGTAAGACTTGCAAACGTTTAGGATATCTTCAGCAGAAAAGTTCCCAGTTCCATACCCCAGTCGACTATGGCAGTCTTCATAGTCCCCGCCTAGTTCGATTTCCCGCCATGTCCGTTCAAGTCTCCGCCTGCAAACAGAAGCTCTTTCTTTGGGATCGCCTCGATGAGAATATAAAAATCTATCCAGAATGCCTCTTTTTTTCTTTGCTTACAACCAACTTGGGGAGTATATGCATTAATGATGTTCCACACCTCACCTTGCATCACCAGCTTGAGAGACATCAACTTGGCATTGATATATTCAAGATGCCATCAAGTAGCTGTGCCGCAAGGATGATACCGATTCCGTTCTTCCGATTTCCGGAGTTCCGCCATTTCGACTCTTGGAAGCACAAGATGTCCACTGCTTATCATCTCCTAAAGTTCATAGCTACGACCAGTCATACTTCCAACACGATTCGGTATATAATTCCGATTTAAAAACTAATTATCATTTTTATTCATGCAAAGTTCTGTGGATCGATCTTAAGATGGACAAAGTGGACTCAATAAAATTCCAGGAAACCTCACGTGGCTCAACCACTCTGCCGAATTGCTCCTGTAGAACCGTTAATGAATTAACACCACCTCAGATCCTGCTGCAGTCTACTGCAAATAAAAAAAAATATTACCAAAAGACGCCTTAATACAAATCAAATAAATAGCTGACAGCCAAACAAACTTTTAAGGAAGAGGATAATATCCTTTATACTTATTATAAGAGCCTTGCTGAGTTCCAAATACACTGTACACAAAAGCGAAAAAAAAAATGCTCTGGTTTGCGCTGTAGGTACTTCCCCAGTGGTATAGGTACTTCCTTTCCGTGAAGGGAAGCTACGAATGCTCAGACGAACATCCTGCGGATTTGCTTAAATTTAATTTATTCAAACATTTTATACATACATAATACAGTCACACACACACACACATATTGCTCAATGCAGATGCTAACCGGAATATTGATTTGTGACATCTCTGCACGATGTGCGCGCCCCGCTCCAGGATGACTCTGTATTATGCATTCACATTCCAAGGACTTGCACTGAATTAATTCGAAAAAAAAATCCTTTCACTCTGATAATAAACAATTAGGGAAAATCGCAAAATGGTATCAGCAGGTGGTCTTGTCGTGTAGCCGCAGTGTCAAAAAGCGTTTGGCATTGTTTTAAGAAGATCCCTTTCTATATGGCATTTCATATTGCCCAGCGGTCTAGCTATATCCTGTGTCAATCAAAATACTTTTGGTGATTGTTTTAAAAGTCAGATACGGTTAGTTGACGAATTGAATGACTTTTAATTCTTCCAGTTTTGTGCTGTGAGCGGTAGAGAATAACCCCTGTGATACCTAAGGAGTCATGTCAAACGTCTCGAGCAACTTCTTTTGAGTTTCTTGTTAAGGGTTCATAAAGTTGAAGTGCACTGTTGACACCACTTTCTGGGAACACGGGGATGACATAAAGAAGGGGAGGAAAAAAAGAAAACGTGCGTGAGTTTGATGGGATTTGTTCTAGTTTCATTTAAATTTTTTTTTCCTTTGAACTCTAAGGGGTTGAGCAATATTCAACCGGTTGTTTAAGTAGGGAATGCAAAGTTTATTTGGGTTTCTTTAAGTGACTGCTATGAGTAGTCTACTGTCCTTAAACAAATTATACCGAAGTTTGCAAGGAGTTGGAAACGATTTAAAACTCTTCAGACATTGCAATAATTTCGTCTTTTTAAACTCAATCCATTTTCTTGAATTCCTTATCCTATAGCTAAGAATTTTCGTTGAAATATCGGAAGGAACGAGCCCCAGCCCCCATCGTAGATAAACACATTCCCTTATGGGAGGACGTAAGTAGGTATACCTATATGTCTCTACACGCACACCCCTGCTGTTAGATAAGCATAGAAGCTCACAATAAAAGGCTTAAATAAATGTTTATGTCACATGAAAACACCCCCAGGCATCACACGGTATGGTGTTCTTATTTAATTACTCAATCTTTTTGTTTGTAATTAATTACAAACATACACACAGACACATGAGTGCAAAGCAAGCCACCCTATTCTAATATTCATTCGTGAACAAAGGAGCCTGTATATTTAAATGGACCGTGATTTTCGGCAAACCCCCATGCGAACGCTTTCAAGTCGACGCGTTTTCATTATATCCAATCCTGGGATAGTGGATCCGTATGTAACACATGAGAACTCTTATTACTTATATGTATAGTTGGGATATTGCTACCTAAATGGATTTTAGTCCTTTACCACGCATGTGTTGCTAGAAAAGGGTTAGCTTTTTGGGATACCGAATAGGAAATTTATGTTAAGTCCTGTGTGGTGAATAGGAGATAAGGATAAGGAATGCCAGGGTATACAGTAATGGCTGACATAATAAAATGGTTTTATTAGGTTTTCACATTGCTAAAGGACATTTTTATGTTTTTTTTTCTGTATTTAATGAGAATAAAGCAAATATTAAGACATAGAATGGACTGCATTACACAAAAAATTACATAAGTTAATTAACACAATTTAAAAGTTTGCAGTAATTTTATTCTTACAGCCGGCGCCCTTAGCAAAATTGACCGACTTTCGATTTCTGGTACAAAATTTTAGTTAGGTTCTGCCAAAATATCTGCAAATTTTTTTCGAATTTGAGTGAAATTTCCGAGAAATCCAGTTTTTAAGATTTAACATGTTAAAAGCGGGTATGGTCGATATTGTGGGCGGTCCAATCTTGGCCTTGTTAAAGGTCTTGGGCCAATATTGCTCAGTATCAACATTTAAGTTCTGTGCTTTATCTAACTTGACCAGAAGGCATTTTGAAATAGAGGTTGTCTCGCATTGAAGCCAGTAGTGGGCGTGGCAGTTGACGGATTGAGCCAATTTTCACACTTTGTCTGGGCAACAAAAGAACCAAGCCGTGTACCAAGCTTCAGCTCTCTAGCTTGATTTTGAAGACCTAAAGCCTTCGCACATACAGACGGACATGGCTTAATCGATTGTCGGTCTCGATCAAATCTCTTAAGGGTCTACGATGATTATTTCACTGGGTTACAAACTATGCATTAAAATTAACATACCCTCGGTCGGGTTTAATAAAAAGAGTACCGCAAAAGCTCGAGTAGAACTAGGGCAGGGCCAACTTCTTAACCATGTATATGCTGTGCGTGTTCTATTCTTTACATACAAGGGGGATAACAATTTTTTGCCGAATCCGAACCGCACTTTGAGAAGCTTTTTTTAAGGCAAATGTTAATTTCGGCGGGTTTGTCAGACAGACCGTTGGACTGTGAAAGCGAACGAGTCTTTTTTTTCAGGTGACAGAGGTAGGATTTAAGCCCTTATCCCCGCATAAAAGGCACACACACTGACTACTACGCCCCGCCATCGGCATCCCGCTAAAAGAAAAATGCATTTGCTGTTTAAAAAAACAACCCTTGTAGCTGAAACAGCAATTCGATATTCGATGCAGGTGTCTAAAAGGTGAAAAGTGATAAAAATGTTTAAAATTTATAGGAACTTAAAACCTGCCTTAGAAGTCATGCGAATCTATTGAAATTCTTAAAACTTATGACTCGGGACCTAAGTTTGTATGGGTTTCATTCATAGTATTATGTTGTTTCGCTAGAAAGCTCGAAAGACCTTATGGTGAAGTCAACACGGACTATGAACGGTCTATATAAACTGTAGCTGATGGTGGGATGAATTTTCAGCTCTATTCAATTTTTAGCTACAATTCCATGGAGAAAATATGCTAGAGTAGGGACAGAGCAGCTACTACAGTTGGAGCCAGATTACGACTTAGAGAACCTTAGTATCACCAGAAACGCCACAGGCGTCAAATTAAATAGGAATGGGAGAAAATTCATAGAAATGTGCGAATCAGTAGGTCTGACCTTAATGAATGGGCGAACGAAAAGTTACTGTGCGGGCAACCTAGCATTTTTTAGAGGTGGGAAGTGGTTGGAGAGACTGCTGGATCTTAAGGTGCAAGCGATGACTTACTCGGATCATTTACCACAGCATGTCTGGAGTTTCAGCCAGCGCCCCCAGAACCGGAGAAAAATCAAGTTTAGCCAAAACTTAAATGGAAAGATAGCTGGCTTCAAAGGTATATAGCTAACCTCAACCGGAGACTCTACTCTATAAGCTCAGAGCAACTGGTTTCACAAAGCGGACTGGATGATCTTCTTAATTGCATAAAGGAAGCAGCTAAACCTATGCAGACAATGGGGAGGCGAAGTCACAACAAACCATGGTTTGATACGGAATGCGATGAGGCGAGGGAGAAATCATTTGAATGCCTGCGTTTGATCAGATCCACGAATACTGATGAAGCCAAGTCAAGATACCATCAGGAAGCTAACATAGTCTACAAATTGTTGTGCAAGGAGAAGCATCAGAGAGAGTATTCGGTAGCATTAGCCCGCAAACTCTCTGAAGCAAGAGACAGTCGATGCTTCTCGAAACTAATAAGATCTCTTAATGGCACGAAATTCGCTAGAGTTATTCAAGTTGAAGCAAGCGTGCTGGCGACTTATTTCGAAAATCTTCTTAACCTACCTTGTACTTCAAAACAGATGCATTTTGCTATGCCATTCGTAGAAAACGTGAGTTTGGATCAACTTATCACGGTACAGGAGGTCATCAAAGTTGTTCAGAGAGGGAACTTAAGAAAAGCACCGGGGGAGGATCGCATACCGTAAGAGTTCTTTAAAAAGGCCAAGGAAGAGTTCTTACAAGAGCTTAAGGAAGGTTCACCAGTGAAGAAAAATGGACGTGGGGAAATGCAGAAATAGAAAAGCTAAAAGGGTGCAAATATCTTGGGCTTACTCTTACGTCGCAACTGTCGTTCAAAAAACATCTGCAGGAAAACTTAAGGAGGCAAAAAGAGCAACCAACTGTAACTGGAAGGGCATACTAAGCAAGAACTGTATTGTACCAAGTGTAAAATATAAACTCTTTGAAGCAGCTGCGAGGTCGGTAATGTGCTATGGTGCTCATGTTTGGAGTTCCTTGGAGTTCGAGGAAGTGGAAAAGCTGCTTCGTTATTTCATTAAGAAAATGTTAAGATTGCCTGAAAACACGCCCAATTATATGAGTCATTTGGAAACTGGTCTTCCACCACTAAACCTATTTACGTTGAAAATGCACACGACATACATCAGATACATTGCATCCCTTCCCAACCATCGACTGCCAAACATAGTTGTCCTTCAATTGCGAAGAGGCTGCATTTCTTTAAGGACTGGTTGGAGCTGGGTGATCAACACAATGTTCCGATCGAAGTGGAAGATTCATCGACATGGGAGAGCGCACACAAGGGCCTGACGAACAACGTTCAGGAATACTTCATCAGGAAACACACTGCAACATAACCTCGGTGAAAGAAACTTTTTTCACGACCAGTTTAGCAAAGAAGCTATTTCTGCTGTTTTCAAGGCAAGAGGAGAACTGGTACATCTGGGTTATATGCCATACAAAGCGGAGCTTGATAATCAGTGCACGCTTTGTAACTTACGGGCAAAGGAGGATGTTTCCCATTTCCTAGGTATTTGTCCTACTTTGAAGGAGATACGCCAAAGTCTATTAAGTTTAAAGTCTATTAAACTATCTTAAGGCTGACGGCTTAAGCCAATGCTCATTGTAAATTGTAAATAATGGAAAAAATTCTTGAAAATAAAACACACTAACTAACTAGCATGGTGTTAAACCTGCCCATATGATAGTACATCATCTTTTTTCCTACAGACCAAGATAATAATTATATGTATCGAAAGGGGCATTTCCTCCATTTTTGGGACGTGACCAAAATTCTTGTTGCTTTTCTATTAATAATCATTTTATTAGCTGCAGGTTACATTAGTCTTCTATTTTGAGGACTATACACGTTAAATACTTTCGACTAAAAGCACTATTCAGAGAGTATGGTCAACACCAATCATAAACCGAGAAAAAAACAAGTGGGAAAGTGCAACACGGCGTATGTAAAAACCTCAGTCCGCCTGCGACGGATTGCAAAATACCCTACACTAACAAAAAAAAGGAAATTGCCACGCCTGCAAAATGTGGGCAGGATATAATTTAACTGTTGAATGCTTTATACTAGGTGGTTGCCCTTACAATGTATGTAAAAGCCCTAGAAGGGAAAAAATTTGTTCTTTCTTCGACGTATCGCAAGCCTTCGGATGGCACGAAGGCTTGATATATAAGCTAAGACAAAACTTGCCGGAAGACATGTTTAGAATATTGAAAAACTATCTTGAAAGCAGACTCTTTCGTGTTAAGTAGGTGGAG
Organism: Neoascia interrupta; assembly: GCA_947623515.1. Lineage (NCBI taxonomy): Eukaryota > Metazoa > Arthropoda > Insecta > Diptera > Syrphidae > Neoascia > Neoascia interrupta. The sequence goes on from OX392463.1 coordinate 51,145,030, forward strand.
TACTCGAGTTTCAAGCAAATTCGAGCTGGCATACCCCAGGGAAGCGTCCTCGGTCCGACCCTGTTCCTGCTCTACACAAGAGACATACCTCTAGATGACGAGACAGTCGTGACCACGATTGCGGACGATACGGCCATCCTGGAAACATGAGAATCAGTCGAGTCATCAACGAGAACCTCCATCGAGCATTGGATAGAATTTGTGTCTAGACGAAGACTTAGCGAATCGCTCTTGACGGTTACAATTTACCTCTGTTTATAAATTCCGCAAAGATTTTCGAAACTGGTCAAGTTTGGTCAAGATTCTTGTCAAGATTTTCGAAACTAAGCATATATAACAAACTGCTCTTCTACAGACAGGTGTTAAAGCCGTCCTGGACATACGGTTTACAACTTTGGGGTTGTACCAAGCCGAACAACATGTCCATGTTGTAGACTTTCCGAAACAAGACACTAATAGCAATTTCGAATGCTCCATGGTATATTAGAAATAGTGATATTCACAGAGATTTAGGAATAGCTACCGTAAGCGAAGAAGTAACAAATTTTGCTCGAAAGCTAAAAGCTCGCCTTCATGTTCATTGCAACAATGAAATGATCCGTACTGTCAACGAGACTCTTAACGATGTAAACAACGAGCGACGACTACAAGAACAAGACCCTTCGATCTAGCGACGTAGGGTAAAACCTTACGAATGAACGGCTTTAGTAGGTGCATTCACGGGATAGCAACCTACCTAATGCAATAAACACTACGGAAGCGTAAACTACTTGTTAAGTTAACTTAGTTGTAGTCAAGAGGAAATTTACTCTATGACGTGCGCTCTGGCAGTTTTCATAGTGTCTCTCATAAATAGGTGGTTTTTTAGCACGTGGAAATCGGGCATAACCAATATTAGCTACTTCGGTATTATATACCTGCTGTAGTGGGCATATTGGTATCTTTGAAAGATTTTGGAGTTTTAGCCTCCATCCAATAAACAATGTATATCCATGAATTCAGGCCAAAAAATTTTATGATTTAATGTTACAGGGTAAATAGCGTAGGGTATTTCGAAGTTCGTTAGAGACAAACTCTAGCACTTATCTACTCACTTGGTAAACCATTCTTTTGTCCATTTTCGTTGTGAAGGTTCTTTCTCGACACAAAACAAAAATCTGATGCCTGTGAACCTGTGTATACGTAGTACACTCAGCGTCGTTGAAATGTTATAATAAAAATATTAATAAATTATAATAATAAAAACAAGTAATAAAATCACACTAAAGTGATGTTACAATCGCGCCAGGACATTTATTATTGGTAGGCAACAGCATCATTCCGTAATTTTCTTTGGGGCGTTAGAAAAAATATTGACCTGGCCTTGACCACACCCACCTTTTAATTGGTTCCAACCTGAATTTAAGTTTTTTTCTAAAAAAAAAAAATGGTATTTAAAACTTGATGTATGTGCGAGCTCGTTTACCTATTTGTTGCGTGCATTTTCATGTATATTACGTACATTTGTGAAAATGTATGCAACAAAAATTTTCTAGGTACCTATTGTCTTTTTTTCAAATTTTGTATAAGGGTAGGTACTGTACTGTGTAACTTAACCTTCTTTTTTAGGCGTGGCCTTAAAAAAGTGATGTTTTGAAAGGCATTTTTTTTAGTCGTAAATTTATGTTTTTCTTGCATAAGACAGTCAAAAGTTATATTAATGAACTTGAGTTTCGAGAGTTTTTTTACCTGCACAAAATTGCAAATAAAGGTGAAATGACGCACAGTTATGAGCATGTCGATGTCGATGATACGCTCAAATGTTCTGGTTGAGAGAGATTACTTCAATCCTTCAAAGACAATCGCCAGTTTCTTCCTGTGGTGAAATCCGTAGATTAAATTGATTGACAATGGAATGAGCTTAGCTTTTAGTTAAAGCTAAAGTTATTTAATTTAATTTATTTCGATGGATGAATGAGCTAACACATAAAATATGAGCTAACAAATAAAATGTTATAAAGTGGCGAAGCCACTTTATAATAAAGCCACTAATAATTTTTCTTAGAAATAGGTAAGAAAATGGTGTAAAAATACGCAGCTTAGAAGAATAGATGAATAATTTGCTTAGTAGCTAAAAAATCGCTAAATAGCTAAAAAAAATAACTTACTTGATAATGATATATAAAAGAGAAAAAAAAAAGAAATGGTACTGCGTGTACGTGTGTCCACTGGCCAAGTCTTTTATTAAAAAAGATTTAAATTGTCTGAGTATCCAATAGCGATTGGTAGGGAGTTCCACAAGCGAGTTGCATGTACGAGAAACTGGCGTTCAAATGTCAGACAGGAATACCTATAGGCTGTATTAAAATGTGTGACCTCTGGGATCGAGCAAATGTGGGAGCCCAGGAGCCATAACTTTATGTAAGCATGTTAATGATTTAAATTTGAGAAGGTTATTAAAAGAACAGCCAACGATTTCCTTTGCTTGCTCCGAAATATGGTCGAAACGTCTCAAATCAAAAATATAGCGGGCAACCGAGTTATAAGCAACATTCAATTTTCTTCTACCGTGATAGTCGGGGTTACAGAAAAATTCGTAGCCGTAGAGGAGGACTGGTAGGAGTAGGGTCTTATCAAGCATCATCTTTGTGTTTACAGGTAGCAACCTAGCAGATTGCCAGAGGTTGCGGGGGCTCCTTTAGATTTTCCCTACAACTAAGTCAACGTGCTCGGACCAAGTGAGAGTGTTGTTGAATGTAAGGCCTAGGTTGCGTGCAGTATCAACATATCTAGTCACAAAGGAGCCCATAGTTATAGAGGGAAGAGTTGCTGTGTCTTAAGTTTAAGTCTTTTAGTTTAAGTTTAGGCCGTTCGCAACGGCCCAAGCTCGAATGCACTCAAGATCTTCCTTCATTATGTTTAAACAGCGATCAATGTTCCTGGTGGGACACGAAATATAAAACTGCAAGTCGTCAGCAAACATGTGAGCCTTGGAATGTCTTACGACAAATGGAAGTTCGTTGACATACATAAGAAAAAGTAAGGGCCCCAATATAGTTCCTTGCAGAACTCCAGCAGGCACAGGGAGAAAACAAGAAGATTTGCCATCAATGACAACAGATTGCGACCTATCTGAAGACATGATTTGATTAGCTTAGCTGAACTTACCGAGAACTAGAACTCCTTTATCAGTTTGAGGTACAGCAATCGATGGTTGATAGTGTCGAAAGCCTTCGAGAAATCCAACAGCGTAGGAAATGCCACCTCCTTCTCGTCCAAGGCACTACAAATCTGCTCGGATACCAAGAGAAGCACAGGTTTACAGCTCCGCTTAGAACGGAACCCTGGCTGGTCATTAGCATTTCCTGCTTAAGCAAGTTTTTTCAAATACCCTGGAGAGGAAATATAGGATCGCAATTGGCCTGTTATCATTGATGGTGGTCACGCTTTTTAATAGCTATTTTTTATTTCGTTTGTAAGCCAAGGAGTAGATGAAGATTTTAAGGTCTTAGATTTTAGGGGCACATGCTTCTCGATCAATAGCATAATTTCCTCTTCCAAAAAATCCACTTGGTCATTAACAACAGAAAACCTGTAAATATTGTGTCAATTTATGCTTGCCAAATCATGAACCAGAGAATCAAGATCAACATTACTAAAATCCCTATATTGAAAACTCTAGGGAACTTGCTTAAATTGGACATCATAAGCTAGGAAAATAAGATCATGTTTAGAGAACACAGGTGCTGACAGTTGATCAAAAAGCTTAACACTTGTTGAGTCATTTATAACGAACACATTAAAAAGCGTGTCCGAATCATCGGAAAAGTGAGTTGGCGAGCAGTTATTCACTGGGATAAGGTTCAAAGCACGCAGGTCACTCAAAAGAGGGGCAGCCTTCTTCGAATTCAAAAGGTTGCAGTTGAGGTCACATGCTAACACAATATGTGGGGTGTCGCAGGATACTTCTTTTGCCTGTATACGCAATGTCAGCGTCAGCAACAGCATTCGTCGGTGCAGCGCCAACATCAGATAGGAAGCATTCTTCGGGCGGCGGGCTATCATTTCTTTGTTTTTTGTTGTCATTATCATTACGGAGATTAGTGTGATTATGAGCGGTTTCATAAAGCTTACTGATGCTATCAATCAGTGAAGGTGCATCGGTCGGGCAAGTCTTTTATCGTTGCACATTTATACCATTTGTGGGCGCGTCTGTGGGCGGATTGAAAAAACTTGTATGGCCTCGGTTAACAATGAACTTGTGCACCAAATTTCAGCTTCCAACCTCAAAATTTAAGGCCTTAAAATATGTGACATACAGACGGACGGATGAGGTGCCAGCATACCCTCATGCTTTTTGAACTATAGGAAAAGAAAATTTATTTCTTATAATCACAGGATAAGGAGCTATTCGAGCTTTTTCGGTTTGATTTTTTTTTATTCATTTTTTTTATGGGGGTAAAGGTAGAGAGCGTATAAGTCAATCAAAGACTATAATTTCTTAGTCCAAAAGAAAATGAAATAACATGTAAAACTTTCCCTGGAAGTCAAGGACATTGATTTGCACACTTCCAAATAACTTCATGTATTTGGAAAATCAGTTGGAAGCTGAATTGACAAAGTTTTCGCAACAAAAAAAAACCGACATAGAATAAACCTTAAGAACACTTGCCCAGACATGGCAAATACGTTTACAATGACCGTAGAACCAATGCAAAGCTTAGTGTATGTAGGGACAGTCTCCTTAAGGAATCTACGGCTTCATAAATTATTCGCTTATAAATTGAGTTCAATATTTTATCGACAAACGCGGATAAGAAAACCTATTGATTATCACCTGAGCGAAACCGAAAAATTGATTTCCTTTCAGTGTACGCGCACATCCGTGACGTGTTGGCTCCTCAAAGTGGCAAAGGTGTAATCATGTAATTAATGAAAATTGCTTACGTGTGCCTGGTAATTGGTAGATATAACCAACAAACACACTAAACTGGTTATACGCGGCGTTGAGGGTATGTTCATTAAGATTAATTAAAGCAAGCTCACGGCGCGGCGGCTCACAGGCATTGCCGCAATCGCATGTTCTTTGAATTTTTATCAAGTGTGATAATTTGATATAACTTCATTACGAAGCCGTTTCATTGGCTGTGTGTGTCAGAAGGTTATAAAAGGTGGCTATGAAAACGCCTGAGGTGTTGCGCCGCAAGGAATATCAATTATTCAACATTGATGGATGGGATCCTTGTGTTCTGAGTTTCTTTTTTCTACTATAGAATTTTTTTGAGCATATAAAAAGGCTTTAAGGACCTCTTGAAATTTTACAAGATGTGCGGTGGACTTTACAGCAAATCAAATTCCTTTTTTGGTCATCAATTCCGATTGACATCAACCTGAAGGCATGAAGTTCCCATACCATTAGGCTTTTACCCCTCTCCTTCACAAAGTTTTAATGTCAACTTAATGTTCCGCCTCACTCTGCCACTCTGCTGTTCTTTGTTTGACATGCTGTAGGCCAGCAGCACAATGCCGCATATCTATCGCCTTTGAATAACATCCTCGCACTTATTCGAGTATATGTGTGCGCCGATAAAATTGTATTGCCATGGGCCAAGATTGCGTAAGAGCGCGCACTCTTGATGGCATATCTGAATCCACCGGGATTTTATAGATTATGAATTTCCTGCCAAAACACAGAACACATTTGGGGACGACGACGACGACGACGATGTGTATATCCAGGATATCCAATACACATCACGGCCCACATAGCCATAGGGTGCCATTTTGATTAAGCTTAGCATCAGCCATTCGCGCACTAGAGGACATTTTTGTCATATCTCTGCTCCATATGCCCGATTACCGTACACAACAGTGTTCCGAGCACCCAAACGGGCTGAAGAGCCTCCGATCCGCATCGTGTACAGCAGCGAGAGCAGCGAAACCGGAGAAGAAGAAAAAGCGTTTCCGTTAGTCCTCCAGCAGGGCCCCAGCATTACCGCACTGACGTCTACAGCCGGATAATCATTTTTTATTTTAGTGCCGCTCGGATACGGTATGGACGGGGGACAAGGGTGCCAACCCCAGTATGGGAACAGAAATGGTGTTGTATATGAGTACACCACACCGCACTCGGCATACTCGCCCAGCACCGGAGATATAAACAATCTATACTCAGCTACTCCTCTCCAGCTCCAGTTGGTTTGCGAAAAAGGGAATCTTTTATCTCGGCACGGTGTGTTCAGTGTTCGTGCCATACCCCAGAGGTGGTCGGGCCCGGGCAGAATTGGGTGGTTTACGTACATTTGAATATATTATATATGCAAAGTATTTGCCAATTGGTTTTTTTTCGCCCGCACCCACCCTTTCGTGTATAAGACGGCCATAATGTTCTAGATTCTTTATGTGCCGGAGTTTAGACGCGGGCGACCGGCTTTCGACTTACGGCATCCCTTTTCGCGATTTCGAGGATGTGCAAAAGCCTAAGATAAACATTTTCGTTTCGTCCTTCTTTTTTTTGTGCTAGCTCCTAGATATATCCTTTGCGCTTCTATTTCAATGGTTACATGTGGCTTCGGGGGTGGTAATAGAATTTCGGTACAGTGAAGGTGTTTTATTGTCATGGTAACTGGATTGGGCTCTACGGTTAACACACGTGCATCCCTGTGTATCCGTCAGAATTGAAGGGAATAAATGATGTGTCTTCTATGATCATTTCGTTTTTTTTTTGTGTGTGTTTGTTCCTTTTTGCTTTATCTCTTTTCGTTATCCTTTTGCGATTTTGCCTTGGTAATGGCAAGTGTTCTGAAGGTCTATAAGTAATGGAAAGGACGCTTGAATGAATGGCACTGGGAGGGGGCTTATCACTTCCAACACGCACTGGTGTGTATATGTTATGTACCTACATATATCTACTGTGCGCGAAAAAGGTGTTACTTTGGCCGAAGTGAAATATTTAGATATAGATACACTTGCCCTAGTCGGGAGTGAAATTTTATATAAAAAGTTATGCGAGAAGTTTTTCAATTTTCTATATTGGATTAGGGATTCGATATCAAATTTTATTCATTCTTTTCCCCGACCCTTGTGGTATATGGGCTTCTGTTTGCACACCGTAACTTTTCAGCAGTCCAAAGATAAAACAAATGAAATTTGAGCTTTAAAGAGTTGCAAGGAGTTAGAGTATAAGAAAACTCCTTAGAGTGCTTCATCATAATTATGTTTACAGATTGCTCGATACATTTAGAAGTGCGGAACCTTTTTTCGGGGCACTAGGCTCAACGACTGCTTCGTTTGCTTCTTTTGATAAGACGCCAAACTACAGTTCTGTCAAGCTAAAAAAATTAGGCTTGACTTTAAGTGAGTGTTGTAAGACTGCGTTTCAAATAAGTAGAACTTTGATAGTCCTGGAAACCCCTTACGGTTGCTGATCGTCATGTTTGGTACTTCCCTGCCAACACTTAGAATAAAAAACTGTTAAATCAATTCGAGATCCCATAACTATAAAACTTATTTACTGTTAAAAGTGGTCAATTCGATCCGTACCATTAATATAATAATTTTAGAAGTTGTCATTACACTATTACATAGAAGCCTTAATCCTTTGGAGGTGTAAAGGCACCCCAAAATATGAAAATATTCCAAGGAATTATGAAGGTAGTCTCCACCCCATTTGGCGTCGCGCCTGTTGTGAAACACCAAATGGGACGGAAGCACCGAATGGGACGGAGACTACCTTCATAACTCGAGCTAAAACTATGAACTACGCGGTTCAAATATTGGCTCAGTCCGTTAACGGCCACGCCCAATAAAGGCTTCATTGTGAGATAATAACCTACATTTCACATTTTCTTTCAAAATGCCTTTTGGTCAAGTTAGAAATGGTGTAGGAAATTAGATTTTGGTACTGACAAGGCCTAAATTTTTGTACAAGACCTTTAACAAAGGCAAAAATTGAACCCTGGATAGAGTGGCAGAAATAGACTTCTTTCTCCTGATGGGTGACTTCAATGCACATGTGGGTACAGACGTCAGTACTTGGAGGAATGTGATCGGGAGGCACGGTGACCCGGATCAAAACAGGAACGGAGGGAAGTTGCACATGGCTTGTCCATCATGAACACCTTTTTCCCACACAGAGACATTCACAAATACACATGGTACAGGCACAGTTTAAATCAGAGGTCACTGATTGATTTTTTTGTTATACCATCGTGTGTTCAAAGAATGATTTGTGATGTTCGAGTTTTCAGTGGAGCTTTGTGCTGGGTAAATTGTTTTTCAGTGACAGTATTTCTTTGCCACCCAGGCGAAAACCAAGACTGGTGACCCGCATACGGTGGGAAAGGTTGCAGGATGCTGACTCTGATTTCAGAAGCGTTTTGCACAGCATGTTTCGGAGAAGTTTGAACAAATTCCAACTGACCTTTTGAATGTAGAGGAGGATCGACAGCTGTTTTTATCGGCAGTCATTGCCTCTGCAGGTAATGTTTGTGGAGTGAAGCGGCTTGGGGTAGCGGTTGGTGGTGAGAAAAGAACTGCTTGGTTCAAAATGACTGGAGTTCAAGAAGCCATCATACATTGCGTGGATCCAATGTAGAAACACAACTTCTCGAGCCCGGTACAATGAGGCGCGAAGGACTTCCAATCTGGCAGTCAGAACAGCCAAGGAACAGTCATGGGAAAAGTTGGAGCACGATAACAGATCTGCATACAAGATATTTTGGCAGACCATTCGCCGGCTCAGAGGAAGGAAGTTAAATATCATTAAAGGGGTCAAATCCAAGTAAGGTACACTTCTTTCAAATTGGAGCGATGTCTTGCGCAGATGGAGAGAGCACTTTTCGGAGTTGCTCAACCCCCAACAGGGCACTGAAGATGGCATTCCCACTGCTGAAGAAATAAGGGCGGAGGATAGTCCCACAGTAGACGAAGTCACTGAAGCGATTAAATCGCTAAAAGTTGGCAAGTCTGCTGGAGGTGGTGAAATCCGGCCAGAAATGCTCAAGGCAATGGGTGAAGAGGGTGTTGAATGGCTAACACGTGTCATTAAGGTGACCTGGGATTGCGGGAAGGCACCAAGCGATTGGCAAACGCGAGTTATAGTGTGCATTTTCAAAAAAGAGAACAGGAGAGATTGCGCCAACTATAGGGGCATATCTCTCTTGAGTCTTCCGGGAAAAATATTCGCGAAGGTGTTGGAAACGCGTTCCAGAGCTGTAATCGAGCCTTTGTTACGGGAAGAACAGTGCGGCTTTCGGCCTGGCAGAGGCACAACCGACCAGCTTTTTACTCTGAAGGTTATTCTTGAGAAGGCCTGGGAATATGCCAAACCGGTCTATGCGTGTTTTGTAGATCTGAAAAAGTCGTATGACCGAGTCCCTCGGGATACACTGTGGAGAGTTTTGCAGGACTATGCGCTGAGTCTTTGTATGGAAACTGCAGAAGCTGTGTACGGATTAATGGCTCAAATCCCGTTCTTTGGATTTGCGCGTTGGACTTCGCCAGGGCTGTGTCCTGTCGCCGCTCGTTTTTCATAGCATATATGGACTGGATGGTGAAGCGCAGTCTTGGCGAGCAATGTTTCAAATTGGCTGGCATCAGGATGAGCCATCTGCTTTTCGCAGATGATTTGGCCATCCTTGCATCATCCAAAGAGGAACTTCAACGAGCACTGGATAGGTTTGCAGCCGTCTGTGGTAATGCTGGGATGAAAGTAAACGTGAACAAATCGGAAGTCATGGGTGTTTCCCGAACTCCTGTGCAATGTACCCTGCACATAAATGGAGTTGCATTAAAACAGGTGGAGAAGTTTAAGTATCTCGGGGTCTTTTTCAAGAAAGATGGGAGGAGTGATACTGAGTTGTCCGGTAGAATTGGCCAAGCTGGAGCAACAGTAAAGGAACTGCGCCGGCCGGTCATCAGAAAAGCTGAGCTTGGAGTGAAAGCAAAGATCTCAGTTTTTAATTCAGTGTTCGTTCCGACCCTCATCTATGGTCATGAAATTTGGGTAATGACCGAAAGAATAAAATCGCGGGTACAAGTTGCCGAAATGAGATCCTTGAGGTGCGTTGCTGGTGTTACTCTAAGGGACAGAGTGAGAAACGTCGATTCGTAGGAATCGTAAGGTTAAGCAGCTACTTCTCCGAGTGAAGCGATCGATTCTTCGATGGTTTGGACACGTTGTCGCATGCCCCCTGGCAGACTTCCTAGACAAGTCATGCTAGCCGAGATGCGAGCGCGTCGCCCCCCTGGTAGGCCAAGAAACAGGTGGTGGGATCGGGTAAAGAACCTCTCTGAGTCCCGCCTGCGGATTGCGCCGGAGTCTCTTGAGTTGTTGGCGGAGGCTCGAGAAAGATGGAAGGACCATTTAGCCACCCTCGCTCTGCGACCCTTTTAAAGAATAAGCGGCATTCGAAAATGATGATGATGATGACGATATATAGGGTCAGGCATAAAAGTTCGTCACAGACGAACTCTTGCACTTCTACACTTGTTATAAATTTAAATGTTCTTCCATTAAAGCATCTATATTACTTTTAGTAAAGAAGCCTGCCGTACGATAGGAACAACGCAGCATCTATCGAATAAAATAATAAATAAAAAATTGTCGCGCGAGCGACGTATTTTGTGCCCAACCCAACCCCACGTGTGCCGACCACTCTCGAGGTGAGCTACTTAATCACATAATTTGGACCTGCAAATAGCGCTTTAAATACCTTTGCACATAGAATTTTATTGCTGTAACTTATTAAAGCAATATTCCAATGAACCCAAGGAATTCTCAAAAAGGTGGCCAGGAGCTTGAGGATTTTCGATGAAGCAGATAATTTTTCGATACAACCAGGCCAGGAACGCCAATGGACCCAAATTATACTGTTATGAGCCCAAAGAAGTCTGGAGGTAGTGGACAGGAGCTCGAGAGATCCTTTAATCATATAATTTTATAAATGATTTCATATGATTTTATAAATAATCATATAATTTTTTGGTACTGCCAGGCGAGGAACATCAATGAGCCCAAGAAATTCTGGAGGCAGAATCTGCAGGGATCCATTGTAAAGAATATAAGCATATCATTTTTCTGTACTAACAGGTTCACTGCAACAATCCCAAGAAATACTCCAATGAACCCAAGGCATTCTGGGGGAATAGGGCTGATCCTTTATGAAGGGGAAGCATATCATTTCAAAACTTCAATGAACCCAAGGTATTCTGTAGGAAGTGGGCAGGATGTGGATGAATCCTGTAAAGGATTCCGTTTTTCGGTGTTAGAAACTCCAATTAACGCAAGAAAATAAAAACATTGCAGAATTAATTAAAAACAAGTGGGAAAGTGCAACAGTGCGTATGCGAAAGCTTCAGTCCATCTACGACGGATTGCAAAATACCCGACCACACCAAAAAAAAAAAACTGCCACGCCTCCAAAAATTGGGCGGGATATAAAAATATAACTGTTGCATGCTTTATACTAGGTATACATTTCGGCCTAAGACTCCGCCTTTTTAAATAAAAAATGACTTTTTTTAACGCCACGCCCACAAAAGTGGGCGGAGGCACATACTACACACAAAAGTTAGAAGATGCTAATATCTTCAACTTTTGTCATACAATTTTTAGTCAAATTTTATATATATTTATTGGAAAACAGTCATTTTAAGCTAAAATCCCTTAAAAATGTGGGCATGGTCAATAAAAAGGCCAAACTTTTTCGGCTACTTCAAAGATAATTACAAGACAATGTTACATACTAACCAGTGAGTAAGTGCTACAGTGAGTACGCAGAAGTTACAGTCCGTAAAACGGACCGTTGAATACCCCATCCTATCCTACATTGTAAAATGCTGATGGCATAGCTATTTTTTGACATTTTATAAGTAATGCAGACTTCGAAAAGGGGCGTGGTCCAACCGTCCCTAATTACAAACTATTAATTATAAGATATTTCCACAGATATTTCCAAGTTACACTTAAATGAACGTAAAAATGCAATTTTTTGGTTCAAATTCAATATTTTTGGAAATTCGACCCGTAAAAGGGGGCGTGGCTAAAAACTTTATACAAACGAAATCTGGACTGAAGTTTCGTTTACCTAACCTGCTACTTTTTTGTTTCATGCTTTCCTAAATTACGCTCAAGGCCAGTCGAAATTAAGTTTTTCTGGAAAATTTTAGGTTTTTCTTCGATTCTGCCTCCAAATGTGGGCGTGGCCAAAAGTCTTGTAGTAACAAAATGTAGAACTAAGCGTTTTCTACATAAAATATTAAGCAATTTTTTTTCAACTTCGAGCGAAAATATTGAGTAAACTGCATTTGAAAATTTACCCTTAAAATATATGCCACGCCCACTAGAGGAGGTTTACCAATTTAATTTGGCTTTTTTGTGTCTTACATTCGCATCTTACATTAGCATTAGGAGATGCTAAATGTCAAATTTCAAACTTTAAGAACGTCTTACAGTTTTGAAAACTCTGGAGGTAGTTGCACATTTAGACCGATTGTAGGCGTGTCTTTGGGCGGATTTCAAAAATGTTTACACTTGTACTGCTTCGCATGACGTAGACCTCACGTACGAAGTTTCAGCACCCTACCTCAAAATTTAGGGCCTAAAAACATATGACATACAGACGGACGGACGGACATGGCTCATTCGATTCAGAATTCGGTCTCGATCATATGCCCTTAAGGTCTTGGGGTCTACCATTATTATTTCACCGTGTTACAAACTTTGTGACAAACTTAATATACCTCCTATCCTATGGGATGGGGTATAAAGATTGAAATAATTGCTCGTCCTCGTCTCTATAAACGTTGTCATACGTGGGCTTAAAATCGATGAAAATGTGGTGGTTGCATTCTGCCGCAGTGTGGATATTTTATCGTTGGTAGCCTTTCCTAGCATTAAGCCTGACTGGGTAGGGATCTTTCAGATTGTTTATAATGCAAAAGCTCCGACTGCTTTGTTGTTTCACGTGCTATAATTTTCTCTTAATCTAGGTCGGGTGGCCGGTATTGTTAGTATGTTTTTCCGGAGTCTTCTTCGACCAGATTGAACTGTTCAACGGTCTGCCTGACAGCCGTATTCAGTTCGTAATTGCTGTTATAGAGTTTGTAGAAGTGGCTTTTCCAAATATTCAGCACCAATTGCGATTGCTTCAATCCTCCTTAGAGACTTCAGTTCGAACTTTATACTTTTGGCAGATCTTTTTAAGAAGAACTTTCGAACATGATCCTAGTTGTCGCTCGCATCTTTCTATCTCCTTAACTGTGTGCTTCTCATACATTCTTTTTCTTTTAAAGCTCGTCTCTTCTCTGCTGTAGAGCTCGCGAGCGGTTCTACTCCTTTCCTACTTTCCTTTGTACCTTGGCTACGATGAGGTAGTCATCCAAGCCAGTGTTGACCCTGTTGAAAGTTCGAACCTTTACGATACTGGATGAGTCATGAGTGTCCTCTATCGATCGCAAAATTGTCAACTGTTCGGGGTTGTCTACATGTCGCTTTGTGGATCTTGAGATATGCGGGAACGGTGTACTTGGTAACACAACGTGTCGCCCCGCAGAAAAGTCGATCAGCCTGAAACCGTTGGGGTTGCACGAAGAGCCTCGTCTATACAGAGACATACCATTCTTTGCACTTTGATGAGTGTTTCCCGCAGAGTCGTCCGTTCTGCTTTTAGGTCTCTCTGATATGGTATCTTCATGAGTTCAGGTGCTCATAGAAAGCTCTGCTGTTTGATACGACAAAGTAGTCTTCCTCCAGCCCAGGGGACCTGGATCAGATTAGATTAATTTTTGTCCAGACACCCTGTACGAATATAATTCAACTCTCATTGGTCCTTAAATACGCGTATGCAAATATTTACTACCCCTTGTGGGGATTATCAATTTATGTTCAATTTTCAAAGAATGAGATCAAAGGTTATGCGTCCCTGCACACCCCCTGATGGGCTTATTTTTCCCAATTCTCATTTTTACTTGCGATTTATGCGAAAGTAGCCATATTTTGGTAGGTATACTTGCTGTACAGATATACACATATACCCAAGACGTCCATGGCATGGCCGCTCTCGATACTTATCCCGAGCACGTACACCAGAGCAAGTGTATATGGATCGGTAAATTGTCACCCACTCAACAACCATCCCTTGGATTGTAAATATACATAATATATGTTGTATTAATGGAAATGCAGTACAAACAGCAGCGGTAAGCATGGCCCACATATGAGCGGCATTAAAAGCGTTCCAAAGTGTATAAGAAACCATCGCCAGCGGCAGTGGCAAAGGACACAGGGGTGGCAAATGGGTGATTTTACAATATAAACAACGATATAATCACATTCCCGTATGAGGGGGTGATTGCCGAGGTACACACACGCGATAACGAAGGCTTATAAATGGCGAATGACGACGGCCATTTTGTTGTAGCGAGCACACACAGAATGTGTGTTCATGCCCACATCACTATGAAGAGAAAAGCGCTTCCACCATTTCCATATCGTTAATATCCTGACAGGGTATAGTATGGCGAAAAATACCCGATGCCCTTTGTGCGAGCGAGCAGTGGCTCACCACCCCTACCCTATGTCATACCAACTCGGCTTTGACAGCCACAGCGAATGTATCCAACAATTTCAACCCCCAGACAAATGCCACCCACATGCTCGGTGCGGCTATACACTCTCGAATGTGTGTGTGTAATAACAAAGATAACTCTGCGATGAGGGGGTGGGTGGATGTGCCAGCACACGGGAAGGTACACTACACTAAATTGTGGATGTGTGTTGTTTGGTGCCAGCCAAAGGGGGGATATGGTTTTGGTAAATTCGATTACCAAGCACGAGGACGATGCCTTCAAAGTGGCCATTAAAATTTTATTAGGTGGCAGTAATGTATTTTTTGTTAAATTTCGCAATATTTTGAAAATGTATGAGTTTTCAGATGGAAATATACATTCTTGTGCGGAATATACCCCCATCGAATGTGAGGGTCCCTCAGGGGCAGGGATGGATATTTATGTGTTCGCCGCGTATGCCTTATCTCTATGAAAGCGCCCTCAAATGTCACCATGCGTGTTATCTAATTTAGAGATGTTTAGGAGGGCGGGCCGGGAGTCCTTTTGGTGTTTTTCGATAGTTAAACGAACTGTGAGTTTTTTTTACGGTGGTATACTTTATATACGAGTTAGATAAGGTCCTTGGAGATTTTTTTTTATTACTCGCAGAATGAGTTTCTGCCATCTCATTGCATATAAGTAAAGTAAAAATACGTATTTTATAGATGCCTTTACAAATGCTACGAACATTAATTTTTCACTGACCATCCTGACCATACTGAGAGAAAGTTCCGTCTTCATGATGTTTGAAGAAAAAAACTACCAATATCTTCCAGGCGCTTTTGTTTTGTGGAAATTATCAATTATTCGACAGATTCTTTTGACCACAAGTTCGTCTTTCTTTTCTTGGTATTTCGACTGCGCCAGTGATCAGACGTTGTTTAAAAGTTGCAAGTCCATCAAGACCTCTTAAGTATTTCTGGATGGATATTTCTGACTAGCAATTTTTTTAAGCTCAGCTGTTGCCCGGCTCAGCTGTTGTCTCCTGCCTACCGACTTGTTGGAAAAAAAGGAGCATATTGCTACCCTGTTTTTGCTATCCAGAGCACAAAAATTTGAACCAGAAGAAAATCCAAGAATAAATGCAGATACAACGAACTTTCGCACGAAATTTTCGATCAGGCGAATAGACGTATCTTATCTACCCTTCAGTAGATATACTCAGTAATTTTGCGAATTTTTTTGCTATAAAAATACAGCTTACAAAAAACGAATAAGATCTAACATCAAAAAGATAATGTTGGTCCTTACTCCAGTTTTTGATCGATACATGTCTCGCTCAACGATCTTGGCATGTGATGCTCTTCTTCAGTGGGTGAAGTCAAGATTTTGGACCAATGTCGAGCATTTACTGATTAAACACAACGTAAAAATACAGCTGCGAGCTTTAGAGGGCAAGATCCGTGATGAGATCGACATGTATTAAGGTTTGCTCTTAAATTTAAATTTATTTATTTCAGTGTACATCCAGGCGGTCGGGGCGACCCCACGGACCCCGGATGATTCTTCTGTCAGTATTGATTATATCTCTAAGATATTTGAGATTTACAAACTAAACTTTAGATTTTTAGTGTACCCATCCCAAGCTTGGGCACAAAAAATTTCCAAACCTTAAAAATTTTGGGGATAAATAAAGGTTCGAATCCCTTCCTCCCGTATCCGGTGGTTTTGGTACGTATCATTATGAAACAAGTGAATAAGTGCAAGAGTTCGTCTGTGACAAACTTCTATTATACCCCACCATATACCGTGTAACACCAAACTTTAAAATTTTTTGCCCCGAATTCATATATTATTTGAATAGGCCACGCCTCCAAAAGTGGGCCTGGATTGATCTTAATTTTTTTATAATCATGACAAAATGCTTTCAAACGGAAAATTATTTAGGGAAAATACCGTTTTTTCCTTAAAACGCCCCTAAAAGTAGGCGGAGCTCAAAACTTTGTATGGAACAAACTTAGCTAATAGTAATATCTACAATATTTGTCATATAATTTTTTTCGATTTGGAGTGAACTTTCCGATAAATCGGTTTTTTAATCTAACATGTTAAAAGTGGGCATGGGCAATATTGGGGCGGTCAAATTTTTGATTAAATATAGTCTACGCCATGTCTGCCTAACTTGACTCGAAAAACATTTTCAGCTGAGACGCTCAAACTTGGGGTGCATCTTGGTTCTTCTGTTGCACAGACAAAGTGTGAAAATTTGGTTTAATCCGTCGATGGCCACGTCCACTACTTTAGCTTCAATGTGACACAACCTCTATTTCAAATTTCTTTTTGATTTCTTTCAAAATGTCTTTTGGTCAAGGAAGACAAAGTGTAGGAGCTCAAATTATGGTATAGCGCAATAATAGCCCAAAACCTCTAAGAAGGCAAAAATTGGACCGCCCACAATATCGACCATGCCCACTTTTGACATGTTAGATTTTTAGAAACCCGATTTCTCGGAGAGGACCTCAAATCGAAAAAAAAAATTTACGACAAATATTGTAGATATTACTATTTGCTCCATACAAGGTTTTGAGCTCCGCCCACCTTTAAGAGGCGTTTTTTGTAAAAAACTGTTTCCTGAAATAATTTTCGCCTTTTCCGTATTTTCTCATGATTCTAACGAAATTAAAATTAATTTATTTTAATTTTTAGCCTATGTCCGTACCTATGGCCCGTAATACATGAATTCGGGGAAGAAACTTTAAGATTTTGTGTTATATGGTATATAAGTTCCGGTATGTAGAAGTTTGTCACAGACGAACTCTTGCACTTACTCACTTGTGCTTATTCATAATCCATAATTATAGAAAAGTAGAATTTCGAAAAAACAGAATACTTACCAATCAGGAGTTTTGAAAAGATTTGCAGAATTTAATTAATATAGAATTAGGGAAAACAACAAAACGGCCGGCTTCAAAAGTTAGTGCAAAAAGCTTCGGTCCGCCAGGGAGCCGTAAGGGACCGTTCTATTCCTTTTCTTCTTTTCATTCCTATGCGGTTTTCATACCCCATCCGATAGGATAGTAAAGGTTAAAGTTTAAGGGCCGATGTTAAATGTGAACCACACCTAAACCTCAAGTTTTTTTTCTGCATTTCATTTGATAATTCTCAATTTCAGAGTAATTCAATTTGTGAACCATGGAAAGATACACAATCGAGCAACGCGTTAAAGATATTCAGACTTTTGATAAAAATGGGCGTTCAAATCAAAATGCATATCGTGCGCTTCGTGATTTTTTCGGTCAATTTAATCCTCCAAATATGCGTACAATCGGAAAAATCGTGCAAATTTAAGCAAACCGGGTCTGTAGAAGATGTGAAAACACCAGTGTACTCGTACAGCTCACAGAAAAAATCGCTGATGTTCGCGTTAGTGTGGCTGAAGAGCCGTCCACCTCTCACGTTCATCGTTGATGAACATTATGCATAAGGACTTGCATTTACACGCTTAAAAGGTGCAATTGGCTCAAGAACTTAAGCCTCTTGACCATTTCAAACGTCGTCAATGGTCAGAATGGTGGCAAGAAATGGCAAGAATGGGTTTTTAAATGGTGATGGCGCTGTCAATTGGCCGCCAAAATCATGTGATTTGACACCGTTGGATTTTTTTTCTTTGGGGTTGTTTGAAAGAAAAGGTGTACGTCGAAAAGCCAGCAATAATTTAACGGGATAGAACCTCAATTATGCTTCAGCTTCATCGAAAATTTGGACCATGGGATTGGTGTGCCGCCGAGGTTGCGGCGGCCATCTGGCCGATGTTTTGTTCCAAGCATAATTGAACCATACCAATATTATCATAATAAAACAAGTAAATGCAAGAGTGTGTCTGTGACAAACTTCTATATACCCGAACCTATACATATACCATGTAACACCAAATCTTAAAAATACTTGGCCCGAATATATAGGCATGGGCTTAAAACTAAAATCAATTAATTGTAATTTCGTTAGAATAATAAATAAATGTGGTAAAAGTGAAAATTAGTTAAGAAAAAACAGTTTTCTCCTAAAAACACCCCTTAAAAGTAGGCGGAGTTCAAAACTTTGTGCGGAGCAAACTTAGCAAATGGTAATATTTTTAATATTTTTCCTAAAATTTATTTTTCGATTTGGAGTGAACTTTCCGAGAAATCGGGGTTTTAAAGATCTTACATGTTAAAACTGGGCATTGTCGATATAGTTAGCGATCCAATTTTTACCTTGTTTGAGGTCTTAGGCCAATATTGCTCAGTACCAAAATTTAAGTTCCTGTGCCTTGTCTAACTTGATCAAAAGACATTTTGAAAAACCATGTGTAATAGATGTTGTCTCACATTGAAGCCGGAAATGGGCATAGTCGTTGACAAATTGAGCCAATTTTCAAACTTTGTCTGTGGAACAAAAGAACCACCAAGCCGTGTACCGAGCTTCAGCTTTCTAGCTTGATTTTGAAGACCTAAGACCTTCACACAAACAGACGGACTGACGGGCGGTCGGACGGACATGGCTTAATCGATTCACCTGATTCACCTAAAAGGTCTTAAGGGTCTACGGTGATTATTTCACTGTGTTACAATCTATGCATTAAAATGAATATACCCTCGGTCGGGTATAAACACGTTGTCTATCACTGTTAATTACAGAACTGGCACAAGGAGCGAATATAATGGGGCTCGATTGGTTTGCAGCGTTAATTTACAAATTTCAACAGCGGAAGAATGGTGATGGACGCCAGAGAAGATCTGGCAATGAAGGAAAGAGCGCTTTGTGAGAAATATAGTGCAGTGTTTGAGCTAGAACTGCGATCGGAAAACTCTTTACAGCACATTTTACCATCTTACCTTTAAGCAGAACATTCAGCCTAAATATTTCAAATATTGTCCTATTCCATTTGCACAAAAGGAAGAGGTTAGACCGGAGATAAATCGTTTGGCGCAATCTGGTAAACTCCGTCCAGTGGAAATGAGTCTATGGGCAGCCCCCATTTTTTGTCGTAAGGAAGGCAAACGGTCGTTTACGAATCTGTGGTGACTTCAAAATAACTATTAATCCTCAGCTGGAAGTCGACCGCCACCCATTACCTCGCATAAAGGAACTGTTTCATAGCCTGCAAGAAGGGAAGTACTGCACTAAAATCGACTTGTCGATTACAGATTCCCTTCGATGAGGAGTCGAGGAAGATAATATGTGGTGAATACAGAGTTTAGTCTCTTTGAACATATGCGACCTATGCGACTACCTTTTGTGGGGCAGCAGCATTCTTGCGACATTTTTAAAGAGAAACTTTTGGATATTTCTAGGTTGGTAAACTTTTGAAACCCATTAGCGACAGACGCATCATCCCATGAAATTGGAACAGAAAGAAAATGAAAAAACGCTTAACGTGAGCACCTGCCTCTTAGACTTAATCTCACGGTGGGCAATTCCACAAAGTGATGGTAAAGAAAAGCGTTTACCCGCCCCGGGATCTTTCTTGCACTCTCCAGCACAAAACGTCACCCAGTGCAATATGAAGTCACGTTTAAGGCGTACGCTTCCTCCTTGCTAGAGCGAGGCCTATCAGCATCTCTTCCGGTCTAGAAGCCCGGGGCCCGAAGGCAGGACTTCTAGATCAGCAAACGTTCCCGCGATTTTGGGTAACCACAGCCACCATGATGCCATGATACCATGATTAGACAGAAATGAGCCAAGCCAACTCGAGACAAAGCACCAGCATAAATTGACTTAGCCCATGGGCAATCTGCCTCCCATGGTACCAGAATATAGCTTCCGGTGGAGCTTGGCAACCGTGTAGGTCATTTCCAGATGGACTGCCTCAAATGTCCGTGGCCTGGCAACCACACGCACTAACCTAACCTAGAACTCCAGAAAAGAGGAGGAACTGCAATTCCATTAGGATTGCTTCTGAAAAGTAGAAACTTTCTAAGACGACCTACAACCAACCAATCATGCACTATTCTCCTCCTTCGAAATACCTCTTTAGAGAAACTGCGGAGGCAAACCAAACTATCCCTAGAAAACATTAGTGAACTTACATCCCATGCGTCACCAGACCACCTCACACCCATAGAAGAGAGATCCCTTATTTCAGCGTTAAGTGGACAATAACACAAGACATGCAGCCAGTCCTCCCTAACTGCTCCACATGAGCATTCCTCCGTACCAGACAAGGCTCTCTTATGCAAAAATGCATTTAAAGAACCATGCCCAGTCAAAAGGAATCCCATGTAAAGTGAAAAATCATACTCAATACGTCTAACTGCTCCTTCGACTTTGGGAAGATAGTTATAGGTAACTCTACCTTACTCGCTTTCATCCCACCTATTCTGCCAATCCCTACGAACAGTATCAAATAACACAGCCTGCCACTCACTCCTACCCATGTCCATAACTGCTTCATTGCTTACCAGGTCTGATGATGTAAGATATATATGTCGCCCTAACTTGAAGGCAGTGCTACGACGCCTTACCTCCAAGTCAAGCGGAGGAACCCCTAACAACACTTGCAAAGCATCCGTGGACACAGTGCGACAATTTGGTAACAATTTTTTATTTTAACGAAAAATTGCCCCACATGTCAATCCAACATCTCCAGCGATGGGCGATTATCCTTATGGGAATATGGGATATACGTACACGATTCGCTAGCGTCTAACAAAACAACATGGCAATGCCGACGGCCTATCGCGGTTACTTGTTGGACCCGACAAGGACTTCGATCAGTCTGAGGAAGCGTATTGCCAGGTTAATGAAGATTACTCGACGCAGGTGAAGGAATTTCCCATCAATGCTAAAGTTCGCTTGATTTTCTAAGTAAACCTGAGAACTTCAGAGTCGTTATCCCAGCGCCAGTTGCATCAGAAAGTGTTGAACCTTCTTCATCAGGGACATTGGGGCATCACTCGTATGAAGTAAATGGCGAGGACGTAATGCTGATGGCCCAATAGAGACGAAGTTATTGCGCATACAGTTTCCCAGTGTACGGCATGCCAGATTAATGCTAGCCAGGCACAAAAAAAATAATCCTTTCCTTGTAGCAAGATCCCACCCCATTACGGCGAGCTAGACCGCGTTCTATGCCAGCAGGCCTACGGCTACTAAGGAACTGGACACCCCTACTGAACTTCTGCCCGGACGGGCTAGCGAACCTGTAATTGCTGGTCCTAAGGGTGGGTTAAGGTTCAGCAGGGCTTAATGGATAGTAGATGGAGTCGAAGAATAAGAGTAGGTTGGCTGGTCTAGTACGGACATAGAAGGACAGTCTGTAAGTCACCATGATGAGGTGTTTTTACTTAAGGAATCCATTGACAAGGAGTCGTTGGAGTCCTACGACAAGGAGTCCATTGGAATGCCTTGTTCAACAATCGGCTTCCCCTCTTCTATCTATTTTTCTTCGACCTTCCATCGGCTTGGAGGGCGAAAATGTTACAACTTCGATCGGTGCACTTCAATCGATGCACTGCACTTTGGAGGGTTTGCCGAAGACCATTTTATCTGACAATGGGACTCAGTTTACTATAAGGGATTTTTAACAGTTCTGATGGACTTACTACACTCGACACATCACGTACGCTCCGTTCCATCCGGAGTCTAATGGCGTGGCGGAGAGAATGGTATGGACGTTTAAAACAGCCCGGATGCAAGTGGGGTTTCTCCAGCAGAGCAGTTGCATAGTCGGCAGTACCGCAAAATGGTTTCTGCAATTTTTCCACTTACATCGAAAAAGATCGAGGGGATCAAAAAGATCGATGGGATCGAAAAGATCGAACGGATCGAAAAGATCGAACGGATCGAACAAACTTAAATTTTCTACCTATTCAACCGGTCTTTGTAAGACAATATCTATAAAGAAGGAGGTGGATTCCAGGCCAAGTAAGCAAAACATTGAGCAGACGTATATTTCCGGTCGTTACAAGTATGGGCATGTGGAGGCGACATCAAAATCAGATTCGGCCGAGATCAGTGGAGGAGAGGGAACTGAACGCTTAGTGGGAAATTGCAACCAGGGGCTTCCGCATGGCAAGTAGCTTTACAAAATAACTTTACTAATGGTTCTTGCACAGGGAACGTATAAATTTATGCAATGACCAAGCACAGGAAGGCAATGAGCGTTTTTCCTTTTTAGTTCAGAGTAGAGCACTGAACAGAGCTCGAGCACTCTGAGCGTGCTCTGAACCGAGTGCGCTCAGAGTACTCGGTTCTGATTTTGTAACGCACTTCAGCACATTTTTTGGTTATCCCTCAGAATTAAAAATTAAAGAAAAGAAAACTTGAAAAAATTGGCAAAACATTGTTACGAGCCGACCAAAAATGTAGCAAAATAAATATTATATCGCCGAACAATATTTCATCAATCGCTTTTACTCGGTCTTTGAACAAACCTCCCCTTTTGATTTATTTTTCAGCCATTATTGAGCGTGCTCTGATCATGCTCTGAGCGAAAAAAGAAATACAAATCTCGGGCTCTGATTACTCTGAGCACAAAAAGAAACACAATTTTTTTTTTACAGTTCGAGCTCTGCTCTGAACGAAAAAAGAAAAACGCCCAATGATGACTCAGACGTGATACCATATCATAAAGGTAGCCCCCAAACGATGGACTTGGATGTGACCTCAGAGCTCAGTATGTCAAGGCCCCAAACGGGACAAAGGAGCTGAATCCAGAGTGCAGTACGTAGGCTTATGAAGCGAGAAGTCCATTGACAAATAAAGAACAAGGAGCACTTAAGAAGGTCGTTCCACCACAAACACCGAGGAGGTCGGCGCGCCAAACCAAACCAGTCCGGCGGCGGTTCCCTGAATAAGTGTGGGGAATGATGCATTCTGTTACCAGACGTTATCAATTGAAGTAGCCCAGCAGGCCGAAAGACGAATCTATTTAAAAAAAGGCGCGAATCATGTACTTTTCTCTTGCTATGAATAGATGTACTTAGGTTAGTATTAACCTCCTCTTTTGACTGAATAAAGTAAATTACTATTATAAGTAAATTACAATGGTCTGCTATTAATTTTGCACAGATTAGTAAAACGCTAAGTATAATGGTGCAAAAAATGTAGCAACCAAATCAAAATATTTAGCATAAAACAGCGTACATATTTTTGGCAACTTAATTTGGAAAATTAGATAATTTTTTTGTGTATATTTTTTTGTTTTCCATCCTCGGTCCCGTTACCATTCATGCATCATTTTAACTAAGAAAAAAATTGATTCCTTATAAGAGGCGTGGCATGTCCAGCTCCCTTAAGTAAAATCAATATTAGCATCGAAATATGCGAGTTTGCTGCTGAAATGTACACAAAAATGTAATTTTTTGGTTCAAATTCGATAATTTTGTCAAATTGACCTCTAACGATGGGCGTGGCCAAAAACTTTGTTCAACGAAATCTAAAATAGAATCCGGTGTACCTTAATTTTATTCCATGTGCTTTCCTTAAAAGAAAAAGGCTAAAAAGTAGTCAAAATCTATCTTTTTCTGCAAAATTATAGTCTTTTTCTGAATTCTGCCTCTAAATATGGGCGTGGCCCAAATCTTAGCTGCTCTATTCCTGTGGCATAGGGTATAACTAGAATCGCCCTCCCATGCAGAGTTCAAAAATATGAAACTTTATCTAAACACTCACCAGACGATAAGTCATGCCTGATTCAGCTTCAGTCAAAGGAGAGATCTTGAATAAATTACGCTGTCGAAATTCATGATTGTGGCGGGGGTATTCTGGGAAATGTCCCCAAAAACATCTTCCTTGATGGCATATCGATAGATTGTCGCATATACCAGGTAAGGTACCCTCTTAGGGATTCTCAATAATAACATAATAAAGCCGGCATACTATTGCGAACAAATAATAGTGTGCTGAAAGAAAAAGTCCTTATTGTATACGTGAACAAGGACCACAGAAACCCGCAGGTATAACGAGTAGATATACATTCTACGAAGAACGTGATGTCTGCGTGAAGGCATCAGCGAATTTAACTAACGAACTGAAAAATAAAACCTCCGCATCCAGAGAGAGCCATGGAGTTGCATCTAAAGGATTGAATTGAAAAATTTTGTGTTATTCAAGTTGGCTCTGATGGGAAGTTTATTTTTTTTTTTTTTTTATCCATGAAGAATATATCCACAATGGGAGGACCATGATGTGTGTGCCCCGAATTGAATTAATCCATGATGCGCACAGAGCTAACAAACCGCAAAATAACCGTCGTCGCATACAGCTCAACAATATCAATCCATGCATATGCAACATCTAATTAATTATACGTGCACAAATACCTTAATCCGAGGTCCTGCAATCAAACAAACACACACACTAGAGTAGATGCACTTTCCCATTCCCATCGAGCAAATTGCGCCGCTCTGCCAGGAGTGCATAATCTCTGGCATTACAAACACACACGACATGGTAAAAGGGATACCATGGCATTTGCATGCGGCAATGATAAAGGATCCGATATACAGACGAAAGGGTTTAATCGGGACCTCCGTGAGTGACAGAGGAAAAGATCATCTATAATAATGCTCTTCAATGTTTGGAAAGTGAGTTGGCAAAGGGGATGATTTATATTTGGAGATATAATATCGATGATGAGCAAAATCCTTGCACACACGGTTTAGGTACCATGTGAACTAATTTTTGCACGGCACTTTCTACTATGTGTGCCGAACTGAACTACCTGTGGTGTGTTATGCCCAGAGAACTCCTGTGCATGGCTTTGCGGAGGGTTGTTTTGCAACATTAGATCGGTTTGTCACGTCGGTAATAAAGGATGTTGGAAAATAAATATATTACCTATCATTGATTTGCGAAGATATAAATTTGAAGGATGCATAATGGGATAAACACCTTGAAATGGAACAACAAAAGGGTTTTTGAGGAATATACCCTTTTTTTTCGTAACCTACTCGAGGGTCTAGGCATTTGAGAATCGAGAGAAGAAAATTGTATTCGATGAGGACAGTGACCCTATCATATTACAAATTGCAATTTCACCTTGGGAAGCTGAAAGGACATCACATTATAGATGCCTTTTAATTTCCAGCGTTTTTTGTGCAACGGAAAAAGGGACACAGGAAATGCAAAGGTTCTACATTTCTTTACTTTCTCAGGTGGTCGTGTCTTTCACAGTAGCTGGCTTTCAAACAACATGTTCGGCTTCTGGATCGGATGATGTCTCAAATATACACTCCAAAGAGGCTGTAAAGTCCAAGAAGGACCTGTTTGTAAAAAGGGAGAAAGGACTTGTTTGTTCCATTGATCTACAGTCCGTTTTGTTAGTTAGACATACGCCGAAAGAAGCTATGGAGCAGGATCATCAACAACAGGTTGGATCTCATCTCATACAGAATAAAGAGTCTGGTAACCAGAACTTAAATATCTATGCATTTCGAAATGGTATAATCGAGCTCGATAGTAAATTTATCTGCTGGTTTCATATACTATAAATAAAAAGGGCTGCAGAAGGGAGACCGAAAGCCGTACTGGGCGCTTAGTTTTATAGTTATCCTTGACGTTCAAAATTCATTTGACACCTTGAGTTTAAAGCTCTAAGAAAGGCCTTCATGCATTTTTTTTCTAGCGGTGATGTTTTGTCTTTGGTGGTCAAAGGATAGACACGTGCACTCAAGAGGATACAAGCATCCACAGGTTTTCTAAACCCACCTCTGTCTATCAACTCCTACCTCAACTGCAGATTGGGTTGCAACCTCTTTGGAAGTTTGTTGGGGGTAGCAGACGAGAGAGGGGGGGGGAGGAGTGTTCCCACTAAGGCACTTCTCCTTGCATTCGGACGGCAGCAGAGGAATTTCCCAGATGGAATCAACGGTGGCGTCCACAGTTCCAGTCAGGCCGAACTACTTAGTAAACACCTTATATGGGCTACTACGACGTATTCGGAGCTCAGGCCTATAAGGAGCGAGCTATCCGGCTCTCCGTCTTTAGAGCTAAACAAAGGATCTGGTCCTCCAGGTTGGGGGTCGTGCCGTCGGGGTGACTTCCCGGCCACGTAAAGAAACACCAGGTACGAAGCAGAAACAAGCCTCGGATTCGGACGGATTTACTGTTGACGACCAATGCCAACGACAAAACGACAACGAGCACATCCGGAATCTGCACGTGGAATGATAGGTCCCTTAACAGACCACGTGCAGCTGAGCAACTAGCGGAGGCCCTTAACGACTGCAAGGCAGACATTACTGCCATCCAAGAAATGCGGTGGGACAAGCCGGGCAAAAGAAGGATGAAAAACTGGCGACTTCTACTACGGCAACTGCTATCGGCATCAAAGCCAGCGCCTATTTGGATGTGGTTTCGTTGTTGGAGGCAGACTTAGGCAAAAAGTCTTGAGCTTCAACCCTGTAAGCGAGCGCCTCGCGACGATCCGCATCAAGGCTAAATTCGCCAACATTAGCCTCATATGCGCGCATGCCCCCACAGAGGAAAAAGATGACGAAACCAAAGGTATGTTCTACGAGCTCCTGGACAAAACTTATGAGCAGTGCCCTAGCTACGACATTAAGATTGTCCGAGGCGATTTTAATGCCAAGCTAGGAAGGGAGGGCATCTTTGGTCGTTAAGTCGGAAAGCCCAGCCTGCACGACACGACCCTCGATAACGGATTCAGGCTGATCGACTTTGCTGCGGAGCGACACGTTGTGTCCAGGACATGGAGATCTCCCGATCAACCAACCGTCAACCAGATTGACCACATTGCGATCGACGCAAGGCACTCCTCCAGTGCCGAACTTTTCGAGGGGCCAACATTGACTCGGATCACTACCTTGTTGTTGCCAAGGTACGGCTGCGGATATCCCGATCTGCGCCAAGTAATGGAAATACTGTGAGAAAGTTTTACGTCGGCCGACTACAATCGCAAGTGGGGTGCCGTGGCGTAGTGGTTAGTGTGTGTGCTTACTACGCCAGAGGTCTGGGTTCGAATCCTGCCATCGTCACCTGAAAAAAAAGACTTGTTCTTTTTCACGGTACCCACCTCCGCGAGGGTTTGACAAGCCCTCCGAGAGTATTAATTGTCTTGAAAAACTTCTCAAAGTGCCGTTCGGATTCGGCAAAAAATTGTAAGTCCCCTTGTATGTAAAGAAATTAACACACCAGCATACATTGTTGAGAAGTTGGCCCTGGTTCACCTCGAGCTGTTGCGCCACTCTATTTATTTATTTAGACTACAATCGCAAGAGATCGCCAGGTCCTTCTCCAACCGAGTCTCTCAAAACTTTCTACGAAGTCCTATGCAGCCAGCATCAAGTATAGATAGCCGGTGGCAACATTGCCAAAATGCCATCAGAGACGCCGCCTCTGAAGTGCTGGGTTTCACACGGCCACCACAATCCTGGTTTGACGATGAATGCCGGCAAGCACATGCAGCTAAACAGGAAGCATACAAAGCGGCGCTGCACAGAAGGACTAGAGCTGCTCGCGAGCTCTACGACCAGAGGAGGAGAGAGGAACACCGGCTTCTCCGAAGGAAAAAGAGAGAGCACGAGAAGCGCGCAGTTGAAGATATAGAGACATGTTACAATAGGAATGAGGCTAGAAAGTTTTACCAAAGGATCAAAAGGTCCTGCCAAGGGTATAAGCTTCGAACTGAAGCCTGTAAGGACCATCAAGGGAACATCGTTGTAAAATCGCAGTCGGTGCTGAGGATTTGGAAAGACCACTTCTGCAGACTGTATAACGGCGAGGACGAACCAAATACCGCTGTCAGGCA
Organism: Neoascia interrupta; assembly: GCA_947623515.1. Lineage (NCBI taxonomy): Eukaryota > Metazoa > Arthropoda > Insecta > Diptera > Syrphidae > Neoascia > Neoascia interrupta. Next base: position 51,173,312 of record OX392463.1, read on the forward strand.
GAACGAACCATTCAACCCGGGCGAAGACGTTACCCACAAAGCATACGAACGTTACCGCCCACCCGACCTGGGGGAGATGAAAGTAGCTGTGTCTAAGCTCAAGTGCAACAAAGCAGCCGGAGCAAGTCAAGTGAAGCCTTCGTGAGTATTGGGATGGAAGCGGCGAATATGGGTTTAGCAGTCAATGAGGGCAAAACCAAGTATATGCTGTCATCAAGAAAAGACACCCAACACCGACGTCTTGGACAAAACATCACCATCGACAGCTATAACTTTGAGGTAGTTAGGGACTTTGTCTACCTTGGTTCCGCTATCAATTCAGACAATGACACCAGCGCTGAAATCAAACGAAGAGTAACTCTTGCCAATCGCTGTTTCTTTAAGCTAAGAAGGCAATTGAGTAGCAAAGCCCTCCCTCGAGCAACTAAAGTGTCCATGTATAAGACCCTCATCATCCCAGTCCTGCTTTACGGTGCAGAAACATGGACCCTGTCAAAGGCGGATGAAAACACTTAAGGCTGCTTCGAGAGAAAAATTCTTCGGACGATTTACGGTCCCGTCTGCATAGACGGAGAGTGGAGGGGGAGACATAACATCGAACTGTACGGGCTGTACAGCGATACCGACCTAGTCAAAAGAGTCAAAACACAACGTCTACGATGGCTGGGTCGTCTAGAGCGGATGGACACCAACGCCCCGGCCCGGAAAATCTTCGAATCCACACCGCAGGGACGGCACGGTAGAGGAGCACCGAGACTCAGGTGCGCACGCAAGTGGAAGGGGACCTCAGCCAACTTCGCGTGCGAAACTGGAGACGGCTAGCTAGAGACAGAGCTGGCTGGCGAAGCTTTTTGGCTGAGGCCCAGGTCCACCCCGGACTGTAGCGCCACCTTAAGTAAGTGAGTAAGATGTTTTGTCTATTTCACGCCATTATAGAGTAGAGGAACGCCACGTGGCAAATGGGAGCAGACAGTTCTCAGCGCTGGAATCGTGGGTTCTGAAACCTTGTATGCCTCGTGACAGTTTTGGCTTCGAAATTCGGTACTATAGTTTGGTTTGGTTGTTGGGTTGATTAGGCCAGTTAACCCGCGCCTCTTTGCACTCAGATCAGTTGAGACCCATTGTGTTGCCCCACTGGGAGAAGATCCTTGCTTTTCGGATATTTCATTTTCTTCTTACGCCGTGTAGAGTTCCTTAAGCCAACTTGTCAATCTAGCATACCTAGAAAGGGACGCTAGTTAGTGCGTTTGAAACTTCTGAAATGTCGTGAAAGAAGTAGCTTCCTAAAGTTTTTTTCCTCAACTGACTTAGACTGGGCCAGTGGCACAGAAAGTGAAATGAGAACTAGCTCAGTATTTTCTGTGCTAGCCTGCTTTAGTCAGATGTCTGCAGGGTAAAAAACGGATCAAGAACTTTACCTATGTACATGACTCCATAAAGACTTGGTTTTCGAGATTGCTCAACCGTCAATTCCGCAATGGAAATTTTGAAACTGTATAAGCTCCGACTAAAGTATTCGGATATGTTTTGTTGGGAAGTGCTACCAGTTTTTGGGAAGTGCTACCCAATATCGATTCACTTCGTTACCTCCTTTAACCCGTTGCATGTATGTCTAACAGGCATTTGACATTCGATACAGATTCACCTTCAACCCCATTGTTACCCTGTAATTCCAAACACAATACCTTTTAATTTGCAAACTCAAAATTTATGTTCCTTCAATATATCCTGCCAAACGGTAGCAATACTTTTTGCCACCGAACCAGGAGTTCAATCAACCATCGCGATGTTCGAAATATGATTTTGCGTACGAGCATAATTCACCTTCATGGTCTCCTTATTCAAATGTGCATAGACGCACGTACAAAGAAATATTACCCTTGACAGAAAAACAAAGACAGGCAAAAATAAAAAAAAAACAGATAGTTACTACCCTCCCGTGTATGTACTCATGTGATGTGCAAAAAAAAAACTTGAGGGTACCTTTGCTATAAGGGTAACGCATCGTTTTGGTATGTAAATCAAATATCCTTTGTCAGAATCCTCCAGTGTAAAAAAAATAATAAATTACCACATATGATAAGGGTAGTCAGTGGATTCACAATGAAATGGAAAAAAAAACGCGACCCCTAACATTAGCATTTAAATAAAAAGTATAAAGGGTTAGATGCAACGCAAAAAAAGGATACAAACTCCAGGATGCAAAATCGACTCAGATCTAACTACTATGGAAGCGGGATAAACATGACACCCAACTGTCAATTGGTCTTTCGCGGTTGTGCATGCATTACCCGTGTATATATGCATTAGAGTCGCTCATTTGATTTATGTCAAAAATTAACGAGTTCGATGGTACTCCTTCCCCTCCGTAACGTCCAAGGCAATGAGGATCCACAGTAAATTGTATTGTTCGGATCAGATAGTGAGTTTGTCCTCAGCAGCCATCTTTTTACGATTAATCAAATTTTAATCGATAAATGTCACTTGATGTGAAATTCGAATTTAACACATATTTTTACTGTGTCATGGATGTAGCCTATCATCGGATTTTATCTTTAGCCCATGCTGGATGGCCGGCAGGATTCTCTCTAGAAAAGAAAAATGCTGTGCCACGTTCCTCTAAAGAAAATTGTCACGAAGAAAGATTTTTTTTTTAATTTATTAAACCTGGGAAGCCTAACCACCACCTACGAGCAAGCGTAGTAGAAGTCCAGAAATGGTTATTAATATTTATACAGATTTTTTACCTGCTGGAGTGATTTGAAGGGATAGAGTGACAAACTTCATATTTCGAACTCCTTAAAGCATTAAAAAATACATAAAGAACAAGCGAAGGGTGAACATTGTCATCATCAATTTCGGTGACCGCTTATCCTTAGAAGGGTCGCGGAGCGAGGACGGCTTAAAGGTCCTTCCATTGTTCTCGATCCTCCGCCACAAACTCAAGAGACACAGATGTTCTTTAGCTGATCCCACCACCTGTTTCTTGGCCTAACGGGGGGGCGACGTGCTCGCATCTCGGCTTACCTAAACTATCTAGGAAGTCTGTTGGGGAGCATGCAAATTGATCCTTCCACTCAGAGAAGTAGCTGCTTAACATTAACCCACAAATACTGCGACGTTTCTCACTCTATCCCTAAGAGTAACACCAGCAATGCACCGCCGCCGGAATCATATTTCGGCAGCTTGTACTCGCGATCTTATTATTTCGGTCAGTACCCAAATTTCATGACCATATATGAGGGTTGGAACGAACACTGAATTAAAAACCGAGATCTTTGCTTTTAATCCTTTAGTATTGCTTCAGCTAAGCCAATCTTACAGAAAAACTCAGTGTCACTCCTTCCATCTTTCGTGAAAAATTCCCCGAGATACTTAAACTTCTCTACCTGTATAAATGGGACTCCATTTATGTGCAGGGTACATTGCACAGGAGTTCGGGAAACAACCATCACTTCGGATTTCTCCGTTTACCTTCATCCCAGCTTCACCACATATGGCCGCAAACCTATCTAGTGCTCGCTGAAGTTCCTCCTTGGATGATGCAAGGATGACCAAATTATCTAAGAAAAGCAGATGGCTTATCCTGATGCCAGCCAATCCGAAACATTGCTCGCCAAGACTGGGCTTCACCATTCAGTCCCTATATGCTATGAAAAGGAGAGGGGATAGAAAACAGCCCTGGCAAAGTCCAACGCACACATCAAAAGGTTGGGATTTGACGCCATATATCCGAAGACAGCCTCTGCAGTTTCCATACAAAGACTGGATGGCTCTCAGAAGAGGTCCGCTCAGTATATAGCCCTGCAAAACTCTCCGAAGATTATCACGAGGAACCCGGTCATAGGCCTTTTCCAAATCTACAAAACACGCTTAGACCGGTTTGGCATTTTCCAGGGCCTTCTCAAGAATAACCTTCAGAGTAAGAAGCAGGTCGGTTGTGCCCCTGCCAGGCCGAAAGCCGCATTGCTCTTCTCGCAACAAAGGCTCGATTACAGCTCTGGAACGCGCTTTCAACACCTTTGCGAATACTTTTCCCGGAAGACTTGAGAGAGATATACCCCTATGGCCTATAGTTAGAGCAATCACTCTTGTCTAAATGGGCAATTTTTCGAAAATGGACACTATAACTCCTGTTTGCCAATCGCCAGGTGCTTTCCCGCTTTTCCAGGCCACCGTAATGTTGGCCACCGTTTAGTTGAAGTTGATTTTTCGCAGCTACACGACATTAAGTTCCAATTTAAGACGAATCTATCATGGATTTCTACTACTTGCCCGGATCTGGTCCATGCCGCTCGGTCTTGATGGCCGCTAAGGCTGTTGGCGTTGATCTCAACCTGAAAGAGCTGAACTTGATGGCTGGTGAACATCTGAAACCAGAGTTTGTGAAAATCAACTCACGACACACCATTCCAACACTGGTCGACAATGGCTTCGCTCTGTGGGAGTCACGCGCCATTATGATCTACCTGGCGGAGAAGTATGGTAAGAACGATTCCCTGTACCCCAAGTGCCCAAGAAGCGTGCGATCATCAACCAGCGTCTGTTCTTCGATATTGGAACACTGTATCAGAGTTTCGCCGACTACTACTACCCGCAGATCTTTGCCAAGCAACCGGCAAACCCAGACAACTTGAAGAAGATCGAAGACGCTTTTGGTTTCTTGAACACCTTCCTTGAGGGCCAGCAGTTTGCTGCTGGAGATTCTTTGACTCTGGCCGATATTGCCCTGGTTACCACCGTCTCTCTATGTTGCCTAATTCGATATCTGCACGTATCCCAATGTGCAGAAGTGGTACAAGATGGTCGCTGGAGCGACACCCGGCTACGATATCAACGTTAAGGGCATGCAAGAGTTCACTAGCATTTCTGGCCGGGTTTCATCAACTCCAGCAGACTTACCCACTTTTAGCGATTTAATCGCAGCAGTGACTTCATCTACTGTAGGACTATTCTCCGCCCTGATCTCCGCCCATCTTTAGTGCCCTGTTGGCGATTGAGCAGCTACGAAAAGTGATCGCTCCATTTGGATAAGACGTCGTTATCATTCTAAAGAAGTGTACCGTCTTTAGATTTAACCTCTTGAACGGTATTCGACTTCTTTCCTCTGAGCCGGCAAATAGTCTGCCAAAATGTCTTGTTCGCCGTGCTCTAACCTCTTGCCGAACTTTTTCCATGCCTGTTCTTTGGCTGTTCTGACTGCCATGTTAGAAGTTCTTCGCGCTTCAGTGTACCAGACTCGAGAAGTAGAGTTCCTACATTGATTCCACACAATATAGGCTCTCTTCTTCTATATGATTTCTTCTTGAACTTCAGGAGTCTTAAAATATACAGTTCTTTCCTCACCACCAGCCGCCACACGAAGCCGCTCCACTCAGAAAAGGTTTTTCTTATTCCACAACTTAACTGTTTTTGACTTAAAATTTTGATGAAACTATACCTGACAAAACACCTTTTGCAACTTCTGTCCTAAATTCAGTTTGGCATCAGCTTAATCTATCAAAATTGGTCCTTGTCTTTAGTTTGTCAGAATTCACTGCGATGTTTATAATTATTGTAATACGACTTTTTAAGACACCACCTCGATTGCTTTCATAGCTTAAGCCCTTCCATATCTCGGCAAAATAATCAGTCCGACTATAATGTATAGCCAAAAGTTTAAGACCCGCATAAGTCTGTGTTCCTTCCTGCTGGAAACCTTAGAAGAATAGTTGTCGTATGCGCAGCACTAGCCTGATTGTCTCCTGATTGCCTGATGAAAACGCTTATCAGCGCGAAAAATTCTGCGAATCGAGGTCTTCCTGTATCTGTTCTAAAAATGCTGCAAACTCCTTGTGAAGCATAACTGAGGTCTCTTAGTGACGACAATAACAAGGTTTTATATTTTGTTACAAAAAAAAGTAATAAATAAGGTACACACACACAAACCCGCAAGCGGATAGATACATACAACCTAGTAAATTCAAAATTACTATTCAAAGCACCGAACATAAAAGTTCTTAAAGTCGACGGACATTAAAACATCTGAGTCTGAGATGCCTAAGAGCGTGCATATGAGTGTGTGTACACATTCACACAATTCCCTCGAAACGCCATAATTAACAGAAATCTCAAACTTTTACTAATTACAAAAGTTTTGTGCAAAAAAGGATATTTAAAAAAAACCGAACTAAAACTAAAACTGAACGAACGAAGCTGAACAACAAGAACATTTTGTAAGTTCGGCACTTGTTTGCAGTTAGTTCGTTCGTACATCCTTCGCTTATATGCGGTGTACACATATACACAGTGGTATTGCCTTCATATGTGCCTTCGCCGCCCATCCTTAAAGATCCCAGTGCACTCACATAAGATATGGCGGCGTTTCACATATTAGACTTAAAATTTATGCTAACGTACATGTGTGTGCAACGTCAAAGTGGCTCGATAGTTGTGTGATTAAGAAGACGCAAAGTTTTGGTCGCTGTAGGGCTGCGATGAAGTATGCAGTTAAAGCTAGAGTGCACTTAAAAGGATGATGCTTCCATATTACTTTTGCATCAGGGGATGGAACTCCTTTTCCCGCAGAAGAAGTGCGCTGTTTTATCTGGATTGGCTAAAACTACAATCCGTTCTGTCGTTATTTTATGTCGGAAGAAAAAAAATATTTGCTGTGCCTAAAAAAATATTCAGACAGAATTTTTTGTACACCCTTGAGCTATATTAAGACCGAGTTATTTGCAGGTGGCTGTCCTCGACCATATAAGGTCCTTTATGATATCTCGTTTTTTTGTAAGACTGTTAAACCATCCCGGAACCTATTTCTAAGACAACTACCGAATTTGTGCGAAAAGGTCGAGGCAACCGAAGTCTATTTCGAATGTGGACTGTATAGAGACTTACCGGACAAGTCAAAGGGTAACCGTATCGCTGATGTGAACCAATTCCAGAGGGATTAAAAAAAAAGCCTAAGTGGGGCAATCGTTATCCGTGTGAGTCCGTGACCACTGGAACCCATGAAAGAGTTTAGCTTGAGGATGGGAAAGTCAAAATTTACCCAATTTTTACATTACATTGTCCCAAGGGTAGTAAAATCTTTTGGTCTTTCGTAAAAAATGTTAAAAACTATGCCTCATCTTCCATCCCCACACTCGTTTAGAATGACATTCCAGCTGTCACCTCTCTGACCAAAGCAAATCTACTTGCAGCGCATTTCGCTGCTAGCTATATGCTCCCAGATTTTGCGACGTTCCCGCCTGTACTCGAGCGCGTCGAATATACCATGGGACAAATTCATTTTTGCACTCGTACAGTCATGAGAGTACTTCAAGTTCTCAACATTCACAAATCCGCTGGTCCAGATGAAATATCCCCCATAGTTCTGAAAGTGGTGTCCTTCCACGCTGGCAAAACCATTGTGTAAGCTTTTTCATCGGTCCTTTTCCTCAGGTCTCTTTCCGAGTAGATGGAAAACAGCATTTGTCCAGCCCGTCCCTAAAAAGGGCGATTCTTCTTCTCCCTTTAACTATCGTTCAATTGCACGAACTTTCCTTCTTCCTAAGGTTATGGAAACGCTGATTAATTATCAGCTTATGAAATATGTTGAATCAGGAAAACTTTTTAATGACCGGCAATACGGTTTTCGTAGCAAAAGGTCCACTGGTGATCTGATGGCATATCTCACCGAAAAGTGGAACCATTCCTTGCATCTTCTTGATATTTCAAAAGCATTTGATAGAGTTTGGCATCAAGCTCTTTTGTCGAAAATGCGTGCATTTGGAATCGACGAATCTCTTATTTAATGGATTAGTAATTACCTTTCGGACCGTTCAATTCAAGTTGTTTTGGATGGATTCAAGTCTGCAATTCATAAAATAAACACTGGGGTTCCCCAGGGCTCTGTTCTGTCTCCGACTCTCTTTTTAATCTTCATAAATGATATTTTGTCTGCTAATACTAATCCAATTCATTCCTTTGCCGATGGCAGCAACTTCAGTTTTTCAGCAACCTGCTCTTCGGACGTTGAACTGGAACGGCAGCCTTTGCCAAACTCACTAAACCCAGACCTTAACAGCATTGTATCATGGGAATCTCAAAATAGAGTACAGTTTAATGCATCTAAAACTCCGAGCAACGCGAATGTGGAATGTCCTACGACGACAATTCTTTCCTACGCAATACAACCCACAACTGTTCAAAACAAGAGTGCACCGGTACCTCTCATCCCTTTCCCCTTCTTCTATTCCTTTCCGCTCGTGAGATGCTAAACACTAGAAGGGTAGCCAACCCCATATTTGCGAGTACATTATAAAAAAAAAAAAATTACCCACAGTTCCCAAGTGAAATTTCACCCGTGAACTTTCACCCGGATATGAAACATATTATCTTCTTAAGATGTTGAGAGTGCTTATATCGGTCAGATCTTCAAAAAACATTTTACCTGGCTTTCTTTCTCGAGGAGGATAGAGCGGTACACTTACGCAGAATATAAATCATGGTTTTTTGCTCCTCCTCATATTTGCAACTTTTGCAGAAGTTGAAGGGAGCACCAAGTCTTTAGGCTTGTCCCTATCAGACACTGGCCCGTGAGGATCCCAACTATCCTCCAAGATTCGAACTACTAAAGGAAACGAGTAACATTGTTTTCCTACAATCGAGCGAGAGACTTGATCGGAAGGACATGAGCTAATGTTGTTCCGTCCGCTGCTGGCCATTGTGAGATGACCTGGGTGACCACTGCCCAGTCGAATTGAATTTAGTTTCTGGAATTTAGCTATAGCCTGGAAACTGTCTGATTCCCAGAAATATTACGGAGAGATTGACGGAATTGCTTTACCAACTTGCATCGTATCACGTTGGCGAATCCACGGCTTTCATGGTAGCATTAATGTCCATGATTTTCTTTGTGGATTTCTTTTGGAAACACACGGACGCAACTTAAAACGACTTCTACCTCCTTTTTAATGTAGACCCTCCCATCTAAGACCCTAAGACCATCTTTAAAGACCCTCCCATCTAGGTTTCCGTTTCAGATATGTTTAAGACCCCGCACCCGACTTCCAGGCATTTCAGCTTGGACTTCCGATTATCAAGGGAGGGGAGAGACAGTATAGCAAGGCGAATAAGCCTTAGTGGTGCTGTGCGACGATGTCAACGGAAATAAAGTGAAGCTTTGTGTCTTTAGTATTGTAGGAGTTGCTCCAAGAGCACATGACGCAAATACAAGATAGAATCTTGAACTTTCTCTAAAATGTCTAGAGCTTTTTCCAAGACTGTTCTCCTTACATAAAGATGGATTTACAAGTATCTACCGTGAATCCAGTAGACAATCCGGTGTTGCGGAGTCCCCAGATTGGGCGCATTGCCTTCCTTCAGGAGAACAAGACTAAGGTAGCAGGACTTATATTCGGCTTTCAAATAAGTTTCCCATCTAAAATAGCTCCAAGTACCTGGCAATTCTAGACCTGCAAGTGTCAGTTCAATGAATTTAAGTTAGTTGCTAGTTTAAGTGCAAATTGAGTTAAATCACTGATTGTGGCGAGGAACTTGAGACCGGATACTGCTATCGGATCACAAATAAGCAGTATTTGGCCTCAGGTTTACTTCACATTAGAGCCACAGCAGTACTCTACCTCTTCACATTGACCTGCTTGTTTGACTATACCCCAGCTCGAAAAAGGATGAGCCTGCTCTCAAGCATTTGCTCGATCCAATGGCAAAGATAAAATATCAGCTTCCAGGTTCCGGAGTGTAGTCACTGCAGCGTTCATCTTGACCTTGTTGATAGCTCCATTCAATATCAAGGAAGGATACTACAGTGAAATCCTTATTCTCAAAGGAGTTTTCAATTATTCTATCCACCGAGTGCAAATATGTCTCTACCGATTTCCACTCGCATGTTTCGACACCGACACTGCGCTTGGCACAGCAGGTTTCGGAGAAGTTTGAACAAATTCCAACTGAACTTTTGAATGTAGAGGAGGAATGGCAGCTGTTTTTATCGGCAGTCATTGCCTCTGCAAGAAATGTTTGTGGAGTGAAGCGGCTTGGGATAGCGGCTGGTGGTGAGAAAAGAACTGCTTGGTTTAAAACGCCTGGAGTTCACGAAGCCATCAGAGAGAAGAAGAGAGCCTACATTGCGTGGATCCAATGTATAGGAACTCAACTTCTCGAGCCCGGTACAATAAGGCGCGAAGGACTTCCAATTTGGCAGTCAGAACAGCCAAGGAACAGTCATAGAAAAAGTTGGAGCACGATTACAGATCTGCAAACCAGATATTTTGGCAGACCATTCGCCGGCTCACAGGAAGGAAGTTAAATATCATTCAAAAGGTTAAATCCAAGGACGGTACACTTCTGTCAAATGAGAGCGATGTCTTGCGCAGATGGAGAGAGCACTTTTCGGTGTTGTTCGGCCCCCAACAGGGCACCCCCAACAGGGCACTGATGGCATTCTCACGAGAGACATTCTGACGAGATATAGTGCGGAGAATAGTCCCATTCAGACGAAGTCACTAGAGCGATTAAATCGCCTAAAAGTTGGCAAGTCGGCTGGAGTTGATGAAATCCGGCCAGAAATGCTCAAGGCAATGGGTGAAGAGGGTGTAAAATGGCTAACACGTGTCATTAACGTGGCCTGGGATAGCGGGAAGGCACCTAGCGATTGGCAAACGGGAGTTATAATGCCCATTTTCAAAAAAACGAACAGGAGAGATTGCGCCAACTATAGGGGCATATCTCTCTTGAGTCTTCCGGGAAAAGTATTCGCGAAGGTGTTGAAAACGCGTTCCAGAGCTGTAATCGAGCCTTTGTTACGGGAAGAACAGAACAGAGACACAACCGACCAGCTTTTTACTCTGAAGGTTATTCTTAGAAGGCCTGGGAATATGCCAAACCGATCTATGCGTGTTTCGTAGATCTGGAAAAGGCGTATGACCGAGTCCCTGGGATACACTGTGGAGAGTTTTGCAGGACTATGCGCTGAGTGGGCCTCTTCTGAGAGCCATCCAGTCTTTGTATGGAAACTGCAGAAGCTGTGTACGGATTAATGGCGTCAAATCCCGTCCTTTTGATGTGCGCGTTGGACTTCGCCAGGGCTGTGTTCTGTCGCCGCACCTTTTCATAGCATATATGGACTGGAAGGTGAAGCGCAGTCTTTGCCAGCAATGTCTCGAATTGGCTGGCATCAGGATGAGCATCTCTGCTTTTCGCAGATGATTTGGCCATCCTTGCATGGCATCATCCAAAGAGGAACTTCAACGAGCACTTGATAGGTTTACAGCCGTCTGTGGTGATGCTAGGATGAAAGTGAACATGAACAAATCGGAAGTGATGGTTGTTTCCCGAACTCCTGTGCAGTGCACCCTGCACATAAATGGAGTTGCATTAAAACAGGTGGAGAAGTTTAAGAACGCGGGTACAAGCTGCCGAAATGAGATTCCTGAGGTGCGTTGCTGGTGTAATTCTAAGGGATAGAGTGAGAAACGTCAGAATTCGTGGGAATCTTAATGTTGAGCAGCTACTTCTCCGAGTGGAGCGATCGGTTCTTCGATGGTTTGGACACGTTGTTCGCATGCCCCCTGACAGACTTCCTAGACAGATTATGCTAGCCGAAATGCGAGCGCGTCGCCTCCCTGGTAGGCTAAGAAACACAGGTGATGGGATCAGGTAAAGAACCTCTCTGAGTCCCGCCTGGGGATTGCGCCGGAATCTCTTGAGTTGGTGGCGAATAATCGAGAACGATGGAAAGACCATTTGTCAACCCTCGCTCCGCGACCCTTTTAAAGGATAGGCGGCATTCGAGAATGATGATGATGATGTTTCGACACCGAAAAAAGCTGCTGATGCCCAAGTTTGTTCTAATGTGAGGGTCTTCCGGTATTCAAGGTTTAATAAGAAGGAGGACACGCTGATCGGCCGAAAGTCTTAAGGAGTTGTGTGAGAAGTCTTACCAGCTTTTGATATGAAATAACTTTGGTCTTTTCTCCATGGATTTAGGGGTAGACGTGAAACCGAAGCTTAACTAACTCTGTGGAGCCAAGAAATCAGTATGTCAAGACCTTGCTGAACTTCCAGCGGTAAAATGCCATCAAGTGCGCAGGTGATTTGTACGGAAGGAAGCTGTGCACTGCCAGTGCATCTTTATGGGAGGAACAACATCCTCGGGCACGGTGAATTGGACTTTTCTATGTTTTCAGAGAACGTTACCAAACCACTGGGCTTTTGGATGGGATATTCCTGCTCAGGAACGAACCACTAAACTTTTCTAAGTTTGAAAGAAGTCCTTGGTACTGCTCCTATAAAGGTCCCAATCAACAGAGCGTTTAGCTTGATGAAAGAGCTCCCTCGTTGAAGTCAGCTAATTTCAGGTTACCGCATGGTGTGGTTTGCCCCAATTTTTGTGGCTGCCGTTTGTTGCCTCCGTAAACCTGTTCCCAATCTGGTCCAACTTCGGCGGTGATTGCGGATTAGCTGTAGATTGTTAAGATGACTTTCCAACTTTGTGCTGTTGGAGCCCCAGTCTGTTCCTTTAGGGTGTCTTAAGACAGACTTTTGGGGTGCCGTGACGCATTGCATAGTATGTGTGCTTTGCGTAGTGATTAGTATGTGTGGTTAACATGTACGCCGCGCCGCTGGTCTGGGTTCGAAACCTACCACCGTCACCTGGAAAAAAAACTCGTTCTTTCTCACTGTATCCGCCTCCGCGAGGGTCTGACAAACCCTCCGAAAATAAAAATTGTCTTGAAAAACTTCTCAAAGTGCCGTTCGGATTTGGCAAAAACTTGTAGGTCGCCTTGTATGTGAAGGAATTAACACACACAACACACATTGTTGAGAAGTTGGCCCTAGTTCACTTCGAGCTGTTGAGCCACTCTATTTATTTATTCTTAAGCCTTTACAATATTGAAGAAAAACAAATGAATCTCAAAGAAGTCAGCATCTCTAGCATAGCATCGAAATTGAAAACTCTATAAATGCCAAATAAAAAGGACATACCTGCTCATTCATTACATATTTCACTCATTACATCACTGCCACAGATCGGACTTCATAGATCCAAAAAGTTCTAGAACGTGTTAAAGGTATCTATGCCTTCATGATATCCCCTTAAGTTGGTTCAAACGGTAGAGATGTTGTTTCGTTTTATCCCAGATTTATAGTTCGCCCCCCAAATCGGTCTTTAGTAAATGTCCCTATATGCATTGAAACCTCTTTGCGATGCCTGTAGAAGCATTCCGCACATCATAGCAATCAATCACCGTTAATTCCTGCTCGAGCAAGTAGGTAAAAATTTTCTGTTACCACATTTGTCATTGTCTTATAGCAAATCGAAAGGAATTACCATATTGAGCATCCCCAACACACAATTCATCTCAATTTCTGTCTGCACAAAATGAGCGCTTAATTCAAGTCACCGAATGCCATAGTGCACTTTCTTTGTTGCACTCGCATAAGCCTCTTATGTGCGGTTACCGAATTTCGTTCGTCGCTAAAATAGTGTTCACCCCTCTCATGCAACGCCCACAGTCTCCCCTGCATGTTGAATGCCATTATGCACGTCCCTTTTCACGAATCCAGTCAACATTGTGTGGCCATGTATGAAGCTGAACAAGAGCGTCATCATCATCGTCAAGAGGGTTTCCACATGCCAATCCACAACAGCTTGGACCCTTGTGTGAGTCGTTAAAAGAGCTCTTCCACCACCGCCCATCCACCCCTGTGGCAGCAACTGTCCATGTGTATATATATGCACACACGCCAATGTCCACCCCATCATATCCAAAATCACACCAACTAAATTATGTACGAGAGCATCTCGAATTCCTCCGAGACGGGGGTGGCAATAGGTATACACATGTGTCGTATGTGTATATGTGTCCGCAGGAACCCCATCATAGAAGTATCTAACTCATGTGTTATCTGCGAAAGACTCGCTCTCTGTGTGTCCGTCCAGGCACATAGTTGTGCTCCCTTTTCATATATAGAAAGGACCTCTAATACATAATGGCATTGGATACACAGCACACAAGCGAAGAAACGAACAAATGGTCCTCCACCTACATACATACATCATATGGGGATGCTGTACTATACCAACGTTGGGAATCTAACCCCCGGAACGGGAGGAGGGCAGCGCACCCCAACATCGCCGCTCCTTATCCGCACATATAGGAACAGTGTTCGGCGCTTTTTGTATATCCAATCACATGACAGGCCGTCGGCCATCTTGTTTTAGATAACCCCAAAAGCCATATGAGTGGAATGCCTGACATTCACTCAGCACAGCGAACTAAATAGAAAACATATAAACACCGCTTTCGCCATTGCCTATTGATATTGTGTGTATCTGTGCTTATTCTGTGACAAGCTTGATATATTGCCTCTGCAATACATTGTGCGCGCTGGCTGTGGCTCTGTGCTCCTGCTCCCCATCTGGATCCTCAACCCATCGCATCACTTGAAAATCAACTGACAAAAACCGGCGCAACATACCGTACCGTTCCACATAACACTGCGAGAGCACACAGGACGAACGTCGTCGTCGTCGTCGTCGTACATCCACGCCACCCCCGCCTCTGCATACGCTCAGCCCAGGACGCAAAGCCACTCATGAGATTGTGTGGCTATGTCATCCTGGAGAAAGCTTTCGCACAGATGTTGTTTCTTATTTTACCCGTGGCAGATGGGAATACCATCCAGGAACTAGTCCGCCTTTCATTTATGTTCCTTAGCTCCTCCGGGATCCCAACTCGTACGTTGCTGTGGATGGATACACTCGCTCCTGTTTCACCCGCCTGCCCGAACTACACACCAGCACACACATATGAGCATACGTATAGCTGTATGTATTTAAACGTGCATATCCAAACAGGGCCTCACATACACACACACTTGTGTGCCGAGCTGTCCCTTTGTTCCATTTTATAAGGGTCGAATTTAAATACGCTCTCCCAACCCTCCAAAGACGACAACAACGACGACGACGTTGTTGGCCGCATGTAGGTACGGCTTCACGTATCGCCCCGCCGCCGCCGTACCAAAGGCTCCATGTGTTATAAAGCACCAACGTAGTTGTCCTCCCACTCACACTCGTGCGCCATACTTCAGCAACCCCCGCTGGAACACAAAAGAAAGTTTTGAAAAACGACGGGTCTAAGTGCCAGCAATGAGGTGTATCGCAGAGAGGGTTGTGATTGTGACAGGCCGGGCTTGGGGTTGGGGGTGGTCCGTATACACATGTGAACTTTTGTGGAAGGACCAAAAATTGGGATATAAACTCGACGAATGTGAAGTAGCGCTGGGACATAATTTCTTGTTTAGTTTTTTTTTTCCTTTCTTTGCTTTTTTGTGCAGTTATCCTTCTCCCCCTTACCTACCTATACACAAGTTGAGAGCCGCGCTTTTGAGTTTTCACAGGCTCTGCGTCCTCTTTTTCGTCTTCTTATGCTTGTCGGTTATTTTACTTTTATATCCCTTCTCTCAATTTAAATAGATTGCTAGAATGTACTAGCTGCTAAGAGCGGTGGGGGTTGTTTTTGAGTAGTCTTATCTCTCTGGATGAGTTTTGGCCGGGGGGAAGGGGGCGGGGAGGGGTGTGCTGCGGTAATCAGCACACACTTGCTCGTACGTCCATGGTCTTTGATGAAACCATTGCATCGCCACCCCGCTCCGTGCCATACCTCTACCATACAGGCGTTCGGAACACGCATGTGAGCTTCTGAGATGTGCCATTCGACAGCGCGACCATGGATCTCCATATTGGAGTGTGGGATGGTGTGGTTGCTTAGCTATTTGTACACTGAAGGACCCAGTCGTCGTCGTTGTCGACGTTCACCTTAATTGAAATAAAGAAAGAGTATTCACCCGTTGCTACTATGGGAACATTATTTAGAGCCAATTATTTTGTTATACTAAGTTAAGTACGTTTAGGTAGGTACCTACATGTGTGTGTTTTTGGCGGTGCTGTAGTAACACACCATATTAGTATACGTATGGAGTCGCAGATCCCCTTTGCTGGATGAAATTAATATCTGTTCTAAGCACCACATATACAATTTTCGCGAATAGAATTGAAAGGGATTAAACTTTGACGTGAGCTCCTCTTTAAATTTCATTATGCCGGAGCAATAACTTTTTTTTAATTATAAGACAATTGTATGAATAAGAGCTTAGCATGGCGTCAACGTTCAAAATATCTGTATGTGTTGTACGAAGATTTGAAAGAGCTTCAAATTGGTATGTGAAAAGTCGACATCAGAGGTTCAATGCATTGCTAATTAACTCGTCACATTTTAAGCACAAGCAATTTAATTCAGTCTTAAATTATTGAAAGACAAGAAATTATTGAAAGAGAAGAAGGAAAAGAACACACCTTTGGTAAAACGGGGATAGAGCCTACTCAGACTTATCAATATTCTGACTATGTGCGGGCTGCTTTTCTTATAATTAAGTAGTTCAAGATCAAGGAGTAATGAATTTATGATCATCCTCAAAATGCGAAAGCATTTACAGAAAATACGGGAAATGCAGAAAAATAAAAATAAGTCACTTTGACTTTTCCCCTTCGGGTAGGAGTTAGAATATACCCGAGGTAAGGCATGCCTGTCGTAAGAGGCGACTAAAATCCACCCTCCGTATGCCGAGCGCGTAGCGCATACAAACTATGCAATGGACAAAACAAAAGATTTTATTACCCCAGGTGGCAATCCAGTTTCACTGGCAAATCCACCCTCTTCGGAAGTAGGCTCTAGGGATTCTGGGGAGAGCCATTTATTGCTTATAAATCCCCATTGAAAAAATCAAGGGTGCCTCGATCTCCACCAGCTGGATCGAAGGTCTCCGGGAAAGGAAGTCCGCCGGTTAATCAGGAGTCAGCGAAAATTAAATGCTTTGAAGCGGAAAACAACGAACTCCGTGCTAAGCTTAATGAAATGGAACGTCTCTACCATGAGCTTAAAAGCGAAGTAGATTCCTTACGTAAAGAAAATGAAGCCTTAAGGGACCCCTGTGGTACTATAGTATGCGAGGAAACGCCGAAACGTCAATGTGAATACCAGACGGACGAGGAAGAACTTGCACGCGAAACGAATCCGGTCTTTAGGAAAAGGCTTACCAAGAAACGAAAGGCCGATTCTTCACCCGAAGTAGAAACCGTGCAGCAAAAAGAAGAAACACCAGTCGTATCAAACAAAGCGACAGGAATACCCCAAGAAAAATACCGCCGACCACCTGCAATAAATATCGTTGGGATCGCGGACTACGGAAAGTTGCGAAGCATCCTTAAAAATACTCTTGGGACGAAATATAACTTAATATCACTTCGAAACAACGTATGGAAAGTTAACGTCGATGACTCTGATGCCTATCGGTTACTGTCACAAAAGTTAAATTTAGAGAAAATCCAATGGTTTACTTATGAAAATCACCTCGAAAAGCCGCTGCGGGTTATCGCGAGGGGACTACACCCATCCTGTACCAAGGACGAAATAATACAAGACGTTCAAGCCCAAGGCTTTGAAATTCTTGACGCCGTGAACATAATAAAGAAAGAGAAGCAAAATATTAACGAAATCTACAAAATTAAATCAATCCTTAACATCAAGGTAAAAATCGAGCCCAAGCGGAAGGGCAACAGGCTAGTTCCCCAATGTAAGCGATGCCAGGGTTTCCGACATACGCAAGCGTACTGCAAGAAAAAGCCGAGATGCGTAAAATGCGCCGGCGAACATCTCTCGACGGATTGCAATGTCAGCAGTCAGGCCCCCGCGGTTTATGCCAACTGCAGGGGAAGTCACCCAGCGAGCTACCGAGGTTGCGAAATTGCCATTGAGTTGCAAAAACGACATGAAGCTCCGAAGAAAAATACTGAAAATAAGGGCCCAAGCCTAAAACCTCCTAAAGTAGATAAGCCAAAAACCCCTAAGTCGACAAGGGATAAGGGTTTGATTAAAGGCAAAATTCAAAACGCACAAGAAAACGTCGCTGGTCCTAGTTCCCACCGGAGTCAAAAGGGAGAATCCACACTTGTTGGTCCAAGATCGTACGCTCAAGTCGCGTCACGTGAAAGTAAGCCACAATCGGCCGCATCAGATTCGGTCTCTCAAATTCTAGGCATGATTTTAGAAAAGTTTGAGCAACAGGCGAAACTTAATCAAGTAATATTCAACAAATTGAGCGAGCTCGAGTTTAAACCTCGAAAAGCATTTAATAAAAAATCATGAATATGGGAAAGTCAATCAAAATAATTACATGGAATGCAAACGGCCTTTTGCAAAAACTTGACGAGCTAGAAGTATTCCTACGGAAGAATAATGTAGACATATGCCTGATTTCGGAAACCCACTTTAAAAAGGGTTCAGCACGCAAAATAAAAGGTTACATCGACTATCACGTGCATCATCCTTAAGAAAATTCGATCCTCTCTCTACATTAAAGAATGCATTAAGCACTCCAAAAACGAAGAAATAGAACTTGACTCTATGCAAATAACCTCAGTCTCAGTAAAATTAAGTCACATAAATTACAATATCGCGACGAGCTATTTTCCTCCGCAGTATCGGCTGGCAGATGAAGATCTTGCTCTGCTCTTTGATTCACTTGGGTCAAACTTTATCATCGGCGGGGACTTAAACGCGAAAAATACTTTTTGGGGCTCACGGTGCAATTCAACAAGAGGCAGAGCCCTCTTTAAAGCAAGTAGGAAACGCGGCGTGATCTTCTTATCGACGGGAAAGAAAAACATATTGGCCAACCGACAGAAATAAAATGCCTGATCTCGTCGACTTCTTTATCGCCAAGGGGGTACCACGTTACCTTACGATCGTAGAAGAACGCTTTGATCTCTGTTCAGATCACTCGGCAGTTCTTTTGAAAATCGGCGGAAGCCTAGCGAAAAAGAATAGAGCGCCTAGATTAACTAACAACAACACCGACTGGGACGGCCTTAGAAAATACTGCAAAGAAAACATAGCTTTAAATGTACCGCTCAAAACGCCACTTGAAATAGAAGACGAATTAGATAAACTCGTGAGAGTTATTCAGAGCGCTGCGTGGAATAACACTTCTTTTCGGAGGTCCGAATTATCGAACAGCGGAACAATATATCCGCGAGAAATAGAAGAGCTAATATGCGAAAAGAGGAGAGCGCGCAAGAGATGGCAACGTTCGCGAGCACCCCGGACCAAGACCATCTTTGACCATCTTTCTAACAAACTGAAGCACGAACGCGAGACTACTGCTTAGCTCGAAAGTTTGACTGCCGATAAAGACTCGAACTACTCTCTTTGGAAAGCAGTCAAGTCCGTTAAGAAGCCTATAGTACATTCTGCCCCACTAAGAAAAGCCAACGGCGAATGGGCAAGAGAAGACAAAGAAAAAGCGGATTTATTTGCAGATTACCTAGAAGAAACATTCAAACCGTTTGACGGGGAACCGTTGGTCGAGGAGCTCAATCCTTATGCGGTACAAGATAATTATAGAATAAAAACCGTGTCATTGGCTGAGCTTCGTCAAACGATAAATAATCTGAAAAACAACAAAGCCCCTGGCTACGACTTAATTACTAGCGAAACTCTAAAGGAACTACCGAAAAAAGCTTTGGTCAAGCAACTCTATATCATTAACGCTTCCATGAGAGTTTTATACGTTCCAAGGCAATGGAAAGTGGCCGAGGTCATAATGGTTCTGAAACCAGGGAAATGTCCCAACGACAAAAAGTCATACAGACCTATTTCGCTACTGCCGATAATATCTAAGGTATTCGAGAAACTGTTGCTTAAAAGGTTGCAACCAATCATTGAAGAAAGACGATTGATTGCGGATCACCAATTCGGATTTAGGAAAAAGCATTCAACAATCGACCAGGTCCATCGAATAACAAACGAAATCGAAAAAGCTCTGGAAGCGAAAAAGATATGTACTAGGGCTTTTCTCCACGTATCGCAAGCCTTCGACAAGGTGTGGCACGAAGGCCTGAAGTACAAGTTAAGGCTTAGCTTACCAGAAAAACTCTATAGAATCTTAGAGTCTGACCTTAAAGACAGAATCTTTCGCGTAAGGTACGAAAATGAGTACTCGGAACTCAAAGAGATAAATGCCGGTGTCCCGCAAGGAAGCGTTCTCGGCCCAATATTATTTTTGCTTTATAAAAGAGACATTCCCCACGATGAGGGGGGAGTTCGCAGACGACACTGCTATTCTCGCTATTGATACGACAGTTGAATTATCAACAGGGAAACTCCAGCGCGCTTTAGACAAAATATGCGACTGGACGAAGAGCTGGCGAGTCGTCCTAAACGAGACTAAGTCAACGCATGTTAACATTACTTATAAAAAGATAAACAACAAACCTTTATTCATTAACTCGATACAAATCCCGTACTCAAATAAAGCGAAATATCTAGGAATGACTCTAGACGCAAAACTTAAATGGAAGCCGCACGTTAAAAAGAAACGCGACGAGCTCAAGTTAAGAGAAATGAATTGGCTTATCGGAAGATTTTCGAAACTAAGATACGCTTAGTTTAACAAACTGCTGTGATAACAAACTGCTTTTGTATAAGCAAGTGGTAAAACCATCTTGGACGTACGGTATACAACTCTGGGGTTGTACTAAACCAAGCAATATATCTATTTTAGAAACTTTTCAAAATAAGACACTCAGAGCAATCGTTAATGCTCCATGGTATATAAGAAACAGCGATCTACACCGAGATCTAGGAATCGCAACCGTGTCTGACGAGGTAACAAATTTTGCTCGCAAACTTAGTACTCGTCTTCGCGGACCGAACTTTGGATCAGACAAATCTTACGCGCCGACTGCTACGAATAAGACCGTTAGATCTAGCAGCATAAGATGAAACCGCATAAATTGACGGTATTGTAGGTGCCTTCGTCAGAAGGCAGCCTGCCACACGCGATTACTACAGAAGCTTGAACTACTTGTTAAGGAAACTTAGTCGTAGTCTGACAGAAAATGGGAGGTTTTTTAGTGAGTATGAATCTTACACTACTATGAGCACGCGCGACCGGTCCTTGTAGTGCCTATGAAGGTTTTTCCTACCCACGGAAAAAAAAAAAAAAACTTTGACTTTATATCCAATATCAGTGAAATGATAGCCGATCACCATGATGACGATCACTAGAATGAGAAAAAAATAGCTATGGTCAGGCTTAAATCTAACAAAGAACTTGAGCTTACAGGCTACAACGGGAACCTTTTCAATGCGCTTAAAATGATCTGATAAAAAGCATTAGCAGAGTCACCTGTAAAATCAAATTTGGCGCTTTTAGAACATCAGTCCTATCCACATTGACATGCCCTACACTTTAAACTGCGGTTATTAGATTCTTCCCTGCGCACTATTTTAAGGCTTTTAGCCATAAGTTGATGTTATTCGCGATCAAGGGGATAAGGAACCCCTAAAATGTGTTAGCGAAAAGGAATTTCGCAAGAGAAGAGAAGGAAATTGTTAAAATTTGGATACAGTGCAAAGCTTGCTGAAAGAAAGCTACCTCTATTAGTTTTTTTTTTAAATACTAGTTTCCAACCTTAATTTCTTCTAGGCTTGGTTTATAGAAGGCTTACAGTGTTGCCATCTTGCTGCTACTCTTCGTAGGTGGGTCTTTAAAAAGAGATTTCAAATAGTTCCTTTATGACTTTTAAAATTTAAAATATTCTAAAAAAGGTCAAAAGAGCTAACTGCGCCCCCATCTATCTCCCAAACAGTATAAGGTATAGAATATATAGAAATACTTACAATATAACAAGCATGCTTCATTTTCTGAAATTCTATGGAAAACTATAACAAATTTTAAAGACTTAAAAACGCCTGCGATTAAAAATTTCCGAAAACTATTTTTCTAAATTTTTATCAATCTTAATGGTACCAATAAGTGCCAATACTTCTAGATTCAGCGTTAAGGGAAAGACTTTTTATTAATAATGCCTTCAGTAATTTAAATTAAAAAAAAGACCGTCGAGTATGAAGACATACGCGGAGCGGTCCGTCGGCTTTTGTTGAAGGTTCTATTTATTTATTGAAATTATTTCTGGATATATTTAACAGTCTGTAATATACTTTTTTCGTAGTGCTGTCTACTGTTCTTATATTGCGTGATTTTATATTGGGTTTCGTTACTCTAAAAAAAAGGCTGGCAAAAAGCTTTATCGTTACGAAAATAGAGGGAAGGACATACTCTTTTTGGCCTTTTTTAGGATTTTTATAATTTAAAACCCATAAAACAGAAATTTTGATTATTTTTAATTACGGTTAGACTTTTTGATCAATTGTACAACCACCTGTGCTAGCATGCCAATGCTTGCACTTTTCTCAAACTTTGTGGACATGGATTTCTAAGAAAACGGTAAAAATATGCTCTTTTTTATTTCACTTGTTTGAATGGGCTTAAAAACTTAGGGTCGAAAACGGCAATTTTGAAACGTTTTTTATGCAGCTCGCTTGCCTAAACAAGGTGGTCATAACCGTTAAGGAACTAGAAATCTTTAAAAAATAGTTTTCGAAAACGTTTTCACGTTTTTCAGTTAAATCTTCGAAGTTTTTGAATATTCGAAATCTGCTATAGTTTTGAATAAAATTTAACAAGATGGACTATGCCCGCTGGTAATTTAAAAATTACACTTTATACCGTTTGAGAGATAGAGGGGGAGACATTCGTTCTTTTGACCCTTTTTATAATTTTTTAAATTTCAAATCCATAAAACAAAATGGATGACGAGCTCCTGAAATCTCTGTGGCGGTACAACGACTACCGCCAAACATGCGTTCAATAATTTCTGTAAGTACAGAAGACCTCAACAAACTAACAGAACTAGCCGATAAAATTTCAGAGCTCAGTGATGTTCCACAAGCCTTTGGAATCAACGCGACAGCCTCACAGCAACAACAGCGATCGTCAACCGAAAGCAATGAAACCTGTATCGAACATCAGATATCACAGCTTACACGCGCAGTCAACGAATTAAAAGCATGTTTTTCTCCCCGATCCCGCAGTCGATCTCGTACTACATCTTTTAATCGGGGCCGGAGTAGTAGCAAAAAAGAATTCTCTGAAGATAAAGACGCAGAATCTCTCTGTTGGTATTATCGTAAGTACGGAGCACACGCGAAAAATTGCAGGCCGCCCTGCACACACAATGCTTCGTTAAACGAATAGGCCAGTATCACGAGGCGACAACCACTGGCCCTAATAATTGTCGCCTTTTCGTAAAAGACAAAAAAAAATAATTTTATATTTCTCGTCAACACAGGCGCTGACATCTCTGCTATTCCACCATCAAGACAGCAAACAAGAAGGCAGCATAGTGACCAACCCAAGTTATACGCGGCGAATAACACTTCCATCTCGACTTTTGGAAATAAAACCCTCGTTCTGGAACTTGGACTTCGTCGAGCTTTTAAAAGGAATTTCGTGGTTGCAGACGTATCACGACCGATAATTGGAGCGGATTTTTTGAAGCATTTCGGAATTTTAGTTGATCTTAGCAAACGCCGTCTTATAGATCAGCAAACGTCCATTTCAACCATCGCATACATCACAAAAATTCCATCAACCGAGCTTACGAGCGTCAATCGAGAGGTGCCGTTTCAGGATTTACTACACGAATTCAAGGATATAACTCGTACAACCTTAGCGGCTAGAACAATAAAGCATGGAATTACGCACCATATTCCAACATTTGTGCCTCCAGTTCACGCAACATATAGACGACTTCCACCGGACAAATTGAAAGCAGCCAAGCGGGAGTTCGAAAACCTTATGGAGCAGGGTATATGCCGCCCATCGAGAAGTGCCTGGTCCAGCCCATTGCATATGGTTCCCAAGCAGAACGGGGAATGGAGACCCTGCGGGGACTATCGGCGACTAAATGCAAATTCTTTTCCTGACCGGTATCCCATCCGTCATCTCCATGATTTCAACAATTCTTTGGAGGCTACAACTGTGTATTCGAAGTTGGATCTGCAGAAGGCTTATCACCAGATTCCCGTAGAACCTGATGACATACCCAAGACAGCTGTTATTACATCATTTGGACTGTGGGAGTTTCTCTTTATGCCACCTGGGCTAAGAAATTCCGCACAGACATTTCAGCGGTTCATAGACAACGTACTAAGAGGTCTCGAATTTGCATTCCCATATATCGACGACATCCTTATCGCTTCTACGAACATCGAAGAGCATCGAAAGCATATTCGTCTAGTTTTTGAACGCTTACGTGATTATGGTTTAGTCTTAAACGTGGACAAAAGCCAATTCGCACAAGAGGAAGTAATATTTTTAGGTCATACAGTCAACGCTTTCGGAATTAAGCCACCAAAGCACAAAGTGCAAGCCATTCTGGATTACCCAAAGCCTGAAAAGGTATGTGACTTAAGACGCTTTCTTAATTCTTATAAATTTTTCTAGGCGCTTCCTGAAAAATGCTGTCACCAATCAAGTGCTACTTCAGAGAGCTGTTCCTCAAGGTAATAAAAAGAACGACAATAGGCTCATCGAGTGGTCACCAGAGACTGAAGAAAGCTTTGAAAGATGCGAAACCGCTCTAGCAGAAGCAGCCCTACTTGCGCATCCAAAAACGAGTGCACCGTTGGCACTCATGGTAGACGCATCTGACGTGGCCATAGGAGGGGCTCTTCAACAACTTTCAGATGGCAAATGGGAACCTCTTGGATTTTACTCAAAAAAACTTACCCCGTCCCAAGCGAAGTTCAGCGTGTACGACCGAGAGCTACTTAGTGCTTATATGTCCGTAAAATATTTTCGATTCATGCTGGAAGGCCGCGTTTTTTGCATTTTTACGGACCACAAGCCCCTTTCCTACGCTTTTAACCAAAATCCGGCTAAAGCATCGCCACGACAAGTGAGGCATTTGGACTTCATCGGACAGTTTACAACCGACATCAGGTACATAGCTG
Organism: Neoascia interrupta; assembly: GCA_947623515.1. Taxonomy (NCBI): domain Eukaryota; kingdom Metazoa; phylum Arthropoda; class Insecta; order Diptera; family Syrphidae; genus Neoascia; species Neoascia interrupta. Next base: position 51,198,226 of record OX392463.1, read on the forward strand.
GAAGTAAAAACATTATTGCTGATACGCTTTCCCGCATTTCTGAAGTTTCCATGGTAAACACGATCAATTTCAATCAATTAGCGAAAGACCAGGAGCATGATGAGGAGCTGCAAAAGTTTTTAAAAGGTACTTCCAGTGGTTAAGTTTTTAAAGGATTCCCTGTCTTTACAGACCCCAAGCTCGTGCTACAATGTGACGTATCCACTAAACACATTAGACCCTTCATCACAAAACAATACCGGCGATCTGCCTTCGACAGTGTACATAACTTGGCTCACCCGGGTATTCGTGCAACAGTGAAAATGGAACATTTCACTGTATGGAACGTTTCGTTTGGCCATCCATACGCAAGGACTGTCAAACATGGGCGAAACATTGCATAGCATGCCAACGATCCAAGGTGTGGAAGCACGTCCGCTCGCCGATTGCGACTTATCCACCTACGGCTTATCGATTCGACCACCTAAACATCGATATAGTAGGGCCATTACCAATGTCGCGGGAGTGTCGCTACCTTCTTACATGCGTGGATCGTTTCACGAGGTGGCTAGAAGCGATACCAATTCGGGATATGACCCCCAAAACCGTAGCTAGAGCAGTTTACGAAGATGGATAAGCAGATTCGGAGTTCCAAAGAAAATAACTACTGATCAGGGGCGCCGAATACGTCGTAGTAGCCCATATAAGGTGTTCACTAAGTAGTTCGGCCTGACTGGAACTATGGACGCCACCGTTGATTCCATCTGGGGAATTCCTCCGCTGCCGTCCGGGTGCAAGGAGAAGTGCCTTAGTGGGAACACGATGGCTGGGTCATCTAGAGCGGATGGACACCAACGCCCCGGCCCGGAAAATCTTCGAATCCACACCGCAGGGACGACGCGGTAGAGGAGCACCGAGACTCAGGTGGCGCTCGCAAGTGGAAGGGGACCTCAGCCAACTTCGCGTGCGAAACTGGAGACGGCTAGCTAGAGACAGAGCTGGCTGGCGAAGCTTGTTGGCTGAGGCCCAGGTCCACCCCGGACTGTAGCGCCACCTTAAGTAAGTAAGATCAGGGGCGCCAATTCGAGAGCGATCTGTTTCATCGGCTAATGGAACTAATTGGCGTCAAGCACTTTAGGACAACGGCGTATCATCCACAGGCCAATGGTATTATTGAAAGATACCATCGTACTCTCAAGACCGCTCTTACATGCCATAAAACCTATGACTGGACGGACGTCCTCCCATCAGTTTTGTTGGGTATTAGAACTGCGTTCAAAGAGGATCTAATGGCAACAACGGCGGAGTTATTATACGGAACGACTTTGAAGTTACCAGGTGAGTTTTTCGTTAGTTCGAAAGAAAACATAAATGCACCCGTCTTTGTAAAACAGCTACGTACGACTATGCGCAGTATTAAACCAGAAGAAACAAGCCATCACTGTTCACCTCAAATTTTTATCCCAAATGATTTAAAAAATTGCAGATACGTTTTCGTTCGAAGTGATGGCGTCAAGAGGTCCTTAGCGCCAACTTACGATGGACCATTTCAAGTAATCAGCAGGACGGATAAATTTTACAAGATCGAGGTCCATGGGAAGAAGTCTAACGTTTCTATAGACCGGCTAAAGCCCGCGCATGTGCTGAAAGAGGAGGCTGATGAAGCTAAAAATGAAGAAAATGAAACCAAACAATATACAACAAGATATGGACGTGTCGTCAGATTTCGTGAGTCCTATATAAAACACCGCTATCTCTGGAAGGGGAGTACTGTGGCGAACTCAGCAAAACCCGCATCAGAGGAATCCAACATTGGCAACATTTATCGTCGGGCAAGGTAGGCAACTGTCAGAATAAACATTCTCATCTAATGACAGGAGATATAACCATGCGAGCAGAATAGAGATCTTAATCTTTTCTCATTTCTGGCTACCATCGGGTGAACTTCGTTCTACAAGCTTCTCCTTGCCATTAGATATATAAAGGAAAACGTTTCTCTAATATAGTTTGTAAGTTATTCTAATGGAATAAATATTTGAAGTTTGATTATAGCTTTTGTGTTTAACTTTTGCAACGAATATTCAACAACGTCCGCTAAATGCTCTTTTGACTCTTTCTTCTATGTTTAGGTTCCAGCTGAGCTTTCTGTCTAGGATTATACCCAGATATTTAGCGCTTTTAGATAATTGGATAACCGAGCCTTCGAGTGTTGGTAGCTCTACATCCGGGATTGACCTCCTGTTTGTAAAGAGGACAAGCTCCGTTTTTGACGGATTGACGCTAAGTCCGCATGATCCGGTCCACCGGCGTTAAGTGCATCTTGCATTAAGTCAACAAGTGTTGGCAAGAATTGGCCACGTACTATGAGCACAAGATCGTCAGCATAAGCTATGGGTTTCACCGGTGAGTGGTTGAGCTTCATAAGACATAACAAGAAGCCATATGAGAGGTGAGAGCACTCCACCTTGCGGGGTTCCTCTGGTGGTACACATCCTTTTTATACTGTCACCTAGTTTTGATGATATTATTCGGTCTTTTAACATTGTGACTATAAAGTCACAAACCCCTTTAATGGCTCCAGTGTCTTTGAGCGCATCTTTAATAGCTTCGGTCGTTACATTGTTGAAGGCACCTTCTATATTAAGAAACACCGCGAGGGTGTCTTCTTTAACTTGCAGTGACGTTTCTATGTTAAGAACTACGTCGTGTAACGCTGTCTCTACCGACCTGCCTTTCAGTTAAGCGTGCTGGTTGGAGGAAAGAAAATATTGATTGGATCAAGTTTGCTGCGTAAGTGAACGCCGAGAAGCGTATCGAGAGTTTTTAGCAGAAAGGATACAGACTTATGGATCTGTAGTGTTTTGCCTGATGATGGCCGCTCTTAACAGCCTTAGGGATGAAGATCACATTAATTTCCCGTCATGCTTTGGGAACGTATCCATGTATGACACATCCACGGAAAATGTGTGTTAGCCTCGAGTTTATTAATGCTTTTGTCGTTTGCAGCATAATTGGAAGTATGTCATCTGGTCCAGCTGACTTATATGGTTCGAATGAGTCAATAGCCCATTCGACTTTCCTAATGGGCATAATTTTCTTTATTGTTTCAACATCTGTGGCTGGAGCGGTTTGATTTGTTCGGATATTTTCGTTCTCCTCAACCACTTTAGAGCAGGTGGGAAAATGTGTACACAGTAGTATTTCTAGTGTTTCCGAGGTACATTCTGTCCAGATTCCATTCATGTTTTTGATAAAGCTTCGAACGGTAGGCTCTTTGGACGTAATTTTCTTCAGTCTTGCTGCACCATTTATATTTTCTGTGTTACTACAGAAATCCTTCGAAGATGCTCTTTAAGCCGTTCGAATTTCTTTTTAAAAATTCTTTCGACTGGCCTTATATGCCTCCCAGTCAACCCCTACGGTTGATCTTTTGGCTCTACTGAATTTTTGTTTAGCTATTTTTCTTAGCTCGTTTAGTCTAGAAGACCACCAATGGTTTTTAAAACCAGGTTTACCGAGACTAATGGGCAAGTTCCTTTAAATGCTTTTATAAGAGTGAAGATTATATCTTCTAAGCCCTTATCAATGTCGCAGACACTATTCGAAAGGCTTTTAAAATTGTGGTTTCTAACCTTGTTGTAGAATTCATCGCAACTACGGTGTTCCTTACGTTTTTGTTGGAGGTTGCTACTATCCGATGGAGCACTCAGACACAACTACTGGTCCATTGTACTACCATGCAGACACCTTACATTAATGTATTTAGTTTACCCGTCTTTCGAAGAAAGATGAGAAGGAGCTTCAGTGATGAAGAGCTTAGGTGTTCGGCACTCACCACGTCAGCCCCAAAGATCCGCCACCTGATGCGAGCAAAGGCAGGACAACTACAGAGAAAGTGTTCCGCTGTATCGTCGTCCTCTCCACAGGCAAGACAGGTGGTGGTTTCGCTTAAGCCTAACACATTCAAGTGTCTAGCAAAAGCTTGGTGGCCGGTAAGGACGCCTACAAGAAGTCTGCAATCGATTCTCCTAAGAGATAGAAGAAAAGACGCTGACCCCTCGCAGATGTCCGGGCGTAGTCGTTTAGTCTGTCTGCACCCATCGCAGTCACGCCAACGAGCCCTCTGCTCACGAGAAACCCAAGTATCAATGGCAGACGTGACAATAGATACAGGCAGGCCTAAAGCAGGTTCGGGTCCTGAGAAAACCTCTTCTAAGCCAAGTCTGGCAAGCTCATCAGAGATCTCATTTCCCTGGATACCAGTGTGACCTGGAACCCAAACAAGATTCACAGCATTTAGCCTTCCGACTAAGTTCAACGAATTCTTGAGTTCGAGCACTATCTTGGACGAGGTAAGAGGGTTGAGCAACGCATTTAGAGCGGCTTGGCTGTCACTGCAAACGCATATGCTTCCTGCCCTTCACATGTTTGTCACAATATAGCGCATAGCCATTAGGATAGCGAAAATCTCCGCTTGGAAGACAAACGCATATTTGCCTAAGGGGAAGTGGAGTCTAATGTTCTCGCTTTCAACAAAGACTCCAGTACCAGACCCCTGTCCGGTTTTGGAGCCATCCGTGAAAATACGATGGCATTCTTTCCCTGGCTCATAGTCTGTCCGAAGCCATTTCATTACCGGGATCATTGCGTGAGGGCATGTCCATAAGACAGGGGTCAAAGGACAATTCTCGAACAAGTTCTTCAAAATTCCAATGCGTGTGATACCAAAAACCACCTCTCTTTAAGCGAAAGATGGTTTTCAGCGTACACCCCATGATAAATATATCAAGGGGGGGAGGTTCATCAAAGCATCTAGAGCAGAGCCCGGCGTGCTAGGGAAGGCCCCTGTGCAGCCAAGACAAGCCGTTTTTTGGAGTTTGGCAAAAGCGGTAGTAACACGTTTCCGCGAAAGCCTGTTCCACCTAACAACCGATGCGTATGAGAGGAGTGGTCTAACCATGGCAGTATAGATCCAGAGGACCCTTTTCGGAGATAAGCCCCATGTCTTGCCAAAAGCGCCTCTGCACTGCCAGAAGGTGGACAATGCTTTTTCGGTTTTGGATTCAACATGCTTGGACCATAGAAGTTTTCTATCAAGGATTACTCCCAGATATTTGACTTCATCGGATATCGGGATAGTGACACCGTTTAGCACTAGTTGAGTCAGACCAGTGACCTTCCTCCTTCTCGTAAAGAGAACAACCGTAGTTTTAAGAGGATTCACTGAAAGCCCATTCCTAGTGCACCAATCATCGATCAAGTCCAGGGATCTCTGCGCCTGAGAGCACACAGTCCCTAGGTTTGAGCCGACAGAAAGAACGGCGACATCATCCGCGTAGGCTTGTGTGTAGGTTCCAGGAAGGTTGAGAGCCGATAGTAGAGAGTCTACAACCATGCACCATAAAAGGGGAGACAGAACACCAACTTGCGGGCAGCCCTTGTTTACCCCAGTTATGACGCACTTGCCACAATCTGCTTCGGCTATCAGCGTCCTGTTCATTAGCATTGCCCTAATCCATTGAACCAATGTTTCATCTACACCATGTTGTCTGGCTGAGTTGCACATGCTATCAAACGTCGCGTTATCAAAAGCACCCACAATATCGACTAAAACGCCCAGCACGTACTTCTTCTGGTCAAGAGCACATTCAATCCTACCAACAAGGTTTTGAAGCGCAGTTTCGCAGGATTTTCCGCGCTGATAAGCGTGTTGCATTTCAGAAAGAGGGTGCAAACGAAGAGCAACTTTGCGCACGCGCAGCTCAACCAGTCTCTCTAAGCTTTTCAGCAGGAAGGAAGACAGACTTATGGGTCTGAAGCTTTTGGCTAGGCTATAGTCTGACTTACCAGGTTTTGGTATGAAAACGACTTTAACCATACGCCAAAGGGTGGGTATGTAAGCCAAGGCAAGGCTCGCAGTGAAAATTCTTTTCAACGTGGGCGACAGCTGACCTAAACCTTGCTTCAGCATAACCGAGTGGATTCCATCTGGACCAGGTGACTTAAAGCTCTCAAAAGATGCAATAGCATATTTGATAGCGTCATCAGTCACCACTCTAGATGCAATGTACCAGTTAAGCCGCGTTGTGTTCGCTGGTTCTGCAATGGTCACCGTTGCCGGTTCCACTGAAGAGCACGCGGTGACCTGATTTCCCGGGAAGTGAGTCTCAAGGAGAAGACTGTAGGTCTCCGCCTTGGTATCAGTGTAGGTGCCATCAGGTTTGAGTATTGAAGCGAGTCTGTTTGGTCTGTTCCTCTGAAGAACTTTCACAAGCCTACTAGTTTCACTTAGAGATTCGATCTCGTCACAAATTTTTTTATAAGAGTCATTTTTCGACTTGCGAATAAGTCTCTTAAAATCCTTTTGCCTTGATCGATATAGATTCCAGTCTTCTACTAAATTGGTTTTTAAGGACGGATTCAGGAGCTTCCTGGTTTCATTGCGAATACGCTGCAGTTCGGCATTCCACCAAGGTACCGATTTTCTGCGGAGGTTTTTCGTAACTGGGCACGCGAGTTCAAAACAACGGGTAAGGATACTGTTCAGATTTTGAGCAGACATCTCTACCCCTTGTCGTGAACTCAGTTTGAGTGGAACTTGAACAGAGTGGCCAAGCTCCTCTCTAAACTGTGACCAATTCATTTTTCTCGGATTTCTCCTCTCTTGCAAAGGTAGAACTTCGCAATTGATTTGAAATTCGATGTATCTGTGATCTGACAGGGTGCTATCTGGCGATACCCTCCATTTTGCGATAGTCCTTGAAAACTTGTTGGACAGGGTAAGGTCAATTACCTGCTGTCTCCTGGCGGTAACAAAAGTGGGTCTGTGACCCAAATTATTGATGGTAATGTCAGACGATAAGATGAATTCCAAAAGACGATCTCCTCTTGCGTTACATTTGCTGCTGCCCCAGACAGTATTCTGAGCATTAGCACGAGACCCAATCTTTTGGATTCACAATAATCTACAAGCTCAACAACTGCCTTTGGTGGAGGAGGAGTCAAAGAGTCATAGGGGAAGTAGGCCGAGGCAACGACAAAGGTTTCCCATTTGCCGTTAGCATGGCAGGGAATAGAGGCAGCAACCAGATCTTGGGCACAAAACCTTTCGATCATGACGGCCTCTAAGGATTTGGATGCGATAAGACAAGTCCTAGGTCTTTCGGACTTCTTATCGTAAAGAATTTCGTGTGAAGCACTCAACCCACCAAGACCACAGATGTTACCTTTCCACACCCATGGTTCCTGGATGGATGTTATGCATGTTTTTGTACTACATGCCGCAAGCCTGCTACTTAGAAGAGCAGTAGAGGCCTTGCAGTGCTGTAGGTTAATCTGAGTAAACATTATGGATGTAGACTCAGGGTTACGTACACTATTAGCGCTGTTTGGCATTGAAACGGAAGTGAATCCTACCAAAATGCAGATAGGGACGCATGTTGTACCTAGATTCAATGACCTCGGCAGAAGCCATGTCCATGCCCACGACCAAACAACTACCATCTTCATTAAGACGATTTTTTTTTGGTCTATGCGAACGGACAATCCAGGCTTTTGTGTCGAGGCCAGGATTCTGGGCTCGCAAACGCTTCAGCACATCCGCCGTTTTCCCCAGTTTCCCAGGGATCCAGCAGACGGCTCGCGTTAGCTTGGGTGGCTTGTAGACCTCAAATTTTCGGCACCATACTGCATAGCCATTCAGAGGTTTGCTGCGATGAGGTCTTCACCCAAAAGGTTCCGTCCTTTAAACCACAGCTCTCCACCTGAATGCAAGCATTAGTTGCCTCAGCAAGTTCTAACAGTTCTAACGGTGTTCCTTGGGTTGCGGAATTTTTCCGGCTTTCTTGCAGCGGTCACGACGTTGAATTCCACAATACGGTGGTCAGAAAAGCTGTGACAGTTTGATATTCTCCAGCTGCGTAAGGAGAGGTTATTAGTGTTACAGGAGATTGTTGTATCGAGAACTTCTCGACGATTTTTAATAATAAAAGTGGGTTCATGCCCCCTATTGTGTATGACGTGATTATGTCTTATAACAAAGTTTGAAAGAGACTCACCTCGACTGTTGATATCGCTACTACCCCAGTTAGTATCCCATCCTTTGATTTCTCCCTGACGGATAAGGGTCCAAGACAATCCAAAAATCAGTGCGCTAAAACCATTGTAACATAGCTAAAATTTGAAAAAAGTATTTTTAAAAATTAAAAATAGTCGCAAATAGAAGCGTGGGCGTGTCTGTGGGCGGATTTAACTAATTTTCAAACTTGTTCTGAAGGACTGAACTTACAGCTCACTCACCAACTTTAAGCTCTCAGGTTAAAATTTAAGGCCTAAAAGTTGTTTACATACGGACGATAGGACGGATGTACGGTAGGGCGGACATGGCTTAATCGGTTCTCCTGTCGGTCTCATTCATTAAAAAATAATTATTTATAAATTATAATGACGAAACGAATCATACCCCTTTACGCCATAGTGTCCAAGATCTGGTCAAAAAAACCTTCATAAATTGAACTGATAAGCGATATCAGCCATTTTCTTATTTTTGAGAGGTGGCATGCTTTATGTGAGTTTAAGCAAGTACCTAGATACCTACTTTCAATATTGGCTATAAAAACGAATCAGATGCGTGCACCTTTACGATCCTTTGTGCATTACCCCCTATAAATTAGATCATTTGATCGCAGATTTCGTTTTTTACGAGGCCCATTGAAGCGTGTAAAAAGAATGATAGATACATTCCTATAGATACAAAGGGCTTTGAGACGCACATCACAAACGCCTCATATAATAATGATTTTTCTAAATAAAAGCACGTAGGTACCTATATTTTGGCTCGTAAAGTTTAGTTCCAAGGAGTACTGAGCACACAATGCTGCATAAACATCAGAGACAAAGTTCCCAACCACACAGCCAAAACCATTGTTGTCATTTGCAGATGCACAAACATTAAAAACTGATGTTCGTTTGACATACAGTTTAATTAAAACAAAAAAAAAATACCAGCCCAGAACATCGCAACGCAACAGCAAATTGAAACTGTTTGATCCGAGTAACAATGCATTGTTTTGCTTCTGCTAGATGGCACGCAGCAACCCTTTTAGCTTGACGCATATACACACATCAAGCCAAACCAAAAAATTCTCAAAAAAACACCCAGGAAACCTATTCTGTGTGCCACAATTTTAATGAACATTCGTATCTCTCTGTGTGTGCATGCATCCATGCTCCCCCGGCAAAGTCACATTTGTTCGTGGCGGCGAGCATGCAGAAGCCCTCAATCCTACTCCTCGAGAGCACATCACAAAGACGAATGGGAATCCAAAAGGATCCCGCACAAAAGACATAAAAGAAAATTAATATGGGTGGCTGGGTAATAGTTCTGCGAGTCCTTTTCGGCATTTATCTATGTAATCAAACTGTATAGGACGACTGCGAGCTTCGAGCTGCGACTATACCATGCGAATGTGGGCAGAACGTTATGCGCGAATGCTGCGAATTAGTTGGAAACACCTTGTTCTGTCATTCCGGGACACGACTTCCTGTAATGTATTTCTCCAGGCAGTGCTCCCTAATACCCTCATCCATACGTATGCTTGATGCCATCCACCTAGCTACATACATATATGTATGCAAACGCTCAGTGGTGGGTACTCATAGAAGAACGGGCTCAGAGCCGCACGTTCGTTCTAGCTGCCAGGCAAACTACTTTGAGCTCTGCCATCATTTTCATTGTGAAAGTTTTAATTAATGCCGTCGTCCCTAATGAGTTCATATATGGGTGGATGTGGAAATAAACGTGTATAATGTGAGGTTTATTATATACATAACATGCATATATCGATATGTGTATATGGTTAGTGTTCTTATGTCGCTTTAATGTAGATATCTGGAGTTGAAGGTAGATGAAGATTTGCCTCCCAGTTCCTTTGTTCGGCCAGTTGAAAACACAAAGCAAACTTAAAAGACGTAATTTTTGCTTTTCGCAAATTAAAGCAATTTTTGTGTTTTTAATTATGGAATAAGAATCAAAAAGCAGCAGATACTTTACAAAGTCAGAAAGGATATGCTTTGATGACGTTTGGACTTTGGCTTTCTTATAGATAAATAAGAAATTGAAAAACTAACCGAACGTATCGTTGCTTATGGCAAAGCCATACAAAATCAAATTTAATATTGAAAGATGAAAAATTACAACAATCTACAATTCTACTTACTTAGGGTTCCCGACCCATGGAAGGTCTCTACCTGGTTCACAGTAGCCTTCCACCCTCTGCGATCCTAGGCACGCTGCTTCTAATTGTCCAGACCAAGCGCTCTGGGATCCGCGATGGCTTAGTCCTTAAAACAGAGGTGCGGTCTTCCTGGTCGTCTCGAGCCTGGGGGCTTGGATTCGAAGACCCTCTTGGCTGGAGCGTCGTTGTCCATTCGCTCGATGTGACCGAGCCAATGTAGTCTTCGTGTTTTGGCTTTTTAAACAACATCCACATCTTGGTACAGCACGTAGAGTTCGCGGTTATATCTTCTTCTCCATTCGCCCTCCTCGCACACAGGACCGTAAATTTGCCGCAGAATCGTGGTCCTTTAACGTTCCAGGTGTTGTTAATTGAGAATAATTAATATTTATGTTATCCGAGGTTACTTGTTTCCCTCTCATAACTACACTTTTTTTACGTGGCCGGCAAGTTAACCCTGCGGCACAACCCCCGAAACTTGGAGGGCCAGGTCCATGTTTCAACCCTATGACAGCGGGCCTCCAGAGTCAGTAACCCACTTCGGGGATGTGAGAGCTGCCGTTGACCCACTCAGGGGCTCGTCCGCCATCATATCTGTTCCAATACCCTGACAAGTACTGGAAATCCTTATTAACCTTGGCCCCAAATATGTCGGGGTAGCTCAAATAAGGTAGTTGTTGCCCTAGCTTTTGATTGCACCGTTGATTCTTGTTTTGGAATTCCTTCGCTGCACATCCTTATTCTGAGGCCTTCAAAATTGACTTCTCAGACTCAATCAGCCAGTCATTTTGGACAAATTAAAGTGTTGCTGTTCTCTTCTTGCTCAACACTCGCACTTTTGAGTTCAGCAAGCCAAGTCCAAGGGAGGACAGGCCAGTACCCGGTGGTTACCACGTGGAGGTATCATAAGCACTTGATGTGCAGTAACAGTTACAACACTGGGCGTCACCAGGTTGACGCCGATCAGTGCCTATCCTGTTCCTACAACATCCAACCACAATCTACAATTCTACAAACATTATAATAGTGCCTAGTCCTCTGATCATTTTAAAGGCTGCCAGGCGAACATCGTCACGATGAACATGAAGACGAGCACTTAGCTTTCGAGCGAAGTTTGTTACTTCTTCGCTCACTGATTAGCTATTCCTTAATCTCTGATAACGTCACTATTCCCATTATACCATCGAACATTCACAATTGCTCTAAGTGTCTTTGTTTTGGAAAATCTGCAACATGGACACGTTGCTTGGCTTCTAGTAGGGCATTAACACCTGCCTGTACAAGAGCAGTTTGATATATTTATGCTTAGTTTTGAAAATGTTCCTATAAGCCAATACATTTCTCTGAGTCTTATTTCGTGATCGTAACGCTTCTTCTTAATGTGTGGCTTCCACCTATGTATAGCGTCATACATAGGGAATTTGTTGTGCTTATGAACAGGGGTAAATCGTTGACTTGTTCTGGTTAAGAACGATTCGCCAAGTCTTCGTCAAGACGCAAATTTTTTCCAAAGCTCGTTGGAGGCTTCCCGTTGATGACTCAATTAATTCAACTGCTGCCAAAATGTCTGTGTCGAACGTTGCCATAAACTGTCTCGTCATACCTCTTGCAAAAACTAAGCCCTTCTAAGGCTTCCTAAATTTCATGCGTTGTTCTTTAGACTTGATCTATTGTTGAATGATTCGCTCTAAATCCGAATTGATGATCCGGGATCAAGCGTCTTTCTGCAATTATTGGTTGTAATCGCTTCAGCAGAAGTTTCTCGAATACTTTCGATATTATCGACAGAAGCGATATGGGCCTATAAGATTTTTTATCATTTGCGCATTTCCCCGGTTTTGGGAACCATAATGACTTCAGCAACTTTCCATTGCCTTGGAACGTATAGAAGTCCAAGAGAAGCGTTTATCATATAAAGTAGCTTGGCTAGCGCCTTTTTCGATAGTTCTTTCAATATTTCGCCAGTGATCAGGTCTTAACCCGGGCCTCATTATTTTTAAGTTTGCTTATTGTCTGTCAAAGTTCAACTAACGACACTTTTTTCATCCTAAAGCTATCCGATTCCGCGTTGTTGTTTTGAATGTCAGCCAACGGCGTACCGTCGAAAGGCTTGAATGTTTCTTCTAAATGTTCAGCAAACAAATTCGCCTTCTCCTTGTCTTCTTTTGCTCATTCGCCATTAGCTTTGTTTATTGTTGCTGAGTGGATTATAGGTTTCTTGGAGGACTTAACTGCTTACAAGCCTTTCGAGCTCCCATCCGCCAACAAGCCTTTAAGGTATTCAGTGGTCTTACGATATTTCTAATCTTGGAGTATTTCTTTCAACTTGTTAGAGAGGTGGTTGAAGAGGGTTTTGCCATCTTCTAAGCGCTCTTCTCTTTTCACGAATCAATTCTTCGATTTGGAGCGGATATATCTGTGCGTACATGCCCGTCGGTGCTTACTCCGTTCTTTTGTGACTAAGTGATGCTCTAAGTAGCACTTTGAATTGCTTCTGTGAAGTTTTCAACTGCGGCTTATAACTCGAAAGGAGTTCTTAATTGCAAGCCAACACCCTCCTTACAGTCCTTTCTGAAGGCATCCCAGTTCATGTTTTTGCTATAAAAACTAGGAGCCCTTTCAAAGGTCATAAAATAACATTCTTCGACACACGAAAGGTATTTAGAGTACCCTTTAGCGATAAGGAAGTCGACAAGGCCAGGCTTTTTATTCCTGTCGGTTGGCCAATACGTTGGCTTTCCCGTTGAGAAAAAATCCTCACCACAATTTAAATTGTGCTGTGCGATATGTTAACATTACCGAGATAATGGGGGGACACGCGGGTTTTTAGATTTTTTCTGAATTTTTTTGATTTGAAATCCAAAAAAAAACTATTCGGCACCGTTTTTGGAATACCGTCATATTTTTAGCGGTCCGTCCAAAAATTGAAAAAGGACCTCTTATGGTATCGCTACGTTGTCCGTCCGTCCGTCCAATCGCTTTATAACTTCTGAACGGTAAGTCGTAGGAAGACAAAATTTGGTGTGCGTATAAACTGCGGAAATAGTCAGAAAATCCAAAGAGGGCAATTTTTTTTCCAAGCACAAATAATGGTTTAATTACAGTTTGAAATTTCATGTGAAAATTGACTTAATGTTTTTTAGTGTTTTTTTTCAATAATTTTAGTAGGCAAGAACTAGAAAAACGAAACTTAGGCTTAAGAAATACTAAGCTTTAATTAAAAAATAAAACTTTTCGAAAATATCAAAACGTTTGTGAGAAATGAAGAGTCGAAAATGCATGACGTTTTTCAAAATGTTGGAGACCATAAATTTTGAACGGCTTATTGCTCAAAATCAATATTGAACACGCGTATAAAGCAACTCAAAGTAAACCCACTGCGTGGTCATATTTTTAAAAACCCTTTTGAGTACTGCAGTTTTGACGCATTTTCGAAAAAAAATCGCAAAAATGCATGAAAAAACGTGTGCACCCCCTTCTTATCTCCGGTGGTGTCTGGTGGAATTCTATGAAAAAAATCACACCAATCAGAAATAATTCAAAATTTTAGGGAAAATTATGGCGGATTTTGAAATTTCAAAATCTTCTGAGATTTAACTCAAAAATACAAAAGCATTTTCAAAAACAATTTTTTTAGGTCTACTATAGTAGCTTAACGGTATAAGCGATCTTTTTCAGATTCGATTAAAGTAAAAAGCTAAAAAAAAGAAGGAACGCTGCGTTAATTTTTTTTTAAATTGCCGTTTTTAACCTAAGTTTTTAGAAGACTATTCAAAAAACGAAATAAAAAAGGAGCTTGTTTTACCGTTTACGCATAAGCCGATGGCCATAGAATTAAAAAAACATCCAAGGCTAGTGCTGGTGGTTGTGTGTAGGAAACCCTTTCAGGAAATCTTAGTTGAGCGAATTTGTCTTTTACCTGGGACCAAAACCTTTTGTTTGGCAGCATTCTTAGCGACGAAACCAACCAAAACTATAGGCACCAAAATAAACCCAGTATAAAAAAATTTTGACTCAAGTGGGCGTGTCGTTAAGCCGATGTAAAAGGAAAGGCAAGTTAAGGAGTAATTCCTAGGTCTTGGCCTTTGAGAAAAAGAGAATTCCGCTTTAAAGAAAAAAATGGCAAAAGAAAATAGAAAATATCAAACCGCTTGAAAGTTAAAAAAACCCAAAAAATCGGACCATGTCACGCGAGGCAATGGAAAATTTCCAAACCGCCTTTGCAAGAAAATAAAGCTGCCGTGGTCATGAAGACTGGACCCGCAAGTCAGTGAGTGGGAAGTTTTCAAAGCGGACGGGTTCGAGTTCGGAGTATAGAAGGCGAGAGTACCTTCGTGAGCGGGCGGATTAATTTATTAATTTACCTATAATTCTAACATTCGCGCGATTTCTAACTGCGTGTTCCCTAAATTGAAAGAAAAGTTATTAATTCTATTGGAAAACTGTACCTACAAAAAAAAAGAGTTCTGAACTGAAGCTAAAGACTACTGTAATTAAAACTACAGAATTAAACGCTCATTAAATAAAGATCTGTGAGAAACCGCATACAAAAGAGACCAAAAAGGCCACCTCACACACACAAAAAAAAAAAATAATATGTGATCTTAATTAATCCAATATTATTAAGTACTCCCCTGCGAAATCAATAAATCCGCGCTCTTACTCATTACATCTGGCTAAGCTACGCCTACCCCCCTCATCGCTCCATCCCTTTCAGGAAGTCAGGGCGCCCAGCGTAAAACGGACCACTCTCTTCAGACCACCGTATAGACCGCTTGATCACGGCGACTTGGATTGAAGAGTCTCTTCCATAATCAGCTCAGCGAATTCACCTCACAAGCAGTTCAACACTTCCACCCACCAAGAGAAACGCTTAAACCCAACCAATTCATCGAGAGAAGAGACCAAGAAGACCGCTACGCCAATTCATTAACCAGCAGCGAGAAAAGTTAAAAAAAAAAAATTAATCACCGACGAGATGACAACAGGTGCCTTGCCCCTTACTGGTTAACGTTGCAGCGATGAACTGCAGTCGCACCTTAACAACCTTGTCAACGGCGAATCTGATTACCAGCGATGTGAAGCCCTTCTGGCTATACTTATTTTCTCTTGTTAGCGCACCCAAATTCCTTCTAGCTTTGCATAGTTTTTTTTTTTGTGTGATCTAATTTTTTTATGGATTTTATTAAGCACTTAAATTACCCCCAATCCGAGTTAATATATCCAATTTAAATTCAATCGGACTTAAATTTTAAATTCAATGAACTTTAACAATATTTTTTCCAAGTGTAGAATAAACGAAAAGGAATACCGAGGATCCTGTGCACACGATTCATCGAGGAATTAATTCTATTACGTTAAATTTAACCTAAGAGTGAGTTATACATTTAATGTTTATTTTATACGCCTTGAATCTACATATTTTTTTTGCTGATCCGGATTTGAGATTAATACAACTTAACTTCATTCAATTAAAAAATTTTTGGTTATCCTACAATCGTGATTCGATAAAGTCCAACCTAAATTTAGTACCTCCACAGTTTTTGGTTTGAAAACCAATTAATTTTAAATTAAACTTTTTTTATTGTTTTTGTATAGTTGGGGCTAATTAAAGCACTTCTTATTGATTCAATTGTTGGTAAATTAATTAAATTAATTAAATCCTTCTTGATTTTAAGATAGTTCCAATTAATTCGATTTTTTTTTTTTTTTGGATTTATATTATTAGTTTTAACGTTAGCTGTGATCTTAAAAATTCATTAGACTTGTATGATTAGGTGAATAAAATGATGGAATTACCCATCATCCTGAATAGAAAATTTCATCCGTGTACTGATCTTTATTTTTGTGCATTTAACGGGCTTTTAATGGTTGTATGATTAGTTGGTTTCCGATAAAGACCTCATGGGAAGTTTTTTTTTTTTTTGTCGTGGATTTGGTTACCTTGATATTTTTTCTTAGGAAGAAGAACGCATAGATGCGTTGATGGTGGTGTGTGTTTAGACTGGATATGAATTAAAGGTAAGGTAAAAAGTTCAGGAGGCTCATACCCCCTTTGTACGGATAAGGGGTCGCTACGCAGATGGAGTTATGTAGTGACCATGGCGTATTTCGCGGGTTAGTCTATGAGATACCTAGGGGTGGGTTAACTCCTAGAGCATCCAACATCTAAGCTCTCCAAACGAAGCAAGTATGCAAAAGAGAAAAAAAAAAATTGACCAAGGTGCAAACAATTTCGGGTTCCATCCATATAATTTATTCTTTTGTCGGATGACATCCCCGACGCATTCTTTTTTTTCCTTTTTTTTTTTAGTTACATACTTTCGGCCTGAAACAAACGTAACGTGTCGCCCTGTTTTCCTGCAGCAAGATCCCCCCATCCGACGAGCTAAGACGTGCAACCGCTAGCAGGCCTAAAGCTGCCGAGGGAAAGAGGGCACCCCTGTCGCATATTTGCCCGGATGAACTGAAGCACCCTGTACGCTTCAGCTCAAAGGGTGAATGCGAGTGTGATAGGGTAGGAAGGTAGATTGGATTTTGAGTTTCAAGATCTCGTAGGAGATTCCATCTTCTACAGCAGAAACGAGGCTTCTAGTCCCGCCAGTGCTTCACCATCTATCTTCACTACTTATACTATTCCATCCAAAAAGTGGCTACATTTACTACCATTACGATAGTAGACGTTGATCACAACGTATAAGAAATAAAATAAAAAAAAAAATCAAGAACGTTACATGTGCTATTGGAAAAAAGTCTAACAAGAACTGGAAAAAACTTCAAAATATTTGTTTTATGAACTCGAAATTTAGAAAATTATAAAAAAGGTCAAAAGAACGCATATCTCCCCCTCTATATCCCAAACGGTATAAAGTATAGTTTTAAAATTAACACCGGGCATAGTCCATCTTCTTAAATTTTATACAAAACTATAGCAGACTTCGAATATTCAAAAACTTCGAAGATTTAACTGAAAAACGTGAAGACATTTTCGAAAACTATTTTTTAAAAGGTTATGACGACCTTGTTTAAATTCGGCTGAAGCATGTAATGTTTAAAACGCAAGCGAACTGCATTAAAAACGTTTCAAAATTTCCGTTTTCGAGCCTAAGTTCTTAAGCCCATTCAAACAAGCGAAATAAAAAACAGCATATTTTTACCGTTTTCTCAGAAATCCATGTCCACAGAATTTGAGAAAAGTGGCAAACGCTAGCACAGGTGGTTGTAAAATTGATCTAAAAATTTTAACGGTAATTAAAAATAATCGACATTGCTGTTTTATGGGTTTTAAATTATAAAAATCCTAACAAAGGCCAAGAAAGAGTTTGTTCTTTCCTCTGCTTTTGAAACGGTAATGCTTTTTGTCAGCCTATTTTTAGAGTAACGAAACCCAATATAATATAAAGATTATTATGTTGGGTGATGGTTATTATAGAATCATCCAATATAAGAACAGTAGGCAGCACTACGAAAAAAGTATATTACAGACTGTAAAATATATCCAGAAATAATTTTAATAAATAAATAGAATGTTACACAAACTGCGCAATATAGATGCCGACGGACCGCTCCGCGTATGTCTTCATACTTGACGGTCTTTTTTTTATTTCCATTTGTTTTGCGCTAGAAATGGCTATTTTTCCCCAACACTTTAGGCACAGGTTTTTAATTATCGGCTATAAATGCGAGTTTTTTAATTAGCTTTTTAAACCATCTCAGAAAATTTCAAGTTAAAAACGTCATCTTCGAAACATCTTAAAAATTTTAGAATGCTTTTCATACGCTTCATATGCAAACCAAATTTCATTATGATCGAACTACCGCACCAGAACATTTTGAAAAATATTTTTTGAAACGTTTATGAAGTTTTCGAATCTGCTGAGTTTTCAAAAATTTCTATAGTTTTTCCGAAAGTAAAAATTAAATCTCGATGTGTTTGACCTTTTTCTAATCATTTGGCTTTACAGAATCAGAGATAGGTATAGTGGTGGGAACAAAACTTTTTTTTTACTATTTTTTTCGAAAACTTGATTTTATTCTTTGCCACAGTTATGTTATTATATTTGCCCAATATTGGTTTTTTGAATTAAGTATTTAAAAAGTTGTAACCTTAAACACGTTGAAAGCGCGCACATATTTTTGACTCCTCATATGTCAAAAACTTTTCAGTATTTTTTAAAAAATTCGATTTCATTATAAAAACTTAGTATTTGTTCAAAGTATTGTAATATTTTTCCGGGTATTTGTCGAATAAAACTCAATTTCAACTTTTTAAAAAACACACAACGAGTATCTTTATTTTTCGAACACAACTTAATTAGTTCAACCTAGTTCACCGAACCCGTTTTTATTACTTTCGCACTTTCAAAACTGAAAAACTAGGCAACGGGTATCGGCTTATTTATACAATAATTATGACAATTCGTGAAACTTCTACGTCACACTAGATGGAGGGCGGAGTTTGACGACTGGAATTCGTTGTATTCACTAAAGTCTCCACTGGTGGGCTGGTGGGAAAATTGGTATATTTTAGTTTTAGCGGGTGTCCCATAATAAATCGAATTAAAAACATTTTTATGGCCATATCACAGTATGTTTCGATTTTCTTTTTTCTTATTCTTACTGTAAAACTCTTAAAGATAAGAGGCAAATCCCTTTTTGCCACCAAATTTCAAACTGTAATTAAACCATTATGGGGGTATGAAAAAAATTGCCCTTGTATGCGTTCTCATTTTTTTCATGGACTTAATAAGTGTGCTTAATTTTATCTTTAATTTTATCTTTACTCACCGTTTAGAAGTTACAGACGGAAGGACGGACGGTCGGACGGACAACGCAGTGATGCCAAAAGAGGTCTTTTTTCCAATTTTGGACAGGCAAAAAAAATAAAATTGAATTTTTTTTTGTTGCAAAACATATTTGTATGAATTTTTTAAAAAAATTATCGTCAAAGTAGTAAAATTATTATTGACACTCATCGTGATCCAAATACAACGACAACAGCATTTATTTAAGTGACGAAGCGATCCAAAACCTGGTGGCCTGCCGGTATGTATGCGGGTGAGGTCAAACCGACGTACTCCACAAACGGACCATTAGGAATGCAGTAAAGTGGGAGGGTTATGATCCATCACTTCAGATCATAACCTCGCGCCTAGAAAAAGAAGATTGCATTGTCCACATAAACCAAATTATCATAAACTATTAAGCTTTGGAAAAGGTACAGGAAACACGACGAACACGTCCCAACAAACTCCTTTTAAACTTAAACTCGAATTTTAAATTTTATATATGTACATCCTATAATTGAAAAAAAAAACTTGACAAAAAGACCTCCTTACGAAGAAAAGAATCACCACCCTTACCACTTCAAATGATTTTTTTTTCCCATCAAAATCATTCAAAAATACCAAAAACATTATGATCCTTCTCGTTCGGCACAAAACCCAAAAGGTCAAAGTGCAAAATTCTCGGTCAAATAAGGATATGCTTAACACCTTATAGGTATACCTCGAAATTATCCACAGCACACGTTTCCAATTAACATCTTGTGCCGACGACGACGACGACGCGACGCGACGTCTGCATTAAACCAGTTTCCAATTTGTGTTCATCAAAAATGCTGACTAGCCACCGGTCAGCAAGCGGTCAAATAAAATTGATTTATGTGCTGGAAGAAACTGCAAAGGAGGAGGGATGTAAATTTATTTATTTTTTACACACAATTTGAAAATCCCCTCGTACCTATGCAAATCGTAATTTTATGTGGTAAATAAATTAAATTCTTATTACAAGAAAAGAGGAGTGTAGAAAGAGTGACAATAAAATGATGGAAATTAGTAGACACTCTTAAGGTTCGCACAATCTCATTCCTTCATAAAGACTTGAATAAAGACTAGACTAAATCAAGCAAAATCATCTTGCCCATAAAAATCAGAAGTAAAACCTGCTACCGACAATCATCACCGTCAAATAACTCAATAAGGACTTATCACTTCAAAAGTAGGTATCTGCCCATGCTCTTATTCTCGAAACTTTCCCCAAGGATGCTTTTTTCCCCACACTATCATTAAACAACTGAATAAGTAAATAAATTACATGAAGGCAGGCAAAAAACAGCAAACTTCCTTTTACTCTCTTTACGGCATTCATCTTTTTTTTTCGTCTCTTATATTTCATTTAGCCGCGTTCTTACGCACGAACGGTGGCACTAGGAAAATTCTATATAGTCGCGACGTCGAATTAAAAGAATAACGACCCCGACCTTGACTGGGGGTTGTATAAAAATAAAAATATACCCTCATTATGCCGGCGCTATGCCCCCACTTTCTCCACACCCCCGTCTTGTTCTCTTTCTCTCGCATCCATCATCTTGTTCTATACTATACCCAAGGATATATACTTACATATTTTTCCATTCAACACTTCCTTGCAGCTGGCTGCCGTTTTTATTTCCTTAAAATAAAGAAAATTCTAAAGGGGACATTTTTACATTGCACACACAAAGTACCTACTCTCCTTGTTCTCACCGAACTGAGGCACACAACATCACAGTCTATTCTAGAGCTGTACTACGCTGCGACTTTTGCCAAGCGTTCTGTTGCTGGTTCTTCGACAACGACGACGGTAAAGGACGAGGACGAAACCATCCTTCTCACTCAAAAATTATCTTGGAAAAGAGTGTAAGAAAAGTTCGTTAACGTACAAGCACAAAAGAATAAAAAAAAAATTATTATAAATACGTGCGCCCAACTATTGTCCTTGAGTCGGGTGCAATGTTGTTCCTTCGCCTTCGGTATTCTTTTTTTTGCCGTCTTCTCGTTTTGTTGTTATCCCATGATAATTGTGACCCAGTTTCTTGATGGGTTAATAGACTTTTGCGCGATACATTAACACCTTACCAGCAGTTCGCTTGTTAGGGATGACAACGCCGACGGAGGACGTGTAAAAGGGATGTTTCGGATTTACAATCAATCAAGCAAACGACAATCAGAATATTACACTCATATAGCGGTATCACGGATGGGAGTTAAATAAAATGGAATACTTAAAGGGTCTTGCTCTTGACCTTCGTATGAGAAGCGGTAGTCCCAAAAACGCTGTCTTATGCCTCTTAGACCCGGCTTGAATCTGAAACGTGAACCTTATATTTTGCAACGCATTATCATCAAAAGTAACCAAACGCATTTCCCTTAGGAAACCTTCCTGTTTAGCTTTCGTTAATAAGTCAAGCAGTATGTACATTACATTCCATATCCTATACCGACACAAGCATATAGCCGAATTCTCAGTCAATGAGTGACATATACAAGCAATGTAGTTCTCCTAGGAATGAGATCTATTATTCTTAACAGGGTTAAGAGTATCGAGCCGAGGGGAAAATTCATGGTTTGACTCGAACTGCAAAGAGGCGATCAATTTGAGGCAGTCTTACTTTCTGTCTTACAAGGCTAACCCCTCTATAGTCAACGGAAAAAATCAATAAATGACTGCAATGCTCATGTCCGTCATGTAAAATTTTAGTACGATCAAACGTTGAGGCAAAAAATATATTTTGTGTACAAGATTGTCCCGAAGGTAGTAAAAATGTTTGGTTTTACGTCAAAGATGTGAAAAATTGTGCCTAATCCTTCATCCCGACACTCGTCTGCAATGGCATTAACTGTCAGTTCCCTAGACAAAGCCAATCTCCACACAGCACGTTTTGATGTGAGCTCCTCGCTACCAGATTGGGTGCTGAGATTACGTTAACACAGTATGTAGTCTTACTTACTTATGGTGGCGCTACAGTCCGGGGTGGACCTCGGCCTCAGCCAACAAGCTTTGCGAGCCAGCTCAGTCTCTATAGCTAGCCCAGTTTCGCACGCGAAGTTGGTTGAGGTCCCTTTCAACTTGCGTGCGCCACCTGAGTCCCGGCGCTCCTCTACCGCGCCGTCCCTGCGGTGTGGATTCGAAGATTTTCCGGGCCGGGGCGTTGGTGTCCATCCGCTCTAGATGACCCAGCCATCGCAGACGTTGTGTTTTGACTCTTCTGGCTAGGTCGGTATCGCTGTACAGCCCGTACAGTTCGATGTTATATCTCCTCCTCCACTCTCCGTCTATGCAGACGGGACCGTAAATCGTCCGAAGAATTTTCCTCTCGAAGCAGCCTAAAGTGTTTTCATCCGCCTTTGACAGGGTCCATGATTCTGCACCGTAAAGAAGGACTGGGATGATGAGGGTCTTATACATGGACACTTTAGTTGCTCGAGAGAGGGCTTTGCAACTCAATTGCCTTCTTAGCCCAAAGAAACAGCGATTGGCAAGAGTTGTCCCTCGTTTTATTTCAGCGCTGATTGTCTGAATTGATAGTGGAACCCAGGTAAACAAAGTCCCTAACCACCACAAAGTTATAACTGTCTGTGTCTTTGGGTGTCTTTTCTTGATGACAGCATATACTTGGTTTTGCCCTCGTTAGCTGCGAAACCCATATTCGCCACTTCCGTCCCAATTCTCACAAAGGCTTCACTTGACATCACGCTTTGTTCTACCAATTATGTCAATGTCGTCTGCGTATGCGAGTAGTTGAACGGACTTTTGAAAGATTGTACCTCTGGTGTTGGCGCGAGAGTTCTGCACAATGCTCTCAAGTTAAGAAGTCGCATGACAGCCTTGTCTAAATCCTTTTTTGACCTTGGTGGAACAGCGTGAATTTTCCATCGTCAGCCTGCATAGACTGACGAGTTTGGCAGGGATGCCAAACCTAGACATTGCGCTGTATAGCTCGTCTCTGTAGATGCTGTCATACGCGGCCTTGAAATCGATGAAGAGGTGGGCTTTATCGATTTGGAATTCCTGGGTTTTCTCCAAGATCTGCCGCAGTGTGATCGATGGTGGACTTTCCTGGCCTAAAGCCACACTGATATGTGCCTATCAGATTGTTGACAAACGGCAAATGTTAAGAAGACTTATGCCCCTGTAGTTGGGACAACTCAGAGGGTCTCCTTTCGTCAGGATCGGGCAAACAATGCTGAAGTCCCATTCGTCGGGCATGCTTTCTTCCGACCATATCTTGCAGATGAGCTGGTGCATGCTCCTGACCAGCTCATCGCCAGCGGATTTAAAAAGTTCGGCAGCTAGACCGTCTGCTCCGGCTGCTTTGTTGCACTTGAGCTTAGACACAGCTACTTTCACCTCCTCCAGGTCGGGTGGGCGGTATCGTTCGTATGCTTCGTCGGTAACGTCTTCGCCCGGGTTGAGTGGATTCGTTCTGCCTGACAGCGGTACTTGGTTCGTCCTCGCCGTTATACAGTCTGCAGAAGAAATCCTCGGCACCGACTGCGATTCTACAACGATGTTCCCTTTATGGTCCTTACAGGCTTCAGTTCGAAGTTTATACCCTTGGCAGGACCTTTTGATCCTTTGGTAAAACTTTCTAACCTCATTCCTGTTGTAACATCTCTCTATCTCTTCGACCGCGCGCTTCTCGTGCTCTCTCTTTTTCCTTCGGAGAACCCGGTGTTATTCTCTCCTCCTCTGCTCGTAGAGCTCGCGAGCAGCTCTAGTCCTTCTGTGCAGCGCCGGTTTGTATGCTTCCTGTTTAGCTGCATGTGCTTGCCGGCATTCATCGTCAAACCAGGGGTTTCGTTGTGGTAGCCGTGTGAAACCCAGCACTTCAGAGGCGGCGTCTCTGATGGCATTTTGGCAATGTTGCCACTGGCTAACAATACTTGATGCTGGCTGCATAGGACTTCAAAGAAAGTTTTGAGAGACTCGGTTGGAGAAGGACCTGGCGATCTCTTGCGATTGTAGTCTAAATAAATAAATAGAGTGGCGCAACAGCTCGAGGTGAACCAGGGCCAACTTCTCAATAATGTATGCTGGTGTGTTAATTTCTTTACATACAAGGGGACCTACAATTTTTTGCCGAATCCAAACGGCACTTTGAGAAGTTTTTCAAGACAATTAATACTCTCGGAGGGCTTGTCAAACCCTCGCGGAGGTGGGAACCGTGAAAAAGAACAAGTCTTTTTTTTCAGGTGACGATGGCAGGATTTGAACCCAGACCTCTGGCGTAGTTAGCACACACACTAACCACTACGCCACGGCACCTCACTTGCGATTGTAGTCGGCCGACGTAAAACTTTCTCACAGTATTTCCATTACTTGGCGCTGATCGGGATATCCGCAGCCGTACCTTGGCAACAACAAGGTAGTGATTCGAGTCAATGTTGGCCACTCGGAAAGTTCGGACATCCATGATACTGGAGGAGGGCCTTGCGTCGATCGCAATGTGGTCAATCTGGTTGACGGTTGATTGATAGGGAGATCTCCATGTCCTGGCGACAACGTGTCGCTCCGCAGCAAAGTCGATCAGCCTGAATCCGTTATCGGAGGTCGTATCGAGCAGGCTATGCTTTTCGACTGTACGACCAAAGATGCCCCCCCCCCCCCTTCCTAGTTTGGCATTAAAATCGCCTAGGACAATCTTAATGCCGTAGCTAGGGCACTGCTCATAAGTTTTGTCCAGGAGCCTGTAGAACATATCTTTGGTCTCGTCATCTTTCTCCTCTGTGGGGGCATGCGCGCATACGAGGCTAATGTTGGCGATCGTGCAAGGCGGATCGTTGGGGATCGTTGCAAGGCGCTCGCTCACAGGGTTGAAGCTCAAGACTTTTTGCCTAAGTCTGCCTCCAACAAGGATACCACATCCAAATAGGCGCTGGCTTTGATGCCGATAGCAGTCGCCGTAGTAGAAGTCGCAGTTTTTCATCCTTCTTTTGCCCGGCCCGTCCCACCGCATTTCTTGGATGGCAGTAATGTCTGCCTTGCAGTCGTCAAGGGCCTCCGCTAGTTGCTTGGCTGCACGTGGTCTGTTAAGGGACCTAACATTCCACGTGCAGATCCGGAGCTCGTTGTCCTTTTCTCGTTTGCATTGGTCGTCAACAGTAAATCCGTCCGAATCCGAGGCTTGTTTCTGCTTCGTGACTGGTGTTTCGTTACGTGGCCTGGAAGTCACCCCGACGGCACGACTCCCAACCTGGAGAACCAGATCCTTTGTTTAGCTCTTAGGACGGAGAGCCGGATAGCCCGCTTCTTATAGGCCTGAGCTCCGAATACGTCGTAGAAGCCCATATAAGGTGTTCATTAAGTAGTTCGGCCTTACTGGAACTGTGGACGCCACCGTTGATTCCATCTGGGGAATTCCTCCGCTGCCGTCGGGATGCAAGGAGAAGTGCCTTAGTGGGAACACTCCTCCCCCCTCTCTCGTCTGCTATACCACCAACAACCTTCCAAAGGGGGTTGGAACCCAATCTCCAGTTGAGGTACTAGGAACCCGGTGTTCACCGCGGGGAGGTGAGAGTAGGAGTTGATAGACAGAGGTTGGTTTAGAAAACCTGTGGATGCTTGTATCCTCTTGAGTGCACATGTCTTACCTTTGACAGTATGTAGTCACATATTGAAAAAAGCCCCGTGTCTGAAAGTCGCCTGAAATACTCCACGTTTCATATCATGTAAAAAGACAACACTTTCCTGGTGATCAAGAAAGATCACCAACGACTTTATTGGTTATCAGAGTCTATAGTCAGTCTTTGTATGTTTCAGATAAGAATTATCCCAAATGTTGAAAGGAGTATTTCGCTCGCGAAGCTGAAAAATCGAAACTTATTGTCCTAAAGTAACTCGCTAGAGCCTGAAGTTGAAGGGCAGCTCTCGAGCAGGAATATATTTAGTTTTCGCCTCTGTTAAATCTATGAAAAAATACAAGGCAATGGAACTTGAGAGTGTAGAAGTCGAGGCTTTTTATTATATTCGAGTTGTTCAAAGCCCAATAGTTCGCTAATTTAGTTTAAAAAAAATGTAAGAAAAATATTTCTTGACACCAAGGTCCGGTTTATTCGCCATTCACAAGAAGAAAACCGTTCACTTAAAAATGCCGGAAAATAGAGTCGTTCTACCCTTAACTTATACAAGCGACCCCTTAATCCCATCGCCCTCTATTAAAATGACTACGAAATTCAACATTATACGCAATTGAAAAAGCATATAACGTACATGGGCACAAGTACAGGGCGTGAACCTTTCTACCTGCGTGCATGCAAACACTCAACCACCATTAACCCCCTTCAATATGGCCAGACCATGAATGACCCTTGTCCACCAGTCTCATTCCAAGCTTAAATTTATAGCCACCCCATGAAAGGTGCGTTCAACCTTCGGTTGCGTACATTCGAAATAAGGGTGAAATTATCCCAGAATTAGGGAAGATGTTAGTTATGCATTTAAATCATTCCGAAATATATGAAGTTGTTGCAGGAAAAAAAAATGTCTGCCGGTTTTTGACCATCGGTCGAAAGAAAAATCCTGTTGGCACCAAATCTTCTCGAAACTAATGTTAAAGGTTACAAGTGTGTACGGTTCGTGCCCAGCAAAATTGACCACACTGTCATTTTGGGACGAACCAGTGGTAATGTGATATTTTTTTTTTTCCGAATAGGGTAGTGATTGATTAATCATTTTGGCACATCGTGACATCAAAAATTTTCACCGCTAAAGTGGCATTTTATGTATATATGGGCTGCTGAATAAACCTTAATTATAAAATACTTTGAACAAATACGAAATTCTATTCGAATTAATTAGAGTCAAATGATTTGGCACTTTGCATGTTTTTTTTTAACTTGTTAATTAAGAAACATGACGTAACGATATTTTGAGCCTGATCATCAATTTTTTTGGCAGAATGGAATTGTTTTATAAGTGGAAATTTAACTTAAATATTTCCTTTTTTTGATATCTAAAGTAGACAAAATCCAATGAACGAAAATGTCTATCACTTGTCGATGCTTCGAATACGAGGCCACAAACGGATGATACGTAAACAGCAAATCATTAAAACACTGGTATCTCAAATATTTTTATCTCAAATCTAAGCATAAGTATTAAGAACAGCTCTAGTCCACATAGTCCAAGTGCCAAAATGTGGACTAAAGCCAAATTTGGAACCCAATTTTACATCGCATAGAGAATTGCATTCAACCCACCAACAACGACGCGGCGCGCGTTGTTCGAATACTTTAGCTAATAGTTTGACAACTTTGACAATCGCATTAACGATTTCGGTTTTCAATATGAAAATCGAAATTGTCCATTTGAAAACTGCTTTCTTCGTATATTAACAATATCGATTTTCAATATTATGAAAACTGAAAACTTCAATACGAAGAAAGTATTCATCGCATTGACAGTTGCGGTTTTCAAGTTTGAAAACTATAATTGTCATATTGAAAACCGATTTCGTTATATTTTCTTTAATTTTAATTTCTTCATATTGGCAATCGCGGTAGTTGTCTCAAAAATTACAGCTTTTTCTTCAATATGACAAACTTTGTAGTCAATATGCCGCACCATTTTGATTCAGTCTGCTAAAAGGCGGGTAAGTCAAGCACAGTGTTGCTACTGGAGAAGTCTGACTAGGTTATAACCAGACTCAGTAACAGCCTGGCTAGGGGCACTCTTTTTTCATGTATTTTTGCCATTTTTTTCGAACATGCGTGAAAGCATCAGTATAAGATATTTTTGTAAAAAACATGGCATAAGTTTTCTTTGGGTTGATTTATATGTGTGCTTAATATCGGCTTTGTACACTAAGCAGTTCAAATGTTATGACTTTGTTATAACACTTTAAAAAATGTCAATTCTTCATTTTTCAAAAACGGACGAACAACGAAGCGATGCCATAATATGTGCTTGGTCTTTTTTTAGTGGAATATAAATCCCCTTGGAATAGGGGATTACAAACAAAATCCAATATTCCTACAAAGTTTACGAAGAAAAATTGATCTTCTCTCCTGCTACTGAGTGTTTTTATTAACAAATTTCTGGTTCTACTACGTTTAACATTTTTGTTCCTTGCCGTTTGGTTTGTCTTTTCCTATGCAAATCAAGTTAAATGTATATAAAAGACCTCATGGAGATATGAATGAGACCGACAAGAGTATCGATTAAGCCCGTGTTTTTCAATTTGTGGGTCGCGACCCCATGGGGGGTCGCCAAGAAAAACTAGGGGGGGGGGGTCGTGGGCTCAAAACTCCTTAAGGATAAATGGGAGGATATATAATAAGGTAAGAAGTGGCGAGTCCCACAAGCAATTTTAAGGTTTCTGTTTGAGCTCAGAATTTATTTATTTATTTATTTATTTATTTATTTCATCTACTAGCTTAGCTTTACAGATTACAAGATGAGTATGTACAAATATTTATTAACTATTAATTTACGACTGAAGCTATAAGAATGAAAGCAAGTCAAGCAAAGCACTTCCGAAGCGATCACGAGAAAAATGTAAATCTACGTAGTTACCGACTTCATTGAATGAAACAATCGACCTGGACATAGGCTCATTAAGGCCATAATTAGTTCTGTGAACAGGTCAAAGGAGAAAATATCTTTCCCTTAAAGGTCTAGCTGGAGCATAGATTGGTACAAGCACCAGAAGAGATGGGCATTTAATATGGTAGCATAACAAGTCCCTAACAAACATGATATCATGAGCTTTTCTTCTTGATCTCAGAGTAGAAATGCCTAATAGTTGGCATCGTGTTTGGTAAGGAATTTCAAAGTTCCATTTCATTTTCCAAAAGATGTGTTTTGTGAAACACCTCTGGACTTTTTCAATACGATCAGAGTGAATATTAAATGATGGGTTCCATATAAAACAAGCATATTCCAGCAAAGACCTAACAAGTGTAATAAAAAGCGAAATAAGGGTGTAAGGATCCGAAAACTCCTTGCTATTTCGCTTAATAAAACCAGAAAGTTTATTTGCTTTGGCAATAATGAAATCTACATGAGTTGCAAAGGTGAACTTCGAATCAATTACAATCCCAAGATCTTTGACTTGGTCTACTCTATTGAGAACAATGCCATCGATTTCGTATTGAAACTCAAAACGAGAAGAGCTTCTGCCAAAAGTTATTATGAAACATTTTCTAATATTTAATTTAAGCGAATTGTTGATACACCATGCAAATAGGCTTCTAAAATCATGTTGCAGGAACTGGCAATCAAGGGGAGTTTTTATTTTAAGGAAAAGCTTTAAGTCATCCGCATACATCAAGCAATGACAGTATTTTAATACAAGCGGTATATCGTTGATGAAAATTATAAAGAGGAGCGGGCCCAAATGACTACCCTGTGGTACACCCGAAATACACTGAAAAGACCGTGACAAGTGATCATCAATTTTAAACCTTTGAATCCTGCCAACCAAATGGGAAGCTAGCCATTTAAGCATTGCTGAGTGGAAACCAAAACTTTCAAGATTTTTGAGTAAAATATAATGATTGACCGAGTCAAATGCCTTACTGAAATCAGTGTATACACAGTCAACCTGACGACCATCTTCGATTGAATTAATCGAATAGTGTGATAAGCAAGCAAGATTCGTGGTAGTCGACCTCCCAGACATAAAGCCATGCTGAGAATCGTAAACAAATTCCCTTACAAAAAATTCTAGTTTTGATTTTACAATAGACTCAAAAACCTTAGGCAAAGCAGATAGCTTGGAAATTCCTCTATAATTTTCAATATCGTTCTTAGATCCAGATTTAATAATTGGAATAAGAAAAGAAGATTTCCATTATTCGATGAAAATTCCAGATAACAACGACAGATTGAAAATTTTAAGAAGGGGATTGCAAATTGTTCGAGAACATTTCTTAAGAATAATGGCGCTAATACCATCGGGCCCGGGGCATGAATTAGCTTTCAGATTATCAAGTGCCAGGATAATGTCTTGAGAACTTAATTGAATAAGGCCAATATCAACTTTGTTTTCTGTGGTTTGTACAAAACTAGTTCTATTTGGCCTTGAGTACACCGATTCAAAAAATTTAGCAAAAAATTCCAGGGTTGTATTAACATTATTTGATTCTTACTTACTTACTTAAGGTGGCGCTTCAGTCCGGGGTGGACCTGGGCCTCAGCCAACAAGCTTCGCCAGCCAGCTCTGTCTCTAGCTAGCCGTCTCCAGTTTCGCACGCGAAGTTGGCTGAGGTCCCCTTCCACTTGCGTGCGCCACCTGAGTCTCGGTGCTCCTCTACCGCGTCGTCCCTGCGGTGTGGATTCGAAGATTTTCCGGGCCGGGGCGTTGGTGTCCATCCGCTCTAGATGACCCAGCCATCGTAGACGTTGTGTTTTGACTCTTTTGGCTAGGTTGGTATCGCTGTACAGCCCGTACAGTTCGATGTTATATCTCCTCCTCCACTCTCCGTCTGTGCAGACGGGACCGTAAATCGTCCGAAGAATTTTCCTCTCGAAGCAGCCTAAGGGATGAGGGTCTTATACATGGACACTTTGGTTGCTCGAGGGAGGGCTTTGCTACTCAATTGCCTTCTTAGCTTAAAGAAACAGCGATTGGCAAGAGTTATCCTTCGTTTGATTTCAGCGCTGGTGTCATTGTCTGAATTGATAGCGGAACCCAGGTAGACAAAGTCCCTAACTACCTCAAAGTTATAGCTGTCGATGGTGATGTTTTGTCCAAGACGTCGGTGTTGGGTGTCTTTTCTTGATGACAGCATATACTTGGTTTTGCCCTCATTGACTGCTAAACCCATATTCGCCGCTTCCGTCCCAATAGTCACGAAGGCTTCACCGACATCACGCTTTGTTCTACCGATTATGTCAATGTCGTCTGCGCATGCGAGTAGTTGAACGGACTTTTGAAAGATTGTACCTCTGGTGTTGGCGCGAGAGTTCTGCACAATGCTCTCAAGTTAAGAAGTCGCATGACAGCCCATCGCCTTGTCTAAATCCTTTTTTGACATCAAAGGGGTCGGTGAGGTCTTTGCCGACCTTGACGGAACAGCGTGAATTTTCCATCGTCAGCCTGCACAGACTGACGAGTTCGGCAGGGATGCCAAAACTAGACATTGTCATATGTCATATAGGCTGTCATACGCGGCCTTGAAATCGATGAAAAGGTGGTGTGTATCGATTTGGAATTCCCGGGTTTTCTCCAAGATCTGCCGCAGTGTGAATATTGGATCTATGGTGGACTTTCCTGGCCTAAAGCCACACTGATATGTGCCTATCAAATTGTTGACAAACGGCTTCAGGCTTTCACACAGTACAGCAGAAAAGATCTTACATGCGATGTTATGAAGACTGATGCCTCTGTAGTTGGCACAACTCAGAGGGTCTCCTTTCTTCAGGATCGGGTAAACAATCCTGAGGTTTT
Source organism: Neoascia interrupta (assembly GCA_947623515.1). Lineage (NCBI taxonomy): Eukaryota > Metazoa > Arthropoda > Insecta > Diptera > Syrphidae > Neoascia > Neoascia interrupta. The sequence continues at coordinate 51,229,654 of OX392463.1, forward strand.
TTCTGCTTTATCTAGCCTAAATTTGAAGATCTTCTATCAAGATGATCTTTTTGATACGCAGGGTTTTTTTGACGGTTTTGCCGAACGTTTAATGTATTTTTTACTGTTTAAGTTTCCTAAAAACGCCCCCCTTCCTTAAAGTGGTCAGAGCTCAATACTTTGTATGTAACAAATTTTGCAACTGGTAATATCTTAAATATTTTTCATACAATTTTTTTTAAGTAAAAAATTAATTTTCCGAAAAATCAAGTGTTTAGAGATCAAACATGTTAAAAGTGGGCATTGGTCGACGGTGTGGGCGGTCAATTTTTTCCCCCTTTTTAAGTTTTTGGCCACTATTGCTTATATTATTGCTATATTGCTATTGATATATATATTGTGCAATCACTATTGCTAATATCAAAAGCATTTCATGTTCTTCCTTTCGGGGACAATAAGTCCCCCTAACGATTCTAAATAGCTTATTACATTTTCTAATTAACAAGGTAGGAATGACGTATCCATAAGATTGGATTGGAACATATTTCAGTAAACGAAAACAACTCATTCTTGAGCTCGCAGATCCTAGGTACACCTTTGTGTGTCACAATCAAGGAAAACCCATTCAAAGTGACATATCAGCATGAACTCTGTCAGTCATCCCTTTTCCAATTTCAAAATTCGATGTTATGATATCAGGCATATGTATGCGCATACTTTATGGTTCCTATACAAGATATCCGTAACAGCCTCCAATTCTCAATTTCCGATTGTCATGCACCGCAAGAGGAATGATTTAACTTTGCGATATCTTGGATATTGCTAAATTCCTGTCGATTTCAGAAAACGTTCAATTGTGCGGAATTTGAAATTCGCAACAAATTTATATACAGGAGAAGTAGGTATACGCAAAACAAGCACAAGCACAATATATTGCATACCTACTTGCTTCGTTCCGTTATTTCTTATTAAAATTTCAATACAAATACATATCTACTTCTTTTCTTACTGTCTCACAGAATCATATTTCGAGAATATTAGAATATGAATGCGAAGTGATGTTCTTATTTATATCCCCAATCATCCCTGAGAGAAATGCTTTCTGCACAAGCACACGTCGCATATTCGTATCGTATTGGAATTTTCGAAGGATGAAGGATAAATACGGAAACGTTTCCTTGCAACCATCTAATATGTCGCAGCTTATCTCTTGTGTTTTTTTTTTCTCGAATCCTTTTTTTTTTAGTTTTAACCTCTTTTTCAATTTGAATACACTTGTGAGAACGGATTGCAGAAAGTAGGTAGGTACACGGGATTTCTTGAAAATCCTTTTCGTGATTTCTTCATAAGATAATTTCTGCATATTGGATTTGAGAGAGTTTCTCCGATATATCCAAATGGGTTATTTATTTTTGGATTTTCTATAAAATGCAGAAATTCCATTTTGTTATTCAAAAAGTAATCCTCAAAATGTTGAGCAAAAGTGCTTGTTGTATAGATAGGCCTTATGTCATATGCGGTTTATGTGAGCAAGGATTTTGGATTGCTGATGGGTTAGCTTTTTTGAAGCCGTCATTATATGGTGGTTTATGAAGCCCACCGGTATGAAATGAGTTTACCAAACTCTGCCCGCGAGGATCCTTTGCCAAATGCTTCGCCAAAGCCTTTCAGCTGTGATTTCACTGCGAATTGAATAAAAACCAAAACCTATTCCAATCAACATGGTCTGAATGAATTATTTTTTCAACTCAGGTAGCAGAGCGATGACACCGATGCCGAGTGTTATCTTTTATTTGGGCAGGCAATCTGCCTTATATAAAATTATACTTTTGTAGCCACAATTATGTTCGGATGTGCCAAACAAATCTAATTTGCATATAACCGGGCAGATGGCTTTTTGTTGTGTCGTCCTCTTCCTGGATATCCTTTGCTCATCTGCATGGAGGACATTATATTCATACACCAGTCGCTACATAAGTTTGACTGCCTGATAAAGTATTCTGATTATGCGTAAACTGGCACGCGGTTATATTAATAAAAAAAAAAAACACATTCATGTATAGGTTGTATAGTATGTTGCCGTATACCTACAGAAAATTTAAGCCTTAACAATGTGTGTTAGAAAAAAGGAGATTTTCTAGTCCTAGGTCGCGTTTATAGGGGCTGAAGAGGTATAGAGAAATTGTTATACCAATTAAGCGAGCAAAACCCCTTTTGCTCGCTTAATTTTCGGTTCATTTAATGTGGAACTTGTGGAACTCTGCACATGCCAAAGAGTTAAAAAAAATTTGAAAATTGAGGCTTCAATTAAAGAATTAAGCACACAAATTTGCTATCAATTTATGTTTGTAGTCATTAAAATTTGCCAACAACAAACAAGATTATGCAGACTGTAAAAGCTTTGAATGCTTCGGCGCTCGACATGATATGGCTTCTTTGTTCCCTAGCCACGAGACATGCAGGTGGTATTTCGAACGCACCTGAATTTTCCAATGATCCCTTGCTTTGTGATAGAGAGGTATTGGCTTGCCACGTGTTGAGAAGATTATTGATTCCTTATTGATTGACAAAGTAAAACATTTGGTAAAAAATTATGGCATTGTTCAAGTCCAACAGGCCTTAGTCTTGGCCCGCTTATATCATGACAATTTATTAAGGTTGATTTAACTTAAGTTTATAAATTTGAATTTCTGTTTTTTACAAAAAATAGTTTTAATATATGAACAAAAATCAATTATTGTGCTTGTTCCTTGGATGTATTTACTAGTAAGAGCTGTTATTTTTTTACTACTTCGATATATGTTAACGATATATAGATGCCAGTATTTGAACTGAATTCTAGCAATATAAAGGGTCCGCCAATTAATTTTTTTTTTGAAAATGCTATAAAAAAAACTGCTGGATATTTTCTCAGATTTCTTTTTTTATTTTAAAGTACAATCCTTCCGGTTAATAATGGAAAATAATTTCATCCAAATGGCTGCCTCGGCTGGCCATGCAGTAGTCTACAAGATCGGTCCAATTTGAAGCACATTATCAATTCTGTACAGCTGTATTTCACCAATGGCTTCACGAATATTGTCCTTTAAAGCGTCACTCATCTTTTACGGCACCCCACAAATAATAGTCCAACGGCGTCATATCGCAGCTCTGAGGTGACCAAACGACATCAGCTCTGCAGCTGATAATGCGATCTTCAAAAACAGGGCGCAAAACATCGAGTGTCGCTTCGGCTGTGTGGCACGTAGCGCCGCCCTGTTGAAACCAAATGTTGCCAATATCCTCCTCTTCAATTTTTGTGAACAATAATTCTTTCAACATGGCCCGATAACGATCGCCATTGATTGTAACGGCCAATCCTTGCTCATTTTCGAAGAAAAATTACCCAATTATGCCTCTGGACCGAAATCCGCACCAAACAGTGACTCGTTTTGGGTGTATCGGCTTTTCAATGTATGCATGCGGGTTTTCTGTGCAACATTACCATGATTTTCGAAGTAATGTCGCAATACTTCCCATCGTTATTCAAGCGTAAACACAACCATATTCGTTCAGCGGAAGGATAAAACTAATTATCTGTCTAACTGAGTGACCATTCACGAAACTAGTGCTAAAAAACGTTAGATGGCGGACCCTTTAGTTCTTACCGCTTGTTTTGGGTAAACTTGAAAAAAAGGACCATCAAGTATGAAGTCATACACGGAGCGGTCCGCCGGCTGAACGGCTTGGCGTAGAATTATGTTATGAACTGTTATGTTATGACTTTGGTTTTCTTATTTTTAATGATGATTTGAAGACTGTTAACCCGGTATTTGGGTTTAAAATTCTTAAAGTAGATATTTCTTCATTAATTTTATTATTATTTTTATTTCATTAGTTTTATGTAGGTACTGCTAATATTTTAAAGCAGTAAAAAAGCTAAAAAAATATGACAAACAGGTTTTTTATTTTAAATTTTTTATTAATATATTTTGCTTTTCACTCTAGCGGTTTATGCTTGTGTAAAATCAAGTTAATAAGATAGGAGATGGCAGCACTTAAATGACAGTTCTAACAATTGGAAGGTGGGAGCCCTTGCCAATTGCCAGAACTACCTGTTCAGTAGTTGACAGCACTAAAATGACAGTTCTAACAATTGGAAGGTGGGAGCCCTTGCCAATTATCAATTAACCGTTTTTCAGAAATCCATGTTCACAGAATTTAAGAAAATTAACCAACGCGATCGCAGATAGTTGCAATATTGAAAAAAAGTCTAGTTAAAATTTTTTTTTGGTAATCGCTGTTTTATTGATTTAAAATTTTAAAAATTGTAAAAAAGGTCAAGAAAACGTTTCCGTCCCCCTCTATCTCCGAAAAGATAATAGGTAAAAAAAGACATAAATAACGGGAGTAGTCCATCTTTTAATATTCAAAATAAAAGCTTTATCAGTTTTTAAATAGTAAATGGTTTCCGAGGTGGTCAAAGGATAGACATGTGCACTCAAGAGGATACAAGCATCCACAGGTTTTTCTAAACCCACCTCTGTCTATCAACTCCTACTCTCACCTCCCCGTGGTGAACACCGGGTGCCTAGTACCTCAACTGGAGATTGGGTTCCAACCCCTTTGGTAGGTTGTTGGGGGTAGCAGACGAGAGAGAGGGGGGAGGAGTGTTCCCACTAAGGCACTTCTCCTTGCATCCGGACGGCAGCGGAGGAATTCCCCAGATGGAATCAACGGTGGCGTCTATAGTTCCAGTCAGGCCGAACTACTTACTGAACACCTTCTATGGGCTACTACGACGTATTCGGAGCTCAGGCCTATAAGGAGCGGGCTATCCGGCTCTCCGTCCTAAGAGCTAAACAAAGGATCTGGTCCTCCAGGTTGGGGGTCGTGCCGTCGGGGTGACTTCCCGGCCACGTAAAGAAACACCAGTCACGAATCAGAAACAAGCCTCGGATTCGGACGGATTTACTGTCAACCGTCAACCAGGTTGACCACATTGCGATCGACGCAAGGCACTCCTCCAGTATCATGGATGTCCGAACTTTCCGAGGAGCCAACATTGACTCGGATCACTACCTTGTTGTAGCCAAGGTACGGCTGCGGATATCCCGACCAGCGCCAAGTAATGGAAATACTGTGAGGAAGTTTGACGTCGGCCGACTACAATCGCAAGAGATCGCCAGGTCCTTCTCCAACCGAGTCTCTCAAAACCTTCTACGAAGTCCTATGCAGCCAGCATCAAGTATTGATAGCCAGTGGCAACATTGCCAAAATGCCATCAGAGACGCCGCAGTTACAACAGGAATGAGGCTAGAAAGTTTTACCAAAGGATCAAAAGGTCCTGCCAAGGGTATAAACTTCGAACTGAAGCCTGTAAGGACCATCAAGGGAACATCGTTGTAGAATCGCAGTCGGTGCTGAGGATTTGGAAAGACCACTTCTGCAGACTGTATACCGGCGAGGACGAACCAAATACCGCTGTCAGGCAGAACGAACCATTCAACCCGGGCAAAGACGTTACCGACGAAGCATACGAATGATACCGCCCACCCGACCTGGAGGAGGTGAAAGTAGCTGTGTCTAAGCTCAAGTGCAACAAAGCAGCCGGAGCAGACGGCCTAGCTGCCGAACTTTTTAAATCCGCTGGCGATGAGCTGATGAGGAGCATGCACCAGCTAATCTGCAAGATATGTTCGGAAGAAAGCATGGCCGACGAATGGAACCTCAGCATTGTTTCCTCGATCCTGAAGAAAGGAGACCCTCTAAGTTGTGCCAACTACAGAGGCATAAGTCGTCTTAACATCGCATACAAGATCTTTTCTGCTGTACTGTGTGAACGCCTGAAGCCGTTTGTCAACAGTCTGATAGGCACACATCAGTGTGGCTTTAGGCCAGGAAAGTCCACCATCGATCAAATATTCACACTGCGGCAGATCTTGGAGAAAAACCCAGGAATTCCAAATCGATACACACCACCTCTTCATCGATTTCAAGGCCGCGTATGACAGCATCTACAGAGACGAGCTATATAGCGCAATGTTTAGTTTTGGCATCCCTGCCAAACTCGTCAGTCTGTGCAGGATGACGATGGAAAACTCACGCTGTTCCGTCAAGGTCGGCAAAGACCTCACCGACCCCTCTGATGTCAAAAAAGGATTTAGACAAGGCGACGCGCTGTCATGCGACTTCTTAACTTGAGAGCATTGTGCAGAACTCTCGCGCCAACACCAGAGGTACAATCTTTCAAAAGTCCGTTCAACTACTCGCATACGCAGACGACATTGACATAATCGGTAGAACAAAGCGTGATGTCAGTGAAGCCTTCGTGAGTATTGGGACGGAAGTGGCGAATATGGGTTTAGCAGTCAATGAGGGCAAAACCAAGCATATATCAAGAAAAGACACGCAACACCGACGTCTTGGACAAAACATTACCATCGACAGCTATAATTTTGAGTTAGTTAAGGACTTTGTCTACCTGGGTCCCGCTATAAATTCAGACAATGATACCAGCGCTGAAATCAAACCAAGGATAACTCTTGCCAATCGCTGTTTCTTTGGGCTAAGGAGGCAATTGAGTAGCAAAGCTCTCTCTCGAGCAATTAAAGTGTTCATGTATAAGAACCTCTTCATCCCAGTCCTGCTTTACGGTGCAGAAGCATGGACCCTGTCAAAGGCGGATGAAAACACTTTAGGCTGCTTCGAGAGAAAAATTCTTCGGACGATTTACGGTCCCGTCTGCATAGACGGAGAGTGGAGGAGGACATATAACATCGAACTGTACGGGCTGTACAGCGATACCGACCTAGCCAAAAGAGTCAAAACACAACGTCTACGATGGCTGGGTCATCTAGAGCGGATGGACACCAACGGCGCGGCCCGGAAAATCTTCGAATCCACACCGCAGGGCCGGCGCGGTAGAGGAGCACCGAGACTCAGGTGGCGCACGCAAGTGGAAGGGGACCCTGAGCCAACTTCGCGTTCAAAACTGGAGACGGCTAGCTCGAGACAGAGCTGGCTGGCGAAGCTTGTTGGCTGAGGCCCAGGTCCACCCCGGACTGTAGCGCCACCTTAAGTAAGTAAGTAAGCGTTTTGAATTTAACAGTTTTTTAAGAAATAAAAAGAAACATTTTTTGCCATCTTTTTTTTAGAATAACAAAACTTAAAAATCGTCTATTATAAGAGCTGCGTAGACTTCAAACTACGAAAAAAGTATACAATAGAATGTAAAATATATCAGGCAATAACTGTTATGGCGTATTCTTTTGAACACCGAACTGCCACACCGAGTTGTCAAATAATACTCGGTGTTCGCGACAATTCCATTCCGTGGTGTACACTCGGTTTCATTGTGTGCAGAATGACAAATGCTACACCGGTCATCACGTTGAGTGTCCCATTGCTTTCAGTTCATTTATTTTACTTTTTTTGTTATTTTGTCGGCATCGGTTTTTTGTAGTTTTTACTTAAAATTAATTTTGATAGCTTTAATTTTGAGATATTTAATAACTTTTTATCGATTTCATACAATTTCAGTCGCATTGTAAAAAATCACGAATAAAAATTAAGTCGAATAAATCACTTCAAATAAACAATCAAAGCTACACCCAGCCTCCACCGTCGGTGGCGAAATTCGGAGCTCAAAAGAACACTTACATGAGCACGATTCCGTTCAAGTGTACGAGAAAAGGACAATTTGTTTCCGGATTCCACACCAGTTTCGCGATTCGGCGTTGAAAAGAATACGCCATTAGAGAATTATAGAATTTTACACAAAACAGAAAAATAAACGGACCGACGGACCGCTCTGTGTATGTCTTCATACTTGACGGTCTTTCTTTCTATCTGCGCCTTAAGATCCGCAGCGATTTAAACGACTGATTAATAAAGTCAAGTTCGCTACAGTAATAGCAGATGTTAGGTACCTCTTTGAATTAGACAAACATAATTCTAGGTTTCACTCTATCCATAAAATCAATCAAGAGTATAGATTTTTTTAGCTCCTTAGAGAAACACATTAAGGCGACCATATGCCCAATGTGGTCGACTTTCCTTAGAAAAGTCCACGTACGAAAAGAAGGCCAAGATATCTCTTCTCAAACGGCTTTATCACCAAAAGTTATTGCTCTCTGCATAATAGAGGATAATATACCTGCCTGGTGTTATATAAAAAAGGACCTTCTTAACTTTGAAAGTCAACCTCAGAGTTTCAGTAAATCATCAAGACCTGCATGCCGGTGTTTTGTAATTCAAAACAAACTACCGTCTGTATAGGTGCACAACTCCATCTTCACCCGCTCATACAGTTACGTTTATTCCCCGCCTCTCTTCAAAGTCAAGTGCAGCAGCATTTTTTCCCATTATGAATTGCATTTCCAACTGAATATAAAAAAAAAAAATCATCACAAAAACGTGTACCCGTATCCGTATACTCTCTCGCATATTTTTTTGCGAGAGCTTCTTACAAACGGGTGGCAAAAGGAAAAAACCTTGAAACATTTTTTTTCCCACCATTAAGTAAAAGTAAAAGTGAAAAATTCTACTACTGTTCCCGAAAGTTGAGTTCACTCTGAGAAAAGAAACTGCAGCCATAGTATAGCAAAAAAAAAAAAAAAATAAGGACTTTCTTTCAATTATGAACTTGGTGCAAGGGAATCCAAGAAGTGGGACATTTTATCCTGTAGTATATACAAAAATAATAGGAAAGGATAAAAAAAATTGTGTGCACACTTTTTTTTTAAGTATTTCTGTGTATATACGCACCTTTATCCTTGTTTAAAAGGATAAATGTATACCTAACGCCCTTTGAGATCAAACCAAATATGAAATTTACATGTGGGTACACCAGAATGGTTTCAAAAGGATATGTGAGCACATTAGGATACATGTACATAACTAAATGTATATAGGCATACATTGATCCTTTAAATTCATTTATTTCTGCAAGTTCTTCTCCTGCAAAAAACCTTCCTAAAAAAAACACTATTGCCACCTTGTCAAATAAATAATGCAAAAGCCGTCGCAAAAACCTCGAATCTCACCCGAATATCCTTTTACACACATATTCTCGAGGCCGAAAAAAAATGCTCATGCAAATATCCTTGTGGGGTAATAGCAAAGGGTTCCTCATTCATGCATAATCCTCGGCGAAGGTGTGGTCTAAATTGCTCTTCTCTGCAATAGAGGGGCACATCTATTGTCGATAGATATCGCAACTACATGCATTACAGACCATTCCCACACATGGATACATCAAGGAACAGGGGTGGCTAGGCTTTGCAGACAATTCAGGGGAAATGACAGAAATTCCCTGTATTTGCGCAGGGATATTTCAGTGTAAGGGAAGAAGTGCGTTCGTGTTTTTTCTTAGATTAATCCGCACGCACATTCCACTAGGAATGCAGGTAAATCTAGTCGAAGCAGGACACTCATCCCTCCCCGCATCAGATAAGAGCACATTAGGCATTGGTCTGTCCTCGAAAGGACCTCTTATGGCAAAAACCAATAGATACAGGTCTCTGGCTCCTCATCAATAATGTAGCATAAAGGAAAAAATAAATCATCCAGGTAGAGCGAGAGGTTGTGTCTTTTAATCGTCATTGTCCTTTGTCCACACGGGCTCCCTGGGCTGGCTGGATAGCTGGGGCTGACGCTCTGTATGGACCGAATATATGTACCTACACATTTTGTATGCATGCGCAATAACTACTCATATGGTCTTCGAATTGGGAGTATATTTTCGGGAGTGATTGGGTTGGCATTATTAGAGGCTGGCTCCGGCCGAAAAGAGGCATTATGCGCCGCGCCAAGCAAGTCAATTCAACAACTATCTATCTGGATAGATACAGCAGGCAAAGAGTGGACGCATTTACATAGGACACCTACCGCTAAATATACATAGAGAGACAGATAGAGTGCGAGATAGTCTATATATGGTTCGGTGTGTTCCATTAAAAGTGGAAACCAAACTGAAAATATGTTATCTGGGAGATCTACGTTTACATATGCGCATTCGTCATATCTCCAAAACAACTACCCGCCAGCCAGGACACACACATACAGAGAAAAGTCCGCTTGTGCCCCCGCACATGCATATGTGGACGACGAGCGACGACATTCCTATGGGCTCCGTCAGCAGCCCCAAAAACTTGTACATAGAGCGCGGCGAGAGTCGTTTTCTATACAGGGGGTGGCTGGATGGGAGATGCTGCGGTGAGTAAAGAGACGAAGGCCTCTGCCAAAAACTTGATCCACACACATCAGGATATACCTACATAGGGAAGGGGGGGGGGGGGGGGGGGGCGGATATAGGTGGAGGTATAGCATCCAGTATCCTTGACGTACCTACTCCTGCAACAAAGTGGTGAGCGAGTGGCGAACAACGTTCGTTATTTTGGGTTATTTATGCGATATTGGTTTTGCAAAAAGGGTTGGTTTGGATGGATGGATAGATGGATAGGATACCTTCTATGTATACCTACTCTGACTATGGATAGGGCGGACCAAAGGTGCCTTCGTTAATTGAACCAAATCGGCATATGTGAAGGTGGTCGTTAGTTATAAGGCTAATTGTGTGTTTAGATACATCTCACATGCTAGACTTTATTCCGTGTGTTCAATATTGGATTCCGTTCTCTTCTAACTCTTGTCGTGGATGTTGCGCGCATATATGTGTAGATATGGGTATGGCTCCATACATATATGGAGGGCTTCCCAATACGTCGTTTCACGTAGGTACCTACTTCTTGTGTATTTGTTCCTTATGTACACACAAAGCAAGTACGCCGTTCTGGCTGCTCATTAGAAGTGTTCCTGTTCCGGTTGACTTCGGTGCGATGGGGCGGGGGGGGGGGGAGGTTGGTTGGTAAAGGAACCATACACAATCGTCCTCTTTGCCCATCGTCTTGGTCGTCGTCATCGTCGTCCTCGTCGTCGTCTTCGTAGTCGTTGGAGGCTTTTATTATCTCCTCACATGTGAAGTATCAGCACACAAAGCCAGCACATAAATTTTACATTGTTTGGTGAAGGGTGGAGGCTGAGGGGCTGTAGAGGGTGGACGCTCGCATTTAAGGCGAAAATCAATACAGCTTGGGCCTTTCAGCCTTCCCGTAGCCCCCACTCCACCTGCAACACAATATATTATGCGAGCGAGAAGTTCGGTTTGTGATACTTTAACTTTATGTGGACTCAATGGTTCAGGGAATTCAGGGTGGATGGGGGTGGTGGTGGTGGTGGTGGTGAATGCTCGCCCGATGGATACCTACTTTACACACAAGGCGAATTCTTATTCTTCACTCACTTATGGGTTATTTGGTGTGCTGGTTCTGTACTGCTGCGGCCACAAGTCTCCACCCATATATATATGCGTGCGTGTAGGTATCTCCGAGCGTCAAGAAATCCCTACCAATTAAAACAGTGCTCCTTTGCGTTGGGAACCAGCTCTAGCCGAAATTCACATTGTCTTCGTGCATGTACCTAAACTTATAGGCGCCGGGGGTGGGGGGAATCTTCGTCTTCTGCTGCTTCTTCTGGCAAACGAATTTCAGAAATAATTAATCTTAATGAGCTTCAGCTATGTGTGACATATGTAGAAGGTGGGCTTTCTATCATGAAATTTTCCGAAAATATATAGGTATGTAGGTACGTATGGACTCATATGTACGAGCTACGCGGGACTTGTGCATTTTCCCGGGAACCGAGGGTGTGTCCTTGTCGCTAATCGTCATAGTGAAACTATTGTAGTACAAAACTGTGCGATTTCTTCAGGAAGCTTCACACAGATATACACAGATGCTTGTATCCCTTATATGATGTATACATGGGGCTCTTGAAAAAAGGACACACGAAAAAAGCAAGCTGCGGATATTATGCTGCGTTGGGAAGTTTGGAAAACTTGAAATTTCCGTGAAATTTTCGAATTTTCCCTTAGTATGAGATATTTTGGAAACAATTCAGATAATATATTAGCGAAAAGACAGGCCAAGCCCGTATGTCATTATCTAAAGCGCGAGCAGAACGGTACCTACATGTAGAGATATATTGATTTCGGAGAATGTGTTCTTTTGCTAAATTACTTTGCGAAGTTAGAAGGTGTATCTATACCAATACGTATACACTCACTTTATTGCAATGAGTTTTAAAATTAAATTACAGCGGCGATAGTTGGTTAAGACAGAATTGCATATCTGCATAAATGGTGAAGGTACATATGCATGTGTGACTCCTTTGAAGATGTACCCTACATGCCTATTTGACTTGCATAATTTATGGAGGACCGCGTTTGCTCACGAATCATGCCTGATGCAAAGTTGAGGTATATGTAGTTTTAGATGAAAAATCCTTGATTGCTTCCTTAAATTTCTTTTCCTTTGGACCCATGAAACGATGAAGACATTGAGTTTCATGGGTCCAAGCCTATGCCCCGTCCCAAATGTAAGGGACAAATAAAACTTAATGGCGCTCTGATATAATAGTGGTATCGAAATCTTCAATGAGATCTTGAATATCAGATGGAAGGCATCTGATAAAGAATCGAATTGAGAATTTATCTATGAGTCTACCTCACTTCATTAAAGCACAGACAGCAATATTCAAGTTTTAAGACAAACAAAAATGCTTGAGGCTACGACAGTCCAGTTGAACATTCGATAGCACCATTCGATAACAACAGCTAGTTAAAAGTTGCGTGGCAATGAGGACAAAATTTGGTCTGATTTGGTCATATGTCTCTCAGCCTCAGTACGGGAAATTCTGAAAGCGCTATGCCACTGGCTCCCCGAGCGATAGGACAAACCCTCAAAAGGTAGACATACCATTTGTCATGAGCGGTTTTGATGGTTGACAACCCACCATTCCCTTGATAAGTGTAAGATTCGGAAAAAAGTCCTTCAACATTCAAGCTCCTGCACGGAGCTGTCCGTCGCATTTTGTTGAAGGTTAAGTTCATATTTCCTATCCAGTTTGTGTAAAATTTGGTTTGTTTATTCAAACTATTTAATGTAGGTGCATATTTTACATTCTGTTCAGTGGCGTACGCAGGATATTTTTTTTTAGGGAGGCTTTACTATTTAAGTCGATGCCACGCCCACTAGGGCAGGCTTAGCAATTTTATTTTGCTTTTGTAGGTATATCTAACAGTCACCAAGAGATGATAATTGTCAAATTTCAGCCTTTAAACTGATTGTGGGCGAATTGAAAAAAATTAACCCTTGTATTGCTTCGGATGTAAAAGAGCTCCCGTACAAAAATTCAGCTTCATTTAGCTCAAAATTCAAGGCCTAAAAATTGGTGACATATGGTTGGACGAACGGATAACAAACGAAAAATTTAGAAGCACCTGTCTCAAAATAATCGACTTCCTGGTCGAAAATTTTTGGGACACTGTGAAATATATATGTATTCGAGAACGTGCCTTCGCCTGCAACCTGCCTGCCTGTTTCTTTTTACACCCCGACCCATTCACTTTGTCAAATATTTTGTAACACTGTTTAACAATAATGGTAAACCCCCGAATTAATCAAATAATCGAATCGAATTAATATAATCGAATCATATGGTATTGATCGAGACAGAATTCTGGATCGAATATACCATATGCAATCCGCCCGTCCGTTTGTCTGTGTGTCACATATTTTTATGCCTTAAATTTTGAGCTAGAAAGCTAAAATTGTGCATCCATAAGCCCATTATTATCCGAAGTAGAACAAGTGTGAACATTTTTTCAGATTCGCCCACAGACACGCCTACAATAGAATTAAATTTCCAATGTCCCCAGAGCTTTCAAAACCGTAAGACTTCTTAAAAGATTGAAATTCGACATTAAACATGTCATGATGAAAAGGGTAAATTTTCAAATGCATTGTTTTAATCTGTTTGTTGCAAATCGAAGAAAATTACTTAATGAAACATTCAATTCTACATTTTGCCCATTCAAAATTCTAGGCCACAGCCACATTTGGATTCAGAATTAAATTTTCAAAAAAAAATAACAATTTCGACTGGCTTAGAGAAAATTGATTCCATTCTAGATTTCGAACAACTTGCATATTCGTAAGGCATGTTCGCATTTTTGAGGTCGATTTTAGAAAAACATTTTTTTGAGGCAAAGAATTGCATTTTTGCGTACATTTAAGCCGAACTTGTCTATGCTTATATTGATAGTTTGTAATAAGGGGCCACGCCCTTTTACCAATTTCGCACTTAATTCATTCATTCATTAATTTTTATACCCCATCCCATAGGATAGGAGGTATATTAAGTTTGTCACATAGTTTGTAACACGGTGAAATAATATAGGTAGACCCCCAAGACCTTAAGGGCATATGATCGAGACCGAATTCTGAATCGAATGAGCCAAGTCCGTCCGTCCGTCCGTCCGTCTGTATGTCACATGTTTTTAGGCCTTAAATTTTGAGCTAGGGTGCTGAAACTTCGTGCGTAAGGTCCGCGTCATGCGAAGCAGTACAAGTGTAAAAAATTTTGAAATCCGTCCTAAGACACGCCCACAATCGGTCTAAATGAGCAACTACCTCCAGAATTTTCAAAAGTGTAAGACGTTCTTAAAGGCCGAAATTTAACATTTAGCATCTCCTAATAAATGTAAGACACAAAAAAGACAAATTTAGTTGGCAAACCTCCTCTGGTGGGCAAGGCATCTATTTTAAGGGTAAATTTTCAAATGCAGTTTAGTAAGAAAAAAAAATTTACTTACTATTTTATGTAGAAAACGCTTGGTTCCACATTCTGTTTATACAAGACTTTGGGTCACGCCCACATTTGAAGGCAGAATTGAAGAAAAACCTAAAATTTTCCAGAAAAACTTAATTTCGACTGGCTTTAAGCCTAATTTGGGAATGCATCAAACAAAAAAAGGAGCAGGTAAACAAGACTTCAGTCCAGATTTCATTCATATAAAGTTTTTAGCCACGCCCCCCTTTGAGGGAGGAAATTCAAAAATATTGAATTTGAATCAAAAAATTGCATTTTTACGTACATTTAAGTGTAACCTGGAATTATCTGTGGAAATATTTTATATTTAATAATTTGTCATAAGGGGCGGTTGGACCACGCCCTTTTTCGAAGTTTACATTACTTATAAAATATCAAAAAATAACTATGCCATCAGCATTTTACAATGCAGGATAGGATGGGGTATTCAACGGTCCGTTTTACGGACTGTAACTTCGGCGTACACACTGTAGCACTTACTCAATTATTTCAATTATCATTAGTGTTAAATTTCAGCGTTTTAGAACGTTTTGCAGTTTTTGAATCTCTGGAGGTAGTTGCACATTTAGACCGATTGTGGGCGTGTTTTTGGGCGGATTTCAAATGTTTACATTTGTACTGCTTCATAAGACGTGAACGATATTTCCGCACCCTAACTCAAAATTTAAAACCCAAAAGCATGTGACATACCCAGCAACCATACTCTCGAGACATGTGCTCTACAAATCTAAAAAAATTGATTATTTGATTATTTTTGAGGCGCTTTATTTTTATCGAAATAAAATGTTAACTTTAGCAGATAAATTTTCAGTTGCACTAAGTACTTGCATTAATAACCTCAGAAGAAGTATTATTAAAGTCAATAAAATTGATGACAATGGTACCATCAAACAGCGCATTGAAAATAAAAATTTCTTTTAGTATATCTTGTTCTCTTTTCACTTCACGTCCTTATGAAAAATTAAAGCATTTTTCGCACACAACATGATGAAGATTACACAAAAATTGGTTGTTATTTGCTTCTCTCTATACAAACCTGACTAGTTCTTCACACTCCCATAAGAAAAACTTACTGCTTATTATTTGACCGAACTTATTATGAGACCGAATAACTCGTGCAAGGAGAGTTTAAGGCTTTTTATCAGATCAAATAACCCCCATAAGTGGAGCCATTTAACTCCCGTACGACTCTCTTAAGCGCTCTCGTAGTACTCTATAAGAGGCAAATTCCAAGAGGCAAGCTCTTGGATAATACACTTATAAGACTCACGCAGAGTGTTATGGAAGGAAAAGTGAAAGTTGGGACAGACGGACGGACGGACATGGCTTATTCGATTCAGGATTCGGTCCCGATCATATGAAATACGATATGAAAATACAGTTGAATCCCTTATGCTAGATGGTTGCATACATTTTGGACTAAAACTTCACCTTTTTAACTAAAAAAAATCACATTTTTCGAAGCCATGCCCACAAAAGTGGGCGCAAGCTCATGCTATAGGCACAAAAAGGTTAGAAAATACCTACTTCTACAACTTTTGTCATGTAATATTTTGTCAAATTCCATATATATTTATCGAAAAACAGTAATTTTAAGTTAAAATCCCTTAAAAGGTGGGCGTGGTCAATGCAAAGGCCAAACTTGTTCTGCTTCCTCAAAGCCAATTACAGGGCAATGTGACATACCAAAAATTAGCGCGCATCATTTTAACATGGCTAAAATTTGAAAAAAATATTTTTAAAAGTTAGACATGGTCGCACATACAGGGATGTAGTGGGCGTGTCTGTGGTTGGATTCAACTGATTTCTAAACTCGATCGGAAAAACTGGACTTCAAGCTCACTTACTAACTTTCACGGACGGACATGGCTTAATCGATTCTCCTGTCGGTCCCATGCATATCTCTAGAAAGTCTACGGTGATTATTCCATTGCGTTACAAACTTAACATCAAACTTAATGTACCCTGGGTTGGGTATAAAAATCAGAATAATCTGAATTTAATTACAAATCAAAATTAAGAAAAAGCAGAACTTTGTAAAGCAGAATTTGTATTTGTATTTGTATTTGTATTTAATTTATTCATTTATAATAAACTTAAACATAACCTAACAATTTTTATAAATGGAATATTAGTTATCATTCCTTAACTTAAAAGTTAGTGGTGAATGACACATCCAGATTTACATTCCAGTTGATATCTGTTGTGGGGTGACAATCAGTATTAATTTATTTAATTCACATTTTTTTTTTTTTTTTTTTAAAAAAAAGAAAAGAAAACAATAGTTAAAGACGAAAAAAAAATTTTTTTGATTCAATCATAAACATAACAATTCATAATGAATAGTAATATGTAACTGTGCTGTTGATGAGAAAAAGTAATGATTTAAACAAATGATTCAATACGTTCATAGCTTATCGTGAACAACCAGGTCTTAACCTTTTTGACAAAACATGAAAAACGAAGTGTATCTCTTATAAATAAGGGCAATTCATTAAAAATATGTGGAGCCGTGTATGTATAAAAATGTGTAAAGTGTGTTCTACGTGCAAAAGGTACATTGACTAAACTCATATTGTTAACACGCAGATTGTACATTTGTATGTTCCTACTGGGAATATTTCCACTTTGTTTGAAGAACTCTCTTAAAACTTTAAAAACATATAAATGTCTAATTGGCAGAATACGCAAATTATTAAATAAAGGCCAACTCTCAGCTAAACGATTTTTATTGGAAACAATTCTTATAAGGTGTTTTTGAGCTATTAATAATGGTCTAATGGTATTAGTATACGAACCTCCCCAGCTTGTTATGCCGTACTGCAACTTTGAGTGAGCAAGACCATAATAGATAGTAGTTAAAACTTTTTGAGAGCAAAACGGCTTTATCAGATACATTTTACGTATCACCAACAACAAATAAGTTTTAATCATTTGTATATGATTTTTCCAATTTAGATTGAAATCAATCACTACACCCAGGTACTTAAAAGTTTGAACCGTTTTGATTTTGAAGCAGTTTTCAGTGCAATGCACATTAGCTATAAAATTACTCTTTCCACACTTATGTAAAGGTAGTGGAAACTGTTTACAATCAGAAGCGTGAAACCATAAATTATAATCAATTAGGACATTTCCAGATACTTTAAAACACATCAATTTAGTTTTTTCGCTGACAACCAATTTGTGGTATGTAAACCACAACCGCAGAGTTTCAAGGTCTTCATTAATCATCGTAATTCCTTCGAAAACAGTTTCAGATTGGTACGTTAGAACTATATCATCCGCAAAAGCAGTTGAATTACCATTTAACTTGAGTTTAAATATAGAATTAATATATATTAAGAAAAACAGAGGGCCAAGTACAGATCCCTGAGGAACACCGTTTTTTAGTTGCCTATGTTCACTTGAGATCCCACCAATAATTACCTTTTGAGTTCTATTTCTTAAATAAGATTTGAGCCAATTGAAAATGTTACCACGAAAACCAACATTAAATAGCTTAGTAAGCAAAATATCGTGGTTTACAAGATCAAAAGCTTTTGTCATATCAAGAAATAGACCAAAAGTTGATTTGTTTTTATTTAAACTTCCGTAAAGCTGATTACACACCCGTAAGATGGCATCCTCAGTTGACAAACCTGCTCTAAAACCAAATTGATTTTTACTAAAGAAGTTTAACCTATCCAGAAATGAAACAATTCGAACCTTAATTAACTTTTCAAAAATTTTGGAAAACGTCGAAAGAAGTGATATTGGCCTATAGTTAGAAACCTTTTTTTTATTTCCTTTTTTGAAAAGGGGTAGGACCTCAGCACATTTCAGGTGGTCAGGAAAACAACCCATTTCAACACTTTTATTAAATAAGAAGGACAATACATCGACTACATACCAGGCAATATTTTTTAATAAAATGCTTGAAACACCATCACTTGTACAAGAAGTTTTATTTTTAAGGGAAGAAATAGCATTGTAGACTTCTCTGGGTGTAATCGCACTAAACACAAAACTGTTTGATTGAACATCATCCACAAAAACGCCAGAAGATGAGAAACAATCGCAATTTATGCTTTGTTCGACAGCTGGTTTCAACTTTTCAGAGATTTCCGTAAAATAATCATTAAATTTATTTGAAATCCTTCCTAAATCGGAAACAATTACTCCCTCAACTTCAATAGTATCAATTTTACCAGAGTTTCTATCTTTTCCCAAAATGCTATCAACTACTCGCCATTCTTCGCGTATATTACCTCTAGCACTAGCAAACCTATCGCTGAAGAAGTTGTTACGAGTGTCTTCGATCTCTTTTTTTAAAGACTTACAAAAAGATTCATAATGTTTTTTAAGTTTAATATTGTTCCGATGTTTCTTGCATTTTACGCTCAACTTCCTCTTTTTCCTTATCTTATTAATAAGATTATTAGTCATCCAGGGTTTCAAATGCTTCTTCTTACTCGATATATTTTTTTGGAAAGTACTCGATTTTACGTGTTTTTGAAAAATATCCAGGAATAGGTCAAAAGCAACAGAAGGATTGCCTTCGGAAAGAACCGTTTCCCAGCATTCAAAAGTTAAATAATCCTTCAACATCATATAATTTATGGAATACTTCACTCTATCAGATGTGGATTTAAAGTTTTCAGAACTATAACTTCGAAAAAGTAGAATTTAGAAAAGAGCATAATGACCCGCTCGATCGTGCAATTCCCCTTAAATTTCGCGGACTTTCGAACGCGGAACTACAAGCTGCATCTTAAAGAATCTACCATACGGCATTTCCCACCTTCTCCGCACACCATCTTGTACGTGGGGATAGTACCACAGCGCCCAGATATCTCTTGCGCTCAGCTTTCCTTAGATTCATTCCATGCAATGATTAGTGCAGTCACCCACGATGCTTCCTCCGAACGCCCTTGCAGGGATATTTTTTGAGAAATTGTGTGCACCCCCCCCATATGGATAAAATGTTATAAATTTGAAATCTTTGGAGGTAGTCGCACATTAAGACCGATTGTGGGCGTGTCTGTGGGCGGATTTGGAAAAACATGTAATGGAGCCTTCAAACGAGCCTTCAGCTAACCTTACATACATACCGACTACCGACGGACGGACATGGCTTATTCGATACATAATTCAGTCTCGACCATATCCCCCTAAGGTCTTAGGGGTATACCATTATCATTTCACCGTGTTCTTTTTATACCCCATCTTATAGGTAAGGAGGTATATTAAAAAATTGTTCCTTTCTCGTACATCTGAATGGAATCGTGCTCATGTAAATGTTCTTTTGAGCTCCGAACTAGTTTGGTGTATACACTGAACCTGAATATTCGCCACCGTCGGTGGAGGCTGGCTGTAGCGCAGCGTTGATTGTGTATGTGAAGTGACGTTTCGACTCAATTTTAATTCGTTATTTTTTACAATGCTTCTGCCAAATGTAATGAAATTGAATGAAATCAATAAAAAGTTACTAAATATCTCAAACTCAAAGCTATCAAATTTCATTTGCAGTAAAATGTACAAAAAACCGACGGCAACATAATCACGCTACGAAATAAACAAAATTAAATGAAAAAAAAGTAAACGAAATGTAATTTAACACTTAACGTGATGACTGCACCGGTGTAGGATTTGTCGTTCTGTACACAATGAAACCCAGTGCACACCACGCTTGAAATCTCGTGAGCACCATGTATTATTTGACAGCTCGGTGTGGCATAAGAACAAGCCTTATGCCACACCACTTAACTTTGATTCCTAGTTTGTAACATGGAGAAGTAATTTCCGTAGACCCAGAAAAACCTTATGTTCGAGACCGAAACGTAGGTCTATTGAGTGTATTGTGATTAAAAAAGTAAAAAAGTAAAAAACGGTAGAACAGTAGAAATCGAATCTTTGATATAACAAGTGAGTAAGTGCAAGTGTTCGTCTGTAACAAACTTCTATATACCCGCGACACCGTGTTACACCAAATCTTAAAGCTTTTTGTCCCGAATTTATGTATTATTTGTATAGGCCGCGCCCCCAAAAAGTGGTCCTGGGCTAAAAATTTAAATCAGTTAATTTTAATTTCGTTAGAATCACGACAAAATGCGTTAAAACCTCAAAGCTTTGTATGGAGCAAATAATATCTTTAATATTTGTCATATAATTTTTTTTTTTTTTAATTTGGAGTGATTTTTTTGAGAAAGCTGGTTTTTAGTCTAACATATTAAAAGTGGGCATGGTCCATATTATGGGCGGTCCAGTTTTTGCTTCATAAAGGTTTTGAGCCATTATTGCTCTGTACCAAAATTTGAGTTCCTACGCCTTGTCCAACTTGAACAAAAGGCATTTTGAAAGAAAATTTTATATTGAGGTTGTGGGCCCACTATAGCCAGTAGTGGGCGTGGCCGTTGGCGGATTGAACCAATTTACACACTTTGTCTGTACCAAATAAGAAACAAGATACACTCCAAGTTGGAGCGTCCTAGCTCAATTTTTAAGACCTAAAAACTTCTTGCATACGGACAGACGGAACGATATGGCTTAATCGATTCACCTCGTGGGTCTCGATCCTCTAAAAGCTCTTAGGGGTCTATGGTGATTATTTCACTGTGTTACAAACTAGTGAAATTAATATGCTCTGGATCGGGTATAAAAATGCAAACAGCACAATGTCAAATACATCAGATGAAATATGCACTTCAGCAAAACGATTAATGTTATTAAAAAGGGGTTGATGCCACTTCCTTTTTTACTGAAGAAGATGATCAAATGATAAAAGCAATATAAGATTAAAAAAAAAATTTAGGCATTTTGTTATTAAAAGCTTGACATGGTCAATTGGGATGGCGGATCAGGTATCCAATGATTCGCTAAGCGAACTGTAATCCGCCCACTACTTTCCTTTTTTTTTTTTTGCAATTTTCATGTCGTCTCAACCAAATGACTCATTTTTTACAGTAGTAACATGATGCTTAAACTCAAACATACTATTTCACATGTTATGTAAAAAAATATATATTTTCCATTAAAATAAAACAAGCATTTATTTTCTGCTGCAAGGAAGAGTAGATATACTACAATTAAGACATAAACCTATTCCTGAACTTATCAAACGACCTTTCTTAAAGTAGTAGGTAACGTTGAATAAAGACGTCACTCCATTGCCTACCAAATATATTCTATAGGACAAATATGTCACGTCAGCTTCGTAGAAAGGATCTTACATATTTATAGGCCAAACATATAATTGACGCCAGATTAGCGTAAAGGTTTTGACTATGGCATGTAAGTCAATGTCAGTTCTCATGTCATACACATGCCATTCTCCACAAGACGTTTCTTTAACAAACCGAATGGGAGTTAATCTGCTTATGACATTTTCAAATACGTTACGGTTGGAATCGTCGATAGACTATATCCAAAATAAATGCATTGAAATTTCTAAAATTCAGGTTAACATGTGAATTAAATTAAGGTTTGTAGTCATTATTTTTTTTTTATTATTCAAGTAACTGCAAATGACAAAGTTGTACGGACTCATGCGTTTATTTTAAAACCTTTGATGACCCCTGGCGGTCAAATATGGAATATGTGAAGACCTATACACGTCAATGGCTGGGCTGTTGTTGTCAATCAATTTATGTAACGAGGACGAAAATTAAGATATTTTCCTTGTAATTTACTTTTTGTGAAAGGAAAAACTATTTTATTCACAAATCAGGTTGATAACTCACACGGAAAAACGAGAATTCGTTCATCGAAGGCAGGTTAACTTCAAGATCTGTGCTTGAAGGCTTCTTCTTCTATTGATGGCTTCTTCTTCACATATTTCAAATTTGACCACCAGGTATCGCATTCTGACTTTTCCAATCGTCAATAGGTAAAGGGAAATTTCGAGGAGAAAAGAATCTTCTTCGGACTGAGGCGTATGATTTAAAAAAAAAAATCCGAAAAGCATTCACTTGTCCTTTCAAATTGTCTTCTACTCGTGGCAAAATCAATTGAAAAGTTAAAACAAGCAAAATGTTTGCGAAATCTAAAATTTGGATAAAAATTATGCCGGCGGGTTTTAAATACATTTATCAAGATTTATGTTTATAAAGTGAGAGTAAAACTAACTTATCGGAAGAAATTGAGGGGAATTTGGGTAATTACTTTGCTCATAAACAACAAGAGGGTTTTTCTGGGTCAATTCTTATTTCATTTCAAATCACCAAAGAAAATTCCTGATTTCGATTTTTTTTTCGACATAAACCTTAAGGATGATAAAGAGTATGTACCTTACTAACATTAAGAGTTGTATAAATAGGTGTAACGAGTATTTGGAAATTTTTGAGTGCATAGACGTTTTGCCGTCGGCTTCATGTAACGGGATTCCCAACTTTATTTTCAAAGACTGACAGTAACTTTTCACTAGTCAATTAAATGGCGAAACAAGACACTTCTTCGCTTTGTTTGTAATCGACATATTTGTCAATTTATAGCCCTTTCGACAAAAGGGTAAACATTTCATTCATTTGAGTTGTTAAAAATGTTTTCAGACAAATTTTGGACTCCGAGATAAAAAAAACTCAAACTTTATAAATATTCATATTCCGCCAAGACTCACCTGCAATGTACAAACATCCTTGACTACCTCTGGTGGTTTACAAACTTGAAGACGTGTTAAGGCGGGCTGACATTTTAAATAATTTGTATTTGATGGTGTGTTAAAATATTATTATGTAAATAATCTTACTTAAGCTAAAAATCATGTATGGAATCATTTAACATTTAATCCTAGCTCATTTTTGAAGGTAGAGGTTCAAGGTTTTTATTAAAAACCTTGAATGTTTATCAAAACTCCAGATTTAAAATATTCAGAGTAGGAAATAAATAAAAAAAGGAAAGAGCCCGTGCTCAAAAATTTGAATAATAAATGGAATGGACCAATGGAACTATTAGGTGGGTAAATTTGAGTTCCAGAATTGTTGCTGGAGGCAACCGACTCCTGTCCTTTAATCAAAATAAATAATGCCAACTTAAAATTTCATTGGTTGATTGAAAGTTAATGTAAGCGGTGTTCAGCAATCGTATTGAAACTTCAGATCGAACCAGTTCAAAAACAGCTTTTCAACAGTTGAGAATTTTTGCAACAGTTCGAAAAGAAGTCAATGAAATAATTTTTTGTCGTACATTTGTCTAGTCTACATTAATCTAGTACAAAGTTTACTAACTTTTTAGTTACTTAGCGTAATTTTATAGATACCAATTTTTATTAAAACGTGTTATATAACGTTAAACATAACGCTTAATATTATCATTGATGCAGAAAGATTGGTTGTTAAGCTCCCGAGGTGAAAGTGGGACTTTAGTGCAGATTTTAGTAACTCGAACTGACAATCGGAAGGACCTGGATTTGATGCCAGTTGATGTTGAAACAACTGTTTTGGAATGACAGCGCTATTTTAGAGTCTGGCAGAACTTCATGATGCAGTAAGTTGCTAATAACTTGCGATATTTACGGTTTATTGGGAATACTAAATTTAATTTAATTAAAGTAATATTAACCCAGTTTGAATACGTGCTTTCATAGCAGAAGGTGATAATGGTGCTAATAATTGATAATTAACGCAGAAAATTGTCAAAATTGTCTGAAAAAAATAAGGTTATAAAACTGAGTAGGTATAAACAAAGTTACTAAAACTGAGTGTAAGTAAGGCAATAAAGTTCGTCATATTGAAGAAAAAAGTTGTCATTTTTGAGCCAATGAACGCGATTGTCAATATAAAGAAATTCTGTTCATCAAATTAAATCGGTTGTCAATATGACGAAGACGGTTTCCAATATGACAATCTTAATTGTTGATGTGAAAACCGCAATCGTCAATAAGATGAATGCTTTCCTCATATTGAAGGTTTCGGTTTTCATATTGAAAATCGAAATTGTCAATATGAAGATTGCAGTTTTCAAATAGACAATTTCGATTTTCATATTGAAAAACGAAGTTCTCAATGCGATAATCACAGTTGTCTATCAAACTATTTGCTACCGTACTCGGATCGCGTTGATGGGATAAAGGCGATCTTAAATGCGATGAGAAAACTTGCAGGTTGAAAATTTGGGTTTCCAAGATTAAAACCCCAAATAATCGGAAACTTAATTTGGATTCAACTCCAAAATTCTTTTGCATTCTTCCGCTTGCGATTCCATCTGAAGCCAAATAATCGCTGAAAATGAATAAAAATTAAAAAAACAAGCAAAAGCAAATCGATATATTTTTATCTTTATTTTTTTCGTTTTAAAATCTACAATAAATGTAGGGAAAAAAAATTAACTTAAAAACACAAAACAAAATTTAAGAAATCTGAAAGAAAAAACCAAAAGAAAATTTAAAAAACTGAACAGAAAAAAATGAGACAAGTTAAACATATTTTTCAATTAATGTTATTTAATATTAACATCCAAATAAAAGTCTGTGGAAAAAAATACAAAAACAGAACATAAAAGACTGAAAAGAAAAAAAAAATACAGAAAAGTTAAATCACAAATAGCAATATGTATATTGGGTATAATATAAATAAATATTTGCAAATGGATACTTACATAAAGTTGCGTTTTTATAGTCAAAGCAGCTTTCACAAAACTACTATTTATCAAGCCCGTTGCGAGTATTTTCACGAACGCAGCAGAACTGAAGTGAAATGATGCTCAGTCATGATGAGCTCAATCAGGCATAAACCACAATTTTCATATTGACAATTGCCATTTTCAATGTGATGAATACTTAAAGCAAAATCTTCACATTGACAACTGCAATGGTCAATATTACAACCAGTTCATCAATGTGACTATTCGAAATACAACAGTTATTTTACTTTGCAGTATACCGCCTTTTTTCATGACTCATTCATGCGAGTATTCATATTGACAATCGAGATATTCAAATTGACAATCTTAGTAGTCACATTGACTATTCCGATTGTTTATATTACAATTACGTTCTTCAGCTGCAATACGCCTCACGACTTGAACATTTGGTTGTCAATATGATGAACTTTAGTTGTCATATTGAAAACCGAAAATTGACAATCGGACGGTTGTCATATTGAAAATTTGGTTGTTAAACGTGTCCAATGCCATCGAAAGTTTTGCGTCATATTGACAATTTTGTTCGTCAATGTGACAATTTCTGGTTAACAACTGGCAGTTGTCAAGATGACAACAAATAATTTTTCCAGTGTTAGTTTAAGTAATAATTTTTTTTAGCTACAGGGCAAACAGGTTCTTGTTTTTAACTAAAAATGCAACTACAAGTTTAAGTTAAAAAACGTAACTTTGAAATTGAAATTTTCGTGTCGGTCTTGCGTAAAACATCTGAAAACGTTTGCTATTGCGCCCAAGGCCCAAATTTCGCGGCATGGGGACTATCAAAAAAACGCACCAAATAAGAACAAGAAAACATAGTGCAGGTTGAAGTCGGGGGTTTTGCTTATCTTTTTGATGTTTTGAATATTTTAAAAATTAAAAAAACCCTTTTTTTGACGAAACAAAAATAGACAATATTCAAACGTTCAATTAAGGCATTTAAAAATAAATAAAAAAGCATTGCAAAAACATGTCTACCCAAGGGCGGGTAATATGGTACACCCTATCAGGTGACATAGCGCGTTCGAGTTTTTCCACGTTGTTATTGCGTTCATTAAAGAAATTTTTCTATTGCCAGTAGGTATATATGAGTAAAGAAAAAAACTTTTGAAACTGCAAACGATCACAAACTTTTCTATTAGCATTACTGTCTTCCCCACATCCGGCACTAAGCCTTTTTCAAAGTTGTCTGATCTGGACTTGTTCAGTTTGTGCTTTACAAACTGAACTGAAAGGTTTCAATTGTGGAGGCTTAACTTATAAAATGCTGTTGGAAACTTTGCCATTTGCTTCAAGGACTCAAATTTCTGACTTAATTAATGACTTTAATATCAGCTGTTTCATTTTTTTCTTTTTGGTTTTAAAGTTAGACTACTTTTCAAGATGATGTTTGGCTTTTCATCAGGCCTTTTTGGAATTATCCTGATAGGCCTGGAAGTTTGACATGTTCTAATGTTATCCTATGTAATAATGAATGTCTAGGACTTAGGAGGTCGCTGAGTATGTATCTGATATAAAACAATTTCCGCATCCATCTGTTCAAACAAACAAATAATCCAAAAACGATCAAGAAAAATCTAAGAGCTTAGCCGTTTTTCTATCCTCGGTAGACCCTTGCGGTCATCATCATCATTTTCTAATATGCCGCTTATCCTCTAAGGGTCGCGGAGCGAGGGTGGTTAAATGGTGTTTCCATCGTTCTCGATCCTCCATTCTAAATTAAATGAAAAATGATTGATCCTCCAACACCAACTCAAGAGACTTAGGGAAAAACCCCAGGCGGGACTCGGAGGCCTACCAGGGGGGCGACGCGCTCGCATCTCGGCTAGCATGACCTGTCTATGAAGTCTATCAGGGGGCATGCGAACAACGTGTCCAAAGCATCGAAGAATCGATCGCTCCACTCTGAGAAGTAGCTGCTCAACATTAAGATTCCCACGAATACTGACATTTCTCACTCTATCTCTTAGAGAAACACCAGCAACGCACCTCAGGAATCTCATTTCGGCAGCTTGCACTCGTGACCTAATTCTTTCGGTCGTTACCCAAATTTCATGATCATTGATAAGGGGTGGGAATGAACACTAAATTAAAAACTGAGATCTTTGCTTAACTCCAAGCTCAGCTTTCCTGATGACCGGACGGGCGCAGTTCCTTTACCATAGCTCCAACTTAGCCAATTCTACAGGACAACTCAGTATCACTCCTCCTTTCGTCTTTCGTGAAAAAGACCCCGAGATGCTTAAACTTCTCCATCTGCTACAATGGAACTCCATTTATGTGCAGGGTACACTGCACAGTAGTTCGGGAAACAACCATCACTTCCGATTTGTTCACGTTTACTTTCATCCCAGCATCACCAGACGTGCTCGTTGAAGTTCCTCTTTGGATGATGCAAGGATGGCCAAATCATCTGTGAAAAGCAGATGGCTCATCCTGATGCCAGCCAATTCGAAACATTGCTCGCCAAGACTTCGCTTCACTATCCAGTCCATATATGCTATGAAAAGTAGAGGCGATGGAACACAGCCCTGGCGAAGTCCAACGCACACATCAAAAGGACGGGATTTGACGCCATTTATCCGTACCCCAGCTTCTGCAGTTTCCATACAAAGACTGGATGGCTTTCAGAAGAGGCCCACTTAGCTCATAGTCCTGCAAAACTCTTCATTGTGTACCCCGAGGGACTCGGTCATAAGCCGTGTAAAACACGCATAGACCGGTTTGGCATAATCCCAGGCCTTGTCAAGAATAACCTTAAGACTAAAAACTTGATCGGTTGTGCCTCTGCCAGGCCGAAAGCCGCAGAGGCACAACTCCTTGCGGTGAAAGTGAAAACTAATTATAAGATCTACCTTATGCAAAACTACGTAGCGGGTGATGTGGTACCCCAGCCATTTTACCCCCATAAAAATTATAATTATGATATTTATTTGTTTGTTGCCTCAAATGCATATCATAGCACGGTTCCCAACAAATAACTTACCAAAAAATGAAAAAAAAAAGAAAAAATATTAAAAAATGGACGCTTTGATCTGTTTTTTGTAACACAAATCAAATTTTACTTAGAGTTGCCTAGTGCTCACCTAAAAAGCCCCAAGCAACTATCGAAGAGAACCTTGCATGGCTTCTCCAAACGCATTCTGAAAATAAGAAATCTAAAGACCGTCATTTTCCCCGCTAGGCCATATTACCCGAATTAACCCTACATACTGTATTTTAAGTTGAACGAAATCAATTGGAAAACAGGACGCAGCACTGTGGCGCGCCAGTGTTGCAATACAACGGATATTAGACTCAGAAAAACTGTCGGACTCACTTGACGGTTGACAAGTCTAATTGGATTCCAAGCAGGTGGTTCATGTTCAGTAAATAGATGCGGAATTTAGGATTCTAAATGGACTGGTTTTGGCAAAAGTAGAGGGATCTAAAATATTCAAGATGGTGTAATGAACAATTCATTTTAATTTTGAGATGAGACTAGTGCCATCTGCGTAGCAGCAGATAAGAAAGCCTAGTCAAAATGCGGATGAAATAGTATCCTCATCATTAGACTTTTATGTTCAGATAATCAAAAGCTCCTATGCTGTTGTAAATGTGAAGCCATTAGCCTACTCTACGCCCATTGGGCATAGCCATATGTTTAGGTGGGGATGCATGCTGTTTTTAATAATCCCTTTATCTCCCAGGGAGTTCTTCACTCCTTCAATTTCCGAAAGTGTCCGTTCACGCCCCCATAGTACAGGGCGTTTTAAAAAAAGTGGTAAAAGTCAAATTTTATAGTTATGCACCCTCTAGCGTCGTTCGCGATGAAAAGTGAAAGCGAAACGCAGCAAAAACAGACAAAAAATACAGACATCCTTCAATTAAAAGGACGATTTTAAGGTTTCCCATCACGAGTTTACTCCTGTTATACCTATATAACCTACTTTTTTCAGTGTTCAGCATAATTTTTTCTTTACTTAGTGCCCATCCACCCCACACCCATCAGGTGATGATGATACTGATGATGAGGATGCTGATGGGTGCAGTTGGTATGATGATAGGGAAAAGAGAATAAATTTATTCATGGAAAGTAAGTGTTCATGACCTGCCGCAATTTTAAAATTCAAAACGCTCCTCTCGCGCCCCGCCGCATAAGAACTTCGCGAGAAGCATGATGACGGTGCCTAGTGGCGGGGTGTTGTACCTATGTAGCATCAACTTTGGACTATAGCCAGGTTGTAGCTATTTTTACTAATATATATTGTGAAACTGTTACTCGTCCTGTTGCGCCTCTTCGTTGCGCGATTTTTTCCGCGTTTATTTATTTTTTTTTTCGTCCCCCGTTTTATTCTTTCAACTTTCAAGTTCAGTTTATGTACTTACATTTTTAATTTTTCTGGCAGACACACATACACACAAAAGCAGAGCGTAAGGACGAAGGTTGTACGCTATTCCTACGTATATTTTGCTTTTTATTTTCCCTTGCACTCTGTTCCATTTCTTTTATGAGCGTCTTGTGGTAATGATGTTTCTCCTCGCATTCTTTCCAGGGCGTCGCGAAACTTTTGCGAAACAAAAAAAAAATCTTCATCTTTATTTCCCCTCATTATCAAAAGCACACCACCCACCCTCTTATATATATTTGCATATTTCTTCACCCTATTTCATTACATTTTTTATTTCTATTTTTACATTATTTTTTTTTTCTAAATGGTTGATGAACTTTTTACATAATGAAAAAACGCGCTTTTCATGATTTCCTTGAAAAGGAAAAAAATGTAAACAGAGGGTGCGAGCAAGTTCCTTGACGGAGTTTTTTTTTATTTTGACGCGATATTTTAATTTGTTTTTTGTTTTGGCTGGTGAATTCGCGCCCCCATCCTCTGTAAACGCAGACAGTCATTAAGTCTTAATACACTTCGTCGTCTGGCCTTCCGTAATTGTTTCAAGGTTACTTTTGTTAAAAAATGAATAAGAATAGCAGAACAATAGTAGGTTGATGACCGACTTGTGATGGGAGATTAGACTGTTAAATTGATTGCTTTAAGAAAAAGGTAAGATTTTTTTTAAGTGTGTCCTTAGTCTGAGGTAGTTTCTGGATGGATGAAATAGGTACGTACTGTACCGAAGGAGTGTAGTTTCCATATAAGATCCAGACAACGAAGAAGCATTTAAATAGGTATTTGTCACAATGTCACTATGTGTCTATTGCCTTTTGCGTCTTCTTAAGTCTGTGCTATTTGTTTGCACCTACATTAGGCTAATTTGGCAGATCTTAATTCTTCCAAAATCCTAAAATTGACCGTACTTAACAGAAATTGTTAAACTGTTTTCTATACATCCAAGGTACGGCTGCGGATATCCCGACCAGCGCCAAGTAATGGAAATACTGTGAGGAAGTTTGACGTCGGCCGACTACAATCGCAAGAGATCGCCAGGTCCTTCTCCAACCGAGTCTCTCAAAACCTTCTACGAAGTCCTATGCAACCAGCATCAAGTATTGATAGCCAGTGGCAACACTGCCAAAATGCCATCAGAGACGCCGCCTCTGAAGTGCTGGGTTTCACACGGCGACCACAACGAAACCCCTGGTTTGACGATGAATGCCGGCAAGCACATGCAGCTAAACAGGAAGCATACAAAGCGGCGCTGCACAGAAGGACTAGAGCTGCTCGCGAGCTCTACGAGCAGAGGAGGAGAGAGGAGCACCGGCTTCTCCGAAGGAAAAAGAGAGAGCACGAGAAGCGCGCGGTTGAAGAGATAGAGAGATGTTACAACAGGAATGAGGTTAGAAAGTTTTACCAAAAGATCAAAAGGTCCTGCCAAGGGTATAAACTTCGAACTGAAGCCTGTAAGGACCATCAAGGGAACATCGTTGTAGAATCGCAGTCGGTGCTGAGGATTTGGAAAGACCACTTCTGCAGACTGTATAACGGCGAGGACGAACCAAATACCGCTGTCAGGCAGAACGAACCATTCAACCCGGGCGAAGAGTTTACCGACGAAGCATACGAACGATACCGCCCACCCGACCTGGAGAAGGTGAAAGTAGCTGTGTCTAAGCTCAAGTACAACAAAGCAGCCGGAGCAGACGGCCTAGCTGCCGAACTTTTTAAATCCGCTGGCGATGAGCTGGTTAGAAGCATGCACCAGCTCAACTGCAAGATATGGTCGGAAGAAAGCATGCCCGACGAGTGGAACCTCAGCATTGTTTGCCCGATCCTGAAGAAAGGAGACCCTCTGAGTTGTGCCAACTACAGAGGCATCAGTCTTCTTAACATCGCATACAAGATCTTTTCTGCAGTACTGTGTGAACGCCTGAAGCCGCATTTGTCAACAATCTGATAGGCACATATCAGTGTGGCTTTAGGCCAGGAAAGTCCACCACCGATCAAATATTCACACTGCGGCAGATCTTGGAGAAAACCCAGGAATTCCAAATCGATAAACCCCACCTCTTCATCGATTTCAAGGCCAAGTATGACAACATCTATAGAGACGAGCTATATAGCGCAATGTCTAGTTTTGGCATCCCTGCCAAACTCGTCAGTCTGTGTAGGATGACGATGGAAAACTCACGCTATTCCGTCCAGGTCGGCAAAGACCTCACCGACCCCTTTGATGTCAAAAATGGATTTAGACAAGCCGACGCGCTGTCATGCGACTTCTTTAACATCATACTTGAGAGAATTGTGCAGAACTCTCGCGCCAACACCAGAGGTACAATCTTTCAAAAGTCCGTTCAACTACTCGCATACGCAGACGACATTGACATAATCGGTAGAACAAAGCGTGATGTCAGTGAAGCCTTCGTGAGTATTGGGACGGAAGCGGCGAATATGGATTTAGCAGTCAATGAGGGCAACCACCGACGCCCAACACCGACGTCTTGGACAAAACATCACCATCGACAGCTATATTGAGGTAGTTAGGGACTTTGTCTACCTGGGTTCCGCTATCAATTCAGACAATGACACCAGCGCTGAAATCAAACGAAGGATAACTCTTGCCAATCGCTGTTTCTTTGGGCTAAGGAGGCAATTGAGTAGCAAAGCCCTCTCTCGAGCAACTAAAGTGTCCATGTATATGACCCTCATCATCCCAGTCCTGCTTTACGGTGCAGAAGCATGGACCCTGCCAAAGGCGGATGAAAACACTTTAGGCTGCTTCGAGAGAAAAATTCTTCGGACGATTTACGGTCCCGACTGCTAAGGCGGAGAGTGGAGGAGGAGATATAACATCGAACTGTACGGGCTGTACAGCGATACCGACCTAGCCAAAAGAGTCAAAACACAACGTCTACGATGGCTGGGTCATCTAGAGCGGATGGACACCAACGCCCCGGCCCGGAAAATCTTCGAATCCACACCGCAGGGACGACGCGGTAGAGGAGCACCGAGACTCAGGTGGCGCACGCAAGTGGAAGGAGACCTCAGCCAACTTCGCGTGCTAGAGACAGAGCTGGCTGGCGAAGCTTGTTGGCTGAGGCCCAGGTCCACCCCGGACTGTAGCGCCACCTTAAGTAAGTAAGTTAAGCTTTCTGTACATGTCCTGGCGTTACTATTACTATTTGCGCCTACTTGCACTGCTCTACGCGTTATTAAGTATATGAAATCTAAAAGGTTTTGAAGTAATAGAAAACTCTTGTTATCAAAGGTTCTTCAATGTAACCTTTTTCCATCGTACAGCTTGTTGTTTGTCTGTAGCTTTCAAGGAGTATATCAGGTTACCTTTATGTGACAAAACTGTCTCCGTGTTGCCATATACTTAGCCGATTCATGAGATTCGCTAACTTTCATAACTGCCCAAGCCCAATCGTGAATCTGAGAGTCTGAGGCATCTTTTGATATAATTTTCACAGAAATAACCCCTCGTAAAGATATAAGGCCCTGAAAAAAATCCTTATCCCCTTCACCATCATCATCCTTATACGCATAAAAGCCTCTATAAAGACTGCAAGTGGAAGCATTTTACAAGTAATAGCATCAATAAGGCCTCCAACAGGAAGCAAAATACAAGCATTAGCCTCTATGAAGCTTGCAACAGGAAATCTTATGCATGTAACAGTTTCGATAAGGCCTAACAGGAAACTTTATACAAGTAAGTAGCCGCAATAAGCCTTGCAAGAGGAAGCCTTATTTCAAGTTACAGAACCTATAAGGCCTAAGCAACTTTCTACAACCAACAGTTTCGGTAAAGTCTAACAAAAAACTTAAAACAAGCCTGTTAAGAAACTTTATATATGCAAGTAACAGCCTCGGTAAAGCTTGTACGTTAGGTTGGAAGGTGGCCAGATTGACCCATTGTAATTTCGGGTGGGGAAATAGTCTGTATAGAACCTTACAGTAACAGAAATCTTACCTGGGCCTTTGCGTCATAACATTAATTTTGTTGTGAGACACTGCTTTAGAATGACCTTTAAAGCTAAGGAAAAAAAAAGACCCTCAAGTATGAATACATACGCGGAGCGGTCCGTCGGTTTTTGTTGAAGGTTATGGTCATCTATATTGCGCAGTTTGTGTAACATTCTATTTATTTATTAAAATTATTTCTGGATATATTTAACAGTCTGTAATATACTTTTTTCATAGTGCTGTCTACTGTTCTTATATTGGGTTTCGTTACTAAAAAAGGCTGGCAAAAAGCTTTACCGTTACGAAAATAGAGGGAAGGGCATACTCTTTCTTGGCCTTTTTTAAAAATTTTATAATTTAAGACCCATAAAACAGCAATTTCGATTATTTTTAATTACCGTTAGACTTTTTGATCAATTTTACAACCACCTGTGCTAGCATTTGCCACTTTTCTCAAATTCTGTGGACATGGATTTCTGAGAAAACGGTAAAAGTATGCTGTTTTTTGATGCAGTTCGCTTGCCTTTTAAACATTACATGCTTCAGCCAAATTTAAACAAGGTCGTCATAACCGTTAAGGATCTCTAAATCTTTAAAAAAAAATAGTTTTCGAAAATGTTTTCACGTTTTTCAGTTAAATCTTCGAAGTTTTTGAATATTCGAAGTCTGCTATAGTTTTGTATAAAATTCAAGAAGATGGACTATGCCCGGTGGTAATTTAAAAGTTATACTTTATACCGTTTTGGGGACAGAGGGGGAGACATGCGTTCTTTTGACCTTTTTTATAATTTTTTAAATTTCAAATCCATAAAACAAATATTTTGAAGTTTTTTCCAGTTCCCGTTCGACTTTTTTCCAATAGCACAACCACCAGCACTAGCCTTGGATGTTCTTTTATAATGGCCACCGACTTATGCGCAAACGATAAAACAAGCTCCTTTTTTATTTCGTTTTTTTTTTTTAAATAGGCTTCTTTTAAAAGATAGGTTAAAAACGGCAATTTAAAAAAAAAAAAATAAAGCAGCCTTCCTTCTTTTTGTAAGCTTTGTAACCGAATCTGAAAAAGATCGCCCATACCGTTCAGCTACTCGAAGAGTTTAAAAAATTGTTTTCGAAAATGCTTTTAAGTTTTTGAGTTAAATCTCAGAAGATTTTGAAATTTCAAATCCTCTATAATTTTCCTTAAAATTTTGAATTATTTCTGATATGTGTGATTTTTATACCCCGTCCCATAGGATAGGAAATATATTAAGTTTGATTCATAGTTTGTAACATAGAGAAATATTCACCGTAGACCCCAAGACCTTAGGGCATATGATCGAGACCGAATTGTTAGTCGAATGAGCCATGTCCGCCCGTCCGTCTGTCGGTAGTTTTTAGGCCTTAAATTTTGAGCTAGGAACTTGAAACTTGATATCTGTTCTTTCTAGGTCTCGAAGCAGTACAAGTGTAAAAATTTTTGAAATACGCCCACTGACAGGCCACTTTACTTAAAAGCATGAAAAATCAAGGTTGTCGCAGGAAGCTGAGGCTTGGTATGCGATATCCTCACTTAAGTGTATTGTGATTGGCATTTTAAAAAAAAGCGAATACCGCCCTTTTTTAGGCGTGGACATACTTAATATGCATTCTAATAAACGGTTTTCATTGTGAATGAAGTTTCAAGTGAATAAATTTTCGCCACGCCCACTTTTGGGGGCGTTTTTAAGTATAAACCAAATTTTTATTATGAAAATGCAGTCAACACGTGTATACCACTTCTGATAAAAAATATAAACAAAAATACGATGTTGTTGAGAAGGGGTGGATGCCACGCCCCTTTCTTAGGGGGAAGATTCTTAACTGAAATTTAACAACCAAGATTTATGACACAATTCGAAGCTTGACAGTGGTCAATTGGGATGGGGCATCCAACGATTCGCCTAAGCGGATTGTAACCCTCCCACTAGTTTTCATAGAATTCCACCAAACAGCACCGGAGATAAGGGGGGGGGCACACGTTTTTTCATGCATTTTTGCGATTGTTTTTCGAAAATGCGTCAAAACTGCAGTACTGAAACTGTTTTTGAAAAATATGACCTAGCACTTGGCTTGGAGTTGCGTTATACGTTTTGATTTTGAGCGATTAGCCGTTCAAAAGTTATGGCCTCCAACACTTTGAAAAACGTCATGCATTTTCGACTCTTCATTTCTCAAAAACGTTTTGATATTTTCGAAGTTTTATTTTTTCATTAAATCTAAGTATTTCTTAAACCTAAATTTCGTTTTTCTAGTTCTTGCCTACTAAACTTCCTGAAAAAAACAATGCAAAACATTAAGTCCATTTTCACATGAAGTTTCAAACTGTAATTACATCAAATAACGGTGCCTAAAAAAATTGTCCTTTTTGGATTCTCTGACTATTTCCGCAGTTTATACGCACACCAAATTTCGTCTTTCTACGACTTACAGTTCAGAAGTTATAAAGCAATTGGACGGACGGACAACGTAGTGATACCATGAGAGGTCCTTTTTCCATTTTTGGACGGACCGCTAATTAAAATTTTTGAAAAAAAATTAATTTTTGTCTTTGTTTTTTTTTCTGCACATCTGACCACCAAAAATTGAGTTTTTTTTCTTTTATTTTAACAACACAACACGAACACTCCACAAATAAGCTACAGCCTACAGGCAATATTTATAGTGTCTTGTATGTTTATAGTTTTAATTTCTAAACAGTTTATGCATGCATCAACTATTCCACGACTGGTTAGGTTTTGAGCGGTTGGCAGATTTACGGAGAAAAGCCCAATCAGCTTTATGAATAGCTGAATCATGGTACTATGAATAAAGTTAGTGAAAAATCAAAAAACAATGAGAAATTTCCTAATTTTTTGTAATAATTTATTTTTCGAACAATTTTATTTTATAAAATTCCCTATTTGAAACACTAAATTTTTCAAAATTTTTAAAATCTCTTTTTTTATTTAAAAAATAATTAACTGTTTGCTTAAATATGCTAAAAAAAATACATCTTTATGGAATGTAACATCTTATACACAAAATAGATACAAGAAAATTTAATATCCACAAAAAAATTATGTCTTTATTTCTGGATTTTCAAATTGGCATGAGGAGATCTTTTAATTTCAGTTGAAATTACGGTGTCATTGGGATTATGATTCCATGTGTCACAATGCTCCTCAGATCTGTTGTGTTGAACGTCATTCATCCGATTGGCTGCAGCTAAGTCAGCTTCTGATGCGGTTATTCCAAGGAATGATGCGAGACCACCTCCGACATAATCTATTCCAGATAAGACACTGCTACCAACTTTATTGGCTTTTACGCGCATGTAAGGAGCCCATGTTAAGTCCTTCTGTTATAAAAAAATTAAGTAAATAAAACATACATATTTTTATTCCTTACTTAAAATTTTTCTCTAGTGAAGGATCGAGAAATATGGAAGAACCACTCAGCAAACACTAAGCCTGGCAATCGTTATGGAAAAGCAGTAAAGAAAATCACTGATTGTTTTAGTCAAGAATTATTTCTTAAATAACTCATTTTTTGGTTACGTATAGCCCGATTGAAAATAATCGAGATTTTAATGGATCTTTGAAACGCGGGTGAAAAGTACCTCATTTAATTGGTATTAAATTTAAAAACGTGGGGTGCCGTGGCGTAGTGGTTAGTGTGTGTGCTTACTACGCCGGAAGTCTGGGTTCGAATCCTGCCATCGTCACCTGAAATAAAAAGACTTGTTCTTTTTCACGGCCCCCGCCTCCGCGAGGGTCTGACAAGCCCTCCGAGAGTCTCATTTGCCTTGAAAAACTTCTCAAAAAGCCGTTCGAAGTCGGCAAAAAATTGTAGGTCCCCTTGTATGTAAAGAAATTAACACACCAGCATACATTGTTGAGAAGTTGGCCCTGGTTCACCTCGATAATAATACCATCATGTCTCCACCCAGCACTTATCCTCGATTCACATAGATCTTTATTAAATCCTCTACAAATCACGCGATTTACCATATAATTTTAAATCCTCTCGGCAAGCGATTAAAAATAAGTCCTCTCATAAATCCCATTCACCCTATTCACAAATTTTCTGCACCTTTGCAACAGTTATCAAAAAAGGAAACTGAAACTGTCCCTGTGTGACAGATCGTCACAAGTACGTTTTCTTATGTGACTTTTACTGAGGAAATCGTTTTTCGCTCGTGGAAAATGACATCGCCACTCTTTTTTGAGAGCCAAAATGACAAAAACAGAGTTTTCGTGTCAAATAAATCCTTTACTTTCCGATGGAGCCACTTTAGGATTTATTTTCAATCGTCTCCCACTAATCTTCTTTTAATTGTCGGTGGAGACATAGTATAAGAAACAAATTCTGTTCGTATTT
Organism: Neoascia interrupta; assembly: GCA_947623515.1. Lineage (NCBI taxonomy): Eukaryota > Metazoa > Arthropoda > Insecta > Diptera > Syrphidae > Neoascia > Neoascia interrupta. The sequence continues at coordinate 51,267,678 of OX392463.1, forward strand.
TCGATCACATAGAAAACATACGTTATACAACAGTTATGAACCTTAAAAAGAAACTTCCCTTAGATACAACTGACGGCAACAGCTGTCTTCGTTTGAGCGGAATAATACTCTTTTGAAGCACGTATTTCAGTAAATTTTCACCCCAAATGAGGTCAGTAACTTTGATAAGTTAAGTTTAGTTTTCATTCCTACATTTTAAAGAAAATGTTTGAAATATTTTGTGTTCATATTTGTTCGAGATAAAAATCATTCCTTTGGATAAATTTACGCCAGAGATAAACTCTTTAGTCAATCTCGATTCGGGTAAGTCTCGGTTTAACTCCAGAATTTGGTGATAAACTGTGGTTTAAAGCTGGATATAATTTCGAACATTTCTTCCTTTATTAATAGAGTGACGCAACAGCTCGAGGTGAACCAGGGCCAACTTCTCAACAAGGTATGGTGTGTGTGTTAATTAATTTCTTCACATACAAAGGGATTTACAATTTTTCTCGTAGGGCTTGTCAGACCCTCCCGGAGGTGGGGACTGTGAAAAAGAACAAGTCTTTTTTTTCAGGTGACGATGGTAGGATTTTCATTTCTTCCTTTAGCTGTAAGAAATTTCAGTGCCCTTCCATGTTTCTGTGTAAAATTTCATTTTAGAAAAGTCGAGAGAGCAAATTTAATTTTTTTTTCTGTTTGTCTTTAAAAATTGACAGTTGGGAATGAAAAATATATAACCAGGGTTAAATTAAATTAAATCAGGGAATGTTGGGACAGTTGGGAATGAAAAATATATAACCAGGTTTAAATTAAATCTCGTTAAATTTCGAAAGAGCTTGAAATTTGGTTGCAACTCCAACGCAACTCAAAAACCGTTGAATTCTTTTTGTACCTGCTAAACGATAGCACTTTGTTTGGCTTCGCAATTAATTGTACTAGAACAAATGTCAAAAACAGCTGATAGAGGAAGTCAAAACATGTTTTTTTTTAGCAATGACTTAATAAGGTAAACAATAGAATTTGTGTTTTTAACAAAATGATAATTAAAAAATGTTCGGTCAAAAACATACCTCATTAATGCATTGTTCGGGCTTCTTTGTCACTGAATCTAGCTCATCCTCATCATCCGAATATTCTTCCATAACTCCATCGCTGAAATGAAGCACCCTTTTGGGTTTTTGCATGTTTAGGCGAGCAGTGTTGATGTCTTCATTTCTTATTTTATTTAACTCTAATCCATCGGTTTCCATTTTATTAACACTTTGTTAGCAAAACTTACTGCACTTAACAATATCTCACTTGTATCTAGCACTAACTTTGTCAGACTGGTCGATATAATGTTTTGTTTTGTTATGGTAAACGAATGTCGACTGCATATCGTACAATAAATGGCACAATGTCGATGGCCAACAACAGTATGTGCTAAAAGAAAATCATCGAAGCAAAATATATATCTTGACGCATATGGCATTGTAATAGACCCATACCCGCACGGCCACATATTATGAATGACAATAAGATTCATAGGGGACCAAGGAAAGAAAGATCATAGGGATAAAATTTCATCCTTTTGATCTGTATTTCTTGATTTTTCCATATTTTTTTTATTTAAACTGACTAATGCGCACAACTAACAAAAGAAGGAAAGTTTGATTTAAGCGACAATGACATATAGAGTGAAGTTGAAAAACTTTTGTAAACGTCAAAATCTGTAATGACAAATAACGGGGGCTGTCAAACGGTTTGGTTTTGTAACGTGTCGTCCATAAACGAGTCACGAGTTGAATTTCTTGCGTTAGGAAAACACCAGCTTCGAATCAGCAACAGGCTTCAGATTCGCATGGATTTACTGTTGACGACCAACGCAAATAAAACAAGGTTTGTCATCCCTGCCAAACTCATCTGTTGGTGCAGAATAGCGATGGAAAACTCAGGTTTGATGTCAGAAAGGATTAAGACAAGGCAACACGCTGGCATATGTGATTTTTTTAACATCATACTTGAGAGAAGTGTGCAGTACTCCCAAGTCAACACCAGAGGCGCAATCTCTCAAAAGTCCGCAGAAATACTCACAAACGCAAAGGACACTGACATAATTAGAAGCACACAATGTGATGTCAGAGAAGCCTTCGTATGGGGTTAGCGTTAACGCTAAGGCAAGACCAAGTGTATGCTGTCATTAAGAGGTGAAACCCAACACCGAAATCTTGACCAAAACATCACCATACACAGCTAAGACTTTGAGGTATTAGGGACTTTGTCAAGCTGGGATTCGCTATAAGTCCAAACACGTTATAAATTCTTTACGTTAAAAATGAAAAGAGTAGCAAAGCCCTCTCTCAAACAACTAGAGTGTCCTGCTTCACGGTGCAATAGCATGGACCCTGTCCATGACCACTTACTGGCGCTTTCAGCTCAGAAGAGTCATCGCCTGAGTCCTCTTACAATCATGCATGCTGTATGCGTGATTGTAAAAAAAAGACTTTTATTGCCCCGGTCGGGAATAGAACCTGGGACCACGTGCACAGTTTGGTCCTATACACTTACGACTGCACCACAGCGGCCCATATGGACCCTGTCAAAGGCGGTTGAAAACGCTTTTACTACGTCTACACCGGCCATAAAACTGATGTTAGCGAGAGACAAGTAAAATTAAATCCTGAACTGGCTCCACTGGACAAACATAGGATTAATTTGCCATGAGCACTCTTTTCCTGTCATTTTGGCTCTCAAAAGATATTAACGATTACGTTTCTCAAGAGCCAAAAAAGGCTTTCGTTGTAATAATCCCATTTTTGTGACAGATCTGTCATACGTGGACAGTTTGACAGTTTCAGTTTCCTTTTTATATTCTCAAACTGTGCCAAAGGTGTGCGAAAATTGTTGAATGTGCCATAAAAAAGGTTCTTGAATTGGGTGAATGATAATTATGTGTGAGGAACAGAAACAGAAACAGAATTTCATACATTAGCAACGCAAAAAGCATTCAGCCAATTTAGGTTTCAGTTGCTAATGTGTGGGATTCTGTTTCTGTTCCTTTTTTACGTTGCTTGCGACAACGCGGCTTAAGACTGCATAAATGATTTTTACGTAAGGCATCGGGTATACATTATACAGCCAGTGGAAAAGAGAATTCTTGCGTCATCTCTATATAGTCTGATCATTGGTGTAATAGGCACAAAAGATGGCATGTAGGCAAGAGCAGATGACTTTCTTGAAGTATATAATTTGTGACAATACGAGATTTCGATTGGCAAGCAAGGAGCACTGAGAACATTTTCCTGCTTGCCTTAAATATGCCAAAATGGCAATCAGCCTTATCTAAAGAAGAAATTCATGGATCTGGTCCAATGAATCCGTTGCTCCGTCACTTCGAAGTAAACAACTGACAACTGAGTTATATACACACATTCCTATGGAAAGAGGCTCACAGAAGAAGTGCGTGACGTATGTAGGTACGGCGCTTCCCTTAAGAACGTAACTGAGTTCTCAGTTGTGTAAAGCCCCAACCATAATAAAATTAAGTGCGATTAACCTAATGTCAGAAAAATACATCGAAAATCACACTCAAGTTCTGCCAAAAGCTTACGGTGTCCGTAATAGACTACAGCAAACGTTTCGGAAATCGTATAAAATTTGTGTGTATCTAACCAGCTGTCAAATTTTCGTGCTGTACCTCTCACTTGAGTGAGACTTAACTTAAGAGAGGAAAACTTAACGAAGACCTAACGAAACCTAGCAAATGGCTATTATGGTTGTGGGATGGGATATTTGGGAATACTGTGATATAGCTGCAGCGGCAGTTGCAACGGAAGTAAGAGCTTTTTAGAGGTAAAACACATGTATTCAGTGTACTGCGCACACAATGTGTGGCGGCAGCGCGTAGCTGCAGCGGCAGTAAAAGACCAAACATAATAGACTTGAGCGGGGTTAATCTTATGTTGAAATACAACGAAAATCCCACTCAAGTTCTGCCAAAAGATTGTGTTGCCCATAATAGACTTTAGCAAACGATTTGAAAATCTTATGAGATTTCACTGTGAACGTCTCGAGTATCACATTTTATCACAGCCCTGAAAATTTAAAATCAAATTTGAAAATTATGTCTTTAACTTTGGATGTTAATATCTACGAAACAGATTGTTGGATCTAAAATTTGTTTAAACTTTTGAGGTCAGCGTGCAATTGTTTGTATATTCCCTTCTTTCAGGAATTTTTTGCAGTACGTTTAAAAATAAATATGGGCTTAAATATGATAATGAGTGAACTAATGACAAGCAAAAACAAAACTTTTAGCGTACACAAGTTAACGAAAACCTTACGAAACCCAACATAAGGCTATTATGGTCGTGGCATACGAATCGCGTGTAATGGGGAATTTCGGAAAGCCGACTTAAGTTCATCAAAGTCTATTATGGTTGGGCCTTAAGAGTTGGCTAACTCTTAACTTGTGCACCGCTACACGGTTGACAGTGTTGCACGATTGACAGTTCGCTTCAAAGAAAGTAAACAATGGAGGAAAGGACGTAGAGAAATTTATTGAAATTGTGAAAAATCAAAAAATTTTATGGAATTTGTGTTCCCGCTTTGAAATAAATAATAAAAAAAAAAGTTCGGGAGTAAAAACTCTCAGTCATTGCTTACAAACTATGTATCTGTGTGACAAGCGCGCTTTACCATTGTGTCCGAGAATTTCCTGTGCCGTGCCACACAGGTCCCCGCTTCTTACTGCCACTGCTGCTGCATACTACCATTGCGGGCATTGTGGCTCTGCGTTATAGCTATTTTAAAGCTAAGATTAGACTGCATTCGTAAGAAGAAAATTGCTGCATAATTTTTTTTCTAACGTCAATTATGCCAAAATGACATGCAGTCTAATCTAAGCCTAAGTCGACGTGACCGTCACAACGAATTCATTGGGTCAGTCAGACCAGTAAATTCCCCAGTTCCCCAGTTTTGACGGTGTTAAATAAGCTAATCGCATAGGGGAATTGGTTTTGTATCTTCTCACACGTATTTACCGATACGGAATTTTAATACCATGTTTCCACCGAGCACTAATCGTCGATTAATATAAATCTTAATTAAACCCTCTACAAATCACGCGATTTACCATACAAATTTAAATCCTCTCGGCAAGCGATTAAAAATAAATCCACTCATAAATCCCATTCACCCTAGTCACTAACCTACTTTCTGCAACTTTGTAACAGTTTGAGAATCAAAAAAGTAAACTGAAACTGTCCCTGTACGAAAAATCTGTCACAAGTACGTTTTCTATTGTGACATTAAACTGAGGAAAACGTTTTCGCTCCTTGGAAATGATATCGCCACTCTCTTTTTAGAGCCAAAATGACAGAAACAGAGTTTTCGTGTCAAATTAATCCTATATTTGGCGGATGGAGCCACTTTTGGATTTATTTTAATCGTCTCCCGCTAATCTTCTTATAATCATCGGTGGAGACATAAAAACGTAAACAGTAATGGGAGTTTACCTGTAAATTATTTCTTCTCTTTTCGAATGACCTCACTGTGCTCAATTTCGCAAAAAATCTAGTACGTTTTGGAATTTCTTATAATTTGACAAACACAACAAAACTGACAGCTTTTCTTGTTGCTTTTTTGTACATGTTTGTAACAATTTCATCATTAACAGAATTCAAAATCAACTAATATTGTTTGTAAATTCATAATTTTTTTTATTAAAATTATGCCGCTTGCAGTTTTTAAATCCATTCGTGAAGTTACCAGTGAAGACAAGGTAGTATTTAACTCGGTTGTTATACTTTTCGTGATGAACCACATCCACTTTACTAGATCCATTGCGCCGCAAATCTGCTTCAAAGGGAGCCGGCTAAAAAATGGAAAACCGGAGAAACTGGCGAGAAATCCGCCTATGTAGTTATAGAAATGGATGAAGAGTATTCAATCAAAGGAATTGACATCGGCAACGAATGTTCTGCATTTGTAGAAGTCCTTGTTGGTGGTCCTACTTGTGCGCGGGAGAATTTCAAGGTACGCCAACTACTGTCGAATATGACACAGTTCGCACTGTCGACCATATAATTTCAGGAAATTCTTATCACATGCTCGTTTATGACACCCATTGAAAGCAAAACAACCACAAATACTAATCGGGTGCGCTGCTTCAACCGGGAAGCTTTGGTTGAAGAAGTTGCCAAAGAGAAATGGAAACTGCTTAAGGTATTCTGCACGCAACCCTTCAATAGGGACGTCAAGTATGGACTTTCTTTTATAAAAGTTCACGTAGAGGAGCCGTTGAAAGCAAAGAAAAATGTCGAGTCCACTAATGGAAACACCAGCATGAAGGTTGGTAACATCACGTGTGGCAGTTTCAAACTGCGCGAGGACTCTCCAGATTCTGAGTCGGAAAGTAAAGCTGCTCTTTTCAACCGATGGAGGGTGTCAAGAAACAAAGATGTTCCAGGTAATTAAGTAGGTAACTAATGTGTAGCAAGATATCGTCAAATCTCACATTTCTAGGAACAACATCCACAATTCCAAAGACTCCTACACAAGCAACTCTAAGGAAGTCACAAGATAGCTTTACCTTACGCAAGACCCCATCATCGTCAAATGCCCCCAGTGAGCCAGATGATATATCGCCTGAGAAAAGGGACTCAAAGAAAAAGGAAAAACTACCTGACCGCAACAGGAACTCGTTGGTGTTCAATGATGACGACGACGACAGTGGCATGCAAGAGAAGCGTAGAAGAAAGCTCGAAAAATTAGAGAAGATAATTATGGCTGATCAGGAGCGAGTCACTAAGGAAGCAGATAAAGCTAAACATCACAAAAAACACGATAGCCAGAGGGACAAAGACAAAAGTGTTGAAAAGAAGCCAAAGCTGGATGAGCCAAAACGAGACTCTAAGGTTCAGTCGCCGAAAAATATTTCCGGAAATAGCAGCAAACCGTCAACACCTTCCGCTAGTGGTCAGAGGCGTCCGTCATCCTCGCCATGTGTCAATGAAAATGCCAAAAAGCCGAAGATAGACAAAACGGTCGAGTATTTACCATTTAATCAGCTACTTCGTGGAGTAGTTTTGGTCATTAGCGGTATTCAGGTTCGTATAGACTTTGGTAAATTGAATCCCTTGATTTTGTTTTAGGAGCAAAATAAGCTAGTGTCCTGCTTCATAATTGCCCTTCATCAAGATATCCAAATCGAATTTATTCTGACTACCGGTGAAGCACAAAAGAAATTATTCAGCTCCTATTAATCTACCTCTATACAAATCAGGCACTTTTAAGGATTGGTGTTTCCTTGACTGTCTTCACTCAAAGAATAACTGCGCCTCAACATATTTGCGTCCTCCCATACTCTCTGTTTTTGGTCCGCTTTAAATTAGTTCGAGACCAAAATGCTTGCCTAACACAGAGTATTTTCCCAAAACCACGTTTTTGAACTTATACTTTCTCAAAGGGGCTTTCCATTCATTTGTTTAAACCACTTCATATTTCATACAGAAGCGTCTATCACGTCACGATGCAGTAGTGCGGGCAGTGATGACAACCAACCTAAGCACCGGCACCCAAGATCCTTTCTTATAGTTTTTCCATTCCGCAACTGATATGTGCGTGGACTTAAATCAACTTAAATATTCGCATTCGCATTCTGGCTCGATTAAAAACCAGATTTGTGCTGCCATTAAGGCGCTTAAGAAGACAAATATACCCTGGAAAGGACATAGCCGGATCTTATGAAATCCCTGCTGAACCAACGGCAACAGCAGTTGCTAAGCTTCTGCATCCTTTCTTTGAGCAAGCTTGGAAAATGAAGATTTTTCCCGATGAGTGGAGCAAGGGATTGAAAGCGATCGCCCATCGACCTCTTACGTGCTAAATTTAAAGGAGGAAACGAGCCTAGATCGCGATATTAATACAACCTTGTAGACTAACCTTGATGGTCAAAGGATAGACAGGATGACCACCAAGGATGGCCTTGGTGGTCAAAGGATAGACATGTGCACTCAAGAGGATACAAGCATCCACAGATTTTCTAAACCCACCTCTGTCTATCAACTCCTACTCTCACCTCCCCGTGGTGAACACCGGGCGCCTAGTACCTCAACTGGAGATTGGGTTCCAACCCCTTTGGAAGGTTGGTGGGGGTAGCAGACAAGAGAGGGGGGGAGGAGTGTTCCCACTAAGGCACTTCTCCTTGCATCCATAGTTCGTGCAGGTGGTTCCAGGTGGCCTCCATAGTTCCAGTCAGGCCGAACTACTTAGTGAACACCTTATATGGGCTACTACGACGTATTCGGAGCTCAGGCCTATAAGGAGCGGGCTATCCGGCTCTCCGTCCTTAGAGCTAAGTAAAGGATCTGGTCCTCCAGGTTGGGGGTCGTGCCGTCGGGGTGACTTCCTGGCCACGTAAAGAAACACCAGTCACGAAGCAGAAACAAGCCTCGGATTCGGACGGATTTACTGTTGACGACCAATGCAAACGAGAAAAGGACAACGAGCTCCGGATCTGCACGTGGAATGTTAGGTCCCTTAACAGATACGCGCACATGCCCCCACAGAGGAGAAAGATGACGAGACCAAAGATATGTTCTACGATCTCCTGGACAAAACTTATGAGCAGTGCCCTAGCTACGACATTAAGATTGTCCTAGGCGATTTAAATGCCAAGCTAGGAAGGGAGGGCATCTTTGGTCGTACTGTCGGAAAGCATAGCCTGCACGACACGACCTCCGATAACGGATTCAGGCTAATCGACTTTGCTGCTGGGGCGACACGTTGTGGTAGCTTGTACACAGTTCCCGCATCTCAATATCCACAAAGGGACATGGAGATCTCCCGATCAATCAACCGTCAACCAGATTGACCATATTGCGATCGACGCAAGGCACTCCTCCAGTATCATGGATGTCCGAACTTTCCGAGGGGCCAACATTGACTCGGATCACTACCTTGTTGTAGCCAAGGTACGGCTGCGGATATCCCGACCAGCGCCAAGTAATGGAAATACTGTGAGGAAGTTTGACGTCGGCCGACTACAATCGCAAGAGATCGCCAGGTCCTTCTCCAACCGAGTCTCTCAAAACCTTCTACTAAGTCCTATGCAGCCAGCATCAAGTATTGATAGCCAGTGGCAACATTGCCAAAATGCCATCAGAGACGCCGCCTCTGAAATGCTGGGTTTCACACGGCCACCACAACGAAACCTCTGGCTTGACGATGAATGCCGGCAAGCACATGCAGCTAAACAGGAAGCATACAAAGCGGCGCTGCACAGAAGGACTAGAGCTGCTCGCGAGCTCTACGAGCAAAGGAGGAGAGAGGAACACCGGGTTCTCCGAAGGAAAAAGAGAGAGGACGAGAAGCGCGCGGTTGAAGAGATAGAGAGATGTTACAACAGGAATGAGGTTAGAAAGTTTTACCATAGGATCAAAAGGTCCTGCCAAGGGTATAAACTTCGAACTGAAGCCTGTAAGGACCATCAAGGGAACATCGTTGTAGAATCGCAGTCGGTGCTGAGGATTTGGAAGGACCACTTCTGCAGACTGTATAACGGCGAGGACGAACCAAATACCGCTGTCAGGCAGAACGAACCATTTAACCCGGGCGAAGACGTTACCGACGAAGCATACGAACGATACCGCCCACCCGACCTGGGGGAGGTGAAAGTAGCTGTGTCTAAGCTCAAGTGCAACAAAGCAGCCGGAGCAGACTGCCTAGCTGCCGAACTTTTTAAATCCGCTGGCGATGAGCTGGTTAGGAGCATGCACCAGCTCATCTGCAAGATATGGTCGGAAGAAAGCATGCCCGACGAATGGAACCTCAGCATTGTTTGCCCGATCCTGAAGAAAGGAGACCCTCTGAGTTGTGCCAACTACAGAGGCATAAGTCTTCTTAACATCGCATACAAGATCTTTTCTGCTGTACTGTGTGAACGCCTGAAGCCGTTTGTCAACAATCTGATAGGCACATATCAGTGTGGCTTTAGGCCAGGAAAGTCCACCATCGATCAAATATTCACACTGCGGCAGATCTTGGAGAAAACCCAGGAATTCCAAATCGATACACACCACCTCTTCATCGATTTCAAGGCCGCGTATGACAGCATCTATAGAGACGAGCTATATAGCGCAATGTCTAGTTTTGGCATCCCTGCCAAACTCGTCAGTCTGTGCAGGATGACGATGGAAAACTCACGCTGTTCCGTCAAGGTCGGCAAAGACCTCACCGACCCCTTTGATGTCAAAAAAGGATTTAGACAAGGCGACGCGCTGTCATGCGACTTCTTTAACATCATACTTGAGAGAATTGTGCAGAACTCTCGCGCCAACACCAGAGGTACAATCTTTCAAAAGTCCGTTCAACTACTCGCATACGCAGACGACATTGACATAATCGGTAGAACAAAGCGTGATGTCAGTGAAGCCTTCGTGAGTATTGGGACGGAAACGGCGAATATGGGTTTAGCAGTCAATGAGGGCAAAACCAAGTATATGCTGTCATCAAGAAAAGACACCCAACACCGACGTCTTGGACAAAACATCACCATCGACAGCTATAACTTTGAGTTAGTTAGGGACTTTGTCTACCTGGATTCCGCTATCAATTCAGACAATGACACCAGCGCTGAAATCAAACGAAGGATAACTCTTGCCAATCGCTGTTTCTTTGGGCTAAGAAAGCAATTGAGTAGCAAAGCTCTCTCTCGAGCAACTAAAGTATCCGTGTATAAGACACTCATCATCCCAGTCCTGCTTTACGGTGCATGGACCCTGTCAAAGGCGGATGAAAACACTTTAGGCTGCTTCGAGAGGAAAATTCTTCGGACGATTTACGGTCCCGTCTGCATAGACGGAGAGTGGAGGAGGAGATATAACATCGAACTATACGGGCTGTACAGCGATACCGACCTAGCCAAAAGAGTCAAAACACAACGTCTACGATGGCTGGGTCATCTAGAGCGGATGGACACCAACGCCCAAACAGACAAAAGACATTTTGTCTGTTTTAAAAGAGGGCGAAGGATGGGTCCTTTTGTCCGCTGTAGTGATACATGGCTTTGAGCCATATTTCGCTAGCTCGTCAGCCTTTTCATTTTCGATAAAGTCACTTTGGCCTGGTACCCAAACAATGCGGACATTATTCTGTCTGCTTATAGAGAGATCAGTTCTGAGCGGCAGAGTTACTGTTGGTGTTGTCAGGGCCATAATAGCTGCTTGGATGTCTACGTAAATGGAAATATCCTCCTGTGGTTGTTCCAATTCGCTGGCCTTTTCGGCGGCTATGAGTATTGCTAGAATTTCGGCTTGGAACATACTGCACGCGTTTAGCATTCTTCTGCTTGTTAGGATACTGAGTTTGTTAGAGTCAGAGCATACACCTGCTAAAGTACCCTCACTTGATTTGGAACCACCTGTATAGATCGCTACGTCGGAGTTGGTTAAAACATTATTAAGCCTCCAGTCTTCTCTGCAGGAAGTATGAACGGAGTAGTGTTGACTGTGGTGACCTGTGGATCGCATACTCCAATTGCCTGCACCTTGAAGACTTTTAGCGCTTTGTGCGGCGCTTTCTTTTATAAAGAGATCTATAGGCGGAATATTTAGGATTGTCTCTAGTCCCTTGGTAGGCTTTTGGCGTAGATCTTAGTGCACCTGTAGAGACAAGCCACTCTTTGTACTTTAGCTTTGATATTTTTTTGTCTGGTTTTAGCTATCCACCAAACTCAGCATCCATGCGTGGGTATAGTTCTTGCTTTAGCCGTGTAGAGCCATTTTGATATTTTAGGGAAAGGGCCCTTTTTTCAACATGTTCAGTACTTGCCGCGCAGTCTCATTTTCTCCTCTTTTGTCTATTTCCTTTCGCTCCCGATATGCTTTCGGATTTCCAACGGTAGTCATACCGTCAACCCTTTGACCGCGAGCAAGTTATATAATAAAATGCTTCCCCACTGCTTGAAAGATTATTGCAGATCTTAAAGTGGCTGTAAGCACAACTTGGTTAACCAAGATTCCCATTGAATCGAAAAGTTTTTTAATTTAGGAGAAACTGTAAGGTTTTGAAGACATCGGAATTTGATCTTACGTCCTTGTGCACAATAATCCCCCACGGCACGGTCGTTCGTTGCAGGTGCATGTTTTAAGTCGACTTCCATTAATTTTAAAGAGCAGAAAAATAGAGTCTAAGTGCCTAATAAGCCAAGAACAGCCCAACAACATATATCAGTAAAAAACTAGACATTGGCACCCATCATAGCTTCCTTTTTCTTATTCAACCGCGGCCAACTATATTTTTCAGTTACATGATAAATATCTGAATATTTCTGTCTCTATTGCGAGCATTTTTCCCGGAATGGATGTATTTTTTCAGAATTCTTTACTAATAGTTCTTTAAAATAAGAATTGTAATCATATTTACCAATAACTGTTTAGAATCCCGACCGAGCGGACCTACGCAACAAGGCCTTAGCACTTGGAGCAAAGTATAAAGCTGACTGGGACAGTAGTTCCACGCACTTGATGTAAGTTTCTATCTAGTAAGTCCGAAAAACTTGCTTGAAAGTCTCCTTTTTCACCTCTTACAGATGCGCCTTTAAAAACACTCCCAAATACAATCAAGTTAAAGGCATAGGCAAAATCATCAAACGAAGCTGGATAGAAGACTGCCACAGTCAGAAGAAACGACTGCCTTGGAGACGCTATGCGTTAGAAACCTCTGAACAAAACAAACCCGAAAGTGAGGACGAAATATTTGATGAAAGTCTGAAGCCTTCAGTTAGTAAGCCTTCCACGTCGCAACGGATTTCAGTTCACGAAGATGATGATGATGTGGTGGAGTTGTATGACAAAAACGAAGAGAATCATTCACAGTTTATATCGTCAGGCAGCGATACTGAAGATGAAATACAAAAAGTTTTAGCAACCACATCCCCAAAAATTAAAAAGAAACCCACAGAAGAACCAGATATTTATGAAGTTTCAACCGAGGAGGAAGACTATGTTTCAAAAAGATCCAATAATTCCTCCCAAGGGCAGTCATTTTTTAAAAACTTAAAAATGTTTGTAAGTGACAATCTAAGTGCCACAGAGAAGATCAAAGTAGAGCGTTGTATTGAAACGTACTGTGGCACACTCACAAAGTCCATTGGAAAGGCGGATTATGTGATTGCGAACGAGCCTGTTGAAGGTGAGTCATTTAAGGGTGAGACAGTAAAGCCGCTTTGGATATTGGAGTGTAATGACGAAGAATGTCTCCTGCCAACCAAACGATATTTGATTACATAATCCTAATTTGGTTAAAACAAATTGGGTGCACGTTTTGTTTGTGTTAAGTTTTGCTTTTTTTATTGTCCTATTGCAGGGTCTCCTTGTATTTTGTTAAGCAAAATAAAATATATTTGTAAATCTTTTCTGAGTCACTAAACCGAAAAAAAATCTCGTCTATAAACTTTAAGTAAAGAAAGTTTTAAGAATTGTTTGAAAGAAATCCATTCTGGTTCATGAATGGGCTCTGGTGTCTGGACCGAGTTGAGATTAACTAATATGTAAATGCATTCAAAAATGACCGAAAATACCATGTTTTTTAATTTTTGTTTGCAAAAAAGGCCAGTTGTAGTTAAAGTCGAAAATTAAAAAGAATTCGATTCCTGTGCCGAATACTTTATAATGTCGATTCCTGTTTTGCCTTTAAGAATTGGACCCATTTTGATAATGGCCACATAACATAGGTGGCCAAATGAATAAGTTATTAGAACTTAATATTAAAACTAGTAATTAAAACTTTTATATTTATTGAGCCTGGTTAGGTATTTGAGTTTGGTTAGGTGTCAAAAGAAGTTGAAAGTGGTGCTGGTAGTGTCAAAACTGGCAGATTTTAAATTTGAAAACGTTTGTTTGGTGTCAAAAATGAGGGGAAATTAAGGAGACAGTTGACATTACTGAAATCGAAGAATAAAATCTCGATTTTGAGCAAGATTTATTTTCAGATTTACCAATGCCAACAAATTATTTTGAGTAAATTTGGAACGCGTTTGGCTTTTCTAGAGATTTATTATTTTGTTTTGTTTTCTAATATGTTTGTATTTAATTAACTGGTGGAAAAGATTTAATTTAAGCATGTATTAAGTATAATCATTTTCTTTGACTACCAAAGAAAGCGATATTCGTATTGTTATGTGGTGACAAGAAATAAAGGACATGCAGGAATCGCTGAATGCATCCATCGATTCACTTTATGAACACACTCGCTCGATTCACTAAACGAACAAACCCAACTGTCATTCCAGTCCGCTGACATATTCCAAGTTGGAGTTTCGATTTCCCCTCCATGGAACTCAGCGGAAGAGTACCAATGGAAAATTTCCGAAGCGGAAGTATGGAACATACTAGTAGGTGCTTAAATTTGCATAAATACACGGGTGATAGGCTCGTACTGGACAGTTATATTTTAAGCGTTGACTTGTGAAAATCGGTAATAAAGTAAAAAGTGATTGAATTGAAATAAAGTGTTAAATTCTTTTTGAGTTATATTCGACGAACCCCAGGCTAGAATATTACATTGGCGTCAGACGTTGGATAAAACTCAAAACAGTGGAATTTTCCGGAACAGTGTTCGTTTTCAAAAGTGGAATTTTCCGATATATTTTGCGTAAAAGTGTCGGTGACTAATACGGCTTATTTTTTCGGTGGAATTTTCTATGGTGATGGTGACTCATACAGATTTGATTGTGGAATTTTCCAGATATACTTAAACTTTTTGTGCGATAAAGTTATATTAACGAAGTTCAAAAAACAGTGTCGCTAACTTATTCGCGAGTAAATCTTCTACAACAGATATAAAACAAACTGATTGTGCTGTGAAAATAATTAAAAATGGGTCGGAAAATTGAACAATTGACAACAGTTGAGTTGAAAGCTGAATTGGGTAAAAGAAATCTCCAGACTTCGGGACTCAAAAGGGAATTGTTGCTCCGACTCCAGGACGCTATTACCGAGGAAGGTGGAGATGCAGACACGATGCTGTTCGAAGTTCAAGAAGAACAACAAAGCAAACTAAGTACTGCCGATAGAATGCCCGCTTTCATGAAGTAGCTCCTGGAGAAATTCTAAAAGATGGATAGTAGCCAAAAGAATGCTCTCGAAGAACAAAAGAACGCTCTCGAAGACAAATTTGAGAAGCTGGAGAGCGGCCGGAAAGAGCAAACGAACTCATTAGAAGGTCTTCAGAAGGGTATTGGGGGTAAACTCGATGCACAGTGCACTTTCTTTGACGAAAGATTTAAAGCCATTGACCAAAAATTCGAAAGCAAAATAGAAATGGTGGAAGAAAAAGTCGGCGATGTCAAAGTGCAAGTAGAAAAAGTAGAACAGCAGTATGAACAGCTGGCTAAGGAGCTCGATTACGTCAAGAAACAGAAAGTTCGTGAATATTCCATCGACAGCCCACGACGCAAAGAAATGCAGCCGCCTGTCTTCGATGGCCAAACATCATGGCCGATTTATAAGAGACAGTTCGAAGCTGCAGCGTTGACAAACAACTGGGACAACGAAGATAAATCGATTGCTCTCACGCTTGTGCTCAGAGGAACAGCTGCTGAGTTGCTGCAGACCATCCCTGAAGAAAAACACAAGGATTATGATGCCATGGTAAAGGCCATCGAGATGAGGTTTGGCGACGACCACATGCAGCAGGTTTACCGGGTCCAGTTGCGCTGAAGAGTTCAGACAGGGGGTGTGACGCTTCAACAGTTGCAAGCCGACATCAAACGACTGGCGAATTTGTCCTATCCCAACACCAGCAGGGAGATAATGAACGAGTTGACAAGCGATGCGCTTAGTAATGCCATTTCAGATGAAAAACTACAAATGGCTGTAAGAATGGAAGGTAAAAAGACTCTCGCTGAAGCACTAGCATTCGCCCTGACAATGGAAGCTGCAGACCAATCTTCGCATAAGGGAAATGGCTACGCTAAAATGCTCATGTCAGCGCATTGACATCGAAAGGCAAAGCACGAACACCGGGGACAAATAAGATGCTGACAAATGTTACAATTCCAGCCTTCTGCAGGTTCAGCAATTACTCTCTGGACAGTACATTCGTCCTTTTCCTCTGTCGCAAGCAATGCTTACAATTGGGCTCACATGGTCCCAAGAGCTGAACTGTCTGGCTACCCAGTGAGCTCAAATTCGGATTACCCATTAAAGTCTACGTGGGGGACCTTAGAGAAGGGATTAATGACATTCACCAGAAGCAATATAAAAATTGCAAGCGATCGCATGAAGACGAGATGCGATGCGCGAGCAACGGCACCCGAGTTCAACGAGGGCGATCTGGTATAGCTCTACAACCAACATCTTAAAAAGGGAAGATCGCCAAGGCTGCAGCAGGATTGGGAAGGTCCCTACGACCCTACCAAGTTGCAATACGAATAAATGATGTCGTCTTCCGAATCCAACGAGGACCAAGAGCGAAGATGAAAGTTGTCCATGTTGATCGCCTACATCGCTACCACGGAAGCAATGATGACGTACTTCTTCGGGACGAACAAAACTAAGACGGGGGCAATGTTATATGGTGACAAGAATCGATTCACTTTATGAACACACTCGCTCGATTCACTAAATGAACATACTTAACTGTCATTCCAGTCAGCTGACATATTCCAAGTTCGAATTTCGATTTCCCCTCCATGGAACTCAGCGGAAGAGTACCAAACCAATGGAAAATTACCAAAGGGGTAGTATGGAATGTAATAGAAGGTGATTAAATTTGTATAAATACACGGGTGACAGGCTTGTACGGGACGGTTATATTTTAAAATTAATATAATAAAGTAAAAACTGTAATAAACGTAATAATCGGTAATAAAGTAAAAAGTGATTGAATTGAAAAAAAGTGTTGAATTCTAAGTAGTAAAGTTGAATAACAGTGTGATTTGAATTTAACCCTTTGCTTCCTAGTGGTTTCAGAGTGAAACCACTTCCTTATTGTTTTTTCTCTAGTTTCCTAGTGGTTTCACGGCGAAACCGCGTAGATTTCTTAGAACCAAAATTCAGTATCGAACAGTAAAAAAATGTTTTTGTCTGTGTTTTCGGCGTCTTACGAGGAAAATTGCACATTGTTTGTGTTTATTCGTGCCGTTCGGAGTGTTTTTTGTGTGCTTATAATAATTTCAAAATAATCTGATTTCTGCGAAAATGGCAAGTAAGTAAAATATATTTCTAGTAGAATATGTTATTTCTTTGTTGCTAAAAAAGCTAGTAAAATCATTTCGTTTTACAAGCTTTTTTAATGGGTTTCACCATGAAACCACTAGGAAGTAACTACATTTTTTTTAAATTTTTGTTTTCGTTTTTAGGGAAAGAACGGTTTTCGTTTGCCGAACTGGCAGCGATGAATTCGGATGAATTCCAGGAACTCTACGATGAAATACCTTCAGACATGGAATCTGAGAGTGATGGTGGAGAGTTATCTGATCCCGAAACAACCATGAAGAGTACTCCAACTGCGAGTATTTTTGACATAAATGCGATGGACATCATTATTGCTGACGAGATCGAGGAAGAACATCAAGACGAATGGAACAGTGAGGACGATGTGCCTCTTTCTATTCTAAGGGATAAGGAAAGGGCAAAAGAAACCGTATGGGCAAGGTAAACGAGGTATGTTCTTAGTAATAAAAAACAATTTGTCGAGGAAACTGGAGCGAATATTCCGGAAGAGTTGGAGACACCAACCGATGTATTCCTGCATATTTTTCCTATGGAATTGATAGAGCATATTGCGTTTCATACCAATTTGTATGCTGTTCAAAAAGCTGGAGCACTCAACAGCTTCACTCCAACGACTTCTGCAGAAATTAAAGCGTTTTTCGCAATAAATCTCGAGATGGGCATCAAAAAGCTTCCCAGCTATTGTGATTACTGGTCGTCTATGCCTCAACTCAGGGATAGTTACATATCTTTCCTTATGTCAAGGGATCGTTTTGCTTGGCTTCTCGGGCATATTCACTTGAATGACAACTTGCGGCAGCCAGAGAGAACCGCTGAAAATTTTGACAAACTTTATAAGCTGCGTCCCTTGATAACGACGTTATCAGAAACGTTTTTATCATCACTGAGGCCGTCAAAATTCCACTCCATTGACGAATCGATGATAAAGTTCAAAGGACGCAGTTCTTTTCGGCAATATATGCCAATGAAGCCTGTGAAACGGGGGTACAAAGTTTGGGTCCGGGCTGACGAAAAAGGTTACGTTTCCCAATTCCAACTTTACACGGGAAAAACTGCCATGAATGTAGAAGAAGGCCTGGGATCTCGTGTGGTAAAAGACCTTTCAAGAGTCTTAGTTGGGAAAGGACACTTTGTATACTTCGATAATTTCTTCAATTCGATCCAGCTACAAAAGGACTTACAAGCTGAGAAAATCTACTCTTGTAAAACTTTTCGTAAGGGAAGGAAAAATACACCCAATGATCTTATTGATGACAAAATGTTACAGCAAGGACAGTCTGATTGGCGAGTTAGTAAAGATGGCCTTGCCTTTGTGAAAAGGAAAGACCGAAAATCTGTGCATTTCGTGAGCAATTTCCACGATCCATCAGCCATTGGTACAGCTTTGCGTATGCAAAAAGATGGCAGCAAGAAGGCAGTAGCTTGCCCAGATTTGGTAAGCGAGTACAACAAGCACATGGGCTATGTCGACAAGGCTGACATGCTAAAATCAATCTACGAAATAGATCGAAAGTCAAAAAATGGTGGCGTCGGATCATGTGGTACTTGTTGGACGTATCACTTTTGAACTCCTTCATCCTGTTCAATGACGTAGCAGGTTCAAAGCAACTATCTCTAAAAATGTTTCGGTTAGCTGTTTGTACAGGCCTTGTAGAAAGCAAGTCAACGAAAACTACAAAAGGAAAACCTGGGCCGAGCTCTCCCGCTGCCCCTGCTCACTTCAAGACTAGAGTGCAACTTGAAAGAAGATGTGACAAAAGCGCTCATATGCCAATACATGGACAGTCTCGAAGGTGTGCTCGTTATAGTTCGAAGTCTGAGCCTCATCGGACCAGGTGGTCCTGCTCTTCCTGCGAGGTTGGGCTTTGTCTAAGTGAGAAAAAATTTTTTTTTGTACTTTTTCACAATTTTTAAAATGTTTCTTGTTCCCTAGTGGCTACGTGGTGAAACCACTTCTTAAATATGCAATAAAACTTAAAAAAAAAATATATTTTTTCTATTTATATTTCATATTCGTTGATTAGGTTTTACCGAAATTTTTCAAAAATATTCACATATTCGCAAAAATCGACACCTCCGGAAACAAAGGGTTAAATAAGCTTGTTTGATAAATAAAGTGTTTCACTGTGAAATTATAAAAAAAAAATTGAGTTTTATTCGACGAACCCCAGGCCAAAAACGTTACAGTATGTTTCTAGGCGAAGGTTGAATTGATGCAAACGAGCTTCGCGTTGCAAATAATATGTTAGACTTGGTGCACAAATATAGTAGCGAAGAATAAAGCTGAGGTTCTGAATGCAAAAACGTAAGAATGACTTATTTTGTTTCTAGTTTCGTCACAAACAAAAAGAGAAAATTTCCAGCAATAAAGGCGCGTAGCCAAATGTTAACAAACTAGGGATGGGAAACCGTTTTTTGAGTTAGTACTTAACAAAGTAGAGATGGAAAACAATTTTTCCAATTAGTACTAAAACGGAGCCCTATTTAGTATCTATTTTAAAATTAGTAGTATTTTTAATTAAAAAAAATAATTTGCTAATTAGAATATTAGTTTTTTTTATGGAAATTATTCGTATAGCTTTTCTTTTTTACACAAATAAGATCTCGTCTTTTGATGCCTTAGATATTTTTGTTTAAATTTAAAATTGGGTCGAATGAACCCATTTACCCTCGGCAAATAAACAAATTGTAGAGAAAAAAAAGCAATCTGCACCACTTATTAAAATTGGACTTCAATTACCTGTACGGTCTCGTTCAGAAATCATTGGCGTCTTACGGGCGCTACATCATCAATGAACAAACTTTAATTACTTTAAGTTTATCTCCGAAATCTTTTAATATAGAGTTAACTGTTTTATATTTTTTTACCATACGTCAATTGGCAACACAGGGACATTTGTAGCATTTTGCAGCTTCTCCCAAACACTTCAAAGTGGCCTTTCATCTGATGAGCAATTGAAATAATTGTTTCCCCAATGAATAGAACGCTAAGGCTCAGAAAATTTATGTGGATTTACCGTCCTGAAACGGTTAAATTTGAATCCGCACGAGGTTTTTGTGTGTCCATCTATCGGTCAAAAAGAGAAGCTCTAAGAATATACAAGGTGGAATTCCAAGGGTTTATAGCCCCGCTTGAAAACGTCATTTTCATTTTGACATCCACCTGTCTACAGAAAACTCTCACAGAAAAACGACAAAATTCGACCATCGGTGGTGTTTACTGCAAAAAAAAAAAGTATCTTTCGTGTTTATTTTCGACAATTACAAGTGTCTATAACTGGAACGGGAGTGTGTACACACCGAATACGTGCAATAAGCAAAATAATGCTCAAATAAGTTAAAAAAAAAATTCAACTTAATTAAAATTAAGGAGAAAAAATATAATAAAATATCACATAAGCAAAATGTCCCTGAAGTTCACTCACGCAATCGTTTCTAGGTGTGTAAATTAATTAAAGTTAAAGTGTTTATGGTTCCGAATTGAATTAGCATCCCAGGCATCGTTCGTTACAACAATTGATGCTTTCATCGCTCTGCACAATTACTGTGCCTGAGTGGTTTCTCGTTTTCCATTCAGACTGATGCTCAAGTGGTCTGGCTTGGGATCTCGGATGGCGATGAACCCACTCGCAATTTATGGAAATTTATGTGAACCATGGCTTGGCTATTGGAATGTTGATATCTGCTTAACAGTTTTGAATAGCTTATTGGAGCTTCTAATTAATCGATGTTTTTTTTACTTCTTCTGCAGGTTATCGGAGTCGCTGGGCGCGAGTGGAGATTTTAATGTGCAAATTGCCAAAAAGCAACATGAATCTTATGTAAGGTAAGTCGGTACATGTGTCGCATCCTATCAGGATCAGCCTTCTCAATATATATAAGTCTTTCATCAATGGAGAAAGAAGTATTTTTATGCATTTACTATGGTCCCCACAAAGTTAATCAGCTAGTCCTTGATATTAGTCTTACCAAGCGCTTATGGCTTTTACCTTCCCCGTTATCAGTAGGATTACTTATTTACGTTCTTCGTTTTTCAATTTTCTTGAAGAACCCTTAACGAGATATACGTAGGTATGCCTCCCTACGTATATCTCGTTGAGGTCTTTTTCCTAAGACTTAAGATCTTCTTTCATATCGCGTTCACGACCCATGCAGTCTGGTTCACAGTAGCCTTCCATTCTCTGCGATCCTTAGCACGCTGCTTCCCGTTCAAAAGCCGAGGCATTCGCGATGGCTTAATCCTTTAAACGGACGTTCAGTTTTCCTGGCCGTCTCAAACTTGGGGGCTTGCATTTGAAGACCCTCTTGGTTGGAGCGTTTTGGCCTTTCGCTCAATGTAGTCGACCCAATTTATGCTTTGACTTTTTAAAGGACATTACTGAAATTCAGGAGATACGATGGATAGGATCAGGATCGAAAAGAAAAGACCTAGACATATAAAACTACAGCTACCATAAGACTGCACTTGCTGGGATGCGGAATCGTCGTGGGGAATCGCCTGAGGTTAGTGTCAAGCCGATCGTCTTGCCGTGATCCGCATCAAAAGCACTTTCCGAAACATATGTGCACACGTCCCTAACGAAGACGCTGAAGACCCTGCAAGGAAGAATTTCATGACCTCCTGTCCGTCCGGAGTACGATGTCAAAGTTGCACTCGGGGACTTTAATGCGAAGGTCGGAAAGGAGAACTTCTTCGGCGGATTAGTTGGTGAGCACATCCTCCACGAAACTACATCAGATAACGGCTACCGACCAATAGATTTTGCAGCACCTCATAACATTGTTATAAGTAGCACTAGGCTTCTAAGGCTCAGGATCCACAAGGCAACCTGGCTTTCTCCAGATGGCCGAACCGCTAACCAACTAGACCATGCTCATCGATACACATCGAAAACATCTTAAATGTGCACACTTTCCGAGGGGCAAACGTTGACTCTGATTATTTTCTTGTCGTGGCTAGATTCAGAACCCGATTTTTCATTTCAAACGAGAAAAAGCTACGAGCCGCCAAGAAAAAGATACTCAATGTTGGTCGCCTCAGCACACGTAGAGTAGCCAGAGCCTACAGAGAGCGCTTGTGTGACTCCCCGCTTTGAATTCACTCTCCCCAGACGTCAACAAAACAGTGAATCAGTACTGCGACACCATTAAAAGCGTGGCTGAATCAACTTAAGGTTTTTAACCACCCCTAAAAAAGAGTCCTTGGCATGTTCATGTTTGCGTGAACAGAAAAAGTGACAGAAGATGCATATGCGAAGACGTTGCATCGGAAAACAAAAGCAGCACATGAGGAGGAGTATCGAGCCAAGAGAGAGGAGGAGAAAAGGCTTCTGCGTAGAAAGAAGAGGGCGTACGCAATCTCCCAGCTCAAACAGATCGAAGAGTCTAGCGACCGAAAAAAGACCAAAAAGTTCTAGAAAACGGCTAAGCAACTGGCTGCGGGCTTTGGAACCGGAGCGCAGGCTCTTCGATATAGCGATCGAAACCTAGTCACCGAGCACAGGGAATAGTTGAAGTGTTTAAGCTTCTTAATGGGCATCATGCGAAGAGAGCTTGGGAATGAGATGCATTTCGCTCAAAAATCGCTTTTATTCCAGCAAATTTAGCTTGGGAAGATTTCGGAGGAACAGGTGGAGCAACTTTCTTAAGCTTTACTATTTTTTCTAACTCATTCTGCGACGGTAACTGATAACTCTTCCCCTTTTTGCAAAGTGAATTTCTGCTTTTCGTTGTTATTTAAATCGTGAAATATTTTTCAATTTGCACGAAATACAAGAGAGGGAGAAAAGAAACTGTACCAGGAGAGAACGGCCCAGTCGGCCAAAAAGAAGTCCCACTACCTAGAATAATTGAAGAAGTTAGCCCAGCTATATAGAAGCCTAAGAACAACAAGGCTCTGATGACTTACCTGCGGAGCTGTTTAAATACAGAGGTGATGTTTTGGGGGGGTGCATGCACCAAATCATTAACGAAGTGTGGGTGACAGAAAGCATGGCCGAAGACTGGAAAATCAGTTCCATATGCCCCATCTTCAAGAAAGGCGATCCTATGTCTTGCAAGAACTATCGAGGCATATCCCTGTTAAATGTCGCATACAAGATTCTGTTAAACGTACTGTGTGAACGTCTGAGGCCGTTCTGCGACACACATATCGGCACCTTCCAGTGTGGCTTCCGGCCCGGCAGATCGACCATAGACCAGATCTTCACACTAATGCAAATTCTGGAAAAGACCAATGAATTTCAAGTCGAGACACACCATCTTTTCATCGATTCTAAGGCCGGATATGACAGCATTTATCGTCAGGAGCTCTACCTGGCGACGGCCGAATTCAAAATCCCACCAAAACTGATCAAACTGTGCCGTGTAGCATTAACAAAACACACGGAGCAACGTGCAGTTTGGGAACATCACCTCGGAACTGTTCCAAATATGCACTGATGCATTGTCATGTGCATTCTTCAATCTTGTTCTGGAGATGCAGGGCAAAGGTCATTTGCAGATGAAGTGCAGGGCAAAGGTCAACATGGAAGACATCAGATTCTCAAATCACTGATCAGACTATAAAGAGATAGTCAACTCGGCACACAAATTCTCTTTTTTCCCCCAAGCTTCTACTGACTGGGGACTGTGTTTTGCCTAGCACACTACAACATTCTCAGCTGGCGAGTGTTTCACACAGACATGAAATCAAAGGCAAATCCCATAGCAGATCCCACTACGTTCTGTTTCGTTCCCTGTGTGTGTTTTTGCTTGTTTTAGCGGGCAGTGGTTTGCACAGTTATCTCTTTATGCTCTGATCAGTGACACATACAGGGGTACGCGGACGATATCGACATCATCGCCCGCTGCAGTCGTGCCGTGATAGAGGCTTTTACTGTGATTGTAGAGCAAGCGAGTTTGAAGACTAAGGACATGGCATTAACAAACGAAGAAACATCCGTCCGCCGCCTGGCACGAAACGTCACAGTTGGTAGCAGCAACTTCAAGGTAGTTTAGTAGTTTAGGAGTTCACCTACCTTGGAGCTAACACCAACTTCGCAAACGACACCTTATTAGAAATTTTGTCAAAGAATAACCCTAGGAAATCGCTGCTATTTCAGTTTGGCAAAACAAATGGGTTCAAAACTCCTCACGCGAAAGACAAAGTGTAAGCTCTCCTTATTCTGCCAGTTCTGCTGTATGGCGCCGGCCGAGTGCTGGACGATAAGCAGAGAAGGAGAAATTATAAGGAGAAATTATTACAACGCGCCAGCCAAGAGGGCCTTCAAGTTCAAGCCCCCAGGCTCGAGACGACCATGAAGACCGAGGATGCCAGAGCGCTCGGTCTGCAAAATTGGAAGCAGCGTGCACAGAGGATTGAAGGGTCCCTCCATGGGTCGGGAGCCCTATAAGTAAGCAAGTAAGTAAGAGGAGTTTTGAATCCACTTGTTTTTCGAGGCAACTTGTTCCTCTCTTATAACTTGACTTTATTTACCTGGCCGAACTTCGAGGGCCAGTTCTTAGTTTCCACCCTATGTCAGCAGGCCTGGTGCACCAAAGTCAGTTACTCACTTTGGGGATGTTGCAGCTGCCGTTGGAACACTCTGAAATATCTTTAATGACATTAGCCCAAAAAATCTAATGTGAGTTTCGTTTTGAGTCAAAAACAATTTGAAATGGGTATGGGTATGTCAAAACCGACATACCCATACCCATTTCAAATTCATCTTAATTTGAAAACGTTTCTTCGGTGGCAAAAATGAGGGGAAATTAAGGAGAAAACTGACATTTCTCGAATCTAAAATCGCAGTCGCATAGTCGAGGTAGCTCATATTTTTGTGATCACTTTAGTGCTTGTTTTCGTTTGGTTTATCCTAACCTGATGTGTCAGAATTACTATGGTGAGGGGAAGCGCCAGTGTGGTGGCCACCGTTCAACCTCAGCTTTATTTTGAGAAATAAATTTTGGGTTAGGTTAGGATAAACCAAATGAAAACAGGCACTCACGCAGACGGAATAATTTGTTTGATCATATTGCCTGTCAAAAAATGTGAAAATCGCAGATCACATTCGATGATTCCACCCGTGATCTCAAAATCTGTAATTTCCCTGATTCTCCCAAATGTCACTTGTCATAGAAAAAAAAGGTAAAGGAGTTCTAGTTGCTCCAGTCAATGTGATTTTGTGACAGTCAATGTGATCAAACAAAATAATCTGTCTGTATATGGTGATCACTAAAATACTGTTCCGAATCGTTGCTTTGTTTAGGCTTGTGATGTAAGTAATATGCATGCAGAAAGTCAGCTTAAGTGTAGGCAAGAAAATCAACTAACCAGAAAGTTTGAAAAAAGGGCGCCAACTAATTTTGACAGTGATTGATCGAGAGCTGTCACGAGAAAATTGTGATGATATGGCCTTTTCGGTTGGCGATCCCGGATCGGGACGGTTTTCCCCGGATTGGGGCTTCTCTCCGAACAGCCAAACACGCTTTTCTTGATTTTGAAGTTTGTCTATCGTTGTATTTGTGATGCAAAAGATATTCCACAGGGGACAAATGACATTCATCCAGCTTGACATTGATACATGTATAATTGTGTGCGTACTTCTGATTTTGATTTTGGATCTAAAACCAGAAGAAAATTTCTCTTCTATCCAGAGGAGGAACTGTCAAACGATTCCAAGAAAAGAGTTTCAGCTCCCTGACGACCAACCGAAAAGGCCAATAGTTAACGCAGATTTTTGTGATTTGTGACATCACTTATCGCAGCTCACCTTAACCTATTCAACGGGGGTTAACGTCAGTCATAAATTACTGAATAACTAAATACTCAACTTGTGGCATGTAAAAGCTTTGCCCACAAGCTGAAAATGATGAATTTAACCAAACTTTGACATTTGTTTGGAAATGTGAGTAAATTCGTCAATTCGTGTGTCGCATGTGATTCTGTTTTGGTGCTTTTACATCAGCTGATCGCTTAAGGTGAATTGTTGTTGGAACTTCTCACACGTTTTCACTGACACGGAAGTTTAAAGCCTTATCAAAGCTTCGAAGGCCTTATAAAAAACGTAAACAAATGGATGTTAGAGGGCAAGAGGGACGCAAGTTGAATATCTAGTTATTTTGTAGTTTATGCCTTAGTTAAACTCCGAATCTCAGATGATCACGCATTGAAAAACTGTCCCTTAGTGCAAAAGCTCTTGAAGGCTTTAGAAACACATTCAAGGAGGAATCAACCCATTGATTGTAAAAAAGAAAAAAGGAGCTTTCATGAGCACAATTAATATGTGTTTTAATTCTTTTGACGAAACGGTTATTTTTGTAACCAGTAGGGTTATTTGTAGGGTACCAGTATCTACAAGAAATTGGGCATATCGAGATCTTCACGTCTTTTGCAGACTTGGAAAAGACCCCCTTTAGGGTCCCTCCCCTTAAGTGACGTGCATATTTTTTTCCAATTTCTATACAATGACTTTTCGATTTTAGAACGTAAGTTAACAACTTAAAGAGGTCTGCCCAAGAACGAGGGTAGAGTACTAAAAGTTCGTTACAGAAATAACCTTTGGTGTATTTTTTCCTACTGTTTTGAATATTTATTAAATAAATTACCCGAAACTTTTTGTTGTTTTTAGCTTGTTACGAGAAATCGGGCTGGATGTGATTGAGCTACCCCCCGATGACAGTTTACCGGAGAGTGTGTTTGTTGAGAACACAGCTGTCATATGCAACGGCGTTGCGTTGATAGGAAAGTCGAAAAATCCAATACGCCAACGTGAGGTATGGTTTCGTAGTTTATAGTTTGATGAATCAAATAAAAGGTTTTCCTGTTTCTTATTCTCTCAGGCAGACAGTATGAAAATCATTCTAAAAAAGGAACTTGATATACCTGTAGTGGAAATGCCATATCCCAATGCGTTATTAGATGGTGGTGATGTTCTGTTCACTGGTATGTAACCTTATTTTTCAGTGCTATTCAAATCTAAGGTTTTTTTTTATTTCAGGAAGAGAGTTCTTTGTTGGACTTTCTGAGCGAACAAACGAAGAAGGAGCTAGAGCTGTAGCGACCACCTTTCCTGAATATCCTTGTACTCCAATTAAGGTATCTTCATAAAACCAACCTTCTTTTGTTTTGGACTGTATTTGAACTTTTTACAGATTACCGGAAATAAACCGTTAAAATATTATATAAGTTTAGCTGGCACCGATGTACTGTGTGTTACGACTTCGGATAATTCTCAGCAAATTTTAAAACGAATGGAACGAGAAGCCAGTTTCGCTTATCAAACTCTAACACTTCCAGAAGAGCAGGCCGCCAACATGTTGTTCATTAATGGAACACTGATACACCGATCTCCTGGGGAAATACCGCAATCGCACAAAGTAAGTTCATTTCTAATAAAAATGCATTTTTAAGGAGATTTTCTAAACGCCCTTGAGATAGTTTTTTTTTACTCTGTTATTTTCATAACAATTTTTCATTTTTTCAGATAATTAAGGAAAAAGTTGACATTCCAAGTCGTAACGTCGATATAAGTGAATTTAGTAAATTTTCCAGTGGCTTGACGTCGTGTTGTCTTCTTTTACGTAGATGGAAGTCTATACGCAATCTTTAACTGAAAGACTTTGTTCTTGTCTAACTCCTCCGCACGCACATATAATAGTAAATGTCTTCTGTTTATTTTTATTTATTTTTTAGCGTTTCTTGTAAGATTTATTAACTAAACGAATTATACTCTCAAAATATACACGTTATATGAAATGGTTTCTTGTTATTGGGGCAAAGCATTTCGACATTTTTAAAGGAATTCAAGCAGTCGGATGAAAATGGTCAGAAAAAAAAAACGGCGCACGGGTATCAAGGATCTCTTCAACCCTGTTGAGGGCTACAAGATGTGCAAAGCTGGGCGAAAAAAATTAAATAGGTAAGCTTTGTCTATACTCGTAGTGTCAACAAAAGGGTCCGCCAAATAACTATTTTTTTTGAAAATGCTATAAAAAAACTACTGAATAATTTCTCAAATTCCTTCTTTTATTTGAAAGAACAATCCTTGTGGTTAGTAATGGAAAATAATTTCATTCAAATGGCCGCCGCGGCTGGCCATGCAGCAGCCTACACGATCGGTCCAATTTTTAAGCACATTATCGATTGTGTGCAGCTGTATTTCACCAATGGCTTCACGAATATTGTCCTTTTAAGCGTCAATTGTCTCTGGCTTATCGGCGTAACACTTATATTTTACGGCACCCCACAAATAATAGTCCAACAATTATTTGTAGTCCCCACAAATAGTGTCAAATCGCAGCTCCTAGGTGGTCAAACGACTTCAGCTCTGCGGCTGATAATGCGATCTTCAAAAACAGGGCGCAAAACATCGAGTCAAGCTTCGGCTGTATGGCAAGTAGCGCCGTCCTGTTGAAACCAAATGTTGGCAATATTCAATATTCTCTTCAATTTTTGTGCACAAAAATTCGATCAACATGGCCCGATAACGATCGCCATTGACTGTAACGGCCACTCCTTGTTCATTTTCGAAGAAAAATGGCTCAATTATGCCTCTGGACCAAAATCCGCATCAAAAAAGTGACTCGTTTTGGGTATATCGGCCTTCCAATGTATGCGTGCGGGTTTTATGTGCCCCAAATGCGACAATTTTGCTTGTTAACATACCCACCAAGATCAAAATGAGTTTCGCCTGAAAAGATGATTTTTTTCCGTATGCAATTTTCGCACACATTCTGCGACATTGCCATGATTTTCAAAGTAATGTCGCAATATTTCCCAGCGTTGTTCAAGCGTAAAGACTTTCGAAAAGGCAATGGATGTTGCGTACAAAGTCTCATGCCCAGTTAAACGCAGCAAAAAACACTCTCCCATGGTGGAACAAAGATTTCTCCAATCTCAGGAATATGACCAGAGCTATTTGCCACAAATACAACTTCTGGTAACCTTATAAGGACTGTCTCAGTCTTTATAAGAAAGCCATAAAGACATCCAAGAAGGAGGCCTGGATGGATTACTGCCATTCAATAGAAAACCCTTAAGGACTCCGCTAGGCTTAGCAAGATTCTGTCCAATGAACACTCCAACCCAACCCCTCCTTTCTAAGAACATCAGATGGAGGATGGACAAAATCGTCAGCGGAGACCCTCGAACTCCTATTAAACACCCACTTTCCTGGTTGTAGTGATAATAGTGTGAAGCCTGCGAGGTCTCGTGCGCAAGGTACAACCTGCACAACACAACAATACTTTTTCTACATAAAGTTTCCGAGGAAAAGATTTCCTGGGCCATTAACAGCTTCTCACCGTTTAAGTCTCCAGGCCGTGATGGAATACTGTCTGTAATGCTACAAAGGACGCAAGACTTAACAATACCTTGGCTGGTGTCAATCTTTCGAAGCTGTCTAAAACTAAAACACGACCTCCACTCTTGGAGACGTGCTAGAGTGGTGTTTATATCAAAGGAAGGCAAACGCGGTCATGAATCCGCGAAGGACTTCACACCGATTAGTCTAACCTCCTTTGTTCTTAAAACCCTAGAGCGTCTCCTAGATATCCATAAGCGAAGCTTTCTAGAAGAATTATCGCTATCCAAATCACAATGCCTACCTTAAGGGCAGATCCACGGAAACGGCTCTTCACGAGGTAGTGCGGACAATTGACAGGTCCATACACTATAAAGAATACACCTTAGGCTCCTTCTTAGACATTGAGGGAGCTTTCAACAACGTTCACACTGATGCTGTTCTTGAATCTATGATAGAGCTGGGTATTGAGGAATCTATTAGGCAATGGATAACCTCTGCTCGGAACAAGAATTATCCAGGCAACGCTAGGTAAGAGTCACTCAACCAAACTTTCCCATAGAGGAACGCCACAGGGTGGTGTCATCTCTCCCCTACTGTGGCTAATGGTTATGAACAAAATTCTCGTAAAATTAGACGGGGAACGAGTCAAGGTTGTCGCGTATGCGGATGATCTGGTGATACTAGTCTCAGGGTAGTTTTCTTCTGTAATTAGTGAAATTTATGGGTTTAGCAGTCAATGAGGGCAAAATTAAGTATATGCTGTCATCAAGAAAAGACACCCAACACCGACGTCTTGGACAAAACATCACCATCGACAGCTATAACTTTGAGGTAGTTAGGGACTTTGTCTACCTGGGTTCCGCTATCAATTCAGACAATGACACCAGCGCTGAAATCAAACGAAGGATAACTCTTGCCAATCGCTGTTTCTTTGGGCTAAGAAGGCAATTGAGTAGCAAAGCCCTCTGTCGAGCAACTAAAGTGTCCATGTATAAGACCCTCATCATCCCAGTCCTGCTTTGCGGTACAGAAGCATGGACCCTGTCAAAGGCGGATGAAAACACTTTAGGCTGCTTCGAGAGGAAAATTCTTCGGACGATTTACGGTCCCATCTGCATAGACGGAGAGTGGAGGAGGAGATATAACATCGAATTGTACGGGCTGTACAGCGATACCGACCTAGCCAAAAGAGTCAAAACACAACGTCTACGATGGCTGGGTCATCTAGAGCCGATGGACACCAACACCCCGGCCCGAAAAATCTTCGAATCCACATCGCAGGGACGGCGCGGTAGAGGAGCACCGAGACTCAGGTGGCGCACACAAGTGGAAGGGGACCAACTTCGCGTTCGAAACTGGAGACGGCTAGCTAGAGACAGAGCTGGCTGGCGAAGCTTGTTGGCTGAGGCCCAGGTCCACCCCGGACTGTAGCGCCACCTTAAGTAAGTAATTAGTGAAATTATGGGCGCTGCTCTAGACAAGGTAAGCACCTGGGCTGCAGGATGTAGGTAGCTTCGGCGTTAACCCGAGCAAAACTGAACTGTTTCTGTTCACTACTACAACCAAAGTATCCGATTTCACCCTCCCTCGTCTAAATGGTAAACCTCTCACGCTATCTTCCGACGCTAAGACCCTGAGTATCATGCTCGATCCTAAGCTTGGAATCCTAAAACTGGAAACACAACATCGAACACATGAATTACAGAATTTTTGGTTGAAGAGGGGACTTCAACCAAAAATGATCTCTAGCGTCCAATTCTCACCTACGGATCACTTGTTTGGTGGCCTGCGTTGAGTAAAGGTTATAACATCACGCAACTCACAAGAATGCAAAGAACGGCCAGCGTAGGCACCACGGGTGCACTTGGGCCTGCCCCAACGGACGCCCTTACTGTATACTCCTGGATCTACACATAAAAGATACCGCACTATGCAGTTAGACTCGGGGAATCTGGGTGTTGGACTGAAAGGTCGTACGGGCACAGCAACGCATCCTGGACTCGTTACCAAATGGCTTGGTTCCGTCCCCAACTGACTACACCACACCCAAATTAAATTTCAAGAAAGGCTTCCACGTAGAATTTCCTTCCAGGGTTGAATGGAAGAGGGACGAAGTAGCTAGGAACTTCGACACTGCCATATACACCGACGGATCTAAGATGAACTGTGGTGTGGGGGCCGGTGTCTAATCGAAATCACCGCAAATATCAATATCATATCGCTTGCCGGATTTTGCCAGCGTGTTTCAGGCGAAATTACTGGCCATCCGAGAGGCCTGCACGCAACTTCAGCCTGACACTACGCACAAATAAAACATTGCCATCTTTATAGACAGTCAAGCTGCCATCAAGGTTATTGATTCAGCCACCATATCCTTTAAACTGGTACAGGAGTGTCGTCACGATTTCAGGGTCACACTCTTGTGGGTTCCAGGGCATAATGACATTAAAGGTAACGAAGGTGCAGTTGAGCTGGCCAGACAGGTCTCAGCTCTACACGCCTCACTCGCGACAAGGGTCCACATTCCGCTAGGAACAGTTAAGGAGCGAATACACTCATATTTCCTGGAAAAGGCCATATCCCAATGGAGGGGGCTGAATAATTGCGCCATATCTAGGCAGACATGCCCTAAATACATATAATAAAAATAGAACCAAAGACCTACTCAACAGAACCCGCCCTGACATCGCCAGAATTACAGCGGTAATAACGGGGCATTGGCCAATTGAAGACCATGCGGCCAAACTGGGTATCCCATACAACCCTCACTGAGAAAGAAACTCTCTCACACTTCCTCTGCAATGTCTGGCTCTAGCAAAAGCCAGACTGCTTGCACTGAACCAACCTTTCTTGGTTGACCTTAGTGATATTTCGAGTAAACGGATACAAGCGCTTATCCAGTTTCCCAACTCCTGGTTGGATATAGGCTCCGACTCCGATCACACAACAATCTCAACCACCATCACAAACCAGGTTACACGAGTTGTGGTATCAAAAAGGCACATCAAGTGCTACTTGGCGGTTCAGGAGAGAACTCTCCTGAACCGCCACTTCTACCTACCTACCTGTTCAGGCGTATAACCAACCATATTCGTTCAGCGGAAGGATAAAACTAATTATCTGTCAAATCAGACATGAGCTTAGTGTTACCATTCACGAAATAAGCACTAGTTGAAAAAAAACGTTAGATGGCGGACCCATCTAAGGGATGAAAACGAATGAGAAATGAGCTGCTGATCTGATCCTTTAAAGTGAAACAAGCTACGTGTAGATCAGAGGGATATGATGAGACACTCAATATAGGGGGTAAAATAAGTCTTAACAAAGATAATTCTTGTTGGTTTGTGCAAGAGTATTGACGATTCTGTTGTGTAACAATAGGTAATTGGATCAATTAAGCTGGAGAAATCTTTTAAACCAGGTATCAAGCAACTCGTTGAGGCTAAATTTCCCTAAACTAAATTTTATGGTAACCCTGTTATCAAAATTATTTGAAAAACCATAGCTTTAGGCTCGGATCGCATTAGCTTGATGCGATCCGAGCCTAAATCGTCAAGATATGCTGTGCAAAGCATATCTTACTGTTCACCTAGGAAGCTTAGAGCAGCAAGTCTTAGCGATAC
The DNA here is from genome assembly GCA_947623515.1 of Neoascia interrupta. NCBI lineage: Eukaryota > Metazoa > Arthropoda > Insecta > Diptera > Syrphidae > Neoascia > Neoascia interrupta. The sequence goes on from OX392463.1 coordinate 51,300,789, forward strand.
TGTTTGAAAAACTATAATTTCGTTTTTGACTTTTTTGTTTGTGGATAGATCGTGGCCTATCTGCATATTTGATATCGATTATTGGGAACTTAAGAAAACGCGTTCTTTACCCATACCAACAGAAATATCTTCGCTACTTACCACATACACTTTATTTAGAACTTAAATTTTATAAGGAATATAGTATAGTACTTCTTTTATTTGCGTTCAAATAAAATCGATGTCTTTTTTAAATTTCCAGATATTTATTTTTAAGGCTGGGTGTCTTAGGTTAAGCTTCTGGCTCCTCTGAGGGGGCTTGGATACTTTAAAAGCCAGCTGGATTCGGTAAACGCCATCAGATGGTAAAATGGTAGCACTCGTACCTATACTATTTTTAATTCGATAAACTTTAACCCACGGCCTTGGGGGGGTAAAATGAGAAAAAACTAGTGGGAAAGTGCAACAGTGCGTAAAGAAAAGCTTCATACCATCTACGACGGATTGCAAAATACCCGACCATAATAAAAAAAAACTTCCACGCCTCCAAAAAGTGGGCGGGATATAAAAATTTAACTGTTGTATGCTTTATGCTAGGTGGTTCCATATATTTCGGCCTAAAACTCCGTCTTTTTAACTAAAAAAAATCACTTTGTTAACGCCACACCCACAAAAGTAGGCGGAGGCACATACAACATATTCATAAAAGTTAGAGAATGCTAATATCTACAACTTGTCATATAATTTTTAGTCAAATTTTTTATATATTTATTAAAAAACAGTCATTTTAAGCTAAAGTCCCTTAAAAAGTGTGCGTAGTCAATGAAAAGGCTAAAATTTTTTGACTACTTCAAAGACAATTACAAGGCAATGTTACATACCAAAAATGAATGCGCCATTTTTGGTATGTAACATTCATTTTTGACGAAGACGGAAAGACGAAGAGGTGTCAATCTGAAGGAAGGGAGGAAACGGAGACACTCGAAACTAATATAAACCACTCCGGACTAACCCTACTCTAATCCTTAGCTTAGCTTAACCTCTTACCTAAACTAGACTATTCGGAAAACTGCGCTGCGAAAACTGTTTCCAAGGTTCCTCCGGCTTGTATTCAAGACTGCCTGGTGTTGACGGCAGATTCTGGGATGACCCAATTTAGTGCAGAGCACATCCAAATGTCACTTTGAAGCGGCAGGTTGTAAAAGACATTAGCCTCAAATAGTCCTATTGTCTTACCACCGAAAGAAGGCGGTCTCTCTGACCTTCTTACTCGCCCATCGACGGCTCAATCGTACAAACTTCGGTCCTTTCGCCTTTTAATTGCCAGCTGCACTGTCAGAAATTCTTGCAGAAATTCTTCGGACCAATTAAGGCTGGTTTTTTACTGCTGAGTTAACCCTTGCTTTAACGAATCTAAGGTTAACCCAGCGAAAAATGTTTCAGTGCTGAGTTTACTCCCTCAGTAAAGTTGTGAAAATCTTCGACTCTCGAAATTATTGACTTTCCCAGCTCTCACTTCACAGCAGGAAAAGAAGTTCGAGTCATTTTCAGATGTCATTTTTTACAGAAACACAAAGCCACTGCGGCACTGCCATTTCAAGCAGAAAAAACTTTCAAAGAATTTCTTATCATTTGTTTACGTTTTTTATAAAGTCTTCAAAGCTTTGAAAAAGTTTTAAATTTCCGTTTCGATCATAAATCACTGAATAACTAGATATTCAACTTACGTCCCTCTTACTCTCCCGTCCCTCTTACTCTCCCGTCCCTCTTAATCATCCATTTGTTTACATTTTTTATAAAGTCTTCAAAGCTTTTATTGAGCTTAAATTTTCCGTGTCAGTGAATACGTGTAAGAAGATACAACAATAACTACCTTACGCGAGCAGCTGATGTAAAAGCTCCAAAACGAAATTGCATGGAAATGACGAATTGATGAATTTACTCACATGTTTAAGCAAATGTCGGCGGATGGGTGAATTCCTCAATTTCAGCTTGTGGGCAAAGTCCGAAGTTGATTATCTAGTTATTCAGTAATTTATGTACACGGTGTACAGGAATATTCTAATGGCGTGTTCTTTTCAACACCGAATCGTGAAACTGGTGCGGAATACAGAAAAAATATGCTCTTTTCTCATACACCTGAACGGAATTGTGCTCAGGTTAATGTTCTTTTGAGCTCCGAATTAGAATTTTCGCCACCGTTGTATTTGACGGTGGAGGCTGGGTGTAGCTTTGATTGTGTATGTGAAGTGACGTTTCGACCCAATTTCCATTCGTAATTTTTTACACGAATTTTTTACGCGACTGAAATTGTATGAAAAGGATAAAAAGTTACTATATATCTCATCCTCAAAGCTATCAAAATTCATCTTAAATATCTCTAGTATTCATCTCAACAAAATAACGCTACGAAATGAAAAAAGAGTAGGCAAAATGAAGTCGAAGCAATTTGACACTTAACGTGATGACTCTACCGGTGCAGTATTTGTCGTTCTGTACACAATGAAACCGAGTGTACACGGCGATGGAATTGTTGCGAACACCGAGTATTATTTGACAGCTCAGTGTGACAGTTCGGTGTTCAAAAGAATACGCCATAAGAGTTACATATGAAAAAGTTGCTCAAATATGGGGGCGGGATTCTGCAATGATATTGAAAAATGTATTTCGTTTTTAACTTTGTTGTTTGTATAAGTAAGGCTCAATTTGGAGAGTCCTTGGTGTCTCGTTCATAGGCTTCTAAAAAGAACTTCTGCACAATTCCTGAAATCAAATGCCAAAAAAAAAACAAATCCGTCCAATTTTTTAAATTTATTTTGTTTTCTTGTTTTTTTTTTATATAAGAATAATAATTGTTTTTTTGTTGTTTTTTTTACAAAGCGTTTTAATTATAATAATTAATAATAATAACTAATTTTTCTATAAATTTCATTCTTTGGGGAGGGCCAAGAAAATTAACAGTAAATTTGTTTCTTTTTCTATTTAAGAATTAACTAACGACTCTATAGCACATCGTTTTTCACTATGTTTTTTTTTTTTAATGTAATAAATTGTATTTAATATTCTAATTTTTGCAAATGTAGGCACCCTAAATATTAAAGCTTTTCGCAAACACGTTTTCTTCTTTTTATATATTTTTATTTTCATTTTTTTTTATATAAATTAGAAGATGTTTTGTTTTTTTTAAATTTACTTTTTTTAATTGGTTGTTGTTAATGTTGACCCTTATTTTGTATAATCTAATATTTGTTCAATGTTTATTTCTTTGTTCTGTTTATTCTTTGCCATCTGCTACATTTTTATTCATTTTTGTGTTCTAAGACTTAGTCTGCTATAAATTGGTCTTTGTTCATCGAACTATATTTTCATTTTTTTAGTAATTTTTACTTTATTTTCGTTAAATTTAATTTTGTCTTTTTTTTATTATATGGTGTGAGTGTGTGTTTGTCTGAATATAAATGTAGTTATTTTATTTTAGTGGTGGAGTTAATATTTTATAATGTTGTTGTTGTTGTTGTTGTCTATTTTGGATTCGTTAAAATGCGATATTAATGTGTTTCGTCAACAAACTACGTTTACTCTATTTTCTTGTTCGTCAACGGACTTTAAAGCTTTTTTTTATTTGGTTTGGTTAAAGATAAGATACGGTTGTGTTGGGGTTTTTTTTATGTGTGGTTAAAGTGATATAAACTATTCGAGTACTGATGCAGTTTTCCATTTGTATGAAATAATGATTAAATGTAGGTTGTAGGTAGGGTAGGTATACCATAAAGCTATATTTGGCTTTTGTTTTGGAATATATTGGTTCATTGTTTGTTAAGTTGTTTTTTTTTCTTCTTTTGAAACCATCCAAAAAATAATTGAAAAAAAGTATATCCTTTTAGGATTTTATATAAAAATCAATAATTAGAATTTTGTAACAGAGTATTTTTTTTGTATGTAGTAGATGTCCGAGGAAACCTAATTTTTGGTTGAAGCTTTTGTTTTCAATGAAATATTTATAATCTGTCTTTTGTAGATTTTTCTTTTTGTATATAATTTTATAACAATTTTCTAGATAGTGATGTAAACACAACTACATTAGAGTCTATTTCTTTGTTTATTATACAAATTTATTGTAAATTAGTACAAGTACAGTTTGTATTGTATTCTGGAAACAGTTAACGAAATAAAAATATTTGTCAGTAAGTAAGAGCTCCGGGCATTTGAAATTGTAATCCAATAAAGCTTTCGATTTTGACAGTCTTATATGTAAATATATTTTTTTTTTTTTTAACTTCTGTTTAAGAGAATATATAAATATTCAAATTACTTACTTACTTGTGGCAATTACATTTTTAATGGGAAAAATTTTAAATATTTAAAAGAGCTGATATACATAATATTTTTTTTTTGTTAAGTTAATAAAAATGAATTAGATTAGGCAAATGAAAAACCGCATAAGCTCGACTTATAACATCAGGAGAGTTTTTTTTTTACTTATAAATGTTGTTATTAAGTTTTATTTTTTAGGGCTAAAGCATCGAGATACACTGGTTGTCAGCTACCTAAGATTATTGGATATGAAAAGAAAAAATAAAGACAGAAAACGAATAAACTTAAGATTGCAATTGAAAGTGGTTTAAAGCTTAAAAATTTAAACTGAAGAATAAAATAATGGTTAATGGTGTGCTAAGTTTGGTTTTCTAATTTTTTTTTTCGATGATTAAGAAAAGGACTTAGTTTAAGAACGCAAATATAAAGGTCGATTGACTTTATTAAGCGGTCGTGATTTTTCAAACTTATAAGTTCTTATAATAACAGCTCCCTTAATTGTATGCCTTTGAGTTGATCAAGTCAGTAGCCAGGAGGTGCGCTGACGTTTTTTCAACGTCGAATAAGACCTGAGTTTAACGCAGCTTGATTAAAATGTATCAACAGTAATTATATTTCCCAGCGTAGGGATCATCAAATTGTTTTTTAAAGTAAAGGTTCCAATTTTATTATATTAAATTCTTTAGGCTTAGTCGGAATTTAATTGCGTAAAAACGGGAATTCGCATAATCTTGCACTGAAAAATGGACCCAAGGGTTCAGTTTTCAACTCATGACTTCAGGTAGACCAAGAAGATTAGACAACCACACGTAAAAGCCTGACTTTCCTTAAAAAATGTCCCGTCTTTTCTAGGACCCGGTGAATGCAAGGAAGTAAAAAAAAAATATTTTATCAAAAAAAAGTTGCAGAGTATATAAAAAAACAACTTGAACTTTTACTTAGCCACTGATGTGACTGTTACAGCTTTATACTATGTCTCCACCGATAATTAAAAGAAGATTAGCGGGAGACGATTAAAATAAATCCCAAAGTGGCTCCATCGGACAAATATAGGATTAATTTGACACGAAAACTCTGTTTCTGTCATTTTGGCCCTCAAAAGAGAGTGGCGATGTCATTTCCAAGAAGTGAAAACGATTTCCTCATTAAAGGTCACAATAGAAAACGTACTTGTGACAGATTTTTCGTACAGGGACAGTTTCGGTTTCCTTTTTTGATTCTCAAACTGTTATAAAGGTACAGAAAATCCGCTTGTGTTTATTTTTAATCGCTTGCCGAGAGGATTTAAATTTGTATGGTAAATCGCGTGATTTGTAGAGAATTTAATAAAAATTTATGTTAATCGACGATTAGTGCTCGGTGGAGACATGGTATTAGTTTTGTCTGAGCTGAATCTCTGTATTTTTTTTTTCAGTGTATTTTATCTATGTCAAATACTTTTCCATATAGCCCTGCCTACCAGAAAAGGTAAGCTTTTATAGCCAAAAACGTCATCTAAGGGAATTAGTGATTAACTAGACTCAAAAGCAGAATTGTTGTCAGAATATCTTGTCTTCAATATTTTGTAGTGTATTTGCCTTGAATTATTAAAAAGGTTTGGTATACACAATAGCTCCTTTCACCAAAAAATAACCAAGGCCCACAAAAAACCCATATTTAGGAAGAAAATACTTGGTATTGTTAAAAATGTTTTGAACAAACATTTTTTTGCTTTTCCAAAGCAAGTGCCTACCTGAATAGTTTCATAAAAAATGGATTCGATTTGCCATAATCTGAGCGTAATGGAGCTTGAAATATTTCCAATGAGCGTCTTTTTGCTTCACCGAAACAGAAAATTATAACAGCAAGCCCCAAAATAGTTGTAAAAAATAAACTCGTTTACAATAAAAAAAAAAAACATTTTTGATAAAATAAAGATGGTCGCTTCCAACAAACACTGCTTTCCTTTTTGCTTAAACATAAACAATTGCTATTAACAGTTTGGTTTATTTTTGCCAATGTTTTCTGGTAAGCATTTCTGACAAGCAAAAGCCTTCATATTCTTGACGATTGGCTTCATAAATTTATTTGTGACAAACATATTTTCTAAATGTGTGGGTTTTTAAAGAATTCCATGGAATGGAAAAGTTTCTTGCTAACAAGTAACTCACGTTGATAGTATGAAGTGTTTTTGACATAATAGGGACATTCAACAACATAAAGCTACAGACTATTATGAATGTTTCAAAGAAGTAAGAAAAGGGAAGCAAGACTGGGCTTAGCCGCGGGATCAAGCCGCTTCTTGATGAAATGAAATGAAAATCTTCGATTTTGGTTCACTGCAGTCCACTTTCAGGTCGAATGCAGTGACTTGACAAAAATATATTCATTTTTAGTCGGTTAAAAACTAACCTAGAAATAATCTATAAAATTATTACATATTAATGGTCATTTGGTCTTAACCCAAGTTTAATAATCAATGTGCGTTTCGTGGGGCACATCCGGACAAGGATCAGCTTAAATTTAGCACAAAAAAAACTGAAAAAAATTATTCGGACTGTTTAAAAAAAAAATTTAAAAATAAATAAAAATTTCCCTTAGAATTTAGAAAATGACTATGTGGAAAATTCAACAAAAACCAATGACACGTTATGTGGAGAAACCCCACATTTCCGCGCGTCAGATGAACCCTACGAGAGTAAACTCGTTTTTCAAACAGTTTCTGAAAGTGCCATTAGCATGCCGCTAAAAGTTCTAGGTCTTTGTGTAATCCTTAGCTGCAGCAAGAGAGACTGCGATTTGATCTTGAAGAGATCGAGTTTGTACAGGATACACGGCTAGTAAAAACTCCATGGGGGTAATGAGGTTTATGAACGGCGACTTTGCGAATTGAAGCTCAACAAACAACGAGGGATTAGAAATAAATCCTCTCCTAAATCCCATTCACCCTATTCACAAACTTATGGCGTATTCTTTTCAACACCAAATCGTGAAACTGGTGTGGAATACCGTAAAAAATTGTTCTTTTCTCGTAGACCTGAAATTTCGCCACAGTCGTATTTGACGGTAGAGGTTGGGTGTAGCTTTGATTGTGTATGTGAAGTGACGTCTCGGCTCAATTTTCATTCGTGATCATTTACAACACGACTGAAATAGTATGAAATCGATAATAACTCAAACTTAGAGCAATCAAAATTCATTTTAAGTAAAAAGTACAAAAAACCAACGCCAACAAAATCACGCTGCGAAATGAAAAAAAAAACTAAACAAAATGAAGTCAAAGCAAGTTGACACTTAACGTGATGATTGCACCGGTGCAGTATTTGTCGTTCTTTAGTGTACACCAATGTATTCCGAGTGTACACCATGCTGGAATTGCTGGAACACCGAGTATAATTTGACAGCTCGGTGTGGCAGTTCGGTGTTCAAAAGAATACGCCATTAGTTTATGCACCTTTGTAACAGCTTGAGAATCAAAAAAAGGAAACTGAAACTTTCCCTGTACGACAGATCTTCACAAATACGTTTTTTATTGGGATCTTTACAACGAAATCTTTATTCGCTCCTGGAATATGACATCGCCACTCTTTTTTGAGACCCAAACTGAAAGGAAAGTATTAAATTTGTCTGGTGGAGCCACTTTGGGATTTCTTTTTAATCGTCTCCCGCTTATCCTTTTTTCTTTTTATTGACGGTGGAGGCATTGCGTTAGTTTAGGTTTTTAGTCAAAAAATGATGAAAAGCTTGAAGTTAGATATGAAACTTATGAAAATAAATATTTTTCATTTTTCTATTACTTAATCTAACTTTGAAAAACATGCTTTTACAAGATTAATAAGACACATTAATAAAATAATATTGTTGGCAACAAATATTCGAGTGTTTATCTAGTTTATTAAAGACATTGTAATGTGGCGACATACAGGAATCGCTGAATGCACCCATCGATTCACTTTGCGAACTCACCCGCTTAATTCACAAAACGAACACACCCAACTGTCATTCCAGACAGCTGACAGCAAACCGATATTCGAAGTTCGAATTTCGATATCGGAAAATTTCCCCTCCATGGAATTCAGCGGAAAAGTATTATTTTTAGTGACTGCAACTATTTTCTTCTGCTAAGACTAATTAGCCGTCTTAACAAAAACCTATTGGGGTAGAGGCTACTCTAATTTTTCTTTTAATATGAATCAAAGACCCCATAAACATTATTTACCATACTGCTAGCAACTAGTTAGTTGGCTGGTAATAATAGTTTAATATAGTAATAGCTTTTTTGGAAACTAAAGCTAGTTAACTTTAGAATGTCCCGGGAACAACAGGAGTCAAACAAAGCTGTTTATATTTAGTGGATTTGTAAAGCCTAGACACTAGACAAATATTTTAAATGCAGGGTTGTCAAAAATTTGAGTAACATTTTCTTTTCTCAAGTTAATTTTTCGGAGATGTCAGAAATATTTAATAAAATTTGTAATATAAAAAAATATTAATAAATAGAGTTGGCGCCAGGAATCAGGGCCAACTTTTCGCCCATGTATGCTTCACATACAGGAGGACATATAACTTTTTTTTGCCGAATCCGAACTGCCCTTTGCGAAGTTTTTGAGACAAATTTTACGTGTTAGCACCTCGTAGACGTGGCCCCCGGACGTGACCCTCACGTAAAAATTAATGAGTCTTTTTTCAGGTGGCAGAGATTCGCACCCCGACGTCCGGCGGTCGTAGTAAGCACACACACCTTTACTTTTAGGTAACTTAAACTCGGCCAGCGAAATTAAATTTAACACAATCGGAGAATGATTCAACAATAGAATCTATTGAGAGAATCTTGTAGAATCTATTAAGTTATTACAATGTAGTTTAAGGTGCACCTGCCCATACATGGAAGCTCTGTACTTTGTTGGCGTCTGTGAAAGTGAATCTTTCTTCTATATTTATTGTTTGGTCAGGCCAGATCAGATTTTGCTAAGAAAAAACCGACAAACTTTCGTTTTTTATAATAAAGTAACCTTTTCGAACCAGAAAGGATATCAAATTCTTTCGTGCTGAGTCAGTTCGACGATTTTTGTTATACTTTGTTAAAAATAGAATCCCAATCCCAGATCCCAAAATATAAAACTTAATTATAAAAGTTGGTAAATTGCGTAAACTGAAAAGGAATACTTCTTTTTCTCTTTCCAAAGAACTTAAGAAAAGATTTGAAAATAAAAGCAACCTAGCACTGGTGTCTAGGAATGGAACGATTTCGCTATGTTTATGCTATGGCTATCCACAAGCTTTTAAGCTAATTTTTAAGCCTTTTTGCTCAGTTGTTTAGTCATTGGTGCACTTTAAACGGCTTTACGAATCACGAAAACACTAGCTTAAGCCACCCCTGGCAAGACATTTACTGTGGACGCAAAACGCTCGAAATGTGGGTGTTGGAGCCATTCTGTTTCTGTCCAAGATGCAAAATACACGGTTGGAAAAAGCAAGTGGTCGCCTACTTTGACTAAGAGCTGTGCCGGCCGTGTATAGTGTGTAACAAGGCGGGAAATTCTACCTTTAAAACTGGTCAAAGAGCACTTTCCTTAGTACGCCTTTCCTTAGTTCCTTGCAATAGGCCACGGAGATCTTAATTGCTTGCTTCAATTGAAAAATCCTGAAGGGCAACCACTTTGAGGTGCATCGCAAAGGAAGAGTGCATTGCAAAGCACACGTGCTACCCCAAAGACCATGTGAACCCAATTGCAGTCATTGCTTGCGAATAGAAAAAAGGACGAACGTATTTTTGTTCAGAGAATCAGAGCTAAAATCAGAGCACTTAATGCACAAAAAGAAGATCCTGATCGAGCCAATCCTTGCATGGAAGGATTTTTTGGAAAGCCCGAACATATAGCTATCTCTGACAGATGTCCTACCTTATAGGCGCACTGGGCACCTAAGAGAGTCCTACTCTCTTCGAGCACATTTTTATAACGCTACCAATAAAATATGTGCTCGAAAACAAATTTACGGCGAGATGTCAATTGCCTACCTTCGTTTAAGAAAGTTGTCTTAAACTGCCTGCTGTTAAGTCATAGAAAATAAAAAACAAGCGATGGTAAAAAAAAGCAAGGAATTGTTCAACTTATCTTAACTAGCCAACTGTAACAGTACATCGAAGAGCGAAAGGGATCATTTATTTTTTTCAATTTTTAATATTTATTTTATAGCTCTGCTTTTTTTTATATATATTTTTTTTTTAGTTTTATTTACTTACGTTGTTTTGTTTAAGAGTATCTATTTAATTTTTTTAGTTTTTAAGTTTTATAGTCATTTACATTCCTAGTTAAATTTTGTTCTTTTATTATAACTAATTGTTTAATTAGGATGCTTATAAGGATAATTAAGTTTTCGTTTTTGAATAAACAGAGCTATAAAATTGAACAATAATGAATTATAATAATAATAATAATTAACAGATAAAAAAGCTAGGCTTCTTTATTTATTTATTCTTTTCTTCTTTTTAAAGTGCTTAAGTTGAGTTTTTTTTTTACATGTTTTATGTTATAAGTCTTTTTATTCTAAAAAGATGAAAACGTTCAAAATTCAATTAATTCATTTTTATCGCAGTTTCACACTTATAAAAATCGATCTCATTTTTTTTTTTTTTTTGGTTTCTTTGTTGTATAATACATTCTATACTAAAGTAAAATTAATTTTCATTTATTTAAAATTGTGGCGATTTGCCTCAGTTGACTTTTTTTTGTGTGTTTTTTTTTTCCAAAATGGCAACATACTCGGGTGAAATTGTTCATTTTTCTTAGTACAATCGTGAACTAGATAGTTCCTACAAGTCTTTCTATTCTTACTTCATTATCTCTTACCTAGGTAATTAAGTTTTATTAAAGCAGTTATGGTAAATAAATTTCGAGAATAATTGGGAACCATTTTTCTTTTGTTGCTAATTTTATATTAAGGTAAAAGTTGCCGTTTTAGAAAAATGTTTTAACTATAAGGTATAAATAAAGACTCACGGTATATATTACTAATAGTTAAACTAGACTAAAAATATTTTACACTATTCTGTTGTTGAAATAAAATAAATAAATATATATTTATAAACTTAAAAACTTATGAATTATATCAATTTATTTCCTACTTAATTAACTATGTATAAGAAGTGTTTACGAACTAAATGCTTTTAGCTTAATAATTAAATTTTATTTTTATTTCGAAAAGGCTTTGCAGTATGCCATTGTTGAAATAAAATTACTAGAACTATTATTGCACACACGCTCTCGTTTCCTAGTGAATTTATTCGCTGCGGATGTGGATGGGGTCGCAGATGACGATGGTTGTTCTTCGGCGTTGTAATCGGATTCGGCATCGCATTCGTCTCCAGTCGTTTGTAAAGTTATGGACGTGAACTCGTTTCCTTCTATTCAGCTACCAAACTTATTGGAAGATGTGTAATTATTAACTGTAGATCCATTCGATGACATATGAGTTTCAGGCACTAAATGTGGAGTTCTACTAGATATAGGTGGTAATATGGGACTGGTCGGCCAATGGTATGTAGCAGCATTATTGGATGAGGGAACGCTTCTATTGCACAAAGAAAGCAGTTAAAGATAAAGAAGATATAGAAAAGGAAGAGTTTTGGAGAGCTTATTTTAAGATTTGTTAGTTAAGAAAAACAAGAGCTCGGAAATACGCTGTTAATCGGGCAATAGCTGCTGTTGGTCGTTAAATTGCGAATGCATTAAGCTCAGACGATTAGTAGCCATCAAAATATAAACCGTGACTATGATGCACATATGTTAATGTAAAGTATTTGAAAGTGGGGTTAAATTTGGATAAAAAACCCAATAAAGTTGCTTACAACGTAGTCCAAAAAAAATCAAACGAAGAACTTTAAAAGCTTAAAAGGGTTTATTTGTTTTAAGAAAGGATCCTTAAAACAAATTAGTAATTTATCAGAAGAAACAACAGACATGTCTGATGGATATTTTAATTAAAGGACGACGCACAAGTTCGATCCTCATAGTGCTTATGAAAGATTTCACCCACCAACGAAGAAAAAAAAACTCTGCAGGAGCCTAGGATGAGATTAGATTCTGTAGAAGCCTAGATACGAGATTCCGCTTCTTAACTTTCGCTTTTTTATTTCCCTACAAACTTCTATCTTCTTCTCCTTTTAAAGCTTCATCAAAATTTAATCTCTTATTTAATTTTTTTTTTCTGAGGTCAACTTCGTTTCACTTGACCCACTGCCACTATGTTGGGCACTATGACGTCTGTCAATCTGCTGTCTAAAGATTTTTTTAACTTAGTTGAACTCAATGCCCCAGTTAAGTTGAACTATTTAGTAAACACCTTATATGGGCTGATTTATTTGCAGCTCAGACGAAAAGGCACAACTGTGACCCTCCGTCCATGAAGTCTCATCAAGGGTTAAGTTCTCGGGTTTAGTTATTATGCCAACATATAACGAACCCTTCAAACGGAAAGATAACGAAATTCGGGGGTGTGCATTCAATAAAAAAGTCTATTCGACAGATTTTTAGAAAACTGTGAATTAGCAATTCCCATCTCAGAAAACTTTTAGCATGGGCCTAGCAAAACGAAAATTTAAAATTCCAATATACTTTTAGAAAACTCTTATGGCGTATTCTTTTCAACACCGAATCGTGAAACTGGTGAAAAACTGAGAAAAAAATAGTCCTTTTCTCGTACACCTGAACGGAATCGTGTTTATGTAAATATTCTTTTGAACTCCGAATTAGTTCAGTGTTGACACCGAACTCGGATTTTCGCCACCGCCGTATTTGTGTATGTGATTGTGTATGTGAAGTGATGCTTCCACTCAATTTTCATTTGTTATTTCTTACAACGCGATTTTAATTGCATGAAATCGATAAAAAGTTACTTAAATATCACACACTCAAGCTAACAAAATTATTTTATGCTTAGTGTACAAAAAACCGACGCCAACAAAATCACACTACGAAATGCAAAAAAAGGATAAACAAAATGAAGTCAAAGCAATTTGTCACTTAACGTGATGACTGCACCGGTTCAGTAATTGTCGTTCTGTTCACAATAAAACCGAGTGTATACCACGCTGGAATTGCCGGGAACACCGACTATTATTTGACAGCTCAGTGTGGCAGTTAGGCGTTCAAAAGAATACGCCATTAGTTTCATACATATTAAAATCGGCAAATCGTCTGATGCAGTTCATGAATCGTTCACCCGTTGCAGCAGGGCTTGCTCAAATCTAGGTTTAAAAATTTAATTTGTCTGATAACGGTGTAAGAAAAAGCTCTCTTCTCACATTAAGCTCATTTTTATTCAGAAGAAGTTTTTTGTAGGGTAAAATTTATGACCCACATTTCCTACAACAAGACTAATCATAATTTTCTTTAACCGCTATTTTTTAAAACGGTCACGAAGTGAAGGCGTCTAATGGTCTTTCTATAGTTCCCGATTCTCCGCCCCCAAACTAGATCTGCAAGCAAGTTCTTTTGGCAGACTTTTTTCCATCTCAGAAAAAAGAAGTTGAATATAGTGTAACGGATTAACTCCAAGGACGGTACACTTCTTTCAAATGAGAGCGATGTCTTACTATTGAAAAAAGTGTATAGAAGTCACTGCTGCGAATAAATCGGCAAAAGTTGGCAAGCCTGCTGGATTCCCAGGCCACCTGGCAAAGCGGGAAAGTATCTAGCGATTAGGACTACAAGAGTTATAGTGCCCATTTAAAAAAGGAGACCTGAGAGTTTGCTCTAACTATAGACGTACCACGTACATATATCCCTCTTGAGACTTCCAGAAAAAGTATTCGCAAAGGTTTTGGAAATGCGTTTCATACATCGGCTTTGCAGGATCAAAACCAAAAAGTTTTTTCTCTTTAGATTCTTTTCAAAAATAACCTTATCCTGATAATCCGGCCTGCACGTGTTTTATAGATTTGTCGCTCGCGATACACTCTGCGAAGTTTTGCGGGACTATGCGCTGAGAGGGCCTTTTCTGAGCTATTCAGGGTATGTATGTCTATGGGAGCTGTAGAAAATATATATGAATAAATGTCGTCAAATCGCGTTGTGTGCGTTGGACTTCGCCAGAATGTGTTCGGTGTTCTGTTGCCACTGCTTTGCATAGAATTTAAGGACTGGATGGTGAAGCGCAGTCTTGGCGAAGCTGACATCAGTATAATCCATCAGGGTTTTTCAGATGATTTAGCTATCCTAGCATTGTCTGAGAAGTAATTTAAGCGAGCAATGGATGCGGCAGTTTGTGGTGATGCTCAAATAAAGGTAAACGTGAAATCGGAAGTGATGGTTGTTTCCTGCAGGATCAGTCGAGATATGGAGCAAGAGTAAAGGAACTGCACTGGCCGGTCATCAGGAAAGCTGAGCACCAAGCTAAATTAAAAGCAAAGATCCAATTTTTTAACTCAGTGTTGAAATAATGAACTTTGGGTTATGACTGAAAGAATTTGATAGCGGGTTAGGTTAGGTTAGGTTGGAAGGGTTGTTTGCATTAGGTGCAAGTTCACTCGGAGGCCAAATTGACCCATTGTGATTACCCTTGTAGGATAGACAAACATGGTTGTTAGACATATGTCTAATTAACTGAACCAGCCTGTTCTCTTAATAAATCTCTTTATGTCTATTAGTGATATTCCTGCCAGGTCGTCTAGGCCATCAAAGAACCTGACTCCTAAGAAGGTTAGTTGTCGTTCTTGGAGAGCTGGACAGAGAAAGTGTTCTATAGACTCTATTTCTTCTTCATCTCTACAGCTTCTACAGAAGTCGTTTGCAAAGATTCCCATTCGTGCAGCCATGACACCAATGGTGCAGTGACCTGTGACTACGCCAACGAGTGTTCTTATGAAGTTGCTACTAAGAGATAGAAGGGTCGTTGTCCTTTTTAGGTCAAGCACTGGCCATAAGCAGTGAGTTATGATACAATCCTTAGACTGTTGCCATCGTTCAACGGCTAGTTTGATCGTGTCTTGATCAATTAAACTTTTGGCTGTGTTAAAAGGATGATATACCAGTCGGTCAGCCATCGTTATGTCCATATCAGAACCTTTTCTGACCAGTTCGTCCGCCATTTCATTTCCGACCACGCCATTATGTCTAGGAACCCAGCAGAGGAGAACTGTGTGAAGTTTTATTTCTCTTAAAGCCCTGAGGCAGTCCTTGACGCAGTTGGAGTACACAAGGTTGGAGTCCTGAGGCAGTCCTTGACGCACTTGGAGTACACGAGGTTGGAGTCCAGGGTTTTATGTGCTGCTTGACAACACATATGGTGATTTCAGTTCAATAGATTGAACTGTCTGCGCAGCTCTCTTCACCGTATAAATCTCGGCTTGAAAAACAACGATAATGAGATTTCTGAGGTACGTTGCTGGTGTAAGTCATAAAGGAATAAAGTGAGAAATGTCAGTATTCATAGCATGTCGCATCTTAATGTTGAGCAGCTTTTTCTCTGAAATAAACGATTAATTCTTAGATGGTTTGGATAAGTTGTCATGCTAGCGGAAATCCCTGGTAGGCCAGCAAATCCCTGGTAGGTCAGACACAGGTAGTGGGACCAGTAAAGAACAACTTTGAGACCTCCCAGGGGATCAGGCTTTTGTATCTTTAGTTGGCGGATGATAGGGAGCGATGGAAGGACCATTTGGACGCTCTCGATCTGCGACAGATTTAAAGGATAGGGTAAAAGACAAAAATGATGAGTCTTGTGGGAAATGTGGGGCTTAAGTTCTCCCCTTCAAGAAACTTCTTCTTAACAAGAGTCAGCTTGATGTGAGAAGACACAGTTAATGGGAAAATCAAATTATTAAACCTTGCTTTGAGCGAGCGCTGCTTCTAGCAGGATTCGATGTGAAGGCCGGAAGCAACTTGACAGGGACTTCTGTATGAGTAGGATGAGGAAGTTCAGTTTAAGAAAAGGTGACAAACTACATATTGGGTTATCTCGGCCTTTGGATAATAGAAGCACAATAAGTCTCTATGCATTTTTAGTTATATAAGAAACCATTAAAAAACAGGACTTTATCCAACAATAAATTGGAAACTACTTTTTTTGGTAGCAGAGTCAGGTGTTATATTATTGGACAGACCTTGGAGGAGCGCCAAAATAGTCTCCACACCAAAGGCTAATGCAATAGAACTTCAAAAGCAGCCCCTAAGACAGTCCTATAAAGGCTAATCCACAATCATAAAACTCCCGCAAGCATTATGCAAGGAAAAATTGGCAGGGACTGCTAATGAAAAATGGTTTAAGAACAAGGGTTTCCTGATAGAGTTTCCTGAGAGCTTATTTGCAAGAGTTGTAAGATCATGTTATCATTTTGGATTTTGGATTGCATTCATTATAAATTCATAATGAAAACTTCTTTAAATTGACTTCAATCACATGGATTTAATACCGTACTTTGACTTCAAAATCATAAATCATTCATTTTTAAGTCATTCATTGGTAATTCAATTCAGTGATTCTTCTGTGATTTCCGTGACGTCATTGAAGTCTTTTTGAAGTCATTAAAGTCATTTTGAAATCATAAAATTATTAAAGTCATTTTGGAGTCATTGAATTATTGAAGTCATTTTGAAGGCATAAAATTATTGAAGTCATTTTGAAGTCATTACAGTCATGTTGAAGTCTTTTGAATCCAACTATGATTGTTGATTTTAAATAAGCAAAAAAGATTACCCATACCCACCTTTTGAAATTGGTTTATTACACGTTACGTAAAAGAAAATTATTTCGCACCAGAAAATACTAAAAAAAACGATAAACGATCTTGCTTAGCTAGATTTGGCACCGCATGCAATATCCCTTCTGCTATGCTGTGTGAACGCCTAGAGTCGTTTGTTTATCGACAAAATCAAGTTGATGTGTTCATCAAGAAGGCACACAATATTAAATCAACATACATAACTGAATTTAGAGGGCTTCTGCATGACTGTAATGACTTCAATGACTTTAACACTACTTCAATAACTTCAAAGCGACTTCAATAATTTTATGACTTCAAAATGACCTCAGTAATTTTATGACTTCAAGATGAGTTCAATGACTTCACGGCAATCATTGAAGTCATATGACTTCAAAACAAAATGACTTCAATGACTTCAAAAATACTTCAATTACTTGACGGCAATCATAGAAGTCATACTTCAAAGTCATACTTCATGACTTCAAAACGAAATGACTTCAAAAATACTTCAATTACTTGACGGCAATCATAGAAGTCATATGACTTCAAAACGAAATGACTTCAAAAATACTTCAATTATTTGACGGCAATCATAGAAGTCATATGAACGCAATGATTGAATTCACTTAAATGAATTACCAATGACTTCAAAATGAATGGTGATTTCAAAGTTTGAAGTTAAAATCTTTGAGTGAATTCATCAGCGAAACATTTTTAGAGATAAATCAAATGAATTAAATTCTGAAATGATTTAATTCCTTTACAACTCTGACATCAATGACTTGAATAATTTTATAACTTCAAAATGACTTCAGTAATTTTCTGACTTTAATTTTATGACACTAAGCTGAGCTGCTGCTTAAGCAGAAGGTCGGTTGGCAAAAGTGTCTATGCATTTTCGACAAGTACGAGAAGTGTGTCACCTCCAAAGAGGGAACCCATCACCAGTGCTGTGGCTCACAGTTGTTATTGAGATGACTGAGTGAGAATTTTGTATTTTCTTTATGCAAGATAAAAACGAATAAAGTGCCCTGCCATACCGTCCTCGTCTTTATGAAAGAAGGACTAATTAAAGTAGTGTCTTCTTTATCTTAAGTAACTAGAAGCTAGAGATTTTCTAAAAAATTGACAGTTTTCCATAAGTTTTCCCTTGAGTGACTGATGGAAGCACAACGGTGTGCATGGTTCAGGCTGTACTACGGAAAGGCATTTCGATGATGGCAGTGTCCTCCAAGCTTAGTCATTAATAAATCGCGGAGCCTTAATCTCTCCTTTTACCTACCTATCTTACGTAGATAGATGTGCGTATCCGGTTGCGTTACAGTAAAGAAGATTTTATTTCTGAGGCAAACATCACGAGCAGTCGCAGTGATAAATACACATCGTACTTTTTCACAAGTGATGTTTTTCACCAGACTTGTTACGTTGTGCTTAAGCCCCCCATCATTTTGACATCCTCAGAACCATAACTCTCTCTGTTAAAAAATGACAGAGGCACTAAGTCATATCAACATACATTTTTGGAATACTATCCAAGCAAATAATTGTTAATAAATTGTCAAAAGATAATTGTAAAAGCCCAGTTTAAAAAATATATCTTATAAAAGGGTAAGTTTAAAGGCATTGCTCTCGGCCGCCTGAACTAAGCCGTATAAGTTAAACTAAGCTTTAAAAGTTGGTATATTTAAAGTTGTGAAATATTTAAGAACTCCACAGCTCCCTGTGTTTTTTTTTTTGGCTCAAATACAAAGAAATTCTTAAACACTTTCTTCGAAACCAATAATTATTATTTACAATCAACATTTTTAAAGACTAGCAGTTAATACCATTGTGCAAAGCGATACGATGAGGAATATACGTAACAAAACAAAAAATAGTATACAAAATATATTTTTTTAACATACCTAGAATGGGGAAATAAAACTGGTGGTGAGTTGAAAGCTGACTGTGGTGAGATTTGCATCGTTGTAGCCGCTGCATCAGGATGTAAGAAATTCCGTCGTTGTTCTATCCGTTCCTGATGTTGACTTAGGCACCTTGATATTATATCGGGAAGGCTTTCCAGGTGGTCCTTAAAATTTTGTTACAAGTCAAATAATTAGTAAATTTTATAATCATGACTGTTTTAGGAAAAAATTAACCCAAAAGACGTACCTGCAATGTTTGCAATTTATCTTCGAGATTCGTTAATCGCTCTTCTATCGCATCTTGACGACTGGACATGTCCGAAATAATTTCGTAAACTGTGTTTTGAGTCTAAATTTTCACAAGTCAATATTATGTTTTCGAATAATACGTTTTGAAAAAAATGCAAAAACTTTGTTGTTGTTACCTTTGCCATATCAGTTATAGTGTTGGCATTATCCATGAGTTTACGTTGATCCATTTTCACTTTGCGCAATCTGTATTGTAATTTTATTGAATAAAATGGATCAATCACAATGATTTTATTTTTGGCGTTTAGAGTACACCAACATTTACACATTAATTTAAAAAAATAAAAAGGAACTCAACAGTAATAATAATAATAATAATAATTGTTAATCTACATAACATTAAAGAAAAGGGTTTTCACCTCTGCAATCATTCAAAACATTAAACATATAGCTACACACAACTTTATGTGGAATCATTACATTGGTAGGTAATTGTTAACAACTAGCTTATAAGTCATAGATCCTTAAAAAGAGAAGCAATTCTCGATTGGAAAACGTTTATAAGCGCACATTGTTCTTGCTCAAAATATATATTTGTTAACCTGGGAGTTTTTAGATATAAAATGCGGATAATACAATTAAGCTGTACTAGTACTACCTTATCCTATTGTTATTTAAGAGTAGATATATTAATGAAATCAAGTCAAACACACTGCTTTTAAAATTAATTTGTTTTAGGCATACAAAATAGTTATTTAATGTTTTTGTGTGAGCGAGACTTTAGAGGGTTCTGGCGTGACTACAACTTGCAAGAGAATTGCAAGCTTTTGCAAAAAATTTTAGTTGCAGCTCAGTCAGCAGCAACGATAGGACTATAGAAACTTATTATAATTATTTAAATGGAAGAAATGAGGGTGGGAGACTTGGGCCTCTAAGACTGAAATCGCCATTCAAGGCTTTTCATTATAAGAGTGGGGGGAGAAATTTTTCAAACGTTTTTTGGGAATTGGTTTTTAAAAAGTAGAAGAACGGTAATTTTAAGTATAACAAATTATCTACCGACAAAAAGTTCGTGTTTAAATGTTGAGTGATATATTTTACAATCTTTTCTTCCAGGCCAGATTTTAATCTTTGGCCAGTTTCGGTTTAACACAGCAAACTGATTTCGTTCTATACTTAGGAGGTCAGCCAGAGTCAAATCATCAAGGTCAAAACACTTTTTGAGTGGCTTTTGGCTTTTAAGAAACACGTGTGACCACTCTGTAACTTTGTCAATGTTCTTACTTCGGCTTTAAACAGTCTGGAAGCTGAAATCATCAGTCAAAGCCAATATGTTACATGTGTTAGTGGTGCGTTACGTACAATAACCACCTCTCCATTCAACCGACTAAATAACGTTGTATAGCACGAGCATCGAACCATTTTTTCGTCTAACATCAGATTGACACGTTGGCATATTCCAAAAATGATCAAAACAAAACTGCAAAACTTTGGGCCACAAGCATATTAAAATTAAGCAGATCAGTCAACAGTTTTGTCAATATTTGATGTTTCGTAACACCTTGGCTTGACCGAACCAGTTTTCTTATTTTTTTTTTTTTGCCAATATTGATTTGAATCGGCCGCACTACTTTTCGTTTAACTATGGAGTAGATTTGAAATAGTAGAAGATGAAATGCCAAAAGAAAAAATTGCTTTGCTCCACCGGCAGAAACTGACTCAGCTGGAAAGACAGCATTCGGACTACTGCTTATTACCATGGCTCCACCGGGCAGTTATCCGCGATTGAAATAAATCTTCTTTAAATCCTCTACAAATCACGCGATTTACCATACAAATTTTAATCCTCTCCGCAAGCGATTTAAAATAAATCCTCTCATAAATCCCATTCAGCCTAATCACAAACTTATTTTCTGCACCTTTGCAACAGTTTGAGAATCAAAAAAGGAAACTAAAACTGTCCCTGTACGACAGATCTGTCACAAGAACGTTTGTGTGATCTATTGTGATTTTTACAGCGAAAATCGTATTTCTTTTCTGGGAAATAACATCGGCACTCCCTTTTGCGGGCCAAAATGACAGAAACAGAGTGTTCGTGTCAAATAAATCCAATATTTATCCGGTGAAGCCACTTTGAGTTTCACGGTAATCCTCTTTTAGTTGCCAGTGGAGACATTGTATTCTTAAAACTATCAGCTATCTGGTAAAAAGTTTCACAATCCAATAATCTGCAAGTTATGTTGGACTGGATTTTTTAAATAATGATATTCACTAAAAGGGGTTGTGCCATAATGTCGGAAAAATCTTAAACGTTAAAGTTTGCAACTTAAGACTAAAGCCTTAAGACGAACCCTAGACTGTCATAAGATAGGCAAGTTAAAACGTTTAATAATTCTTTAATCGCATGACAAATAATTATCCTACTTGGTTCCCCATTCTGCAAAAGTATTGGGTCCAATCCTGGATTGATAGCAGCTAGGTACTTGGTTAAATTTTTCGAGTAAGTCGTATTTTAAAGTATCCAGGCCAGGTTAGCTGAAGTTGTCAAAACTTGGAGGTAGCCTTCGACCGGTCATGGATTATTATAGTTGCATACGCATTGATGAAAATCGAAAAGACTGTTCTGAATGAAATACAATTTCAAGCAATCAGAATGCGTAGCTGAAGCTGCAGAGGGGATCAGAATGCGTATGAAAAAAAATTAATACAATACATGAATTGGCAGCTGCAGCTGAAGTTATTCAACTTCCATCATAAAATAGAACTTTTCACAAAGTGACATAGACTTCAAAGAAGAGCATGTGTTGTATACTATGTCTCTACCGGCGATAAAAAGACGTTTAAAAGGAGATGGTTTAAAATAAATCCCAAAGTGGCTCCTCAAAACAAATATAGGTTTAATTTGACACGCGCACACTCTTTTTCTGACATTTTAGCTCTCAAAAGAGAGCGGCGATGTCATTTCTCAGGAGCTAAAAAAGATTTCGCTTGTAAAATTTCTTTAAGAAAACGTACATATTTGTGACAGATCTGTCAGTTTCATTTTTCTTATTTTTATTCTTAAACTGTTACAAAGGTGCACAAACTGTTACAAATGCTTTTGTGAATAGGGTGAACGGGATTTATGAGAGGGCCTATTTTTAATCCCCTGCGGAGAGGATTTAAATTTGTACGGTAAATCACGTGGTGTGTAGAAGATTTTTATTTATCATGGATTAGTGCCAGGTGGATACATGGTATTAAGGTAGATAACAACAGATAAGATTTAGAATTACCTCATTCCATTAATTTATGTTAAACAAGAGAATGTCAAATCTTTGTTAAATGGAGAAACTTATTGATAGGCTTTCCTTCTTCTCAAAGATTATAAATAAGTTTTCAATGTTTTGAAATCTTCCTCAATCTTTACACGTTTCCGCCCTTGCTTTATGTGTCAGTCTTTTGAAAGTTGCATCTTCTACGCTTTTGAGCGTCTACGCATTCTGAACTTCAAAATTGAATACACGTATAGGCTTAAATCTAATGGCCTCTTCGGCTTGCGATCCGGGATCATGGCATTCTTCTCCCGGATTGGGGCTGTACATCCGAACAGCCAAACAAACACGTTTTATTTGTGATTTGTGCAGGGAACATAATGACATCTATCCAACTTGACACATTCGTTGTATGATTGTGTGCGTGCTCCTGGTTTTGATTCTGGATTCTCGGCTAGAAGCAAATTTCTCTTCATTTCAGGAGAAGAACTGTCAAACGAGTGCCAAGAAAACAGTTTCAGGAGAGTCCAAAATGACCAACGAACGACCAACCGAAAAACCCAAAATATTAAACAGCTTGACGTTAAAACATGACGTTTGTCAAACGCTGAAAATTTATCGAAAGTGACGTAAGCTTTAAAAAAAACACGTCCTTCTATTTCTCGCCCTTGTTCCATGCATCAGGCTTAATTTTTCAGCCAGGTTGACAATAATAGCCAGTACGATGAAAACAAATACATGTCGTCAGCTCACCAATCTGATCGATACAAGCGGCACGCTACGCCAAAAAAATTAAGCTACTGCAAAACCTCAAGCTACGCATTTTGGTCAGCCTTTATGCACCAAGCACGACTTAAAAAAAACGGCTTCAAATAATGGAAGTGTTTTGGTGTAAGGTCACCTTAAGAAAACCTGGTAGAATCATTGATCATTTCAACGGATCACAATTTCCATAAAAATTTCAGAGACCTGATCTTTGCCTCCGACCAATGTCTTAAAAATTCGAGCAAGTAAAACGTTCTGGGTTGTAATCAGCTGAGGTAAATGTCATTTTCGCATTTTATGACAGTCAATGTGATTACACAAAATAATCCGTCTGCGTAAGGTGATCTCAAAAATATTGTTCCGAATCGTTGCTTTATTTAGGGCTTGTGATGTAAGAACACTTTTTTTAGTTAACGCAAGCGAAAAGTCTGTGTAGGTAAAAAAACCAACTAACCAGAAAGTTTGAAAACTGGGAACGAGCTGATTTTGACGGTGATTGATAGTGAGCTGTCACAAGAAAATCGTGATGATCACATCTACTCAGACGATTCTTTTTTGTGATTTCTGACATCATCACTTATCACAAATCACCTTGGCCGATTCCAATCCTGGACACCAGCTGATTTTGAGGGTGATTGATGGTGAGCTTTTTGTTTTTATGATCACAGTGTTTGCAGACGATTTTTTTTTGATTTCTGAGAACACTTATCACAAATCACCTTAGCCGATTCCACTCCTGGGTTTTTACATGCAAAGCACAATTTTTTTAACGGCTGTCATCTGCACTGAGTTGCATTAACAGATTTAATGAAACTCGTCAGTATTCGCGAGGATGCCAGCGTAAAGCCGCTATTGGTCGAAATGGTGTAAAGATTCGTTAAATAGGTTTAAAGTGCAAGCCCATTGGATAGGCTTCTGATACCCTTTGGGTAATATGAAGGAAGCCTTATAAAAGGACGAAAAAATCTAACACTTGTTTTTAGGTTCGCGGTAAAGACGTTCAGTAGTTGGCAAATATACAAAGTAAGGAAACAAGGTGCCACACGGCAAGGTTCCTGCTTTCAGCCTTAAATATTGAAGCTTACCCTCTAAAGGCCAGTTTTTCAGTGCGAGATCATCTGTGTTTCCGAGTTAAACTGAGATTAACCCCAGAAATAGATTTTCTTTAGTGAATATTTATGCTGGATTAATCTTCGCTTAACTCGCGAATTTTGTTTAGTTAATCCAGGAGCAACTCCAGAGAACAGTATGAATTCTTTTTCGGAGAGTTAATAATTTCGAGAGTCGAAGATTTTGACAACTATACTAACGGAGTTAACTCTGCACTGAAAAACTGCTGGCTGGGTTAACTCCAGACTCGTTTTGTTCCAGACTTTGGTTTATCCTGGGGTGGTTAACTCAGCACTGAAAAAACGGCCCTCAGAATTCTAGTATCAGACGTGATGTGAGCTAACAGAAAAAGCTTGCTTTAGGAAAAATATGAGAGCAACGGAAATGACAGAGACTTCATGCTCAAAAATTGAGAGTCTATTAAAAATGAAAAACCTTGTAATCGTATACGATAAAGCAGTTTGCCTTCAAGGAAACACGATATCAGTACGATCATCTGACCATTTCAAAAACGACCAGGGCCACCGTTTCGATGCCCCTCAACAAAAGGCAAAGGATCACTCGATCATGGTGATTTCGGCCAGAGTCAACAAAAGATAAGAAAGCATCGAAAAGTTCTGAATTTTATGCCCATCCACTCATCTTTGAAGAATTAACTCTTGCTAACCTTGCATTTCCCATTTTCCCGAGGGGCGTGAAGCATATCGCTTTTAGACGCCAACTGCTTTACGATGAGAGCTGGAAATGGAGATTTAGAATGTGACGAGAGTCTGTGACAAATTATAGGAATAGAATACCCCTCAAGAAACTTATGCGGGGCGAAATGTCTTGAGAACTTTTACGTGGTCATTTAAGGTTGATAAAACGTTGGAAAAATGATAATAAAACGATCATCCGTTCAATTCAGGGAAGACGAGGGGCACCATTCCGATTATTATGCCTAGCAATAAAGTGGATAAAGATCATGGCGTCCGATTCCGAGACCATAGGAAAGTTCCGAAATGGGAACACAATATCCTTCTCATCTATATTCCTGGCGATGTGACTTACGATACGAGTTCTATGGCAGACATAAACTAAATTTAAAGAAAATCATTTCGGTGATCATTTCCATCTTGTCTTTACACCTGATCACGTATAGCTCGCTCACGCTTAAGTTGTCTGTCCTAGAGTCAATTGTAAAAAAAATTTTGTTTCAATACTAATTTTGGATTTCCTTGAAAAAGTGTGCATTGATCGTCATTGCACCTGCCCAGACATTAAGGCTGTATTCACTGTTGTAGCCTATTTGTCTAGGCTTTATTCTGAAGAATGTTCGTAAGGGCGAAGTGTCCTTTTTTTGCAAACTATAGCTTTTTGTTGTTTTAAGGTTAAGTGTTCTCTCAATGAAATTAAAAAAATATATCGATTTAATAAAAAAAACAGTGTGTTTGAAGAATACAAAATGTAAGTTTTTTTTTTGGAAAGTCTTAGCAAAACACTACAATTTTAATCGAAATATGATAAGACCGGTTCAAGAAGAGAAAAAATTTCAATCTTGCCAAGAATTTCCGCACACAAATAATCTTATACACTAAACACATATAGAAATATTAAAATTATATAATCCTTGATTATTTTTAAATTAATAGTTATGATTTCGTTTTATTTTATTTTATTTTTTCATTCATATTTTTTCTTTGTTCTGTTTGTTTTTTTTTTTTTGTGGGTCCATTAGTCCATCCGTGAAAAATACTTTGCGATGAGAAATGACAAACATTTCGTCGTTAAGATTGCAGAAAATCGTATCTCGAAATATTTGCTTTAAAAATAAATCATGGGGGTAGAAAATGAAATAACTGGGAAATATCTCAGAAGAAAACCTCTTTTGTTTTTGTTTTTTTTTTTTTTGTGGGGGACAACATAAAATTATAAGGAAAACCATAAAACGATGTATTCTTAGTGTAAGGATATAGTCCTGGCACTATACAATTTCGCTGGAAAACGATAAGATTTATGAGGCGAGTTGTCTTTATGATTTTGACGTATATAGTCTGTACAAGAGGAGGTAAGCAATTATTCTGCTTAATTTAGATAGTCCTTGTGATGAAATCTTTGCAATGGCGTAGCAAGTCTGGCAGGGAAACGAAAAATCAATTAAAGGACATGTTGTCCTTGTGACATAAAATATTTTAACGTTCTGCAAACAAGGTGTAGTTGTTTTTTTATTTGGTAATAATTATGATGCTGCCAGATTATGAAGTGTTGTGGTTTTCCTTGCATAAAGCATCACAAGGACATAAAACTAGAGACCAAGCTTTGGTCGTAAAGGGGTTCGTTAAAAAAAAAAAGGATGAATTGCATTTTATTTTGTGCTTTCATCAATTTTATGGTGTCCTTTTTTCAGGAGGGGGAGAGCAGTCGAAAATAAATCATAAAGCCAATTGCCGTTGCCATAATAACATCGCTATCCCTCTCATCGTTTCCAAGGCAAAGTCGCAGAGCAAGGACAACACTTTTGAACACACCGCATCGGAAAAGGAGCAAAACGAGGGAAAATTATCAAACTGGAACTTGTGTGAAATAGGGGAGCTTCTGCAATCTTAACTACAACGAAATATAGAAACTAATATTCAAAGTGAAAATTGGAGTTTACATTCATGGAGTGTAAGACCACCAACAACACTAAATTAACTTGAGATTCCGGGCCTTGATTCTTTTGTGTTTGTTTTTTGCTTTTGCTTTTGCTGATGTTGTTAGTGTTAAGCCAAACTACTACATAAAACTACTACAAACGGTACTATACACATTTTATACACACATATTTTGAGATACGAGATTCTGAAAAAAACGACGACCAATTAAGTTGTGTTTACAAACAGGGCTTTACAACCTATTTACAGGCTAGTAAAACGAGTTCAATCAAAGTTGTAAGCCGGCAGCGTCGGCGCGCGACTCAGTGTGAATACTTAGACAAAAAAGTAAGAGCGGGTAAAGGTTAGACGCCCTATAAAGAGACGACAAGGATGCTTGGCTTGGGGACTAGCATTCAAGCGGCTTATACGAAATTCTGTTTGGATGCTAATGTTTATGGTTGCATTAAATGTGCAATAAACAAAATTAAATTATACAAAAAACGAAACTGTGTTTTTTTTTTCTTTTTTGATTTTTTATATGTACGAGAAGAACAAAACAGCTATTTTTAGTGCGATCAGGTGTATTAGTTGTTATTGTTGACAACATTTATATTGAGGGTGACTTTGATTGTCAAAAATTTAGTTTTAAAATTTTTTTGTTTTTCTGGGGAGGAGAGGACAAAACCAGGGTTGCTTGCATTTTGCTTTAATGTTAGTTAAACACGGATTTTTGGTTGGTTTTTTTTTGGTTTTAGTTTTTGTTTTTGTTTTTTTTTTTGGATTTGAATTGAGATTTTGATAATACTCACGCGTATATTGCTAGAAGGAACTTTCTTTGGTGGGTTCTTACACGACCGGGATTAACCCGTTTTACTAGTCTTGTATGTTTGTAAATGAGCCAAGTTTCACGAAGAACATTCGCTGCAGCATTTTTCAGCTAATTGAAGACAAACAAATGAAAAAATGGAATAGAGTAAGTTTAATTCAGTCAGCTTTGGTTGGTTGCCAGATTTTTTTTTTTTGTTAGTTTGTAAGTTTGTTAGTTTTTTTTTTTCAAATGAAATCATAAACTATTAGGAATTAAATACCCGCTTTGTTAACTGTGTGTCCATCATAAAATTATGCACATGCTTCTCGGCTCGCGTCAGCTCCAGTTTCCTTGAGACGACAGCCACCAGAAGAGCTGTACAGCCGGCGCCCTGAAAAATAGTGAAAATTATAGCTTGATCATGTAGGAGAGGGTGAGTTAGGGTGGGTGTTCTTGGGAAATCTTTGTGGCTGAAAAAAAGGGGTTTTTAACTTTAAAGATGCAAAACTGGGTATTTTGTAGGCTGAAATGCGGAAGAGCAGGATTAAATCGGCTTTCGTTGTGCTTTCGATTGGTTTTACTGGCAGGGATTTGGCTTTGGTAGTACTTTTTTGCGGCTTTTTATATTATTGCATCAGGCATAGGGGCCGTTGATTAAATTTTTGAAAACAGTTGGACAAAAGCTTTTCGAATCTTGAGGGCATTGACGTTTTTCTTAAGCTCAAACGCTATGCAGAACTTAATCATTTTTATTCCTCAAAATCTTTAAGTGTTAACATTACTTTCGACTGTCCTTTTTTGCGAGAAAGAAAATATTGGATTTTTTTTTTTTGGAATTCCATTATTTACGACTTGGTTTTTCTTTCTCGTAAGCTTTTTTGTGCTATGCGGATATTGTTGATTATTTAAAAAGCTTTTTATGTGTTAACTTAGGCCTTAAGTAGAGCTTTGCTAGACGAAGTAACTATCAGAAAACCTGCCAAAACATATGTAGCTGGGAGCAGTGAATTAGCTGCCCATTAAAAAGCTGCCTTTGCCTAAGGTTTCAAAGCTATTGGTATGGTTATTTTGTGGTCCTTTTTGTGCAAAAGGCCCGATTGTAATTAAGTATTATGTTAAGTTTCCACTTGTCGATTTGTAATCGACAAACGACGTATTTTTAGGTTATATTGAGAAATTTGTAAGTGGAAATAGAGTGTCTTTGAATTGACATATGCTTTGCCAATTGTGGGTTTAATCGACAAAGAAGAGAACTGTCAAAGTTTGTTAATATATTGACAAGTGGAAACTTAGCATCAACTATCAAGCAGAAGCATTTTCAGATTTTGAGGCATTTCGACCTCAAAAGATCTTTTGTATCGTATAGACGACTATCCCGTAGCTTTACACTTTAAACATTGTATAAAATTCAAAAATTCCACGATAATACTAAAAAAAATTATTAAAAATCGAAATCGGCAGACAATAAGTACAAGTTAAAAAATAATAAGGCCCCAGGATACGACCTGATCATTGAAAAAAACCTGAAGAAAGACTACCGAAAAAGGAAGGCACTATTCAAGCTACTTTTACCATAAATGCTTCTCTTAGACTCTTACACGTTCCAAGGCAATGGAAAGTTGCTGAAGTCGCTAGGGTTACTAAACTGGGGAAATGTTAAATGACACAAAATCTTACAGGCTATATCGCTTCTGCTGATAATATCTGAGGTCTTTGAGAAACTTGTGCTGCAGCGATTACAACCAATTATTGCAGAAAGGCCCTTGATCCCGGATCATCAATTCGGTTTTAGAACTAATCATTCAACAAGTCTACAGAATAACGCATAAAATTGAAAAGACAAGGGACAAACCTATGTTCTAGTGCTTTCGTCGACGTATCGCAAGCCTTCGACAAGGTATGGCACGAATTATGAGTTACAGTAAACTTTGCCAGACGATATGTATATGTAGAGACTCTTTCGTGGAAAGTGTGGTACTGAATACTCGAGTTTTAAGCAAATTCGAGCTGGCGTACCCCAGGGAAGCGTCCTCGGTCCCACTTTGTTTCTGCTCTACACAAAATACATTCCTCAAGATGACGAAACAGTTAAGGCCACGTTCGGGGACGACACAGCAATGCTGGTAACAGGTGAATCAGTTGATTCATCAACGAGAAGCCTCCAACGATCTTAGGACAAAATTTGTATCTAGACGAAGATTTGGCGCTAGACGAAGAAACGCGCTGAAAAAAGCGCTGACTAACAAATAAAATCAAAATATTTGTGCATCAATTATGCACATAAACCAACAACATGTAAAAATATTTGTGTTTGTTTGATTTTTCGAAAACCAAAGCCAGTTTTCTTTAAAACAGTTTTTATAATTAAATGCGCATGGATTTCTTTTGAGGTAGCTTTCCTTTGAGGTATAAAACTTATGGCGTATTCTTTTCAACACCGAATCGTGAAACTGGTGTGGAATACAGAAAAAAATAGTTCTTTTCTCGTACACCTGAACGGAATCGTGGTCATGTAAATGTTCGTTTGAACTCCGAACTAGTTCGGTGTCGACACCGAACTCGAATTTTCGCTCGGTGTAGCTTTGATTGTGTATGTGATGTGACGTTTCGAATCCATCTCCATTCGTTATTTTTAACAACGCGACTTAAATTGTATCAAATTTATAAAATGTTACCAAATATTTCAAACTCAAATTTAATTTTAAGTAAAAATTACAAAAAACGACATCAACAAAATCACGCTACGAACTGAAAAAAAAGTAAACAAAATAAAGTCAAAGCAATTTGACACTTAACATGATGACTGCACCGGTTCAGTATTTGTCGTTCTGTACACAATGAAACCAAGTGAACACCACACTGGAATCGTCGCAAACACCGAGTATTATTTGACAGCTCGGTGTGGCTGTTCGGTGTTCAAAAGAATACGTCATTAGTAACATCTTGAGCGCTTGAAAAGAAAAGCCATGACCAAACAATTCGACACGCCATTTATGAATCGCGTCAAGGCTCTCTTTCTTCGTCTTTAAGTCCAAGGTTTCGGGGACTTCTGTCTCTTTTCAGACCACAAGGGTAGAACTTAAGCGATATTGAAATATGTGGTAGAATACTTTTATTAAAACAATATTTTTTTTTTATAAATCTTGCTCAATTTATGAGGCCCGATTTCTTACACATGCTCGCTATTGCAGAGGTTCCTTCAGCTGCGTTTCTTATAATTGAAGTTAGTTCTTCGCAGGTAGGGGCTGGTAAAAGGTTGTAAACGAGTGTTTTTATCTGGCCCCACACATAAAAATCCATTCGTGTGAGTTCGGGGCATATTGCTGTGGGCCCTCCTCTTCCAATCCACCGAATTGGAGATTTAGTCGCCAAAAACTCGCATACTGATCTACAAAAATGAGGAGGACAACCGTCTTGTTGGAATAACATACCTTGCAGCTCTGCCAGAGCTTCCATAAATCCAAACAAGTTGTTTCTCAGGAAGTATTAATAGACTTCGTCACTTAGACTATCGACAAAAAAGTACAAAATTGTTTGACCAGAACTGAAGGGAGGAACTTTATATAATTGCAGTGTTATGTTCTCGACAAAGGACTGTGCAAAACTTTCAGGGATGAATCTACAAAAGACTGTAAGGACACAATTGATAGCGAGCAAGTGATGATTTATGTTCTTTTTTCCAATTTGTATAAATTCGCCAAGTCTTTGTCCAGACGCAAATTGAATTCAAAGCTCGTAGGAGGCTTCTCGTTAATAAATTCGGCTGACTCGCCTGTTGGAAGGATACCCAAAGCGTTAGCAAATGGGCCAAGGGCTCTTTCATCGTTTCACGGTACATAGGACGCTTTCCGAGGCACATAGGCTGATGGCCAGCTCGCAATTCGAGAATTCTGTAGGCACCTATCATTAGGCATTATATCGCAAGAGAGTCCCAGTTTCGATGCTTTTTTCCCGGGATGGCTTGCTATCCCTTTTTCTTCAAACCTTTTTAAAGGCTTGGGAAACGGCGAGAAAAAGCCTAGAACATAATTTCTATTTCATTCCCTTTTACGGCTTTTTCAATTTCATGCGTGAGTCTGAAGATCTAATCGATTGTGGAGTGGTTAGTTTTAAAACTGAATATTAGATCCAGGATCAGCCGTCTTTCATCAAATATTGGTTGTAATAGTTTAATTTGCGGGTAAAAGTTTCAGAACAGGCTTTTGATGTTTTCGCCGAAAGCTAAATGGGCTTATATGATTATACGTCAATCGGGCATCTCCCCGGCTTACGAACCATGATGACTCCAACGACTTATTATTATCTTTGACCGTACAAAAAACTAAACAGCACTTAAAACATGTGCTGTCCCCGACGGGATTCAAACCCGGGAACTCGTGAACAGTATCTCGACACATTACTCGGCGCGTCATGCGGCACATACCTCCTTTCAAGAGATGGAAAGAAGCATTTATGCTGAGTAACTTAGCTTAAGCCTGTTTTCGGCAGTTCTTTCAAGATTTCGCCAGTATGATTATTCTTATTTTTTAGATTAATAATCAAATCGCTGGACTAAAGATGCTGTCTTTATTCTCAGGTCCCGCGTTGCGATTATAAACAACATCCAATAGCTGCATAAGACAACATAGGTCGACCGATCAGAGGAAGCAGCTCATTTTAAGATAGTCGGTAGTGCAGTTTTCTTTTTGTTGCTCGTTTTGGCCCACCCTTTTTTTCATATCGGTTATTCACAATATCTGGTGACTGTCCTCCATTTTTTATCTCGGTTGTCCAAAAAGCCTGCAGATCCAAATAGCCTCTGCAAAAATAATGCACACCAACCAACAACATGTTCTTCATCTTGCCACTTGAGGAGACGCCCAAATTTGGACCAAAAACCATTCCTGAATTGCTCTGATTTATTCAATTGTCGCCATGACGGGAAAATAAATAGCTAGCAACACAAGTAAGGATGCGTAGGACATGTAAACCGAAAGGACAAAAATATTTTAAGCTGGGAACGAACTTTTCTCAAGTGTTGCACCCAAGTGGAGTTTGTATCCCTGGTATGAGCTGGTTAATGTGCGAAGAATAAAGAAATCGGAATCACATTTTGCTCAAGCAGGTATGCTTGATCCTTACATTTTTGATTAACGATGTTATCTATACAGGAGACTCCTTTTTTTCTTCACGAATTTCGGCTTTCTTTAATGTGACGTAAGACATGTCAAAATTTTGACATAAGATATGTCAAAATAACGATAATTTCATGGAAATGACTCGCAAACCATTTTTAATTGCAGAGAAGCCTGTCGAATGACAATGCAATGACACTCGGAAAGAGTCTTTTTAATTGCAGAGAAGCCTGTCGAATGACAATGACAGAAGGAACACACAGATCTATTAAAAGTAAAAAAAGAAAACAATTGTCCAAATGCCAACAAGGCCTATAATTCGGGCTGTCATTATGTTACTGACTTAATTATTAGGTGTGACAATTGTTTACATATGTACATTATCATCATGATTTGTATTGAGTGATGGATTGGAAATAGAACATGGAACAGCTTCAAGAGTCTTCTCGGAAACACTGCAAATCAACCAGTCATATCGACTTAATGAGAGCTACACAGACCAATTCAATCTATGGATCTTCCAGACAGTCAAGCAGCACTTAAAGCCCTGGACTCCAACCTCGTATACTCTAAGTGTGTTAAGGATTTCATGGCATTAAAGGAAATAAGCCTCCACACAGTTTTACTCTGCTGGGTTCCTGGGCACGTTGGCGTGGCCGGAAATGAAATGGCGAATAAACTGGCCAGGAAAGATTCTGATATGGACTTAACGATGGCTGACCGACGGGTTTATCTCCCTTTCAACACAGCCAAAAGTCTTTTAGATCAATGCAGGGTCAAACTAGACGGTAAACGTGGCAACGGTCTAGGTATTGTATCATAACCCACTGCTTATGGCCAGTACTCGGCATAAAAAGAGCAACGACCCTTCTATCTCTCAGTAGAAACATCATAAGAACACTCGTTGTAGTGTAGTCACAGGTCACTGCACCTTGGTATCATGGCTACACAAATCTTTGCGCACGACTTCTGCAGAAGCTGTAGGGATGAAGAAGAAATAGAGTCTATAGAACACTTTATCTGCCACTGTCCAGCTCTTCAAGAACGACGCCTAACCTTTTTTAGGAGTCAGGTTCTTAGAGAGCCTGGACGACCTGACAGGAATATCGCTACTAGACTTAAAAAGATTTATTAATAGATCAGGCTAGTTCAGTTAGCAGGACATATGTCCAACCATGTTTGTCTACCTTACAAGGGTAATCACAATGGGCCAATCTGGCCAAAGAGTGAACCTGCACTAAATGCAAACAACGCTTCCAACCTAACCTAACCTGACTAGTATTGAGTGATCGATGTAGACATGGTAAATCGAATGTATGAAAACGTCATCTGAATTATCAATGTGTTAATGGGCAAATCTTCGGGTGCCGTGGAGTAGTGGTCAGTGATTCGAATCCATCTGTCATCCAAAAAACAGACAAGTACATTTTTCACATTTGCACCTACACGATGCTCTGACAAGCCCTCCAACCTTAACCCTGGTCTTGATTCTTGACAAACTTCCCAAAGTGATTTTGGGATTTAGCGAAAAGACAGCATGGTTGAGAAGTTGGCCTTGGTTGACCTCGTACGCAACAGCGCCCCCAATTTTATTTCAATAGAAAAAGAATACTCCGAGAGAACATTTTTCGAAAAAAAGCTTTTGAGTGTGACGTTTCGAATAGGCAATTTTAGGATTCCTCCTTGTGTCTGCAAAATATAGCGCGCACCAAATGGTTGTGAGAGGTGGCCAAAGGATAGACATGTGCACTCAAGAGGATACAAGCATCCACAGGTTTTCTAAACCCACCTCTGTCTATCAACTCCTACTCTCACCTCCCCGTGGTGAACACCGGGTGCCTAGTACCTCAACTGGAGATTGATTTCCAACCCCTTTGGAAGGTTGTTGGGGGTAGCAGACGAGAGAGGGGGGGAGGAGTGTTCCCACTAAGGCACTTCTCCTTGCATCCGGACGGCAGCGGAGGAATTCCCCAGATGGAATCAACGGTGGCGTCCATAGTTCCAGTCAGGCCGAACTACTTAGTGAACACCTTATATGGGCTACTACGACGTATTCGGAGCTCAGGCCTATAAGGAGCGGGCTATCCGGCTCTCCGTCCTTAGAGCTAAGCAAAGGATCTGGTCCTCCAGGTTGGGGGTCGTGCCGTCGGGGTGACTTCCCGGCCACGTAAAGAAACGCCAGTCACGAAGCAGAAACAAGCCTCGGATTCGGACGGATTTACTGTTGACGACCAATGCAAACGAGAAAAGGACAACGAGCTCCGGATCTGCACGTGGAATGTTAGGTCCCTTAACAGACCACGTGCAGCCCAGCAACTAGCGGAGGCCCTAAACGACTGCAAGGCAGACATTACTGCCATCCAAGAAATGCGGTGGGACGGGCCGGGCAAAAGAAGGATGAAAAACTGCGACATCTACTACGGCGACTGCTATCGGCATCAAAGACAGCGCCTATTTGGATGTGGTTTCGTTGTTGGAGGCAGACTTAGGCAAAAAGTCTTGAGCTTCAACCCTGTAAGCGAGCGCCTCGCGACGATCCGCATCAAGGCTAAATTCGCCAACATTAGCCTGATATGCGCACATGCCCCCACAGAGGAGAAAGATGACGAGACCAAAGATATGTTCTACGAGCTCCTGGACAAAACTTATGAGCAGTGCCCTAGCTACGACATTAAGATTGTCCTAGGCGATTTTAATGCCAAGCTAGGAAGGGAGGGCATCTTTGGTCGTACTGTCGGAAAGCCTGCATAGCCTGCACGACACGACCTCCGACAACGGATTCAGGCTGATCGACTTTGCTGCGGGGCGACACGTTGTGGTAGCTAGTACACAGTTCCCGCATCTCAATATCCACAAAGGGACATGGAGATCTCCCGATCAATCAACCGTCAACCAGATTGACCATATTGCGATCGACGCAAGGCACTCCTCCAGTATCATGGATGTCCGAACTTTCCGAGGGGTCAACATTGACTCGGATCACTACCTTGTTGTAGCCAAGGTACGGCTGCGGATATCCCGACCAGCGCCAAGTAATGGAAATACTGTGAGGAAGTTTGACGTCGGCCGACTACAATCGCAAGAGATCGCCAGGTCCTTCTCCAACCGAGTCTCTAAAAACCTTCTACGAAGTCCTATGCAGCCAGCATCAAGTATTGATAGCCAGTGGCAACATTGCCAAAATGCCACCCGTGTGCTGGGTTTCACACGGCCACCACAACGAAACCCCTGGTTTGACGATGAATGCCGGCAAGCACATGCAGCTAAACAGGAAGCATACAAAGCGGCGCTGCACAGAAGGACTAGAGCTGCTCGCGAGCTCTACGAGCAGAGGAGGAGAGAGCAAGGCTTCTCCGAAGGAAAAAGAGAGAGCACTAGAAGCGCGCGGTTGAAGATATAGAGACATGTTACAATAGGAATGAGGTTAGAAAATTTTACCAAAGGATCAAAAGGTCCTGCCAAGGGTATAAGCTTCGAACTGAAGCCTGTAAGGGGACCATAAAGGGAACATCGTTGTAGAATCGCAGTCGGTGCCGAGGATTTCTTCTGCAGACTGTATAACGGCGAGGACGAACCAAGTACCGCTGTCAGGCAGAACGAATCCATTAAACCCGGGCGAAGACGTTACCGACGAAGCATACGAACGATACCGCCCACCCGACCTGGAGGAGGTGAAAGTAGCTGTGTCTAAGCTCAAGTGCAACAAAGCAGCCGGAGCAGACGGCCTAGCTGCCGAACTTTTTAAATCCGCTGGCGATGAGCTGGTTAGGAGCATGCACCAGCTCATCTGCAAGATATGGTCGGAAGAAAGCATGCCCGACGAATGGAACCTCAGCATTGTTTGCCCGATCCTGAAGAAAGGAGACCCTCTGAGTTGTGCCAACTACAGAGGCATAAGTCTTCTTAAAATCGCATACAAGATCTTTTCTGCTGTACTGTGTGAACGCCTGAAGCCGTTTGTCAACAATCTGATAGGCACATATCAGTGTGGCTTTAGGCCAGGAAAGTCCACCATCGATCAAATATTCACACTGGGGCAGATCTTGGAGAAAACCCAGGAATTCCAAATCGATACACACCACCTCTTCATCGATTTCAAGGCCGCGTATGACAGCATCTATGGAGACGAGCTATATAGCGCAATTACTAGTTTTGGCATCCCTGCCAAACTCGTCAGTCTGTGCAGGATGACGATGGAAAACTCACGCTGTTCCGTCAAGGTCGGCAAAGACCTCACCGACCCCTTTGATGTCAAAAAAGGCGACGCGCTGTCATGCGACTTCTTTAACATCATACTTGAGAGAATTGTGCAGAACTCTCGCGCCAACACCAGAGGTACAATCTTTCAAAAGTCCGTTCAACTACTTGCATACGCAGACGACATTGACATAACAGGTAGAACAAAGCGTGATGTCAGTGAAGCCTTCGTGAGTATTGGGACGGAAGCGGCGAATATGGGCTTAGCAGTCAATGAGGGCAAAACCAAGTATATGCTGTCATCAAGAAAAGACACCCAACACCGACGTCTTGGACAAAACATCACCATCGACAGCTATAACTTTGAGGTAGTTAGGGACTTTGTCTCGAGCAACTAAAGTGTCCATGTATAAGACCCTCATCATCCCAGTCCTGCTTTACGATGCAGAAGCATGAACCCTGTCAAAGGCGGATGAAAACACTTTAGGCTGCTTTGAGAGGGAAATTCTTCGGACGATTTACGGTCCTGTCTGCATAGATGGAGAGTGGAGGAGGAGATATAACATCGAACTGTACGGGCTGTACAGCGATACCGACCTAGCCAAAAGAGTCAAAACACAACGTCTACGATGGCTGGGTTATCTAGAGCGGATGGACACCAACGCCCCGGCCCAGAAAATCTTCGAATCCACACCGCAGGGACGGCGCGGTAGAGGAGCACAGAAACTCAGGTGGCGCATGCAAGTGGAAGGGGATCTCAGCCAACTTCGCGTGCGAAACTGGAGACGGCCCAGGTCCACCCCGGACTGTAGCGCCACCTTAAGTAAGTAAGTAAGTAAGAGAGAGCATTTACAGTGTATTCCTAATACTCGGAAGGAATAAAAGGTTTGACATATTTGAAAATTTCTTTCCTCAAAAATTACACCTATTGTAAGGATCAGTCGGATCACAAAGAAGATTGTTATGAGGGAGTTAGATAACAAAGCTTTTCCAGGAACTTTTTGTGTGCTATTATTTTCGTGCCTACTGAGCAAAGCTTATTTTAAACATATTTTTTTATGATTGTATGATTAATTAGTATAAGCAACATTTGTCAAATAGGGTTAATTTTTATTAACGACGCTTTTATTTTGAAAATGCACAAAGCCATGAAATATGTCGAGGTTTTATCGCATTCTGTATTAGAATTTATTTATTTTGTTAAGATCTTGAGATTTTATTTTTGATACTTTCAAAAATCCTCTGCTTCATTTAAAAAAAGAAAAAGGAAAAGATAGATCTACATAATTTAACAGTTTGTGCTAAATAAAATAATAAAACAAAAATTGTACAGAAACTTTAAGAAAATATAAACAAATCTGAAATGCATTCGAAAGAAAAAGGATTGTAAGAGAAGTTCTGAAAAATGTTAAAAATACTTGAAAGTCGAAAAGTTTAATTATAGATATAGCTTGTGTTAAATATCATTGATTGTTGCTGTTGTTAGGATCTCCTTCGCGTGCATTTTAATTAATTAATATTATAATTATTGTTATTTTTGAGTTAGTTTCCCAAATTGTTTTTATTATTTTTTATACAATGTCATGCATATCTTTGACTGTCGGCGCAGTCCGTGCAGCATTTCAATTCGTTTTTTTTTTTGTTTTTATTCAATGTGTTGGCTTAGCATTTTTAATTTTCGATTTTGATTTGTTTTTTTGTTTTTTTTTTTATGGTTTAATTTTTGGGCATTACATCTTTTAGTTGGCGCATTACTCATATCGAAATTAGACTCACCATAATTCCAGTGCTGACAGCGATACCACGACCACAATATGTGTTTGGGACAATATCACCAAAACCGACACTTAAAAAAGTGATCGCAATTAGCCACATAGAATTCAAAAGATTTGCATGTTCTTCGTCATGAAACCTGTTCGATAGATACGAGGTTGGAAAGAAATGTTATATAAAAAATTTATTTTATTTTTTTGTTTTTGGTATAATTTCTATACACGAGTGTTTTTTTTTATCAAAACTACAAATATACAATCGATTTTTTTTATATGTTTTGTTTGGTTCTGATTTCGCAGAGCAGAAAATATGGATCGAACTGAGAGAGATTGTGTTTTTTTTATGTTTAAGATTAGGATCATTCGAAGAGCATTCATGGCAAAGTCCAACCAACCGAAGCTGCATAGTTTTGAGTATTTGGTTAAGTATTTTTTTGGTTTTCATTTTTGCAGTAAAAAAAAAATAAACCTTATTTATAGCGCACTTGATTATGGTACTAGATTAAGCCTGGTTAGGGTATAGCTTAAAAAACAAAAAATTAAAATCATAAATATATATTTATAAGTAAAAATAAAAACAGAACAAAACAAAATGAAACATTTAATTTTGGATTTGATTTGGCTATATTTTTTTTTTGAATTTTTTTCTATAGTTTTTTTTGTTTCTTTTAAAATACTCACCACCATACCACAGGTTAAAGTTATACCACGTCCACAATATGTGTTGGG
Source organism: Neoascia interrupta (assembly GCA_947623515.1). Taxonomy (NCBI): domain Eukaryota; kingdom Metazoa; phylum Arthropoda; class Insecta; order Diptera; family Syrphidae; genus Neoascia; species Neoascia interrupta. The sequence continues at coordinate 51,340,284 of OX392463.1, forward strand.
AACTATATCGCCATAGCCCACACATAAAAAGGTGATGGCTGTAAGCCACATGGAGTTTAGCAAATTCGCGTGCTCCTCGTCGTGGAACCTTATTCGGGAAGGATAGTGAAAAGTGGAACAAACAAATAAACATATGTGAAATTATGTGAAAAATTTTGTTGTCCAAATTACAAAAACAAAAGCATCCTCAATAGGTATTATTATGTAGATTTGAACACAAAATTAAATAAAACCACTTGACTGAAAGTTGTTTTTTTTTCTCTGTGATTTTTGTTCAAAATAAAAGTTAAAATATTTTGTTTTTTTTTTTCTAATCGCAGGATTTTTTAGTTAAAACTCATGACTTTAGTGTTGGTCAACATTTTTTATTTTTCTGAATCTATGAATGATGTGTTTGAAGGTGTTTTTATATTCAAGTGAAGTGAATGCCTTTGAGTATTGACTTTGCGGGTATTTTTATTTTTCTATAAAAAAAAGCTCTTGTATTATACAAAAAAGCTAAACATTTTGTTTTTACTAAAAACGAAACCATCTGATTTGAAGTATTTTCGAGATTAAAAAAAAAAAATAATAAAATAATGAAACTACGGTTCACATTTTACGTAATTTTCAATGGCTTTACTAAGCTTTAACTAAGCACATTTGTTGTTGATATATAGAAATATATTGGTTGATTATTTGGGAAATAACTTTTTAAATATTTGTTTTTTTTATTTTAGTTTTTAAAATTTTTGAGAACGACTTTTAAAGATATGTTTTTTTTTTTTGTTCAACAATGACCATGCTATAAAATATTTAAGCCCAAATCGAAACTAAAATTAACAAAAGTATATATATTCCGCTCACTTTTTTTTTGTAAGGTATATTTATATACACAAACTAATATTTATGTATGGAAATAAAAGAAATAAAACTAAGTTTTGAGTAAAATTTTGACTTTGATTATAAAAATGTTATTTTTTTTTCTAATTTTGAGAAAATCATAGGAAACATATGAAATGCAAGTAACAATAAAAGGAAACAATTTTAAATATTCAAATGAAATTTGCTTAAATTAAAAAAGAAAAGTATTTAAAAAAAAAGAAATAAATAAAAAACTATAATCAATCGTACACCAATCAAATAAGAGTAATATCGATACACTGATATGAAATACAATGATAATAATTCATTAATATTGGAGCACGTGTTTTGGCTAAACTCCATTTATTATTTTTTTTTAAATATAGATGCTTTGGTTGGTTTTTTACGTTGCAGGCGTAGTTCAATCCATATTTTCAAGCTTAATAAATTCATAAATTCGAAATCAGTTAAAAATATTTTTTTTCTTGTTCAATAAGAAGTATAAATATTTTTTTTTTTAAATCGTACAACATTTTAGCAGGCATTTTTTTTATTTTAGGAAAAAAAGGAAGGCAACTTGTTTCATTAGAAAAATATATTTATGGAAGAAGAGAAAGTAATTGAGAAAAAAACTTATGAAAAATAACAGAAAAATAAAATATAACAAAGAAACAAATATCTAGAGGAGAAAAGAGTTATGAGAAAAAAGATCAAGAAAATCACGATAAAATGGTAACTAAAGGGAAAATTTCTTATAGAAAAAAGAAATATTATGTATATATGTTTTTTTTTTTTTTAAATTTTATTCGTGAGAAAATATACTGATACATGACAAGAGGAATTTATTGTTTGTTTTGAGGGGGGTTTTACAAGATGAATAAAATACCCAAAGCATTTTGTGTAAAAGGATCTATGTAACGGCAGTGGCTTGTATAAAAGAAAAATATTTTGTTTGTTAAAACAATTGACATTACAGAAAGTAAATTTTGTTATAATTATCTTACACGTTGCGGAAGAATAAATACTTGGATTATCCGTCTTGGCGAAATTTAATGCAATTATTTACAAGGGATAAAAATAAAAAGAAGGGTTCAAATCGACTTATCGCCATAGTAGCTAAACAGAAGATTCTCCTGGCCATGCCTCGTTTTGTTTTTTTTTTATTTTTTTTTTCTTTACTCTAACTACTCTGTTTGCTAAAATTGTAGTTAAAGGTCAAGCAGGAAAGAAAGTAGCTGTGTTATCTTACAGGAATCATGCTTTTCCCTAAATGAAAGTTAAACAATTGTGATTTTTAGTGGGGTTTTAGGAAAATACTTTATATCTAAGTGTGCTAAGGTACCTCGTAGACAATTTTTCTGCATTGAAAATAGCCATTAAAATTTCAACAACCTTTTTAAGGCAACGAAGATTTCGACGAAGGGGAAAAATAAAGGAATGGGGGAAAAACCTCAAAAACACCCTGCAAATATTAATTAAACTTAATCTAGATCACCTTAAGACTAGTTCTTTATAGATTGTGCGACATATTTTGAAAGGGTAAACAAAAAGCTACATACATACGCATGTAGCCAAAGTCCAAACTTGGGGAAATTTCCGAAAAATCGCAGCTAATTCTTAGGAAAGACAGCGTCCTTTTACATCCTTTCACACAGAATGCTGCCTTGACCAAAAATGCTGTCCCTCTAGATAATAAGTGATTTTACCCGCGCAGTTTTAAGTATCGAGCATTTGTTGTTACATCGGTGCAGGACCTGGAAAATCGCCATTACTCTGTATGAACTATTGAAAAGAAAATGCGCCTCTGAAGCTTTTCAGAACCCTTGCGTGGAACAATCTTTTTTCGGAAGACCACTCTGGTCGGTTTTTCGGCAGTGTCTATGGCACAGGTTGGTACTAGTCTTACCCGCTGAAAGACACCAAAATAAGCAATGACGTGGTATGTGGCGAAGATCTTCAAGACTGAAGTTCTAAACAAATAAAAGTAAGGTGTCTGCATGCTCGTACAATGGACAACTAGCGTCTGGATTGTTGAATCAGAAAAAAAAGGTGATCAAAATCTTGCAGCCTTTAAGAATTTAAAAACCATCTTAGGTTAGGTTAGATTAGTTTGGGTGGCTGTCCCCGCTAGGTCTAGTCACCTAGTCAATGGTGTGTCCCCCACTTAGACTAAAGAGGGTCCATTGTGATACCACTTTGTAAGACCGGAGTTACTAGCCCGAGGATATAAATGGTAACTACCCGTTTTGGGTGAGAAGAGGGGATGTAAAAAGTGACGGTGTGAACCTCTGCCGAAGGTCACCAATCAATGGGCGATTGGTTAGAGAATTACCTGAAGAGGGTAGTGAAGGCTGGGGTTCACACCATTTCAGTGTGAACCACTGTCGGTAAGGTTGAGGGGACCAGTGAGAGCCTTCCTGAAGAATGGGGGTCCCGTGACTGTTAGACTTCTGATGAGAATTTGCCTTGAGGATGGGAGGGACGGGAATCATACGGGGAAATAATTGAGGGCGAGGGTAAGCGGAGTCATCGGGAACACACGCCAAGGACAACCGATTTCGGTATAAGTCTGTCTATTGCTTCTCTGCTAAGAAATATCTTAACTTCTAACGAGCACGATTATTAACTCAAAGCTAGGTGAGACCACTGACAGAGGATCTGTAAGCAGAGGAACCCCGCAAGGTGGAGTCATATCCCCACTCCTTTGGATTCTAGCGGTGCAGAGTGATCGCTTATGCAGACGACATTGCCATTGCGGTTTCGGGGAAACACCTTAATACCCCTAAAGAACTCCTACAGAACGCTCTAAACAAGCTTACCAGATGGACTGACAGTTGTGGACTGGGTGTCAACCCGCAGAAAACTGAACTTGTCCTCTTCACCAGGAAATACAAAATCCCACACATCGACCCTCCCTCAATCAAGGGCACTAGCTTAAATTTCTCCGAAGAAGCTATATATCTGGGTCTTCCGCGATAGAAAGCCCAGCTTTTTTTTTTTTTTTTATTATGAACTCGCGAACAAGGGATTGGCTACCCTTTTATTGTTTAGCATCTCACGAGCGGAAAGGATTAGAAGAAGGGGAAAGGGATAAGAGGTGCACTCTTGTTTTGAAAAGTTGTGGGTTGTATTGCGTAGGAAAGAGTTGTCGTGGTAGGACATTCCACATTCGCGTTGTACGGCTTATGAAAGAACCTCTAAACTTTACAGTACGCCCGAAAGTCGGCTCAAGGGTGAACTGATGAGCAATCGATCGTTGGCGAGTATTACGGTTGAATAATTTGAGGGGTGGAATGCAAATGGCTATTTCGTTGGAACACTGTTTGTAAAAAAAACGGTAAAACAGTGACAAGCAAGAGACATTGCGTCGATGTTCGAGTGAGTCGATAGACTTTGCAATATTTCTGTCACCTATGAGTTTTATCGCGCGTTTCTGGATCCTATCGAGCAGGTGCAGTGTTGTTTTAGGAGCACCAGCCCAGACATGGGAGTTATATTCCATTTTAGGGCGGATATAGGCCTTATATAAAATAGCCAAATCAGAAGGGGTGAAATATTTCTTGCATCTTTTAAGGAAACCTAGGCATTTCGCAGCGTTCTTGGCGACGTCGAATATGTGGTCATTCCAACTAAGGTTGTTATTGACACACATACCGAGAACGGAAAGCGTTTCAGTTTCGTCGATGCAAGTGCCATTCATGGACAATGGCTGGGTGTTTCGGTTTTGCTTCAATGACAGAAGACAGCATTGAGTTTTAGAAGCATTAAATTTTACTCTATTTTGAGATCCCCATGATACAATGCTGTTAAGGTCAGAGTTTAATGAGTTTGACATACGCTGCCGTTCCGCCGTTCCAGTTCAACGTCCGAAGAGCAGGGACGAGGAGCTGAGAACGAATATGAAAAACTGAGGTTGCTGTCATCGGCAAGGGAATGAATTGGATTAGTAGTAGCAGACAGAAGATCATTTATGAAGATTAAAAAGAGAGTCGGAGACAAAACAGAGCCCTGGGGAACCCCAGCGTTTATTTTGTGAACTGCAGACTTGAACCCATCCAAAACAACTTGAATTGAACGGTCCGAAAGGTAATTACTAATCCATTGAATAAGAGATTCGTCGATTCCAAAGGCACGCATTTTCGACAAAAGAGCTTGATGCCAAACTCTGTCAAATGCTTTTGAAATATCAAGCGCAACAATCTTGCTTTCACCATGAATATGCAAGGAATGGTTCCACTTTTCAGTGAGATATGCCATCAAATCACCAGTGGACCTTTTGCTACGAAAACCGTATTGCCGGTCATTAAGGAGTTTTCGTGATTCAAGATATTTCATAAGCTGATAATTAATCAGCGTTTCCATGACCTTAGAAAGAAGGGAAGTTAGTGCAATTGGACCATAGTTAGAAGAAGAAGAAGAATCGCCTTTTTTAGGGACGGGCTGGACAAATGCTGTTTTCCATCTACTCGGAAAGAGACCTGAGGAGTAGGACCGATGGAAAAGCTTACACAATGGTTTTGCCAGCGTGGAAGAACACCTCTTCAGAACTATGGGGGATATTCCATCTGGACCAGCGGATTTGTGAATGTTGAGATCTCGAAGTACTCTCATGACTGTACGAGTGCGAAAATGAATTTGTCTCATTGTATATTCGACGCGCTCAAGTACAGGCGGGGACATCGCAGAATCTGGGAGCATGGAGCTAGCAGCGAAATGCGCTGCAAGTAGATTTGCTCTGGCCATAGAGGTGACAGCTGGAATGTCATTGTAAACGAGTGTTGGGATGGAAGATGAGGCACAGTTTTTAACATTTTTTACGAAAGACCAAAAGTTTTTACTACCCTTGGGACAATGTAGTATTTTCTGCCTCAACTTTTGGTCGTATTGGAACTTAACACGGCGAATATGAGCATTACAAACATTTCTGGCTTGCTTAAACTTTTTTCGGTTTACCTGAGATGGGTTGGCCTTGTAGGACTGAAAACATAACTCCTTCAACCTAATCGCCTCTTTACAGCTCAAGTCATACCACGAGTTCACCTTAGGTTTGATACTCTTAATCCTGTGAGGGATGAAAGATGTCATACCAAGGAGAATGGTGTTGGTTATCATATCAGCAGCAGCATCTACGTTGTTATCGAGAAAGCACAAGGACCAGTTAAAACGACCGAAGAAGTTATTAAGGCCGTCCCAATTTGCTTTCTCGTACCGCCAGACTGTTCGTTTAGGAGTTATTTCCTTATTGGGTTGGCCACCCAATAAGAATTTGGCTGATATGACGCAGTGGTCTGACGAACCTAGAGGAGATAGTACATTTACGGTGTACTTATCGGGATGGGAAGTTAGAAATCTAATATACAAGAAAGGGTCCGGAAAGATACGGTAGCACTATTTTCCTGTAAAAAAGGCATCAGCAATAAGTGGGGACTTCAACCCCGAACCTGATACTGACGTATGGAACGGCTGTCTGGTGGACCGCTTTGAATAAAGCGGTATACCGCGACATCCTAAGCAAGGTCCAAAGGCCAGCCTGCTTATGCTTAAGCCGAGCGCTTTGCACCACTGCTTCAGCAGCATTAGACACCCTGTTCCATCTAATTCCCCTTGATATTTTCAGCAGACAAACAGCTGCTATCATGGCTAATCGCCTCAAAGCCTCTGAGTGAACCCATAGTGAGATTGGTCACTCTGCTATTCTGAACACATTCAGATCCCCTTTTAGAAACATAGACTTCACTATACCCCAGTTACAATTTGACAATAACATCCAGACAACTATCCCCCTAAGGTCTTCTTGGGATGACTGTGTGCTTTTGGAATGCGAATCGATTCGCTTCTACACGGATGGGTCAATGACAAATGATGGGTTAGGTGGGGGTGTAAATCTAAATAAATAAATAGAGTGGCGCAACAGCTCGAGGTGAACCAGTGCCTGGTGTGTCGATTTCTTTACATACAAGGGGACCTATAATTTTTTGCCGAATCCGAACGGCACTTTGAGAAGTTTTTCAAGACAAATGACACTCACGGAAGGCTTGTCAGACCCTCGCGGAGGTGGGGACCGTGAAAAAGAACAATTCTTTGATTTTTCAGGTGACGATAGCAGGATTCGAACGCAGACCTCCGGCGTAGTAAGCACACACACTAACCACTACGCCACGGCACCCCACACCCCCAGGTGGGAATGTATTCTCAGAAAAACTAAATCTTAATCTCTCTTTCCATCTTCCGGATAATTGTAGGGTTTTCCAAGCTGAAATAATTATGGCGATTAAGAAAGCCTTGTCCTGGCTTAAGAATAACGTTAAATCCGCCGAGGATATACGTATTTTTTCTGACAGCCAGGCAGCCACCAAGTGCCTGGAATCGGTTTCTATAAACTCTAAAGCAGCCTTAGACTGCCGTTCGTCTCTAAAGGAGATGTCAGAGTAGTTCAACATTCTCTTGTGCTGGGTGCCAGGGCATAGTGACATTCCAGGCAACTGTAAGGCTGACGAACGCGCCAAACTTGGAACTACTCTCTCAATTTCGCCTGATAAAGGCCCTTAGGCATTCCAATTTCGACACGCGAACTCATGAGAAAACTGGATGCAATAGAATGAACAAATCTCAGATGGACAAGTGGTAGTACCTGTCTAGTAACGAAACAGATTTGGAGTTCGATAGCTCTTAATAGATCGCACATGAGTGCTACAATCTGTCTGATAGGCAAGCATGCGACAAGGCTTGGTGTCTTTTCTAACGATTATTGCAGGACCTGCATGGATGAGGAGAAAGAAGAGACCACTCTCCACCTTCACCGAAATCTTCACCTTGGAGCTTTCTTCTATAATGATCTTAGTGATCTTAGCGCGACTGACCCAAAACGTGTCTTAGGCTTCATTAGTAGCTCAAAATGGTTCAACGAGTAGGCAATTTTTACAGATCCACGTTGTGTCGCACAATGGACCTACAAAGGTCTAAGTGAGTTGGCTTCTTCGAACCCGACAGCCACTTCAACCTAACCTAACCTAGGCAAGAAACTGATGCAGGGTAACCGTCTTCGGTGGAAACCCATACTTCAGGCGACTCACGTTAGAATTGGGGGGAATGGGAAGGTAGGGGTAACCGAAACATGTGCTGGTGATCCTGTAGGGGTGGAGGGGCGGAGGCAACCGAAGCGGTATAATGTATATTTTTTCTTCTATCTTCCTAATGCCCTTTAAATGAGAGTAAGGTTCAAGGATCGGAGAGTGCAGGGGGTAACCAATACCGGTGAAGGCCCTTGCCGGAGGAGAATTCTTAGTTAAGACGCTGATGTAGGGGAACCGTTTCAGTGTAAACCGTTCAGTCGTAACCGTTCGGTGGTCACCGTTTCAGGCGATTCAAGTCAGAATTGACCTTTGAGAGTTTGGGGTGGGGGGGAGGGGGTTGTTTTTTGTGTTTTTCTCACCCAAGAAGTCTTACCGACTGTCCATCTAAGGTTGGTTAATTCTTTTGAATTCAGCTATTGCTAGTTGTGCCAAGCTGCCAAGTTTGCATGTAGACATTGGTATGCCTTACCAGACTTTTTCTGGAAAAATTGAGAGAAAGTGCAAAGCTTGGCGAGTTCGTCAGCCTTACACTTTCCTCGAACGTTGTCATGTCCTGGTACCGACCACACGAATGCTTAACTGCCCCGATATCTTGGAGACAATCCGATCAGGATTTTGTGTTTTTGCGTTGCTCGAAAACCCAGATATTCGCTTACACTTGTCTCATATTCAAAGTCGAAAAAATAAGTTTAAAGAGCAAGTTTCTCACTTTCTTAAAAAAAAATAATGGTTTGGCATGGAATGTAGTGAGCTCCGTAAAATCTCTTTTAAGCTCCTTAAAATTTTTAGACTTATTGACTCGAGCTCAGTCAAAAAAATTTACCTAAGAATGTCCTGTCTAAAAAGCCTTGCCTTATAACTGCAATCCAGCAAAAATTCTAAAGATTTCTGGCACTATACCCGTGAACTGGGAGGATGGCAAGGTTGGCAAGGAATGCTGCCCTCGAAGCTGACGCTCTTGCAACACATTTTAAAACTGCACTGTCGGTCGAGGAGAGTCTTTACACTTTCAACTATGCTCTCCATAAATTTGCGAACTGGGCGCTCCAATCTCGCTTGTTGAATTGGAGTCTACACTGCGACAAATGAAAAATGGCAAAGCTCCTTGTATTGTTGAGTTTTTTTTTCAAACTCCAACGAGAATCTCAAATGTTATATTCTCAACTTCTGAAACATTTCATTTAACAATGACAGTTTGCTTGCAAGATTCAATGTAGACCTAAACTGAAATCGGCCTGAAACTTATTGAGGTATTTCTAAATTCCTAAATTCCCTAAGAAAATAAGCTGCTGCAATTCTCTATAAAAGATTGCCAAATTGGGTAGAAACGAGAAACCGCCTAAGTATGGCTTTCAGGGCTGGCTTTAGTTCTGTGTTCTCAACCATACACCACATTTTTGCTCTGTATTGCGTTGAAAAAAACGTTGTCGATAACAATAAGACTTTGTTGACTTCGAGGCTGCCTTTGATACTGTACACAGACAGGCGTTGCTGTATAAATAAGCCTCGCTTGGGACATCCAGAAAGTTTCTGATAAGTGGGACGGTTCCAACTTATCTGATTGGTTTAATTTTAACATTTTAAAAGTACTGTGGGGTCTTTTTTCGCTTTTTATGGAAGTCATAATAGGTTAAGCAAGGAGGCTGCATATTTAATTTCAGCGTCCCGAAACTTTGGTTTTATGAAAGTTTTCAAGTTTCTAGCTAAAACTATTTAAGGCCGAAAATCTTATGACGACAGACGGACCGCCACCACTTATTCGACCTACGATTTGGTCTTGGTCATATGCTCTTAGGGTCTTGGGTCTCAGGTTTTAAAATGCTTACAGAAAAGAAATTGAGTTAAGTCTTGTCACAACAAATCAAAGTATGTGCCTTGATCCATCCGGTGCAGCTTAAAAAATTGGATAAACCAACCTCTTATCGAACCATCGTTCAGGTGGTTGACGAATGATTTTGTCTGCCCGAGTTGCGCCAACCAAACAGTTTCTTTCTTTAAAATTGCAGACAGAATCTTAACATCTAGACAATCAGAATGTCTTCGATGGCTTAAGGCCAGGGATGTCCAAAACCGAGTCAATGTTCACACTGCACTACCACAGATCTTGGGAAAAAGTTCCCGGAATTCCGTATCGTTAACCACCACCATTTGATTGATTTTAAGGTTGCGTGTGACAGCATCTATGGAGACGAGCTATAAAGTGCAATGCCTTGTTTTGACATATTCCCACGAAACCCGTTAGTTGGTATAGAAGGATAGATGGAAAAAATTGACTCCATCAAGGTCAGTAAGGACCTTAGCCAGTTTTTTCATACCAAAATGATGGTTTGACAAAGGCGACGCGCTGATGTGTAATTTCTATAAAATTATACTTGAAAGTTTTTTGCAGAACTCCCGCGCCAACACCAGAGGTGCAATCTTTTAGGAGCTCGTGTTATTATTTGTTTTCGTAGACGCCTTTGTGAATCTTGACAGAGGCACAATCTTTTAAGAGCTCGTGTAATTATTTGTTTTCGTGATGAATCGTGAATCTTGAGATGGAAGCGGCGAATGTGTGTTTTAGTGAATAAAAGGCCAAGAATAGATACCCAACACTGACATCATAGACAAATATAACTTTGAGTAAGTAAGGGACTTTGTATATAGTTGAAAAAATCTCTGATCGAGAGGGAAGAGATTACAACTTATGGAGAATACCTTTTAGGAACTTAACTACTCAAAACGCGGTAGTGGCTTTCTTTAAAATATTTAAATGTGCTTAATTTAGCTGCTTCTGTCATTTAAAGTTTTATTGTTTCTTTTAAAGTTCAAGCAAGAAGTTAGGTGCTCAGAATACTGCTTTGTGAAGCTTTCTTTACGTACACTAAGATATTATATAAGAGATAAAACTAAGAAATTTCTCTATATTGGTGAAATAATATTAAAAACATGAGTTAATGTTAATAACCTTCATAAACAAGAGTTTGTTTCCAATTACTTATAATTTGATTAGTTTTCATGGACATTTTTATGGCAAAATTAACTCACTATAGTCGTGATATTCTTTTAAAGATCAGCATTATTTACATGTTCCAGTTTGGTATTTACTCCTTGCAATTCCACCATCGACCGTATGAGATAATAGCAAAAGTTTTTTCTTAAGTTGCAAAACAGGAAAAAAGGATTTAATGCAATGGAGAAGAGAAAAAAAGTTTAGTCAAACTTTTGAAGCGACTGGATTTATAGGGTGGTTTAAACTTCCGAGTAATTAATAAAGTTTATCCTTTGCATGGGGGTGGGGGATACATTATTTTCGAAGCACAACATCTGTTTATTCAATGCAATTTTACCTGTCAAAAATTTCCTATGATGTATGGGGAAAAAGCCAAGCATCCGTAAGGTTCATTTGTAACTATTTAAAAAGTTGCAATCCATGCTAGACAGGTTTTTTGATTCCAGGTTCTGAGAAACATTTATTTATTATTCCCGTGGCCGTGGAAAATTCCCAGTAAACACATGTTTCGGGGAATAAAATGGTAGAAAACTTTTCGGAGTTTCGGAAAATTTGGCTGAATAAAATGAGAGAAGAAATGTACCACGAATGTATGAAACAATGGGGTCCTTTCAGCATCGGTCTTAAGGCATCAGAAAGTCAGACACAATGCACAAAAAAGCTTCCTAGATCATTCTGCGCGCAAGTTATTTTGTTGTTATTGTTCTATTGTGATTGAATAAACATCAGACTTTAAAAGGTCTCTAGATAGCTTCAACCTTTTAAGATCAGAATGATATCTTGCCAACAAAAAATAGCCTTATTGCATAGGATTATTCACATTTCCTTCTTTTTTTCAACAATAATCTACGTAATATAGTTTGTATATGACCTGGCACCTGGATATTGCAGTGCAGACTTTGGAAAGAACGCTTCAAATTAGATAAGATTTGATGAGCTACTATCAACTTGAAAAAATGGGTCTATTTCTTCCTTCCCTAGCTACAACTATTTGGTTAGTTTTGAACGCTGAACCAGGGACCGGCTGCCAAATATGAGAAATCGGCACACTTAGACCTATGAAGGCCCATATTTGTACCCCATAGATCTAAAAAGTTGAGGCCAATCTGCTTGAAACATTTTCAGCCTCGTATGTTTAATACGAGGCGTTCCTAAAGATCGTAATAAAACTAAGCTCAAAGCATATATTAAGTAATTTATTTTAAAGTTTGGCGGGCTAAATTTAGAAAATTTGAATCAAAAGTGCTCTAACGGGGGTTTGGGGCCGAAATTCCGGATGGGTTAAAAAGCCAATTACAATATTTTGCCTTCTGGAAATATATCTCTTACAAAGCGACATTGATTTCTTTGTTGTACCATCGTGTGTTCAAAGAATGATTTGTGATGTTCGAGTTTTCAGGGGAGCAGAGTTAACTGATCACCACTTAGTGCTGTGTAAATTGTTTTTCAGTGACAGTATTCCCTTGCCACCCAGGCGAAAACCAAGACTGGTGACCCGCATACGGTGGGAAAGGTTGCAGGATGCTGACTCTGATTTCAGAGAGCGCTTTGCACAGCATATTTCAGAGAAGTTTGAACAAATTCCAACTGACCTTTTGAATGTAGAGTAGGAATGGCAGCTGTTTTTATCGGCAGTCATTGCCTCTGCAGGAAATGTTTGTGGAGTGAAGCGGCTTGGGGTAGTGGCTGGTGGTGAGAAAAGAACTGCTTGGTTTAAAACGACTGGAGTTCAAGAAGCCGAAGAGAGACGAAGAGAGCCTACATTACGTGGATACAATGTAGGAACTCAACTTCTCGAGCACGGTACAATGAGGCGCGAAGGACTTACAATCTGGCAGTCAGAACAGCCAAGGAACAGTCATGGAAAAAGTTCGGCGAAAAGTTGGAGCACGATTACAGATCTGCAAATAAGATATTTTGGCAGACTATTCGCCGGCTCAGAGGAAGGAAGTTGAATATCATTCAAGGGGTTAAATTCAAGGACGGTACACTTCTTTCAGATGAGAGCGATATCTTGCGCAGATAGAGAGAGCACTTTTCGGAGTTGCTCAACCCCCCAACAGGGCACTGAAGATGGCATTCCCACTGCTGAGGAGATAAGGGCGGAGAATAGTCCCACAGTAGACGAAGTCACTGAAGCGATTAAATCGATAAAAGTTGGCAAGTCTGCTGGAGTTGATGAAATCTGGCCAGAAATGTTCAAGGCAATGGGCGAAGCGGGTGTTAAATGGCTAACACGTGTCATTAAGGTGGCCTGGGATAGCGGGAGGGTGCCTAGCGATTGGCAAACGGGAGTTATAGTGCCCATTTTCAAAAAAGGGAACAGGAGAGATTGCGCCAACTATAGGGGCATATCTCTCTTGAGTCTTCCGGGAAAAGTATTAGCGAAAGTGTTGGAAACGCGTTCCAGAGCTGTAATCGAGCCTTTGTTACGGGAAGAACAGTGCGGCTTTCGGCCTGGCAGAGGCACAACCGACCAGCTTTTTACTCTGAAGGTTATTCTTGAGAGGGCCTGGGAATATGCCAAACCGGTCTATGCGTGTTTTGTAGATCTGGAAAAGGCGTATGACCGAGTCCCTCGGGATACACTGTGGAGAGTTTTGCAGGACTATGCGCTGAGTGGGCCTCTTCTGAGAGCCATTCAGTCTTTGTATGGAAACTGCAGAAGCTGTGTACAGATAAATGGCGTCAAATGCCGTCCTTTTGATGTGCGCGTTGGACTTCGCCAGGGCTTTGTTCTGTCGCCGCTCCTTTTCATAGCATATATGGACTGGATGGTGAGGCGCAGTCTTGGCGAGCAATGTTTCGAATTGGCTGGCATTAGGATGGATTTGGCCATCCTTCCGTCATCCAAAGAGGAACTTCAACGAGCACTGGATATTTTTGCAGCCGTCTGTGGTGATGCTGGGATGAAAGTAAACGTGAACAAATCGGAAGTGATGGTTGTTTCCCGAACTCCTGTGCGGTGTACCCTGCACATAAATGGAGTTCCATTAAAACAGGTGGAGAAGTGTAAGTATCTCGGGGTCTTTTTCACGAAAGATGGGAGGAGTGATACTGAGTTGTCCTGTAGAATTGGCCAAGCTGGAGCAATAGTAAAGGAACTGCGCCGGCCGGTCATTAGGAAAGCTGAGCTTGGAGTGAAAGCAAAGATCTCAGTTTTTAATTCAGTGTTCGTTCCGACCCTCATCTATAGTCATGAAATTTTGGAATTGACCGAAAGAATTAGATCGCGGGTACAAGCTGCCGAAATGAGATTCCTGAGGTGCGTTGCTGGTGTTTCTCTAAGGGATAGAGTGAGAAACGTCAGTATTCGTGGGAATCTTAATGTTGAGCAGCTACTTCTCCGAGTGGAGCGATCGACTCTTCGATGGTTTGGACACGTTGTTCGCATGCCCCCCGACAGACTTCCTAGACAGGTCATGCTAGCCAAGATGCTAGCGCGTCGCCCTCCTGGTAGGCCAATAAACCGGTGGTGGGATCAGGTAAAGAACCTCTCTGAGTCCCGCCTGGGGATTGCGCCGGAGTCTCTTGAGTTGGTGGCGGAGGATCGAGAACGATGGAAAGACCATTTAGGCACCCTCGCTCCGTGATCCTTTTAAAGGATAAGCGGCATTTAGAAAATGATGATAATGTTACTCAAACATTTTGACTTCGAGTTGAGTTTTAAATTGTGTCTTAAGCCACAAGTGCTTAATCTTAACTCAACGGAAACCGTTGACTATCTCTGAAACATTCCCTTAAAAAAGCCCAATGAGTTTTTTTGCGTTTTAGAAAGATTTTATTCATAAATGGCCATAAAAGCAAATAATATTATGCCCTAGGGTATATTAAGCTTGTTGTATAGTTTATAACGCAGTGAAATAATTGCCGTAGACCCCTAAGACCTTTAAGAGATATGAATGGGGCCGACAGAAGAATCGATTAAGCCATGTCCGTCCGGCCGCCGGTCCGTATGTTAACAACTTTTAGACCTTAAATTTTAAGCTAGAGAGTTGAAAGTTTGAAAATTAGCTGAATCCGCCCACAGACACGCCCACTTCAGGCCTGTATGTGCGACCATCTCTAATTTAAAACAATAATTTTTTCAAATTTTACCTATGTTACAATGATGCTAGCGCACTCATTTTTGGTATGTTACATTGCCTTGTAATTGTCTTTGAGGTAGCAGAAAAAGTTTGGCCTTTTTATTGACCTTTCAATAATTATATATGAAATTCGACTAAAATTTATAGGACAAAAGCTGGAGATATGAGCATTTTCTTACTTTTTTGTCTATGTAGTATAGCCTCCGCCCACTTTTTGTGGGCGTGGTGTTAAAATAGAGATTTTTTGAGTTAAAAAGGCGGAGTTTTAGGCCGAAATGTATAAAGCTTTCAACAGTTATATTTTTATATCCCGTCCACTTTTTGGAGGCGGAGCAGTTTCCTTTTTTGGTAGGGTAGGAGAAGTTTTTAAGTTTTTACATACGCACTGTTGCACTTTCCCACTTGTTTTTCATCATTCTTATCTTTGCTTGATAGTTTTGGTTCCATATGGAGTAAGATAATCGCCTGAGGTTTATGCAAAAACTAAGTTTTAATTTTATTTTATTTGCATTGTTCTAGAAGCAAAAACCCTTCTTTTAAAAAATACTTAATTTTTAAGTTAATTATACTTTTCTGTCTTGAGGCTAAATAAAGGAACTGATTTTAATGTTTAAGTGGATCGGAATTAGTTATTAAAACCTTTTTTAAAAAGGGATTTTAGTGCTGGGTTGCTTTGGAGACTTAATCATCGCCACTAAACTACTGGGGTTCGTTGTAACAGAGGTAGGTAGACAAGATACCTACAGTTTTTTTTTGTTTTATTCTTTACATAAAATTATTTATTCTTTTCTCTCATGCATAGCTCGATGCTTCTTTTTGTTCTATAATGCTTTTCAATAAAAAAAAAATCTCTCAGTTTTACTTAATAAATTTATAAAATTCGTGTAAGAACAAAATAAATAAAAAATAAGAATCAAAACAACCAACGTAAAATAAAAAAAAAAAATAAAATTTAAATAAACATTAGGAGAAAGCGAGAAAAAAGAAATAAATAATTAATTAAAAAAAAAACAAGGTGCAGCCAAGTTTATGTAGGAATATATATTTACATGTACTTAAGAACGTTTCGAAGCAAAACGTGCGTACATACAACGCTTATCAATGCTATTGACTAGAACATTCCAAATGCACATTCTATTTTTTTTTTGTATATATTGGACATTGAAAAAAGTTTGCATGCGTATTGTGTTAAGGTGCTAACTGTATTATATTAGATTTGTTTTGTATTTTTCTTTTGTTTATATTTTAAACTGTTTCTTTTGTGGTATTTTGAAAAATTTTATTTACGAAAGATCGGGAGAAAAATATATAAATAATAAGTATGTATATATACGAAATAGTTTTTTTTTTCTATAAACAAAATTGCTTACCTTTCACATTGACGTAATGTCCACGAGGCTATTATCCATAAGGATACCATAAACACTAGTAATACCGTTCCAGGGCATATTGTCATCAGTGTTTTTAACACGAATCTGGAATAAATGTTTAGTTTTAATTAGACTGTGGTCCCAAATTATTTTGTAGGATATAAATTTCTGGAAAACAAAGTCAAATTTTCTTATATAAAATCAATTCTTCACTAAGAAGATACAAGGTGTAAAAAGAACTTGCAAAACTGACACAAAAAATACTAAAACACTTATCTAAAAAAAAAATCTGCAAGTCTTTCGTGTGTTGGACTACTTTGCCAAAGTACCCGGGTTCGAATCCTAGCCGGGCAATAACAGTTTTTTCATCACTTCCCCTCCACAAGGGTCTTAAGGGAGCTCCGAGAATACCATTTGTCAGTAGAAGTTTGACGTAAGGAACTGTCGCAAAATCGTCAAACATCTAAAACCCACACAGCTGGTATGGATCGTTGAGCTACGGCTCCTCGAAGACTTAAGCGCCAGTCAGGTTAGTTTTTAGTACGAGACTCTTGCTGGCACTATAATTCTGACACTTAAAAAACTTATTCCCCCCCGAACCAGTATAAGTTACATTTTATTTTGGGCGACATATGGTTCGAACCATATGTATGGTATGGTGGGGTGCCGTGGCGTAGTGGTTAGTGTGTGTGCTTACTACGCCGGAGGCCTGGGTTCGAATCCTGCCATCGTCACCTGAAAAAAAAGACTTGTTCTTTTTCACGGTCCCCACCTCCGCGAGGGTCTGACAAGCCCTCCGAGAGTATTATTTGTCTTGAAAAACTTCTCAAAGTGCCGTTCGGATTCGGCAAAAATTTGTAGGTCCCTTTGTATGTAAAAGAAATTAACACACCAGCATACATTGTTGAGAAGATGGCCCTGGTTCACCTCGAGCTGTTGCGCCACTCTATTTATTTATATATTTATATGGTTCGAACCGGCATGTTCATCTTACGCCTTTAATACTTTGGGAAGGTTTTTAAGGTACAGGCTCCATAGTTGTATTATAGTTGCTATTAAGCCTTCTTCTTAACAACTATCCGCAACTCTATTCAGGGGTAAGGTTTTAAAACTAGGTTCTATTCGTTCAGGCTTAAAAGAAGTTGTAGAAGAGTCAAGCCAGGCTATTAAAATTGATTCACGGTCTCTCATGACAAATGATACTCATACAAACTCTTATTCTCTGGCAAATGAATAAGGGTTTGTAACACCCTCGCAAAAATGGAATACGCAAGATTAAAAGATTCTCGTAAGGCACTTGTTGAGCTGAAATTTTTTTAAGGTAGCCAAAAACATTCGGAACGCTAAATGTCCTTTTCTAAATAAGAAAAAAAATCTTTGCACATACACCGGGAATAGCCAGAAATTACAAAGAGCGCCATCATCAAAGACGATTCCAAAATGCCCTTAAGCCCCAATAGTACCATGTGTTCCCAAGCCCCAATAGTTTCATGTTCACGCTATTAAGTAAGAGATATCTGAGCAATCATCGGTGGCAACCACCCCGATAAGAAATTCGTCCTGCGAAGATGAAAATATGGAGAAAAATCGTTTAACGGATGAAAATCGAACAAAAAAAGGCAGCCTGGGAAGAGTATTGACCCAGAAAAGGAGAGAAAGAAAATTACTGGACTTAAAATAAAGAAGTCGCCTTCCCAGTAGATCAGTACAGGCCTAGAAAGTCTTTTGTAAAACAATCCAAAAAACTTAGCTGCAGTATTTTGGATGTGCAAATTGTGAATTTGGTTTATTTTTAGGCAGAATTTTTAGGGGCAACATTTTCTCATGAAATTTTGGCCCCTATTTCTCATTTTTTTTTCTTTTTTTTGAATATATGTACGTTACTGCCACATTTACGTTTTCCACTGAAATTAAATAATGGCCTTTGTTGTTTTTCTTTTAATTGGGACAATTAGGTTACTTAATATGTTGCCTAATCTCCATCGAGATGACGGGTGTATCTTTCCATTCTTTATTAACCAAAAACTTTTTAACTTTCATTATGAAAACTGGAAAATAATTAAGTGTATGATTTTCATTTTTCTACTTTCATTTCTCATTTTTCTACTTTCTGGACCGATACTCTGATTGAGTGTTTCCACCGAACACTAATCCGCGATTAAAATAAATCATTCTTAAATCACCTCTAAATTACGAGATTTACCATACGAATATTAATCTCTTCACGAGGAGATTAAAAATTAATCGCGTAATCAATCTTTTCCACACAAGAATTCTTTAATCCAACCGATCGGAATTCTACGTGTTCTGTGCGTTTTCTGATGAAACAAAACAAACGCACTTTTTATTGACAGCTGTGTATCATCAACTCAGCAGTGTTTCTTGTGTTGTGTAAAGAGATGCGCAGAACGGCTGATGTTGCTGTTAATGTGGACATGTGGTTGTTCCTGGCATACAAGTTAAGTGCAATAAGTTGTGCCCACTGCAAAATAATGATGGATTAATGATAATGATGTTAATCAAGTTGGGTACTTTTGACTTTGTGTACCGAAATCCCCTTAACATATTTGACCTTTTTCTTTTTCTAGGTTTTGGGTCATTTCGTTTCGTAGATATAAAAAAAATGGTTGCAATTAAAAATAAATTGGCTTATTTTTAAATCTGAGTTGTCCGAGAGATAAAAAAAAGCTCACGTTTACAAGGAGATGCACATGCCTCTATTAATCGCCTCTTTTAATCTTCCTAAGTTAATCTCTGAATTATGTGCAGTGGAAACACCCTATAAACGTCCTTTTCCATTTTTGGGCGGACCACTAAAACAGAAATCCTTCACAAAAATCCTTCAATACTCAAAGTGTAAAGCATCAACCTTCTAGCAACGAAAGATAATAATGATTAGAACTTGAAAATATTTTTTTTCTGGCGCGAATACTGTGGCGTATGTGTAACATTTTTTTGTTCGAATTAAACAACGTCCGCCATCTAACGTTTTTTTTTCAACTAGTGCTTATTTCCTGAATGGTAACACTTAGCTCATGTCTAATTTGACAGATAATAAGTTTTATCCTTCCGCTGAATGAATATGATTGTGTATACGTTTGAACAAAGCTGGGAAATATTGCGACATTTCTTTGAAAATCATGGTAATGTTGCAGAATGTGTGCGAAAACTGCGTAGCACCGTAGCATCGTAGCATCGTCAGCTCCGTATGTCCGTTATCTGATGAAAAAAGTAAACAAGAAAATTGTCGCATTTGGGGCACAGAAAACCCGCACGCATACATTTAAAACCCGAAACACCCAAAACAAGCCCCTGTTTGGTGCGGATTTTGGTGCAGAGGCATAATTGGGCCATTTTTCTTCGAAAATGAGCAAGGAGTGACCGTTACAGTCAATGGCGATCGTTATCAGGCCATGTTGAACGAATTTTTGTTCACAAAAATTGAAGAGGAGGATATTGACAACATTTGGTTTCAACAGGACGGCGCTACGTGCCACACAGCCGAAGCTACACTCGATGTTTTGCAACCTATTTTGTGCAGATAGCATTATCAGCTGCAGAGCTGATGTCGTTTCGCCACCTCGGAGCTGCGATTTGAAACCGTTTGACTATTATTTGTGGGGTGCCGTAAATGATAAGTATTACGCCGACAAGCCAGAGACAATTGACGCTTTAAAGGACAATATTCGTGAAGCCATTGGTGAAATTCAGCTGCACACAATCGATAATGTGCTTAAAAATTGAACCGATCGTGTAGGCTGCTGCATGGCCAGCCGAGGCAGCCATTTAAATGAAATTATTTTCCATTATTAACCGGAAGGATTTTACTTTCAAATAAAAAAAGAAATTTCAGAAAATATTCAGTAGTTTTTTTTTATAGCATTTTCAAAAAAAAAAAAGTTATTTGGCGGACCCTTTATTTATTCAAGTTTTTTTTTTTTGTTTTTTCTCCTCAAACCGACAAAAGATTTAAGCTTAAATTTTATAGCCTTAGCTTAGAGGTTTCCTTAGAAGTGTGAAAAAACCTTAAACATGTAGTTAAAGAGGAACTATAATGACCAAATTGAGAGAGCCCACAATAATTTAGACTTGGTTATGCGGCAAGTTGAAGGTTGATGGCACACTTAGCGAGTTAATAAATCAACTTTTAACGAGTAGAATTATTAACTCAAAGCTAGGTAAACCAATGCAAGAAGATCCGCAGCAGAGGAACCCCGCAGGGTGGAGTCCTATCCCCACTTCTTTGGAATCAAGCGGTGAACGAACTACTGGTTATCCTGGAAGGAGAGGGCTGCAGAGTTATCGCTTATGCAGACGACGTTGCCATTTCCGTTTCGGGGAAGCACCTAAAAACCCTTAAAAAACTCCTACAGAACGCTCTAAACAAGCTTACTAGATGGACTGACAGGTTGTGCACTGGGTGTCAACCCCGACAAAACTGAACTTGTCCTCTTCACCAGGAAATACATAATCAATCATATCGACCCTCCCTCAACCAAGGGCACTAGTTTAAAATTCTCCGACGAAGTTAGATACCTGGGTTTCATCCTTGATAGAAAGCTCAGCTAGAAATCTAATATACAGGAAAGGGTCCGGAAACTACGATAGCACTCTTTTCCTGCAAAAAAGCCATCGGCAACAAGTGGGGACTTCAACCCCGAACCACCCATTGGTTATATATCTCGGTCATCAGACCGATACTGACGTATGGAACGGCTGTCTGGTGGACCGATCTGAATAAAGCGGTAAACCGCGACAAGCTAAGCAAGGTCCAAAGGTCAGCCTGCTTATGTATAAGCGGAGCGCTTCGCACCACTGCTTCAGCAGTATTAGACACGAGCAGGGTCTAATCTAATTCCACTTAATATTTTCAGCAGACAAACAGCTGCTATCTCGGCTAATCGCCCCAAAGCAACCTCTGAGTGGACCGATAGTGAGATAGGTCACTCTGCTATTCTGAACACATTCAGACCCTTTTTTAGAAACATAGACTTCACTATACCCCAGTTACAATTTGACAAGAACTTCCAGACAACTATCGCCCCGAGGATTTCTTGAGATGAATGTGTGCCTCTGGGACGCGAATTCATTCACTTCTACACGGATGGATCAAAGACAAATGATGGGGTAGGTGGGGGTGTTTTCTCAGAAAAACTAAATCTTAGTCTCTCTTTCCGTCTTCCGGATCATTGCAGTGTTTTGCAAGCCAAGAAATCATGGCGATTAAGGAAGCCGCGGCCATCAAGTGCCTGGAATCGGTTTCTATAAACTCTAAAGTAGCCTTAGACTGCCGTTCGTTCTCCTCTGCTGGGTGCCAGGGAATAGTGACATTCCAGGCAACTGTAAGGCTGACGTTTTCGCCAAACTTGGAACTACTCTCTAAATTTCGCCTGATAAAGGCTTTTTAGGCGTTCAAATTTCGACATGCAACCTCGAGATAAAACTGGATGCAATAGAAAGAACAAATCTCAGATGGACAAGTGGTAGTAGCTGTCTAGTAACAGATTTGGCCTAAGCTAGATCTTAAACGCTCTAGGAGTTTGATAGCTCTTAATAGATCGCACATGAGTGCCTCAATCGGTGTTATTAAAGGACACTGATAGGCAAGCACAAGACAAGACTTGGTGTCTTTTCTAACGATTTTTGCAGGAGCTGCATGCACGAGGAAGAAGGGACAACTCTCCACCTTCTATGCACATACTCCGCTCTTTCTAGGAACCGAAATCTTCACCTTGGAGCTTTCGTCTATAATGATCTTAGTGATCTTAGCACGGGTGGTCAAAGGATAGACATGTGCACTCAAGAGGATACAAGCATCCACAGGTTTTCTAAACCCACCTCTGTCTATCAACTCCTACTCTCACCTCCCCGTGGTGAACACCGGGTGCCTAGTACCTCAATTGGAGATTGGGTTCCAACCCCTTTGGAAGGTTGTTGGGGGTAGCAGACGAGAGAGGGGGGGAGGAGTGTTCCCACTAAGGCACTTCTCCTTGCATCCGGACGGCAGCGGAGGAATTCCCCAGATGGAATCAACGGTGGCGTCCATAGTTCCAGTCAGGCCGAACTACTTAGTGAGCACCTTATATGGGCTACCACGACGTATTCGGAGCTCAGGCCTATAAGGAGCGGGCTATCCGGCTCTCCATCCTTAGAGCTAAGTAAAGGAACTGGTCCTCCAGGTTGGGGGTCGTGCCGTCGGGGTGACTTCCCGGCCACGTAAAGAAACACCAGTCACGAAGCAGAAACAAGCCTCGGATTCGGACGGATTTACTGTTGACGACCAATGCAAACGAGAAAAGGACAACGAGCTCCGGATCTGCACGTGAAATGTGTGTCCCTTAACAGACCACGTGCAGCCGAGCAACTAGCGGAGGCCCTTAACGTCTGCAAGGCAGACATTACTGCCATCCAAGAAATGCGGTGGGACGGGCCGGGCAAAAGAAGGATGAAAAACTGCGACATCTACTACGGCGACTGCTATCGGCATCAAAGACAGCGATGTGGTTTCGTTGTTGGAGGCAGACTTAGGCAAAAAGTCTTGAGCTTCAACCCTGTAAGCGAGCGCCTCGCGACGATCCGCATCAAGGCTAAATTCGCCAACATTAGCCTGATATGCGCACATGCCCCCACAGAGGAGAAAGATGACGAGACCAAAGATATGTTCTACGAGCTCCTGGACAAAACTTATGAGCAGTGCCCTAGCTACGACATTAAGATTGTCCTAGGCGATTTTAATGTCAAGCTATGAAGGGAGGGCATCTTTGGTCGTACTGTCGGAAAGCATAGCCTGCACGACACGACCTCCGATAACGGATTCAGGCTGATCGACTTTGCTGCGGGGCGACACGTTGTGGTAGCTAGTACACAGTTCCCGCATCTCAATATCCACAAAGGGAGATCTCCCGATCAATCAACCGTCAACCAGATTGACCATATTGCGATCGACGCAAGGCACTCCTCCAGTATCATGGATGTCCGAACTTTCCGAGGGGCCAACATTGACTCGGATCACTACCTTGTTGTAGCCAAGGTACGGCTGCGGATATCCATACCAGCGCCAAGTAATGGAAATACTGTGAGGAAGTTTGACGTCGGCCGACTACAATCGCAAGAGATCGCCAGGTCCTTCTCCAACCGAGTCTCTCAAAACCTTCTACGAAGTCCTATGCAACCAGCATCAAGTATTGATAGCCAGTGGCAACACTGCCAAAATGCCATCAGAGACGCCGCCTCTGAAGTGCTGGGTTTCACACGGCGACCACAACGAAACCCCTGGTTTGACGATGAATGCCGGCAAGCACATGCAGCTAAACAGGAAGCATACAAGGCGGCGCTGCACAGAAGGACTAGAGCTGCTCGCGAGCTCTACGAGCAGAGGAGGAGAGAGGAGCACCGGCTTCTCCGAAGGAAAAAGAGAGAGCACGAGAAGCGCGCGGTTGAAGAGATAGAGATATGTTACAACAGGAATGAGGTTAGAAAGTTTTACCAAAGGATCAAAAGGTCCTGCCAAGGGTATAAACTTCGAACTGAAGCCTGTAAGGACCATCAAGGGAACATCGTTGTAGAATCGCAGTCGGTGCTGAGGATTTGGAAAGACCACTTCTGCAGACTGTATAACGGCGAGGACGAACCAAATACCGCTGGCAGGCAGAACGAACCATTCAACCCGGGCGAAGACGTTACCGACGAAGCATACGAACGATACCGCCCACCCGACCTGGAGGAGGTGAAAGTAGCTGTGTCTAAGCTCAAGTGCAACAAAGCAGCCGGAGCAGACGGCCTAGCTGCCGAACTTTTTAAATCCGCTGGCGATGAGCTGGTTAGGAGCATGCACCAGCTCATCTGCAAGATATGGTCGGAAGAAAGCATGCCCGACGAATGGAACCTCAGCATTGTTTGCCCGATCCTGAAGAAAGGAGACCCTCTGAGTTGTGCCAACTACAGAGGCATAAGTCTTCTTAACATTGCATACAAGATCTTTTCTGCTGTACTGTGTGAACGCCTGAAGCCGTTTGTCAACAATCTGATAGGCACATATCAGTGTGGCTTTAGGCCAGCAAAGTCCACCATCGATCAAATATTCACACTGCGGCAGATCTTGGAGAAAACCCACGAATTCCAAATCGATACACACAACCTCTTCATCGATTTCAAGGCCGCGTATGACAGCATCTATAGAGACGAGCTATATAGCGCAATGTCTAGTTTTGGCATCCCTGCCAAACTCGTCAGTCTGTGCAGGATGACGATGGAAAACTCACGCTGTTCCGTCAAGGTCGGCAAAGACCTCACCGATCCCTTTGATGTCAAAAAAGGATTTAGACAAGGCGACGCGCTGTTATGCGACTTCTTTAACATCATACTTGAGAGAATTGTGCAGAACTCTCGCGCCAACACCAGAGGTACAATCTTTCAAAAGTCTGTTCAACTACTCGCATACGCAGACGACATTGACATAATTGGTAGAACAAAGCGTGATGTCTGTGAAGCCTTCATGAGTATTGGAATGGAAGCGGCGAATATGGGTTTAGCAGTCAATGAGGGCAAAACCAAGTATATGTTGTCATCAAGAAAAGAAAACCAACACCGACGTCTTGGACAAAACATCACCATCGACAGCTATAACTTTGAGGTAGTTAGGGACTTTGTCTACCTGGGTTCCGCTATCAATTCAGACAATGACACCAGCGCTGAAGTCAAACGAAGGATAACTCTTGCCAATTGGGCTAAGAAGGCAATTGAGTAGCAAAGCCCTCTCTCGAGCAAATAAAGTGTCCATGTATAAGACCCTCATCATCCCAGTCCTGCTTTACGGTGCAGAAGCATGGACCCTGTCAAAGGCGGATGAAAACACTTTAGGCTGCTTCGAGAGGAAAATTCTTCGGACGATTTACGGTCCCGTCTGCATAGACGGAGAGTGGAGGAGGAGATATAACATCGAACTGTACGGGCTGTGCACCGATACCGACCTAGCCAAAAGAGTCAAAACACAACGTCTACGATGGCTGGGTCATCTAGAGCGGATGGACACCAACGCCCCGGCCCGGAAAATCTTCGAATCCACACCGCAGGGACGACGCGGTAGAGGAGCACCGAGACTCAGGTGGCGCACGCAAGTGGAAGGGGACCTCAGCCAACTTCGCGTGCGAAACTGGAGACGGCTAGCTAGAGACAGAGCTGGCTGGCGAAGCTTGTTGGCTGAGGCCCAGGTCCACACCGGACTGTAGCGCCACCTTAAGTAAGTAAGTAAGATCTTAGCACGACTGACCCAAAACGTCTCTTACGCTTCATTATAAGCTCAAAATGGTTCAACGAGTGCAATTTTTCCAGATCCACATGGTATCACAATGGACCTACATAGGTCAAAGTGAGTTGGGTTCTTTGAACGCGAAACGAAGAACAATTTCCAACTGATTGGACTTCCAACTGATTGGACTTTGCAACAGCTCATTACACCGTACAGTAACTATCATTTAGCCTTCTTAACCTAGACCCATAAAGCAATTAACCAAATCGACAGATTTCTTTTAAAGCACCGAAAGACACGAAAAAACACCGGCTTAAAAAAGCCGGTGCGCAGTCTTTCAGTTCAGGGAGATCGAGCAGTCTACAGATTGAAAAAGCACCGGGAATTTCCGGAAAGAAATGTTAGCTTAATCAAGGATTGGGCAGCAGGTAAGACAGCATCATGAAAACCAGACAAATAACCGCAGGAAATTGATGATGTTTTTACCAGCATTCCTTATAGGAAGATATAAGGAAGTTGGTAGTTCCTTATAAGGAACATAAGCCCAGAATGCCTGCAGAAAAAGTAGGCATAGTAAAGTGTAGGTCCTGTGTGAATTTAGTGTTGGCCAAGAACCCAAGAAATCAAGAAGCCTGGATTGGCCACCTGATATGAATCGGGTTAGAAGGGCAAAGAGTCGGACCATGTTTACTTATGACGTTTACAATGTCTACCATGTTTACTGCTGAACTAAGAGTCTGTTCATCATTTGAGCTGCATGATGATGGATATTTTTGCACTTGCTAAATGCACGTATGCAGGATGAGTATGCAGGATGTTTAACGATCAAGCCTGAGACAAATGATCCTTAGTTAACAACACTTAATAAAAAACTCCTCCAATAGATTTGCAACTACATATACCCAAGGCCAAATAAGGCTTACTAAGAAAATTAACATCAAAAAAGTTCTGTTTACATAAAATGGACATTGACAAAAACTATTTAATATTCTTGATACTTACCTTGTATTAAAATTAATTCTATTTAACGCCCCTATGCTTCGCGATGATGCGTCCGTAAACAATTTCGAATGCAATAACATAACTCGACATATTAAATACAATCGAAGGAACATAGGTAATGATAAAGCTACATCGTAGGGCACATGCGCTACGCCGATTTTTTTGTTATTGTTATTCGCCAGTTTAGTCGTCCACCAGAAATAATATTCACCAGGAATCGGATGAATAGCGCATATAAAAAGTTCTAAGCCTATTTGACTAATTCGTTGCCATGTCATTGCGATCCTCCAATCATCCGCACAATTATCAATCATAAACAGCTGTGAATGAATAGAAACAGAAAACAAAAAATTTTGTATAAAAAAAATGTTAAATATTACGACAAAATTTAACTAGACAGCGACAAACATACACGTTTCTACGGAAAGGCTTTTTTTTTTTTTTTAAGAGTATTTTTTGTTTTTTAACGAACGTGGGATAACAAACCTCCCGCACTTCGATTTTCCAATGCAACTCACAAAGTTTTTTTTTATATTTATTTTTTTCCATTTTATAATACTTACAATTAGCAAATAAATCTTTAACTTATTTTTTTTCTTTAGTCTTGAATCCAAATATAACGAAAAATAAAATTAAATTTTATCTTATTAATAAGAAAGGTACTATACACGTAAATACTTGAGGTATCTGCTCTCCATGTATTTTTTAGGATTATTTTTTTGTTTTGTGAAAAATAGGTGTTAAAAATACCATAAAAAAATTTAAGTTCCAAATTCGTATAGTCCTGTAATGAGTACAACTTCAAATGTTATTAATAAAAAAAATAATTCATTAATGTGCATAATTAGTATTTTTAATCTCCTGACGGTTTACTAAAAATGTTTCGTGCTAAACTAGTTTTTTTTTTGTTAATTTTAGTTTGGTAAACAAAGCAAAAACAAAATGACTCTAATTTAAAATACATCGATTAACAGTTTCGCGATTAAAGCTTAAGCTTGACATTTATTCGAACAAAATACCTAGACCTACTTTAAAAGACACATAACGCTACATGGTTTCGAAGTTGCGTTGGTTGGTATGAATAATGATGTTAGACAGGCACATGAAAATCATTTAAATTAAAAAATATAAAACTAAAAATAAAAATTTACACAAAGGGTTGTAATCAACACGGTAGTGAGTGTGAAGTTAACATAAAACTTGCTGAAGTGAGAGCTCACATTATACACCGAGTAGTTAAGACTTCATAGCTATTTTATATTTACGACTTAAAAGGTATTTAATTCAGTTTTATCGCCCTTGCATTCAAAAGAGCTGGCGAAATTCGCCCATGGTACACGTTCGGTTTGAAAACGAAACCATAAAGTTTGAGGGCTATAAAGTTGAGGGAGTATTTCCACACGACCTGGAGACTATGATAGGAAATTTAAAGGCTTATGAAACTTTAATCAGGATCCATTAAGTCGAGAGAATTTGAAGAGAGAGTAATTTCTTAATCAGGTGGAAATCACTATTGCATTTAGGTAGAAGGAATAAGGACATGCCTGTTAATTGATGGAATAACATGCGTTGCAGCGACACAGTTGAGGACTAAAAAGTCCGACACTTTTCCTATGCATACGTGATGTACTGGACTGTCAGTCACTGTGGTTTTGAAAGTTTTCTAACCCATAGTTTATTATGACCAACTTTTCGAACTCACAGGATTTACGAGGAACTTGGAAACATTTCGATTTGCATTTGTTTTAGAAAATTGCAGCTCAGGTGATCTGACGGCGGCAGTATATGGGAAAGGGAGGGCAACCACTTTGTCTGTCCTTCTCGGAATATCTTCCCTACAACTGCGAGGAAGTCATCCCGGATAAGCTCGTAAACTTGGCAACGCAAACGGATTGGATGCTTGTATTGGGCTGCGACGCTAACGCCCATCATTCACAATGGGGCAGCAGCAACATAAACGCCAGAGGTGTGTGTTTATATGATTTTTTTGAGTGAGTGTTTATGATTTAAGTGGGAATTCACCCACTTTCGTGGTAAGAAATAGGCAAGAGGTGATTGATATTGCCCTTGTCTCAAACATGAAGGTTTTAGAAATAAGGGATTGGAGAGTCAATGTGAGCCTTCGGTTCAGGGTATGTAGTTTTCGAAAAAATCCCAGAAAGGCCGATTGGGGCAAATGCATGGATATCCAAGCGGTAATCCTTAATGGCTTTTATGACTTGGTAGAGCGGTAAAAAATATTAGTAGGGTTTTCGAGAAGGGCCGCCTTCGATCGATCGAACTCATAAAAAATCCCAACCAAAGTGGTGGAATAGGGATATAGGTTTTAGGAGGAAAAAGGTTAGAAAACTCTAACAAAGGGCGAAGCTTTTTAAAACCCTCGAAATTTGAAACCATCGGTTTATAAGTTGAGTAACACGGATTGCAGTGGCAATCAGCTGAAAAAACGCAAACCTAGGCCACATGTCAATACTACAGAGAGCTGCATGTATTGGTACGACATCAGCAATGAGAACGACACCAACCTCAGGGCTGGAGGCAATTCTCGATATGCTACCCCTCGACCTCTATATGCAAGAATCTAGTGCCAAAAGCGCCTTGAGGCTCGGCCAGTCACTTGAATTTATCCGAAGCTCATTTGGTCATGCGCAGATTATTCACAGCGTTTTAGGAACCGATACTCCCTCCGACTATCTAACCCGCCTACCTTGACTTCGAAAAGCCTTTTAACTGCATGTTTCCTAGCAGGGATGAGTGGGAATCGGGGGAACCGCTAAGAAATTTATCGATAGCCATATACACAAATGGGTCAAAGATGAGCATAGGCAAGGGTGCAGATCTCTACTCGGAGAGCCCACTTATAGAAAAATCAATAAAATTGCCCGATTCTTGCAGCGTCTTCCAAGCGGAGGTCCTTGCAGTCAAGGCGGCAGCCAGCCAACTGCCTATAAGGGCAATACCACAGGATGATATTACCATATTTATAGACAGCCAGGCAGCCATAAAGGCAATAGCTGCCACTGAAATCAAATCCGAACTTGTTAAGTGCTGTCGCAAAGAACTAAAGGTTCTTGGCTCACACCACAATGTAAGACTCTGCTGGGTTCAACGAAACAACGAAAAAGCCGATGAGGAGCCTTGCACGACATGGATCAACATTGGATCCTCAACAAGCCCTTCAATGGATCAAACCCCCACTCTGTGACCTTAGAAGGCGGGTGGAAAACAAAATTCGGATGAAAGCAAATACAAGATGGACATCCTTGTGAAAACTCAAGACAAATGTGGCCTAAATATAATAAGTCCCGAACTAAAGCGCTCATCAAGAGCAACAGGAACACTCTGCCGTTACTAGTAGGCCACAAACTTTTGAGACACCGCATGCTTTGAAACTAAATCTCGACAATGACGACATCATCATCAGAGGATGTGGCGATACGGATGCTGCGAGGACAAACCTCACTTTCTGTGCCACTATCTCAGTCTAAGTTGGTTCAGAAAAAGAGCTTTAGGAAGGTTCTTCTTTCAAGACATTTCAGATCTTTCAAACGCACCGCTAGCGTCTTTTTCCAGGGATGTTAAATCAACAAGGTGGCTTAAAGAATTTTACCCGAGTAAAAACACCCAAACAACAGCAAGAATCTTCCCTCACTGGGCATTACAATGGGCTTCAATAAACCGCGGGTTACACAGCTTCATCATTCCAACAACCTAACCTTACCTTAGGTTGTTGGGTTGAATTTTCCCGCACTGGGCATTACAATGGGTTTCAATAGACCGCGGGCTACCCAGCTTCACCAGCCTAACAACCTAACCTTACTTTAGGTTGTTGGGTTGAATTTTCCCTCGCTGGGCATTACAATGGGTTTCAATAGACCACGGGTAACCCTGCTTCATCAGCCTAACAACCTTACCAAAAGCAATCGAACACGCTTTGAGCGTTTAATATCAAGCTTTGGCCAAATATGTTTCGTCGCCAGACAGGGTATTACCGCGTGTTCGGGATGAAAAAGAGGCCTACATGATTACCGGTCAACTGTGAAGTTGCTTTAAGGTGATTGGCCATCATTGCAGCAATTTCGCCGCTAAATATGTCCGCGGGTATAAGATTTAATGAGATATCCAGTGCGGGTTGGGTTCAAAATTCTGCCGGCGTCAAAATTATTTTTACAAGATTCTGCTATTCAAAATTCTGAAAACGCAACTTTTAGAAAACGGCGCAGAGAAACATATAAAGGGAACGTGCCATCCCCTGACTGTTTCCCCTGCCTACTTCAAAAAAGTCAATAACTTGTTGAAAAAAGCAGAAAAAGGACAATTTTGTTGCTCAAGTCAAAATTTTAAAAAAGCAGAATTTCGAAACCAGACTTTTTTTTATCGAAAATAAGAATTTTTGAAGCAAACCCGATCCCGTCCAGTGCTACCGTGAAAGTGTTGCTTAGTGTTTCACCCATACACAGGCAAGCCGATTTTTGGATCTTTTGCTTAATCGGTATCGGAAGTAGTTAACCAGAGGTAAGATTTTAGCGAGCGAAATAAGTAGTATTCCTAAAAAATTCAACATTTTTACAATGGCTGGATTTATTTTTTGACTCAAGAAAGCCACGAACTTGGACTTGACGTTCGTTTGAGGAAGAAAAAATCAAAACAAGCTGTAGACATACAAAGAATTGAAAGCAACAGAAATAGCCTTTCATATTCTCACCTATATCAGCGAGGATGATCTTAACATCGAAGCCAACCCTAGGAAGGTAGATGCAGCAAATATTATGACCAGAAGATAACAAACTCTCTGGTACCGAGGCTTACCAACAAGAAGGACGATGCTTTGTTTTCAGAGAATCGCCTTGGCCTTTTTCCACTTAATTTTAGCTAAAAGATCCTGCTTAAGCGTCTAAAATGTCGTTCGGCGATCCTCTAATAAATAGATACCTACCAGCCTCGCTCTCAATCCTGCCAGCATATTTTAAAGACCATCTTTTTATCAACGTCGAAGATGCAATAGGACAGTATTCAAGACAGGAGCTCTATTTGCCTTATTCGGACTCCCGGCAAACTTTTCCAGCTCTGTCATGTATCTAGTAAACTCAAATACTCGGTGCTATACGCGTTTTTGAAACAGCAACACGAACCGAAACTTCAATGAAGCATTCTATAATTTTAATGTAAAATGGACAGTGCTCTGGCAGGGTCAAAGAAAACCAGAATAACCTGTCTTTAATAGATCCATACAAATATCAGCGATTCGGTAGGGGTTAATTTGGGTAAAATAGAGGAGGTTTGTTGGTTCTAGATTTACAAATAAGTCAATGTATGTCGACTGCCTACGACAGACCGTCGCTATCAGTAAAAGCAACTTTCATGCACTTTAGACTTTTAATGTCTTCAAGGCAATATCAATTCCAAGTACGATACACCACTGAAGATCGGCCGAAAAATTGTTCTAAGTCACTGTTGTTTCGTTTTGGCAAAACGGTTTAAACCGATCCGAATTTCGCTCTAATGTCCCAGCCAAGTTTATTTTCAAATTCCGATTCCCGGTTTTAGACGATCAGAAAGACTGAAGCTCGCAAACGATCATGCATATATCCATATTTTCAACAGCTGCAACAGACCATATATCCATAGTACCGCTGAGGATAAAAGACGGCTGCAGTCTTCCAGGTACGGCGTGGTAGAGGAGCACCGAGACTCAGGTGGCGCACGCAAGTGGAAGGGGACCTCAGCCAACTTCGCGTGCGAAACTGGAGACGGCTAGCTCGAGACAGAGCTGGCTGGCGAAGCTTGTTGGCTGAGGCCCAGGTCCACCCCCGCTAAGCAAATCAAAAGCCCAAACTACCAAGAAGTTTTTTTTTTTAGCTTAAAGCACAGTAATGATCCGTTAATATTAGCGAAATCGGGAGTTGCCAAATAGTACTGAAGTCTGAAGGCACTAAGTCCCACGACTTTAAAAATATTCATTTTCGTACGAGAGAATTGACATATTTCCGGGATTAGCAGAGCGGAAGTTAGAGTTTCCGAAAAATCAAAGCCCAATAAATTAAGCGGCCTCTTGAAAGGAGGTTTGAGGAAGTCTTCAATTCAAACAGCTCTACAAGACTATTACCATCACAGAAATACCACAAGATCGCTGCCATCGAAACGTAGGTCTAAAGTTCTTTCAACGTGAAAGGAAAAACATCACTTATGGAAGTTAAAAACAGACCTGGGTAGACTTACCGTTTTTTTTTTAATTTTTATTCTATTTTAAAGTATTAAAATATATTAAATACTAGAAAAGAAGTCTGTCTCACGACAGGAACAACGCAGCACACATCGATTAAAATAAAAAAAATGCCCTGGGCCCGACGCATTTTGTGCCCAACCCAACCCCACGCGAGCTGACCACTCTCGCGGTGAGCTACCTAGTCATATAATTTGGACCTGAAAATAGCGCTTTGAATACCTATGCACAGGACACTTTATTGTTGGGGAACTGATTTACTTTTAAATTTTTAACTTTTCACATTTCACTTTTTAATTTTTAGTTTAAACTCTTTTTTCTTTATTCTTTTTAATTTTTGCTTTTTACTTTTTATTTTTATCTTTTTACTTTTTTAATCGCTAAAGGGTACCCCAAATACCTTACGCGAATTGAAGAGTGTTATTCTTTGCTCAGACAGGTGTAATCTTGAAGATGGGTGGAAGACTGGCGAAAATAGAAAGAGCTCCTAGATTAGCTAGCAAAAACATGAACTGGGACGCCTTCAGAAAAGACTGTAAGGAGGG
This sequence comes from Neoascia interrupta, assembly GCA_947623515.1. Classification (NCBI taxonomy): domain Eukaryota; kingdom Metazoa; phylum Arthropoda; class Insecta; order Diptera; family Syrphidae; genus Neoascia; species Neoascia interrupta. Next base: position 51,373,667 of record OX392463.1, read on the forward strand.
TGTTGGCTTGAATGTGCCATTGAAAACTCCTTTCGAGTTAGAAACCGCAGTTGACAACTTCATTGAAGCAATGCAGAGCGCTGCTTGGAACAACAATTCGTCCCAAAAGAACGCAGTTAGCACCGACGAGCATGTACGTAAAACATATCCGCTCGAAATCGAAGAATTGATTCGTGAAAAGAGAAGAGCGCGTAGGAGATGGCAAGGCACGAGGGCCCCCCCAGACAAAACCCTATTGAACCACCTCTCTAACAAACTGAAAGGAATGTTGCAAGATCTTAAAAATCGTGAGACCACTGAATACCTTGAAGGCTTGTCGCCGGATAGGAGCTCAAACTACTCGCTGTTAAGTCTATCAAGAAACCTATAATCCACTCGGCACCAATAAAAAAAGCTAACGGCGAATGGGCAAGAGAAGACAAAGAGAAAGCGAATTTGTTTGCTGAACATTTAGAAGAAACATTCAAGCCTTTCGACGGTCCGCCGTTGGCTGACGTTCTAAACAACAACGGGTAACCTGGTAGCTTTAGAATGAAAAAAGTTTCGTTAGTTGAGCTCCGACAGACAATTAGCAAACTTAAAAATAATAAGGCCCCGGGTTACGACCTGATCACTGGCGAAATATTGAAAGAGCTACCAAAAAAGGCATTAGTCAAGCTACTTTTTATGATAAGCGCTTCTCTTAGACTTCTATACGTTTCAAGACAATGGAAAGTTGCTGAAGTCATTATGGTTCCGAAACCGGGGAAATGCGCAAATGATAAAAAATCTTATAGGCCCATATCGCTTCTGCCGATAATATCGAAAGTATTCGAGAAACTTCTGCTGAAACGATTACAACCAATAATTGCAGAAAGACGTTTGATCCCGGATCATCAATTCGGTTTCAGACCTAACCATTCCACAATAGATCAAGTCTACAGAATAACGCATGAAATTGAAAAAGCCTTAGAAGGGAAAAAATATGTTCAAGTGCTTTCCTCGACGTATCGCAAGCCTTCGACAAGGTATGACACGAAGGCTTGAAATATAAGCTACAGCAAAACTTGCCGGTAGACATGTTTAGAATATTGAAAAGAGTCTTGAAAGCAGACTCTTTCGTGTTAGGTGTGAATACTGAATACTCGAGTTTCAAGCAAATTCGGGCTGGCGTACCCCAGGGAAGCGTCCTCGGTCCGACCCTGTTCCTGCTCTACACAAGAGACATACCTCTAGATGACGAGACAGTCGTGGCCACGTTTGCGGACGATACGGCCATCCTGGCAACAGGTGAATCAGTCGAGTCATCAACGAGAAACCTCCAACGAGCATTGGACAGAATTTGTGTCTGGGCGAAGACTTGGCGAATCGCTCTTAACGAGAACAAGTCTACGCATGTGAATTTCACTTACAGAAGGTTTAACAATTTGCCTCTGTTCATAAATTCTGTGCAAATACCTTATGCAAATGAAGCGAAGTATCTAGGGATGACACTGGACGCTAAACTAAGGTGGAAACCACACGTAAAGAAGAAGCGTGACGAGCTCGAGATTAGGCTCAGGGAAATGTATTGGCTTATCGAAAGATTTTCGAAATTAAGCACATATAACAAACTGCTCTTGTACAGGCAGGTGTTAAAGCCGTCCTGGACATACGGTATACAACTTTGGGGTTGTACCAAGCCGAGCAACATGTCCATGTTGCAGACTTTCCAAAACAAGACACTAAGAGCAATTGTGAATGCTCCATGGTATATTAGGAATAGCGATATTCACAGAGATTTAGGAATAGCTACCGTGGGCGAAGAAGTAACAAACTTTGCTCGAAAGCTAAATGCTCGCCTTCATGTTCATTGCAGCAATGAAATGATCCGTACTCTAAACGAGACTTAACGATGTAAGCAACGAGCGACGACTACAAAGAACAAGACCACCCTTCGATCTAGCGACGTAGGGTGAAGCCGCACGAATGAACGGCTTTAGTAGGTGCATTCACTGGAAAGCAACCTATCCAATGCGATTAACACTACGGAAGCGTAAACTATTTGTTAAGTTAACTTAGTCGAAGTCAAGAAGTATTATGAGAGAGCGAAAATTTACTACTATGAAGTGCGTTCTGGCAGTTTCATAGTGTCTCTCATAAATGGGTGGTTTTTTAGCACGTGGAAATCGGGCATAACCAATATCGGCTACTTCGGTATTATGTACCTGCTATAGAGGGCGTATTGGTATCTTTGAAAGATTTTGGAGTTTTAGCCTCCGTCCATCCTAGTATTCAAAAAAAAAAAAAAAAAAAAATTAGCGAAGCTGCCAAATAGTATTGAAGTCTGAAGGCACTAAGTCCCGCAACTTTGAAAATATTTATTTTCATACGAGAGAATTGGCATATGTCCGGGATTAGCAGAGCGGAAGTTAGAGTTTGCGAAAACTCAAAACCCTAAAAATTAGCGGCCTCTTTTATGCCCATCGTTTGAGGAAGTTTTCAATTCAAACAGCTCTACAAGACCATTACCATCACAGAAATCCCACAAGACCTCTGCCATCGGAACGTAGGTCTAAGTTCTTTCAAAGAAGTTAAAAACAGAGTTGGAGACAAAACTCGTCTTTGGACAGACTTACCGTTTTTATTATATTTTTATTCTATTTTAAAGTGTTAAAATATATTAAATAAACTAGAGTAAAAACTTATGAAACAAAAGATTCTAAGCCTGAGTTTTGAAATTTCGCCATTTTAAGAAGAACATTCCTTGAGCTCTAAGTATAAGGACAGGTTTTGATCCTACAAGTTTCCATGTAGCTACTTGCTAATTTCTCTATTGATAATTTTCGGAAAAGTTTTTGGGGATTGGTTAAGTTTTTCATTCTTGTACAGAACGAACTAAGGACTAATTTAAAAAAAATAAATAAATAAATAGAGTGGCGCAACAGCTCGAGGTGAACCAGGGCCAACTTCTCAACAATGTATGCTGTGTGTGTTAGTTTCTCTACATACAAGGGGACCTACAATTTTTTGCCGAATCCGAACGGCACCTTGAGAAGTTTTTCAAGACAAATGATACTCTCGGAGGGCTTGTCAGACCCTCGCGGAGGTGGGGACCGTGAAAAAGAACAAGTCTTTTTTTTTTAGGTGACGATGGCAGGATTCGAACCCAGACCTCCGGCGTAGTAAGCACACACACTAACCACTACGCCACGGCACCCCACTAAACTAAGGACTAATTTATTTGTTAAAAAAAGTTTGAAAAACACATGCTGTCGCAAAAACCAACACATTAAAAAAAGTTTTCTTTCTTCACATAACTTCGACAAAATGTTTACTCAGTTTTTATTTGAGTTTTTATCTGCATATTTTACGAATCACAAAACAAAATTAAAAAATTCTTCTTTTTTTTCGTAAAAAATAAAAACACAAACATCGAATCAAAAGTAAAAAAAGAAAAACATCGAATCACATTGACTGATTTTCCACAGATCGATATTAATGCGTTCTCGCAGAGCAAACGTCATTAATTGCACAAAGCGGATCAACTCAAATTTAGCAAACATTTCGAAATTACACAAAAAAAAAAAAAAAAAAATACAATCGTTACAAAAACTTTTCGACAAAATACATTTGATAATTATTTCAAATCACTCACTCTCACCTGCACTTCCAAAGCGTGATAAGCTATAATAAGTCCTAAAAGAATCACAGTCGAAACAGATATTAATGTTTTTAACGCCGTTGAATAAAACGAAGCCTGAAATCAGAAAAATAAAAAGTTGACACACACACACACACAGATAGAATGATTAGTGCACATGTATGCATAATGTATGTGAATGTTAAGAAAGCATTACCTTATCGTAAACTCCAGCACTACTTAATTCATTTTCAATTACCATTACAACAATGCCGAACATCCCCATGACTAATGCGTAGTCACTAATGCGTTTTCGTTTTTCGAATAAAGCTTTTCTCCTGCCTAATCTGTATCCTACATTGGGTTTGTGCTTCGCTGAGTTTGTTGAGGGTTTTCGGGAAGTATTACCGCCAGTCAGTGCCCGCTCCTCCATGTACCTAGAACGAGAGATGGGAAAAACGAAAATATGTTATGCTATAGTAATTCACAAGCGCCTGTCGTCTCGTCCTTTCATGTAAGTGTGTATAATATTCGTACAGTCAGGTATGTTTAAGTAATCAATCGGATCGAATTGAGTTGCAGGATTTTATGCTTAATAAGCAAAACAGGAAATCGTCTTCATGTCACAAAGACCTTACTACACAGGCACAGAGGATACCCCGGATTTGGGAGAATAGATAAATTCGACGTGTATAGAGAAAAATTCCAGTAACCCTTACTTTTATGCTTATATTCCCAGGCGAGTGGTGTCACTAAGAGAGAGAGAGAGTTCGGGGCTTCTTCGATAACTCGGCTGACGGGATTAAAAGCGAGTTGGCATTTATTGTGTCACCCTTTTCAAAAGTGCAATCAATCTATTGACACATCATAGCTTAGATAAAGAACATTTGTTCATGGTTATCTGCTCTGCGCCTAAATCAAGCTGTCTATATTGGAGACACGAATTTGCAAGGACACCCCCACATATTTAAGTGCAGAGCGTATATTATTTTATATCCAGAGGGAAGATGTTGTGCGAAAACGATAACGTGCCAACATATAGGGCGACAAAGATTAAGAGCATTTTTCAAGAAGATAATGTGACTATGGCAATTGTACGCTTTGTTCGTTTTTGGCCTTGAAGATGGCTGGCAGTAGTAAAGGCGGTTTGATAAGCTTTTTCTCATAACCGCAGCAGATCAGGTATTTTTGGTATTCTTAAATCCTCAAAAATACCTGATAAAATACAATCATAGGTATTAATCTTATTGATATACATTTCGAGCAGCTGCTAAGGACTCTGTCTGACAAGGGTTGTGTTTACGCTAAAGTCCAGGGTGGACCTGGGCCCCACACAACAAGCCACTCTTTCCACTTTCGTGCGCCACCTGAGGTTCGGTGCTTCGCTACTACGCCATTCTGACCGGGTGGATTTGACGGTTTTCCGGGTCAGAGAGCGAGTTGGAATGTTGGAATCGTGACTGGTCGTAGCTACGAACTTGAAGAGATTATGGTTAGAAGGCGAGTGGACATCTTGTGTGTCCAAGAGACGAAATGGCGGAACACCGAAAATCGGGCTCGTGTCTTGGATGTAAAGACAAAAGCTTACAAGATGTACTTCTACGGAACTGAACAAGGTTGGAACGGAATAGGTATCATCCTTGCGGCAGAGCTACTTGATGGCATCTTGAATATCTCAAAGCCAAGCGACCGATTGATGTCTCTCAAGCTGGTGATGCGAGGTTAGGTGTAGAACATCGTTAGTGCAAATGCTCCCCAAGTTGGGTGTGAGCAGAGGGAAAAAGATGCATTTTGAATAGATTTTCATAATCTCATCAAGGCGATCCCAAAGGAAGAGCTTTTGTTTGTAGGCGGAGACTTGAACGGACATGTCGGGAAATCTAACGAGGACTATGAAGACTGCCATGGTGGACTGGGATATGGCACTAGGAACTCTTCTGGTGAAGATATCCTAAACCTTCGCAAGTCCTACGGTCTTATCGTGCTTTATACCATGTTCTTCAAGGAAAGCAGGCACCTGATCACTTACAGCAGCGGTGGGAATGAGACCCAGATTGACTATCATTTGGTTCACATCATCATCATCATCATTTTCGGATGCCGCTTATCCTTTAAGAGGGTCGCGGAGCGAGGGTGGCTAAATGGTCCTTCCATCTTTCACCGATCCTCCGCCACCAATTCAAGAGACTCCAGCGCAATCCCCAGGCGGGACTCAGAGAGGTTCTTTACCTGATCCCACCACCTGTTTCTTGGCCTACCAGGGGGGTGACGTGCTCGCATCTCGGCTAGCGTAACCTGTCTAGGAAGTCTGTCAGGGGGCATGCAAACAACGTGTCCAAACCATCGAAGAATCGATCGCTCCACTCGGAGAAGTAACTGCCCAACATTAAGATTCCCACGAATACTGACGTTTCTCACTCTATCCCTTAGAGCAACACCAGCAACGCACCTCAGGAATCTCATTTCGGCGGCTTGTACCCGCGATCTAATTCTTTCGGTCATTACCCAAATTTCATGACCATAGATGAGGGTCGGAACGAACACTGAATTAAAAACTGAGATCTTTGCTTTCACTCCAAGCTCAGCTTTCTTGATGACCGGCCGGCGCAGTTCCTTTACTAGTGCTCCAGCTTGGCCAATTCTACAGGACAACTCAGTATCACTCCTTCCATCTTTCGTGAAAAAGACCCCGAGATACTTAAACTTCTCCACCTATTTTAATGGAACTCCATTTATGTGCAGGGTACACTGCACAGGAAATCGGAATTTGGTTCCCAATTCCCTAAAACCGCGGGTCAAAGATTGTAAAGTGATTTTAGGTGAGGCGATTACAACACAACACCGCCTGCTGTTGACCGTCTTTTTTATGGAACCGTCAAAAGAAGAAAATCAAGCAAGCAAAGCTATCTGGGAGAATCAACTGGTTCAATTTGGATAAAGAAAAAGGCGAAGAATTTTTAAACACTATGCAAAACTACCTCTGTGACATCATTGCCGAAAACGAAGATGTATGGTGAAGAGCACAAGATATGTGGGATGACCTACAGCGAACGTGCATAGCGGAGGCCAAATCACTCCTAGGGACTTCAAAAGGCCACCGTAAACAGGTCAATGAAACATGGTGGTGGTCAGATGAGGTGAAACTATCGATGAGTGAAAGCGGCATTCAAGGATTGGAAGAAGTGCTCCTCGAACAAACGAAGATGAAATGCTTCGCCTGGAATATAGACACCTCAAGAGTCTTGCTAAGAAGAAGTGCGCCCAGGTTCAAGCAAAGAGAATGGAGAGCCTGTATCAGGAATTGAAGGAAGTTTCCTCTTCCACTGCTAATACACATCAGGCCACACAGGATCTTCGACAAAATACCTTGAATAAGGAGGCTACAATCTTCAAAATTCAAGCTCAGAGGAGGAGAAATGCCGAGGAGTTTCGTTCGCCAAAGTTCATCAACAATGCTCAGGGACAGCTTCTTGTGGATGACGACAAAATTCTTCACAGGTGGCGGCAGTATTGTGAGGGTTTCCCAGGCACCACTTTTCAGAAGAGTCTACTCCTAACCGAGAAGAAGTACCAGACATGACAGTCGACGAGGTTGGGAAGGCGGTTAAGTACTGCAAAAAGCGAAAAGCGGTTGGGCCAGATCAGATAACATCAGAGTTTTGAAAGAAAATAGGAGACATCAGGTCCAGATGGCTCACGACCTTCATCTCCAAACTAATAAGAGGGGATCCAATGCCTAATCAGTAGAGGGAAACTTATCTCCTTCCTTTGTTAAAAGGAAAAGGTGATACACGAAGCTGTGACAATTACCGTTCTATCAAGCTGATGTCTCACGCAATGAAGATCATCGAGCGGGTACTAGATAGTCGACTACGAAAAATAATAAGGCTATCTGAGGACCAGTGTGGGTTTGTCACGAGCAAATCAACCACTGATGCAATCCAAAGCATAAGGATCATAATGGAAAAACATCGGGATGCCCTTAAAGACCTGCATATGGTGCTGGTTGATTTTGAAAAGGCTTTCGATAGACTTCCACGAGATCTGATGGGTGGCGGTAAGAAAACGAGGAGTTGCAGAAGCCTACGTGCGGATGATTATGGACATGCATAATGGAGCAAAGACAAGGATAAGATGTCCTTCCGGAGCCACTGATGAGTTCTCAATTAAAGTCGGTGTACACCAGGGAAGCGTCCTTAGTCCTGTGTTTTTCATTGTAGTATTTGATAATCTGCTTCAAGGAAAACTGACGGACCCGAAAGTACATAAGTTATTCTTCGCTGACGATGGGGCCATCATGAGTGAAGATCATATACCCCTGCAGCGAGCACTTGGTATATGGGTGGATGTTTTAGAGGGGAATGGGTATCGTATTAGCCAAAAGAAGACAGAGTACCTGTGCTGCCCATTCTCTGACCCTCCCGAACCAATTCCAGACATTAAATTGATTGGAAAGGTGCTTCCCAAATGTGAAAAGTTCAAGTACCTGGGCTCTATATGATCATTAGCAAAGCAAACTGTGATGACGGCATCAATCATCGCGTAAGCGTGGGGTGGATGAAGTGGCGAGAAAACTCCGCCATCTTCTGTGACCCCCTAAGCTGAAAGGAAAGCTCACCGCAGTTATGCGTCGGGCGCTTACATATGGTTCATAATGTTGGACAGCGTATAAGAAATATGAGAGCAAATTAACGGCAGTTGAGATGAAGTTGCTTTCCATGACAGCAGGAGTAACAAAGCGAGATAAAATAAGAAGCACAAAGATCCGAGGAAGCCTCCATGTAAAAGAACCTACTTCTAGAAAAATGGAGCACGACTGGCTCAGTTCGTATTGCCACGTTCAAAGGAAGGATCCTACGAACCCCGTCAAAAAGGCAATGTCAATCAACATTCCAGCGCAATCGCGAAGGAGAGGAAGGCCTAAATATTCAAGGATCACACGAATGCAACGACAACAGCGTTTATTTGACTCAGTGACGAAGAGATTCAAAACCGGGTGGCCTGCCGGTATACTCTGAGGTCAAATCGGCGAATCCCACAAGCGGACCATTAGCAATGCAGTAGAGTGGGAGGGTTATAATCCATCGCTTCATTTATTTAAAATTTTGCCTCTTACCGTTTTGAAAATAGGGGGAAGGGTTTGGCCTTTTTTTAGCATTTTTATACCCCATCCCATAGGATAGGAGGTACATTAAGATTGATTCATAGTTTGTAACAAAGAGAAATAGTCACCGTTGGCGTTAACCCCGAACACTTGTAGGGCGAGATCGAGCAAGATCGAGACCGAATTGTAAGTCAAATGAGGCATGTCCAGTCCGGCATCCGTCCGTCTGTCAGTCTGTCTGTTAAGGTCTTAAGTTTTGAGCTGGGATTTTGAAACTTCATATCTGGGCTTTCTAGGAAGCAGAAAGCAGAAAGCTTTCTTTTCCGAAGCAGTACAAGAGTGTAAATATTTTCAAAATCCGCCCACTGACACGCCCACTTTACTTATATCATGAAAAATGAAAATGGTCGTAAGACTCTCAAATTTTTTATGCAGTTTAAGTTACAATGGCGACAATGTTGTTGAAAAGAGGTCGATGCCACGCCCCTTTTTTATTGGACGAGACTTTCAACTGATAAATACTAAGTGCAATTTATTAAAGTTGATATATATATAAATATTTAACAACTGCGATGGAGTATCCAACGATACCAATAATCGGATTGTAACCCGCCCACCAGTTTTCATTTACCGTTAGGCTTTTTTTTACAATTCATCAGTGAGCTATGTTCCATGGCCCACTTTTCTTAAATTCTGCGGACATGGACTTCTAGAAAACGATAAAACATGCTGTTTTCTATTTGGTTTACTTTAATGGGTTTAAAAACTTGAGGTTGGAAACGGTACTTTTGAAAAACTTTTAATACAGTAAGCATGCTTCAGCCAAATTTGAATAAGATCGTCAAAATCGTTAACGGACTAGAAGCCTTTAAAAAATCGTATTCGAAAATGTTTTTAGGTTTTCTTTAAAACTTCAAAGTTTCTGAATATATTTTTTTCTTATAGGCCAAGGGGTTATGGCTTCCCTTATACTGGGTTAACATAATGCGAATGGCAAGGATCAGAGGAGAAAGAGGAGAGGAACTGATGCACTTTGGTTTTGAACTGTTGGGGACTGTAGTGACGGGGAAAACCCTCCTGTGAAAGCCTGTTACACATACGTGTTGTTCGGCTAAAAAAATAACTCCAATAAAATGCGGTTCGTCCGAAATTGGGCGCAAGGGTGTACTGATGAGCATTCCTTCTTGCGCGGGTATTGCAGTTGAATTCTTTAAGGGGTGGAATGCTGCTGGCTATTTCGCTGGAACATTCTTTATGGAAAAAACGGAAGAACGATGAAAGACGAGAGACATTGCGACGATGTTGCAAGGAGTCGATTGACTTCGCATTGTTTGAGTCTCCTATCGATTTCAATGCTCTTTTTTGTATCCGATCGAGTAGGTGTAAATTTGTCTTAGGAGCTCCTGCCCAGACATGAGAGTTATACACTCCAGTTTTGGTCGTATGAACGATTTATAGATGACAGACAGATCTGAAGGTGTAAAGTATTTCTTGCATCGACTAAGGAATCCTAAGCATTTCGCTGCGATCATGGCGACGACGAATGTTTGGTCATTCCAACGTAAGTTGTCATTAACAGACATGCCGAGGATGGAAACCTTTTCGGTTTCAGTGATGCAAGTACCGCTCATTGACAACGGCTGAAGATTTCTATTCAGCTTTGATGACAGTAAACAGCATTGTGTTTTGGCAGCATAAAATTCCACTCTGTTTAAAAGCCCCCATGTTGATGTGCTGTTGAGGTCAGAATTTAATGAGTTCAGCATACTTAACAGTTCCCTTTCAACGTTCGTTTTAAACCTGGCGTTTACCAGGAAACGAATATGAGAAACTAAGATTCATGTCATCAGCAAAAGATGTGTTAGACAAGAGATCATTTAAAAAGATCAAAAAGAGTGTTGGATATAAAACTGAGCCCTGGGGAACACCAGCATTAATATATTGGACATCAGACTTGAAACCCTCCAAAACCACTTGGATTGATCGGTTCGAAAGGAAATTTCTAATAATCCAATGACTAAACGACACATCGATTCCAAATGCACGTATTTCCGACAAGAGAGCCTGATGTCAGACTCTGTCAAATGCTTTAGAAATATCGAGTGCAACAACCTTACTTTTTCACCATGAAGGGGCAAGGAGCGGTTCCACTTTTCGCTGAGATTAGCCTTCAGATCACCAGTGGACCTTTTGCCACGAAAGCCGTATTGACGGTCATTGAGAAGTCTCCGAGATTCTAAAAATTTCATAAGCTGACTACTCATCAGCGTTTCCATCGCCTTGGAAAGAATGGATGTTAGTGCAATTGGTCGGTAACTGATCGGAGAAGTTGAATCGCCTTGTTTTGGGACAGGCTGAACAAATGCAGTTTTCCATCTATTTGGGAAGGGACCAGAAGAGTGGGACAGGTAGAAAAGCCTACGCAGTGGTTTTCCCAGCGTGGAAGAACACCTCTTCAGAACTATGGGGGGAAATACCATCTGGACCAGCGGATTTGTGTATGTTGAGGTTTTTAAGCACTCCTGCTACTGTGCGAGTGCGAAAATGAATTTGTCCCATGGAATGTTCTACGCTCTCGAGTTCACATGGCACAATCAGGGAGCGAGGAGCTGGCAGCAAAATGAGCTGCAAGTAGATTGGCCTTGTTTAAGGAGCTGACAGCTGGGGTGTCATTGAAAACGAGTGTCAGGATGGAGGATCAGGCACTCTTCTTAATATTTTAATATATATTCAGTTCTCAGCTGTTTGTTGTGGGGCATACACGCGTCGAGAGCGACCTATAAAGTTACCTTTTTGTATATGTAAATCATTGTAATCAAACATCTATCAAAAATTCTTAAAAATGTCTTGCTTGTCGTGTAAAAATAAAGTGGAGCGTAATCAACTGAAAGTGATGTGTCGGGAGTGCAAAGGTCTTTTTCATGCAGCCTGCGTAAATGTCTTACCTGCCGACATCGAATTTTTAAAAAAAGCAAATAAACTCTGGCAGTGCAATGTATGTGCAGCAAAAAAACGACGTGAATCGCTATCCGGAGAAGCGCCAGCTTTCGTCTCTAGTCCAGCTAACAATTTAAATAAAGCTGACAAAAAGACACCGGTGAGTGATCCACCCGTCGCAACACAAAGGCCCAACGTTACACTTGACCTTATTTACGACGAGATACAAGAGCTTAAGCAATTGCATAAAAAGAAAACTGAGGAACTTCAAATTAGGAACAATATATGTGAGCTCAAAATACAGAAACTCGAGAAAAAAGTAAACCAGCTTGAACAACAACTCATCGGAAATGCTTTGGAAATCTACAATATTCCTCTTGACTGCAGCGACACTGACATTGATACGGCGCTAAAAATCTTCAACGACGGTCTGCGTGTCGGCATAACAAAGCAAGATATTGACCACTGCTACACAAAGCGCATAACCAAACGGCATAATAATACTCGCAACCCAGCCACTAGCAGTAGCAGTGTACAGTCAACGAAGCGAATTCTCTTTGTCAAATTTATTTCACGGCAGTGCAAGGAGAGAGTGATGAAAGGAAAGAAAGAAAAAAAAGTGCAACTTACAACAACACTTTTCAACAGCAACAGGAACGCTGATCGTGGCAGATCGGAGAAGGTGTACGTAAACGATTGCTTGACGTACCACACACGGCAACTTCTAAATGCTGCATTGGCGATAAAAGGAGAAAAGGGGTACAACTATGTATGGACTAAAAATGGGACAGTGTATATGCGGAAGCAGGAGGGGGATAATTTTGTAAGAATTACTTGTGCTGAAGATTTAAATAATTTATGAGCAATTCTCTTAACTCTGTTTCGTGTTTAGTCCCCAATGCATGTGAGTCTGAGTACCCAGTTGATTCTCTTAATTTTGCTGATATTGTCTGTTTGCATCAGAACATTCGTAGCACTAGAAAAAATTTTTCAGCTTTAGTAGCGCACCTTGAGTCGTTATCCAATTTACCTGTTGTTATTGTATTGAGTGAAATTTGGATTTATGGGAATGAATTAGGTCTGTATAACATACCTGAATATACCCCTTTTGGGAATTGTAATGAGGAAATCTCAGCAGGAGGTGTAGCAGTGTATGTAAAAAATGGTTATTTAATCGATAGCTTCAAGTTTAACTTTGTTAGTGCCGATGTCTTAAAGTTGTCTTTTACTTATATGAATGTAAGTTATGCAATGCTTTGTGTTTATAGGTTACATTCATCTTCTAAAGGAGTTTTCATTGGTGAACTAAGCGATGCTCTAAGTATTTGCAAAGAAAAGAACCTTATAGTAATTGGTGATATCAATATTGATATTTTAAATCAATTTGATAAAGATTCCGAAAATTATATGTTTCTTATGGCGTCATATGGTCTAAAGAGTTTTATTAATGAGCCAACTCGTATAACCGAATCAACGGAAACTTGCATTGATCATATATTTATGCGTTTGGGGAAGAATAATAGTAATAAATTCAATGGCGTTGTTTATGATCTAAGATTAACAGATCATTGCATGGTTGCTCTCACAGCGTGTTGTAGTAACTCCAAAGCATTAAACAGTGGTACCACAGTTAATAACAAAAGATATTGCACGGATTTCAATCTTTTAAATGAGTGTTTAAAATACGAATTCTGGGAGCCAGTTTATCTTGAACTTAATCCCTCAATTGCATTCGATATTTTTCTTGCAACATTGGAAAAGTACATATCAAATTGCACTACCCTTTCCCCTCACGTATCAAACAAAAATAAATACCTAAAGCCGTGGATGACATTTAATCTCTTGCAGCAGATTAAAAGAAAAAACAAATTTGCAAATAAAATAAAAAGTCACCCACAAAATATAAAACTAGAAAAATATTACCATAATCTGTGCAAAACCGTGCGCAAGAACATTGAAGATACACGCGACAATTTTTATTCTAAATCGTTTGATCGAGCCAGGGGTAACATAAGGGAGGAATGGAAAGTAGTAGACAGCATTTTAGGGAAAAGTAGGCAGCCAATAAGTATAAACAGCTTGGATATAGATGGTATTAATGTCACCGATTTAAGTAGCATTTCAGATAAACTCAACGAGTATTTTACCGAAATTTCAGAAAACCTCAAACCATCTTTTGCAACTAATTTAGACTGCAACTGCTTCAAAAGAACAACAGATGACACTCAACCAAACAGTTTTGTTTTCCTACCATTTTCCTCAAATGAAATTTGTAAGGCAATATTCGCACTAAAAAATAAAAACTCGTGCACTAGCGATGGCATATCAAGTGTATTGCTTAAGAAAGTGTGTTATAATGTAGCAGACGTTTTGAGTTACTTGTTTAACCTAAGTGTTGAAAGCGGTTGCTTTCCCCAGCACCTAAAAGGCGCTGAAGTAATACCACTTTTTAAAAAAGGCAACAAAAAAAATATGTCAAATTATAGACCCATTTCCCTCCTTCCAACATTTTCTAAAATTTTTGAAAAACTTATAAAATCGCGAATATTGTCATTCTTAGACAGGAATGAGTTTTTTAGTAGTTTTCAATTCGGTTTTAGAAGAGGGATGTCAACGGAAGACGCAATCCTAAGATTATGTGGCCAATTATATGAAAGTGTGCACTGCAAAAAAGCCACCATGGCTCTTTTTGTTGACATGACAAAAGCGTTTGACTTGGTTGACCACGACGTTCTGTTGATGAAATTATACAATGCCGGGCTTAGAGGAGTCATTCACAAATGGTTTTGCTCGTATCTCAAGGGTAGAAAACAAAAGGTCAATGTAAATGGGTATTTGAGTGATTCACGTACTTTAAGAAATGGCGTTCCACAGGGTTCAGTTCTGGGTCCTGTCCTTTTTATAATTTATATTAACTCTCTGTTTGCTCTGAATCTTAACGGGGCGACAACAGCTTTTGCAGATGACATAGCCCTGACTTATCAGTGTGATACAATATTCGAAAGCATTACGAAGATCTCAGAAGACCTTGAAACACTGAGAATTTGGTTTTCAGAACATAAGCTGATTATAAGCGAGAAAACAAAACTAATGTCTTTCAGCCTATCAAACAATGATTTGGTAACTTTTGATTTATGTTTTCATTCGCCGAATTGCAAAAAACTCTGTTTGCCTGTACATAGCTGTGGAAAGAGTACTTTTGTTTGTAACTCCCCCTGCTCAAACAGTTGCTTTAAAATTGAATCTGTGCAAAATTTTAAATACCTTGGAGTACTAATTGACCGGAACCTGAATTGGAAAGATCATATTCATACCATTAAAAATCATATGCTCCTTGTAACTCGCAAAATGTACCTCATCAAAAAACACTGCTCTGCAAACGTGCTAAAGTCAATTTATTATGGCCTTGCCCACTCTAAATTACAGTATGGTATTACAAGTTGGGGTGGCTCTTATAACAACTCTTTTAAACCATTGTTGATAGCTCAGAAACATTTAATTAGAATTATTAGTAAAAAAAATCGTCTAACTCCGAGCTGGCCATTATTTATAAATCTGCGAATTTTTACCAATGAGACATCTTTACGTTTTTAAAGTACTAAAAGAATTTTTTAAGCAAAGTGGAAATCTTCCTAGTAGAACAAATGAATTTTATAGTCTTCGTACAAATAACATGCACCTGGTAAATGTTCCATTTGCCTGCACAACCCACTTTTCGCGCTTCTACACTGTTACAGCTCCTTCAACGTTTAACAATTTACCTTTTTCCGTTAGGTCAACCTTACGATTTAATTCATTCCTAAATCGCGTAAAAGACTGGTTATTTAGACTCAACTATGACTTCCTTGAATCATAACTTGGATAATCTGCTACCTTAAACAAGAGCACAAGTCATTCCTGTATTTTTGGTGTTAGCTTCTAATGATTAAATTTATAAACCAATGAATTTATATTTGCAATTATTTTAAATGAATTTTTTATTTTATTTTGTTTATATTGTTAGATAAATTCCTTAAATTTTGAATTTCAATTAATCGATGCTCCCCCACATCAATTATTGTATCTTTATATTGTAATTAATTTGGTTTCTTTCCACACTAACTGTAAGTTACGGATTGATTACTATTATTTTCCGCCTTATTTTAACTAAAGCTTGAACGTTATAATAATCTTAAGTTTTAAATGAAAATAATAAACTTAAAATAACTAACTAAAAAACTAACTAACTATTTTTGACGAATGACTAGAAACTTTTGCTACCTTTGGGACACTGAAGTATTTTTTGCCTCAATTTCTGATCATGAGAGAATTTAGCACGACGGATATGAGCATTGCAGACATTTCTGGCTTGTTTAAACTTTTTTCGGTTTCCCTCGGTTGGGTTGGCTTACCCAAACTAACCTCCTTCAACTTAATGGCATCGTCGACAGTTCGAGTCACACCATGAATTCTCCTTTGGTTTGATATCCTTAGTACTGTTGGGATTAAAGGATTTCATGCCAATGAGAGAACTATTTCGGTGAGCATACCGGGGGCGGCTTCAACGTTACTGTCGAGGAAACAAAGCGACCAATTGAAAGGCTTAAAGAAACTGTTTGAGCCGTCCCAGTTGGCTTTCTCGTATTGCCAAAGTGTTCTTTTCGGAGTCGGATCTTTTGAGGTGTTATTTTGGAACGAGTTAGAAGCCGATATCACACAATGGTCTGACGAGCCTAGAGGTGATCGGACGCTGGCTGAGTACTTGTCAGGATAGAAGGTAAGAAACAAGTCCAGATTGCCGAATTCGAATGGAACGTGGAGAAATTTTTCAAGACAAAATGAATGAAATGAAAGGCGATTTTTTTCAGGTGACGATGGTAGGATTATAACCCACCCAAGTGGGTCACAAGTCCATTGTGGACTTTTGGCCCATGGACTTATGACCCGGCAACGCCTTCGATATTATTGGCAGAAGAGGTTTGGGCCGATAAGATCTTTTGTCATTTGGACGTTACCCGGTTTTGAAACATTATTACTGCAACTTTTCATTGCTGCCCCAGTTCGTGTCGTTGTTGGTCAATCTAGGACCTCTTTCTTATTTTGACTTCTAGACTTTTGCCTGTCGTTCATATTTCTGCTTAGTTTGAGCGTTCTTCGACTCGCGTGTAGTACTTAGGGAATCCTTAAGTGAAGATGAAAATTCTAGCTCAAGCTAGCTTTTCTATTCTTGAAGTGCTTAATGCAGTTTTCGATGTACAGGGAGGTTCCTCCTGCCTTCCTTTGTTTTAGATAAAGAATTATCGAAGGAGTGTTTTTCCATCATATTTTACAACACAGACAGAGAAGAGTAGATGCTTCAAAAATTCCACATTCAACTCCGAGGCTTTTTCTATATTTACGTTGATGGATGCTTGGCCAGAGTGAACACAGAAATGGGTGGGCGATTTAAAAAGCACGGTGTCATCAAAAGCAGTAGCAACTGTAGTAGTAACTGTCCTCTTAAAATATTATTCATGCGAAAATTCTTGGAATCCTTAATGCTGTCGAATAGGTACAATTATACCAGAGCCCGAGCCATTTTTTGCTTAGTTATATCCATCTCTCTTGTGTCAACTCAACTATTAATTTTAGCATCTTTATAGGATGTAGATAGGTTAGGTTAGGTTGGAAGGGTTATTTGCATTAGGTGCAAGTTCACTCGGAGGCCAAAATTGACCCATTGTGATTACCATTGCAGAATAGACAAACATGGTCGGGCATATGTCTAATTAACTCAACCAGCCTGTTCTCTTAATAAATCTCTTTAGGTCTATTAGTGATATTCCTGCCAGGTCATCCAGGCCATCAAAGAACCTGGCACCTAAGAAGGTTAGTCTTCGTTCTTGGAGAGCTGGACAGTGGCAGAGAAAGTGTTCCATAGACTCTTTTCTTCTTCATCTCAACAACTTCTACAGAAGACGTTTGCGAAGATTCCCATTCGTGTATCCATGACACCAATGGTGCAGTGACCTGTGACTACGCCAATGAGTGTTCTTATGAAATTTCTACCGAGAGATAGAAGGGTCGTTGTTCTTTTTATGTCAAGCACTGGCCATAAGCAGTGAGTTATGATACAATCCTTAGACTCTTGCCAACGTTCATCGGCTAATTTGATCGTGTCTTGATCTATTAAGCTTTTGGCTGTGTTGAAAGGAGGGTATACCCGTCGATCAGCCATCGTTATCTCCATATCAGAACCTTTCCTAGCCAGTTCGTCTGCCATTTCATTTCCGGTCAAGCCAACGTGTGCAGGAACCCAGCAGAGGAGAACTGTGTGAAGGCTTATTTCTCTTAATGCCATTAGGCAGTCCTCGACGCACTTGGAGTACACGAGGTTGGAGTCCAGGGCTTTAAGTGCTGCTTGACCGTCAACACATATGGTGATTTTCGTTGCCGGAAGATCCATAGATTGAACTGTCTGCGCAGCTCTCTTCACCGCATAAATCAAGATGTAGATAAGTGTGTAATCGATGTTAGGTCACAGAGAAACGTTTGTTAGGTTAACTGAGATAACCCAACCCGCAGGAATTGCAAAACAAAGAACTCTTCAAGTGGATCTTAACAAGTGTGAGCTCAATTTGTTTTGAATACGCAACAAATGGCAAAGGACTACAGTCATAATCTTCCATCTGGTTAAGAATTCTTTTATTTGGCCTCTGAGATTGAAGACATTTACAAAACCAGAGCTTTCGCTAGCAATTTTCAGGATTAAAAATCGTCGCTTAAGTAGATTCTTTATACAGTATGAACTCAATTAATTAGACTTTCTCGAATTAGAGCTTTTGCTTAAGGTTCACTACAAACTTCACCACACACTCACAACACTGCTCTCACAAAAGGCTTGCGAAGATAATAATATACTTCATATCGTTTGACGAATATTTCTCTTTTTTCGAGTACCATAAATCTATATCCTGTAAATCGACACTCGCCTCTCTTTGTGATGTTTTTCCTTTCCCTGCCAATATTTTTTTAACATCATCCGGGAACGCATTTTAATGGCACTCGAATATAATACTCGTCCTCAATATTCATATTAATGTGTGACGTTATACGAACAAGAATTTTTCAATAATAATAAACAGTCAAAAGGTTCGAAACGTTAAGGATATCATAAAGAAACCGCACAACAATGAGGTTGCCAAAAATCAATTGTCCACAAAAGTCGTTAAATTTCGAAATCACCGATTTTTCTTTTAAACAGCCCCAGAGTAAGGACTAAGCCCGTGTATCACCGCGCACAATAAGCACCAATCGACAAGCCGTGTCGATGTTGAAATAATTCCTCGAACACACCGGTTCCGGAGTTGCACATAAATTTCAAAAACGACATCAATCCACCACACTAACCTATATTTTTCGAGACGATTTCTCCTCTACAATTGCAATTAAAATGCTATAACGGTCGAGTGCTTAAAATAAATTAATTATTTTAGCTTTGATGTTAGGAGCACATTGCCACCGACCGAGGTGTGTGTACACTTGTAGACTCCCGAGTCCACTTTGATGGACTCGGGGTTTCGTCAACACTGGGAGGTTAATTTTTTTCATATTTAATATTTTTTTTTGTGACGAATTGTTGGGTCAAACGTTCAAAGAACCAAAGTAAACACTTTGTTAAGTTTTGTGTTTGTTTTATGAAATGTCAAGTAGCGCAAACATTTTATGCACGCCCTGACACGCACTGTGGCAGTTAGAATTGTGTTTCAACTTTCGTTGCTGCCACTTTGGCCCGATTTTTTTCTTTTTTCGGGGGACACAAGTTCATTCGAAAACAATCAACCGAAAATCTTTTTTTACTTGTCATTATCCTGTGGTGTAGGATATACAGCCACACAATTCGGCTACTGTCTAATAGTGCGTTATTGGGTGCTATATGGGTGCTTTTTTGTATTATCCCTTAGGCCTAAAGTGCCAGGCTATTATGCGACAAAGTCGGGAATTAATTTTTTATCTGCAGCCTGATAGCATTTAGCGTTTTGGATGAGTGCCGCACTATAATATCCTTTTAATAGTTTCATTTGTTGTTTGCCTTTCGACTTGTCTACATTCGTTTGAGGGAAAGGACACTTCAGAGGAATAAATTATTTAGCTGCAAAAATGGTTGAAACAAAAGAAAAAAACGAGGTCAAAACATTGTGTTCCACAAATCATGATGAACAAATTGCTGGGTCATCTTGTTAAATTTGCATTTTGATTGGACTGCTTGGCAAAGTGCCATAAAGTTCAAGAGACACCAAAGGTCAGCGAGAATTCTTTTGCAATTTGATTGTAAGACAATAACTTCAAAGGATATTTATAAATCAATAGGGGTTGTTGAATTATTAATGCATCGTTCAAAGGCAAACGATTGGGAGTATTTCTGTGGAAGCAATATGTTCAGTGGCGTTTCCTTGATACTTATTTTAGTTAAGTAATACGACCTTGGACTCCAACTACCCACGATTTGATAATAAGAACTTGTGATACAAGCGTCAAATGGTCAGCGTTTCCATTTAATATAATTTCTCATGTTGTCACTTGCGCCAGGTGGGGATTACTGGAAATGTCACTAGACTACTTAAAGATGTACCTTCCTACTATCTGTCAACATTGATGAGAGCAGCACTAGTATGATCTTACTTTTTATGTGCATTTATTATGCAGAGAGAACAAGCTGCTGGTTTAGCTCCCGTGATGGAAGTGGCAGCTTGGTACAGATGTTAGCACCTTGGACTAACAATCGGAAGGTTATGGGTTCAAAGTCAGGTCCAACCAACTGTTATTATTTTTTTCCGCCGACATGTCTTGTTAAGTTAATTATAAAAATTACGATAGCAATTGAGCCATATAGGCTCCTCTATTCTGACGTCGTAGAGTGAAGTTCAAATACTTGCGGACGAAATGTCGAAAGAAAAAACCGTTTTGGTTCACCGGCTGGGGACGATCCTGCAACCTTTACCTTTCGCGGGATATGCTCTACTTATTGGGCTACCATTGACCCAGTTTTTTTTTTATAAAACTGACAGATACTATAATATCTCATCATCATTATCATTTTTGAATGCCGCTTATCCTTTAAAAGGGTCGCGGAGCGAGGCTGGCTAAATGGGCTTTCCATCGTTCTCGATCCTCTGTCACCAAGTCAAGATACTCCGGCGCAATCCCGAGGCGGGACTCAGAGAGGTTCTTTACCTGATCCCACCACCTGTTTCTTGGCCTACCATGGGGGCGACGCGCTCACATCTCGGCTAGCGTGACCTGTCTAGGGACTCAGTCAGGGGGTCCCTAGACACGTTGCGAACAACGTGTCCAAACCATCGAAGAATCGATCGCTCCAATCGGAGAAGTAGCTATGCTCAACATTAAGATTCCCACGAATACTGACGTTTCTCACTCTATCTCTTAGAGAAACACCAGCAACGCACCTCAGGAATCTCATTTCGGCAGCTTGTACCCGCGATCTAATTCTTTCGGTCATTACCCAAATTTCATGACTATAGATGAGGGTCGGAACGAACACTGAATTAAAAACTGAGATCTTTGCTTTCACCCCGAGTTCAGCTTTCCTGATGACCAGTCGGCGCAGTTCCTTTACTATTGCTCCAACTTGGCCAATTCTACAGGACAACTCAGTATCACTCCTCCTATCTTTCGTGAAAAAGACCCCGAGGTACTTGAACCTCTCCACCTGTTTTAATGGAACTCAATTTATGTGCAGGGTATACCGCATAGGAGTTCGGGAAAAAACCATCACTTTCGATTTGTTCACGTTTACTTTTATCCCAGCATCACCACAGACGGCTGTAAACCTAACCTTCTCGTTGAAGTTCCTCTTTGGATGATGCAAGGATGGCCAAATCATCTGCGAAAAGCAGATGGCTCATCCTGATGCCAGCCAATTCGAAACATTGCTCGCCAAGACTGCGCTTCACCATCCAGTCCATATATGATATGAAAAGGAGCGGCGACAGTACACAGCCCTGGCGAAGTCCAACGCGCACATCAAAAGGACGGGATCTGACGCCATTAATCCGTACACAGCTTCTGCAGTTTCCAAACAAAGACTGGATGGCTCTCAGAAGAGGCCCACTCAGCGCATAGTCCTGCAAAACTCTCCACAGTGTGTCCCGAGAGACTTGGTCATACGCCTTTTCCAGATCTACAAAACACGCATAGACCGGTTTGGCATATTCCCAGGCATTCTCAAGAATAACCTTCAGAGTAAAAAGCTGGTCGCTTGTGCCTCTGCCAGGCCGAAAGCCGCACTGTTCTTCCCGTAACAAAGGCTCGATTACAGCTTTGGAACGCATTTCCAACACCTTCGCGAATACTTCCCGGAAGACTTAAGAGCGATATGCCACTATAGTTGGCGCAACCTCTCCTGTTCCCTTTCTTGAAAATGGGCACTATAACTCCCGTTTGCCTTCCCGCTATCCCAGTCCACCTTAATGACACGTGTTAGCCATTTAACACCCTCTTCACCCATTGCCTTGAGCATTTCTGGCCGCATTTCATCAACTACAGCAGACTTGCCAACTTTAAGTATTTTAATCGCTTCAGTGACTTTGTCTACTGTGGGCCTTTTCTCCGCCCTTATCTCGTCAGCAGTGGGAATGCCATCTACAGTGCCCTGTTGGGGGTTGAGCAACTCCGAAAAGTGCTCTCTCCATCTGCGCAAGACATCGCTCTCATTTGAAAGAAGTGTACCGTCCTTGGATTTGACCCTTGAATGATATTCAACTTCCTTCCTCTGAGCCGGCGAATGGTCTGCCAAAATATCTTTTTTGCAGATCTGTAATCGTGCTCCAACTTCTCGCCGAACTTTTTCCATGACTGTTCCTTGGCTGTTCTGACTGCCAGATTGGAAGTCCTTCGCGCCGCATAGTACCGCGCTCGAGTAGTTGTGTTTCTACATTGGATCCACGCAATGTAGGCTCTCTTCGTCTCTCTGATGGCTTCTTGAACTCCAGTCGTTTTAAACCAAGCAGTTCTTTTCTCACCACAAGCCGCTACCCCAAGCCGCTTCACTCCACAAACATTTCCTGCAGAGGCAATGACTGCCGATAAAAACAACTGCCATTCCTTCTCTACATTCAAAATATCAGTTGGAATTTGTTCAAACTTCTCCGAAATATGCTGTGCAAAGCTCTCTCTGAAATCAGAGTCAGCATCCTGCAACCTTTCCTACCGTATGCGGGTCACCAGTCTTGGTTTTCGCCTGGGTGGCAAAGGAATACTGTCACTAAAACACAATTTACACAGCACTTAGTGGTGATCAGTTGACAACTCAGCTCCCCTGAAAACTCGAACATCACAAATCATTCTTTGAACACACGATGGTAAACACAAAACCGTCAATTTATGCGGTTTCGTCCTTAGATGCTAGATCCAACGGTTTCGTTTGTCGTAGTCGGTGCGTTATATTTGTTTGATCCTGAGTTCGGATTATTTCGCGGCTGCAATGTCCGCAAAGTCGACTTCGTTTACGAGCAAGGCTTGTTACCTCCTCAATCATGGTTGCGATTCCAAGATCTCGATGTAGATCTCTTTTTCTAATGTACCAGGAGCATGAATGATTGCGCTTTGAGTGTCTTATTTTGTAAAGTTTCTAGAATAGATACATTGCTTGGTTTAGTACAACCCTAGAGTTGTATACCGTAGGTCCAAGATGATTTTTAGCACTTGCACTTATGAAGGGTCCGCCATCTAACGCTTTTTTTTCAACTCGTGCTTATTTCGTGAATGGTAACACTTAGCTCATGTCCGATTTGACAGATAATTAGTTTTATCCTTCCGCTGAACAAATATGGTTGTGTATACGCTTGAACAAAGCTGGGAAATATTGCAATATTACTTTGAAAATCATGGTAACAATGCTGAATGTGTGCGAAAATTGCCAACGGTTTTTGGAAGAAGACAAGCACCAGCTCATTTTGATCTTGGTGGGTATGTAAACAAGTCGCATTTGGGGCACAGAAAACTCGCACGCATGCATTGAAAAGCCGATACACGAGTCACTGTTTGGTGCGGATTTTGGTCAAGAGGCATAATTGGGCCATTTTTCTTGAAAAATGAGCAAAAAGTGGGCGTTACAGTCAATGGCGATATTTATCGGGCCATGTTGAACGAATTTTTCTTCACAAAAATTGAAGAGGAGGATTTTGGCAACATTTGATTTCAACAGGACGGCGCTACGTGCCACACAGCTGAAGCTACACTCTATGTGTTGCGCCCTGTTTTTGTAGATCGCATTATCAGCCGCAAAGCTGATATCGTTTGGCCACCTCGGAACTGCGATTTGACACCGTTGGACTATTATTTGTGGGGTGCGGTAAAAGATAAGTGTTACGCCGACAAGGCAGAGACAAAAGACGCTTCAAAGGACAATAATAAAGCGATAATGTGCTCAAAAATCGCACCGATCGTGTAGGCTACTGCATTGCCAGCCGAGGCAGCCATTTGAATTAAATTATTTTTCATTATTAACCGGAAGGATTGTACTTTCAAATAAAACCAGTGAGTAAGTGCAACAGTGCGTATGTAATAGCTTCGGTCCGTCTGTAACGGACCGCGGTGTACCCTATTCCTTTTCCTATTCTCCTTTCAATTCCTATTATCCCTTCCATTCCTATTCTCCTCTCCATTCCTATTCTCCTCTCCATTCCTATTCTCCTCTCCATTCCTATTCTCCTCTCCATTCCTATTCTCCTCTCCATTCCTATTCTCCTCTCCATTCCTATTCTCATAAAAGTTAAGGGGCGTGGATGTCCAACCCCCTTGATTGAAAATCAATATTAGCATAGAAATATCCAATTTTGCGGCTAAAATGTACGCAAAACTATAATTTTTTCGTACAAATTTAATAATTTTGTGAAATCGACCTCTAAGGATGGGCGTGGCCGAAAACTTTTATGAACGAAATCTGAAAGAGTATCAGGTGTACTTTATGTGCTTAATTTTATTTCTTATCCTATCCTGAGTAAAGCTAAAAGCATTTTCCTGGAATATTAGAGGTTTTTCTTAAATTCTGGCTCCAAATGTGGGCGTAGCACAAAACTTTGTATGAAAGAAATTTAAAAAAAAAAGTGTTTTCTACACAATATATCAAGTAAACTTTTTTCGATTTGGAAAGAAAATATTGAATAAATTGCATGTGAAGGACTACACTTTC
The DNA here is from genome assembly GCA_947623515.1 of Neoascia interrupta. Classification (NCBI taxonomy): domain Eukaryota; kingdom Metazoa; phylum Arthropoda; class Insecta; order Diptera; family Syrphidae; genus Neoascia; species Neoascia interrupta. The sequence continues at coordinate 51,398,480 of OX392463.1, forward strand.
AATCGATGCCACGCCCACAAGGGGCGGTCTGCGGACTTTGTTTTTATTTTTTTATGACTTGTAATGTTAGAAGATGCTAAATAATAAATTTCAGCTTTTCACGACGTCCTACAGTCTTGAAAGCGCCGGAGGTTGTTGCACATTTAGGCCGATTGTGGGCGTGTCTGTGGGGGATTTGAAAAAATTTAACACTTATATTGCTTCGGATGACAGAGAGCTTACGTACAAAATTTCAGCTTCCTAGCTCAAAATTTAAGGCCTAAGCCACGTTTTGAAGGCCTGTTGCCACGTCTGCAAATGATGCCACGTCTTGCGTTTCTCGTGAACAATTGGCTCTTTGGCGTTGGCCCGACATCTGTTAGTGGTCTGCGTCTTTCCTTATATCTCTCAGAAGAATTGACTGCAGACTTCTTCAAGGCATCCTTACCGGCCAGTAAGGCGTCCTTGCCGGCTATTGCTAAACACTTGAATGTGTTAGTTTTGAGCGAAATCACCACCTGTCCTGCCTGTAGAGAGGAAGACCATACAGCGGAACACTTCCTCTGTAGTGGTCCTGCCTTTACTCGCATAAAGTGGCGGATAGTTGGGGCTGACGTGATAAGGGCCAAACGCCTTAGCTCTTCATCACTGAAGCTCTGTCTCGTCTTCCTTAGAAAGACGGGTAAACATAGAGAGCAGCAAAAAATTGCTAGAGATGCAAACCGTTTGCTAGCTGCTAAGGGAACAATATTTGCGAAATTCCTTCTTGGTGGTTTAAAGGAATATCTAGTGGAAAAGTAGGTGCAGGAGACCAATCGACAGCCAGTCGTTCAGTATTAAATCTACTACCAAAACATATGCATGAGGGGCCGATCAACAATCGATGAAAAATATTGATTGACAATTTATTGCGGGCCGGACCCGGGATGAAACGTAGCGCTGTTAAAAGCGTTCGACGGCAATATACTCAATTTTTGCAATCTCTCTTTAACTTGTTATTTAAGTTTCTCTGGCATGCAAGAGTGGGCATAGGCACATATTCCGAAAAAAAATATGCTATTGTTGAGGCATTTCACACTTTGCACAGACAAAAGCTGCCCTAGAAGTTCAAGGCATCTTATAATAAGGAGCATGAAACTTGCCAAAGTCAAAGACATTTTGTCTCCCAATGTAAACCTATTATTATTTCAGTGTAAAAACTTCAAAGGCAAATTTTCTCCTTAACTTAAAAGAATTTGTTCATCTTTTTCCCTTGCCAATAACTTGCAATTTCCCATAACCCATACAACGCCAACATTCCTTACTGCCCAAACGATCGTTAACATAATGGAAACGCATGTGGAAATCAGAGAATCATCTTAGCTTCGGAAACAGACGACCGACCAGCGGAATTTAATCAATCAATTTATAGACATGAGCTATATACACACATGATGACTAAGGTTGGCCACAGCTCTGTGCCATTTAGTGCTCGATTCTTGTCGGATTCCGGTTTTGACCAATGAAAAGGATGCTGGTGTAATTTTCAGGTTATGGACCACTAAATCTGATTAAACTGACAAATGAAGCAGTAATCAGAACGAGTACCACCTGCCATTTCTAATGAGTAAAGGACATTAGATTGGAATGCAATCAAGCACAGTTATATAGGTACAATGACTTGACAACATGCGCATTTAAGGATATATTAAGGACAAGTCAAGTGTCAAAGTGGCATCAAAAGTGGAAACAATCAAACTAAGGAACAGAATACTCTTGTAGTAGAGGATAAATGGAATTGTGTGCGAATGTTCTCGGACAATGATAAAGGAACATATTACAAAGGCCATTGGAACGGGTGTACTAATGTTGCTTTAAAGAATGTCAAGACGATACACAAATCCGAAAAGTAAACTCCAACCTATTCCTCATCTTGCACCGAGCGAGACTCACGTGGCTTGTTGGGCGAGCCACGTGCGACTTGTTCGCGTGCGAAACTGGAGACAGCTACCTGCAGACAGTGCTAGCTGGCGAAGCTTGTTGCCTGAGGCCCAGTTCCACCCCGGACCGGAGCGCCACCTTAAGTAAGTATTCTTCATCTTGAGCTACGTTTCTTGTAAAGCAAGAACGTCCTGGGATGGATTTTTTGTCTGCTTTTCAGTCTTGTGTCGAAAACGCTATACAGGCGTATCCTCACCCTTGACACGATAAACCTTATCGATTATGAAATTTTTTACCCTAAAGCCAATTTCAGTGCTTCAAAAACTTTAGATTGCCTTTTATTTAATATTTTGCTGTTTGAAAAAATTTTGAAAACCAAAGATAACATCAGCGAAAAATGGCTCTATGTGACTTTTGCCGCTTGGAAATCTCTCCAGGAGCCATTATGTGACCTCGGCCACTGAGTTTTGCTTTTTTTTTGCCTTTATTCAATTTAAACCATCAAGAGGACTATACAAGATTTTCGTATCTCGAAAACAGTCTCCAAGTCAAAGCAACATATTTCCTAGACCAAAAACTTCATTTTCAATCTTTCTGACCACCGAGAAATGCACTCAAATCTCTCAATTAATTTTAAGAAAAGGACTTCCGCTTAAACTCAACTGATTTTCCTGGCTAAGATGTCGTGCATAAAAAACAGACTTCCACGCAAGGATATAAACAACATCCATAGCATAAAAATGTGTGTATGTGTGTTTATGTGATTTTAGATGTGAAAGAGTGACCCCCTTTTGCAGCACATTCTTTTTCAAATGCAGTCGAGTGCAGCATAAATTTGTAGTTTTTTTTTATCATGGAGAACATAAATATTGTACACAGCAGAGTGAAATTTTATCGGGAAACTTCAAATTTAGATAAGTCAATCCAAGCATAAATACTCTACCCCAAGCTGCATTATGTTCGGGATTGAATTGATAAAAAAAAAAAAAAAAAATCGAATGGAATCATGGATGTATGCACTTGCTCGTATCTTCGATTGAGTGCATTTTTGGGGGCAGAGTTTTCCAACCATGAAGCAAATATATATGGACAGGTATTCTGCATTAGAACAGCATTTCAATCATGACAGTTGACATTTTATACTGAGGCGGTTTTGGAAATTTGAATGTTTTTGCACGGACATTTAAGTTAAACGAACGGAGGGGAGGTCCACGAAATTCTTATATCTATGTGGTTCCGCCCGTTTTTGCTTTGTGTATATATTATTCTTTCAGAAAGAAAAATCGGACTAGGACCTAATAAAAAAAAGGAAGCAGCCTGCTTCAGGCAGTAAGGCTTTTCGACAAACATGAGATAGTTTTCAAGCAGTCCAGAAATTCTTGACCTCACCTTTCAAATATTACAAACACAAAACCTGCGAAAGGAACTAGAAAAAGAGGTAGTCAAACGGTTGGTATGTGCATTCAAGAGGATACAAGAGGATACAAGATCCACAGGTTTCCTAAGCCAGTTTGCGTCAATCAAGTCTTCTCTTACCCCATACCTGATGCCTAGTCTCTCAACTGGAGATTGGGCCCCATCCCTTTAGAAAGTTGATAGGTAATTCTCCTTGCGTCCGGATGGTTGCGGAGGATTCCCCCAGATAAAATAAACGGTGCCGTCTACTATTCTAGACAGGTCGAGCTACTAAGTGAGCACCTTATATAGTCTGCTACGGCTAATTCGGAGCTCAAGCCTTTAAAAAGAGGGCTAACTAGATCTCCGTCCCTGGGGCTAGAAAAAGGATCTAGTCCTCCAGGTTGAGATCTTTGTGGCACGGCGACATAGGGAAAAAATTAGCTGCCAAGCTTCCAGAAGCCTCGGAATCAAACAGAACTACTGTTCCAATGCGAAGGAAACACGGACTACGAGCCTCGGATCTGCACATGGAATGTTAGGTTCACTGAGCTCTAAGGTGTAACTCGGAACCGGCGCAGGCATCTTCTGTGAAGCTCTGGGACTAAGAAAATCTTCAATCTTCAAATCATCAATGACGACTGCATTTTTTTTCGGGCGGAGCTGGTAGCCATAATCCAAGCTGCCACTGAGCTGAAGAAACACAGCCCCGTACACAAAGCCATCACCAAATACTCTGTCAACCAAGTGGCCAAAAAAGCCATGGAATCAGATGTGGTGAAGTCAAAGGCTGTGAAACTATGCAGGGAAATTCTGGACGAGCTAGTGTTGGGTACCAAGTCACACCGATACGGACAAGCTTGGGAGATCTGGGTCAGTAATGAACGCATCTCTAGCCCTCAAATTTATAAGAATTCTGCTGAGTACGATAGCACGCAGGATAGAAGCTGAATCCTTGCGTAGAACTAACCTAAGTTGGACAGAACTTTATACGTGTAGACACAGAAAGGAGTTATGCTAGGGCCTGTGGTAAACAAAAAAAAAAATCACTATTTATCATCGGATTAGCCCGCAGGGATATCCGAGTAGAGTACTCACGGCAATCCTCTTGGGGCACTGCGCTATGAGTCTACACGCTACAGAAGCTGCAGGGACGTTGCAGAAATTGAATTTGTTCGTCACCTGCTATGCGAATGCCCAGCCCTGAACAGCGTTGGGCGTAGCTAGTACCCTCAGCAGTTACTTCTTCAACGAGCTCGAAGATCTTATTAATGATGATCTAAATGGCCTCCTGGGTCCAAGAAGGCGGCCCTCTGAGCTTCAGACAGCAGTCTATTTCTGTTTTCGTTTCAGTTCTTAGAAAGTTTCCCAAATGAACACAATGGATCCAACTGCTGGTCTAAGTGAGCTGTGACTATTGCCACAAGGGTATCCATCAACCTAACCTAACCTAGGTCCCTTAAAAGACCACCTACAACTGAGCAATAACTGGGACAGTAAACGAGTGCAAGGCAACTATTATTGCACTCCAAGAAACGTGGTGAGATGGGCCGGATAAAAGAAGGCTTCAAAACTGCTTTGACAACAAAAGCAACGCTGTTTGGAAGTGGTTTTGTCGTTGGTAGCAGGGGCGGATTAAGGTAAAGTGTCGCCCTGGGCTCCATATTTTTGGCGCCCCATGAAATTTTTTCACCTAATAAAAAACGCGGACGGAAATTGGTACGGAAGCGGCGAATATGGGTTTAGCAGTCAATGAGGGCAAAACCAAGTATATGCTGTCATCAAAAAAAGACACCCAACACCGACGTCTTGGACAAAACATCACCATCGACAGCTATAACTTTGAGGTAGTTAGGGACTTTGTCTACCTGGGTTCCGCTATCAATTCAAACAATGACACTAGTGCTGAAATCAAACGAAGGATAACTCTTGCCAATCGCTGTTTCTTTGGGCTAAGAAGGCAATTGAGTAGCAAACCCCTCTCTCGAGCAACTAAAGTGTCCATGTATAAGACCGTCATCATCCCAGTCCTGCTTTACGGTGCAGAAGCATGGACCCTGTCAAAGGCGGATGAAAACACTTTAGGCTGCTTCGAGAGGAAAATTCTTCGGACGATTTACGGTCCCGTCTGCATAGACGGAGAGTGGAGGAGGAGATACAACATCGAACTGTACGGGCTGTACAGCGATACCGACCTAGCCCCGGCCCGGAAAATCTTCGAATCCACACCGCAGGGACGACGCGGTAGAGGAGCACCGAGACTCAGGTGGCGCACGCAAGTGGAAGGGCACCTCAGCCAACTTCGCGTGCGAAACTGGAGACGTATAGCTAGAGACAGAGCTGGCTGGCGAAGCTTGTTGGCTGAGGCCCAGGTCCACCCCGGACTGTAGCGCTACCTTAAGTAAGTAAGTAATAAAAAACGCGACTAAAATTGTTTGGGAGAATCCTAATTATTGAACTTTCTAAGGCAGCCACGTCCACTGGGGGTGCAAGTTTTGAATTTTTTTTCCCGCTGCAATATTGTTGTCTTTGTAAGCTATTGACAAAGTTTCAGCTTCTTGTGACTATTTCGCACCAATTCTTCCTACTATTTTAAGGGGGACTAAATTTCACCCTTGTGGATGCTTGTCAGTGAGCGGATTTCTGAAACTGTAAGCTTGTGCTACTTCTGGACCTAAAATATCCAAATACATAGTTTCATGGCTTCTTACCTCGGAATTTAAAGCCTTTTCAAATATATGTGACACAAAAACAGGCGCACGGACGGATATGGCTTGTTCGAGACCCAATTTCGCCTCGATCATATCTCCGGTCACGGAGGTTTAGCAACTATCGCCACTTCCTTCTTACCTTCGCCACAAACTTCTTAATGGACCCATGAGACGGGTTATATAAAGCCTTTTGAGAGTTAAAACGAAACACCTGTCTGACATGCCAAAGGCGACGGGCCGGCATACCGAAGACCGTGATCGAGTGATCAGCCTGATCGAGTGTTTTGCTTCGCGACATTTTCGTGGTTAGTACACAGGACCAGCATATCAACATCCACAAAGGGACATGCAGATCTCCCGATTGATCAACCATCGATCAGATTGTCTACATTGAGATCAACGCATCTGATTCAGTTTCACAGACGTCTGAGCTTTGCGACGCACGGGTTGGCCCGGATTGGCTCGGATCACTACCTTGTTTTAGTGCTGCGGATATCCCGACCAATGCTTAAAAACGGGACTACTTGGAGTACTTAGGCAGTTTGCCATCAGATGGCTACTATTGCAAGATCCCGCCATATCCTTCTCCAGTCGAATCTTTCAGAAACTTCTATGAAGTTCTATGCAGTCGGCATCATGTGTTGACAGCCAGTGGCAATATTGCCAAAAATTCCACCCGAGATGCCGTCTTTACCTAGGATTAAAATTCTAGCTGAAACCTGTAAGGATGCTAAAGGGAACATCATAGAGGATTTGCAATCGGTGCTAAGTATTCCGAAAAGGTATTTCTGCAGAATTTCTAACCAGCGAAGACAAATCGAATTAAGTTGTCAGCCAGAATGTTTTTTTTTCTTTTGTAACTCGTGATCAAAGGGTTATGACTACCCTTTAGATGCGTAGCACATCGCGAGCGGAAATAATTTGAGGATAGAAAAGATAAAAGAGAAAAGTAATTCTCGATCCAGAACGCAAATGCTAATGGCTCATCGGAACATGAAAACTCTGCACACAAACACCAAAGCTCACCCCCGCAAGTGTTATGTCTTTACGGAGAAAAGCATTGATATGCATCTAATTGTTGTTTATTCTATTTGCATTCTGGAAGAGAACAAGGTGTTTAATTTTCGGACGACACTATCCTGGATAACAGACTCCGACGAGAGAGCCGCCCATTTTGAGACAAACGTTCCTGGATTTTTCGTTTGCTTCTGGTTTTAGTCCGCCCCAAATATTTTCCATACTCGTACCCACCATATATGGTTAGCATTTAGAGCCGCCCCATTGGGGACCAGTAACCCCAGAGAGCAAACCATTAAATCGAACGAAGAAAGAAATAAAACCTGGTTAGGAGCATGCACCAGCTCATAAAGCCAGAGAATCCAATGCCAGAAGTCCAATGAATGCAACCTCAGTATTGTTTAGCCGATCCTCAAGGAAGGAGACCCTAGTGAATTAATTGCACCTGCTACAAACGCATCAGGCAAATCTTAATATCACACGCAAGATCTCTTCTGCTGACTATGTGAATGCCTAAATCCATTCGTTAACAATCTGATTGGTCAAAATCAATATGGCTTAAGACCAGGAAAGTCCACTGAATATTCAAAAAATCCAGGAATATTTTCATACTTTTGAGGGCCGCGCATCACAGTATCTCTAGAGATGAACAATAAAGGACAATGCCTAGTTTTGACATTCCTGCCAAACTCGTCTGTTTGGTTAAAATCGGTAAAGGTCGCATCAACCCCTTAGGATGCCAAAAAACGATTTTGATAAGCAGACGCGCCGTCATGTGACTTCTTCAATATCATACTTGAGTGCAGAAATCCCGCGCCTATACCAGAAGCTCAATCTTTTAAAATTCACACAATTACTCGCATGCGCAGGCAACATTGACGATCGGAAGAACACAGCGTCATTATGAATTCATCGAGAAGTGATACCCAACATCGACACTCTTAGACAAAAGATCACGATAGACAGCTATGACTTTGAGGTAGTTAGGAACTTTATCGACCTGGGTACCCCTATAAATTCAGAGCATTATACCAGCGCTGACATCAAATGAAGGCTATAACTCTTGCCAACCGCTTCTTCTTTGAGAAAAGAAGCAATTGCGACATATGGACCAGTTGAATAAGACACTCATCATCCCAGTCTTGCTTCAGGGTGGAGAATAATGGACCCTGCCAAAGGCAAACAAAAACGCTTCAGGTTGCTTCGAGAGGATGGTGTTTTGGCTAATTTTTGGTCCCGTCTGCATAGACGGAAAGCGAAGGAGCAGATGTAAGATCGAACTGCACGATCTGTGCAGAAAAACCGACCGAGCCAGAATAGTCAACGTACAACGGCTTCGAGGTCTGGTTATCTAGAAAAAAGCTTTTTTGACTGATCCGGATCCGCAAAATATCTCCAGAAGACGTTAAGGAGGTTTATTGAGAGAATCAACTGATCATTCTGTGTGATGAGGCAGGGTGAATCTGGTGCGAATAAATCGGAGCATTTAAAAATAAATTGATATTTGGGGCGGGTATTTGCATAGAGGATGACGCCGCGGATTCAAGTTCTTTAACGTCCCTGCAGCTTCTGCAACAGTCGTTGCGCAGTATGCCTAGCAATTCCGTAAGGTCTCTCGTTAGTATTCGATTTTTTTGGCGGTGCAGTGCGAATATGAACGCCATTTTTCGTTTCAAGTAGTGGCCTTTCTACTTGGGCCCTTTCTATTTGGGTGCGCACCAGAGATGCATTTATCTCTGCCAGAGATCTTATAAAAATGTTGGGTATTTTCCTTTCCTCGATGCCAGGATGCCCTGATTCCTGATGGCATCCAACAGAATACCACTGTGTTGTCACAAAGTTCAAATGAAATATCCTAAATAATACCTGTCTACTCGCATTGATTTCACCACGCCTGGCTCTATTACGCTTATGATAGCTTGACTGTCAAAGGAAGTGGCGAAGGCCTTATTTTTAAACCTGTTCATCTTCAGTTTCGCGCCAGTTTGAAGCCCCAAGTCCACCTGCAATCTATGTGCAAAGCTTTAGTGCTTCACCGAAGATGCCTACGCCTGTTCTGACGGTAAATTCATTATCGTCTGCAACTGTCTTCCGATCCTACTCACTTTCATGTTACTTGGGTATTGAATCAAAGGGTATGATTTCAATATCGAAGTTAAATTGGCCGTGACGGGTGTGTCTATGAGTGCTTACGTGGACTCCTACTACTGCTTTAAAAAATCAGGATTAAAAGATATTTACTAACCTTGGATAGTCGGAGTGGATGCCCACTAGCGCTTCGGCAGCCTCTTCGTTGCATCCAGATGAGATCTGTTCCCGATTCGCAATGGAAGGTGTTTTCATCGAGCCAGGAATTGAAAGTGTAGATGCTGGCTTGCGGAGCTATTAAAAAAAAGAAAATAAAAAAACAATTAAGCAATTAAAAGATATCCTTTCCATAATGAAGGAATAAAAAATTGGTAAACAGTGCTCATTCACTATATTTGGTGCAATGCACAAACAGGGTTTAACATGGACATTTTTTTTTGTGGTTTAAGTGCGACTGGACGTTTAAGCGTTTTGGATGTTGGGGCACCCATTCAAAAAAAAAAAAAACACAAAATAAACTGATATAAAAACATTGGGTGAACTTAAAATTACAACAGTTCCTTATTTTTTCAATTCAAACTTTTTATTTTGAGGAACCAATTTTAATGGGGTGAACTAAAAGCATAAAAATTCGTTTCAACATGTCGGAATGACGCAATAAAACAAATAAAAAGGTTGACATTCCTATAATGCAGTGCTAGTTTTGGGGAAGGGTATAATTGGATTTATCAACTCACAGTGACCAGTGACTAAATATTGCAAAAGTGATTCTTGGGTGGGATTATGTCATATGTTTCGTAACATGTTGGGGTTCTTTTATCATGTGGCTTAGGTTAAAAGTCATGCAAATATTTCAAGCTGAGATTTACGATTCTTTTATATGAACCACTCTATTTTTTTTAAGCAAAATTAAGTATTTGTAATCAGGGACATGCTAAAGTATCCTTTTGTGGGATTGGTTTTATTTTAAAATCAAGAGAAAGACCATGAAATTTGACATCATCTTTTGAAAGATGTCATTGATTCTAAGCTGTATTTAAAGACAAATCATTCTTAAGCCCATTCAAAGTGTTTGAAAATAGTTTTACCCAAAATTTGATTGAAGTTTTTTACCTTACAAAATAATTCGATACAAAAACTTAGTTTTAAAAGAGATTTAACCCCATAATTCGCCTATAGCTATTACAACAGCAATTTCATAAGCCTTATAGAATACGTAGGTACTTCTGTTCCACTCTTTCCCAACAGATTATCTATTGACAAGGACTATAAAACAGTATAAGCTTATCTTCATTTCTTAGTTTAAAAAATACAGAAATAGCGAAAATTGAAAACTTGGTATATCAAAATTTCTTCATATTTTTTATTACTAAGTGGAGTAGAAATATTCCATTTTTGAACTGGAACAAATTTGAGAAGTGAATGGTCACACTGCTCACCGGCCCAGTTGACATCAATCAGAACTAAGACTAGATTACGCTCTGCCATGCGACTTTATTAACAATCATACCAAGGATCCTGCAGAATTCTCGCACCAGGTCAGCGAGGTAACAGGTAGATACGACCTAAAAATCTGAAGTCCGTAAAATATCAAGGAAAGACACCCGACGCCCTTGGAAAAAATATTGCCATAGTAAGCCATATTTTTGTTTTTTGGATCATTTGAGACTTTGTCTATCTAGGCTCCGCTATAAATTCAGACGACTTCAAATCAGGAAGAACTCCTTAAAGTACTTACTTACTTACTTAAGGTGGCGCTACAGTCCGGGGTGGACCTGGGCCTCAGCCAACAAGCTTCGCCAGCCAGCTCTGTCTCTAGCTAGCCGTCTCCAGTTTCGCACGCGAAGTTGGCTGAGGTCCCCTTCCACTTGCGTGCGCCACCTGAGTCTCGGTGCTCCTCTACCGCGTCGTCCCTGCGGTGTGGATTCGAAGATTTTCCGGGCTTGGTGTCCATCCGCTCTAGATGACCCAGCCATCGTAGACGTTGTGTTTTGACTCTTTTGGCTACGTCGGTATCGCTGTACAGCCCGTACAGTTCGATGTTATATCTCCTCCTCCACTCTCCGTCTATGCAGACGGGACCGTAAATCGTCCGAAGAATTTTCCTCTCGAAGCAGCCTAAAGTGTTTTCATCCGCCTTTGACAGGGTCCATGCTTCTGCACCGTAAAGCAGGACTGGGATGATGAGGGTCTTATACATGGACACTTTAGTTGCTCGAGAGAGGGCTTTGCTACTCAATTGACTTCTTAGCCCAAAGAAACAGCGATTGGCAAGAGTTATCCTTCGTTTGATTTCAGCGCTGGTGTCATTGTCTGAATTGATAGCGGAACCCAGGTAGACAAAGTCCCTAACTACCTCAAAGTTATAGCTGTTGATGGTGATGTTTTGTCCAAGACGTCGGTGTTGGGTGTCTTTTCTTAATGACAGCATATACTTGGTTTTGCCCTCATTGACTGCTAAACCCATATTCGCCGCTTCCATTCCAATACTCACGAAGGCTTCACTGACATCACGCTTTGTTCTACCGATTATGTCAATGTCGTCTGCGTATGCGAGTAGTTGAACGGACTTTTGAAAGATTGTACCTCTGGTGTTGGCGCGAGAGTTCTGCACAATTCTCTCAAGTATGATGTTAAAGAAGTCGCATGACAGCGCGTCGCCTTGTCTAAATCCTTTTTTGACATCAAAGGGATCGGTGAGGTCTTTGCCGACCTAGACGGAACAGCGTGAGTTTTCCATCGTCATCCTGCTGACTGATCGCCAGCGGATTTAAAAAGTTCGGCAGCTAGGCCGTCTGCTCCGGCTGCTTTGTTGCACTTGAGCTTAGACACAGCTACTTTCACCTCCTCCAGGTCGGGTGGGCGGTATCGTTCGTATGCTTCGTCGGTAACGTCTTCGCCCGGGTTGAATGGTTCGTTCTGCCTGACAGCGGTATTTGGTTCGTCCTCGCCGTTGTACAGTCTGCAGAATTGGTCTTTCCAAATCTTCAGCACCGACTGCGATTCTACAACGATGTTCCCTTGATGGTCCTTACAGGCTTCAGTTCGAAGTTTATACCCTTGGCAGGACCTTTTGATCCTTTGGTAAAACTTTCTAACCTCATTCCTGTTGTAACATCTCTCTATCTCTTCAACCGCGCGCTTCTCGTGCTCTCTCTTTTTCCTTCGGAGAAGCCGGTGCTCCTCTCTCCTCCTCTGCTCGTAGAGCTCGCGAGCAGCTCTAGTCCTTCTGTGCAGCGCCGCTTTGTATGCTCCTTAAAGTAACTCGTTATAAGACTCGTTATAAGTCCCTCACTATCCGAGTTTTGCTTTACTGTGCTAAAGCATAGATCTAACCAAAGCGAGTGATTTTTGGTTCCATCAGCAAAGACGTGAATCGAAGGAGCAGGGGTAGACCGATCTGTAAAAGATGCCCAATAATAACACCGGTCTAGCCAGCAGGGTCAGAGAACGACGACTGTGTCGGGTGGGTCTTCAAGAGCAGATGGACACCAATTCTTCCGGGAAACCTTTGTATCCACCCAGGAGGAAGTGTGGTAGAAGACTTTAGATCACTTCACGTGTAGAACTGGAAACAGTTATCAAGTTACAGATATCCCAAGTCCACCCCGACCGTAACACCACCCGTAGTAAGTAAGCTTTTTTGATGCCCAAAATGTAGCATCAAATACTTTCTTACTGTGGCACAGGTTGTATCTGGAGGGTACCGATTAGGGACCACACAGGCCAAATGAGGTGAATACGCGAGGGTGTCAACCATTCTCCCACCCTAATTAAAGGGGAAAACAAACAGAAATCGGAAGTTAAAAAAAGTTGTTCAAGTATACATACACGAATGCTGCACGGGAAGCCTTATACAAGTAATAGCCTCTACAAAGCCTGCAGCAGGAAGCCTTATGCAAGCAAGTAATAAACTCCATAAAGCCTGCATTAGGAAGCCTTATATAATTATTATCAGCAAGTAATAGTCTCTGTAAAGCCTGCTTTACGAAGCCTGATACAAGAAATAGCAACAGGAAGCCTTATACAAGCAATAGTCTCTTTAAAGCCTGCAACAGGAAGCCGTATGCAAGTAATAGTCTCTTTAAAGCCTGCAACAGCAAGCCTCATACAAGTAATAGCCTCTACAAAGCCTAAAACAGGAAGCTTTATACAAGCCTGTTAGCCCCTTATAGCCTCGTATTTTTGCAAAGTATTCAAAGTTTTATATAGTTTTAAACTAACTATTGCCAATGTGCATGTGTGACCAGGAGGTTTAATTGTTTTAAACAAAAACAAGTGAATAAGTGCAAGAGTTCGTCTGTGACAAACTTCTACGATACCCAACCCTGCTTTATACCGTGTAACACGTAATCTCAGAGTTTCTTTGCCCAAATTCATTATTTGTTTGTATAGGCCACGCCCCCAAAAGTGGGCATGGGCTAAAAACTAAAATCAATTAATTGTAATTTCATTAGAATCTTGAGAAAGAACGGTAAAAGCGAAAATTATTTCAGAAAAAAAGTTTTTTCCTAAAAACGCCCCACAAAAGTGGGCGGAGCTCAAAACTTTGTGAGGAGCAAACTTATACTATATCTCCACCGGCAATAAAAAGAGGATTAGCGGAGGCGATTAGAAATAAATCCCAAAGTGGCTCCACCGGCCATACATAGGATTAATTTGTCACGAGCACTTTTTTTTTCTGCCATTTTTACTCTTAAAAGAGAGTGGCGATGTCGTTCCCGAGGAGCGGAAATAGATTTCCATTGTAAAAAATTTCAATAGAAAACGCAATTCTGACAGATTTGTCTTACAGGAACAGTTTAAGTTCCTTTTTAGATTCTCAAACTGTTACAAACGTGCATAAAATATGTTTGTGAATAGGATTTATGAGAGGATTTATTTATAATTGCTTTTCGAGAGGATTTAAATTCGTATGGTAAATCGCGTGATTTGTAAAGGATTTAATAAAAATTTATGATAATCGCGGATTAGTGTCCGGTGGAGACATGCTATGAGTAAATAGTAATATCTTTAATATTTGTCTTATAATTTTTTTCGATTTGGAGTGAACTTTCCGAGAAATCGGGTTTTTAAAGATCTAACATGTTAAAAGTGGGCATGGTCGATATTGTGGGCGGTCCAATTTTTGCCTTGTTAAAGGTCCTTAGAAAATGTCCAATAGAGGTTGTCTCACATTGAATCCAGTAGTGGGCGTGGCCATTAACGGATTAAGCAAATTTACACACTTTGTCTGTGCAACAGAAAAACCAAGCCATGTACCAAGTTTTAGCTTTCTAGCTTGATTTTAAAGACCTTAAACCTTCTCACATACAGACGGACGGATGGACATGGCTTAATTGATTCACATATCGGTCTCGATCATATCTCTAAAAGGTCTTCAGGGTCTACAATGATTATTTCACTGTTACAAGCTATGCATTAAAATAAGTATACCCTCGGTCGGGTTCATTGTATAAAGATCAAAATTCGTTTAACCTCCGTTTGTTGGTTGTGTGTTTCGCTGAGAAATTCGAAGTTTTTGAAAAATAAGGAATGAAAAATATGTGCCCATTCGCAACGTGTTGAAGGTGATAACTTTGCAATTACTTATATAGCAGAGCGGCTTGAGAAAAGGTTAAAATCAAGTTGGTTAAGCCCTAAAACTGCAGTTTAGACGTTTTTTTTCAGAAAAACTGTTTTCCCCACCACTATCTCCGACGAAATAAGGCCAGGTGATTTAAAAAAATATCACACTCAACAGGAATTATTTGTCATTTTTGGAAAAATTATAGAAATTTTTGAATATTTAGCAGATTCTGATTTTAAGCCCGAAAGCTTCCATAACGATTCAAAAAGTATTTTTGAAAATATTCTGCTACCTATCTTAACGGTTGTACCGATTATATTGAAATTTGGTTTGTATTTTAAACGTATGAAAACATTTCTTAAATTTTTAAGATCTTTCAAAAATTACGTTTCTAACTTTAAATTTTTTGAAACGGTTTAAAAAGCAAATAATTTTACTTTAATAACGAATAATTATAAAACCAGAGTATTGACCAGAGTGTTGGGAAAAAATATCCATTGCTAGCGCTAAGTACATAAGAAATAATAAAAATTATAATAGTATTCAAAAGAAGATTTTGAATAATCGTTTTATGGATTTGTAATAAAAAAAATGCAAAAAAGGCTCAATAATCGTGTGTGCCTCCGGCCCCACTATCTCGGTCTCCGACACAGACAATTTCTTGGGATTTCAAAACTTAATATAGCAGGGCTAAGATATTGTATAGTTTTCGCGATACACTTCAAATCTTTTGAGTTGATTGACTAAAATGGTAGCGATAAAGGATTGCTATAACTTCTGGCTTGTTACTATTTTATCGACTTAGTTTTACGCAAGCATAAATCGCTTGAGTAGAAAACCGAAATGTTTAAAAACTAAGAAAACAAAAAACCCGAAAAATTTTTTTTCAGTTTTTTAAACAAAAACAAGTGGGTGAAGTGCAACAGTGCGTATGCAAAAGCCTCAGTCCATCTACGACGGATTGCAAAATACTCGACTTGACCAAAAAATAAACTGATACGCCTCCAAAAAGTGGGCGGGATATAAAAATATAACTGTTGAATGCCTTATACTAGGTGGTTGCATACATTTAGGCCTAAAACTTCGCCTTTTCAACTAAAAAAATTTTATTTTTTTTAACGCCACGCCCACAAGAGTGGGCGGAGTCACATACTTCATATACATATATTAGAAAATGCTAATATCTACAACTTTTGTCATATAATTTTTAGTCAAATTTCATATATATATTATTGAAAAACAGTCATTTTAAGCTAAAACCCCAAAAAAAAGTGGGCGTGGTCAATGAGAAGACCAAACTTTTTTAACTACTTCAAAGACAATTACAAGGCAATATTACACACCAAAATGGAATACGCTAGCGCCATTGTAACATAACTAAAAATTGGAAAAAGTATTTTTTTTTAAAATAAGAGATGGTCGCACATACAGGCCTGTAGTGGGCGTGTCTGTGGGCGGATTCAGCTACTTTTCAAACTTGATCTGGTCCAATGGATTTTCAGCCCACTTCCCAATTTTCAGCTCTCTACCTTAAAATTTAGGGCCTAAAAGCTGTTTACATCCGGACGGACGGACATGACTTAATCGATTCTCCTGTCGGCCCCATTAATATCTCTACAAGGTCTTAGAGCTCTATGATGATTATTTCACTGCGTTACAAACTATACATCAAACTTAATATACCCTGGGTCAGGTATAAAAAGTTATACCCCCACTATCTCGGTAAAGTGGGGGCTATATACCGTTTCGACAAGTCTCAGGCAGAGCCAATTGCTAGGGGCTCGAAAGTTTTCGAGATACACTTAATATCATTTAAGTTGATTTACTAAAACGGTAGTGCTAACAAATGCCTATGACTTTTGAGTTGTTTCTGCCTCATCTACTTATTTTTACGCAAACATAAACGACATAAACGTTTATACATGAAAATTATAAAAACGAAAAACGCTTTTGTATTTTTTTCCAGTTTTTTAAACAAAAAACAATTAAACAATTTATTTGTCACCCTGCGTTTCGATAAAATTCTAGTACCTTAGCTCCCAATTCGCCTAAAATAAGAAAAAAAGATTAACGAAAATAATAATAACAGTACCGACCTCAAAATTAATGAAAGAATATTTTTAAAACCCCAAAACCGGGGAAATAGTCAAAGATTTTTCTTTGACTTTTTTTTCTACGCTACAATGGCAGCTTTTAAAAACCCGTGTACACAGATTTTATGCATATCTTCTTAAAATTGCACTCGGACCATAACAAAAGCGAAACAAATAAGTTACCGAGATGCGTTTGAAAAAATGCTATAAGGTCGGAAATTGTAATTAAGAAAAACATAAAGTCGCAAAAATACTGAACACCATTTTTTATGTAAATTAAGCAATAATTCTTCATTTAGCCTTTAAAAAAAAGCTGGCGGACCGTTATGTGCATGACTTCATTAGTCACGGTCTTTTTATACCCCATCCCATAGGATAGGAGGTGCATAAAGTTTGTCACATAGTAATAGTAAATAATAATGGCAGACACCCAAGACCTTAAGGGCATATGATCGAGACCGAATTCTGAATCGAATGAGCCATGTCCGTCCGTCTGTATGTCACATGTTTTTAGGCCTTGAATTTTGAGCTAGGGTGCTGAAACTTTGCTTCGTACGTAAGGTCCACGTCATGCGAAGCAGTACAAGTGTAAAAACTTTTGAAATCCGCCCAAAGACACGCCCACAATCGGTCTAAATTTTGATTTTTTTTTTTGGTCTGAAATTTGACATTTAGCATCTCCTAATAAATGTAAGATACAAAAAAGACAAATTTAATTGAACCTCCTCTAGTGGGCGTGGCATCTGTTTTAAGGGTAAATTTTCAAATGCAGTTTACTCAATATTTTTGCTAAAAATTGAAAAAAATTTATGTAGAAAATGCTTAGTTCCACATTTCGTTCATACAAGACTTTGGGCCACGCCCACATTTGGAGGCGGCATTGAAGAAAAACCTTAAATTTTCCAGAAAAACTTAATTTCGACTGACCTTGAGCCTAATTTAGGAAAGCATGAAACAAAAAAAGGAGCAGGTTAGGTAAACATAACTTCTGTGGCGACCCGACAATAAATCTCTCCACTTAAGAAACCATGACTTGCGAACAGAGCCCGGTCTCGAGAGCACTTCCTACTGCAAACATGATCAACTACTAGAAACATGGCGACACCTACTGCAAACATAAACAACTGCTGGAAATATGGCTGACCTACTGCGAACATGGTCTCGAGCTGTCACCTCGCCGTCAAACTTCCCTTTTCCTTTACAACAGTGACGGAGACCAGGTGCTTGCAAGATATTTGGAATACACATTTCTAAAGTTAATAAAGCTATACTGTGTCTTTATTCTGGACATACGACCTAACTTTACACTTCAGTCCAGATTTCGTTCGCATAAAAATTTTAGCCACGCCCCCTTTTAGAGTCGATTTTTCAAAAAAAATAATTTGAACCAAAAAATTGCATTTTTACGTACATTTAAGTGTAACTCGGAAATATCTGTTGTTTCTAATTAGGGGCGGTTGGACCACGCCCCTTTTTGAAGTTTGAATTACGTATAAAATGTCAAAAAATATTTATGTCACCAGCATTTTACATTGTGGATAGGTTGGGGTATTCAACGGTCTGTTTTACGGACTGTAACTTCTGCGTACACACTGTAGCACTTACTCACTGGTTTTAAATAGGCTTCGAAAAACTTCGAAAATAGGCTAGAAACGACAATTTTTTGTTTAGTTTTGCACGCTTTGTATTTTTAAGCAAATCAGAACAGAAAAGCTGTTACCGGCAAGATTGTAGAAGATTTCAGAAAATTGTGTTTTAAAATGCTTTTGTGTTTTTTAGTTAAATTTCACAAGTTTTAGAAACTCGAAAATTCGCTTTAGTTTTCCTTAAAACGTTTGATAATTGCTGACACGTGTGATGATTTCCCATATGATTCCCCATAAATAACACCGGAGATAAGAAGGGGGGCACAGGTTTTTTCACACATTATTGCGAATTATTTTTCGAAAATGCGGCAAAACTCGTAAAATTTAAATCGTAAATTGTCGCGGTAAGTCCGAAAATTTTAAAGTGTCCCACAACCGCAAAGGCCAACGCTTAAAATAAAAAATATTGAAACTTTTTCAGAAAAATATTACTTAAGCACTTGGTTTACTTTAAGTTGTTTAATGGCCTCAAACACTTTGAAAAACGTCATCCATTTTTAACTGTTCATTTCTGATAAACTTTTGAAAAATTAGAATTTTTTATTGAAGTCGAGTATTTAAAAGATCTAATTTTCGTTTTTCTAGTTTTTCTTGCCCGCTGAGCATCTTGAAAAAAAGTACTTAAAATGGTTTTAAGCCAAATTGTAGCCCTCGTTGGGACGGACGAGCCTCGCAGTCGGACGGACGGAAGGAATGAAAAACTAGCTTATTTAGGGAAGTTACTTCAACTTTTAGCAGCTTGGGCAGTGTGGCCTAAAACACACATGAGGCGTTTTGCTTATGGAAAAACTTCATTGCGCCTTTGAATACCCAAAAATTTATGCTCAAAAATAAGTTGAGGTTTTGCCGGCTGTAACATTATTCGAAGAGTGTAAAGCAGCCAACGAATTCACGACGAGATCTTCCCCGACATTACTTACATATGTCACCTCACTAAATGGTCTTTTCGGATGATTGCGTTCAAGTCTAATGGTGGTTCCTGGATTACCTGCTGTTAGACTTCTTGCTACGCAGATAATAAAAAACTTAAAAGAAACTTTAAACCATTCATGAATTAGCATACCAAAATGGAATCCTGCAAGCATATTGCTACACTACAGTGTTGAAATATCGCGGATTTAATCACCAGGTAGAATTTAAAAATGGATTAGTTGTCTAAAAATATTCCAATGTTTGAAACTTATTCCACAAGAACCGTTTTAGTTTTTATCTTTTACTTCCAGCGCGCTAATACCACTGAAACTTGTTCCTGTTTTGTAAGTCCGACAAAGTTACCTCTCCTTCTCATTCCCGCATAACTTGGAAAACAATTATTCATAGAAAACAAGCTGCACCTAACTTCCTTCCCGCAGTTATGACTTAAAATACTTCAAAAAGATAAGGCCATAAGCCCTAAGCCACATTCAAGTCTAAATTTTCTAGAAACGACTTTTATTCTTCTCCAAAAAACCGCTGTTTGTGTGTGTGAGGACATTTTTCCTGGCACCACCGGCAGCTACATACCACAGAGTTTGTTGGAAATTTTTTTTCCCTTTTCTTTTTAATGAACTTTTGCCATGTCCTTCGTATTGTTGTGCAGCGCTATTATTCTGCCCCCCTGACAAACCATTGTGCACAGGATACCACGAGTATTCGGCCACGATGTTGCGGCATCGGAAACCTTCCCCTATCCAACAATGATTGTAAATTAAAAAATAAAAATTCGGGTCACCAGCTCATTTTTGCATCACAATCCTTATGAATTAAACACCCCATAGTTGGTGGACGTGCGTCTCCTTCCACGTCCACAGCTTGAGAAAACTCCACCCCCATTCTGAGGGCAAATGAATTTTCATGCTAAGATTGCGCAAAGCTATAAAAGTCATCGTAATCGTAGACATGCTGCAGACTGAATGGAAATCTGGCAATGATTAGGTTTTGACATTTTCCACTTTATGGGTATGAAGGAGCGGAAGAAGAAAGACGAAAAAAAAAATACCGAATGGATGTTTTGATGATTTAACTCGGTGACATTTTAGGCTCTTTCATCCACTCGACAACCAGGGATGCGAAGTGAAATGCGAGCCCTCAAGGATTCGTCCTTATACAAATTGCGAAGGCAAAAGAAAATATAAACTTAAAATATAATAGAGCCGTATTGAGTTTTCGGGCTAGCAAATCAATCCGTGGTACACACAGCTCAGAAGAAAGGATATCGAAAACAAATGTTACATCATTCGAAAATCAATATACCCTTGTTCATTGTTAAACTTTCTGTGAATAGCATTTATTCAAAGTTCGATTTTCTTCCCATTTATTTTTTTCTTGCGTAAATACATCAAATACAGAGTTGTGTATGGTATCCTTTATCCTTCGGTATACGAAAAAAGGGTAACCGATATACGGATTACAATGCTGAATGGGAGCATTTAGGTTAAAATTGTGAGCCTCGACTTGAGTCACGTTTAGCTGGCAATGTACAAGTCATATTCCATATAGCAGGCACTCCTGGCACAAAATGTAGGTACACCATCCCCGCACCACTCTAGCCCCCACGCACACAAATCAAATACAGATTCCAGGCATGTGGCGAACCAGTGTGACGCCTGGTTGGCCGTTTGAGACAAAACTTTCGTTCAACTGAATCGACATCTCATTTGAGATTAAAAATAGGGAAAAATTTATTTTTGTTCGAAGTGAATGATGCGAAAACCACTGCGGAATGATGCTGTGGTGCGGCAATTTCGAAAAGGCAGCTTAACGAAGGATTCCGTCAACTAGAATTTGTTTCGAAAGACCCAACCAAACAGACACACACACACTCGAGAAGAGCGAGTCATGGTTATGCATTCGACTGTCATCATCCATCAAAATGTGTGCGAAAACTATTTAGTTGTTATCCCGCTTGACATTTTGCCATTTCGACAATCAAGATTAGATGCGAGGCTTTATGGATTTTCACGTATTGGAAAGTTGACTGCAAAATGGTTGGGGTTAGTTGAACTGAATGACAAAAAGAGCGGCGAAACGAAGTGTTTCGTTGTTATCCATAGTGCACTTGTTCCACTTGGCCAGGCATCATGAGGAGAGCTGTAAAGGACGAAAATTTAATTACACTCCGGGTGACATTTATGTGAATCAACCCGTTAAAGTTGTGCCATCATTCGCAGGAAGTATGCACGGCATGACAACATGCAAAGGTCTCGTTCTGACTAATTACGTACTGCGTAGGACGTGCGACTGAAGTATTAAAGGTGCTGGGTTCAAGAAGGAAACAGAGGAAACTTGTCTTCAGGTTTAAATGTTGAACAACAACATGCGCTGGTGTGCGCAAAATGTTAAATTATGAACTTAAGGTGATTAATTCCTTAAAGTTACTTGTGTGAATCACACAGTGCGAAATACTTTTACTGGCATACATAATGTGCATGAAAAGTAGGTAGTAGTAAAAAGTAAAGTAGTATTTCCAACGTAAAAACGTCTGCCAGAAGTGTGTTGCCAATTACGGTCAATTTGGTTGACCATTTTCGGGTAAACCAGATTTGACTGTCCTGGACTTCTACAATACCCCGGGATCATAATCTGAAGCCGAGCATGCTGGACCTGTCTCGACAGAAAACCTTAAGGCTCTTAAGTTAATGCCGTCCGACCCAGGGTATAATCTTAACGCATTGTTTGTAGCACAGTGAAATTATCACCGTAGACCCCTAAGACCATTAACAGATATAATCGAGATCGACAGGTGAATTGATAAAGTGTTCGTCTGGTTTTAGGTCTGGTTTAGGTTTCAGGTCGGTCAGGTTTTAGCTCTTCTAAATCAAGATATAAGGCTCAAATTTGCGTTAGGCTTGATTATCATGTTGCACAGACAACGTCTTAAAATTGGTTAAACTGCTGGCTTAAATATAAGACTTCTAATTCACATTCTATTTCAAAAGACCTTTTGACCAAGTTTAACCAGACGCAGTAACTCATTGAAATTGCAATGAAAATTCTTTAACACGACGAACATTTAACCACACACATCTTCGACCGTGCCCACTTTTACAGAAATAAAATTTAACTCACTCTAAGTTGGGTTACGTTAGGTTGGGTATGGCTGCCCCCGCTAGGCAGGGAACACATTAAGACCCAAAGGAGGTCCATTGTGATAAATACCCATTTAGGATGAGAAAGGGCGAGGCAACCAGTGATGATATGAACCTGTGTCAAAGGTCACCAATCAATGGTTGATTGGTTAGAGACTTACCCGAAAAGGGTAGGGGAGAGTTGTGTACCATGGACCGAGTGTACCTTGATCCATGTGTTTTTCCTCTAGTAAGTTTAAGTCCGTCAAACAAAACTTACTTACTTACTTAAGGTGGCGCTACAGTCCGGGGTGGACCTGGGCCTCAGCCAGCAAGCTTCGCCAGCCAGCTCTGTCTCTAGCTAGCCGTCTCCAGTTTCGCACGCGAAGTTGGCTGGGGTCCCCTTCCACTTGCGTGCGCCCGTCAAACAAAACTCTCATTACAATTAACGTAGCATGCCGCGACAAGATGATTTAGTCTCATATGTCACTGCGAGCAGTCATTCTGAGAATTTGTTTAGTGTGCATGTTTTTTGCTGTCAAAAGTCGCCGTGGAAAAATTTTGGTTTGAAGCAAGCTCCAAACGTTTTTTTTTTTTTTAGAAATAATAGTAATCCTACGTGTTATTTTAAGCCATGTAAGTTTTGACTATTTTAACAAACGACGTTATAGCTGGTTAAACGAATTAAGAGTGTACATGGTGAACCTTGGTCCACCACTCTCAGTACGCCTTAATGCGCACTTTTTTTGTAGTAATTACAAATTTATCTTTATTTGGTTTCAGCTATGCTATGCCTCGCAGTAAATCAGGCGTTAAGAGACCTCAGGTCAATAAAACTTCAATTAAAGTCGCTATTACCACAATAACTTTTAATTTTTTACTTACGGTCCAAGGTACACTATGGCTTTGTCCAAGGTACACTTACATAGTGTAGCTTGGTCTATGGAAACCATCTTCCTTCATTATGCTCCTGGGAAAAATGTATGAATTTTTTTAAACATCAATCAAAGATTTCAAAAAGCCTAGTAAGTATGCTATAGTTTCTTATGGTTACTTCTTTTGGAAGAAGCTAGAACTATCGGGTAGAAGCATCGATTTTCAGAAAAACGGTCCGAGGTACACAACCGAACCCTATTGAAGGCTGGGGGCAAACGTTTCAGTGTGAATCACTGTCAGCAAGGTTGAGGGCACCAGTGAGAGAATTCCTGAAGAAGTGACTGTTGAACTCCAGATGGACATTTGCCTTAAGGGTGGGAGGGGCTGGGCTGATACGGATTGGAGGAAGTAGCTCGAAGTCGAGGGTAACCGATTTCGGTATAAGGACCCACTCAGTAAGTAGTTGGGAGGTCAGTGAGGAGTGGTTCCTTTATCAGAAGACACGGCAAGGCCGATTTCGGTGTAAGTCCGTTCCTGTTGCTTCTCTGCTAAAATTATCCCCAAAGATGGGCAGGTGTAATAATATTAACTAGGGTAACCAAATCCGGTGTAAACCCTTGCAGGGGGGGATTCTTAGACAAGAAGCTGATGCAGGGCAACCGTCGTCGATGTAAGCTCATACTTCAGGTGACTCAAGTCAGAATTAACATTGATGGAGAGGGGATGGTAGAAGTAGGGGTAACCGAAGCGGTATGAACCCATACCAGGGGGAAAATATACCGGCGTTCCCATAAGAGCGGAAAGGTGAAGGCAACTGAAGGGGTATGTGCCCTTAGCAGGCCTGTCCTATTGCGAAAACTTGGATGTAGTTTGGGGGATATTTGGCGCTCCACTGTAGGTGCTCCCTTCGAGACTTAGAGTTGCCATGTAGTATCATCATCATCATTATCATTTTCAAGAACGTTTATCTTTAGAAGGTTCCGGAGCGAGGGCGGCTAAATGGTCCTCCCTTCGTTCCCGATCCTTCGCCACCAACTCAAGACACACAGGCGCAATCCCCAGACGAGTCTCGGAGATGTTCGTTACCTGATCCCACCACTTATTTCTTGGCCTACCAGGGGGGCGACGCGCTCGCAACTCGGCTAACACAACCTGTCTAGAAAGTTGGAGGGCATGCGAAAAACGTGTCCAAACCATCGAAGAATCGATCGCTCCACTCGGAGAAGTAGCTGCTCAGCATTAAGATTCCCACGAATACTGACGTTTCTCACTCTATCCCTTAGAGTAACACCAGCATTGCACCTCAGGAATCTCATTTCGGCAGCTTGCACCCGCGATCAAATTCTTTCGGTCATCATTTTCGGATTCCGCTTATCCTTTAAAAGGGTCGCGTAGCGAGGGTGGCTACATGGTCCTTCCATCTTTCTCGATCCTCCGCCACCAACTCAAGAGACTCCGGCGCAATCCTCAGGCGGGACTCAGAGAGGTTCTTTACCTGATCCCACCACCTGTTTTTTGGCCTACCAGGGGGCGACGTGTCCAAACCATCAAAGAATCGATCGCTCCACTCGGAGAAGTAGCTGCCCAACATTAAGATTCCCACGAATACTGACGTTTCTCACTCTATCCCTAAGAGTAACACCAGCAACGCACCCCAGGAATCTCATTTCGGCAGCTTGTACCCGCGATCTAATTCTTTCGGTCATTACCCAAATTTCATGACCATAGATGAGGGTCGGAACGAACACTGGATTAAACACTGAGATCTTTGCTTTCACTCCAAGCTCAGCTTTCCTGATGACCGGCCGGCGCAGTTACTTTACTATTGCTCCAGCTTGGCCAATTCTACAGGACAACTCAGTATTACTCCTCCCATCTTTCGTGAAAAAGACCCCGAGATACTAAAACTTCTCCACCTGTTTTAATGGAACTCTATTCATGTGCAGGGTATACTGCACAGGAGTTCGGGAAACAACCATCACTTCCGATTTGTCCACGTTTACTTTCATCCCAGCATCACCACAGACGGCTGCAAACCTATCCAGTGCTCGTTGAAGTTCCTCTTTGGATGATGCAAGGATGGCCAAATCATCCTGATGCCAGCCGATTCGAAACATTGCTCGCCAAGACTGCGCTTCACCATCCAGTCCATATATGCTATGAAAAGCGGCGACAGAACACAGCCCTGGCGAAGTCCAACGCGCACATCAAAAGGACGGGATTTGACGCCATTTATCCGTACACAGCTTCTGCAATTTCCATACAAAGACTGGATGGCTCTCAGAAGAGGCCCACTCAGCGCATAGTCCTGCAAAACTCTCCAGAGTATATTCCGAGGTACCCGGTCATAGGCCTTTTCCAAATCTACCAAACACGCGTAGACCGGTTTGGCTTATTCACAGGCCTTCTCAGGAATAACCTTTAGAGTAAAAAGGTGGTCAGTTCTGCCTCTGCCAAGCCGCATTGCTCCTCCCGTAACAAAGGCTCGATTACAGCTCTGGAACGCGCTTCCAGCACCTTCGCGAAAACTGTTTTCGGAAGACTTAAGAGAGATATACCCCTAAAGTTAGAGCAGGGGGTTGCTCTTGTCGCCTTTTTTGAAAATGGGCACTATAGCTCCTGTTTACCAATCGCTAGGTGCTTTCCCAGGCCACCTTAATGACACGTGTTAGCCATTTCACCCCTTCTTCACCCATAGCCTTAAACATTTCTGGCCGAATTTCATCAACTTTAGCAGACTGACAAAATTTAAGCGATTTAATCGCGGCAGTGACTTCATCTACTGTAGAACTATTCTCCGCCCTAATCTCGTCAGCAATGAGATTGCCATCTTCAGTGCCCGGTTGGGGATTGAGCAAATCCGAAAAGTATGCTCGCTCCATCTGCGTAAGACGTCGTTCTCATTTGAAAGAAGTGTACCGTCCTTAGATTTAACCCCTTGAATGATATTCAACTTCCTTCCTCTGAGCTGGCGAATGGTCTGCCAAAATATCTTGTTTGCAGATCTGTAATCGTGCTCCAACTTCTCGCCGAACTTTTTCCATGACTGTTCCTTGGCTGTTCTGACTGCCAGATTGGAAGTCCTTCGCGCCCCGAGAAGTTGAGTTTCTACACTGGATCCACGCAATGTAGGCTCTCTTCTTCTTTCTGATGGCTTCTTGAACTCCAGGCGTTTTAAACCAAGCAGTTCTTTTCTCACCACCAGCCGCTAACCCAAACCGCTTCACTCCACAAACATTTCCTGCAGAGGCAATGACTGCCGATAAAAACAGCTGCCGTTCCTCCTCTACATTCAAAAAGTCAGTTGGAATTTGTTCAAAATTCTCCGAAACATGCTGTGCAAAGAGCTCTCAAGAATAATTTTTAGAATAAAATGCTATTGTGCCCCTGCCAGGCCGAAAGCCGCATTGATCTTCCCGCAACAAAGGCTCGATTACAGCTCTGGAACGCACTTCCAGCACCTTCGCGAAAACTTTTTCCGGAAGACTTAAGAGAGATATGCCCCTATAGTTGGCGCAATCTCTCTTGTTCCCTTTTTTGAAAATGGGCACTATAACTCCCGTTTGCCAATCGTTAGGTGCTTTTCCGCTTTCCCAGGCCACCTTAATGACACGTGTTAGCCATTTAACACCCTCTTCACCAATAGCCTTGAGCATTTCTGGCCGGATTTCATCAACTCGAGCAGACTTACCCACTTTTAGCGATTTTATGAAGTTGTGGCAGTGACTCAAATTATTTTCCGCCCTTATCTCGTCGGCAATGAGATTGCCATCTTCAGTGCCCTGTTGGGGACTGAGCAGCTCCGAAAAGTGCTCGCTGCGTAAGACGTCGTTCTCATTTGAAAGAAGTGTACCGCCCTTGATATTAACCCCTTGAACGATATTCAACTTCCTTCCTCTGAGCCGGCTGAGTTGTGTGATTCACCAATTGGGCGTTTAGCCAGTTTGGCCCGGAGATAAAGCTCATAATGATCTTCAAATCGAGTCGTGTCAGATCATTTAGATCATCGAAGAAGAATTCCCCTTAATTTTTGCTTCTCAAGGTCGATAGAGCGGGACAGTTACATCATGGTCTCTTCTTTGTCTCTGCAGCTTTTGCAGAAATTGTTCAAAGAAGCACCAAGGCATCCTCTGGCATGCGGCTCTACCAGGCAGTGGCCTGTGAGGGCCCAACTTATCTTCCTACGAAACACTTAATTGTCAGTGTCACACCTTATTTAATAGGGATTGATTATCACTTTAACCCATCTAGATAGGATTTTAAAACGGCCCTAAGAACCAAAGTCAAAGAAGATGGTAAGATGAGATAAAATTTATGAATCCGCAGAGTCTTCCTGGGCGACTTAGCACTACGGGTTCTTAAAAAGCAGTCTATTCTACTTGCTTACTTACTAAAAGTGGCGCTACAATCCCAAAGTGCATTCCAATTTGACACTGTCAATGATTGCTACATCGTCAGCATATTTTCAGGCCTAAATGACTTGTTTTTTCAAGGATTAAAGTAGTTCGTTAACGGCAAGAGTGGTGAGAAAATGTGCCCACATGAGTATACCGTCCTGATGTTAACGCCGAGATCCATTCGAGCCATCCATTTGGGTGTGGATTATTCTCCCATTGAGAATTGACATGATCCATCTGCCTATGATAGGGGATAGTTGGTAGACTCAAAACTTGTATAAAAGTTGAATACTCCTTCAAAGTCCAGGAAAGTGACAAAACGGAATTCCTAACGATAAACGGAGGAATCATTTTTTAGTTTCTCATTCCTTGAGGGCTGACTTGCTGAGCTCTTATAGGTCTATATTTGGAAAGCTCCTCAATGCCGTGTCTCGTAAAAGACTTCGGAATTGAATCCCTAACTTTTCTTGCCTTAGGTATTTCTAACTGTTACTTTCCGCCAGGCTTTAGGTATATAAAGACCAAACTAATAAAAAGTCTTGAAAAGACTTCCCTGCTGAAAAGTCTGCCATAGTTATGTATGAAATTTAAGCGCTTTAAATGTATAAGCTTTGACTGCGGCGCACTCTTTGCCCTAAAACGCAAAAAGAAAATCATCCAAAGAAAACATTCACAAAACCCGAAGACACATACTCGTAAACGCTTAAATGAGTAGTAATTTTATACAGATAAAAATCTGACATTATTATGGAAACAAATTTGCTTCCCTCTTGAAAGCTCAATCGCAAAAACCTCGGCAAAAGGAAGAAAAAACAACATTACACACCCGATTTGTTTTTCTATGAAATTCCATTTAAATCTTCTGTCCTTACAGTAAAGAAATAAAATCTAACATTTCCGCACATCAGCAGAGAAATCATTAATGATACTTGCACAAGCTTACGCTGTCACACGCGCATGGTATGCCCCAGCCTCGTGCTTGAATGCCTTTCTAGATAAAATCCTTGCGGAGCAGTTGATCTAAATGGCGTTTCAGGGAAGGAACTCTTCATGTGCATTAAAGCACTTGAAGAAATGCGAGCATACTTTACAGATGTGCGTAAGAAAAACATGAGTGAACAAGGATACTCTGTATGCTAAGCACTAAGGGTGTGTCTGATATAAGTTTTTAAGTTTACAGAAAAGTTAAGGCCAATGCAATGGAAATGAACATTTTAAGTGACGTTTTCGGTGTTAATAACAAAAAAGAACAAATTCTGAAATCTTTTAATTACTATTATCATGCGAGGAGGATTTTTTTATTTTTTTTTTAAATTTTCTTTACATAAATCTGTTTCAACCTTTTTCCTTCCACCCTGTAGAATAGCGGGGTCAGGCTGTGTGATAACTAGAGTCCAACAGCTTGGAACAGTAATACAATCTACCACCTACCAGGACGAACAAGGGTAATTTTTCATTTAACCTTACATCACTCTGGATAACTTTATGAAAATTATGAACAAATGTCCGTGTGCCCCTTTTTTTCCTGCCTCCATTTTTATGTAGCAAATGTTCGCGCCGGATATTATGTTCACCTCATTGCGTGCCTGTGAGTTTTGCTGTTTTTTTTTTTTCCTTCTCTCAATTATAATTATAAGAATGTTCACCTTGAACCAGGCGGCGCTGCACAGGAACCATCCCTGTGTACGCACAAAGCTGTATGGCGCGGCGTTGTTGTTCTCGGACCGGAAGTCGGTGGACACCCAATGGAATTCATAAATTTCTCGGTCAGTATAACACCTCGATCGGGTGGTGGTATGGGTGTGAACACTCCTTATTAGCATGACCATTATAATAAATCCTTATAATAGAAATCTTAATATGATAATTTTTTTTTTTTTTGCTTTTTTGCCTTCGTCTACATTGGACGAAGGAGGTGAATATTTGAAATTAATAGGGCGGAAATCGCAAGGAAATGCTCCCATTCCGCCTTTCACCTTCGGTGGGGCTTGGGTTACGGATTATCCGATTTAAGTTTATATATTTTTTTGTTTCTATAATTAGCGGCAGTGGCGGCGGGCGGAGCGGGCATGTGCGCTCAAAAAATAATGAAGGGTAATTGAAATGTCGGTTCAAAGCTATTTATTAGTTTGATTATGGGGAAAACCAAAAAGATTTAGAACTGTTGGCATTTGGTGCGGGAAATGATGGTTTTACATGAGCCAACGATAAAACACAGGCGCGAAGGTGTCCAGTAAAAGTCAAAAACAGGGGATTACTGAAAAGATTTACTTTGTACGAAAGAGCTATCAAGTGAGGAATGACATGATGATGCTCCAGGTGCTCTAAAGACTTGCAGTTTCAAACGCTGCTGCCCTCTTTTTCCTCACCCGGGCCAATTCGGAGGCGTGGACGATGCTGCAAATAAGGGGCCCAGCGGTTCTGGCAACAGATCTTCAGAACAGAACCTTCGCTACCTTGGAAGGGCTTTTCATCTGAAAAAGTACGGCAGAAGGTAGAAGAAAACATGGCGAAGCCCATCTGAATCGTAGTCGCTGACGAAAAGGAGGAGCAGTCTATTTCGCCTCCTGTATTCAGCGCAGACAAGAAAACAAAGGTCAAGAATTCAGAGAGGTCTAGGGGAAACATGTTAGATACGCAATTTTCTCTCATGGCAGAAGCTGTAAAAAAAAATTACCACTGGCGGAAGGCATATAAAGACTGTGGTTGCCGACCAGATGCCCATGTGAGTTGCCCCTTATTAATACCCCTTGGAAGATGTTGGTTACCTCAGAAGCGCACAAAATGCTTAAGTGGACGAATAAGTCTTAGCCAGACTCCACGAAAATTTTTAAGTTAGGCTCCACAAATGTGTAATGGCTGGGGGCGGTAGCACATAAGCTTAAGGAAGCGAGTGGGTCGTATTGAGAAATGCGGGTGGGAGATACCACGAGCCTATTCGCAATTACTATCTTCTTCTTACGAAGAGGCGCTTGGCACTTCCTGCCATTCCTCGAAGTCCAAAATTACGTCTTAAAGGTAAAATAGTAAAAGGTCTTGAATGATCATATAAAAGGGACCGGGAAACTGGGCTTCGGAATCGATATCAACTGTCCTCCGATGTCGTTACGGGCGGTTCACAGTGTCCAAACTCCAACTTTGAAGTCGCCGACCAACAATAGAGCAGTTTCATTCAATACCCCAAGTAACACAGAAGCTCTTGTTATGGCCACCGTTACGTTTACGGCGCCACATAATAAAACTCAAGGTTCTTGAAGTAGGTTCTTGTAACGGAGCCCCTTACAAAACCCCTTAAAGGAGGATTTGAAACTTTATAGAACTTAATTTTGGGTGCAAAAAGGGTTCTACTTCGAACTCTTATAGAACTAATTTGACAGTCAATAGATTTTCAAAAGAATATGTGGGTACACACAATTGCATATGGTGCGGTTTTTTTTTTTTTCTTGAGTATATACATACATTCTTTTCTAATTTTTTTTTTGTAAGGGTTGATGTTTTTGCAAAAATTGCTTCGTTCATGTTAAATAAGGTGATGAAATTAATGAGAAAAATAAAATGAGTGCATTTACTAAAAGAAAACAAGGAGCGCATTTAATTTCTCCGAATGATTAATTAAAATAGGACGAAAAGAAACAATGCGCTTCTTGAAATAATAAATTTAGCACAAAATAAAGAATGCAAGGTTTTATATAGAGCCCACGTAACACCATTATAACACTTGAGGTGCTTTGCGTTACCTTTTAGAATCCTTAGGTTCTATGCAGAACTGTCTAGCTTCATGTAGAAGTATTATAAGGTTTTGTGCTTTTTTGTTAAACATGGCGCTAATTTATTTAGGGTTACCATCGCTCTCTTTTCTTTAAAAACGCTGCTTTCTGTTCCTAAGTAGGTAGTTTGACTATTAATTATTGACACGGCAGGTGTTAATTGAAACGTATTTTTAGCTGGATGTTTTATTTTATCCACGGATGCAGTATATACATCAAGAGTTTTAAACTCCAATAAGGACTCCTACCTGCCTAAAAAGTGGGCATGCCAGTGAGCGGATAAAATCCTTGAACTTCTGCACCAAGAAAGCTCAAACATAACTTATTTAGCCCACTAGACCATAGAAATATTAGCAAAGAAGGATTAATAATTCTCTAGAAATCAAATTCTACTGTGACGAAAAATTTAGTCTTAAGTTAAAATTAATATCAATTTATTAAAAATGTAAAATTCTTATATCAAAGTGTTTTGCTTAAAATATTCTCACAACAAATTCTGCCAATTACATTGTTTTCTATTGTATGACATCTGGCAACCCCCAAGTGCTATATTAGAGTGCAAAGTAGTACTTTGGATGTGCCAAGCCTTTGGTTATAAAACAGGTGCTAAAAATGTCTATAGAACTTGTGCTATAAGACCTCAGCACTTATAGACTTAGTTATAGACTTAGAATTTCAGTGCTAGGAACGTTTATAGCACCAGGTTGACGAAACTAATGGTTTAAGCACTTTTGTTTTATAGTTATGGTGCTGTCAACATTTTTATGAACAATTTTATATGTAAATAAGCTGCGCACCGATGGAACGGTTAAGAAACATTAGAAAACCAGTAGTGCTACTGAAGAGCATTTTGAGTGTGCTATAAGTCCAATTTTCAAGAATCAATTCTTTTATCAATGCTTTGGTTGAAAAACTTGCCACTTTAGCCAAGTTTGTAGGGTTGTTAGCTATAGAAGAGGTACAGTTGAATATCTGTCTTACAGAGCTCGCTCCTCGCTGATTCAGGAGCTTTGGACCCAATGAGAAGAATTAAAGGCACTATCTTGCCAGAATGCAAAGATAATTTTGGAAACGCGATTATAGACGTTAGTTAGATTCGTTAGAGTAGCTTTCGAGCTCGGAGGAGTAGACTACATTATCATAATCGTCCTGGGGATGAACCAGAAGATTTCAATTAGAAGGCTTCAGCACATATATGAGGACAGAATCGCTCTATAAAGGGCATAATAAGAACCATCACCGATGCGTTTGAAGAAAGCTGCCCAATAGAAAAAAATGTAAGGATGGAGTAAGGTCCCATGTTGGAGCAACAATTTGTCAAACCTCCGTTCAAAAGCGCGTGCACTGTTTAATGGCAACGAAGCTGCAGAATGGTCTTGATTTTCCATAATAAAGAAATGAGAAAAGTTTTTTGAAAAATCTTTAGAGCAACGACGAAGACTCCTGCTGCAGTTACACAAGGTGCTGACCCTAAGAAAACCTGAGAGACTTAACCGAAAATGACGAACAGAAGGCTCGAAATATATAAGAAACTAACTTAACCGACAGTCCTTCAAGTACAACTGTATAGAGGAGGACCTAAGACTAGATCTAAGACTAAGACTTCAAAAACAGGACTGGAAAACATCAACAGAAATCGTATCAATAGAGTGGGTTATCAGCTCTTTTTAGTCTTTCAAAGCACTGCGGTTGTGCATCTAATTACATCAATACTATTGAAAAAGAGCCAAGGTAAATAGCTTCAGCACCTGAAAGATGTATTAAGAAGCAGTCTAGCGCTGGGTTATATTCCGCACCAGAGGAGGTGAGCAAAGGTAGTATTAATTGGGTAGGAAGATCCAAAAATGTACATCGTTTTTCCTCAATGTGAGATGAAGGCCTGCTGCACCATACCAAGTTGACGGCCGAATAGACCAAACCGACGCAGTGCAAAATAGTGCGCTGACGAAAACGTTACATATTCAAAATGCGATTTAAAAAAATATTGAAGCCTTAGAAATGCTCCTGTCAGACTTGGTCAGATCTGTAAAAGTTCTCAGAAGCCAACATCATCATCATCATTTTCGAATGCCGCTTGTACTTTAAAAGGGTTGCGGAGCGAGGGTGGCTAAATGGTCCTTTCGTCTTTCTCGATCCTCCGCCACCAACTCAAGAGACTCCGGCGCAATCCCCAGGCGGGACTCAGAGAGGTTCTTTACCTGATCCCGCCACCTGTTTCTTCGCCTACCAGGGGGGCGACGCGCTCGCATCTTGGCTAGCATGACCTGTCTAGGAAGTCTGTCAGGGGGCATGCGAACAACGTGTTCAAACCATCGAAGAATCGATCGCTCCACTCGGAGAAGTAGCTGCTCAACATTAAGATTCCTACGAATACTGACGTTTCTCACTCTATCCCTAAGAGTAACACCAGTAGCGCACCTCAAGAATCTCATTTCGGCAGCTTGTACCCGCGATCTAATTCTTTCGGTCATTACCCAAATTTCATGACCATAGATGAGGGTCGGAACGAACACTGAATTTAAAACTGAGATCTTTGCTTTCACTCCAAGCTCAGCCTTCTTGATGACCGGCCGGCGCAGTTCCTTTACTATTGCTCCAGCTTGGCCAATTCTACAGGACAACTCAGTATCACTCCTCCCATCTTTCGTGAAAAAGACCCCGAGATACTTAAACTTCTCCATCTGTTTTAATGGAACTCCATTTATGCACAGAAGTTCGGGAAACAACCATCACTTCCAATTTGTTCACGTTAACTTTCATCCCAGCATCACCACAGACGGCTGTAAACCTATCCAGTGCTCGTTGAGGTTACTCTTAGGATGATGCAAGGATGGCCAAATCATCTGCGAAAAGCAGATGGCTCATCCTGATGCAAGCCAATTCAAAAGACTGCGCGCCAAGACGCTTCACCATCCAGTCCTGTATGATATGAAAAGGAGCGGCGACAGAACACAGCCCTGGCGAATTCCAACACGCACATCAAAAGGACGCGATTTGACGCCATTTATCCGTACACAGCTTCTGCAGTTTCCATACAATGACTGGATGGCTCTCAGAAGAGGCCCACTCAGCGCATAGTCCTGCAAATCTCTCCACAGTGTGTCCAGAGAGACTTGGTCATACGCCTTTTCCAGATCTACAAAACACGCATGGACCGGTTTGGCATATTCCCAGGCATTCTCAAGAATAACCTTCAGAGTTAAAAGCTGGTGGGTTGTGCCTCTGCCAGGCCGAAAGCCGCACTGTTCTTCCCGTAACAAGGGCTCGATTACAGCTCTGGAACGCGTTTCCAACACCTTCGCGAATACTTTTCCCGGAAGACTTAAGAGAGATATGCCCCTATAGTTGGCGCAATCTCTCCTGTTCCCTTTTTGAAAATGGGCACCATAACTCCTGTTTGCCAATCGCTAGGTGCCTTCCCGTTATCCCAGGCCACCTTAATGACACATGTTAGCCATTTAACACCCTCTTCACCCCTTGAGCATTTCTGGCCGGATTTCATTAACTCCAGCAGACTTGCCAACTTTTAGCGATTCAGTCGCTTCAGTCACTTCGTCTACTGTGGGACTATTCTCCGCCCTTATCTCGTCAGCAGTGGGAATGCCATCTTCAGTGTCCTGTTGGGGGTTGAGCAACTCCGAAAAGTGCTCTCTCCATCTGTGCAAGACATCGCTCTCACTTGAAAGAAGTGTACCGTCCTTGGATTTAACCCCTTGGATGATATTAAACTTCCTTCCTCTGAGCCGGCGAATGGTCTGCCAAAATATCTTGTTTGCAGATCTGTAATCGTGCTCCAACTTCTCGCCGAACTTTTTCCACGACTGTTCCTTGGCTGTTCTGACTGCCTGATTGGAAGTCCTTCGCGCCTCATTGTACCGGGCTCGAGAAGTTGTGTTTCTACATTGGATCCACGCAATGTAGGCTCTTTTCGTCTCTCTGATGGCTTCTTGAACTCCAGTCGTTTTAAACCAAGCAGTTCTTTTCTCCCCACCAGCCGCTACCCCAAGCCGCTTCACTCCACAAACATTTCCTGCAGAGGCAATAAATGCCGATAAAAACAGCTGCCATTCCACCTCTACATTCAAAAGGTCAGTTGGAATTTGTTCAAACTTCTCCGAAACATGCTGTGCAAAGCGGTCTCTGAAATCAGAGTCAGCATCCTGCAACCTTTCCCACCGTATGCGGGTCACCAGTCTTGGTTTTCGCCTGGGTGGCAAAGGAATACTGCCACTGAAAAACAATTTACACAGCACTAAGTGGTGATCAGTTGACAACTCAGCTCCCCTAAAAACTCGAACATCACGAATCGTTCTTTGAACACACGATGGTACAACAAAGAAATCAATCAGTGACCTCTGATTTAAACTGTGCTTGTACCATGTGTATTTGTGAATGTCTTTGTGTGGGAAACAGGTGTTCATGATGGACAAGCCATATTCACAGCAAAAGTCCAACAACTTTCCTCTGTTCCTGTTTCGATCCGTGTCACCGTGCCTCCCGATCACAATTTTTCGGGTTAAGCCCGGTCGGATGCCGTGCAGGACCTTCCGCTTCCGACAAGCGCTCGCATGCTGACACCCCTCAGGCCTAGCTCCAAAGGGTGCCCTGGATTACCAGGGTCAGCAAATATCCGAGGCTGTTTTCGTCTTCTTTTTATGGTTTTTTGCATTTTATACCTAGCTGCCAGGTTTAAATTCGGCCGATCCTAGCCCGGACAACAGACGCCGACCAGGAAGCCGCTCGTCCCGAGACAGACTCTCCTGGATTTCTGTTATTTGAAGTTTAGCCGTCCCTCTGGGATCAGACGCTGACCAACGAGCCGCACAATATGTAACAGACGCTGCTGGATTTTATTTAAACCTTCGGGTTCATCTTTTCCAGTTATAACCTTACTGCCAAGGGTTGCCCCACAAGGAGTTTATCCTCCTGGTCAGCATCAATTATGCCTTAAGATTACTTCCTCCAGTAGGTTTTAGTCGGGTCTTACGACAGGCACACCTTACCTCAAGGCTATTCTTAAACCCGACCTTGCAGGGTTAGAAGCCAACATTTCAAGCAAAAAGGGATCATTCTACCATTATTTCGTTGAGCGATGAACGCAATTAATAATATAATATTTTTTCAAAACATCATGGAACTAAATATTCTAACTTAATTAAAAAATATATTAAAAAG
This sequence comes from Neoascia interrupta, assembly GCA_947623515.1. Lineage (NCBI taxonomy): Eukaryota > Metazoa > Arthropoda > Insecta > Diptera > Syrphidae > Neoascia > Neoascia interrupta. Next base: position 51,435,159 of record OX392463.1, read on the forward strand.
TAATATTAAAAGTATATTAAAAAATGATATAAGAAATTATATAAAACAAAATCAGTTCAATTTTGGGCAGTTTAAAAATACGAGGGGTGATCGATTGGCTGAGGCTGGGGTTGGCTGTTCATAGGGTCATAATTCCATTGATATTTTTCGGTTAGAACTTAACTTAAAAGTCATAATATGGTAATAATTCTTAAATATAAATATAAAATATGGACAGGCGAAAAAAGATAAAGTCACCAAACAAATCCAAACCAAGAAAACAGTTTCTTAATGGGGCTAACAGACAAGAAACAGGAGCAATCAATTATTTTTAACGAAAATGTGTCATAGTGTTAGATTTAAAAATAGGAAAGATCACTCAGCACACAGTTGAAAACCTCAATTTATTTAATCAAATCGCATAAAACCCACTCAGAGGTCGCCGAATTGCAAGTTATAGCGCTATAAGCAATTTTAATCGTTGCAATTAATGCAAAATATTTTATTTTCTTTTTTCTAACACACATACGAAATTATAAAGTTTTATTATAAGCACCCAAATCTGTCCGGAATCATCTTCCTGTAAAAACAAATAAGTAAAAATAATTTTAAACATAAAAATAATGACGAAAGAGTTTTTTTTTCTACGAAAAACAAATATATGATAAAAATTAAATAGAAACAAACTTAAAAATTATTTAAGTACTTCTCATTAAATAAGTAATAAATAAATACTAAACGCAAAATTATTATCCCCACCTCCTGTTCGATTAGTTCTCGTGAAATTATATTCAGTTTAGGAAATATTTTTTATATTCAAAGGATTGTCAATTCACGTTAACGGTGATTGATTAAGTTTTATTCTGCATGACGATTATTATAGTTAGGCTGCGTTTTGCGCTGATGAAGACAGATTAGCAGGGTGGATGAAAACCAGTGCCCGTTGGCTCACACACAAAGATAAAATAACACAATTTTGCGCGTATAAATTGGAAATCCTTTGGTGTCGACAAAACGACGTCGATCAACGCTTATCCTGGTCTCTATTACAATACTCAACCACCTGTACCTGTAGGTGTGTAAATAAATGCAATATCCGAATTGATTTCTGTGGATAGATTTAAAACGTTGAGTCGACAATCGTATGCAGTCAAAATGAATAAGCATCAAGCTACACTTTTAATTCAGTCAGCTGGCCAGGATGTTTTAACTTTAACCATTCAAAAGGTTGAAAACCCAAATTTCCTGGGAATCGAATCAGTGTTCAAACAAAGCTTACCCACTCAATGTCAATGTGTAAATTGAATACACGTTTTGAACATTTCTGGGAAAAAATTAAATTTAGTTAACTCGAGTTTTCCCGGAAACGTTTATCCAGGAAAATTTTGCATTTATGAAAGTTTTTTGGGTTTCTGCGAATCGAAGAGATGTAGATCGCAAGTTGAGGACCGGACATTCAAAACTGAAGGGAAAGTTTTAATTATTTCCAACACTCAAGTCCTGGAAATGGTTGAATGAATCAGGAATACAGAAGTAAAAGCGTAAAAAATTAATAGTGGTTCATCGAAATTTGTCTAAAAATTAAGTTTAAAAAAACAAGAGAAAACTCTTACTGCAGTGGTTAAAAATTTCAAACGTTTTTCGCAGAGTCTAAGCAAAAACGTTACCATAAGAGCATTCAAAAGTAGCTTGAGAAAAACAAGTGAGTAAGTGCAAGAGTTCGTCTGTGACAAACTTCTTTATACCCGACCCTTTATACCGTGTAACACCAAATCTTAAATTTTTTTATTCATTTCATCCGAATTTATATAAAATTTGTATAGGCCACGCCCCAAAAAGTGGATCTGGCCTAAAAATTAAAATCTATTTATTGTTATTTCGTTAGCTTCATGACGAAATGCGTTGAAACCGAAAATTATTTCGGAAAAAAAACAGTTTTTACCTAAAAACGCCCTCTAAAAGTGGGCGGAGCTCAAAACTTTGTGTGGGTCAAACTTTGCAAATGGTAATATCTAAAATATTTGTCAAATAATTATTTTCGATTTTGGAGTGAACATTCCGAGAAACCGGGTTTTAAAAGATCCAACAGTGATAAAAGATAAAAGTGCGCATGGTCGATATTCTGGGCGGTCCAATTGTGGTCCAATGGTCTTGTTATAGGTCTTGGGCCAATATTGCTCAGTACCAGGCATTAGAAAGAAGATCTGAAATAGAGGTTGTCTCACATTGAAGCCAGTACTGGGCGTGGCCGTGGGTGGAACAAGCTTGATTTCACACTTTGTCTGTGCAGCAGAAGATCCAAGCCGTGTACCACGTTTCAGCTCTCTAGCTTGATTTTGAAAACCTAAACCTTCACACATACAGACGGACGGACGGACAGACAGACGGTCTCGATCATATCTCTAAAAGTTCTTAAGGGTCTACGGTGATTATTTCACTGTGTTACAAACTATGCATTAAAATTAATATACCCTCGGTCAGGTATAATAAAGCAAAAGAACGACTTGCAAAACATGACAGACACCAAAAATGCAACGCCACCGTTACGGAGTGTCAAGTACTTCACGGAGTGTCAAGGCGAAATTCGGCTTCTGGTCGAAGTCGAAGTCTTCGTGCCACGTCAGTGGAAGAGGCACAGGCAGAAGAAGGCTTAAACAATGCCGTTTGTATAGGTTACCGTCCTTATCACAAACTTCTTCGGGTGTCGTCGGGTTTATAAGGGTCAGACTTGATGTTATGTTGAATGAAGATACGTAAACTACAAGGCTTAGGAGAATTTCTGTTTCCTTCGACATACTGGGGATCTTTTTAAAATTCCTCAGAATTCTAGAGATTTTCAATGAACCAAAGGTCTCCTAAACCAGATTTGATACCTCATTCGGATTTGCCTTGGACCTGGTCGTTTGGTTCATGGGTCGGTCGTCTTTTCTTTCGGTCTCTTGCTAGATACTTTGGTGTCTAGTCGGCTGATCAGTCGCTCGATCAGTTCTCCAGGCGGTTGTTTGGTCTTCCGATAGGTTTTGTGGGTTGATCGGTCAGTTGGCCCGTCGTTCGATCACTCGGCCGTTTGGTCTCTTAGTCTGTGAAAGGTCTGTGGCGACATCTCATGCCTCACATCGAAATCAACCTTAAAGTTTATTTAAAATGTACACAAGCGTACAAGATCATTTTGTGCTCAATTGTTACAACTTCCTTTCATTTCCTTTCTACTAATCTTGACTCGCTCACTAATCATGAGTTCGCTCTCTTGTAAAACTCCTTGTAAAACACGCCTCTACTTCAACCTCAAATTTAAATCAACTTTTGTAAGTGATGTTTAGTTTTAATTTTAATAAATTTGGATTGTTCTAGCTAGAAGAAGTCTTTCCTATATTTCAACCGTTTAAATTTAAATTCCTGGAAAGATTCTATTCACTGAGAGCATTCTTAGGTCGATCGATTGGTCGGCCGCTGGGTCGTACAAACAATCTTTGAAAGAGTTGTTTGGTTTCTCGGCGATCGTTTTATGGGCGAACCATCAAGTTTCATGATCAATGAATCTCCCAGCTAGCCGATCAAGTGATCGTTTCATTTTTCGGTCGATCGGCCAGTCTCTCGTTTCATTTGGTCTCTCCTCGATTGTTGGGTTGATCAGTCGTTCGGTCAGTCGTTTGTTATCTTGCTCGATCGCTTAAAGAGTGCTTTGGTCTCTAAATACTTCTGTCGGTAGATTTAATATTGAAAGGTGACAAAATTGTCATAATTAACAATTCGACAAACTTTATTATAATGGCTGGTCCTATGATCATTTCGAATGCTGCCAGACGAGCATCGTCAAGAAGGTCGGTAGTTCTGTCGGTTCTGTCGGTAGGTCAGCCCAACGGTCTGCCGGTATAGCGTTCGCTTAAGCAGTAGTTTGCTGTCTTGGCCGATCGATTAGTCTGACTGGTTCCTCGTTCAGTGGGTTGATCAAGTCGTGTAATTAGAAGATCGGTGCCTTCGTGTCTTGATCTGCTGGCCAGTCCTTTGGTATCTCGGACGGCAGATCGGTCGATCAAGCAGTTTTTCGATCGGTTGTTTGGTCGGTTGAGTGGTAATTAACTCTCTCGGTTGGTCGGTTAGTTGGTTGACCGATCGGCCAGTCCTCCCTTTAGTTTCCCAGTAGGTGAGTCCGTCAGGCGGTACGTTCACCGTTTGGTCTCGCAGTCGGTAGTTGGATTGATGGGTCGTCGGGTTGGTCGCTCGATCGGCCAGTTTCGGAACTATTTAGTTTCGCCATTTATATTCCCGAAATTTTTCAGTTGGTCAATCAATCGATCGTTTTTTCTCTCGGTTAATCGATAAAAAATTTTGTTGGTGATTTAGTTTCTTGATCGGTGGGCCCATCGTCGGTCGCTTAAAATGCCGTTTGGCCTCCCGGTGCATCTGTCCGTAAGTCAGTCGATTGGTCGTTTGCCCTCAGTCATTGGTGAATGGGTCAAAAATTTGAATTCTCGTTCGGTGAGTTCTCCAGCCTGTCGATCGATCAGTCGCTTAGGCCATCGGTCGACAGACCGGTCGGAGAACTCGGTCGGTGAAGAAATTCGGTGGTTTTGTCTATTGCCTGGTAATTTTGTTTCTTGTCAGTAGGTAGATTGGTAAATAGGTAGGTCAACCGACTAGTCATTGGGTGAGTCGCTTAGTTTCTCGATATGTGCGTCGGTTGCAAGTTGTGTTGCCTCTCCGCCGGTCGTTTGTTTTCTCAGTCGATGAGTTTTCAAGTGCGATGAGTTCTCAAGCGATCATCTAACAGCAGACCTAGCAACCTAATGTTCAATTGCTCATTTGGTTGGTAGATTTGCTGGGGATTTGATCTTTTGATGTATTGGTCAGTCGGACGATTAATTTTCTAATCAGTCGATCATTTGATTGTTTGGGTTGTAGTTTGGTCTCTTCCTCTCTCAGTCTTCGGCCGGTAAGTCGACTATTCCATCAGTTTTTCAGGCGGGCGTTTGGTCTCTTAATCAGTGGCTCCACTATAGTTTGAAGATTCGTTTAGTCTCTCGGTGGATGAGTCGGTCAAAAGACGAAAAAGTTGGGCATCGAACACAGACCTCAATAAACATACACTCATTTACCATAATGGAAAGTCACCAACGATTTATCGGTTTACTCAATGCACAAATTGGGTCTCAGTTTTCACATTTAGGCAGTCATATCGACCTGAGTGCAGAAATTGGGCGAGTGCTTCAAAATGTCGCAAAAAATTTGGACCCAAGCTAGCGGACGAAAGAGTTGAAGTATTTTTGAGCAAAGACGAGGCAGTCGTCTTCGAAAACGCAGTCTTTCTTAATTTATTGATTTCTTTAGACATATTAATTGGTAGAATCATCAGGGCTCAAAAATTTAACTAATAAAGGCCACTGGCTTTCCAGATTTGGTTGTTTCAAAAACACAAAAAACGTTACTCCTTAAAAATTCGGAAGCCCTTCTTGGAAATTGAAAATGGCAGAGCTAATTGTAACCAAAGTACAAAAAGAGTGCAGTTACTATTATATTCAAATTGCGCTCTGTCCTTTTTCATTTTAATATTCATAAAACAGCCAGCAAACAAAAAAGCCGACAATCAGGAGTAGAAAGGATACATTTTCTCTTATCAAAGATAGACAACGCCACATCCGGAACATAATAGAATTATTGTACACAAAAGAATACTTATTTTTATTAGACACCCCATGTTTTTATCATTATTCCTTTGAAGCTATGAATAAAAGATTAAAAGAACTAAACTAAAAACTCTGGTCACAACCAAAATGCCACCCGCAAGGGACAGGACAATCGAACAAACACAACCCACCATGAAAGTCCTGAATTTATTTTTCTTTTGACGAAAGCAGCCTTTCCGGCCTTCTCCTCCCCCAAACCATCCATCCTGCATAACAGCCTATGCTATGCATTTGCATTCTAAGGATAATAACATAATCCCTCGAGCATAGTACTAATTACCGTCAAAAACATTCAAATAAAAAATAGAAGTGAAACATTTTATATTGCGTATTATTATTATTATGAAACGTCCTGTTTTTCTGTTTACTTGGGTACGTTTCCTTTTTTAAGGATATAATAATCCTTCGCTTTATGCTTGGTTAATGATAGTCTTAAATGTTTGCTGTCAACACCGTTTCGCCGACATATGTTGTGTCACATGTCACTTTCATGAGGTAATTGCATTCAATTAAGTATGAATGAGGCAACAGGACTTGAAGCAAAATTGATTAATTATGCTTTCAGCCAGTGCAGTGAATAGAATTGGAGGAAAACTGGCGGCATTTAGAGGTGAAGTTGTATAAGTAAATGTATTCCAACACCTGTGTCTATATGGAGGACTATTTACGAAAGTTTTTTTAATTTGGAAAACCATTTTTTTCTTTAAAAAAAAGTCCTTCGAGTTCATTAAAAATATGACGAGAAAACTGCCGAGAATTATAAAACTCATTCCAGGATTTGTTGAATGTTGCGCGATTGTGCATTAGTTTAACATGATTCGTAGAAAGAAAATTTAAATTTAGAGGAAAAGAGGTATTTTCATGACCAAATAAAACAAGGACGTGGATGCTTTTATGCATAACGAATGAAATGTGCAAACTTTAAACGGAATCAGAGTTGTCTTCTGCAAATTTTTAAAATGTCACAAGTTACCTTTCACTTAGAGAACTATGAGCAGGTATATGTAGCTTGATTCTAAATTGAACCTTGATTAAGTCAGTGTTGAGTTAAAATCACGTCTGTGCATCACAGACCAATGTCATAGGTTTAACGAGTTTCTTTGCGGTAGTAACACACATGCGACTCGGCTGTTGCATTGTAATGTGTCATGTGAAAGTGGGGTTGAAAAAATCAATGCTTTACGGACTGCGCCATCGGTATGTAAGAAACGAAGGTTCATCTAAGTTGCAGCAGCACGTAACGCTGTTATAAGCAGAAATAGTTTTCCATGGTTCAGAATGCAGACGGGAGTCTGGTGATCTCCAGACGGTCAAACCGCCAACCAAATAGACACTTTCTGCAGAGCAACCGTAGACTCTGACAATTTTTTTGTAGCGGCTAAACCTAGAGGTCGATTTTCTTACGAAACTAAGGTACCAACGGCCCAGAAAGAGAACCTCAATGATGAATCAGCACACCTGAAGTAGCCAGAGCCTACAGGAAGCGTTTGAATGAGAAACTTTTTGCTTTGCAGTCACTATTCTCGGGCGTCAACATGCAGTGAAGCCAGCACCGCGACACCAAAAAAACGTGGCCGAACTGTGGGTTTTCAGAAACCCTTAAATTGAAGAGTCCTTCGTACTATGATGATAGTCTGCACAGGGGAAGGGACAGAAGATGCATGTAAAAAAAAGTCCGTCAAGTATGAAGTCACACACTGAGCGGTCCGTAAGCTTTTTTCGAAGGCTAAGCAGCGTACAATTATGGCCTAATTGGCATATAAAATGTTGTGTAGTATATTTGCGACTTAGTTTTTCTTTTCTTTTAATGACGATTTTAGACCTTATGGCTTTTTTCCAGCGCATCTAGATAACTCATTTTTTTCGCTTATATAAAATTTATATAATATTTCGAGTGCAATTTTAAGAAGAAATGTGCATAAGATCTGTGTATTCGAGTTATTCAATGCTGCCATTGCAGTGTAGTAAATAAAGAAGGGATTTTTGACTGTTTGCCCGGTATTCGGGTCTAAAATTCTTAAAATATATATTTTTTATATGCCTTCATAAGACCTTTAAGAGATATGATCGAGACCGACAGGTGAATCGATTAAGCTATGTCCGTCCGTCCTTCCGTCTGTATGTGTGAGGGTTTTAGGTCTTCAACATCAAGCTAGAGGGCTGAAACTTGGTACACGGCTTGGACCTTCGGCTGAACAAAAAAAGTGTTAAATTTGGCTTAAGCCAGCAACGGCCACGTCCACTGCTGGCTTCAATGTGAGAGAACCTCTATTTCACATTTTCTTTCAAAATGCCTTTTAGTCAAGTTAGAAAAGTCGTAGGAACTTTAATTTTGGTACTGAGCAATATTGGCCCAAGACCTTTAACAAGCCAAAAATTGGACCGCCCACAATATCGACCATGCCCACTTTTGACATGTTAAATCTTTAAAAACCCGATTTCTCGGAAAGTTGACTCCAAATCGAAAAAAAAAATTTATGACAAATATCAAAGATATTACAATGTCCATACAAAGTTTTGAGCACCGCCCACTTTTGGGGGGCGTTTTTAGGAAAAATACAGTTTTTTTCCGAAATTATTTTCGGTTTTAACGCATTTTGTCACGAATCTAGCGGAATAACAATAAATTGATTTTAATTTTTAGGCCCGACCCACTTTTGGAGGCGTGGCCTTTACAAATTACATATGAATTCGGGACGAAAAATTTTAAGATTTGATGTTACACGGTATATAGGGTCGGGTATATAGAAGTTTGTCACAGACGAACTCTTGCACTTACTCACTTGTTCTCCTTAAATTTAACGCTTTGTACCTACTGTTAATATTTTTTTTACAAGTCTACTGTACTATTTTAGCCGAATCTTAGGTTTTGGTACTCAAATTTTTATTGAAACGCAGGCCGACAAATAAATTTTTTTGATTATTTTTTCGTAAAAAAAAATAAAAAAATTACGAGGGGGTTTTTTGCTTTTTATTTTGTTTTATATTTTGCTGTTTGTAAAATTAAGTTGATTAGATAGAAACAACTTTGAGGTTATATGCATATTTTAGCAATAAATTTTAGTAAATGAACTTAAATGATTTTAAGCATATCTCGAAAACAACGCAGTATTTCAGCCCCTCTATATTTTTCTTTCGAATCTCAAAAAATTGTCGATGTCTAATATTTTTTTCAAAACGGCATATTTTACCGTTTTCGAGATAGTGTGCGGGACACGCGTTTTTTTTCGAGCTTTTTTCTGCATTTTTTTGATTTAAAATCCATAAAACGTATATTCGGGAGCTTTTATTGAATGCCGTTATATCTTTTTATTATTCTTATCTACTTTGCGCTAGCAACGATTATTTTTTCCTTGATACTCAGAGCACAGAGCTTTTTGTTTTTGAAATCATTTTAAAAATGTTTAGAAAAAGTTAGAAACGCCATTTTGGAAAGGTCTGGAAAATTTTAGAATTCACTTTGTACGTTTTTATATATAAACCAAGTTTCATTATAATCGGTACCACCGTTAGGATTCCAGAATATTTAAAAAAATACTTTTTGAAATGTTTTTTAAGTTTTCGAGCTAAATCTGAGAATCTGATAAATATATGAAAATTTCAATAGTTTCCCGAAAATTAAAAATACTTAATAGTGTGACTTTAAGTATTTTAGTAAATAGTGTGACCTTATTTCAAAAATGGAGATTGTGGTGGGGACAACATTTTTTCACCTTTTTTTCGAAAATGCGCCAAAACTACAGTTCTAAAACCGTTCAACCAAAATTCGATTTAAGCCTCTGCTTAGGTTTTAGCTGCTTTATATGTTAGCCCAATATCGGCTTTTTTAAAAAAAAGTAATGAAAAAGTTATGCGTTCTCATTTTTTTCACCGACTTTATAATGGTACAAAATTTCATTTTTCGACGACTTACCGTTCAAAAATTACAGGTGCGGACGGACGGACTGACGGAAAACGGAGCGATACCGTAAGAGGTCCTTTTTCCGTTTTTCGACGGACCGCTAACAAAGGCTTCGTATGATAAGTATCGAGCCAATCGAAAGAAGTGAAAAGATTACTGTGTAGAAAGAAGGCGGTTTTTCGCAATCCCCTAGCTCAAAGAGTTCGAAGAGCCTAGCGATCGAAACAAGACTACATCTCTACAAAGCGGTGAAGCAGCTAGCTGCTGGCTTCAGAACCGGAACGCAAGCTTTTCGGAATTCCTAAGGAAACCTAGTCGCAGAAGCACAGGGAAAAGTTGAAGTGTTCAAGCGGTTTTTCCATTTGCTTAATGGACAACAAGTACAGGAAGTGCAAAGTGGTACAAAAGATAGAAGAAGCTATACCAACCGAAATTTTGGATTGTAGTTTAAACTGTGAGGGGTTAACTGGCAACTATAATGACTGCAGTCAGTATAGGGCCTATCAATACCAGAAGAGCAGCAGAAAGTCCAGTGAACCAAGAGAAAGTCGGTTTGAATAATTTAGCTATAAAAATGCTTAAGAACAACAAAGCTGTCCGTTCTGATGGCTTGATGAGCTCTTTTAATACGCTAGAGTTGTAGGGCGTAGGGTGCGAGGCAAAAGTCATTCACCAAATTGGACAGAAAGCATGGCACATGAGTGGACAATCCTCAAAAAAGATGGTCCTATGTCTTGCAAGAACTATATGGAGGATTAGCAGGGATCTGTTAAGTTTCGCATATAATGTTCAAATGTCTCAAGCCTTTCTGAGACACACTAATCGGCTGGGGTTGGAGTCGAAAGGAGCCGCTAACGACGCAAACCTTTCAATTTTGAAAACACCAGAGGTATCGGCACGCACTTAATAAGAGTAAGGGCGAGTGTGGGTGGATTTGAAAAACTTTAACAATTGGGTTGCTTCAAAAGAGCTAAAGTAGAAAATTTCAGCTCTATAGCTGAATACTGATTGTCCGCATTACATGATTGCTTATGCGGATGACGTTGCCATTGCCGTTTCCGGGAAGCACCTAAACACTTTAAAAGAACTCCTACAAAATGCTCTAAACAAGCGTCAACCCTCACAAAACTAAACTCGTCTTCTTCACCAGGAGATACAATATTCAACATATCGAACCACCTCAATCAGGGGCACTAGCTAAATCTTTTTAGCTTCTTCTTCTTTTCTTGATGAAGCTTTTTTTGATGAGGCTAAATATCTGGGCCTGACAAAAAGCTAAGCTGGAAATTAATATGCAAGAAAGGGTTCGGAAAGCTACGGTAGCACTCGCATTTCCTGCAAAAAATCCATTGGATATAAGTAGGCACTTTAACCCAATATCAGCCGCTGCCTAAATATTTCGGTCGTTAGACCGCTACTGACGTATGGAACGGTTTTCTGGTGGATTGCCTTGGTTAAAGCTGTTAATCATGACAAGCGTATTCCGCTTATGTATAAGCAGAATACATCGCACCACTGCCTCAGCAGTGCTCGACAGTATGTTCCATTTAATTCCGCTTGACATCTTCAGTACACAAACAGCTGCAATCACGGCTACTCGCCTCAAAGCAACTTCTCAGTGGACCAATAATGAGATAGGATACTCCGCTATTTTGAACGCATTCAGGTTTCCTTCTAGAAACAGAGACTTCACATATATTTCAACTACGGTTTGACAAGAACTTCCAGACAACCATCCCCCTAGGTCTTCTTGAGATGATGGTGCCCTCTGGAACGTTAATCGAGCAACTTCTACACCGACATCGATCAAAGACAAACGATGGGGTAGGTGGGGGTGTGTTCTAAGAAAGACGTAATCTAAGTCTCTCTTTCCGACTCCCATATCATTGTAGTGTTTTTCAAGCTGAAATCATGGCGATAAAGGAAGTTCTGTCCTGGCTTAAGAATAACGTTTTATCTTCCAAGGCTATGCGAATCTTTTCTGACAGTAGGGTGGCCATTAAGTGCCTGGAATCAGTCTCTATGAACTCTTAAGTAGCCCTAGAATACCGATCGACTCTAAAGGAGCAGTTGAACATCGACCTGTGCTGGGTGCCTGGGCATAGCGACATTCCGGGTAACTGCAAGGCTGACGAGCTCGCCCAGCTTGGCACTAGTTTCTCAATCTTGCCTGAAAAAGACTGCTTAGGCATTCCTATTTCCACATGCAAACTCATGCTTAAACTGGATAGAATAGAAAGAACAAATCTCAGATGAATAGGTGGTAGCAAGTGTCTAATGACGAAACAGCTATGGCCAAAGCTAGATCTTAAATGCTTCAAAAGCTTGATCGCTCTTAACGAAATCGCACATATGAGTGCGAGAATCGGTGTCATTGCAAGACACTAGTCTGGTAAGGGTAAGTATGCAACAAGGCTTGGTATCTATTCCAAAAACTTCTGCAGGAGCTGCATTGATGAGGACGAAGAAGAGACCACTCTCCACCTTCTCTGTATATGCCCCTCTTTCTTTAAGAACCAAAGTCTTCACCTTGGAGTTTTCTTCTATAATGATCTTAGCGATACACTACCGACCTCAAACATCGCTCACGCTTTTTTAATAGCTCAAAATACTTAGAATGGAGTAGGAGGGATTTCTAGATCCATGTAGTTCTAGATCCAATGGATATATAAAGGTCTAAGTGTGTCGGTTTCTTTAGTCCCGACTGCCACTTCAATCTAAGATAACCTAAGATCCCTAACGAAGCAAACTGTGATGACGACGTCAATCATCGCGTAGGCCTAGGGTGGATAAAGTAGCGAGAAAACTCCGCTAACTTCTATAAACCAAAAATAGCCCCTAAGCTGAAAGCAAGGCTCTACACCGCAATTTTGCGTCCGGCGTGCGCTCACAATATTGGTTCCCATGACAGAAGGAGTAAAAAAAGCTGGGTGGAATAAGAAGTACGAAGATCCAAGAAAGCCTCCAACAAAATCGCCAAAAAGAGGAGGGCCTAAACAAAAGCAACGAAAACAGAATTTAATTGAACTCAGTGATGAAATTATCCAAAACCAAGTAGCCTGCCGGTATATTCTGAGGTCGGTTTGGGGTACCCCACCACATGCGGACCATTGGGGATCTAGTAAGGGTGGAAAGGTTATGAACCCTCAATTTATATCATAGCCCCGCGCCTAAATGAAAAGAAGAAAAATATATATTTCTCCAGTTAAAAATGTTAACATCACATCTTCTTAAAACAAATCGATTAGTCCTTTATTCTACCTAAAAATTGTCCCTTAAGTTCTCCTAAATCTTTTGAAACTGAATATTGGGCTCCAGAAAATAGCCCCCAATCAGATAACACTCCACAATAAAAATGAGATAAGTTTAACTTTTAAATTGTTTTTATCGCGTTTTGATATGATAGAAAGAAGAGGGAGCTTTCGGAACTTACGTAGAGAGAGCGAATCAGGGTAAGGATACTCAACTTCGGAATAAGTCACTATAGGCATAATGAGACTGCGGACAAGTTTTTGCCGAGTTTCAGATGGAGTGTAACTAGCAGCACGCCAAAGCTTTCTCAAGCAACCATAGATTCGACCGATGACAAGGTTGTTGTAGCACGAAAGACAGCGGTTCAGAACGAACCCCAAGCAGGTCGCGGATTCAACAACCTTCAATTTGCTATGGGTTAACCAAATATCAGGAAGCGCGTCGAGTTCAATGCTCCGATTAGATATTGGCAAAACCAAACATTTATTTGCATTCAAATGAAGTCCATTTTTAATTGTCCAGTCATTGATTGCTTTTAAGTCCTCCTTCACTCTTGACGCTAGCTGGACAATGTCTTTAACAGGGAGGGATACGCCAAGTTGGACATCGTCTGCATAAAAGTAGGCAAAGGAGTATTTGCACACCGACGGGAGATCATTTATGAACATACAAAACAAGATGGGTCCTAAGATAGATCTCTGAGGCACGCCTTGTTTCAGTGGCATAAACTTAGAACATTTCTCACCACATACAACTCTTTGCGACCTGTTAGAGAAAAAGTCACGCAGTAATTTAATGGCCCTATCGCTAAATCCGAAGCGGTGCTTTAATTTCAGCAGAGTATTTCATGTTGTACTTAGTCAAAAGCTTTTGAGAAGTCGAGCAAACAGAGTTAGGTTAGGACAAAACCCTTATCAAAGTTTGAACGGATGTCCTCAGGGATATTGACAACAGCGGAGGAGCAGCGGTGGCCATTCCGAAAACCAGACTGATAAGGGTAAAGAAGAGAGCTCGCAGATAGATGGTCTTGTATTTGGCGAGCGAGAACCTTCTCAAAAACTTTTGACAAGCAGGGTAGAATGTTTATAGGCCTAAAGTCATTAGCAGTGTGAGCATTTGCCTTGTTTGCATCCGGAATAACTTTTGCATGCTTCCATGCATCAGGAAAAGTTGACGTATTAATGACATGCGTGAGGGGCCTAATCATTTCCGGCAACAAGAGCCGTATAAAGCGGGGGGTAAACCATCTTCACCAAGAGAATTTGACTTTATAGACGCTATTATAGAAACTATTTCGATTTCAGGCACAACTTCGAGATCAGTCTGTGTTGGCAGGCTGATTTCCGTTAGTGTGGCTCCGAAGCCAAACTTGTTGGGTAGGGTTACGTTAGGTTAGGTAGGATTGCTGGCAGCAGAAGCCACCAGCTCGCATGGAGACAACCTGAAAGGAGTAAAGATTTTAATTTAACTATGATACTTAGTCAGTTGAAGTATCCTGAGCTTTGAAGAGAAACTTGTCCCAGCCGCACATTCTGCTGAAATTTACAATATTCGCCACCGCTGTACTTGCAAGTTCGTTCAGTTCCTCGAAGAAGTATTGGCCCAGAAGTCGAAAACGCTGTCTGCTGCCACTTGGACTCTGGCAGAGGACGTGTTTCACATCTTCTTCCGCTTCTGGATCATGACATCCCCTGCAAATGTAGTTGGTGTTAGTTATTCCCAGTTTAGCTGAGTGTTTTCCCACTCTTGTGGCTATGGCCAGTGATGGCCTATTCAATGCTATAAGCTTTTTTGATTTGCTGCCATCTATAGATGGCCATAGCGCCTTTGTGTGGCCACAGCTTTGCAAATTTTCCCATCCGGTTTGGGCTTTATTGTGTATGGTCGCAGACATTTCGCCTGCTATAGAGGAGAGCGGAGGATGAACTCGTTGGCTAAATCGCTTTTCAAAAATCTTTTATTTAAAACATCCGGGTCTAGGGTGCATTCGCTATTAATACTCCTGCTGCCCACACCAATCTGACGAAGATTTCACCACAGAATTCTAGAATGTAGGTTCGTACTAAGTTTATCGGAAAAATAGTTGCGTTTCGACTGGCGAACGGCAGCAGATGTAGAGTTACGCGTCACTTTATAAGTTTCCCAATTGACCTGGGTCGGATTTCGTTTCCCGTAATTGTAAATCCTGTTTCTAATTTTGATCGCATTGAGAACATCAGGGGTTAACCATGGGCATGTCTTATTACGGATGGCAACTGTGTTTACTGGAATGTGCTCATTAAAAAGTGACCCAATGAGGAATTGAAGGTATTGCGGAATTCCAAATTGTCTCTGCAAAAAAGACTGACTTTAGGCTGAGTTATGAAGAGTCCACAATAAGGAGAATAATTTTAAAATACGCACAATTTTACCCGTCTCCAGGATTATAAAGGCAGACATTATCTGTGATAATTGTTAAGGTTAACAAATAAGAAAGGCCATAACCAAAGATCTAAGTTTCCTTCCATTTAATATATTATTGTTTTCAACAGTCCTTATCATAATGATTCATAAGGCTTTTGCACACTTGACAGTTTAAAAGAAATAAGGTTCTTACTATAAGATGGAATCTGAACAAAAACAAGTTATGTCTCTCATCTGAATGCGATTCAGATGTGTGTAGATATTCTAGAATATGCGTTTTAAAATTTTTTTGTTAATCGACAATTCTTCCAGGTAGGATATAGAACTTTTCAAAAAACAGCATGAATTCACTCATGGATATATTCACAATTCAGCAAATATTTACTTTTCAAAGTAAATAAAGAAATCTGCGTTTGATTTTTCACTATTAGAAAAAATTCAAGGTTCAATTGTTTCTTTTATGTTAAATTTTTTATGACTTGCAAAATGAAAGAGCACTGTTGTGGTTTATAGTTTATAGTCTTGATTTTAAGAAAATTGTTGTTATTATAAAAGAGAGAGTAACTTACTCATTTTTCTTTGAAGCATTTTTATATCGCTAAATTCCGCAATCAATGGAATCAAAAAGCAATAAATACCAAAAAAGAATTAAAGATTTTTTTTTCTTAAAAGTTAACATTAACATTTATATAGAACAGAATATTCATATACACATTTTTGCGTATTTGAAAAAAAAGAACATCTATAACTTGTGTTGCAACATGAAAGGCTTCCTTTTGTCGTGTTGAAAATAATTTAAAATAAATAAATAGAGTGGCGCAACAGCTCGAGGTGAACCAGGGCCAACTTCTCAACAATGTATGCTGGTGTGTTGATTTCTTTACATACAAGGGGACCTACAATTTTTTGCCGAATCCGAACTTTGAGAAGTTTTTCAAGACAAATAATACTCTCGGAGGGCTTGTAAGACCCTCGCGGAGGTGGGGACCGTGAAAAAGAAAAAGTCTGTTTTTTCAGGTGACGATGGCAGGATTCGAACCCAGACCTCCGGCGTAGTTAGCACACACACTACCCACTACGCCACGGCACCTTCTGAAAATAATTTATTTTGTAATATTCGGAAAATTCTCAGCGTGTTTTTATTTTTTAGGAACCAAAATTCTAGGTTGCAAAATTCTACCTATCATCATCATCATCATCATTTTCGAATGCCGCTTATCCTTTAAAAGGGTCGCGGAGCGAGGGTGGCTAAATGGTCCTTCCATCTTTCTCGATCCTCCGCCACCAACTCAAGAGACTCCGGCGCAATCCCCAGGCGGGACTCAGAGAGGTTCTTTACCTGATCCCACCACCTGTTTCTTGGCCTACCAGGGGGGCGACGCGCTCGCATCTCGGCTAGCATGACCTGTCTAGGAAGTCTGTCAGGGGGCATGCGAACAACGTGTCCAAACCATCGAAGAATCGATCGGTCCACTCGGAGAAGTAGCTGCTCAACATTAAGATTCCCATGAATACTGACGTTTCTCACTCTATCTCTTAGAGTAACACCAGCAACGCACCTCAGGAATCTCATTTCGGCAGCTCGTACCCGCGATCTAATTCTTTCGGTTATTACTTAAAATTCATGACCATAGATGAGGGTTGGAACGTACACTGAATTCAAAATTAAGATCTTTGCTTCCACTCCAAGCTCAGCTTTCCTGATGATAGCCTGGCGCAGTTCCTTTACTATTGCTCCAGCTTGGCCAGTCCTACAGGATGACTCAGTATTACTCCTCCCATCTTTCGTGAAAAAGACCCCGAGATACTTAAACTTCTCCACCTGTTTCAATGGAACTCCATTTATGTGCAGGGTACACTGCACAGGAGTTCGGGAAACAACCATCACTTCCGATTTGTTCACGTTAACTTTCATCCCAGCGTCACCACTGACGGCTGCAAACCTATCCAGTGCTCGTTGCAGTTCCTCTTTGGATGATGCAAGGATGGCCAAATCATCTGCGAAAAGCAGATGGCTCAGCTGCGGCAGACCACAGCCCTGGCGAAGTCCAACGCGCACATCAAAAGGACGGGATTTGACGCCATTTATCCGTACACAGTTTCTGCAGTTTTTATACAAAGACTGGATCGCTCTCAAAAGAGGCCCACTCAGCGCATAGTCCTGCAAAACTCTCCACAGTGTATCCCGAGGGACTCGGTCATACGCCTTTTCCAGATCTACAAAACACGCATAGACTGGTTTGGCATTTTCCCAGGCCTTCTCAAGAATAACCTTCAGAGTAAAAAGCTTGTCGGTTGTGCCTCTGCCAGGCCAAAGGCCGCACTGTTCTTCCCGTAACAAAAGCTCGATTACAGCTCTGGAACGCGTTTCCAACACCTTCGCGAATACTTCTCCCGGAAGACTCAAGAGAGATATGCCCCTATAGTTGACGCAATCTCTCCTGTTCCCTTTTTTGAAAATGGGCACTATAACTCCCGTTTGCCAATCGCTAGGTGCCTTCCCGCTATCCCAGGTCACCTTAATGACACGTGTTAGCCATTTAACACCCTCTTCACCCATTGCCTTGAGCATTTCTGGCCGGATTTCATCAACTCCAGCAGACTTGCCAACTTTTAGCGATTTAATCGCTTCAGTGACTTCGTCTACTGTGGGAATATTCTCCGCCCTTATCTCCTCAGCAGTGGAAATGCCATCTTCAGTGCCCTGTTGGGGGTTGAGCAACTCCGAAAAGTGCTCTCTCCATCTGCGCAAGACGTCGTTCTCATTTGAAAGAAGTGTACCGTCCTTAGATTTAACCCCTTGAATGATATTCAACTTCCTTCCTCTGAGCCGGCGAATGGTCTGCCAAAATATCTTGTTTGCAGATCTGTAATCGTGCTCCAACTTCTCGCCGAACTTTTTCCATGACTGTTCCTTGGCTGTTCTAACTGTTCTAACTGTACCGGGCTCGAGAAGTTGAGTTTCTACATTGGATCCACGCAATGTAGGCTCTCTTCTTCTCTCTGATGGCTTCTTGAACTTCAGGCTTTTTAAACCAAGCAGTTCTTTTCTCACCACCAGCCGCTGCCCCAAGCCGCTTTTGGTTTGGGTTAGGAAATTCTACCTAAAGCAATCAAATTCTGCTTTTAAAGCAACTCTTTTCAAAAAAAGTTTCATAATTTTTCATATTTCCAGAATTTAGCGATGCAGAATTTTGACCCCAACCCAATTTTAAGATGGCAAATAGGACTGACCAAGTTCTCTATATTCGAGCTAAAAAAGTCTCTTTGAACAGAAGAAAGAACACTTTCAAAAATCTTTAATTAACTCTTAGAAACGTGAAGATAAGTAAACAATTTATTCTTTTTTTTTATGATATTCAAAAAAATTCTTGAAGTTTTTTCAGATAAAATTTAAATAGAACTTTTCTAGTCCTGACGACAGAGTTTTTCTACTATGACTGCCGCAGACACGTTATTACAGATTTGAAATGTAAGAACAATCGTTTTTGATACAACATATTAGGGATTTGCGTAATACATTGACGTAAGATAATCGGAACTGACGCATTTAAAAGCTTCACCGTCACAGTGCATTGTCAAATAAATTGACATTGAGTAAGGTAAATTGAAATTGAGTAAGGTAAACTGAAGCTTTACCTAGGACACGTTGTAATCATTCATGATGAAAAACGTGGTAACATAAATGCCGCACGTGTAAATGCCACACTTTTGCTCCATCAAGAAGACGGGTTGAAGTTGAATTCTTCGAGTTTGCTTGGTATCTCAAGAAAACTTCAAATCTTACACATAAATCATGAAACTGCACCTAAAATGACTGGAGTTATGTAGCAAATGTGAAAACTAAGTAGACTTTTAGTCAATAAATATTTGCTAATGTAAAAGTCCTTAAAACTTTGGCCGAGTAGGATTTCACGTCGATTAAAAATCACACGAGGGTGTTTCGTCTCCAAGCAAAATTTTGAACCAACAAGCAAGCCCAATCAAACTCCTTTTTAGATTCCTTTCAAAATCCTTTTAGATTTGGAAAGCTAAGAAAATTATGTACATGCGGGTTGGAATACTTTTTTATTAATCTTACGATTTTTGCTTGCTATTTACTTATATTTTGTAAAGCCATTTTACTGTCTTGAAATAGATCACATGTGTGTACACACTGGTGTACAGTGTGACATGGGTAATATTAATTCTAATTTTCCTTATTTTAATGCCTTTTGCAGAAGCGTGATGCATAAGAAGGACCAGAAGAAGGGGCACGCCATACATTCGTTGAATTAAAGGATGAAAAAGCATGTAAGGGGTGGACTGAGACAGTCTCGAGCAATACAAGATGGATATTTTGAACTTTTGGAAGCTAAACTTAGATGGATGCCATGGCAATGGATCGATAATCCAATATAGTAAATATATCATAAGCTAAGAAATTGTCTTTATATTGAGCTGGTTGGATGTTCCACGCTTAGATATAGTCTCAGACACCGAATCTTCCTAAGGATATCAACATCACTGTGCTTAGGGTGGACATCAGTTACGCAGTTACTTAAGGAAATATTTTTTTTAGTGTATTACTTATTTTTCAAGCACGCAAAAAGATTGTTGAGAAAAAGTGTTAGTGCACCCTTCTCAAACATTCCCGGGTTGGAGCTGTCCCTCCTGAACGCGCCCTAACTGATAACCGAGTACGGCCCTGGGCTCTGTTGACCTAGGGGGAGTGACGGCGCTTGTCAACAAGGCGCACTGACTTGACAGTTCACTTTTATCGGAGAGAGCGCTCGGACGTGTCGTGATCGGGACTTTTACTCTGGAGAAGTGTGAATTTAACTAATAATAATGTAAGAAGGAATTGTTGCGAAACAAAAAGCAAAAAAAAACCATTCCATTTATGCTTACTCTAAAAACTACTCAACATATTCAAAATTATTCAAAAAAATATTCGTTTCACTCACAATTAAAATTTTGTGAGTTCAATTTTAGTATTATACAAGCTGGCACAAAAGTAATCTTCCTATCAGAAAATGCTATAAATTTTGCGATTGGCCTTTAATGTCAGTTCTGTTTTGACATTTATGAAGTAAACACATGCGAAATACACGTTAATAAACAATGTTACGCTACACTGCTTCAGAGCGCGGAATATTGGTGACTATTTATTTGAGTAGTAATCGGTCGGTGACTTTGGCACAACCTGAATTTCGTCGCAGATTTCCTAGCCGTCCAACGCCTACTGGTAAAATACTGCGACGTTTAACCGCTCGCCTCGAAGAGACTGGCACAACACGAAATGCCGCCAGGCGTGGCAGACCCCGGTGTAGCCGTTCTGAGAATATTGCTGCTGTAGCCGAAGATGTCATGGAAGCGCCGTCGACATCGACCAGACGACGTGCCACGCAAATGGGTATCAGTCGACGGTCTTTACAGCGAATTTTGGTACAAGATTTGAAGGTGTTTCCGTACAAAGTCCAGACGGTGCATCAGCTGTTAGCCACTGACCGCCAATCGCGTCTAACATACGCTCAAGCCATCCTTTATCACCACCAAGAGGAAGATGATTTTTCATCAAAAATAATCATGAGTGATGAGGTCCACTTCCATCTTAGCGGGTACGTAAATAAGCCAAATTTACGCTTCTGGGGTACTGAAAATCCGCGTGTAACCAACGAAGAGCCATTACACCCGCTCAAAGTCACTGTATGGTGTGCTGTTTTCGCTGGAGGAGTCATCGGACCTTTTTTCTTCGAAGACGTCGCGGGCCAAACAATCCAATGAGAGCAATGATCAACGAGTTCTTTTTGCCGCAACTTGATGAATTGGGATTGGAAAAAATGTGGTTCCAACAGGACGGTGCAACGGCACACACTGCACGTGCCACAACCGATATGCTGAAGGATGCATTTCCCGGGCGCCTAATCTCCCGTTTTGGCGATTTGCACTGGCCAGCAAGATTGCCTGATTTGACCGCTCCAGACTTTTTTTTTGTGGGGCTTTTTGAAGTCGCGGGTTTTTTTTAACAAGCCTCAGACTCTTGCAGCTCTTAAAAACAATATCCGTCAAGAATATGAGGACCTATCGCCGGAAGTTTTGGCCAAAGTGATGGAAAATGCCATAAAAAGGGCTCAAATGACAATCAACTGTGGCGGCGGCCATTTACATGACATCATATTCTCGACTTGATGTAAAATAAATTAAAAGACCAAATAAAAATAATCCACAAGAAGAATCAAAGATTTTCATTTTTTTTTTAAATTACAGCCAAAAAACATCGGAAGGTTATTTTTGCGCCACCTTGTACCTCGAGCGTGTCGATCGATTTGCAGGTTTACGTAGATAAAACATTGAAAGTATTTTTCTTTTTCAACATTAAATATTTATTCTTAAACTTTGAAATTTACAAACATATACAGTAGAATTTGTAAGAGCAATTTTTAAGGCAAGAGGAACAGTGACTATTGAGCTCTAATGTTCATGAGATCTCCTCTACCCTACCAGCACAAAAAGAAATATAACAAATATATCCTACCCTACCCTACCTAAATAAGAAATTACCACGCCTCCAGAAAGTGGGCGGGATAAAATAAATATTACTTTTAGACTTTTTTACTTTTTTTATATTTATTTCTTACTTTTTTTTTGATTCGAAAACCCTGCATTTTGGCTAAACTTTTTTTTTATACCACGCCCACAAAAGTGGGCGGAGACATATAGTTTGTATGTAAAAAAATGCAGCAAATTTGTATAGATACCGAAATTTTTTTATAATAATATTTTTCAAATTTCATACATAACTTCAAAGAAAAGTTAAATCGTATTTAAAACTGGTGAAGAAGTGGGCGTGGTCAATGCTGGGATAAAATTGTTTTTTATCACCTTAAAGACGATTTCAAAGCAGTGCCTCATGCTAAAAATTGACGTTCTGACTCAAAAGTAGTAACGCTAAAACTAGATTTAAATGGTTTTTTAAATGGAGGTGGTCACGCATACAGGTATAGTGGGCGTGTCTATAAACGGATTCGACAAATTTTCAAACTTGATCTGGTCCAATGGATTTCCAGCTCAGCTACAAAATTTCAGCTCTCTAGCTCAAAATTGAAGGACAAAATTTTGTTTACAAATGGGCGGATGGACAGACGGACACGGCTTATAAAATTCTCCTGTCGGTCTCGATCAAATCTCTAAAACGTCTTAGGGGTCTACCGTGATTATTTTTCTGCGTTACAAACTATGCATTAAACTTATTATGCTCTGGGTAGGGTAAAAAAATTTTCTATAATGTGAAAGCTTTGTAGAAGGTGCAAACCCATTGAGAAAGTAAACCATCCAAAGCTTGGCCAACAATATTTTCGTAAAAAAATCAAAACTTTTTCAAGCTGGTCCCTCACTTAATAAAAAAATAAAAGTCATAATAAGATGAAGATTTCACTATTCTACAATGACCAGCCCGTTCTAAAAACATTCAGCTTTACAGTTTTGCGGTTATACAGCCAAAATACAGCTAGAAAAACTTTGAGAAACTAATTTGTATGGAAAAAAGGCCAATACAAAAAACGCCGATACACAGGCTAAAATGTCGGATCTAAAATCTTCGTTATGAATATCAACTTTCCCAACTTTCATATATGTCACAACACTATGGTAGAGATGTCTGCCACAAACTTGACATGGTTTACAAATTTAACAGCTATAAAATTAAAATTTTGAAAAATCGGGTAAATAAATACCACTAAAATCTTAGGGTACACTATTAAGGATCCATCACGTTGAGCAACTGACTGTTGCGAATTTAGTCCAGGCCGGTACATGGCTTGGTTCTTTTGTTACACAGACAATGTGTGAAAATCGGCTCAATCCGTCAACGGCCACGCCCACTACCGGCTTCAATATGAGACGACCTCTATTTCACATTTTTTTTTAAATTTCTTTTGGTCAAGTTAGGACAAGACAGACAAGGCACAGGAACTTAAATTTTGGAACTGAGCAACATTTGCCTAGAAGCTTTAACAAGGCAAAAATTGGACCGCCCACAATATCAACCATGCCTACTTTTAACATATTAGATCCTTAAAAACCCGATTTCTCGGAAAGTTGACTCCAAATCGGAAAAAACAAGTGGGAAAGTGTGCAACAGTGCGTATGCAAAAGATTCAGTCCATCTACGACGGATCACAAAATACCCGGTCATACAAAAATGAAAAGTGCCACGCCTCCAAAAAGTGGGCGGAATATAAAAATATAACTGTTGAATGCTGTATACTAGGTGGTTGCATACATTTTGGCCTAAAACTCCGCCGTTTTAACTTAAAAACTTAAAAAAAAACTACTTTTTTTTAACACCACGCCCACAAAAGTGGAGGCACATAAGTATATACATAACAGTTAGAAAATGCTAATATCTACAAGTTTTGTGACATGAAATTTTTGTCAAATTTCATATATATTAATTGAAAAACAGTCATTTTAAGCTAAAATCCCTTAAAAAGTGGGCCTGGTCAATGAAATGGCAAACATTTTCTGACAAGGCATATTGCAGACCAAAAATGAATGCGCTAGCGCTATTTGTAATTAGAGATGGTCGCACATGCAGGCCTTAGTAGGCGTGTCTGCGGGTGGATTCAGCTAGTTTTCAAACTTGATATGAAGAACTGGACTTCCAGCCAGCCCACCAAATTTCTCTCTACCTTAAAAGCCCACCAAATTTTCTCTCTACCTTAAAATTTAAGACCTAAAAATGTTTACATACCGACGGACGAACGGACAGGGCTTAGTCGATTCTCCCGTCGGTCTCATTCATATCTCTAAGGGGTCTTATGGGTCTACTGTGATTATTTAACTGCGTTACAAGCTATACATCAAACTTAATAATACCCTGGTATAATTATATGACAATATGTCGGGTATAGTTATAAGACAAATATTAAAGATATTACTATTTGCTAAGTTTGCTCCATACAAAGTTTTGACCTCCACCCACTTTCAAGGGGTGTTTTTAGGAAAAAAGTGTTTTTTTCTGAAATAATTTTCATTTTTACCGTATTTTCTCATGATTCTAACGAAATTACAATTAATTGATTGCTGGTGTTGAATTTTAGATTGAGACATCTGCTACCGAAAATGTGTGCTTCTTTTCTGCATCGCATATTGACGGACGAAATGCATATTTCAGTTTTGTGCAAAAGCAGATCACAAAGCCTGACGCACAAATTTCGAAGATAAAATCAGATTTTTAAATTTGTTTCAAATGTCTAGCAACACTTTTTTTTAAATTTTATTTGCGGGAGACTCGGAAGACTCGCGGAAGAATTTCAAAAGAGACGTAGAAAGAGTTTTTTCAAAACTGTAATTCACGGGAGACGATTAAAGAAAAATTCCCAAGTGTCTCCACTGCACAAACATAGTATTAACTTAATACGAGCACTCGTTTGTTGCCGTTTTGGCTCTCCAAACACAGTGACAATGACATTTGCCATGGGCAAAAAAGTTATTTCGTTGTAAGCCTTTCAATAAAATCATGTTTGTGACAGATCTATCATACCTACGTGGTTAGTTTGTAACTTCATTCTCTAGTCTTTAATTGGTTCTAAATATGTGCATAAAAAGTAAAAAGTGGCAAGGGTTAAAATAGCAGAGTTTGGAAGGTTGGAGTTTACACAAATCTTCAGCAAATCTCTAGGTTTGTTGGAGATTTGTTGAAGATTTGTTGAAGATTTGTGTAAACTACGGATTTGTGTCCGGTGGAAACATAGTATTACTATTTAGTAATTCTACTACGAAAAAAACTGCGACTAGTGTAAGCAACAATTGCTATCGAATTTTATCTTTTCTGATAAAGCAACATTTTGGAAAGATGTGTACCTGGCAATAAGCAAAGTTGTGGTTTTTTGGAACTGGTAAACTTTTACGAGATTTACCAATGAGTCTTAAGCATGACTTCCAAATGTGCGCAGAAACGGCAAAATCTGACTAATCGTCTCCTTGAACAAACTCGCGTTTCCATGCATCATTTCTACTCGACTCAAAAAGCATAGTCGAGTCGACTCAAACCGTGTTCCATGCGATTGAAGCCGGGTGCGACTCTGCATGGAAACGCGATAATAATACCTGTTTCGTTTTATCCAACAAAACCTTGGATTCGGCCCAAAATTTTTATGCTTCTACGATCTTAGGGATGCAGCAGGTTTAAGTTATTTCCTGAGGCGACAAGATTAAAACATTTAAATTTACAAATATCAAATATCTACGAGAAACGCTTAATAAAATGCTTAACATAACTTCTCACACAAAACAAAGTATTTAAAATAAAAATAAATAAATAGAGTGGTGCAACAGCCGAAGTGAACCAGGGCCAACTTCTCAACAATGTATGTTGGTGTGTTAATTTCTTTACATACAAGGGGATCTTCAATTTTTTGCCGAATCCGAACGGCCCTTTGAGAAGTTTTTCAAGACAAATGATACTCTCGGAGGGCTCGTCAGACCCTCGCGGAGGTGGGGACCGTGAAAAAGAACGAGTCTTTTTTTTAGGTGAAGATAGCAGGATTCGAACCCAGTACTCCGGCGTAGTAAGCACACACACTTACCTCTACGCCACGGCACCCCACAAAACAAAGTATTTATCTATCAGAAACGATGTTACCTAAACCCTTATTGTAAGGCAGACATCGATTTAAAATTTTGACTTCCTTATTTTTTGATCATGTGTTTTTTAATGTTGTTTTCTTATCAACACAGAGCACACTTTGGGAACCGCGGCATAGGGTCGGGTATATAGAAGTTTGTCACAGACAAACTCTTGCACTTACTCACTTGTTTTAATTTAAAGTTAAACTCTTGCCCCATTGAGGGTTTTTTTACTCTTTAGTTGCGATCCAGTTGCGATTTAGTTGGTCCATCATAAAGTGCCACAAATTTAGCAAGTGCAACAAAGCCATTAAATGTGAATTAAGATCCTCTTTGCTGACTTAATTTGTATGACTAATTTTGAGATTTTTCTTTTTTACGTGGTGTGCAATCAGAATCCGATTCAATGGACTCAAAACCGTCCGAGGTCGAGAATAAAATGACTAAACTAAGTCCAAAAACAGTAAGACTTAGTTTAGTTAAGTACTTAGTCAGGAAGTCGAAAAGGGCTTCATGGCAAAGTTACTGCGAATCTGTCGCAGTAACAGACGAGGCCTCGAGGCTGCGCAAAATGCTCTCAAAAGAATCTTGCGCTCCCAGCTACCTTCGGAAAAATCATGGAACCTGGGCTGTGAGTAGCCAGGAGGTTCTGGAAACCTTGATGGAAACTCACTTTCCCGGGTCCACGTCAACGGACGGTATGCCTCGGCAATCCGAGAGAACAAGTATCTCATTCGCCGAAGAGGAGATAGGTTTTCTTATTCATTTCATTCAATTCAGTCATTCAAGCCGTACAAGTCCCCGGGACCGGATGGCGTTCTCCCGATCATGCTGCAAAGAGCACCGGAGTTGGCAATCCAAAACATGATGGGAATTCTCAGGCACAGTCTAAGAATAGGGTATATTTCTTCAGCCTGGAGGGAAGTAAGTAAGTAGTAAATACCCAAAGCAGGCAAACAGGGACATACGGCAGCAAAGGACTTAAGACCTATTATGCTTAAACCCTGGTTATGCTTAAAACCCTGGAACGGCTACTTGAACTTCACATTAGGGCTAGATGCAGCAATGGCTTTCTAATAGCATCGCCGCAGCATGCATATATGAAAGGAAAATCCACAGAAACCGCCTTGCATGAGGTGGTAGGGAAAATAGAAAGGAGTCTACATTGTAATGAGTTTGCGATGGCTGCCTTCCTTGATATTGAAGTGGCCTTCAATAACGTGGAGGGTAGTGCCATTGAACAGGGCATTATAAACTTGGTCTGCAACATGCTTGCAAATGGAATTATTAACTCTTCAATTGGGCAAAGCTCGGTTAGAATGTCTGTAATCAGGGGAACACCTCAGGGTGGGGTATTATCTCCACTCCTGTGGGTTCTAGTTGTCAACAACATTGTGAAGAAGATAAGTGGAAGGGATATCAGCGCCACGGCTTACGCAGATGACGTGGTGGTAATGGTGCATGGAAAGTACTTAAATATCTTAAGTGAAATCTTGGAGGGTGCTCTGGGGGCGATCAGCATCTGGACCCAAAGCTGTGGTCTCAGTGTCAACCCTTTGAAAACGGAACTGGTTCTTTTTAACAGGAAGTACAAGATACCGCAATTTAAACTCCCCAAGTTAAATGGAGTGGATTTGTCCCTATCGGATAGTGCGAAGTATCTGGGTGAAACCCTGGACAAAAAACTGAATTAGAATCTTAATGTAGGGGAAAGAATCAAAAAGGCATATAATGCTCTTTTTATCTGCCAGAGAACGGAAGGGAAACTTGGGGCTTAAAACCCGCCATGGTCCACTGGTTGTATACTATGGTGGTAAGACCCATTCTTACTTATGGTATCACAGGTGCGCTCCGTACTACATCTACGGAAGCTCTGAACACTCTGCTGAACCTAACACCGCTTGATCTACAGATAAAAAAAAACTTGCTGGCAATAGTGCGCTACGGCTCACTAACTTAAACTACTTCAAGAGCAGTTACTACGGACACGGCTCGATCCTGTCGGAGCTGCTGCCAGGCAATCCAACTGTAACGGATGAAATTCCCTCCCTTGTCGACTTTGACACACCGTATGACGTCATTTATCCAGTTAGGGAAGACTGGGAAAATAATGCAATTGTCAAACCTAATGAAATTGCAATTTTCACAGACGGTTCGAAAACAGGGGAAGAATCAGGTTCTGGTATCTTCTCAAAAGACCCGGAGCTAAATATATCCTTAAAGCTACCGGATACATGCAGTGTCTTCCAATCAGAGGTTCTGGCTGTACTTAGGGCGGCCGAGCTTTTGCAGATGAGATCGATATCCGACAGAGATATCGCCATTTACATCGATAGCCAGGCTACGCTCAAGGCAATGGAATTGATCAACATCAAATCTGATATAGTCAGGGGCTGTCGCACGATGCTTAAGGCATTGTGCAGTCAGAACCGGGTGAGACTGTGCTGGGTGCCAGGACACTGCGGTATAGAGGGTAACGAACAAACTGATGAGCTTGCAAGAGAAGGAGGGCTCCTTGGAAACAGTGTGCTTTCTAACATCAAACCACCCCTCTGCGTAGTTAGAGGTACTATTGAGGAGAAAATTGTAATGACGGCCAACCGAAGGTGGCCACGTCTGGCTGGACACAAGGTATCTAGGTCCCTTTGGCCACGACTAGACGAAAAAGGATCGAAGGCACTATTAAAACTGAGCAGGGACAAGCTAAGGGCTTTGGTGGGAATTCTGACAGGACATTGAGGCGGTTGACAGGCGGTTGCGGATATAGCACACACACTGTGCGAATGCGAGGCAATTTCGCGAGTGCGCAGAAAATATTTACGGGAATTTTTCTTTGGAAGTGTAGAAGAGTTACACGGCACAAACTTCAAAGGCCTTCTTGGCTTTTACAGCGAAATTGGCTGTTGCACGGTGAATGTTTAGGTTGTTTTTGCCTCTTTCGAATGTTATTTTCAACTGGTTTCACAGGGATCGCGATGGGCCCGCTTTGGTGCCTAGTGTCTGTGTGGTCGCCACACCCCCGTTTAACCTAACCTGAGTCCAAAAACAAAACTTACCGAATTTTCAAGATCGAGGCAAAGAATAATCGCACTTGCTAAAATTAGTGATGACAATACGACTCAAGGTAAGTTGAGTGTCGCAAGTAACTGATCGAAAGCTTACTTCAGACTTTTACAAATATTATTCAACCGTCGAACTTGAATCATACAAAAAATAGTTGGTGCTCGCTCGTAGAACCTTGCGGCATTCGATTGCGTAAAAACCCACATGGACATAAAGCTGATTTACCTAATATCGTTAAACGCTTATATGTATAAGTTTGAAATAGAACCTACGCTTGAGTTTGGTTAATGCCTCTTACAGTAACCAACAACTTTTTACAAACCGACAAACTCATGACGCACATTGTACGTGGCTCCTTATGAATCAAAAAAATTTATGTCCTTGTTATTTTCATACAAATACGATTGCTTGCGTCTGTACTCTACTTACCATATTGCTCGAGTTTTTTTTCGCAATAGAACTGTCGAATTTACGGGCTTCATGGATATGTGTCATTCGCCAGTAATACCGCCAGTAGATTTAACCTAATAAGTTCTTCGCTTCAGAATAGATAAACTTTTCGTCTTACTACTCTGCCTTATCGATTCGAGGTTACCTCAAAAACCTGCTATGCACGAGAACATACATTTAACGTCAAATCTTGCCACGAACTTTTAGTGTCATATCTTCATAATCTTCCGCCTTGAAGAAAAACCGTTAAAGTTGACCTTTAACCGTCACCAAATTAAGGACAGATATCCTAGTAAAAAAACACTATAGGTCCTTACATAGAGAGAGATAATGCCCGGGTCTAACATAATAAAATAATGGCCTATCCACCACATGGTCTCCATAAAAACATCAAAGGACTCTTCTAGCATGCAACTGTTAATTAAATAAATTAATTTTTTATTGATTCACCACCAGCAAAATAATGCCCGGTGTGTGTAATTGTGTTTGTGTGTGAGATTTATATAATGAGCAGCCACTTGAAAATTACCTGAAAACATGGACTTTGGCGGAATCCTATTTTGAAATTATTGTTGTTATTCACAGAAACATTGTTTCGTGTGAGCGAATCCCTTTGGAGTGCAAATCCGAGTATTGCTTGGCCCAGCTTACACGATTTATCCTCGTTGATTTCTGTGTTATTGCTTCAATTTTCGGATATTGATTGGCCACAATAGTGTGTTTTGTCGGAGTCTTGTCTTCCGGTTGTAATTACTTTTTTGGTGTTTATTGTACCAAAGCACTTGAAAGGGATACGCGACACCGAATATTGTCACAGTGCCAGGGAGACCGACCCGTGTAGTGGTCTAGTACAATAAATTTATTTGGCAATTAAGTACGCTTCTGGGGGGGGGGGGTCGTTTTTACGAAAACACACAGGAGCTTTAGTTTTTTTTTTCTTTCTTGGTTCCTAATTCAAGTTTCTGGTTTTTATTGTTATGTTATTGGACTTAGCTTGGGTTATATTTTTTCGCCTCGTCCTTGTCGTGTGGCTGTCGTTGTCGGTACTTATGATAGAAAATCAATATTCAACCTTCTTAACGACTTGTCGCGTATAGTTTATTTTATATGTATGTACTCTCCCCTAGCTATAGTAGTACGTCAGGGCTTTCACAACGTTCAAAGACATACATTCGGCTTTCGACGAACGTAATGTGGCTGTCTGCTCAATTGATTAAATATTTCTCGTCGATGTCCTTATGCATGCACACGTCACAAGACCATTATATCGCTTTGATGTAACAAACACTTAGCTGCATGAGACAATCATTCTTCGAGGCGCTTTACTTGTGTTATAAATGTTTAAGGGATTCGATACGGTTCATACCATAGACGTACGCTGCTGTAAGGACGCTGTATGCTTTTTTTTTTTGCTTGTTGTTTGAATATTTTTTTAAGACGACACAACCCAAGATATCGAGCTATTTCGAAGGCCCAATGGAAGGCGGATACAAGGCGAAAAAGAAAGAACTTAACAAAGTAACCAACTATCTATGGCACACACAAGACACAAACTTTTTTTATGGTATATAAACACATGTATGAACACACCCACATTTGTCTTTTTTTTTGCTTCTTCCGACACAAGAAGTCCTTGCTTGATTTTTTATTTTTGGTTGGTAGGTCCTTTTTTTGCCTTTGATTTATATTTTTGAATCTCTGCTTGAAGTTTGGCTTACAATGATGCTGCTCCTAGGACTCTAATGAAAATTTGACCAAGGAAGAAAAAGGAGTCAATGAATCAGGCAGGAAGCTGCTACAATGTTAAAGATGAAACGGAGAAAAAGACCAAGCATGTTGGTAAAATGTGTGTATATGGGTCGAGAACGAGATACTTTTTCCATGAATCAGATGTGTTTTCGGGTGTTTTTTTTTTTCCTTCCACTCGTCGTCGATTACATTTCGAAAACGATTTGAAATTTATTTATTTCTTGTTATTTCAATACGTCATGGGTGTACTTCACATGAGAAAACAGCTTCACTGGTTCGGCATTTTTAAATAAATTTTTATGTTGTCCGTTATTCGATGATGTAAGAGACAGATGACTTGGTCTTGGATCTTTTTCGAAATACGAGGAAATTTTTGAAAATAAAATTTTACGATTTTTTCCTATTAGTTTAATTTCCGTGTTGGGTTATTTTTCTCTAAGGGAAAACTATTTAAGGATAATTTCTTTTTTGTATTGTGCGGGATTAACACGCGGAACAGATAGGGGTGTAAACACAGGATATACTACTTGAACTTATCACTGGGCAGGGTTGGATAGTTTACTTTTCGGTTGACGAGTCGAAGCGAAAAAGCTCTTTTTGGTTCCTATAAAAATCTGTATTTTATTATATCCACAGGGGAGAGCTTTTTGAGGCTCTCTGCTCTCTCTGAGATAGATTCAGAGTCAGAACCAGCGTTGTGGAAGTGGAATGCTCAATGGTTGTCTCTCTGTGCGCCTTCGGTGCTCATTTCGGCGACTCTTTCATAAAAACAAAAAAGAAATACGCGAAGAAAGAAATGGTAAATATGTTCATTCATTCATAGGCAAGGCAGGACGTTGCGCTTTTTTGGTGCGCTGCTGCTGCTGCTGATGCTTTGTTGCAGCTGATAAGGACACGAAATGAAATGGTAAACCTGCGAGGAATATTAATGAGAGAGGGTGTTTTCAAGTTTGCGCGGGTGTGTATGTGTGTATTTCCAGGAAAATATGGTAAGTCTTGCAATTGAGTGGTTTAGTTGAATGAAGAAATTTAACATAAAGACCTGATAAGGACGAAATGAATTCAAACTTAGATTTGCACTTGGTTGCTGCATGTGAGCTTTCTTGTGGTTTTGGAATTGCGCTTCACACCTGTAATTGTATTTGCATACTTATTGCGAGTAGGTGGAATAAAATTATTTAATTGTTTTATGTGTATTGCGACAGAAGTGCGATAAGGAAATAGAAACATGAAGTAGCATATACGCTTTGAAGAAAACCTTATGCTGATTAGGCATCAACACAACCCGCATTAAAATGCATGGAAATAAATCAATTCGACGTCGAGGTATGTGGGTACTAGAGCCACGAAACTAAAACCTTAAGAAGAGGTCGTTTGCCCCACCAAATCAACATTACGAACTGATTTCTAGAGCAACTATGACAGAAGCCATGACACATGTTTCTAAAAGTCCCTGGAAACCCGTCCTTATCTATCTTCTGCCTAGAGTAGCGTGGTTTTTTACCTGGCTTGTTTCCTTTACTGTTAGGGGTGAACTCCAACACGATGATCGATTGGAGCACTACAATCAAGAAAACTCTTCACAAAACAGCATCAGAGGCTCAGCTTTAAATACGATTTTAAATTAACAAGCGTGAGCAGATGCCGAAGAAAAAACTGACAGATTCCCCCCCAAAAACTAAATTTTCAGCCAAAAGATTCCATTTTGTTAACCTATCCTAACCTTAATTATATTTTGAGCGATTTAAGTGGCTTTAAACCATGTCTTCTATGGACTGCGGGAACTTAAGGTTGGAGCTTAACGGGTGTTGTAGGGTGATTTAAAAGTAAAGCCTTAATTTCTCGAGAAAGAAAAGCCCGTAATTCATGATCAGTAATCAAAAAAAAAACCTATAATAGAGAAAATTCCATCACGTGAGCTCTTAAAATGGTCAAACCCATACTTAGGGGGAGATTTAAACACCTTTTATTAACCGCAGGGTTAATTTTTTTATAAATTATTCTTAAATGTTTCAACCCATAGTCAGAAAGCAGTTTTTACAAATAATTTGGGGAAATAATTGGGGGAAAAATCGCCCTTTTAGGGGTACTTTCCACCCCCTTAATTTAACCCGAATGTTGAAACTTTTATAGAAGATTTCTAGATATTCATATTCAAGGTAAAGCCATCATTTTTCGACACCAATTTACACTCAAATTGCGAATATAGCAAAAACACCCCTTTTTATGGGTATTTTTGGGTATTAAAGGAGCAAGCCCCAGTTTCTAATTCGTAATCAGCGACCCAGAAAACCTATAGAAGAACAAATCTGGTGGTGGCTGGTTGATATCCTCAAGCAAAGCCGCAAATTAACGCTGAAGCATGCATAGGGAAAAACTAGGATAGCCAAAGTTT
The DNA here is from genome assembly GCA_947623515.1 of Neoascia interrupta. Lineage (NCBI taxonomy): Eukaryota > Metazoa > Arthropoda > Insecta > Diptera > Syrphidae > Neoascia > Neoascia interrupta. The sequence goes on from OX392463.1 coordinate 51,468,646, forward strand.
ATGGGAACAAATGCTCCATTTTCAAGAGTCTTAAAATCTAGTGTCTTACGCCTTAAGACTCGCCGAACAACATAGTAGTCGATGCCTTCATATCAGGTAACCAACACAAGTCCCAGGTTTCTGAACGCAGCTTGGAATGTAGAGCCTATTACAGTGCGATGAGGTTCGGGCGTTAAGTATCGCCGCCTTAAAAGTATACCATTCATCATTTTCGTGCGTCTGTTTGATTGGCGAAAATCTTTTGAAAATGGTTAGTTGGCCCACAATTTTTGGCCTGACAGTTTTGTCCGAAAGAAACATGGCGGTTAAGCTTATATAGCGCTTGTAAGGCCTTGTCAGGAGCAATTAATTCAACACGTACATTTTTAAGATTAAAGCTTTAAATCAAACCCATTCAGACACATAAAACAGAAAGAGGTAGAAATCTACCTATGGAAAGCCGCCTACTAGCCTCTAAGATTTAATTTCCATAAAAACTTTCTTGCATTTATATACAAAAGTGGAGAAATGGAGCCATGTTTTTAGCAGTCCATTAAAAAATTGAAAAAGTGAACTCTTACAAAAAACCTCTTATGGTTTTACTTAGTTGTCCGCACCTCTAACTTCTGAACGGTGAGTCATAGAAAGATGAAATTTAGCACATTTATGAAGTCCATGAAAAAAACTAGTGGGAGGGTTACAATGCCCCTAGGCGAATCGTTGGATAACAACATCCCAATTGACTAAGCTCTAAAATGCGTCAAAAATCTTGGTTGTTAGATTTCAGTTTCTATTAACTTTAATTATGTTAAAAATTTGTCAGTTAAGAATCGTTTTTCTTAAAACAGGTCGTGGCATAAACCCCTTTTTAATAACATAATTTTTTGTGTCATATTTTTTATACATCTCCCATAGGATAGGAGGTATATTAAGTTTGTCACATAGTTTGTAACACGGTGAAATAATAATGGTAGACCCCCAAGACCTTAAGGGCATATCCACGAGACCGAATTCTGAATCGAATGAGCCATGTCCGTCCGTCCGTCCGTCTGTATGTAACATGCTGAAACTTCGGCGTAAGGTCCACGTCATGTGAAGCAGTACAAGTGTAAAAATGCTTTTTTAAATCCGCCCAAAGACACGCCCACAATCGGTCTAAATGTGCAACTACCTCCAGAATTTTCAAAACTGTAAGATGTTCTAAAAGGCTGAAATTTAACACTTAGCATCTCCTAATAAATGTAAAACACAAAGAAGAAAAATGTAATCAGTAAACCTCCTCTAGAAGGCGTGGCATCTATTTTAATAGTAAATTATCAAATGCAGTTTACACAATATTTTTGCTCAAAATTAAAAAAATGTCGCTTTATATATTTTATGTAGAAAAAGCTTTTTTCTTCATTGTGTTCATACAAGACTTTGGGCCCCACCCACATTTGGAGACAGAATTGAAGAAAAACCTTACATTTTCCAGAAAATCTTAATTTCGACTGGCCTTGAGCCTAATTAAGGAAAGCATGAAACAAAAAAGTAGCAGGTAAGGTAAACATAACCAATCAGTCCAGATTTCGTTCATATAAAGTTCTTAGCCACGCCCCCTTTTAGGGATGGATTTTTCAAAAATATTGAATTTGAACCAAAAAATTGAATTTATACGTACAATTAGGTGTAACTTGGAAATATCTTATAATTAATAGTTTGTAGTTAGGGGCGGTTGGATCACGCCCCTTTTCGAAGTTTGCATTACTTATAAAATGTCAAAAAATAACTATGCCATCAGCATTTTACAATGTGGGATAGGATGGGGTATTCAACGGTCCGTTTAACGGAGTGTAACTTCTGCGTAGTGTGTACGTAGCACTTACTCTCTGGTTTTATCAGATGTGGTATACACGTGTTGATCGTAGTTTTATATTAAAAATTTATATAAAAAACTGTAGAATGCATATTAAATATGACCACGCCTGCAAGGGGGCGATTTTCGTTTTTTTTAATGCCAATCACAATACACTTAGCGAGGATATCCCATACCAAGTTTCAGATTTAAGTAAAGTGGGCGTGTCAGTAGCTGGATTTCAAAAAAATTACACTTGTACTGCTTCGGGACCTAGAAAGAAAAGATATCAAGTTTCAATTTCCTAGCTCAAAATTTAAGGCCTGAAAACTACCGACAGATGGACGGACGGACATGGCTCATTCGACTTACAATTCGGTCTCGATCATATGTCCTTAAGGTCTTAAGGGTCTACGGTCATTATTTCTCCATGTTATAAACTATGAATCAAACTTAATATAGCTACCTCCTATCCTATGAGATGGGGTATAATAAGAACGCTTACCAATGACTTTTTATTTTATATGCTATATATACAATGCAATCTTATATATACAATGCTAGTAAGTATTAACAATTTAAGTAATGGAATTTTGTGGCAAATTTCATATAAATTTATTAAAAAACAGTCATTTTAGGTTAAAATTCCTTTAAAAGTGGGCGTGGTCAATGTACAGGGCAAACTTTTTATGCTTCCTTAAAGACACTTACAAAGCAATGTTTAGCATCATTGAAACAAAGCTAGAATTTCAAACAAAAAATTTTTTTAAAAATTAGGGTTGATCTTACATACAGGCTTTTAGTGCGCGTGTCTGTGAGCGGACTCAACTAATTTTCAAACTTTATCTGGAGGACTTCCAGCTCACCAACTTTCAGCTCTCTAGCATAAAATTGAAGGCCTAAAGTTTGTTTACATACGGACGGATGGACGGGCCGACATGGCGTAATCGATTATCCTGTATGTTGGTCTCATTTATATTTCTAAAAGGTCTGAGGGGTCTACTACGGTGATTATTTCACTGCGTTACAAACACAACATTAAACCTAATATACCCTGGGTATGGTATCAAAAAAACCTCCCCCCACACTATCTCGGCCACTGTAATATACCCGAGGGTATTGTTTTTTTTTTCTTAAGTCCTTGTGTTGGTTAATGTGTATGTGGTTGTGCCTGCTTCAAATTTGGTTGATGTAAAAGAAGTGACCCAGAAGTTACGATAGATATAGTTATATGTACATACTTGCTAGCGGGATCATTTTAATCAGTCAACTAAAGTGTTTTCAAGCACATCTAGAAAACCATAAACTATTTCAAAAATGCTTGCGTTTTTTTTTTGATTTTAAAAGATGGACTACGTTCGGTATTTATTTCAAATTTACCTCTTACCTTTTCGAAAATAGAGGGAAGGACATTTTTAAAATTTATAATCCATAAAATGGCTTTCAATTACCCTTAGGCATTTTTTCAATTTTACAATAAGCTACATTCCATTCGCCACTTTTCTAAAATTTTACGGACATGGATTTCTGAGAAAACGATAAAACATGTTGTTTTATATTTCGTTTGTTTAAATATTTTCGTTTGTTAAAAATCGTTTTTTGAATAGTTTACAAATTTAGTCTTTTTCTAAATTATTTTGCTTTAAATAAATAAAATCGTTTTCGAAAATATTTTTAGGATTTTGAGTCAAAATCGAAATATTTTTTGGCTTTTCATGAAATTTGAAAAGATGGACTCTGCCCGTTATTTATTTCAAAGCTTTACTTTATACCGTTTGGGAGCTACACAGGGGGAGACATAACTCTTTTTGACCTTTTTTTATAATTTTTTAAATTTTAAATCCATTAAACAACTATTTTGATTTTTTTTTCAGTTCCCGGCAGACTTTTTTCGGTTATTAAAAAGTCTTTTTGCGAAAACAGTAAATCAACATTCTTCTTTATTTAATTTATTAAATAGGCTTCGAAAAACGTAGGTTAAAAACGGCAACTTCATTTTTTTTTTACCGCAGCTGGCTTTCCTTTTGTACGTTTTGTACTTGAACAAAATTTGAACCAGATGGCTTTAACCGTTAAGATACTAAAGGGTCCGCCATCTAACATTTTTTTTCAACTAGTGCTTATTTCGTGAATGGTAACACTTAGCTCATGTCTGATTTGACAGATAATTAGTTTTATCCTTCCGCTGAACGAATATGGTTGTGTATACGCTTGAACAACGCTGGGAAATATGCGTTTTCCCTTCGTTAAGTGGGCCTGCGATCGACTGCCGAATTTGCCAAAAAAATCATCATTTCGGACGAAGCTCATTTTGATCTTGGCGAGTATGTAAACAAGGAAAATTGTCGCATTTGAGGCACAGAAAACCCGCACGGATACATTGAAAAGCTTATACACCCAAAGCGAGTCACTGTTTGGTGCGGATTTTGGTCCAGAGACATAATTGGGCCATTTTTCTTCGAAAATGAGCAAGGAGTGGCCGTTACAGTCAATTGCGATCGTTTTCGGGCCATGTTGAACGAATTTTTGTTCACAAAAATTGAAGAAGATGATACTGGCAAAATTTGGTTTTAACAAGACGGCGCTACGTGCCACACAGCCGAAGCTACACTCGATGTTTTGCGCCCTGTTTTTGAAGATTGCAATTACCAGCCGCAGAGCTGATGTCGTTTGGCCACCTCGGTCCTTCGATTTGACACCGTTGGACTATTATTTGTGGGGTGTCGTAAAATATAAGTGTTACACCGACAAGCCAGAGACAATTGACGCTTTAAAGGACAATGTTCGTGAAGCCATTGGTGAAATACAACTGCACACAATCGATAATGTGCGAACAAATAAACGATGTTATTGAAAAGTGGTTGATGCCACGCCCCTTTTTTAAGGAGGGAGATTCTTAACTGACAAATTCTTAATGCAGTTAGAGTTAAAAGAAACTAAAATTTAAAAATCAAGATTTATCACACAATTCGGAGCTTGACAGTAGTCAATTGGGATTGGATATCCAACGATTCGTTTAAGCGGGTTGTAACCCTCCCACTAGTTTAACATGGTTATTAAGATGATCAGCTTTAGTGTGGTTAAAAAAGTAAAAGCAGGTGGATTGCCAAATACGGTACAAATACTACTAACTAATAATCTTTTAGCTAAAGGGCTGGTGAACATATCTTTTCTCCCTTTCATAAATTATTTATTTAAGAAAAAATAATTTACAAAGTTAACTTATAAGCTATGAATTTTTCTAGAGACATCCTGGGTAATAAAGAGCTTTTGATGTCGTCTTAAAAAAGTTTACAAGTGAAATTGAAAAGAAAGTATTAACATAATTAATATTTAAATATCGTTGAGTTTACTATGAAAGGACATTCCTTCTTTTATATTTTCAATAAATTTCAAGTTTAAAGGGTTTAGGATGTCTGCAAGAGGTTTTTCTAAATCTTTGGCACTGGTTTCGATTTTTTTGATAATGAGCAAGTAGTGAAAATATGCCAGATTCTGAGACATGAGCCACAATACCGACAATCTTCCGGTTGTTCCTTTGTGTAAATATGTCTGGTGTTGAAGTGTCTTTCAGAAATTGGTTTCCCTGGGTAATTATGTCACAGAATTATTCTGCTTCCTTGTATCCGGGCCGTTAAGAAGATGGGGTATGAAGGTGCTGTATATCTCTGCCCACTTTTGTAGACGCGGTTTTACGAAATATAGTTTTTTGAGTTAAAAGGTCGGGCTTTCCAATCCCCCAATTAGTCTAAATCTGCAACTAGCTCTAGTGCTTATAAAACTTAATTTAACATTTAACTCCTCATTATTGTAAGATATTAAAAAAGAAAAATAAATTCTTTCCCTTATAGGCGTGGCATCAATAAAAAGAGTAATTTTTTGAATGCATTTTATTGAATATTTTTGTTCCAAATTGAAAAATTTTTATTTAACATCACACGAAAAATTTGAGCCACACCAACATTTTCAGGCAAAATTTAAAACAAAACCTCTATTTGCCAGAAAAACATGGATTTCGACTGTTTTTGGACAAATAGTCGAAATTTTATTGGGATTAGATTGTTTGTCGGGAGAAGCCTTCCTGGGGCTCTGGCACTGTGGTCTCTTAAAAGGAGCCTATTGCGCCTTCCCTTATGAAATCCTAGAGTTATATTTTTTTATTCCACAGGCAGTCAGGAAAGACATGTGGAGGCAGTCAGGATAGACATGAGATGGTCAAGGGATAGACATGTGCACTCAAGACGATACAAGCATCCACAGGTTTTCTAAACCCACCTCTGTCTATCAACTCCTACTCTCACCTCCCCGTGGTGAACACCGGGTGCCTAGTACCTCAACTAGAGATTGGGTTCCAATTCCTTTGGAAGGTTGTTGGGGGTAGCAGACGAGAGAGGAGTGTTCCCACTAAGGCACTTCTCCTTGCATCCAGACGGCAGCGGAGGAATTCCCCAGATGTAATCAACGGTGGCGTCCATAGTTCCAGTCAGGCCGAACTACTTAGTGAACACCTTAAATGGGCTACTAAGACGTATTCGGAGCTCAGGCCTATAAGAAGCGGGCTATCCGGCTCTCCGTCCTTGGAGCTAAAAAAAGGATCTGGTCCTCCAGGTTGGGGGTCGTGCCGTCGGGGTGACTTCCCGGTCACTTAAAGAAACACCAGTTACGAAGCAGAAACAAGCCTCGGATTCGGACGGATTTACTGTTGACGACCAATGCAAACGACAAAAGGACAACAAGCTCCGGATCTGCACGTGGAATGTTAAGTACCTTAACAGACCACGTGCGGCCGAGCAACTAGCGGAGGCCCTTAACGACTGCAGGGCAGACATTACTGCCACCCAAGAAATGCGGTGGGACGGGTCGGGCAAAAGAAGGATGAAAAACTGCGACTTCTATTACGGCGACTGCTATCGGCATCAAAGCCAGCGCCTATTTGGATGTGGTTTCGTTGTTGGGGGCCGACTTAGGCAAAAAGTCTTGAGCTTCAACCCTATAAACGAGCGCCTCGGAACGATCCGCTTCAAGGCTGAATTCGCCAACATTAGCGTCATATGTGCGCATGCCCCCACAGAGGAGAAAGATGACGAGACCAAAGATATTTTCTACGAGCTCCTGGAAAAAACTTATGAGCAATGCCCTAGCTACTACATTAAGAGTGTCCTAGGCGATTTTAATGCCAAGCTAGGAAGGGAGGGGATCTTTGTTCGTACAGTCGGAAAGCATAGCCTGCTCGACACGACCTCCGGTAACGGATTCAGGCTGATCGACTTTGCTGCGGGGCGACAACTTGTGGTAGCGAGCACACAGTTCCCGCATCTCAATATCCACAAAGGGACATGGAGATCTCCCGATCAATCAACTGTCAACCAGATTGACATGGAGATCTCCCGATTGAATCAACCGTCAGACCAGTATCATGGATGTCCGAACTTTCCGAGGGGCCAACATTGACTCGGATCACTACCTTGTTGTTGCCAAGGAACGGCTGCGGATATCCCGACCAGCGCCAAGTAATGGAAATACTGTGAGGAAGTTTGACGTCGGCCGACTACAATCGCAAGAGATCGCCAGGTCCTTCTCCAACCGAGTCTCTAAAACCCTTCTACGAACTCCTATACAGCCAGCATCAAGCCAGCAAAATTGCCAAAATGTCATCAGAGACGCCGCCTCTGAAGTGTTGGGTTTCACACGGCCACCACAACGAAACCCCTGGTTTGACCATGAATGCCATGCAGCCAAGTAGGAAGCATACAAAGCTTCTAATCTTGGCTGCATGGCATTCATGGTCAAAGAGAGGAACACCGGCTTCTCCGAAGGAAAAAGAGAGAGCACGAGAAGCGCGCGGTTGAAGATATAGAGAAATGTCAAAACAGGAATGAGGTTAGAAAGTTTAGAAAGGATCAAAAGGTCCTGCCAAGGGTATAAACTTCGAACTGAAGCCTGTAAGGACCATCAAGGGAACATCGTTGTAGAATCGCAGTCGGTGCTGAGGATTTGGAAAGACCACTTCTGCAGACTGTATAGCGGCGAGGACGAACCGCTGTCAGGCAGAACGAACCATTCAACCCGGGCGAAGACGTTACCGACGAAGCATACGAACGATACCACCCACCCGATCTGGAGGAGGTGAAAGTAGCTGTGTCTAAGCTCAAGTGCAACAAAGCAGCCGGAGCAGACGGCCTAGCTGCCGAGCTTTTTAAATCCGCTGGCGATGAGCTGGTTAGGAGCATGCACCAGCTCATCTGCAAGATATGGTCGGAAGAAAGCATTCCCGACGAATGGAACCTCAGCATTGTTTGCCCGATCCTGAAGAAAGGGGACCCTCTGAGTTGTGCCAACTACAGAGGCATAAGTCTTCTTAACATCGCATACAAGATCTTTTCTGCTGTACTGTGTGAACGCCTGAAGCCGTTTGTCAACAATCTGATAGGCACATATAAGTGTGGCTTTAGGCCAGGAAAGTCCACCATCGATCAAATATTCACACTGCGGCAGATCTTGGAGAAAACCCAGGAATTCCAAATCGATACACACCACCTCTTCATCGATTTCAAGGCCGCGTATGACAGCATCTATAGAGACGAGCTATATAGCGCAATGTCTAGTTTTGGCATCCCTGCCAAACTCGTCAGTCTGTGGAGGATGACGATGGAAAACTCACGCTGTTCCGTCAAGGTCGGCAAAGACCTCACCGACCCCTTTGATGTCAAAAAAGGATTTAGACAAGGCGACGCGCTGTCATGCGACTTCTTTAACATCATACTTGAGAGAATTGTGCAGAACTCTCGCGCCAACACCAGAGGTACAATCTTTCAAAAGTCCGTTCAACTACTCGCATACGCAGACGACATTGACATAATCGGTAGAACAAAGCGTGATGTCAGTGAAGCCTTCGTGAGTATTGGGACGTAAGCGGCGAATATGGCTTTAGCAGTCAATGAGGGCAAAACCAAGTATATGCTGTCATCAAGAAAAGACACCCAGCACCGACGTCTTGGACAAAACATCACCATCGACAGCTATAGCTTTAAGACAGTTAGGGACTTTGTCTACCCGGGTTCCGCTATCAATTCATAAAATGACACCAGCGCTGAAATCGAAAGAAGGATAACTCTTGCCAATCGCTGTTTCTTTGGGCTAAAAAGGCAATTGAGTAGCAAGGCCCTCTCTCGAGCAACTAAAGTGTCCATGTATAAGACCCTCATCGTCCCAGTCCTGATGAAAACACTTTAGGCTGCTTCGAGAGGAAAATTCTTCGGACGATTTCCCGGTCCCGTCTGCAAAGACCGAGAGTGGAGGAGGAGATATAACATCGAGCTGTACAGCAATACCGACCTAGCCAAAAGAGTCAAAACACAACGTCTACGATGGGTCCATCCGCTGGGTCATCTAGAGCGGATGGACACCAACGCCCCGGCCCGGATGGATGGCCCTGACCGTTTGCATGCTTAGATATGATAACGTGAGAGTCAAGCGTCTTGGGAGGTCCTTATCTGTTCCGAAAAGCTAAATATTGTTCTTGTGTTAGAACTAAAATTTATTCTAATACAACTGGAAAATGGATAATCTTATGCCAAGGCTAACTGAATAGTCCACCTGGGGCAGTTCTCCATTTTGGAGCCGTCTGTATACCAGATAAAGTCAAACCGAGAATAAGTTGGTTTGAATTTTCCCCATTCATTCCTTGGAAGATTACTACGAAAATCTTTTTCTGGAAGCTATATTCTGCAAGCAGCCCTTTTTTAGCTTAACCTAAGATGAGCCTTAATAAGGTTTAGCACTTAGGGGTCTTGTGTACCTTTAAAGACTCTGATTTTTTGCCACGTCCATTTTAAGTTGTCGACTTTGCAAAGTTTATGAATTTGAACTAAAAACTATATTTTAGTCGCAAACTAATGAAGTGTAGAAAATCAAGTTTTTAAAGCTTTTTCCTTACACCGCAGTTTCTAAAATTTAGATCTTTGATTTCACTCCGAATTCCGTTTTTCTCATGCAACCGCCCGACGCAGTTTCTTTAATATTGCTTAAGGCTGACCATACCAACAGAATAGGTTAGGTTAGGTTGTTGGGTTGATGGAGCGAGGTAGCTCGTGCCTCATCGCACTTAGGTCTATTGAGACCCATTGTGATACCCAGTGGGGGATAATCTTTGTTGTATGGACCAACAGAATAACTCAGTACCACATCTTCCCTGTACAGACCCAGAAACACTAAAGCTTCTCAACCTGTTTCAATGGAAACCCAATAATGCGCGGGTACCTATACTGTGTACCTATTAAGTTTCTGATCTTCTGTAAGCTGCATGTAAGCTTGTGGCTCGATTACAGCTCAATAATGTGTTTTCGACAGCTTTTCAACAACCTATTGGCCTCGACTAGCCAGCCATTTAGCATCTTCACCCACTATCGTGCGCATTTTTGGCCGTATTTCACGACCCAACTTTAGAACATACGTCAGTGTTTTGTAAAACTTAAGGGAAAAATGAAGCTTTAAATTATTATAAAGAATATTTCAGGAAATATAAAATTACACAAAAATAAAAAATTAATTTATTATCAAAGCGACCATTGGTATAGACTTTTTCAGTTAAATTTTCCTTGACACATACCACATGCCCAGAAAGGAAAACCTTCCGGAAAGTTCAAAGGATCTTCGATTACTTAGGGACCTATCAAGATTATTACGAGTCGTTTATTTGCAGGTTATCTTAAAGTTTTTTTTATGACCCTTGGCAAAAGTCAAGAGATAAAACAAAAACCGAAGCCAAATGGCTGAGCCATAAAAGCCCTTCCAACTAACATGACCCACCATGGAGTTAAGTGCTCGCAATGCATTCCCGATGCATGCATTTCTTAATGACATGCAACGCATTGCAAAGTGTTGGCATAACTCTGGTCGCCTTAAGTTTTCGTAATTATCAAAGCAAGTTCATCAGCCTTCTTTGAACTCCGTTGCACTGCAGCGTATTTAATTACGTTTTAGCATGCAAAACGGGTATGAAAGAAAAGTGCATTATCGATTAGACTCAGAAGACGTTGGAAGCACTGCAGCCGGAAACAGGAAATAAAAATATTTCTTTCATTACCGGTTGTTTTCAGGAAGCAATAAGCAAACGGATCTGAATCATCGCAGGGATATTTAATGTATTCACACTGTTTGCCAAGCTATTAAACTAAAAGGTCTCAACACCAGAATCAATACAGGCTCCTCCCGGTTTCTATAAATCTTTGAAAAGGTTCTTCTTTTTAGTTTTGTTTTTTTTCTTCTCCGCCGCATCTCGTCTCAGAATAAATCATCCTAATGTCCTCCCACCGAATATTACCCTGTGCCGAAATTTATCCATTCGATAAGGCATATATATCCAGAGAGTTCCGTATATTAGCATTTTATCCCGATACGCCCCCGGGCACAAGACTGCATTAAAATATGTAAACTACCATCAAAGTTTGCATCCAAATCCAAGTTGTCCTAACCCCATCATCAGCAGTCCGTCCGCGTGTCTCCCTTTGTCGTTTTTGGACACATCCGTGCCTTCTACTCGAATCCACTCTACACACTTTTGAACTTGGCCAATTGGTTTGGTATTTGCTGGAGCGCGTTTTTGAACTTTTCTCTATACATTAAGTGTGCAAAGCTCTCCCATGACGCACTCGTAGTCGACGCCAACTGTACACTTTCAGATATAATCAGCCAAGAGAGCCTCAGCGTATCTATTTTAAATTGAATTGAACTCCTCTGCGCTCACACAGCTGCAGAGAGAAAGATACTTTTTCGGACATATAACTTTTCATTGTTGTTTAGACTTTCCTTGGGAATAATATTAAATAGATTGTTCACCGGCTCTCTCCGAAAATCGTAGGTTTTCGGTTTTGTTGATATTTGCCGAACGAGCTTCGGCTATCGAATGGTGTATCTGTCAGTTTTGGAATTCACCGAAGTAAAATGAACAGTTTTATTTGTTGTTTTCTTCGAATTTATGTACTGGAACATTGAGTGCTCGAGCACTGAGCACATAGCCCGAAACAATGGTATAGAGCTTGCCCAAAGTGCGCACTGAGGGGTGATTTGGCTTGGTATTGCGGGGAGAGCTTGTGCAGTTACGGCGAAGTTTAACAAATAAATTTGACAACTTATAGAGACCAACATAATAATGCTTTAATTTCCTTTTGGTCTAATATTTTATAGCTTCTAACATACCAGTAAAGTTACTACAATATTAGTTCCCATTTTAACGGGCCACTAAACATTTTGAAAAATAAAAGAAAATAGGTTTACCACCCCATCCACCAGCAGCTAAGGTGCAGCACTCTTCTGGGGCAGACAGCTGCTTACTATGACAACATTCCTTTGCTCTAATTGTCATTCATATTGCATAACACAGATGGTTATGAACAGACAGAGGCCACCACTACTGGGAATAACGTGGAAAGTGTAGACAGCTGGGAACCAAATAACTGTGGAATGCCACAGGGATATGACAGAGTAATAAGTGAATGCAAAGGAAACAACTGTTATGCAATTGGAAGTAGCGCACCAGGGTGGAGCTTTGGAGTATAAAGCGCTATTTGGCTTGAACGTTTGTGTAAGATACGCGCTGCCAAAAAAAAATTTCACGGACCATTACTTTCGAAATGGATTCGGGAAAGGCGAGCAGTGTCACGAGACACTAGACTAGAGGATAGCTTCATAGTATGCTATTTCCCATCTTAAACACTCGAAGCTTAGGAGTGTTTGGTAAAACGTTTCCCGCTCCAAATTCCAAAGAATATCTGAATGCTCTGCAAAGAAGAATGAGACTTTCATGGGCACCAAGAAATATTTTTCTAAAATTTAATGTACAAGTTCCCTAAAACCCTTCACCCATAGTGTGTCTATGTCTAAGGCACAAACGGCATCAGGTTCAAAACCAGAGGGTCCTGATTCCAGTGGTAGAATGATTGGATAGAAGCTCAAATACAGATGGCTAAGACCTACGATGAAGGACTAGAACCTATTTTCAGCCTTGTTATAATTCTGATGGGTTTACGCCATTTTGATCGCGCTTGTCAATAATCGGTCTGTTTTAGTCAAATAGCAACCTAGATAACGACCCCAGCGCCTGATAAGCGCCTACCAATCCTTTTATTGGGATCGAATTGCGGCACAAAAATAAATTGCCCCGACTGGTAAATATTAACCTTCACCATTCTAAATCAGCTTTTTTGATGTTTTAACTACAAGAAGCTGGTAGGCATAAGAAGGTTCAAAGGTATTGCCCTCATTGGGCTTGGTAAACCAAAGGCCAGCGATCATAAGCTGGCGTAAAGCTGATGTTTGAATTGAATCTGAGCTTCAACCAGCAGGTGAGCCCTATACTAAGGAAATTCCCTCCAGTTGTACGCTTAATTTAGGTTTAGGCAATTGTGCGCGCTTCCAAAGGCAGGAACGTATTCTGCGTATTTTGCTGCGCTGTCACATCAGAATACCTCTACGGATTGCATTAGACACGGCAGCTTGTTCTACATGCCCCTTGTCATCTCACAATACACAGTTTTCGTAACTTGGATAATGATGCCATATTTATCCTGAAGTTCTAAGGTGGCACCTTGTCCATTATAATCTGCCAACGCGGACTCTTGCCAGACCAAGTGTCATCAAAATAAGGTAGTGGCTAAGGCTAAATGGCTAAATAAGGTAAGCTCATATCTCGGTCTCCCTAAACAGCACTGGAATTATTTCGGTTTAAAGAAAGGCAGCCTTTGTCGCTTGGCATGGCAGTGCGTTTTCTAAGATCCTTTCTCTGGCTTGTTTGGAATAAACTAATCTTCGCTAAAGAGCCGTACCGCAGAAGAAGTCCTTAACTAGTTTAGTGTCATCATCATCATTTTCGGTGACCACTTATCCTTAGAAGGGTCACGGAGCGAGGGCGGCTATATGGTTCTTCCATCGTTCCCAATCCCCCGCCACCAACTCAAGAGGCACAGGCGCGATCCGCAGACGGGTATCGAAGATGCTCTTTATCTGATCCCACCACGTTTCTCTTGGGCTACCAGGCAGGAGACGCGCTAGTTCTCGGCTAACATAACCTGTCTAGGAAGCTTCAATGTCATAGGTAGCTTTTTTTTATTAAATCTAGAACAAGACATGGATATGTAGTGTCCCTTTGTGTTGAAAAGAATAACATGGTTTCAAATTTTTAAAAATTAAATCCTTCCTACCTAGAATCTTTTTGAGCTCAAACATTTTTGGTACTTTTAAAAAAGGTGATCCCAACTAACCAAAAAAACCAGGCTTTAATAGAAGCCACTTTTATTTCATTAATAAAGTTTTATTAATAAATAGGTTTAATACATGACAAGGCTGTCAATTGAGTCAAACTCTTTCAATTCTCTGCACACAACTTATTAAGTTCGTACGTGAGGCTAAAGCAACCCCCTTTTCCATAAATATTACGATGTGGAAGTAACTTTACTGCATCGGATGTCGTAAGAATTCAGTTTTAAAAAAGTGGCTTTCCAAACATCAAACATTCTCTTCTTTTTCTTTTCCCTCAATATGAGAATAAAATGGGCAACATTCAAATTAAGGTAGAATTTTTAGCCGAATACTCGGCTAGTTATATCATTACCTTCCTGTAGAGGCATAACACTTGCGGGAAAAAAACTTTGGTATGTGTTCTGCCTTATCTCAACAGCCATGGGAACTCTGGCCAGTTTGCTTTAAGTCTCATGAAAAACCTCCCTTGCTCGACATGTTTTTGACTACCTTCAGGGACAGAATAATAGGAAATGATCAAATACGAAATAACGTTCCAATAGTAAGCGAAACGAGTCAAGGCAAAATGTAGCCTTTGTTTAGCAACGCCGTAAAGGTACTCATTCGGGAAAAGGAACACCTATTTCGGAGATATAGGAGAAATCAAACGGAATACAACAAAAGGCAATACACATTTGTTGTAGTATTAACACATTTTTTATAGTATCTACTAAATTAATTTAATTAATTAATTAAAATAATATATAAAAATTAATTAATTAAAATCAAAATAAATTAAAATAATTAAAGTAAATTAATTTAATCAAATTAGTTTATAATACACACATTTAAGCTTACTCATTTTCTAAAAGATGTTAAAGTATTTTACTTGAGTTAATTAGTTGAAAAAAATAAAAAAAAATAAATAAATAAAAGAAACATTTGCCTCACATGCATAACTTTAAGCCCTCTACACACTGCACCAAAAACCGCGAAAACACGAGAAAACTCCCCCCGAAAACCCAAGTTTTCCCACAATTTTTTCTGTTTTCGTAACCTCGAATTTTTGGTAGTTTTTGATGAGTTTTACTTGAAATCGTAAGATTTCATAAACAAACAAACCTTTTCACCAATTCAGCGACACAGCTGATTCTTTCTGTCAAAACAAAATTGAGTTTAAATTTGTTTCTCGAAGACGGTAAGAAGAAAAAAGCACTTTTTAATTTCAGTCAGCTTGTGGTAAGTATTTTGTACTAAAAATCAAAACGCAAAATAAAATGGTGTTTTTTTTATAGATAATGGAGAAAGCTGAGAAAAAGAAAAAGTATGCATAGAAAAGGATCGACTAGAAGTGGTTGCTTCCAGAAAGGAAGCTCAAGTAGCACTTAAAGTGCCGTTTTGATACTTCGGCTAAATACCCTTTTTTTTAAAGAATAAGCAGTTCTAATATTCGTTGGCGACGTTTTTTGCTTGTAGAAACTAGCATTGATAGTCAAAATAGCTATTAATGTTTTCACGTTAGTTTGAACCAAAGTTTCATTAAAAATTATTGTTTGAAAACATTCGAGTTCATTGTTCTTATTTTCACAAACGCCAGTTAACAATTTTGCGATTAGTGTCAAAGTGACTGAAATGTCAACAAAACCTTGGTCGTGTTCAGTGTGAATGACTCAATGAGTTTTCGTTAACTTTTTTCCGAAAACTCATTCGGTGGCAAAGGGCATTATATTTGTTTGAAAAGCATAATCCTCCTACAAAATAGTTGTGAAAAAATTTTGTCTGGCTTTGCCACAGGGGCCGCTCCCCATTATAAGCAACGGTGCGGTTATCTTATCTACGTTAGTATTCTCCTTCTTCTCACTGGTTGGAAAAATACTCCGACTTGAGTTTTGAATGGGTCAAAGACCGAAAAACTGCAGCAGTGTTATAAGTTTTCATAAAATGCTTTCGTCATTGTCTTTTTTGTTTCTTAAGTTTGCAGTCGGTAGGTCGCAGTATTAATAGCCACACTTGTGTGTTTTGATACTATTTGTTGCTCTTATTTGTTTTTCAAATACTTGTTCTCTTATGGGAAACCGTAGGAAGAGTTGTCACTTAATGTCAGCATCAATAAAGGTTCCTGACGATGTTCGCCTGGCAGCAGCGTTTGAAATGATCATACGACTAACCATTATTATAATGTTATAGAATTGTAAATTGTTGTAATTTTTCACTTTTCAATTTCAATTTTTATGGCTTTGTCATATGAGCCGCTCCCCAATATAAGCAAAATTTTGAAAAAAAGTTAGTGTCGAAGAAAATAAAAGCAGAAACGTCCGTTGGTCCTGAAGTTTGGTTACATCCACAGTTTTGTGTCCACCTCTGACTAGCTCAAATCCATATCCACTACACAATCCTCTTATTGGGGACGAGAGCGAAAGATCATTCTCGTTCGAATACGTATGTGCGGATGAGTCTAAGAACCTTCCAGTCAGTTTAGTCCATGCTGTAGGTGCTGACGATATTTCGTCGAAGTTTGTTAAACTTATCATGCCTCTTGTGCTGCCATTCTCGATACATATCTTCAATGCATGCATCAATAGAAGTGAGTACCTTGATGCGTGGAAAAGTGAAAACCGTCAAAAGATTGATCAAAAAGTAATTTTTCTGATACAGGAGTAACCAGGAAAGTAAAGAAATATTCAAATGACGCATCTTTCGGTGGTTGTATTGAATATGGCGCTGGTTTCGTCTCCTGGGATAAGAGTTGCTACATGTATTGTGTCTGTCTAGTCTTAATTACTTTGGAAGAAAAAAAAATTGCTGGTCAGCTCGATTGTCACCACGATCTGTTGTCACCACGATTTGTTCCAGGATCTATTTTCCTGGAACAAATTTTTCAGGTGCAAGGAGAAGATAATACCCTTCTCATACACGTCCCATTTTCGAAAATTCGGCAAAGTCGTTGGTCCTTCTCTGCAGAATCGAATTAATAGAAAAAATTCTTGTTTTTCTTTACCTTGGCCCTAAACCATAGGGGCATCTCGAAGAAAACAGATTACGTGTCCAGGAAGCTTCGTGCGCCCAGCTAAAGTTTGTGCTTGGAGCAAAAAAAAAAATATAAAACAGTGTTAGACAACAGCGCGACAAAGTTTTGTTTCTGAAACTCACTTTGTTTCTGAAGACAAATTTTGAAGTGGTAGTGCTAACTTTACACTCAAAATATTGTTTTTGCGTCATAATTTCGCAAAAAGTCGCGCGACTAATTGTTGGTTTTCGGAACTCTTGAAGGATAAAAAACCACAATTAATACGATGGCAAGCTTTTCCGAAATGTCAATTTTGGGGGGAGGGTGAGTAGTCCTTACTTGACTGTCAAGTAAGCACATCACCCCTTGTCTTTTGAACGACTTGAGCGACAATTTTTTTATTTGTAAAACTTGTGAAGTACAAAAAAACGACAAAAATTGCATTATCAGAATACAAAAATTTTAAAGTGGTAGTGTTAACTTTACACTCGCTCTTTTTTAAGAGACCGCAGTCTGCCTATAAATGAACTTTCTATGGGTGTAGCGACCGTCCACACCATCGACCACGCCCAATTTGAACATGTTAGATTTCTAAACACCTGATTTCTCGAAAAATTCATTCTTACATTGAAAAAATTATGACAAATATTAAAGACATAACCAAGTGCTTAATTTATTACACACAAAGTATTAAGCCCCGCCCACTTTTATGGGGCGTTTATAGGAAAAATCTGTTTCTTAAGCAATAATTTTTGCTTTTAATGCATTCTTTTGCCCAAACCTATTTTCAGGGGCGTGGCCAATACAATCAATTGACAAACAGCAGATGAATTCACGCCAAAAAAAACTCTTGCACTTACCCACTTGTTTGTAATGAACTTAACCTAAGAAAACAAAGCTGTTTTTTTGATACGCTAAAAGATCTAAATTTTGTTGTATCAAAACTAATGTCGTAATGCGAAACAAAATGAAAGAACTGTTTTTCTCATCTTTATTTTTATGGTCTCTCACGCAATGTGCTACAAGTTTCAGGGTAAACTATAGAGCCTTGATCAATCTACATATGTTGATCACGAGCCTATTATATAAACAAGTATTTGCCATCGAAACTTGTATTTTTGATCCGTAATTTTTTGAATGGACTTAGGAATACTCATAAAAGACCGAAAAGGAAAAAATCCCCAAAATAAATTGTGTCTATTTAGGACCAGTTTGCAACAGGAAATTAAGTTGAAATCATTCTAGAGAAATTATTCATGGGAAAGCCTGTCAAAATAGGTAAGTTGTGGGGCAGCAACCCCAGTTTACAGTCCACAAAAAAAAAAAACAATTCTGACTGATTCTCGGACTTAACGTGTCACTTGTAACTCGGTGCTCATCAGAACTAATTAGCCGTCGAAGGTTCTAACTAGGCAGAATGAGCACTACATTGTCTGTGTGCCAGACTACCAGTTATGTTGGCTTACGTTGGCTTACGGCAATATTTAAAGTATCAATCGCCTTTATCATTTACTAGAGAGTTTCTTTTTTCGGGCTGTTGGACTAACCTAAGGTTTGAAAGGACATCTCTTCGTTTTTCTTAAACCGCAGATTGGAGACCTTTTGCATTACGAAAACAAATCAGTTCGCACTGATCTGAGTTGATTTTACACCCCCAGAAATTGAAATAGGTGCTGATGTAAACAGGAACTCTCTTCAATTTGTCTATGGCTAGATACCGTCCGCACTACTTCGTCAGCATATGCCAGGATCGCATAAAGAAGGTGAGTTCACAGATAGGTCTTAAACCAATAAAGTGTTCCGTTTTGCATACAGGTTCGATTCCTGGGGAACATACCCAAAAAGGGAAAAGTCTTCCGAATGTTGTAAAATTATTGAGACTTTCTGCAAATCTTTTAATAAATAGATTTTCAGAGTTCGCAAGAACTAAATTTGCTGTCAGACTACCCATAAGCCCCGAAGTAAAGTAAGCCCCTTCCTTTCTTTGCCAAATTGACACAAAATTGTGGCGAGCTCTAGGGAAAAATTATCTTTCTTCAATGGAAAGAAGTCATAACTTGACACTCTCAAATGGGAAAATTAGCAGCTTTAGACCCGATGTAAATGAAAATAAATTTTCAGTAGATGCACGAGGAAGAGAAGGCTATCTTCTCAAATATTTGTGCGTAAAACATCCCATAGGAGCTCTTTTTTATAATTGAAGACCTCCTATCATTTACATTAGAAACAAACTTTGATATGTACTCTGATTGACTTCCGTTCATATTCTGTATCAAAAAGATCCAAGAAACATTACAATGGAGTAGCTAAATACTGGCCTTTAAGTTAATTTGTAGAAAAATTCTCTGGCTATTGTCAGGGTATAAAAATAACCATTTACGTTTCTAAGATCCCCTTAATTTTGGCGTCTATCGGTCAAGGAAATTACTCACTGCATCTGAAATATTGAATGTTTCAAGGTGGCAGAAAAAAGGAACTAAGTATGCGTCTAGTGTTGTTGACAGATTGGCAGCAAATGCAATTTCAAAAGATTGAATACTGACGGTTCGAAAACTATTCCGCACATTTATATTCACACCAAGAATTTCTTAGCATATGTTGCGTTACGAGAAAGTGTAATGTTTGCATCGAAACCGAAATCAGAATTTTGTCTGTTTTCTGTTCACCAGATTTTTTTTTTTTTTGGGAAAATGAATAAGTCCTCAGGAATGATTCATTCAGGACATTCCATTTAAAATTATGTTTTGTTAACCAATTCTATCTAATTGTATTTTAAGGCTCAAACGATTTCGATTAAAAAAGTTTTTGATCTCATTCACTGCGACTCTATGAACTTTCGAACAAAATTTCCACACACTCTGGCGTATACGTAACATTTTTCTAGTGTGTTTTTTTTTTTACTTTGTTTTTCTCCATCAAAGTTTTGCTTGATTTTTGCTATTTTCTTTTTAACGTACTTCCCGAACGCAATTAGTGAATCAGATCACAAACTCACATCAAGCTGATAGCTTTCTTGATAAGTTTTAGCAAACTGCGAGACCAATAATCCCTAACCGCTTAATAGAGGCTGCCCAATTAGAAGCATTAAAAAAGAATCGATTGGCGGCGGGTCTCTTCCATAAATTGTTTTATCTCGATTAATAAACTAAATGACTATCACAAGCCATCCCAATAACACTTCATTCAACCTCCCCACCCCCGATCCCATATTAAGGAATGCCTGACACTCTCCTAAGGTCACGTAGGGTATAGTGGCAAAGCGTGCTTGTGGGTTTTCGAGTAGCCTCTAAGAGGCAACACGAGCGCAAAAGGAAAAAAAAACTTCGCCTTCATGTTCATCGGGCAAAATATACTCGTAGACAAAAAAGAAAAACCAACAAAATATTGTTTTTTGTTTCTAAATTACGAGAGGTCTAGAACTCATTATTTTAAATAAACCCTGAAGCCAGAGAAAAGTTTAAATTAACACTCAGACTAGCTGCGTTGTTGTGCTTACAAAGGAGCAACTCATGTGCAATGTTCTTGCGGTGCCGCTAGTGCAGTCGCGTCGATTGTGAATCACGAAAGTTTTCAAGTGGGGGTTTAAAAATAGTCCTCTTTGGTTCTAGGTGGGAACTGTTTTGGATCCTTGTTGTGCATCGCGAGTGCGATTAGCATTTGACATGTGGTTTCTGGTGAATATGTGCATGTGTTCATAACAGGGGGTTCGGACGGATGCAGCACGACCATAACTAAAAAAGTTTTCAAGATAATTGTTCTGCTAATGTGACAGCCTTTGTGTGCTCATACTTTGTCAATTATAAAAAAAGAAGAATTTTTGGTCACTGAAGACTGCAAGTGAGGAGTCTTAAAAAATCAAATTTTATAAAGGACTTGAAGGACTTTTTATATAAAAAAAAGGTTGTCAAATATAAAGCAATGAAACTTTGGTGAGCGGCTGTTTGCATACTCGCCGTAATAGTTGCTTTAAAAAAATAAAAAAATGCAAAGGTTAATGCATCGAATGAATGCTAAACGCTTTACGGATTGTTCGTTCTTGACAATTTTGGGCTTGATCGTTTTGTATTGGCCCAAAGAAGGACATTAGCCCATAGATAACACTCTCAGACAATTTCCAATGCAACTGGCGCACACTCATTCGTTTAAGATATTTTAATTTAATCAAATCAAAATATGAAAAATTAAATTAAATCTGTAAAAAGATTTGCTTTTGGAGGCCAAATTGTTTGGGTGGACCACTTCGCGGATTTAAAGGATTTCGTCCCTCTTTATCGCGGGGCTTAGCCGATCAGAGGGTTGAAAGGTTCTTATTAAAACTACTTATTTAAAGAAATTTTCATTTCAGTTAGAATTGAAAATTCAAAGCTTCAACAGGACAATGTCTGCCGGGTCAGCTAGGCCGGGTGTCAGCTGTCTGGCAAGCGCCTGTGGCCATATACGGATATGAGGTGACGGGCTTGACGACCCCGCGGACCCTAGTTTATTTTTCGGGGACAAATCCAAACCTCGGAATCAACCCTTTCCACGCATCCCTCTCATCCCTTTCTTCCTTCCCCCTCCATCCAACTGTTAGTGTACTCTAACCCACAGGAGAAGTAGTAAAAACTCACAAATCATAATGAATGGACAACCTAAAGGATGTTTCTACTCCAGGTGGTACCGGCGATAGCCAAAATCCACCCGCAGTCTTTTCGACTGCGGTCGGGGCACGGATTCTGGAGGCCCCAACATTCATTTTTAATATACCTCCCGACTCTTGTAGCTCGGTATCCGACTCGCTCGGAAATCTGAGCATGAGTGAGGCTGCTACCCAGTGCCTGATGAAGCTGGAGGTCTCACCAACTGAAGGAAATCAGTCCTCTACATCGAACATCGCCTCCTCTTCTGCTGAACCGAAAAGCAAGAAAAAACCCAAGCTCATTACGAGTAACGCAACCCCTCAGGCCCTTGTGTCTGCTTGCGCCCGGTCTCCGAGTGAAGCCGGTGCCTCTCCCATTGAAGTGTGCAGTGCTGGCGGATCGAAACCGGACGTCGCGAGCACACCACGGGCATGAGTCCAGGAAGCGCACAAACCGTCAGTGCTGCCCGTGCACTGGTGATGGATGCTGGTGATGTGACCTTAACAGGCTGCAGCACTAGTGGATAGAACTGTGTCGACGCGGGCGGTCCTGAAGGTCAGTGTGCCACTGAACCTGGAAAACCTTTTGAACGCACGACAGCTAAGGTGGGAGATCAGAGGCGTTCTTATCGGAATGCTGCTGCCTCCTCCTTAGCAGTTCGAATTGGGAAAGCAGGTAATGACAACAGTTTGAGTGCTGCGGAGTGCGAACACTGCAAAACTCGACTGTTAGAACTTGCTGAGGCAACTATTGCTTGCATTCAGGTGGAGAGGTGTGGTTTGAAGGACGGAACCTTTTGGGTGAAGACCTCATCGCAGCAAACCTCTGAATGCCTATGCAGTATGGTGCCAAAAATCCCTCCCCTTGGGACCTCAACTTTTGAGGTCTACAAGCCACCCAAGCTAATGCGAGCCGTCTGCTGGATCCCTGGGAAACTGGGGAAAACGGCGGATGTGCTGAAGCGTTTGCGAGCTCAGAGTCCTGGCCTCGACACAAAAGCCTGGATTGTCCGTTCGCATAGACCAAAAAAAACCGTCTTAATGAAGATGGTAGTTGTTTGGTCGTGGGCATGGACATGGCTTCTGCCAAGGTCATTGAATCTAGGTACAACATGCGTCCCTATCTGCATTTTGGTAGGATTCACTTCCGTTTCAATGCCAAACAGCGCTAATAGTGTACGTAACCCTGAGTCTACATCCATAATGTTTACTCAGATTAACCTACAGCACTGCAAGGCCTCTACTGCTCTTCTAAGTAGCAGGCTTGCGGCATGTAGTACAAAAACATGCATAACATCCATCCAGGAACCATGGGTGTGGAAAGGTAACATCTGTGGTCTTGGTGGGTTGAGTGCTTCACACGAAATTCTTTACGATAAGAAGTCCGAAAGACCAAGGACTTGTCGTATCGCATCCAAATCCTTAGAGGCCGGTCACGATCGAAAGGTTTTGTGCCCAAGATCTGGTTGCTGCCTCTATTCCCTGCCATGCTAACGGCAAATGGGAAACCTTTGTCGTTGCCTCGGCCTACTTCCCCTATGACTCTTTGACTCCTCCTCCACCAAAGGCAGTTGTTGAGCTTGTAGATTATTGTGAATCCAAAAGATTGGGTCTCGTCTTGTGCTGCGATGCTAATGCTCAGAATACTGTCTGGGGCAGCAGCAAATGTAACGCAAGAGGAGATCGTCTTTTGGAATTCATCTTATCGTCTGACATTACCATCAATAATTTGTTACCGCCAGGAGACAGCAGGTAATTGAACTTACCCTGTCCAACAAGTTTTCAAGGACTATCGCAAAATGGAGGGTATCACCAGATAACTCCCTGTCAGATCACAGATACATCGAATTTCAAATCAATTGCGAAGTTCTACCTTTGCAAGAGAGGAGAAATCCGAGAAAAACGAATTGGTCACAGTTTAGAGAGGAGCTTGGCCACACTGTTCAAGTTCCACTCAAACTGAGTTCACGACAAGGGGTAGAGATTTTTGCTCAAAATCTGAACAGCATCCTTACCCGTTGTTTTGAACTCGCGTGCCCAGTTACGAAAAACCTCCGTAGAAAATCGGTACCTTGGTGGAATGCCGAACTGCAGCGTATTCGCAAAGAGACCAGGAAGCTCCTGAATCGGTCCTTAAAAACCAATTTAGTAGAAGACAGGAATCTATATCGATCAAGGCAAAAGGATTTTAAGAGACTTATTCGCAAGTCGAAAAATGACTCTTATAAAAAATTTTGTGACGAGATCGAATCTCTAAGTGAAACTAGTAGGCTTGTGAAAGTTCTTCAGAGGAATAGACCAAGCAGACTCGCTTCAATACTCAAACCTGATGGCACCTACACTGTGACCAAGGCGGAGACCTACAGTCTTCTCCTTGAGACTCACTTCCCGGGAAATCAGGTCACCCTTTGGCGTATGGTTAAAGTCGTTTTCATACCAAAACCCAGTAAGTCAGACTATAGCCTAGCCAAAAGCTTCAGACCCATAAGTCTGTCTTCCCTCGTGCTGAAAAGCTTAGAGAGACTGGTTGAGCTGCACGTGCGCAAAGTTGCTCTTCGTTTGCACCCTCTTTCTGAGATGCAACACGCTTATCAGCGCGGAAAATCCTGCGAAACTGCGCTTCAAAACCTTGTTGGTAAGATTGAATGTGCTCTTAACCAGAAGAAGTACGTGCTGGGCGTTTTCGTCGATATTGAGGGTGCTTTTGATAACGCGACGTCTGATTGCATGTGCAACTCAGCCAGACAACATGGTGTAGATGAAACATTAGTTCAATGGATTAGGGCAATGCTAATGCACAGTACGCTGATAACCGAAGCAGATTGTGGCAAGTGCGTCATAACTGGGGTAAACAAGGGCTGCCCGCAAGGTGGTGTTCTGTCTCCCCTTTTATGGTGCATGGTTGTAGACTCTCTACTATCGGCTCTCAACCTTCCTGGAACCTACACACAAGCCTACGCGGATGATGTCGCCGTTCTTTCTGTCGGCTCAAACCTAGGGACTGTGTGCTCTCAGGCGCAGAGATCCCTGGACTTGATCGATGATTGGTGCACTAGGAATGGGCTTTCAGTGAATCCTCTTAAAACTACGGTTGTTTTCTTTACGAGAAGGAGGAAGGTCACTGGTCTGACTCAACTAGTGCTTAAAGGTGTCACTATCCCGATATCCGATGAAGTCAAATATCTGGGAGTAATCCTTGATAGAAAACTTCTATGGTCCAAGCATGTTGAATCCAAAACCGAAAAAGCATTGTCCACCTTCTGGCAGTGCAGAGGCGCTTTTGGCAAGACATGGGGCTTAACTCCGAAAAGGGTCCTCTGGATCTATACTGCCATGGTTAGACCACTCCTCTCATACGCATCGGTTGTTTGGTGGAACAGGCTTTCACGGAAACGTGTTACTGCCTCTTTTGCCAAACTCCAAAGAACGGCTTGTCTTGGCTGCACAGGGGCCTTCCCTAGCACGCCGGGCTCTGCTCTAGATGCTTTGATGAACCTCCCCCCCCTTGATATATTTATCATGGCCTGCACGCTGAAAACCATCTTTCGCTTAAAGAGAGGTGGTGTTTGGTACCACACGCATCGGAATTTTAAAGAACTTGTTCGAGAATTGTCCTTTGACCCCTGTCTTATGGACATGCCCTCTGACGCAATGACCCCAAAAATCCTTTTGCTTCAAAACTACCAAGTCGACTTTCCTCAGGCAATGGAATAGCTTCGGCAAGGCTCTAAGCCAGGGAAAGAATGCCATCGTATTTTCACTGGAGTCTTTGTGGAAAGCGAGAACATTAGACTCCACTACCCCTTAGGTGAATATGCGTCTGTCTTCCAAGCGGAGATTTTCGCTAACCTAATGGCTATGCGCTATATTGTGACTAACAGGTGGAGGGCAAGAAGCATATGCGTTTGCAGTGACAGCCAAGCCGCTCTAAATGCGTTGCTCAACCCTCTTCCTCGTCCAAGATAGTGCTCGAACTCAAGTATTCGTTGAACTTAGTCGAAAGGCTTAATGCAGTGAATCTTGTTTGGGTTCCAGGTCACACTGGTATCCAGGGAAATGAGATCTCTGATGAGCTTGCCAGACTTGGCTCAGAAGAGGTTTTCTCAGAACCCAAACCTGCTTTAGGCCTGCCTGTATCTGTTGTCACGTCTGCCATTGATACCTGGGTTTCTCGTGGACACAGGGCTCGCTGGCGTGACTGCGATGGGTGCAGACAGACTAAACGACTACGCCCGGACATTCTGTCCGAAATGGATCAACGCTATTTAAATAAAATATTTAGAAAACTCGACCTTTCCGCATATTACTTTCCTCCTTAATCACTGCCACTCAAAAAAGAGGTCATCACACATAAGAAAATTGTTCATATTTTATTCGACCCTCATCGAGTTCTATTTCGCCCTTGTCGAAATAGAAATTTCACCTCGTGTCAAAGTTGACCCGTTCAGCGAAAAGAATATTTAATGATGTCGCGATTCCATTATCCATTTTCGAAAATCTGTCAAACAAAACAAAAGTACGCTTTTGACAAGTAAATGCGTGTTGTTGTTGTCATAAATCATCAGCTTGTCTCAGCCTATTTTCGTCGACCAAAACGCCTCTTGATTTAGCCCGCAGCTCGTATTTATCCCCGTTAAAGATTGTGACTTTTGCATAATGTTCAATTAACATTGTCGAAAAACGAAAGTCTAAATAAAATTCGATTCATTTCAAGGAAGAAGATGTATTGCAACATGACAAGCGTGTAGGATGGGAAGGAAAATGTCTTACAAAATCCCAACTAAGTAGCCAATGAATCCTGATCCTCATCAATCAACTTCCAAAACCCATAAATGTATCAATATTCAATATGACTGCAAACAAAAATGCGTCAACGACATATACCCGGAGCGAGGACGGCTCTCTGTCTCTCTCTCTCTCTCTCCAACCCGACTAGAAGCATATTTATAAAAATTTGTGTTTTTTCTTAAACAAAATCATTCACTTATCCCCCTGGTGGCTGTCATTTTATATAAATAACGATAAAATCTGTTAGTCCATCGCAAGTAAATAAAATCATTTCGATTGATTAATCGATGTGAGTCGTTGTTTCATTTGACTGAGTAAAAAAGTCAAAAATTAGCCCGACAAGCCCACGTGCCGGAGGATGTTCCACCGAAATTCCTACTCCTCCTCGAAGAGGGTATCTAAACAAATAAACACTTTAGATACACTATCTATACGCAAATGTCACTGTTCTCTGCACTGTTTCGATGGAATCGAAGGTCGATGGGTAGGCACACTTTCATCCCGCACTAATCCGAAATTTATCCATTAAGGAATAGAATTTATAGAACACAACCAAACAGCATAATTGCGTGCCAACTTACAATTTGTATTTGTATTTGCATGGGTGTGTGTTCCACATCAATTGCGCTAGATATTCCGGGATGATGTTCGCTAATGCCTGGCACGATTGTGTTTTAGTTTTACTAGAATATATTACGGCGCCGATTAAATTCATTCGAAATATATATTTTTTTTTTTTTCGTAAGGCCCGAAGGAAAACTACTTAAAAGCGGCGAAAATTAGACAGCTAGCGCGCGAGTCGCGAACGTTACAAGCAGAATTTCGAGCAGATACTACTGACCGACTTGTGGGATGGCATATAATGCCGAATCTACACGATTTTGGATTTATTTTATTCTATTTTTTTTATCTGATAGATTGGGATGCTCTCACGCAGTGGTCCGATGGCCATGTGCATCGCTCTAATGGACTTGTTTTTATGTGGCATTTTGCTGGTCGGAGAAAGAGCTTTTCTCGCTTTAAGGTTAAAAATAAAAACGCCAAAAAAAAAGAAATATTAATAGATTGTCACTAATGAACTGACACTAGCCACATGGCTGTTGTTTCGAAAATGATTTAATTAACAGTTTGTTGATCTGGTGGGTATTTTGTTTAAGAAATTTTCGCGATAAAAATCGATTGATTTTGAGGAGTGATTACATTGGCGAGCCATTAAAATTTAATTGGTGTCATTACTGGTGGTTAATGGGGGTAATTTCGTCCGTTTAGTTTATAGTGCACTAATGGAAATAAGACCTACATAGAAAATCACAAACGGAAATCAAATCACTGATGGTGATTGCGAATTGGATGTCGATCTTTTTTACAGCCGAAAGTTGGAACTACTTGCAATAAACTGAAGAAATGCCATGCTGCATAATCGTCCTTGGCATTCTCCGATACAGGCGATATTACGACAGCTGAGCAAACGATGAAAAGTTAAGTTTAAATAAACTGACGGGCTGCCGGTTTTATTCTAATGACCAAAGTGAGAGTTAATTTGACAAGTTGAAAATAAACTTGCGGGCAATTAAATTGCTACTCGAGTGTCGTTCGTTCTTCAGAGCGTCTATCGCTTTTGACATATTTTTGTGGACTTAATTTTTTTTTTTTCTGCTGCCAACGGAGGTGCAGACAGCTCGTTAAGTCGAGAGGCATTTTGTATGAGATTTTGAAACTGCATAAAATATGCACAGCATTTTTTTTTGAAAATAAAAAGAATTTTCAGAAAAATGACAGACCTTCGACAACACAATTTTCTTACTTTTGGCGATAGGCATTCAATGAATTTAGTTTTTAAGCTCAACAAATTTGCTTCAATACATCGGGAGTGATCTGAAAGTAATGATAATAATCTTTTTTTCAGTTAGCAGAAAATAAAGAAAGACCGTTAAGTATGAAGACATATGCGGAGCGGTCCGTCGACTTTTGTTGAAGGATGGATAAGCGCAGTTTGTGTAAAACTCAATTTTTTTATAAACATTATTTCTGGATTATAAACCCTGCAAGGTCGGGTTTAAGAATAGCCTTGAGGTAAGGTATGCCTGTCGTAAGAGCCGACTGAAATCCACTGGAGGAAGTAATCTTCAGGCATAAGTGATGCTGTCCAGGAGTATAAACTCCTTGTGGGGCAGCCTTTGGCAGTAAAGTTATAGCTGAAAAAGATGAACCCGAAGGTTTAAATAAAATCCAGCAGCGTCTGTTACATATTGTGCGGCTTGTTGGTCAGCGTCTAATCCCAGAGGGACGGCTGAACTTGAAATAACAGAAATCCAGGCGCGTCTGTTTCGGAACGAGCGGCTTCCTGGTCGGCGTCTGTTGTCCGGGTTAGGATCGGCCGAATTAAGACCTGACAGCTAGGTATAAAATGCACCCCCCCCCCCTCCCCAACCATGAAAAGAAAACAAAAACAGCCTCGGATATTTGCTGATCCTGTTAATCCAGGGCACCCTTTGGAGCCAGGCCTGAGGGGTGGTGTCAGCATGCGAGCGCTTGGTGGTCGGAAGGTCCCGCTCGGCATCCGACCGGGTTTAACTCGAAGAAGTTACGACCAGCCCCTCAATGGTGCCGCTATCCATTACGGGGGCAGAGAGGGACAGCGCCAAGCCAAAATGAGGGCTTAGGTGGAAACTCTACAAAACGACAACGGCACCAACTCAAAATTGGCACGTGGAATGTCTCGTCGCTAACGAGGAAGGAACTTGAACTGGTTGAGGAGGCCAAAAAGTATCGGCTCGATGCAACTGGCATCTCCTCAACTAAGTGGAAGGGTTCTGGAACCAAAGACTTCGATGATGGGTGGAAGCTCTTCTGGTCTGGCGTCCCAAATCACATGACTGCACAGGCGGGTGTGGGGATACTCACAAGCCCCCGGTTGTCAGAAAATGTACTCGATGTCATTTCGTTAGGGGGAAGGATTCTGATCTTTAAGATTAAGCTTGAACGATCAACTCTGGCTCTGGTTCAGGTTTATGCACCAAATCGAGAGTCAGAGTATGAGTCCTTCTTGAACGAAGTTGATGCTGCCCTGGACAGAGTGGCAGAAATGGACTTCCTTCTCCTGATGGGTGACTTCAATGCACATTTGGGTACAGACGACAGTACTTGGAGGAGTGTGATCGGGAGGCACGGTGACCCGGATCGAAACAGGAACGGAGGGAAGTTGTTGGACTTTTGCTGCGCATATGGTTTGTCCATCATGAACACCCTTTTCCGTACCCCCTCCGGTACAAGCACAGTTTAAATCAGAGGTCACTGATTGATTTCTTTGTTGTACCAACGTGTGTTCATAGAATGATTCGTGATGTTCGAGTTTTCAACTGATCACCACTTAGTGCTGTGTAAATTGTTTTTCAGTGACAGTATTCCTTTGCCACCCAGGCGAAAACCAAGACTGGTGACCCGCATACGGTAGGAAAGGTTGCAGGATGCTGACCCTGATTTCAGAGAGCGTTTTGCACAGCATGTTTCGGAGAAGTTTGAACAAATTCCAACTGACCTTTTGAATGTAGAGGAGGAATGGCGGCTGTTTTTATCGGCAGTCATTGCCTCTGCAGGAAATGTTTGTGGAGTAAAGCGGCTTGGGGTAGCGGCCGGTGGTGAGTGTTCACGCGCCCTACTCCATCAAACACAGACACACCCAGTCTGAAGGCGCCCTATAGACTTTTGCCCAGCGCGGCCCTGGGTTTGTTGACCGATAGCACTGACATCGCTTGTCAAAGAGCGAAGATGATTCGACACAGTCGAACATGATCAGTGAGAGTGCTCGGACCGAAGTAACCGGTAATCGGGAAGTAAACAATAATGATTCAACAAATAAAAAAAAACAAAAGGTGAATTAAATAATTAAGAAAAATAATTGTAGTTACTTTGGCAAAGAACAGTGAGAAAAGAACTGCTTGGTTTAAAACGCCTGGAGTTCAAGAAGCCATCAGAGAGAAGAAGAGGGCCTACATTGCGTGGATGCAATGTAGAAACTCAACTTCTCGAGCCAGGTACGATGAGGCGCGAAGGACTTTCAATCTGGCAGGCAGAAAAGCCAAGGAACAGTCATGGAAAAGTTCGGCGAGAAGTTGGAGCACGATTACAGATCTGCAAACAAGATATTTTGGCAGACCATTTGCCGGCTCAGAGGAAGGAAGTTAAATATCGTTCAAGGGGTTAAATCCAAGGACGGTACACTTCTTTCAAAAGAGAGCGATGTTTTGCGCAGATGGAGAGAGCACTTCTCGGAGTTACTCAACCCCCAACAGGGCACTGAAGATGGCATTCCCACTGCTGACGAGATAAGGGCGGAGAAAAGGCCCACAGTAGACAAAGTCACTGAAGCGATTAAAATACTTAAAGTTGGCAAGTCTGCTGTAGTTGATGAAATGCGGCCAGAAATGCTCAAGGCAATGGGTGAAGAGGGTGTTAAATGGTTAACACGTGTCATTAAGGTGGATTGGGATAGCGGGAAGGCACCTAGCGATTGGCAAACGGGAGTTATAGTGCCCATTTTCAAGAAAGGGAACCGGAGAGATTGCGCCAACTATAGGGGCATATCTCTCTTGAGTCTTCCGGGATAAGTATTCGCAAGGGGTGGTGGAAACGCGTTCCAGAGCTGTGATCGAGCCTTTGTTACGGGAAGAACAGTGCGGCTTTCGGCCTGGCAGAGCCACAACCGACCAGCTTTTTACTCTGAAGGTTATTCTTGAGAAGGCCTGGGAATATGCCAAACCGGTCTATGCGTGTTTTGTATATCTGGAAAAGGCGTATGACCGAGTCCCTCGGGATACACTGTGGGAAGTTTTGCAGGACTATGCGCTGAGTGGGCCTCTTCTGAGAGCCATTCAGTCTTTGTATGGAAACTGCAGAAGCTGTGTACGGATAAATGGCGTCAAATCCCGTCCTTTTGATGTGCGCGTTGGAATTCGCCAGGGCTGTGTTCTGTCGCCGCTCCTTTTCATTGCATATATGGACTGGATGGTGAGGCGCAGTCTTGGCGAGCAATGTTTCGAATTGGCTGGCATCAGGATGAGCCATCTGCTTTTCGCAGATGATTTGGTCATCCTTGCATCATCCAAGGAGGAACTTCAATGAGCACTGGATAGGTTTGCAGTCGTCTGTGGTGATGCTGGGATGAAAGTAAACGTAAACAAATCGGAAGTGAAGGTTGTTTCCCGAACTTCTGTGCAGTGTACCCTGCACATAAATGGAGTTCCATTTGAACAGGTGGAGAAATTTAAGTATCTCGGGGTCTTTTTCACGAAAGATGGGAGGAGTGATACTGAGTTGTCCTGTAGAATTGGCCAAGCTGGAGCAATAGTAAAGGAACTGCGCCGGCCGGTCATCAGGAAAGCTGAGCTTGGAGTGAAAGCAAAGATCTCAGTTTTTAATTCAGTGTTCGTTCCGACCCTCATCTATGGTCATGAAATTTGGGTAATGACCGAAAGAATTAGATCGCGGGTACAAGCTGCCGAAATGAGATTCTTGAGGTGCGTTGCTGGTGTTACTCCTAGGGATAGAGTGAGAAACGTCAGTATTATCAGGAATCTTAATGTTGAGCAGCTACTTCTCCGAGTGGAGCGATCGATTCTTCGATGGTTTGGACACGTTGTTCGCATGCCCCCTGACAGACTTCCTAGACAGGTCATGCTAGCCGAGATGCGAGCGCGTCGCCCCCCTGGTAGGCCAAGAAACAGGTGGTGGGATCAGGTAAAGAACCTCTCTGAGTCCCGCCTGGGGATTGCGCCCAAGTCTCTTGAGTTGGTGGCGGAGGATCGAGAAAGATGGAAGGACCATTTAGCCACCCTCGCTCCGCGACCCTTTTAAAGGATAAGCGGCATTCGAAAATGATGATGATGATGAAAAAAATGCCTCTGCCCCTCGACGCGATTTGAACTCCGAACCAACGAAACGCGAGCCGAACACTCTCCCAGTGAGTTACCGAGTAACACGAATTGGACTTGTCATTTGGCGACTCTACGTGACATACTTACGCACATATCGCTTTATTATATAGTATAGGGGATTACTTTTTGCTAAGTTTGCTCCATACAAAGTTTTGAGCTCCGCCCACTTTTAAGGGGCGTTTTTAGGAATAAACTTGTTTTTTCTGAAATAATTTTCGCTTTGTATTTTCTCATGATTCGAACAAAATTACAATTAACTGATTTTAATTTTAAGCCCATGCCCATTTTTTGGGGCGTGGCCTATACAAACAATATATGAATTCGGGCCGAGAAGATATATTGGGTCAGTTATATAGAAGTTTGTAACAGACAAACTCTTGCGCTTACTCACTCTTCAAGTATCGCCCATTTTATCATGTTCTCTTTCCCTTGTCTGAGGACGGTAAGGACAATTTTTTTACAAAATATATGTATGTATCGCACTGAAAAGGAGAGCTAGGACATATTTGACATATAATCTTGCCATCTAAGTGACTCAGCTTCAAATTGAGACATCCCCACTAAAATTCTACCAGCTTTTAATGTTTGAATATTCAAATTATCAATTTGCTTTGAATATTTAAACCTAACGTATGTACACACAACATCGCAGGATGAGTTTCTTGTTTCATGAGGCTTATTCCTCGTTCATACGACTTCAAAATTGCGTCCCCAAAATTATTTAATTTTCTCTTATATTCTAACGACAATCTGTTGACACACCTGGGTGGCCTTAGTGGACTTATCTAGAATCTCACCAAAATGAATGACAAAGCACGGCTAGCACGGTGTTTGCCTGCTTGTATAAGCTAATTCAGTTTGTTTGTGAAACTCCATTAAATAGATGCGATTCCCATGTATTTAACATCTTCCAGCTAATATGCTCCAAGATTTCAAATAAAACAAACCCCTTCCTTATAGCCATACTGCATGTGTCAAAAAGTTTTCGAGAAATCAGCGCTGTTGTGGTTGCTAAATACAATAAACTCTGAGCCAACGAACATGTGTTTAAGTCCTTCTCCTCTCTAATGTATTGTTGTTTTAGATACAAGCGAACGTACCTACATGAAATATAGAGGAAAAAAATAAGTGTTTCTCTTTTATCTAGCTGTAGCTTTTTCATTTCACAAGTTCGTCCTGTACACAATAGCCAGGGAGGTTATAAAGTTCCAGAAAGTGGTGTAAAAAACGAACAAAGACACTTCATGGAACATGAAGAGCAAGATCCTTGTGTATTAGGAATAATAAAGTTGGGTTTATTTTCAATTTATCGAAAATGTGTTTGACCTTATTCATATTCAGTGCCATGACTCGTGCTTGTATGTTTTGCTAAACGATGAGATACTCTCAGGAAGAAATAGGGAGAACACGATTTTTAGCAGCTCATGTGCAAGGTACGGATACGACACGATTAAGCGTTCGAAGTTCAAGCAGATGTGACCTGATTACAATGGGGAGCGCAGATGAACCTAATCGGTTGTTCTGCCTGGAAAGTGACTTAGACCATCATGTTTGGTAGATTAAGTCTTGGAACTGAACAAATAGATTTCACAAAAAAAAGCGCAACCAGGTGTTTCGTGGAGTCTCACGAGTTAATACCAGAGACGCACATATGCGACATGTGGGTATTTCAGATGGATTAGGACTTTTCACGTGCGGCAGGTTAGTAATCTGTAGTTAAGATATATTTAAGGCTGCCAAAGACTGCCTTAACGTAACGAAAAAAGACCCACAAGTCACGGATAACCAGCCAAGTGACAATTGAGGCCAAGGATCCAGAAGTTGTGAAGTCAATTTGGACTATTCAGTAAAGTTTTTAACGATATTTCGTTTTGAACTGCAGGAGGAACTCCGATGTGTTGGGTGTCAGTCTAAAGTACAGGCTTTACGAAGAAGACGCAGGATCTCATTGCCCACCAAGTCCCTAGCGATGTACTGAATTAAAAACAAATGTTGAATGGAAGTTTTTAGCACCAGAAGTTTTTTTTAAAAAAAAGGACATCTCAACGAACCTAAAAGGAATGTGAACTGACACTTTCATTATCACAAACTAATGACGACATACGTAATCGAATCCATAACTTTTTTGTGCATGCCGACATCGCATCTGGTTAGCAAGATTTCATATCCATGCAATAAGGATGAATTGTTTCAACCTACGAGAACAAAAGAAATCATTTATCATCACTCATACTCACACTCACACAACTATATGTTGTTGCGGTATAAAAGTGTCAAACTTAAATCTCTAAATCCATACAAATCTGATTCTATACACAGCTTAAGCTCCAATAAGCAAAATGACACAACAACAGAAAAAGGACCTTCATTGCAGTTGACTCAACCAGCTGAATTCATGGCAAAGTTATGACCTGGTGTAAAAATGTTGCTCATTTCATTTTTCAACATTTATGCTGTCACAGTTCTCTGTGACAGGTCGGATTCGAGTGGAATGTATTTGCGCTTTTGTTTAGTGTTAAATAAATCCCCCCATCTTTTGTACCTTGCACTCGGCTTCAGAGGACAAACAATGCAGTGAAATTGTTAAAAAAAAAAAAAAAACAGCGACAGGATAAATAAAAAGCAAGGATTTCGAAACTAGACAGCTGACAGAGACTATACCCCAAATGGGCTTGATTAATGGTTTGCAGTTTTCAAAGAAATGCAATCGATAAGCAAAGCATTTGAGATGCACGTTAACTAAAGGCAAAAGGAAATCCAACTCGTGCTCTTATGGTTGCCAGGTAGGACTGTAAATTAAGTAGCTGCCAATAATAGCAAGTGCTGGACTTGTCAAATGCTCTAAGCTTTACATTAACGAAACGAATAGGCTGTTGAAATTCATAAACAGGAATAACAATTCTTAAACCACTGCGCGTTTTTGGAAGTTAGAAAGTCAACTCTTGGAACTTCCGAGCCGTTCGTACCTTGGTGAAAAATGCTTTACCATGGACGCTCCTACAAGTACAGGTGAAGACTCGGCATAATGCAGGACGAAAGAGTTGGCAGCAAAATGAGCTGTCAAAAGATTGACCTTGTATTAAGAGGTGACAGCTGTGACGTCACAGCAAGTGGGTGTAGGGATGGAGGATGACGGAAGGTTTTTACTATTGTAATGTGGCGATAAGAAATAAAAGACATGCAGGAATCGCTGAATGAACCCATCGATTCACTAAACGAACATACCCAACTGTCATCCTAGTCAGCTGGCATATTCGAAGTTCGAATTTCGATATCGAAAATTTCCTTTCCATGAAATTCAGCGGAAGCGTACCAATCGGAAATTACCAAAGGGGAAGTATGGAACGTACTAGAAGGTGCTTAATTTTGAATAAATACACAGGTGACAGGCTCCTATGGGACAGTTATATTTTTAACGTTGACTTGTGAAGTAAAAAGTGATCAAATTGAAGTAAGTGTGATTTGAATTTAAATAAGTTTTGTTTGATAAATAAAGTGTTTCATTGTGTGACTACAAAAGTAGAATTGAGTTTTATTCGACGAACCCCAGGCCAAAACATTACAATATTTTTGACAGTTGATCAGAAAGTCTTGCTACTTTTGGGATACAGAAGTATTGTTTGCCCGATTTCTGATCATGTACAACGGACAAGTAGAGCTCCGCAGACATTTCTGGTATTTATGATTTTTTGTAAGTTTTGCTCGGTTTAAGTTCTTACTTCCTTCAGCTTAGTAGCTTTTTTGCAATGCAATCCACACCGTGAATTCGCTTTAATCAAGTAGAAATCCTTTGTAGCCATTAAGGATATTTTGATAAGCATATTGGCAGCACAGTGCCATTAACAATCCGATCGAGGATCGATCGTGACCAAATTGAAGAACGAAATTTACATTTTTATAAGCGTCCCAGTTTGCTTTCTTGTATTGCCAAACTGTTTTTTCATAGTTGGATTTTTTGAGGTGTTCTTATTGAACAAGAAATTACACAACGGCTTGACGAGCTCAGAGGTGATAAGACGCTGACTGAGTTATTATCATGATGAGAGGTGGGAACAATTGCAGAGTGCTGGCAGATTGCCTGAACATGTTAGGGATCCGCGTTGGCTCGTCTACAGGCTGAGAAGGATAGTTGAAGGTAGCAAAAATCTTACCATACCTGCTTTTCGAGTGCTGTTCGAGTGCTGCTCTCAAGAATCTTGAAACCACTGAGAATTGTAAATATTGAAATTATCTGCAATGACGTATAAA
The DNA here is from genome assembly GCA_947623515.1 of Neoascia interrupta. NCBI lineage: Eukaryota > Metazoa > Arthropoda > Insecta > Diptera > Syrphidae > Neoascia > Neoascia interrupta. The sequence continues at coordinate 51,505,287 of OX392463.1, forward strand.
GATCATTTTATTTGATCATCTTCATGATCATCAGTATGAAGATGACGATTCTTTTGATCGAGCCAGATAATTTATTAAACCTGTTAAAGGTTTGTCGTGGATACCGCGGTGAAATGGTCAGTGTGTGTTCTTACTATATGTGGGAGGTCTGAGTTCGAATCCTACCGCGTTCTTTTCACGGTTCCCGCACTTCCGCGGGGGCCTGCAAACTTCTCGAGAGTAACATTTGTCTCGAAAAAAATTTCGTAAAAAATTGTAGGTTCCCTTATACACACACTCTTCATTTTTTATTTTTTGTTAAAGGTTGATCTACCTTAAGACTGGGAATTCTTTAAGCAAAACCGTGATGTGAACTGAATTGAGCAGTGGAACAGCGTAAAGATAGCATTATGACCTCTAAGATGTCGTATATTTTCCCGAGTCAGTTCATCAACAGTAAGACGCACTATATCACTTTTAAGGCTTTGGCGGTTGTTAGACATAATTTTAAAGGTTTTGGGATATACCGCGTTAAAAAAAAATTATGATTGCAAATCGTACTCACCCCGAACGTCACCGGGAAACTGCCTAAAAATGCTTTTGGCGATTAGCACTACGCAAGTTGTAGCGGTGCGTAGGCGGTAGTGCTGTCTCGTTCTCTCGTTGTTGTGCGTCAGGTGGCTGAGAGCAAACAGTGCTCACAGTGTCGCTGGGGCTGGCTAGCCAATTCGCAATCGACGGTGATGAGCCGGTTATTGGATCCCATGTTCGCGACAATTTGAAACTGTCGTCGCGATTGAAATTTTTGTGGCGTTTTGTCTCAATCGCTTCACGAACAAGCCGTGGGATGTAATGCGACTCCCGAACCAGTATCTTAGCCTGGTCAAATCTGATCCAATGGTGTTCGTTGGGATGGTCTAGAACATGCTCGTCTAGAGCGGATCTTTCTCGCTGCTGATTGCTCACAGCATTTATATCTTCTTTTAAACGGGTCGAAATACTTCGTCGCGTTTGTCCAATGTATGATGACCCACAGCTGCAAGGGACTGCGTAAACACCGGGAGTTTGGAGAGGAAAGCGATCTTTGGGTGATTTAGATAATTTAGAAGATCGAAGATAGATTTAATAGAAGATCGTTTTCACACCGTATCGTTTTAGAATTCGACCGACTTTGTCGTTGACACCTTTCACGTACGGTAGAAAGGCTCTCTTGTCCAACTCATTGCAGCCTTCTTGTCGCGACAAATTTGGCTTCCATGAACGCTGTCTTTTCGAGTAGCCGTTCGATTGAAGGACGTTGTCCACAAAGGTAAGTTCAGCGGCGAGATGCTCTGTATCCCGCCGCTTTAGGCAGTTTCCCGGTGACCACGCTTAATGTAACTTAAGCAAAACGTTCGGGGTGAATACGGTTTGCACTCATAGTTTATTTTTAACGCGGTATATCCCAAAACCTTTAAAATTAAGTAAGACGCACTGTCCTGATAGAGCAGCAGTAAGAAATATTATTAGCACCTGTGATACTAAAAATGCAAGACGAACCTTCAACTTTCTCCTGTATAGCAATTTTACTTCTTGTACCGTCTCGCAGAATAAAACTCCAGGTTAGCACATGATATAAGAATCTCACAACTGCCTGATGAAGCCAGGGCTCATCCAGAGTTATCTGCAGCTTTGGGGTTACTATAGATGGTATTTGATACTTTCTCGTAAACAGTACTAGGTAATTGACAGATTGACACCGACACCGGCACTTTACGATAATTTAACCAGCTGGGAGTAAGTTAAATTTTCTTTCTTTTCCTTTAACGAGGTTATGATCTGAAGGGATGGGTCATAACCCTCCCACTCTACTGCATTTCAAATAGCCCGCTTGTGGGGTACGCCGATACCGATTTAAACGCAGTATTTTCTGGCATGCCACCCAGTCTTGAATCTCATCCTCACTGAGGCCAAATAAATGCTGTTGTCCTCCCTTTCTTTCGCGATTGAGCTGGAATGTTGATTGACATTGCCATTTTGACAGGGTCCATAGGACGATCTCTCCTTTGAACACGGCGTAATACCAACTGAGCCAACTGGGAGTAAATTGGATCAAGTACCTAAAATTTGTGGAGGATCTTGGCTGATATGAGCCCTGAACCCATCTTCAAGAGTATTTCGTATTAATACCAGGAACCACCCTACATACCGTACAAACCCTATTTACCTTCATACCGTGCCATACATACCGATCTCCTAGATACCTAGACCATACCCGAAGCTCAACATATATGAGCCTGCTTTGCAACATTTCTTCGAAACAATGACAAAGGCTCTTACTAAATAATTCCATTCTGAGATTGCTGAAAACTCCTAGAATATCAGGAAAGTATACTGGACTGAAGTCCTTATTGTCAAAATTGTTCTTAATAAAACTTGCAACCGAGTGTAAATCCGGGTTTAGCAGTCAACGAGGGCAAAACCAAGTGTATGCTGCAATCAAGAAAAGACACCCAACACGGACGTCTTGGACAAAACATCACCATCGACATCTATAACTTTGAGGTAGTTAAAGACTTTGTGTACCTGGGTTCCGCTCTCAATTCAGACAATGACACCAGCGCTGAAATCAAACGGCGTGGCAAAAATTTATTCATTTGAGTTGATAGATTACGCACATTTTATGGTGCAAGTTTTTTGGATTTAAAGCAAATATGTCAAATAAAAACCGTTAATTAGAATGCTTATGAAATATAACGACGCCTACAAGGGGGCGGTTTCCGCTGTTTTTTTTAAACGCCAATCACAATACCCTTAAGCGAGGATATCGTATATCGAATTTCAGCTTCCTACGACAACTTTGATTTTTCATGCTGTTAAGTAAAGTGGGCGTGTCAGTGGGCGGATTCAAAAAAATTTTACACTTGTACTGCTTCGGGACCTAGAAACAACAAATATCAAGCTTCAAGTTCCTAGCTCAAAATTTAAGGCCTTAAGACTACCGACAGACGGACGGACGTACGGACAGATATGGCTCATTCGACTTAAAATTCGGTCTCGATCATATGCCCTTAAGGTCTTGGGGGTCTACGGTGATTATTTCTCTATGTTACAAACTATGAATCAAACTTAATATACCTCCTATCCTATGGGATGGGGTATAAAAATGCAATCAACACGTGCATAGCACTTTTGATTAAAAACATAAACAAGTAAACGAGTTTATTGAAAAGGGGTTGATGCCACCCCCTTTTTTAAGGAAGGGAATTCTTAACTGACAAAGTAAATAGAAACAAACATTTAAAAACTGGGATGGGTTTATTGGGATGGGATATCCAACGTTTCGCCTAAGCGGATTATTACCCTCCCACTAGTTTGGTTCAAATTCTAAATTTTTGGAAAATCGACCCCTGAAAGGGGGCGTGGCTTAAAAATTTGCATGGATGAAATATGGAATGAAGCATAGTTTCGATTCAGAATTAATTTTCCGAGGAATCAGGTTTTTTAAGATCTAACATGAGGTAAAGACTAAAAAGTGGGCATGGTCGACAGTATGGGCGGTTTAAGGTTGCTGGTCTTTATTGCTCTGTATTAAAATTTGAGTTCCAAGGCCTTGTCTAACTTGACCAATAGGCATTATGAAATAAAATTTAAATTTGAAGCTCCCTGACATCGAAGCCAAATGTGGTTGTGGCTATGGACGGATTTTTTCAATTTTCATACTTGTCTGAGTAAAGTGAGAACCAAGCTACGCTTCAAGTTTCAGCATTCTGGCTCAATTTTAAAGATCTAAAAACTTCATACATACGGACAGACGGACGGGCAAGAGTTAATCATTTAACCTATCGGTCTCGATCATATCTCTTAAAGGTCTTAGGGCCGATTTTTCACTACTGTGTTAAGCCCAGCTTAAACCAAGATCTGTTAATCCAGTAACAAAACGAATCTGGAATTGGCGCAGCGAGTAGTTTTTCAGTGCAGAGTTAACCCCATCAAAAAAGTAGTCAAAATTTTTTAACTCTCGATATTATTGACTCTCTCAACTCTCACTTCACATAGAAAAACACAGGAAAAGAAGTTCGGATTGTCCTCAGATGTGACTTTTCACAGAAACACTGTCATTCCACACAGAAAAAAACATTGAAAGAAGTTCATACTGTTCTCCAGAGTTAAACCGAGATCAACTCACCAAATTTAGCGAGTTGAGCCGGTATAAATTCCAGATCTAAGTTCACTGAGAAACTCATTTCTAGGGTTAACCTCAGTTTAACTGCGAAGCTCAGATGATCTTGCACTGAAAAAAGGGCCCTTAGTGGTCTACAGTGATTATTTCACTGTATTACAAAATATGCCTATACCCTGGGTCTGGTATAAAGAAAAGTAAGGGCTGATCGGAAAGGCTGATAGCCTTGAGGGGATGTGTTAAAAATTTTACCAGCCTGCGGTGTGAAGACTTTTTTGGTCTTACTTTAAAATCTAGGGCTGTCAACTGAGCAAAGGTGAAGATGCCATCACCGACTCCGGAAGACTTAAACAGGAATAAAACAGTGCACCGCCAACAATATTTGTTTGGGAGCAGCGAATAGAGTTAAATAAGCTCTCTTGGGGTTTCTTTTATAGAATTGTGTTGTGTTGCCAGGAAAGATGGTGGTCATATGAAGGCTAGGGTGTCCCAACTTGTACTAGTAAGACATTGTATAGTTTCCATCTTATTTTTACAAGCTTTAACAAGGATTACCTTGAGATCTGGATAATGTCTTCCTCATTCGGGCTACATCACAAGTCTTTTATCTGTTTTCACAAGAAAGGTGGTCTCATGCGGCTGGTCGTGTCGTGGTTCCCAACTTAAACCAAATGGAGCTGTTCTTATATAATTCCCACGATCAAAAAGGTCCGTAGAGCGGTTTGCTTAAATAAAGTGTACGTGCGCTTAGCCAGGCTTTACTTGAAGTGGCCCATCGTCCTATTTGAGCCTATACATCATTTTATCTAACCCCGATAGTGATTGCGGCAGTGTTAAAGCAGGACCGTCAAAACGCTTTTCAACTTTTGTCATTAGAAACCCCGCCGCTACCGAATACCGAATTGTATAAGGTCCAAAAACCATTCATCCAGAACTTTTTTACAGTAAAACTAGGGGAACTCTAGGGAATGTATTCTTGTCTTCTTAAGGTTATGAAGAGGGATTTGTAACTTTATCAACCGAAGCTATCCTGGCGTCAAAAAAGAAAATTAGCCAAGCAAAGGTATCTGGGAGAATCAACTGGTACAATTTGGATAAGGAAAACGGCGAAGGATTTTTAAACGCCATGCAAAAGTACCTCTGCAACATCATTGGCGGGAACGAAGATGTAGAGTCCAGAGCACAAGATATGTGAGATGACCCACAGCGAACGTGCATAGAGAAGGCCAAATCACTCGAAAGGACTTCAAAAGGCCACCGCAAACAGGTCAATGAAACATGGTGGTGGTCAGATGAGGTAAAACTAGTGATCAGTGAAAGCGGCATTGAAGGCATGGAAGAAGTGCTCCTCGAACAACAGAGATGAAATGCTTCGCCTGGAATTGGAATATTGGAGACACCTCAAGAATCTTGCTAAGAAGTAGTGCGCCCAGGTTCAAGCGAAGAGAATGGAGGGCCTGTATCAGGAATTGGAGGAAGTTTCTTCTTCCACTGCTAATACACATCAGGCCACACAATTTTCACAAAAAAATACATAAAACAAAATGATGAAAAGTTGTTCTTGCGGAAAAAATGTTGTTCGTAATGACGCAACAAAAGTCAAGTGCTGTGAGTGCGGGGTTGTGTTTCATGGACGGTATGTAAAATTGCTTCCTGCGGACATTGAATTCTTGAAAACGAATAGAAAAAGTAGCTGGAGATGCTCTCAATGCACTTGGGCCCGAAGACATTCTATGTCTACAAGTGATACAGTCTTACTGGTTACACCAAAAACAACAACAAATGAACAATTAAATACGAGTGAAAAGACCATATCGCCCCCGCCTTCCCCCACAATAGAAAGCGAACTAGAAACAAGATATCACTTTGGTAGTTTTATACAAAGAAATTCTAGAACTTAAAAAAAAAATGCACCAAGACTTCATATTGCGCGTAAACGAATTGCAAGCTGAAAATGCTGAACTTAAATCTAAAGTAAATTTGCTGCACGAAAAGTTTCAATGGTTAGAACAAGCCAATCTCTCTAACACCCTAGAAATTGTCTATGTACCGAATATTGAAAATCGAAGTGCAGTAAGCGCAGCCTTGCAAATAATTCGCGACGGTGTAGGTGCTCAAATTAATGAGACAGACATAGACTCTTGTTTGACATGTTTGATCATAGCATCTTGCTAAACAAACTCTTTGAAGCTGGATTTAGAGGTGCAATCTACGATTAGCTTGCTTCATACCTAGCTGAAAGGTCTCAAAGAGTTAAATTGGACAACATCTACAGTGAAGAAATGAAAGTGGTCTCTGGTGTGCCGCAAGGTTCAGTCTTGGGGCCATTATTATTTCTTATTTATGTAAATTCGGCTTTCCGTATTATGCTAATATGGCTTTTGCGAATGACATGGCTTTTACATACACAAGCAATAATCTGTTTGAATCCGTTATAAAACTACAAAGGGATCTACAAGTTCTGAGGCAGTGGTTTGCCAAGCATAAACTTCTGATAAGTGAAAAAACTAAGATTATGGGTTGCAGTCTGTCAAACGCCGAACTCATCGACTTTGAAGTCTGCTTTCACTCTGCTGCATATGAAAGATTCAGCTTGAGCCTTCACACAGGTGGTAGAAAAAATTTTATAACGGATTCCCCCTGTTCTCATAACTGCTTCAAAATTGAATCCGTTGATAGCTTCAAATATTTAGGAGGATTAATTGATAAGTCCTTAAATTGGAAGACTCAAAACTGCAATACGGCATATCGAGCTGCACAGAAGAGCTGCACGAGCCCATCGTGATAGCACAGAAGCATATAATTCGAATAATTTGCAACAAAGGAAGACTTGTCAGAAGGTGGCCTCTTTTTTAAAGATCTCCATATCTTACCTCTTAAGCATCTATATGTGTTTAAAGTTCTTAAAATTTTCTACAAACGCTGTGGTTTTACTTCCACGATCAGAAGCTCCAATGTATTCAATTTGAGAGTCAATTCTAAAGCACTGGTTAATGTACCAACAGCCAAGTAGACTCACTATTCGAATAAAAATGGTGCACGACCGGCTCAGCTGGTATTGCCACGTTCAACAGAGAGATCCTACGAACCCCGTCAAAAAGGCAATGTCAATCAACATTCCTAAACATTCATGGATCGCACAAATGCAACGACAACAGCAATTAATTGGCTTCAGTGACGAAGAGATCCAAAACCGGGTGGCCTGCCGCTATATTCTGAGGTCGAATCGGCGTACCCCACAAGCGGAGCATTAGGAGTGCAGTAGGGTGGGAGGGTTATGAGCCATCACTTCAGATCATAACCTCGCGCCTAAATGGAAAAGAAGAAGAAGAAGAAGCTATCCTGGCGATAAAAAACTGGCAAACTAATCAAAAAACAGGGATGAAAAGATCAGTTCAGGACTTATTATGATTATGATTCTACACTCCCAACTAACATTTTTCCTCCCATAACACTCTACGAGAGTCTTATGAGAGTATTCTTCAAGAGCTTGCCTCTTGGAATTTGCCTCTCATAGAGTACTACGAGAGCCCTTAAGAGAGTCTTACGGGAATTAAATGGCCCCACTTATGGGAGTTATTTGATCTGATAAAAAGTCTTGGAAGAGTTATTCAGTCTCATAATAAGACAATAAGTTCTTCTTATGGGATGTGAAGAGCTAGTCTTGTTTGAAAGAGAGAGAAACATATAACAAACAATTTTCGTGTCATCTTTATCGTGTTGTGTGCCAAAAATGCTTTAATTTTTCATAAGGACATAAAGTAAAAAAGAGAACAATATATCTTCTAAAACAAATTGTTATTTTCAATGCGCTGTTTGATGGTACACCACTGTCATCAACATTATTGACTTTAAGTTTAGTTTTCTAATAAGAGTCATTCACTTTTTGTGCGCGATTAAGCTTTTTTAACAGAGACTAGCTGTCCTCGTGCGAGAATATTGACTGTTTTTCAGAGTTTTACCCTTTTAACCAAAGTAAAATTGCTTTTGTCTTCCCGAATTAGAATAAATAAACTGTTTTTAAGAATTTAGAAATGCCGTGGTTTCGTACTATTTAAAGACGCATTTCTGTTTTTACATCATTGCCGCGTGCACATGCGTGAAGGAATATAAAGATTACGGGATAGGCATGTTATGACATTGGCTCGCTAAAGTAAATGTAAATCTGACGTCATCGGAGTTGACTGTGAGTTTGTTAGCATATAGAAAAAGTCAGCCAACCAGACCATGAATATGTTTTCGATCAGGATTTGTGCTGCAGAGATACCTACACTTTTTTCTCCATAAAGAAATGCATTAAATTAATTAAAAAACTTCTGTCACCGCAAGCACACTACATACTGACAAAATTACTTTTGACGGATGGTGGGACGCAATTATTTTGAATTGACATGAATAGGTATTTTTATCAGCCATCCGGTCTCAAAACAAGAGTGTTAGGCTGAAAAGAGTATTTTTATTTTAAGAGTATTTTTACTTCTCATGTTGATTCTTCTTATAATACTTTTACTCTTTGAGAGTAACGTGAGAGTTGAACACACGTAACAAGAATCAAATATTCTCTCATAATGGGAGTTCGCGTTTTTTTTTTACTCTGGTAGCCTTTTACCATTTTAATGAGAGTGGTAATAGAATCAAAAATCAAAAAAGATTATGTTCTGAGAGTATTCAAGAGTCTTTCGAGAGTCTTATAAGAGGTTTTTCTAGATTTGTAGAGCACATCTCTCGAGAGTATGTTTGTTGGGCTGCTCTTATGGTCAACTTATAAATAAGGAATTTAATGCTGGTATTTAAGGTGTTTTCATTGGAAGATTCTTGCATTTCGGAAACCAATGGTCTTCAAAATTTTAATGAAGACCGACTGAAAAGATATTTTCAAAGTAAGGTAAGGTAGAGTAGTGAAAAGTAAGGTTTATTTTTTTAAGGTTTTTTTTTTATCAACGGAACCGCAAAAATATTTGGGAAAAGATAGGCAATAGAATACGTTATTGCATTTCCATAAATTAATTTTGATACAAAAAAAATGCAGGATCCAAGCTATACCAAAATAGCTATATCGTACAGAGCTGAATCGGTTTCTGGTGTTAACGCGCAAATAGAATAAGACCCGCATATGCTATCAAATTTGATTATAGTCTAACATGTTATTGGTTATTCCCAACGTTTCAGGATACCTACAGGACATAAACATAATTCTCGCCAAATTATCGTAAATATTTGTTCATTATTTCACATTCGAAACAATGTGTAAATAATGATTATTATAAATAGTTTCAATTAACTTCCAACACAGTATCGTGTCATACAATACCGCCTAATATTTAGTTTAAAAATAATTTTTTTATACAAATGATAAATAAAATTTAATTAGCATATTATTGTGCTATCCACTCTTGCTAAGTAGATATTATAATGATTGTCATGGCAAATTACAACAAAGGGAGATGCTTACTACTTGGATAAGCTACTATGGTGCTTGCGTTAACTCATAAACAAAAATTATTATTATTTAAACTTTTTTTTTTTTGGTTTTTAAGTCTGATGATTTAAATATACCATTTTGGAGTACGCCAAAGTATCATTGGTGGCCTCTGTAAAAGCCCTTCGCAGTCGTATCTTTCTACATTCAGACAAAGTACGAGGCATAAGAAGAACACCCTATGAGAGAAAATTTTTTAAAAAAAAAGGTCACAGCTTTAGTTTTTTCTTAAATTGTGACTTAGAACCAATAAAGAAACTTAAGAAAAATAACATAACAAATATATTTAAAGAACTTCGATGGATGTGTTTTTTTATTTTAAATAAGAAAAAAAATACTGTTATGATTCTGATGCTGTAGTCCTCTGTTGGTTGGTGAAAAAACGTTGCAAAAAGCACGGCCCAGACAACTTAAATGTTAACTTAATTAATCCGCTAACAAGTTTATAAGTTTTTTTATTTAAGTTTGGAAAAGTGAGACAGTTTCAAAGTTTTAATAGAGAAAGTCTTAACTACAAAAAACAAATTGAACCAAATAATACAAAGTTTAGTAAAAAGGTAAAAGTTTAGTAAGATAGTTTAAAGGTTAATTAAAAAGGTCCTTAAAAACTTACATAAGTAACTATGGTTGCAACGATGTGATTTGAATAAAAATTCTAAGCTGAAAAATAAAAATAATAGCTGAACGAATTTTAATACGTACCTTAAAAAAAAACTTTAAAATATTTACGTTTGCTGGTCTACTTAAGTCCTTGTTAACATGGTTTCTTAGTTGCGCCACTATTTTAAAAGTTCTGTTCGAGTAAAAACTTTGACTTAGAGATGGAAGGATAGAGCAAATCGATCGGCTAGGAAAGTCAAGTAGGAAGAGTTTTCACTTAATGTCAGCATCATTATAATAAAAAGGTTCCTGACGATGTTCGCCTGGCAGCGCTTTAACTGATCATAGGACTAGCCATTGTTATAATGTTGTAGAATTGTACATTTTTCTAATTTTTCACTTTTCAATATTAAATTTAATTTTGTATGACTTTCCCATAGGGGCAAAAGAAAGTCAACAATAAATAAAAGTCCTAAGAACCAAAAAACGAAATAACCCGCCCCCTTCTAGAAAAGAATCAGTCTTTTGCCGCAGTTTTCTATATGCATAGTAAAACTGAAGACCCCAGCATTTATTTACATGTAAAACGTCAGGCTGTATTTTTTTGTTCACTGTCGTTAAACTTAATGTGTTTTCGATCATGTACTATTACGGAATATAAGATCGGAAAACTAAAGACGGCGGCCCGATACATCGGCCTACGCGAGGTACTCGGAAGCATACAAAAAATGATTGAAAGAATCTCATCATTATCATTTTACAAAAGGCCTACAAGGGTCGCGCAGCGAGAGTGGCTAAATGGTCTTTCCATCGTTCTTGATCCTCCGCCACCAACTCAACGTAAACAGACTCTAGGCGCAGTCCCCACTAATCTTAAAGATTTAGTCCCCAAAATCTTAAAAGATCCTATTCAATTTAAATAATACCAAACCCTTGAGCTTACTAAAGGAGAGAAAAAACGGAAATCATCATGAACCACCGCCAACCCTAGGGAAAGACTAAGCGTCCTGGGCTGAAACTGAACATCGAGGCAGCGTGCTTTACTAACTTGAAGCTAAGCTTGCCAAAAAGTCTACCAGCAAAGGGCGAAAAATATGAAGTATTTAAAGGAGAAACAATTAATTCTAGTCCTGAACTATCTCAAGGGCGGAAACAAATTCACGTTGGGCGCCATTTTTCCGTGTAATGTTTATACGGCGTTCAAATGCGGGATTTTCAGTCCAAAATTGACATAACCACTTGGCTGAAGTTTTCTAAAAAGAATATATTTCCGCCTTCCCAATTTTAGGAGGAATGGTGATCTCTTTTTTAGGTAAGGTAGGGAATTCCGCAATCCGAAACAGGCAGACGTGAAGCTTTTATGTATCGATGGCCCTTCCATCGTTCTCGATCCTCCGCCACCAACTCAAAAGAAATAGGCGCGATCCCCAGCCGGATATCCTTACCTAATCCCACCACCTCTTTTCTGGCCTACCATACCTGGGGGACGACGTGCTAGTAACTCGAATAACATAACCTGGCTAACCAGAGAAGATTCAAAGCATGCATCAGCCTTAGTAAAAATAATCTACGCATTCTCACAGGGTTCCCAACGGGGCATTATAAGGTCAAGGAACACTTAAGGAAAATTGGTGTAAAGGAGGAACCCTCTTGCAGATTTTGTGATGAGGCTTGTGAAACTCCGGAACATATTTCGCAATCCTGTGGGGCTCTGAATTACAAGAGAATGAAATGTGTGGGCCAATACCAGATACCAGACAAAGAGATACCCACCTTGGACCCACTTCTCATTCTCAGATTCCTACGTGAAACTGGACTAGACAATGCGCTATAAGAATGAGTTTCAGCCAAGACTAAACAGGAGCACATACCCTCGGTATAATTTAGTAATGAATTATAGTATGAGGGGAGTTTCTTTGACGAAAGTAACCTCTCCAAGGCATAGTAGGGGGTACAATAGACCAACAGGTCGCAGTGCATAACCCAACTTAATAATAATAACATGACCTGGCTAGGAAGTCTGTCGGGGGGCATACGAACAACGTGTCCAAACCATCGAAGAATTGATCGTTCCACTCGAAGAAGTAGCTGCTCAGCATTAAGATTCCTACGAATACTGACGGTTTCACTCTGTCCCTAAGGACCACACCAGAAACGCACCTCAGGAATCTCATTTCGTCAGTTTCTGGTTTCACCATAGATGGCCGCGAACCCATCCAGTGCTCGCTGAAGTTTCTCCTCGAACGATGCTAGGACAGCTAAATCATCTGCGAAAAGCAGATGGCTTATCCTGACGCCAGCCATTTAGAAAGATTCCTCACCAAGGCTGCGGTTCACCATCCAGTCCATATATGCTATGAAAAGGAGAGGCGACAGAGCATAGCCCTGGCGAAGTCCAACGCACATATCAAAAGGATGGAATTTGACGCCATTTATCCGAACACAGCTTGTGCAGTTCCCACACCAAGAATGAATAGTCCTCGAGTTTATCTCCTGGAACCCAGTCATAAGCCTTTTCTAAATCTACCAAACACGCGTAGACCGGTTTGGCTTATTCCCAGGCCTTCTCAAGAATAACCTTAAGAATAAAAAGTTGGTCGGTTGTGCCTCTGCCAGGCCGAAAGCTGCATTGCCCTTCCTTCAGCAAAGGCTTGATAACAGCTCTGGAACGCGCTTCCAACACCTTTGCGAATTCTTTTCCCGAAAGACTTAAGAGAGATCTACCAATATGTATAGAGCAATCTCTCTCGTCCCCTTTTTTGTAAATGAGTACAATTTCTTCTGTTTGCCAGTCGCTAGGTGCTTTTTGGCTTTCCCAGGCCACCTTAATGACACGTGTTAGCCATTTAACACCTTCTTCACCAATTGCCTTGGGCATTTTTGACCGGATTTCATCAACGCCAGCAGACTTACCCACTTTAAGCAATTTAATTGCGGCAGTGACTTCGTCTACTGTGGGACTATTCTCCACGCATATATCGTCAGAAGTGGGATTGCCATCTTCAGTGCTCTGTTGGGGATTGAGCAGCTCCGAAAAGTGCTCGCTCCATCTGCCTAGGACGTCGTTTTCATTTGAGAGAAGTGTACCGTCTTTGGGGTGACTTCCCGGCCACGTAAAGAAACACCAGTTACTAAGCAGAAACAAGCCTCGGATTCGGACGGATTTACTGCTGACGACCAATAAATCCGCTGGCGATGAGCTGGTTAGGAGCATGCACCAGCTCATCTGTGAGATATGGTCGTAAGAAAGCATGCCCGACGAAGGAACCTCAGCATTGTTTGCCCGATCCTGAGGAAAGGAGACCTTCTGAGTTGTGCCAACTACAGAGCCATCTGTCTTCTTACATCGCACACCAGATCTTTTCTGCCGTACTGTGTGAACACCTGAAGCCGCATTTGTCAACAATCTGATAGGCACATGTCAGTGTGACTTTAGGCCAGGAAAGTCCACCATCGATCAAATATTCACACTGCGGCAGATATTGGAGAAAACCCAGGAATTCCAAATCGATACACACCACCTCTTCATCGATTTCAAGGCCGCGTATGACAGCATCTATAGAGACGAGCTATATAGCGCAATGTCTAGTTTTGGCATCCAATGGAAATGGAAAATTCACGCTGTTCCGTCAAGGTCGGCAAAGTCCTCACCGACCCCTTTGATGTCAAAAAAGGATTTGTACAAGGCGACGCGCTGTCATGCGACTTCTTTAACATCATACTTGAGAGAATTGTGCAGAACTCGCGCGCCAACACCAGAGGTACAGTCTTTCAAAAGTCCGTTCAACTACTCTCATACGCAGACGACATTGACATAATCGGTAGAACAAAGCGTGATGTCAGTGAAGCCTTCGTGAGTATTGGGACGGAAGCGGTGAATATGGCTTTAGCAGTCAATGAGGGCAAAACCAAGTATATGCTGTCATCAAGAAAAGACACCCAACACCGACGTCTTGGACAAAACATCACCATCGACAGCTATAACTTTGAGGTAGTTAGGGACTTTGTCTACCTGGGTTCCGCTATCAATTCAGAAAATGACACCAGAGCTGAAATCAAAAGAAGGATAACTCTTGCCAATCGCTGTTTCTTTGGGCTTAGAAGGCGATTGAGTAGCAAAGCCCTCTCTCGAGCAACTAAAGTGTCCATGTATAAGACCCTCATCATCCCAGTCTTGCTTTACGGTGCAGAAGCATGGACCCTGTCAAAGGCGGATGACAACAATTTAGGCTGCTTCGAGAGGAAAATTCTTCGGACGATTTACGGTCCCGTCTGCATAGGCGGAGAGTGGAGGAGGAGATATAACATCGAACTGTACGGGCTGTACAGCGATACCGACGTAGCCAAAAGAGTCAAAACACAACGTCTACGATGGCTGGGTCTTCTAGAGCGGATGGACACCAACGCCCCGGCCCGGCAAATCTTCGAATCCACACCGCAGGGACGGCGCGGTAGAGGAGCACCGAGACTCAGGTGGCGCACGCAAGCGGAAGGGGACCTCAGCCAACTTCGCGTACAAAACTGGAGACGGCTAGCGAGAGACAAAGCTGGCTGGCGAAGCTTGTTTGCTGAGGCCCAGGTCCACTCCGGACTGTAGCGCCACCTTAAGTAAGTAAGTAAGTAAGTACCGTCTTTGGATTTAACCCCTTGAACGATATTCAACTTCCTTCCTCTGGGACGGCGAATAGTCTGTCAAAATGACTTGTTTGCAGATCTGTAATCGTGCTCCAACCTCTCGCCGAGCTTTTTGTATGCCTGGTTCTTGGCTGTTCTTACCGCTATATTGGAAGTTCTTCGCGCCTCAATGTACCGGGCTCGGGAAATAGAGCTCCTACATTGACTCCACACAATAAAGGCTCTCTTCTTCTCTCTGATGGCTTTTTGAACTCCAGGAGTCTTAAGCCACGCAGCTGTTTTCTCACCACCATCCGCCACACCAAGCCACTTCACTCCACAAACATTACTGGCAGAGGTCCGATGAAAACCAGCCACCATTTTTCCTTTGCATTTAAAAGGTCGGTGGGAATTTGTTCAAACTTCTCCGAAATGGTCCGGGCAAATCGCTCCCTGTTATTAGGGTCAGCATCCTGTAACCTCTCCCACCGTATGCGGTTCACCTGGCTTGGATTTCGGCTGAATGGGAAAGGAATACTCGCTAAAGCGCAATTTACAGAACACTAGGTGGTGATCAGTTGACAGCTCAGTTTCTCTCAAAACGCGAACATCACAAATCATTTTTGAACACACGATGGTAGCACAAAGAAATCAATCAAAGATCTCTGATTTGAACTGTGCCGGTACCAAATGTATTTGTGAATGTCTTTGTGTGGGAAAAAGGTGTTCATGATGGAGAAGGCATAAGCACAGCAAAAGTCTCACGAATCCACTCCGTTCCTGATGTTTTGATTAGGGTTATCGTGCCTCCCAATCACACTTCTCCAAGTACTGTTGTCCGTAACCACATGAGCATTGAAGTCACACATTAGGAGAAAGAAGTCCGTTTCTGCCACTCTACCCAGGGCAGCATCAACTTTGTTTAAGAAGGCCGTATACTCTGACTCTCGATTAGGTGCATGCACCTGCACAAGAGCCAAAGTCGATCGCTCAAGCTTAAGCTTTAAGATCGAAACCCTCGCTCCCAATGGAATAAACTCAAATTACGTTTTCTGACAGCCAGGGGCTAGTGAGTATCCCCACACCTGACTGTGCAATCATGTTCATGTTACGTAGGACGCTGAACCAGAAAAGTCTACACCTATCAGCGAAGTCTCTGGCTCCGGAACCTTTCCACTTAGTTGAGGAGATGCCGGTAGCATTAACCTGATACTTCTTAGCCTCCTCAACCAGTTTGAGTTCCTTCTCCGTAAGCGATGAGACGTTCCATGTGCCAATTTTAAGTAAGCGCCATTGTCCATTTGTAGACTCACCATCTAAGCCCTCATTTTGGCTAAGCGTTGCCCCCTTTCGCCTCCCATAATGAATAACGTCACCATTCCCGGACTGCTCGTAACTTCTTCGGGTTGAACCCGGTCGCATGCCCAGCGGCTTTGGAATAGCCGAGTAGATTCCTAGCCTGTTCTGCTTGACAAAAACTTGCACTACATACAAGATTGGATCAACGGTTCAATGAAAGCTTTTTGTTAGAGAAAACTTGGAAGTCTTGGTAAACATATTCTACTGTTCGAAGTTTATCCGGATTTTCGGTATTTCTCCCGGTCAAAATCCGATCACATTCGAAAACTCGTTAAAACGTGAACTAGCCCCGTTTTTTTCTATCTTCCCTATTAGTTTTGCGTCCAGCCGTTCAAGTTTGCGAAAAGCCTTAGTTTTTCCACAAATAAACTCACCGGGTTCTTCTAAAAAGACAAAGCAACATTTCATTCTTTGCAATACGAAATATCATGTGTTTTCCAAAAAAATTATTCCAAAATCCCGCCGCGTCTTATTCTCTCCAGTGTTGATCAACAGGTCAACATCCACAGCTCAACATTTTTTACTTTTCGGGCAAAATCGGACATTGCATCACGCACCGTACGATCACAAGACGATCATGTATAGACATTTTTTCCAGAGTTGACCAGAGTTGTGAATAGAGTCCTCAGCATAGTAGGCAAGGACACTAGCCACACCGCACTGTCCTAATTTTTATTGCGCGCTCTCTTACGATCATTGATCTTCAGAATTACCATTCCACACACTTTGGAACTGATAAATGATGATACGCCCATATGTTAATGTTGCCAAAGTCAAAATCCATGTTCAATTGCCAACAGGTTTACAGACAAAAATTCAACCTAAAAAGTATTTAAGACAAATTTCTAGGCACTTTAGGTCAAGTTTTTCCAACGTCGATATCCACTCCTAAAACTCTTTTTCAAACCCACCAACCTTTTATCGCAAAACGCCTAATTTTGTCATTTTATTGCCACTCGCATATGAAGACTTTTATAGGCTAATGGAGTGTCCTTTATGCGAGAATGTCTTCTCGACACCCTCCAACACCAAAAACATCTTAAATCATTAAATTAGTGCCTGCCTCACTGCCAGTCTCATTCCCTCTTCTGAATATCCGACTTCAAGACCTCACGTAAAATTTTAAAATAGGACCCGTTTTCCATCTATCATAAACAGCAGCGCGGCGGCATATAGGTACCTCCCGACTATTTTTAACATCCCTCAGGCAAAGTACCCTTTAAAAAATTTACTACCCCATATTTGAAAAAGGAAAAAGAAATACGTTCCCAACGAACCCAAAGTTATCCTACAAGTTTAATGCTAAGCAATACATTATTTCAACAGAGTATGCTCGAGCCCGTACTCACACAAAGCGACAAATGAACTACGAAAAAGGAAAAATTTCAATTCTGATACATGCATCCGTTATTCCTACCCCCTTAAAATGATGTATCACTTAACATTGTTGCGAATAAAATTTTGTGTGGTACCCCCGACCGCTCGTAAAGGAAACCGTAAACTCAGCAATGGTATAGGAAAGTACCTTCATTTTCTCACATTTCCATATATTTCATCGCAAACGTTCCTATGCTCTATATCCACTTGTTGTGCCCGTGTATGTGCGGATGGTTGTGTGCGACCTTATATCACACCCCAGGACCCCTAACTCCAACCTGTTCCTGTTTCGCAGCACATATTTGTCAACCATAGTGTAATCGTTTATTGCTCTCAACAGTATTTTTTTGCGCACATCCTCATGAATGCCTGTGTATTGCGTGTATTTACATATACTCACTTTATAGTGTATAGTGCTGAAGTCTATTATATTCGAGGGAGTAGTTTTTTCTTTCTTCCTAGCTCAGCGCCTCAAGGACCTCTCTGTCAAACGTTGGTGTTTGGGTATTATTCTTTGTCGGGATACGATTCAAATTTAAACGCCATGGCATTCGGAGTAAGTTGTATTCAAGTGCTTGATGGCTTGTGAACACTTTAAGTTAAAATATTTGATGAGCTGTGGATAGATCAACAAGAACCATATTCGACCCTCTCGTTGGGATTTCGGCCAGTGATTGCCTTAGAGGGATTCGCTTTACCATCAAAGTGTGCTTTTAAACAAATTGAGGGAGCAAGGGCGCAGCAAACCCGATTACACTTTAATTTCAGACAGAAATTCGGCAAATCACCTTTTGCCCCTCCTAATGCAAGACCGAACATGGCGCTGCGTATAATGGACCCTTTGTTCCGGGACATTAATGTTATAGGTTGTCATTGTTCGACATTCAAGAAAACCACAATATCCTTGTTTACGACCGGTGTGTTTGGCTTACTTTGCTGCAGGTAGCTGTAGCTGGCCAGCTGTATTGTGGTCAAGGTGACCACTATTTCTGGAAGCCCAGCACACTGTGGCGTATACGCAATAAAAAGTGAATGACTTTTATATAATTTAATGGGTTTTTGTTTTTGTTTGACGCGGCCGTAGAAGTGTGTAAGGTATAAGCTTAGTTTACAGCTTGGAGACTTTATGATCGAACACCACACTTGGACGCCACCGTGGCGAGTCTTTAAGACCTGATTTTCAAATTAAGTTGCAAAAGTGGGGGATTAAACATTTAAGGATTAACCCAAAGAAAATAGGATGGAGTCAAAATTAATACACAAACGTATTTCATGCGTAAACGTGAATGACTACAATCCATTGCGGAAAAAGGGATTAAGAGTTCATAAATTCAGCTTTATTGTTAAACATTTGTTAGGTAAAGAACGAAGCTTATAAAGCCCTTGCACGGGCAAAATTGTATTTTATCAGCTTTCTCGATGTATCGTAAGCTTTCGACATGAAATGGTACACGGGACTGAAGCTAAAGGAAATTTTATCTACACAGAAAAATTTTATACACAGAAGATACACAGAAAAAGAAACGTCTTTTCGAAGCTTATTCGGGTCTTTCAAGGTGGAAGGGATAGGGGTCTCATATCACTGGATCTTTAAAACAGAAGATCTTAGCCAGAATCATTTAAGTTGAAAGGTCGCTGTGTCCCACGCATATGAAAACTCTTACGATTCGAGATCATCTTCAGGAGGAAAAAAAGTGAAACCCCTTCGCTCAAACTTGGGTTATTACTGCCAGTACAGTAAGATAAGCCCTGCATAACGTTTACACTAACCTCGGCCTGTATCAAAGAAAGGTTTCAAGTGTGTCTATAACTGCTCCTAGATGATCCTAGATGTAGGCAGGACAACGAAGAGCACTTCATCAGTGAACCCAGAGGCAGTACCAATCATCTAAGGATGTAGCAGGCGCTCAGAAGAAGCAATGGATTATCAAAAGCTTTCTCCAATGCAAAGACTGATCCTCATACTTATTTCTGGGCTTGTCTAATATCCTATCCGGACAATGCCAATTTGAATTGGAAAATATGGGCGCTTGGAAAAGCTGTTATAGTACCTATAGCAAACTGAAGCAAAAATACCATCGACATCACAGGATGCTCTTAGTAAACGTAAAATCAGTAAAAGGGTTCTTATCCTTACTGTCAAAAATAAATTCAAGGTGGAGATCTTGTTTTATATGGAATCGGGCATTCAATTTCCAGTCAGAGGTCATTGAAAGGGTCTAAAAAACAAGATTCTGGTGATAGGTCAGGTTAGTTTGCGCTTCGATGTCCTTCCGAAAGAGTCACCCGCCTTCGCTATGTTTAAGTCGGCCATAAGTTTTAATTTTTATTGTTGGATCGTATCTAGAAAATGTAAGTCGGTCTTTGCCGCACTTGCCCACAGGTTGTTATTATACTCCAATTACGAACAAAAGGTCATTGGAGGTCAAGGAGCCCAGCGGTACACCAGTAAAGGATTTTGTATTTACAGCAGTTAAGAAAAATCTATTTCGTAGGGATGTGCTAAACATAACGCAGTTTTCGATCGACTTCGGAAAATGCCAGAAGAATAAGAACCAGTGAGTAAGTGCTGCAGTGTGTACGCAGAAGTTACAGTCCGTAAAACGGACCGTTGAACACCCCGTCCTATCCCACATTGTAAAATGCTGATGTTATTGTTATTTTTTGACATTCAAAATTGAAAATGGGCGTGGTCTAACCACTTCTAGTTACAAACAATCAATTATAACACGGATATATCCAAGTTACGCTTAAATGTACGTAAAAATGCAATTCATCATCATCATCGTCACCATCATTTTCGAATGCCGCTTATCCTTTAAAAGAGTCGCGGAGCGAGGGTGGCTAAATGGCCCTTCCATCTTTCTCGATCCTCCGCCACCAACTCAAGAGACTCCGGCGCAATCCCTAGGCGGGACTCAGAGAGGTTCTTTACCTGATCCCACCACCTGTTTCTTGGCCTACCAGGGGGGCGACGCGCTCGCATCTCGGCTAGCATAACCTGTCTAGGAAGTCTGTCAGGGGGCATGCGAACAACGTGTCCAAACCATCGAAGAATCGATCGCTCCACTCGGAGAAGTAGCTGCTCAACATTTAGATTCCTACGAATACTGACGTTTCTCACTCTGTCCCTTAGAGTAACACCAGCAACGCACCTTTCGGTCATTACCCAAATTTCATGAACATAGATGAGGGTCGGAACGAACACTGAATTAAACACTGAGATCTTTGCTTTCACTCCAAGCTCAGCCTTCCTTATGACCGGCCGGCGCAATTTCTTTACTATTGCTCCAGCTTGGCCAATCCTACAGGATAACTCAGTATCACTCCTCCCATCTTTCGTGAAAAAGACCCCGATATACTTTAACTTCTCCACCTGTTTTGATGGAACTCCATTTATGTGCAGGGTACACTGCACAGGAGTTCGGGAAACAGCCATCACTTCCGATTTGTTCACGTTAACTTTCATCCCAGCATCACCACAGACCGCTGCAAACCTATCCAGTGCTCGTTGAAGTTCCTCTTTGGATGATGCAAGGGTGGCCAAATCATCTGCGAAAAGAAGATGGCTGCCAGCCAACTCGAAACATTGCTCGCCAAGACTGCGCTTCACCATCCAGTCCATATATGCTACGAAAAGGAGCGGCGACAGAACACAGCCCTGGCGAAGTCCAACGCGCACATCAAAAGGACGCGATTTGACGCCATTAATCCGTACACAGCTTCTGCAGTTTCCATACAACGACTGGATGGCTCTCAGAAGAGGCCCACTCAGCGCATAGTCCTGCAAAACTCTCCACAGTATATCCTGAGGGACTCGGTCATACGCCTTTTCCAGATCTACAAAACACGCATAGACCGGTTTTGCATATTCCCAGGCCTTCTCAAGAATAGCCTTCAGATTAAAAAGCTGGTCGGTTGTGCCTCTGCCAGGCCGAAAGCCGCACTGTTCTTCCCGCTCTGGAACGCGTTTTCAACACGTTCGCGAATACTTTTCCCGGAAGACTTAAGAGAGATATGCTCCTATAGTTGGCGCAATCTCTCCTGTTCCCTTTTTTGAAAATGGGCACTATAACTCCCGTTTGCCAATCGCTAGGTGTCTTCCCGCTATCCCAGGCCAGCTTAATGACACGTGTTAGCCATTTAACACCCTCTACACCCATTGCCTTGAGCATTTCTGGCCGCAAACTTGCCAACTTTTAGTGATTTAGTCGCTTCAGTGACTTCGTCTACTGTGGGACTATTCTTCGCCCTTATCTCGTCAGCAGTGAGAATGCCATCTTCAGTGCCTTGTTTGGGGTTGAGCAACTCCGAAAAGTGCTCTCTCAATCTGCGCAAGACATCGCTCTCATTTGAAAGAAGTGTACCGTCCTTGGGATTTAACCCCTTCAATGATATTCAGCTTCCTTCCTCTGAGCCGGCGAATGGTCTGCCAAAGTATCTTGTTTGCAGATCTGTAATCGTACTCCAACTTCTCGCCGAACTTTTTGCATGACTGTTCCTTGGCTGTTCTGACTGCCAGATTGGAAGTCCTTCGCGCCTCATTGTACCGGGCTCGAGAAGTCGAGTTTCTACATTGGATCCACGCAATGTAGGCTCTCTTCCTCTCTCGGATGGCTTCTTGAACTCCAGGCGTTTTAAACCAAGCAGTTCTTTTCTCACCACCAGCCGCTAACCCAAACCGCTTCACTCAACAAACATTTCCTGCAGGGGCAATGACTGCCGATAAAAACATTCCTCCTCTACATTCAAAAAAATGAAATTTTTCGGTTTAAATTTAATATTTTTAAAAAAATCAGCCCCTAAAAGGGGCGTGGTTAAAAACTTTATATGAGCGAAATCTGGAATGAAGTCTCGTTTATCTAACCTGCTAATTTTTTTTCTTATTCTTTTCTAAATTAGGCTTAAGGCCAGTCGAAATTACGTTTTTCTGGAAATTTTTAGGATTTTTTTCCTCAATTCTGCCTCCAAATGTGGGCGTGGTCTAAAAATTTCCTACATCTTCCTAAATCTTCTTTTTCGAAATCTTTTCGATTTCTAACAAAAATATTGAATTAAATGCATTTGAAAAATACCACTTAAATCGATGCCACGCCCACTAGGAGAGGTAAAGAGATTCAATTTTTATTTAGTATATCTAACAATAAACAGGAGATAATAAATACCAAATTTCAAACTTCTAAGACGTCTAACAGCTTTGAAAGATCTGGAGGTAGTTGCACAATTGCACCGAATGTGGGCGTGTCTGTGGGCGGATTTGAAAAAAATTTACACTTGTACTGCGTCGGATAACAATGAACTTATGTACCAAGTTTCAGTTTCCTAGCTTGATTTTTAAGTCCTAAAAACGTGTGACATACAGACAGACCGCAGGACGGGCGGATATGTCTTATTCGATTCAGAATTCGGCTCGATCATATGTCCTTAATGTCTTGGGGGTCTACCATTATTATGTCACAAGCTATGTGACAATCCTTTGGGATGGGGTACAAAAAGGAAAGTGGTGAGATAGTGGTTTACGGTGAAGCCAAACGTTTATTAAGAACCAAGTACGGAATGCCATAAGGACCTGACTGCTTGTTTATATCGAAATTTATAAGGATGCTTGTTACTGATAGTCACTCTCAAAATTGATAGAATGTCCAATGCGCTCTAGTTTATATCAGAGGGGGACTTGATAATGGGATAAGTTCGCATTGGGCAGTTGCGGTATCAGTTAATGAAGGCTTTCGTTTTCAGTGTAGGCAAAAAACCTGTGAATAATGAAACCCTGGATTTGACGTGAGGAAGGAAGAGGTAGCTTGCAATTGCAAGACAAAGACAGTATAAAAATAGGGGCCCAGTGAGGAGCATTTTAAAAGGAAACCCAAGTCAGATGGAACAAGTGAGTAAGTGCGAGAGTTCGTCTGTGACAAACTTTTATATACCCGCCGACCCAATGTACCGAGTAACAACGCATCCTTAAGTTTTTTGGCCCGAATTCATATATTTTTTGTAAAAACCAGGCTCCAATAAGTGGGCGTGGCGTAAAAATTTAAATTAATTAATTGTCATTGTGTTATAATCAGGAGAAAATGCTTTAGAAGCGAAAACTATTTCGAAAAAAATCCGTTTTTCATAAAAACACCCCATAAAAGTGGGCGGAGCTCAAAATTTTGCATGAAACTTAGCAAATAGTGAATAATATCTTAAATATTTGTCATAAATTTTCTTTTTTTGATTTGGAGTGAACTTTCTGAGAAATAGGGTTTTGAAAGATCTAACATGTTAAAAGTGGGCATGGTCGACATTGGAGGCGGTCCAATTTTTGCCTTCTTAAAGGTATTGGGCCAGTAATGCTCTGTATTAAAATTTAAGTTCCTGATTTTGCTACCAGTGAGGACAAGAAAGAGAAATCGTTAAAAAAAGGAGAAATCTGCTGGTACATCTCCCTACCATAGAATGCCCCGCCGCGAAGAAGATTCTCCTTGTTTTCCCATATGCGAGCTCTGACCTTGATGTTGTTCCAGCGGTGTTTTTCGCCATTGTTATGTGATTGTGAATCTTAATTACTTTTATGGATGCTGTCAGTTTCTATCCATTATTAGTCGGATTAGCAACAGACTAGTGGAAGTGCATAAGAATCGGTCTAACGATTGCGTTTCAAAACCAGTGAAATGTGCAGCGTTGGAGTCTCCAGTTTGAGGACAAGGCCTCCCTGCGGGAGAATGGGGCAATCAAGGCGCGTCTGGGACAGTCTTGTACATTCTTTTTTCAACTGTAGTTTTCTTTTCTTAAATTACATACATAGCAGGGGCAATTATACTCTACCCACTGACTGGATCTGCACACTGACGTGCGGGTAAGACAACAACGCAGCTCGGCATGGATGAGCTCTTGTTTACACATTTTCTCAATCCATTGTCAGAGATTGTTCGCCTACGTGCAACCGTTATAGCTTCGTTCTATACTAAATGGATAGGCTCCACCAAGGGACATGGTGCTCTCTGGATCGATCAACCATAGATCAACCACCATATTGACCGCTAGGCACTCTTCCAGTATCATGGATATCCCAACTTGCCTAGCGACCAACATTGACTCGGATCATTACCTTGTTGAAGCCTAATTGCAGCTGCGGATATCGACCAAGAAATGCAAATACTGTGAGGAGATCTGACGTCACCCGGCTACAATCACAAGAGATCGCAAGGTCCTTCTCCAACCAAGTCTTCCAAAAACTTAGACAAAATCCTACGCAGCCAGCATCAAGCATTGATAGTCGGTGGCAACATTGCCAAAATTCCATCAGAGATGCCGCCTCTGAAGTGCTGGGTTTCACACGGCCACCACAATGACACCCTTGGTTTGACGATGAGTGCCGGCAAGCACAAACAGCTAAACAGAAAGCATACAAAGAAGGTATTTGCACAGAAGGACTAGAGCTGTTCGCGAGCGAAGGAAAAAGAAAGAGCACGTTAAGCGCGCGGTTGACGAAGTAGAGAGATTTTACAACAGGAATAAGGATCGAAAGCTTAACAGAAGATCAAAGGGTCCTGCCAAGAGTAAAAAGTTAGAACAAAAGTCTGTAAGGACAATCAAGGGAACATCGTAGTGGAATCGCAGTCGGTGCTTAGGATTTGGGAAAACCATTTCTGCAGACTGTATAACGGCGAGGACGAACCAAATACCGCTGTCAGGCAGAACAAACCATTCAACCCGGGCGAAGACGTTACCGTCGAAGCATACGAACGATACCGTCCACCCGACCTGGAGGAGGTGAAAGTAGCTGTGTCTAAGCTCAAGTGCAACAAAGCAGCCGGAGCAGACGGCCTAGCTGCCGAACTTTTTAAATCCGCTGGCGATGAGCTGGTTAGGAGCATGCACCAGCTCATCTGCAAGATATGGTCGGAAGAAAGCATGCCCGACGAATGGAACCTCAGCATTGTTTGCCCGATCCTGAAGAAAAGAGACCCTCTGAGTTGTGCCAACTACAGGGGCGTTAGTCTTCTTAACACCGCATACAAGATCTTTTCTGCTGTACTGTGTGAACACCTGAAGCCACATTTGTCAACAATCCGATAGGCACATATCAGCGTGGCTTTAGGCCAGGAAAGTCCACCATCGATCAAATATTCACACTGCGGCAGATCTTGGAGAAGACCCAGGAATTCCAAATCGATAGACACCACCTCTTCATCGATTTCAAGGCCACGTATGACAGCATCTATAGAGACGAGCTATATAGCGCAATGTCTAGTTTTGGCATCCCTGCCAAACTCGTCAGTCCGTGCAGGATGACGATGGAAAACTCACGCTGTTCCGTCAAGGTCGGTAAAGACTTCACCGAACCCTTTGATGTCAAAAAAGTATTTAGACAAGGCGATGCGCTGTCATGTGACACATCATACTTGAAAATATTGTGCAAAACTCCCGCGCCAACACCAGAGGCGCAATCTTTCAGAAGTCCGTTCAACTACTCACATACGCAGATCGAACATATTGACATAAATGGAAGAACAAAGCGTGAAGTCAGTGAAGCCTTTGTGGGTGTTGCGACGGAAGCGGAGATTATGGGTTTAGCAGTCAAGGAGGGCATAACCAGGTATATGCTGTCATCAAGAAAAGACACCCAACACCGACGTCTTAGACAAAGCATCACCATTGAGAGGAAATTTGTCTTCATGGGTTCCGCTATAAATTCAGGCAATAACACCAGCGTTGAAATCAACCGAAGGATAACTCTTGCCGATCGCTGTTTCCTTGGGCTAAGAAGGCAATTGAGTAGAAGCCGTCTCTCGAGCAACAGAAGTGTCCTTTTCTAAGACCGTCATCATCCAAGTCCTGCTTTATGTAAGTTGGGAAATTTGTCTTCCTGTGTTCCGCTGTAAATTCAGGAAGGATAACTCTTAGCTAAGAAGGCTACTGAGTAGAAAGTCGTCTCACGAGCTACTAAAGACATTACATTTATAAGACCCTCATCATCCAAGTCCTGATTTACGGTTCAGAAGCATGCACCCTGTCAAAGGCGGTTGAAAACACTTTAGGCTGCTTCGAGAGGAAAATTCTTCGGACGATTAATGGTCCCGTCTGCTTACTGGAGCCAACTTCGCGTGAGAAACTAGAGACGTCTAGCTGGACACACTGGCTGACGAAGTTTGTTGGCTGAGGCCCAGGTCCACCCCTGACTGTAAGCACCACTTTAAGTAGGTAAGTAAGTAAATAAGTAAGTAAGTGGATAGACCGCAACAATGTTCTTTCCCTGTCGATGCATTGACAGACAGATAAGTTGTCTGTCAACTTGACTACAAAGCATTGACGACCCGATTAAACGGCGGTTTCAAACATGTTGTAACAAAAAAAAAGTCGCAGATGGCATTGCCAGGGTGTGTTCATTGCATTTACTGACGTTGCCGATTACACCGCTATGAAGTGGCACTTTTCATGTTATCTGACATTATAACGTTATGCTTTCGAAGTTATGACATTTTAGAATGACCATCTAAAACTAGCCTAAAGCCTGATCGCTTTCAGCTTCATAGCCCGCAAAACGAATAAAAAGGATAATTATAGTTGAATAGCCGTTAGGCTTTCGATCGTTTGAGTTGTGACTGTCTTGGAGCGTTTTAACACTTGTTTAAAAAGTTTATGCTTTTTTTCAAAAAAGCAAACTGTTTACAAATCTGTTTGTTGCTTTGTAAAACAAATAGCAACAAACAGATTATCAGACCTTGAAGATTAAACAAATTTCATTGCTAAAAGAAAGCTAGTCGTCGCCGTCCAAAATATTAATCAAATAGGATTCTAGGATCCGAAAAAAGTAAACGTTTTTAAACAAAAATTAAAAATATAACATTTCAGTATGTAACGCAGTATAGGCCGATTAGTAAATAAGAAAACAATATTTTTAAAGAAAACTAAGGACGAACTATTTCCGTTTTGGTGTAGGTACATTAAAATTTAAAAAAATCTCTCAGTTTCTTAAAAAAGTTAAAGATTCGCAAAAGCTTAGAGTCTCTACTGAAGTGTCCCTTTTATATCCCCTTAAAGTTAAGGCCGCTGCACCAGTTGCGCAATGCAATTTTGGTTTTGTGTTTCAGAAGCATTAAACTACAAGTAGCCTTATCCTAACGACCGGTCCTCAATCAAAATCCTTAAAAATAAACTTTAGCACAGATTTGTTCGGCGGGTCATACACATCACAAAAAAGTCTATTCGCGCCCGATTTCAACGTCAGCGGAATTATTGAGCTGCCTTTATTTAGCGCCTCAAACTTCTACCCAAGCTATAAAACCCCAACTATTAAAAGTGCAACGTAAATACAAATGGATTTAGGCACCCATTCCGTACGGCCCACGGCAGCTGTCTGCGGTTTCATTTTGATAGGTTCCTTATCATTTTTCCGCTGGTTCAGCATTGTATGCTTAATTACACATATTACCCGCCCGCCGCACCCCTTAATCAAATGCTTTTAAACAATTAAATTCAATTCGCTTGCAGGATACACAGAAACAAAACGTTCGGACTAACACAGAATGTGTTGTGAGTCCGTCACTTGGCCGGACGGGGCGTGTCGGCAAGTTTAATGCAAAAGCTTGGGCACTTGTCACACCGAGCGCACTTTTCAACCTGCGAACACGAACCCCCAAAACTATGACAGCATACCAACTTTAGCGGCGGCGTTTTGCTTTGTTGCCGCGGAGGACGTTGGTCCTGTTGCCTGGCTAATGTATATTCCACATAATTACAGGCCAGCTTACTCGTCGAAATATCACAATGTCATGTGCCAGCGCAATCAAGGAGTCTGAAAGCAAATTGTTTTATGATGGGCCCACCATTACCCAACGTATACGGCCATCATTGTGCGCCTTTGATGAGCACTAAGTATAACGCCTCGCAAGGATATACAACACACATTAGGAAAAAATGGCCTGCGAAAAATCGACGACATTTCATAACACTTCAAAAGCTATATTTATGAGCTCCACAAGGACACATTACTCTCAGTAAATTAGTACAACATCCGCAGCACATCCATCGAATATCAAACAGCATGCCATATGGGCAGGGTTATCCCTTCATTTCCGGTGCGGCACAAGGACCAAGGCCTACCACCGGGCCGGCAGTCCTCGTCGATACAATCAATGATTCAATACAGGGGCATACAAAAACACGGGCAGGGGGCACATAAACATTAAACAACAACCAACTAAACGTACGAAAAAAAATCATATTAGATAACGGAAAAAGGACTCATGTGTGCACACAAAAAACAGAAGAACGGTAAAATAAGAGTGTTAGCATTTGCGTGTAAAAAAGGAAAGCTAATTAATTTTAATATTAATGGAAATTGTCGTCTGGGCCCGTACATCTAATCGCAACGTGAACTTGAGTACACTCACACATAGATGCGGAGTGGGACAAAATGGTGGCAACACCAAGTATATATATGTATGTATATAGAGCGAAACACAACACTTGTGACGGACTCGCACATGTCAATTGACTCACCTGCTTGAAGGGCCTCATGCCGCCGTTAATGCGTAGCGAGTCCGCAGCTATTCCCGCGATGCCATCTGTTGTGTTGTCACGTAACTGCTTGAGGGAGACATTGGGCACGGTGTGTGAGTGGCCGCACGTGTTGTGCCCGCCACAGCACACAATATTGCTGGCCTCTGGTTGCGAACTCTGCCGGATAATCCGTGAACCGTTGACCGGTGAGCAGGTGACCAACACCGGCGGTACCTGCTGGTGCTGGTGGTGGTGCTGCGGCTGATGTTGCTGTTGCTGCTGTTGCACGGTCATGGTGGACGCGCACATGAGCGCCGTACTGCTGCTAAGATTTCCCTGGTGAAAGGCACTTTTGACGCTGTCCCTCGAGGCCGAGCGGTCCATTCTGGCGGTGGAGATTGGTGTGGCCGAGGCGCGCCGACTGCAATTGCGGCACGCCCGGCATCTGTTTTGCGTCGTTGTCGATGAAATGTTCTGATATGAAGAAGTCTGTTGCGGTTGCAATTGGTCGTGATAGCTGTTGAGATTCGTTATTGATATGGTCGGTTGCTGGTCCTCGTGCGGATGGACCTCAATGTCGGGTACGGCCGGCGGACGCATACCCTGTTCGACGTCGTCGTCGGGTGCCCGTATGCTCTCCTCGGAGCCCACGTTCGTTTGCGAGGACAGCTGCGGGCTGGTAAGATATGTTGATGTGCGGTCTTGACGTATTAGTGTTGGCTTGCTGCTCGTTGACATGTTGGTGGGTCCATTCGCTGATCCCATTTTAATTTGACGCAAAACCGATTGTTTGCATTTTGGAGTGTTGGACACCAGCAGGGAGTCGGTTTCCTCTGAACTAACGTAACCGGAGTTGTTGGTCTCGTGGATGTTTGGTGCAGACATCTGAAAAAGGAGAGTAATCAGTTTAAACAAAAGTTTACCAAAATTTTAAACATTATAGGAATTATCAAGTCTGGAGTTTCGTGCATACTCCTGAAATTTCTTCCGAGAATGTATCATAATCAGCATAGGGAAATTATTTGGAGGAACCTATCGGCCCTTTGCTCTACTTAATCGAAAGCAGAGCAGTAAATTTGACATTTGTGGGTGGGTTATGTTGTAAAAGCCTCGTTGGTGTTAAATACAAGTTCTCTAGTAAGGAGTCAGTATTTAGCCAACCACGTTTTTTCTGTAAAAAAAAACCTAGAGGTTGCCCACAAGGAATACACTTAGAGATTGTGCGGCAGATTGTGACGCTTAAGTTAACGAACCAAAAATATTTCGACTTAGGAAAATAAAAGGCCGCGGCAAAGAAACAGCTCAATGTACCAGGAGTGTTCTATTTTGCAAGGCAATTAGTACAGCTTGTTGAAAAAAAGCCTACTGAGAAGAAAGCCGAGTTAAGATGAACAAAGATGACAAAAATTTACCCATATAAAGTTTGTTTCTTCCGATGCGACAAATGGATGACTCTCTACGATCTGAGGCTTTGAAAGCCCAAGAAGTATTTCCTTCTAGGATTTATAGGATCTTAAAGCTCAAATAGAAACCACGGCCAATATGCCAAGATCCCGGAACGAGGGCTTGAAAACAGCAACATTAATTTTTATTACCTCATGGGATGGGGTATAAAAATATCAGGGTAATACCTTGAAATCTTGAAAATAAGTTTTTAACGTCTCGAAGAATGTTGAAAATAATAAAAAACCGACTTAAATGGTTTTGGTTTTGGGGCACGCCAACATTTGAAGACGGATTTTAAGAAAAACTTTGAGTTTGCCAGCAAATCATGGGTTTCGACTGCCCTCAAGCCTAATTAAGAAAAGTATTTAATAAAACTTAGCAGATCAGGTACACAAGACTCAATGCTAGATTTTGTTCGTACAAAGTTTTTGGTCATGCCCATTTTAAGGGGTCGATTTTACAAAACTTTTTTAATTTAGGCCCAAAATAATCTTTTCCGTGGCAATTTAAGCAAAGCTGTTATATTGCCACGCCCGCGCCCCTATATTAAAATAAATAAAAAACCTTATAAAGAATAAAAAAAAAACTAAATTTTTTTTAGTTAATTAATGATTCATGAATGGCAACGGGAAAGGGTATGGAAAACCAGAAGATAGTATAGACCAGAGGAAGAAGAATAGAAATATGAAGGAAAATCGGAGGATATAACGCAGTGCGTTACGTACGTTACAGTCGGACCGCAGCTATTACATATGCACTGTTGAACTCACTGTTGAACCCCATCCCACACGATGGGAGGCAGAACACAAAATTTCAGCGTCCTACGACAACATTGAGTTTTAATGCTATTAAGTTAAGTGGGCGTGGCGGTGGGCAGATAATTTTTACATTTGTACTGCTTCGAGACTTTGAAAGAAGAGGTGTCGTGCTTCAAGTTCCTAGCTCAAAATTTAAGGCGTCAAAAACTACCGGCAGACGGACGGATATGGCTCGTTCGACTTGCAATTCGGTTTCGATCATCGTTCCACTCGGACAAGTAGCTGCTCAACAATAAGATTCCCACGAATACTGACGTTTCTCACTCTATAACTAAGAGTAACACCAGCAACGCACCTCAGGAATCTCATTTCGGCAGCTCGTACCCGCGATCTAATTCTTTTGGTTATTACTTAAAATTTATGACCATAGATGAGGGTTGGAACGTACACTGAATTAAAAATTGAGATCTGTGCTTTCACTCCAAGCTCAGCTTTCCTGATGACCGCCCAGCGCAGTTCCTTTATTATTGCTCCAGTTTGGCCAGTCCTACAGGATAACTCAGTATCACTCCTTCCATCTTTCGTGAAAAAGACCCCGAGATACTTAAACTTCTCCACCTGTTTTAATGGAACTCCATTAGCGCAAAGTCCTGCAAACTCTCCACAGTGTATCCCGAGGGACTCGGTCATACGCCTTTTCCAGATCTACAAAACACGCATAGACCGGTTTGGCATATTCCCAGGCCTTCTCAAGAATAACCTTCAGCGAAATCTGGTCGGTTGTGCCTCTGCCAGGCCGAAAGCCGCACTGTTCTTCCCGTAACAAAGGCTCGATTACAGCTCTGGAACGCGTTTCCAACACCTTCGCGAATACTTTTCCCGGAAGACTCAAGAGAGATATGCCCCTATAGTTGGCGCAATCTCTCCTATTCCCTTTTTCGAAAATGGGCACTATAACTCCCGTTTGCCAATCGCTAGGTGCCTTGCCGCTATCCCAGGCCACCTTAATGACACGTGTTAGCCATTTAACACCCTCTTCACCCATTGCCTTGAGCATTTCTGGCCGGATTTCGTCAACTCCAGCAGACTTGCCAACTTTAAGTGACTTCGTCTAATGTGGGACTATTCTCCGCCCTTATCTCGTCAGCAGTGGGAATGCCATCTTCAGTGCCCTGTTGGTAGTTGAGCAATTCCGAAAACTCTCTCCATCTGCGCAAGACATCGCTCTCATTTGAAAGAAGTGTACCGTCCTTGGATTTAACCCCTTGAATGATATTCCACTTTCTTCCTCTGAGCCGGCGAATGGTCTGCTAAAATATCTTGTTTGTAGATCTGTAATCGTGCTCCAACTTCTCGCCGAACTTTTTCCATGACTGTTTCTTGGCTGTTCTGACTGCCAGATTGGAAGTCCCTTGCGCGTCATTGTACCGGGCTCGAGAAGTTGAGTTTCCACATTGGATCCACGCAATTTAGGATCTCTTCTTCTCTCTGATGGCTTCTTGAACTCCAGGCGTTTTAAACCCAGCAGTTCTGTTCTCACCACCAGCCGCTACCCCAAGCCGCTTCACTCCACAAACACTTCCTGCAGAGGCAATGACTGCCGATAAAAACAGCTGCCATTCGTCCTCTACAATCAAAAGGTCAGTTGGAATTTGTTCAAACTTCTCCGAAACGTGCCGTGCAATTCGCTCCCTGTAATCAGATTCAGCATCCTGTAACCTTTCCAACCGTATGCGGGTCACCAGTCGTGGTTTTCGCCAGGGTGGCAAAGAAATACTGTCGCTAAAGCGCAATTTGCACAACACTAAGTGGTGATCAGTTGACAGCTCAGCTCCTCCCGAGCGAACATCACAAATCATTCTTTGAACACACGATGGTACAACAAAGAAATTAACCAGTGACCTCTGGTTTAAACTGTGCTTGTACCATGTGTATTTGTGAATGTCTTTGTATGGGGAAAAGGTGTTCATGATGGACAAGCCATATGCACAGCAAAAGTTCAACAACTTCCCTCTGATCCTGTTTTGATCCGGGTTACAGTGCCTCCCGATCACAGTCCTCCAAGTACTGTCGTCCGTACCCACATGTGCATTGAAGTCACCCAACAGGAGAAACAAGTCCATTTCTGCCACTCTGTCCAGGGCAGCATCAACTTCGTTCAAAAAGGACTCATACTCTGACTCTCGATTTGGTGCATAAACCTGAACCAGAGCCAGAGTCGATGGTTCAAGCTTAAGCTTTAAGATCAGAGTCCTTCCCCCTAACAGAATGACATCGAATACATTTTCTGACAACCGGGGGCTTGTGAGTATCCCCACACCCGCCTGTGCAGTCATGTGATTTGGGACGCCAGACCAGAAGAGCTTCCACCCATCATCGAAGTCTTTGTTTCCAGAACCCTTCCACTTAGTTGAGGAGATGCCAGTTGCATCGAGCTGATACTTTTTGGCCTCCTCAACCAGTCTCCTCAAGTTTCTTCCTCGTTAGCGACGAGACATTCCACGTGCCAATTTTGAGTTGATAGCGTTGTCGATTTGTAGAGTTTCCACCTAAGCCCTCATTTTGACATGGCGCTGTTCCCCTCCGCCCCCCGTAATGGATAGCGGCACCATTGACGGGCTGCTCGTAACTTCTTCGGGTTAAACCCGGTCGGATGCCGAGCGGGACCTTCCGACCACCAAGCGCTCGCATGCTGACACCCCTCAGGCCTAGCTCCAAAGGGTGCCCTGGATTAGCAGGATCAGCAAATATCCGAGGCTGTTTTCCTTTTCATGGTTGGGTGGAGGGGGCCGCATTTTATACCTAGCTGCCAGGCTTAAATTCGGCCGATCCTAACCCGGACAACAGACGCCGACCAGGAAGCCGCTCGTTTTGAGACAGACGCTCCTGGATTTCTATTATTTGAAGTTCAGCCGTCCCTCTGGGATCAGACGCTGACCAACGAGCCGCACAATATGTATCAGACGCTGCTGGATTTTATTTAAACCATCGGGTTCATCTTTTTCAGCTATAACTTTACTGCCAAGGGTGGCCCCACAAGGAGTTAATACTTCTGGACAGCATCACTTATGCCTGAAGATTACTTCCTCCAGTGGATTTTAGACGCCTCTTACGACAGGCATACCTTACCTCAAGGCTATTCTTAAACCCGACCTTGCAGGGTTGTAGGTAGGTATTATTGTCTTCCAATTTTTTTTAAGGTTCTTTATGTCCCGCCTACTTTTGTAGGCGTGGCTTTGAGAAAAAAAATATTTTTCTTTTCATAGTTTAAAAAAAAGAAAAGCATAGTTTTAAGGCCAAGAAGCATAAAGCCACCTGGCATGAAGCCTGCAAAAGTTCTAATTTTCACCCCGCCCTCTTTTTGGGGGCACGATAAATACTTTTTATTAGGTACGGTTGGGTATTATGCAATCTATCGCAGATAGACTGAAGCTATTACATACTCGCTGTTGCACTCTCTCACTTGTTTTTAGTTAAGGAAAAATGAGTGCATTGTGATCACCTCCTTTTTGAGTATGTGACATGTGACATTTATATGAAGAAGCACTACGAACGGTCCTAAATTACCTAAATTACATGTGACTTGCTATTGCTCAGCATGTGAATTCTTTCTTTCTAGTGACCTGAAGAAGATTGTGTCTTTCTTTGGATTCATGAACATTCAGACCAGAGATAGTTTAAGCCTAAGACTCCAATCTTATGTAGGTCCTTTTTTCCGAAAAAATTTCTAAATCTTGTCATTCAGGACTTGGTGTCGATGACGTGCGATTTGTTGAACTACCACGAAGAGCTGTCTGAATTATTTTCCCCATTCAATGTCAATTCAACGACTAATTTGTTCTATCCGAAATCAACGGTCTTTCTCATGGTGTAACCGTTTCAATTAAAATTCTCGAAGAACTTGCAGAAGACAGCATTGGCAAAGAGGAAATGTGTTTTTAGGCTAATGGATTAATTTAGGTCATTAGGTCATTAGCTTTTAGCGTCATAGGTACGAACTGACCAGATATGTACAGTGATTCGTGAAATGCGTCCATAAAAAATTTAATTTTTTCCCATTTCCAAAGTAATAAGTCTTCTCCAGCAATATCGACTTGATTAAACGCGATTAAATATGCACACAGAATCGTCCAGGTTTGCACTTAAAAATTTTAAAATATAAAATCCTCCCGGGAATTCTAATTAAATTCCAAATTGAGTTTGCCACCCGTTTGGTAGAAGCAAATTAATTGAAAAACTCTTAAATAACGATAAGGATTTACGTGGCGCAAATAATTGGGTCACCCAATGAATGCGCCTGAATGATCGAACGCCAAAGTCACCCCGAAAACAAAGTTCTTCAAGTTCGAAGTCCTTGCCAGAAAACTCAATTATCAACTAATTGAAATCGAAAAGAGAAAATAGGGTCTGATGGAAACCCTTAAAAAACCAAACTTTACCTGACAGAGGCAAAAACTCAATTTGCTAACTTTGATAAAACTTCCTTGAAACTGAAATGAAATAATTTTTCAAACCATTCGTGTCGCGAATAGGACTTTAAATCATTTTTTTAATCCACTCGCGGGGATCGGGCAATGAACCATACATAGTGAATGCACACAAAGTCATATAAAAAAAACTACCTGTACCAGCAACAGGGCGGCCCATTGCAATAATTTACTCCACCTTATTACAGTGCTGGAGGTATGAGGTTTTATTTCTTCCTTTTTTTTTTTTGTCAATTTCAAAGTTGATTAATGGAACCATAACGCTGCAATGCTCCACATCTAAGGCCATAAAAACATCAATTTTTCAATTTTATATCACACCTTTCCAGCTTTCTGGGGCACAGCATGTGGGGGCTTTAATTTAATACATCTTTCCTCCCCCACCCCTGGGCGCAAGTTGAAATTACTCGTTTTTGTACGTTTCCCGCCAGGACATTATCTGAGAGACGTCATGCATATACGAAAAAAAAAAAACTAAAATAAAAGGAGTAGAACCTACATATGCTCCGATTGTAGCGAACGATAACCGACATGCCTGGGCTGTGGATTTAGTTTAGTTCACCATTTCTATAGCATATCTGTAATTATAAATGTAAACGTATGCGAGTTCGAACGTCGTAAGGCGGTATACATACGGATGTGTGCACAATTTACTATGCACCCTCAGTTCAACACACTGCTTGTGTAATTGCATGCGATGGAATAAGTTAGTTTCTCATCGAACAGGGTGCTCCAACGAGCTTTGATTATTTATTCTGTTCTTATTTTAAGAAAAGAGTTGATTAAATTTGGAAACCAGTTTATCCTTGGCAGAAAATTCTTTTAGGGGATGGAGAAGCTTTAATGAAAAAGGTTTTTTGTTGTTATACTTAAAGCCATTTAAGTTGCGACTGTTTTTAGGTACACGAAATTAACACAGTTTTATATCTAGCGCAGTCGAAAAAACGGCTTTCTGGGAAATATAAGGTTTTTTTCAATTCTGCCCCAAAATGTAGGCGTGGCCCAATATATTTTTTAGCAAAATGTAGAACTGTTTTCTTTATAATAGGTTAGGTTAGGTCACACTTAGACACACTTAGACACACTTTGACCAAAGGAGGTCCATTGTGATACCACTTGTAGGACCGGAGTTATCAGCCCGAGGACCCAAATGATGATTACCCGTTTGGGTGGGAGGGGTCTAGGCAACCAGTGAAGGTATAAACCTGTACCTGTACCGAGGGTCACCGATCAAGGTTTGATTGGTTGAGACATACCCGAGGGTAATGAAGGCTGGAGGGGTAACCGTTTCGGTTTGAACCGCTGTCAGCAGAGTTGAGGGGGCCAGTGAGAGACTTCCTCAAGGAAGGAGATCTCCTAACTGTTGGACTCCAGATGGGAATTTGC
Organism: Neoascia interrupta; assembly: GCA_947623515.1. Classification (NCBI taxonomy): domain Eukaryota; kingdom Metazoa; phylum Arthropoda; class Insecta; order Diptera; family Syrphidae; genus Neoascia; species Neoascia interrupta. Next base: position 51,542,424 of record OX392463.1, read on the forward strand.
CTTGTTGATAAGGATTGGGGTGGGGGGTCTGTGAGGGGTAGTTCCTATATGAGAGAAGGCCCGGCAGAGACCGAAGGATTTTCCTCGGGGATGGGAAGGTGCAGGGGTAACCGATTTGGTGTGAACCCCTGCAGGGGGAAATTCACACGCAAGAAGCTGATGTAGGGCAACCGTCTTCGGTGTAAACCCGTCCTACCGGCGACTCGCGTTAGAATTTTGGGGAAGGTAGGGGTAACCGAAGCAGTATAAACCCGTACCAGTGAGAATTATGTGTTGGGGAGAGATGAGGAGAATGGCAATTACTGTAGGAGTACTACTAATTACGTCCCGTGTGGTGTGATGGGCAAATAGGTATCTTTCCCTTGCGTCGGGTTTACTAGATTTAGATCTTAAGTTTGCTATTGCCCCTAAGTAAGAGTTACCCTCAAGGATTAGGGGAGCGCAGGTGGGGGTAACCGCTGCCGAAGGATGTATCTTCATTGAGGACGCTGAGTTAGGGTATCCGTTTCGGTGTAAGCCCGTACCTCAGATGACTCTAGAATTAACCTTGGGGGGGGGTTTGGTAGATCATTTAGGTCATCAAAGAAGTATTCGCCTAAAGTTTTCCTTCTCAGTGCTGATGGGGCGGGACAGTTGCACAGAAGATGAACCATGGTCTCTTCTTTCTCCTCATCACTGCAACTTCGGCAGAAATCATTCAAGAGAGCGCCAAGTCCTCTGGCATGTCGCCCTACCAGACAGATTCAACCTATTGAAGGCGATGAGTCTCTTGGTTTTTCTACGATCGAGCTCTGGCCATGTGCTGATGTTATTCCACCTATTGTTTGCCATTGTGATGGCTTCGACGTCCAGGTGGAACTTTATCGAGTTTACGGGTGCTGCCGGTTCCGTTGTATGAGTCGGGTTGGCATTAGCACCTTCTCTAGTTAGTTGCCTGGAATCAGTTGCAGAGTCGTCGGCTCTGCAGTTGCCTGGAATATCCCTGTGCTGGGTTCCGTCGCACTTGACAGCAATCTCGTTGAGAGATTCGCGGCATTGCTTTACCAACTTGGATCGTATCGTTGGCGATTCCAAGGCTTTTACTGCAGCTTGGCTGTCTATATAGAAAACAACAGCGCTGTAGTCTACTGAGTTAATTGAAAACCAGGCCGCGGCTTCACGAACGGCTGTGATTTCTGCTTGAAACACACTGCAGTGATCTGGCAGGCGCTTGGAGATACATAGGTCTAGAGTACTGGAAAAGACTCCTGATCCTACTCCAAGTGCTGTTTTCGATCCGTCAGTGTAGATTTCTATTGCAGATGCATTTAAGACCTCACAAGACTCCCAGGCGGCTCTGCTTGGAAATTTGGTCTTGAATTTGACATTGAAGTCGAGGTATGGGACAACGCAGTCCTAATTGCGAGGGATGGTGTCGTGGCCATTCAGGATGCTAGCATGTCCCATGTTGTCACGAGTCAGTTGCGAGGATTCCCTAAGCCTAAAAGCTGCTTTCGCTGCCATCCCTTTACCGAAGATGTCAACGGGAAGAAGATGGAGCATTGTGTCGAGCGCAGCCGAGGGAGTTGTTCTAAGAGCACCTGTGATGTAAGTACAGGATAGTCTTTGAACTTTCTCTAATGTAGCAATGTTGCTACTATTGTCTAGTGCCTTCCACCAGACTAATACTCCGTACATAAGTATGGGCCTAACGACTGCCGTGTATATCCAGCGCACAGTCCTGGGTTGGAGTCCCCAGTTTGGGCCTAGGATAATAATATAATGTTCTTTATAATAAGTTGAGTTAAACTTTTTCGGCTTGGAACAAAAATATTGAATAAAAGGCATTTGAAAATTTACCTTTGAAATCGATGCCACGCCCACTGAAGGAGGTTTATCTATTGAATTTTTCTTTTTCCTGTTTTATAATGATTAGGAGATGCCAAATGTCAAATTTCAGCCTTTCAAGACGTCTTATAGTTTTTAAAGCTCTGGAGGTAGTTTCGCATTTAGACCGATTGTGGGCGTGTCTCTGTGGGCAGATTATAAAAATGTTAACACTTGTACTGCTTCGGTTGACAGGGAGCCAACGCACAAAATTTCAGCTCAAAAAGCAAGCCCCAAAAACATATGGCACACAGACTGACGGACAGACCGACGGACATGCCTTAATCGATTCAGAATTCGGTTACCATTATTATTTCACCGTGTTTCACCGTGACAAACTTAAAATACCTCATATCCTATGGGATGGGGTATAAAAAGAATTTATTAAAATCTTCTAGTAACTTCACGGTAACACCGATCTCGTTCAGATTTTATAAAAAAGTAAAGCGTTAAAAAGAAGAAAGTAAGCTGCGTTAAAAAATTTTGAAATTGCTGTTTCTAATCTACGACCTACAACCTGACCATAGATTTGAAGAAAGATAGCCACCTCAGGTGGTTGTGTTATTGGATAAAAGTTTAAAGGGAATCGAAAACAAGTGAGTAAGTGCAAGAGTTCGTCGGTGACAAACACCTATATACCCGACCCTATATACCGTGTAACACCAAATCTTAAATTTTCTCGGCCCGAATTCATATATTGTTTGTATAGGCCACGCCCCAAAAAGTGGGCATGGGCTTTTAATTAAAACCAATCAATAATAATTTCGTAAGAATTATGAGAAAATACGGGAAAAGCAAACATTATTTAAGAAAAAAACCGATTTTTTCTAAAAACGCTCCTTTAAAGTGGGTGGCGCTCGAAACTTTGTATGGGACAAACCTAGCAAAAAGTTTGGTTCTTAAGCTTAAAAAGCTCTTTAATAATTGTCATATAATTTTTTTTTCCATTTCGCCCGCAATATCGACCATGCTCACTTGTTGGATCTTTAAAAACTCCATTTGTGAGAGTGCACTTTCTGCGAAATCGGGTTTTAAAAGATCGAACATGTTAAAAGTGGGCATGGTCGATATTGCGGGCGGTCCAATTTTTGCCTTGTTAAAGGTCTTGGGCCAATATTGCTCTGTACCAAAATTTGAGTTCAACGGCCACGCCCACTACTGGCTTCAATGTGAGACAACCTCTATTTCAAATTTTCTTACAAAATGCCTTTTGGTCAAGTTGTAGTGGCCCAAGACCTTGAACAAGGAAAAAATTGGACCGCCCACAATATCGACCATGCCCACTTTTAACATGTGCGATCTCTAAAAATTTTCCCGGAAAGTTGACTCTGAAAAAAATTATAGGACAAATCTTAAAGATATTATTATTTGCAAAGTTTGGTCCATACAAAATTTCGAGCTCCGCCCACTTTTCGGGGGCGTTTTAGGAAAAAACTTTTTTTTTTCTGATATAATTTTCGGTTTTAACGCATTTTGTCATGAATCTAACGAAGTGACAATCAATTGATTTTAATTTTTAGCCCAGACCCACTTTTGGGGGCGTGGCCTATACAAATTATATATTAATTCGGGACAAAAGATTTTAAGATTTGGTGTTACGCGGTATATGGGGTCGGGTATATAGAAGTTTGTCACAGACGAACTCTTGCTCTTATTCACTTGTTTTTAAATATATTTTTTTTTAAATTAACTGTTATAAGCTTATTGTTTTTATACCGGTCCCAGAGTATATTAGGACTACAGGGATAGTATATATAGGACTATCCTCTACCTATATAATAAAGCGCTATGTGCGTAAGTATGTCACGTACAGTCGCCAAATGACAAGTCCAAGTCGTGTGACTCGGTAGCTTACTGGGAGAGTGTTCAGCTCGCGTTTCGTTGGTTCGGAGTTCAAATCGCGTTGAGGGGCAAAGGACATTTTTTTTAAGTAAATTCTGCAATGTTTTTATTTCCTTGGGTTCATTAAGGTTTGTAACATGTTAGTACCGAAAAACGGAATGCTTCACCTTTAAAGGTTAATTCTGGTTTCTCCAGAATTAAAGTTTCCTCCAGCTCCTGCTCAATTCTTCCAGAATACCTTGGGCTCATTGGAGTATTCCTTGGGTTCATTGGATTTCCTAGCTATGTAGAACCAAAAGCTGATATGCTTCCCCTTTATAAAGGATCCCTTCAGCTCCTGCCCACCTCCCCCAGAATTCCATGGGCTCATTGGAGTACTCCTTTGGTTCATTGCAGTATTCCTTGGGTTCATTGGTGTTCCCAACCTGTTAGTACCGGAAAATTTACTACTTCACCTTTATAAAGGATCTCTCCAGATCCTGCCCTATTCCTCCAGAATTCTTGGGCTCATTACAGTAAAACTTCGGTTCATTGGAGTTCCTGGCCTGGAGAACCGAAAATGATATGCTTCGCCCTTATAAAGGATCCCTGCAGATCCTGTCCACTTCCTGCAGAATTCTTTGGGTTCACCAGGATAGAAACTCTGGTTTGTAGTACCGAAAAATTATATTCTTCTACTTTAGATAAAATACCGATAATGGAGCTTCTTTCATAAAGGTGAATCTTATAGTTTTAAGTTAAAAGTAAAAAGTTAAAAGTAAAAAGTTAAAAGTAAAAAATATAAAGTTCCCCTACAATAAAGTGCTATTTGCAGGTTGGGCCCAGGGCAATATTTTATTTTTTATTTTAATCAATGTGTGCTGCGTTGTTCCTGTCGTACGACAGGCTTCTTTACTAGTATGAAATAATATGATCGAGACAGACAGGTGAATCAATTAAGCCATGTATTGATAAAGCCATAAAAAAGGTACATATTTTAAACGTATTTACTTCTTAACCACCCTATTTTGAAAGCTGATATTGGGCAAACATATAAAACAAACTACAGTTGTAGCAACGACTAAAATCTAATTTTCGTTAAATAATTTTAAAACTGCGATTTCGACGCAGATTAAAAAAAAAAAAAAACAAGTGGGAAAGTGCAACAATGCGTATGCAAAAGCTTTGCAAAATACCCGACCATACCAAAAAGAAAACTGCCACGCCTCCAAAAAGTGGGCGGGATATAAAAATATAACTGTTGAATGCTTTATACTAGGTGGTTGCATACATTTCAGCCTAAAACTCCGCCTTTTTCACTAAAAAGATCACTTTTTTTTAAAGCCACGCCCACAAATGTGAACGGAGGCACATATAATATGTACATTAAACTATACTACAACTTTTTTCATAAAATTTTTTGTCAAATTTCATATATATTTATTGAAAAACAGTCCTTTTAAGCTAAAATCCCTTAAAAATTGAGCGTGGTCAATTAAAAGGCTAAAATTTTCTGGCTCCTTCAAAGACAATTACAAGGCAATGTTACATACCAAAAATAAATGCGCTAGCGCCATTGTTACATGGCAAAAATTTGGAAAAAGTATTTTTTTTTTTAATCAGAGATGATCGCACATACAGGGTCGTAGTGGGCGTGCCTGTGGGCGGATTCAGCTAATTTTCAAACATGATCTGAAGGACTGGACTTCCAGCCAACCCAACAAATTTCAGCTCTTTACCTGAAAATTTAAGGCCTAAAAGTTGTTTACATACGGACGGACGGACGGACATGGCTTAATCGATTCTCCTGTCGGTCCCATTCATATCTCTCAAGGGTCTTAGGGGTCTACGGTGATTATTTTACTGCGTTACAAACTATACATAAACTTAATATACCCAGGGTCAGGTATAAAAATCGTTAGGCCAAATGATTTGAAAACAAAATCACACGGGTAAACCACGATGTCTCCAAAGCCATAATCTCGAAAATTACTTACTTACTTACTTAAGGTGGCGCTACAGTCCGGGGTGGACCTGGGCCTCAGCCAACAAGCTTCGCCAGCCAGCTCTGTCTCTAGCTAGCCGTCTCCAGTTTCGCACGCGAAGTTGGCTGAGGTCCCCTTCCACTTGCGTGCGTCACCTGAGTCTCGGTGCTCCTCTACCGCGTCGTCCCTGCGGTGTGGATTCGAAGATTTTCCGGGCCGGGGCGTTGGTGTCCATCCGCTCTAGATGACCCAGCCATCGTAGACGTTGTGTTTTGACTCTTTTGGCTAGGTCGGTATCGCTGTACAGCCCGTACAGTTCGATGTTATATCTCCTCCTTCACTCTCCGTCTATGCAGACGGGACCGTAAATCGTCCGAAGAATTTTCCTCTCGAAGCAGCCTAAAGTGTTTTCATCCGTTTTTGACAGGGTCCATGCTTCTGCACCGTAAAGCAGGACTGGGATGATGAGCGTCTTATACATGGACACTTTAGTTGCTCGAGAGAGGGCTTTGCTACTCAATTGCCTTCTTAGCCCAAAGAAACAGCGATTGGCAAGAGTTATCCTTCGTTTGATTTCAGCGCTGGTGTCATTGACTGAATTGATAGCGGAACCCAGGTAGACAAAGTCCCTAACTACCTCAAAGTTATAGCTGTCGATGGTGATGTTTTGTCCAAGACGTTGGTGTTGGGTGTCTTTTCTTGATGACAGCATATACTTGGTTTTGCCCTCATTGACTGCTAAAGCCATATTCGCCGCTTACGTCCCAATACTCACGAAGGCTTCACTGACATCATGCTTTGTTCTACCGATTATGACCTCTGGATTGTACCTCTGGTGTTGGCGCGAGAGTTCTGCACAATTCTCTCAAGTATGATGTTAAAGAAGTCGCATGACAGCGCGTCGCCTTGTCTAAATCCTTTTTTGACATCAAAGGGGTCGGTGAGGTCTTTGCCGACCTTGACGGAACAGCGTGAGTTTTCCATCGTCATCCTGCACAGACTGACGAGTTTGGCAGGGATACCAAAACTAGACACTGCGCTATATAGCTCGTCTCTATAGAGGCTGTCATACGCGGCCTTGAAATCGATGAAGAGGTGGTGTGTATCGATTTGGAATTCCTGGGTTTTCTCCAAGATCTGCCGCAGTGTGAATATTTGATCGATGGTGGACTTTCCTGGCCTAAAGCCACATTGATATGTGCCTATCAGATTGTTGACATACGGCTTCAGGCGTTCACACAGTACAGCAGAAAAGATCTTCTATGCGATGTTAAGAATACTTATGCCTCTGTAGTTGGCACAACTCAGAGGGTCTCCTTTCTTCAGGATCGGGCAAAACAATGCTGAGGTTCCATTCGTCGGGCATGCTTTCTTCCGACCATATCTTGCAGATAAGCTGGTGAATGCTCCTAACCAGCTCATCGCCAGCGGATTTAAAAAGTTCGGCAGCTAGGCCGTCTGCTCCGGCTGCTTTGTTGCACTTGAGCTTAGACACAGCTACTTTCACCTCCTCCAGGTCGGGTGGGCGGTATCGTTCGTATGCTTCGTCGGTAACGTCTTCGCCCGGGTTGAATGGTTCGTTCTGCCTGACAGCGGTATTTGGTTCGTCCTCGCCGTTATACAGTCTGCAGAAGTGGTCTTTCCAAATCCTCAGCACCGACTGCGATTCTACAACGATGTTCCCTTGATGGTCCTTACAGGCTTCAGTTCGAAGTTTATACCCTTGGCAGGACCTTGTGATCCTTTGGTAAAACTTTCTAACCTCATTCCTGTTGTAACATCTCTCTATCTCTTCAACCGCGCGCTTCTCGTGCTCTCTCTTTTTCCTTCGGAGAAGCCGGTGCTCCTCTCTCCTCCTTTGCTCGTAGAGCTCGCGAGCAGCTCGAAATAAAAATCTCAAAAACGAAAATCCCTAAAACAAAAAATCTCGAAAAATGAAATCGCGAACAAAAAAACCTGGAATAACAAAAATCTCGAAAACAAAAATCTCGGCGAATTTGATATATGGCCAAATAGTGAGATATGTATGGGGGGGGGGGCATGGTGCCCCCATGAAAGGCCCCTGATTGACTTTTTTGTCCAGCCCTTGGGTTTCAGTAATTTGAAATTAAAAAAAAAACTCGAAAAACTTTTTGCCTTTCTGTTTGTCTTTTTAGAGGTTTTGCATTTGAGATTTTTAAAAATCATTTTCGAGATTTTTGTCGTTCGATATAACACAAATCAGGAATTTCAGGAATTATTTGTTATTTTCGGGAAAACTAGACAAAACTTTGATTATTTAGCTGATTCTGATATTTAGCTCGAAAACTTCAAAAGTATTTAAAAAATTATCTTCAAAATATTCTGGCATCTTAACCGATTTTTAAGAAATTTGGTTAGCGTATAAAGCGTAGGAAGGGAATTCTACAAATTTCAAGATGTTTCAAAGATGCCGTTTCTAACTTTAAATGTTTTGAAAGGGTTTGAAAAAGCAATATAAGAAAACCTCTTTTGTTAGCGCTAATTAAAAACCTGTGCACCCAGTATTTGGGGAAAGGTAGCCATTGCTAGCGGAAAGTACTAAATGGAAATCTAAAAAAAAATACAGGTATTTGAAAAAAGATGCTTAATAGTCGTTTTATCGATTTTCAATCCTAAAAATGCAGGAAAAGCTAAAAAAAAACCTGTGCCCACTCCTACTATTACGGTAACGGTACTATGTACCTTTTCGAAAAAATTTTCAGAGTTAGACAATTTTTCAAGGTTCGAAAGAAAAATAAAGCGGGGCTGAAATAATGAATTTGGGGCTGAATTCATTAAAGGACCTTCTGATATATTAGGACCTTACCAACTAAATTTTACGCAAGCACAAACCTCCTAAATAGCAAGCTAAATGCCTCAAAAGTTTAAAAACAAAAGACCCGTTAAGCATTTTTTTAAGCTTTTTTAACAAAACCTGCGTTTCGATAAATATTTGAGTACCTTGTAATTCGCCTAAAACAAGACTAGTAGACTTACAGAAAAAATTTTGACAGGACCTACCTTAAAATTTATGAAAGAAAAGTTTTAATAATTTAAAATTCAAAGATTGAGCAAATAGTCAAAGATGTCCGCTTTATTTACTTAGCTATTTACAATGGCAGCAAAGGTAGAAAATACTATGAAAACCAAGCAAACTACACTGTTAAGTAGGTTTTAAGCTTCTAGTAAGCTTCTAGTGGGTCTTTTAAGATCTTTTTCCGTTTTCAGAATAAAATATCTCCTACCGCCAATCCTGTTAGCTGTTTTTCATTTTCTTCGTCTGAAGAAACTGGTGTTCTTCCTTTTGCTTTCTATATTGCAAGCTTTACCTATAGCTGCATTATTTAGCCTTGGAGTAAGCCCTTCGTTGAACCACTGGTTTTTGTCGTTGCAGTTTCTCGACTTTGGTCCTTTTGTGGATACGGGGATGCGCAAATTTTATTCTATTGCAACTTTCAAAGAATTCAAAAAGTTCAAAAAGTACCATTAAAAAGCCATTCATAAACCAGTTTTAGGGCCAGAATAAAAATGTTATTGAAATTAGCGCGTCTTATTGCCGAAAACGTTTCATTAATTTTATTTTTATTATTTTATTACGTTTGTGTTCGAAAAGGTTCTTAGATATCAAAGATTTTCCCCGTCTGTTTGTCGTCTGGACTAATTGTTTCACAAGACGTGGTATCCTCGTTATCCGATAAATCCACGTGAAAATCTGCCAAATCTCGTTCCTATCTCGTTCCACAAGGTCGTCAACAAATGACTTGAAAATCACACCCTTTTATCCTTTTATGAGTAACAGCCACGTGCATGAACTGCCAAAGGTTATAGAATTTGTGAATCTCTATGAAAGAAATTGTCCCCGTCATCCAATTTTACAATTACGTCTTTAATGTGAGTAGGTACTTCGCTTATAATTGCGACCCAATTTCCCAAGACAGATGCCTCAGTGATGTCTGTTTTAGGTCGATAAGATAACCCTCATCTATTTAATGCCTACAATATCAACTAACGATCGACTTTTTATTAGGTCAAAAAAGAATACTCTCAAATACTCACTAGCCCCCCCCCCCCCCCCATACAAATCGATGACTTATAAAATAATAACGTAAATGTGCTTGCATTAACGATAAAGTACGCTCAAGTTTATTGGTTTCATAAATCTGCTGTCCTATTTTGAATTTCTAATTTAGAAACGTCAGGAATAGTTGCTACAAGGAATGTGAAGGAAAATGTGCGCCTGCTTACCTCCACCACATAATATGTAGATGTTGACCTCTTCCGAGTGGACTTATAGGTACTTCATTACCATATGAAGCATTATGCATGGTAACGTTCTTGTAAGGCATTAAGGACTTGCACAGGGTGCGCCTTGTTTGCTGTTAAGGGTAATATGGGATCAACTATCTTGAAATAATTTCGTGTAAACTAGTGTAGACAACATTTTATCGCAACATGTTCGAAACGTGTTTAGTGGCGTTTTTAGTACTGGTTCCTTGTTATAAGGATTTCGTATATACATACGCCACGCCGATGTTGGGTTGTAAAAAACAAATGTTTTGAAATTTAAAAATTCAAAAAGAAGACAAACAGAAAACACGGACACTTAGCAGAAACTTTCACGTCAGGAAGTATGTCAATACGCCTCATAAGAAATTCTAAGTCATGACACTGTCTAAACTTGCTGGGATGAGACCATTTTTAACCAAACTTTTATGTTTTCAAGTACTTTGCGCAATGAATGGGTATTTAAAAAATCAGGGATGCTTACTTTGCTTTTTAAACTATTTCAGAAAATGTTAAGGAAGAGACAGCATTTTTATACAAGCCTAAATTATATAGAGGCAGCTTTATACAAGCCAAATATCCATTGTTGGGGGTAGTCGACGAGTAAAGGGGGCGGGGGGAGGGGGGGATAACATTTTAATTAAGGCAATTCTGCTTGCATCTGGATGCAGCAGAGAAGTTCCCCAGATGGAATCAGCGGTGGCATCCACAGTACCAGTCAGGTCGAACTACTTAGCGAAAAAGTTATACGGGACACGACTACGACGTTTTCGAAGCTCAGACCTATGATAAGAAGCGGGTTATCTGGCTCCCCGTCCCTAGTTTTGTTGATAGGATCTAGCCCTCCAGGTTGGGAGTTGTGCTGTCGAAGTGACTTCCACATTCAAAAAGCGTCATTCTACTCAGAATCGCACTTAAGCCGTTTTTCGAAAATATGTGGCTCTAGGGCAGAGAAGTTCATCATCCAATTGAAAATCGACCCACCACCTCTACATCGATTTCAAGGTCGCACATGACAGGATCAAAAAAGACAAGCACTCCAGCGGTAAGCAATCTTGTTATGGCTTGCCTGTCAAACTCTTCAGTTTATCCAAGATGGAAATGCAAATCTTACTTCGTCAAGATCAGTATACACCTCACCGACCCCTTGACGTCGGAATACGATGCACACAAGGCTGTCATGTAACATCTTTACCATCACTGATCAAAACTTCCGCACCAGTGACAAAAGAGGGACACAATCTTTCAAAAGTGCGTATAAAATGTGCGTATATAATTGGATAATACACCTTGATATCAGGAAGTCCTTCTTAAGTATAAGGACGACTGCGGCGAATATAAGCTTAGCAGGCAATGAGAGCAGCACCAAGTATAGACTGCCACCAAGAAGAGGCTACAACGACATCTTGAACAAAACATTATCATAGACAGCCTTGACTTAAAGCGATAAAAAATATTATCTAGAGCTGCAGAGCTGAAGACAAATGAATGCTTACTCTTGCCAATTGGCCTTAGACGGCAAATAAATAGCAGAGTCCTCTCTCTTGCAACTTAAGTGTTCATTCATAAGACACTCATCATCCCGTCAGTCCTGCTTAACGGTGCAAACGAATGGACAGTGTCAAAGACAGATGAAAACGCTTTCTCCTTCGTCTTATTAATATCCTTCGGAAATTTTTTGAAACCGTCTGCGTAGAAAAGCGAAGTTATAACATCGAATGGGTTCATACCGCTTCTGTTACCCCTACCTCTCCCATCCCCCCTCGCCCAAAACTTGAATCGCCTGAGGTAGTGGTTAACACCGGAACGGTTACCCTACATCAGCGTCTTAACTAAGAATCCTCCTCCGGCAAGGGAGGAGGATTCTTAGTTAAGACGCTGATTCCTAGTTAAGACCCTGCACTCTCCAATCCTTGAGGCTTACTTTCACTTGAGGGGCACTAGATAGACAGAAGACCTAAAGATCTAGTAAGGCTCGACGTAAAGAGCATAATTACCTTAAAAATAAATAAATAAATAGAGTGGCGCAACAGCTCGAGGTGAACCAGGGCCAACTTCTCAACAATGTATGCTGTGTGTGTTAATTTCTTCACATACAAGGGGACCTACAATTTTTTGCCGAATCCGAACGGCACTTTGAGAATTTTTTCAAGACAAATGATACTCTCGGAGGACTTGTCAGACCCTCGCGGATTACCTTATCTCCGTCTAAATTGTGTTAAACGCCTTCCTGGAGAACACACAACCTGTCCCTCATACCACCCGGGAACGAAAAAGTAGAACATCTAAAGTAATTGTCATACTCCTTATATCCCCCTCCCCCCACTATATAACCACAGGTTACCTTACACGACTGCACCGGTGTGGGCTTAAATCGCTTTGGTTGTGCTCACCCCTCCAGCCCTACAGAATCACCAGCATACTACCCCTGGTACGGGTTCATACCGTTACGGTTAGCCCTACCTTCCCACTCCCCCCAATTCTAACGTGAGTCGCTTGAGGTACGGGTTTATACTGAAGAAGGTTACCCTACATCAGTTTCATCGCTAAGAACTCGCCCCCCGCCCTGCAGGGGCTCACACCGAATTGGGTACCCCCGCACTTTTCCATCCTTCAGGATAATTCTTAGCCGCGAAGCAATAGGAACGGATTTATACCGAAATCGGTTGTCCTTTTCTTACTTAAGGTGGCGCACAGTACGGGGTGGACCTGGGCCGCAGTCAACAATCTTCGCCAGGCCGCTCTCTCCAGTGTCGCACGCGAAGTTGGCTAAGGTCCGCTTCTACTTGCGTGTGCCACCTGAGTCTCAGGGTATTGAGCGTTGGCACGTTGAGCGTTGGTGTCCATCCGCTCTAGCTTTTGTATTCTAACATCGTAGCTTTTGTATTTTCACGCTTCTGGCTAGATCACTATCGCTAAACAGCCCGTACAGTTCGATGTTACTTAATCTCCTCCTCCACTTCAGACAGGACCGTAAATCGTCAGAGGAATTTTTCTCCCGAAGCAGCCTAAAGTGTTTTTATCCGCCTTTGACACGGTCAATGCTTCTGCACCGTAAAGAAGGACTGGGGGTCTTATAAATGGACACTTTTTAAGAATGTTGCTCGAGAGAGGGCTTTGTTACTTAATTGCCGTCTAAGCCCAAAAAAAACAGCGAAGAGTTATCCTTCGTTTGATTTAGCGCTGTTGTAATTGTCTGAATTTATAGCTGAAGCCAGGTAGACAAAGTCCCTAACTTCCTCAAAGCTATTGCAGCATATAATTAGTTTTGCCCTCATTGACTGCTAAATCCATATTCGCCGCTTCCGTCCCAATACTCACGAAGGCTTCACTGACATCACGATTTGTTCTTCCAATTATTTCAATGTCGTCTGCCTATGCGACACGGATTGTAAGAAACGTACCTCTGGTGTTGGCGCGAGAGTTCTGCACAATGCACTCAAGTATGATGTGAAAAAAGTCCCATGGCGGAACTCGCGTGAGTTTTTCATCGGCATCGTGCACAGATTGACGAGTTTGGCAGGGATGTCAACACCTAACATTGCGCTACATAACTCGTTTCTATAGATGCTGTCATACGCGGCCTTGAAGTCGATAAAAAGGTGGTGAGTATCGATTTGGAATCCCTGGGATTTCTTCAAGATCTGTCGCAATCTGAATACTTGATCACTGGTGGACTTTCCTGGCCTAAAACCACATTGATATGTGCCTGTCGGATCGTTGAAAAACGGCTTCGGGCGTTCACACAATGCGGCAGAAAAGATCTTGCCCTTATCTTCTCATAAAGAACCACTCCTAACTTACCTCCCATTTCGTTGTTGACGTGGGCATCGGAATCGAAATCGATATTTTTTTTTTTTTACATACCTGACTCGCCTATTGCGAACTAGGGCACCTCGACCTGAATAGATCTTTTGTGCCGTGAAACATCAGGATAGTTAGGCTAGTAGGTCATTCACCTTCCGTGCGTAATGGATAACACAACTAGCAGAGGGGGTCTTTATGTCTTCCGAACTCAGTTGTTCTCTGAAGAAAAAGGTCCGTCTAATACCATTTAGGGCTGGACATTCACATAGGATGTGTTCAGCGCTTTCGTCTTCCTCAAGACAAAGTCGGCATTCAGAGGAGTCAACTATTTTGATTTTAAGGAGGTGATACCTAAACCTGTGGTGCCCAGTTAGGTAACCTACTAGGTTTTTAAAATCATGCCTGTTTAGATTGAGGCAACTCTTGGCATTGTTTGTGAAGGGCTGAATGGCCCGTTTGGCCTGTCTTAGGCCTGGGGTGTCCACCCAATATGAGATACATCTAGTATGCTCCCAGTTTCTTATAACTTCGTTAATTGCCGATTTGGGGAAGGGGCAGAAAGGTTCAGGTCCCATAAAGGGGGTTTCCGAACCTTTTCTGGCTAATTCGTCGGCTTTCTCGTTACCATCAATACCTTCGTGACCAGGAACCCACCACAGTTTGGTTTTGTTTCTTGAACTTAGTTTCTGTAGGGTATTGAAGCAGTGCATGACTGATTTGGAGTCAATGATGTGCGAGCTAAGGGCTTTTATAGCTGCTTGACTGTCCGTGTTTATATGGATGTTTGCACCTATGATACCAGAGATGTATACGTGGCTGGCGCATTCTTGAATGGCGTGGAGTTCTGCCTGGAATACACTGGGACATTTTCCCATCGCAATAGTGTATTTCAGGTTCGGCCCGTAAACGCCGGCTCCCACTCCCGACCCCATTTTAGAACCATCCGTATACCACTTAAGGCCGTTTTGGCTATTTGGTGGTACCCATACTTCTCTAGTAGGGATCTCCGTGGAGAACCTTCTGTTAAAGCATAAAGTTTTTTGTATGCGGTCTGTAACCGTGCAGTGCATTTCAAGTTCCGGGAGTTCAGAGAAAAGTGAAAGCAGGTCCGGATGGTCGCTAAGACTTAACTCGTTAACTTGTAGTTGACTTGCCATGCTGCGTATTGCCATTTTTTGTACAAAAATGTGCAGGGGTGTAGCTTCTATAGCAGCTGTGGGGCACGTCCGCATAGCTCCTGATATACCCAGGCACGCAAGACGCTGTACCTTTTTGAGTTTTAGGATGGCGGTCTGCTGGGTGGTCTTAGTCCACCATACTATGGAAGCATAAGTTAGGATGGGCCTGACCATCATAGTGTAGATCCAATGAGCAATCTTTGGAGAGATTCCCCATGTGGTGCCATACATACGTCAACAAGCCCATAAAGCGTTGGAAGCTTTAGTGATTTTGCTGTTTAGATGTGAGTTCCAGGTGAGTCCCTTGTCTAGAATAATTCCCAGATACTTGACTTCATTGGAGTTCTCAACGATTTTGTCGTTAATTGAAATTGAACCTAAGTTGATATTTCTTTTTTTTTGTGAAAGGAACTATGACAGCCTTACTAGGGTTTATTGAAAGGTTTTCTCTAGAGCACCAGTCAAGGACTGTCTTAAGGGCGTTTTGCATACGTGATGTTACTTCGTTTGCTTCTTCACCCCTTATGATGATGACTAGGTCATCGGCGTAACCACTTATGTTTAAGCCTAAATTACTTAATTTGTGAAGTAGGTCGTCGATGACCAGAGACCACAGGAGGGGTGACAGTACGCCTCCCTGTGGACAGCCTCTTGCGGCTAAAACTGATATCGATGTCAGTCATGATGTAGAAGTGATCAACCGACTTTCGGGCATCGCTATGATCCAGTTAATTGTAGCATGGTCAATGTTCCTGTGGATCAAGGCATTTGACATCGAATTATATCCAGTGTTGTCAAAAGCACCCTCTATGTCCAGAAATGCGCAGAGTGTAATCTCTTCCTTACTGAAAGCGTTTTTGATCTCTGCCGTTAACTTGAGCAGAGCGCCTTCAGTGGATTTGCCTTTCTGATAGAGGTATGCTATTTTTCTCGAAATCGATTACTCTCGACCTCAAGTAACATCCCCCAATCCGTATCAAACCCGCCCATCCCATCCTCAAGGCAAATCCCCATCTGGAGTCCAGCAATCACGAGACCCTTTTATTCAGGAAGCCTCACAGTGGTGCCCTAAACCTTGCTGACAGTGGTTTACACCGAAACGGTACCCCCAGCCCTCACTACACTTTGCGGGTAAGTCTCCAACCAGTCAACCATTGATTGGTGCCCTTCGACACAGGTTCATACCGTCACTGGTTGCCTCGACTCTTCTCACCCAAAACGGGTAGTTATCATTTAGGTCCTTGCGCTGGTAACTCAGGGTTTACAAACAATGGTATCACAATGGATCTCCTTTGGTCTTAGTGTGGGCCTGACTAGCGAGGACAGCCAGCCAACCTAACCTAACCTAAGACAATTGAAACAAGTGAATAAGTGCAAGACTTCAAAAAAACTCTGTCGCGGCAGACGAGCTCTTGTTTCAATTAAAAATAACGTGCAGAACATCACTCATAAATTACCAATGCAAAAAACATTATCTAATGGCGCATTCGAGTACTCACATATCGATAAAATTGTAGCCCCATTTAGCTACTTATTAAAAAACCAAGCGACTTCCTTGGCTGTACTCATTCTACATGTCACATTTGACAGCAACTGTTTGCATATTTCATTTTGATTGCAGCTCTGTTGAAGCCTAATGTCAAAATATTAATCGTCCAGCCCGGCGAGGTTATTTTTTCAATATTTCGCGAATGACCGACGAGTGCTGCGTCGAGGTCCGAGGACGATGTCATCGCGCGTTGTCCGTGCCCCTTTTCTTTGGGTTGAAATTCATTCGCGCTGTAAAAGAGTGCGCGCCATGAATTAGTGTCGGGATACTATGCAAAAACTCCCGGGTTCGAATCTCGACTAGGGCAATAAAAGCTCTAAAACGGTTCCGTTTCCCCGAGGGCTTAAGAAGCTCTCCGAGATAGCAATTTCCATTGAAAGCTCAATGAAGAATTGTTATCTCGAGGGTTACCATTTCCGGAGGATCAGTGAGAAACAATAGAGAGAGAGCTTAAAGGGACAACAAAATTTATTATGAACCAAGTTCCTGAACATTGCTTAACCTGATATGGATCAGACCCAACTCAAACCGCAGCTTATGCCTGTGCTGGAAAAGAGCTTTTAAAGACGTCAGCAAGCAAAAGAATTTTCAAAATCTTTCAAAATAAATTCGCGTCTATTGACCTGCACTTAATATCTCGAGTTCAAAACTCTTGATAGGTATAGAAACACGCGACGTGCAATAGCCTCTATAATTCTATCGCTATGCTGATCCTCTGGTTAAGCCATTATCCTTCTAATAAATGTTCAACAATTCATTGTCATAAAACGAATAGGTCTCGCCATCAGCCAGAGGCGTTCAATATTCCAGTTGAATGCGCCCATTCAAAGTCATCCACAGCGCACACTCTCGCCACCCGTAGCGAGATATTGGACACAACATTATGTGCGTTGTTGTCACAATCTAAATCAGATACTTAATAATTGAGTAATTGAATTATGAATAATTTATGGTGCAGACAATCATAAAATAAGTAATTGTATCCTTGCAGCGCCGCACATTTTTATACACACTCACACTTTGCGTTCGCAATCATGCTTGTATTTGCATTTTATTAATTACATCCATATCGCCATTAATCCTGGTTGGCAGTTCTTCAATAATTACCGAATTATAAAAGAAGAATAACGACCCGTATGGCGGGTGAGTGCGACTTTATGCTATACAACACAGCATAAGAGCCTAAAAGTGAAACGTTTTCCCTAATGAGCGAGGGTATCCTTGGTGCGCCACCACACATATATGCACGAGGATGTGGCACCACGTGCATACGATTGCGATGTAGTTGTTCCTTCCTCGTTCGCCTACTTGTGCAGATTTTAATGGGCCGGGCTTGCTGATGGTTCTGGCAAAGGGAGAAACCCTTTTCATTTTGTTTCCTTTCTACTTACTTTTCGCCCCCAAAGAAAGCGGGTCTTAGGCGCTCTGTAATGACACTGTTGTCACTTCAAGGCTTAGTTGGGTGTAATTAGACATAGCGTCTACGGCAGAAGTCTGAAAAGGTTGAATAGCAGTCACTTGGTGAAATGAAACGGCTGTTCTTTTATTTAAGTTTCGGATTTAAACTGGCTCGAAGGATTCAAATGTGAAGCGTGTATGGCGGCGAGGGGTGAAAATCCGTACGAAAAGCAAATGGAGGGACACCTAGTTAGAGGGTCATTCCAGCTGAGAAGTTGAATTCTTAAGTGGCAACTAATGGTTGCGGCTATTAGGACCGAAATAATTTGGGGTTTACGTTTAGTTTAAAAGGCGAGTTAATTGCGGTGCGATAGCTTCTGTGAAAACCTTACACCAGTGCATTGGAGGGTATATGCCGAAGGGGGTCCTTGAAGATACTTAGTCTTTGAAGGGTCTTTGCATGTAGGTATGTGATTCAATCTGCCTTTTTGAAAACATATCGTTAAAATGCACAGCACTGTAATTACTTACGCTTGCAGGCAAACGCTTTTGACGCATCAGGAAAGAGAGGATTTCGCGATGCTTGAGTTTTACGAGCTGTTGAGTTGAAGCTCTTCTAAAATAATATAAAAAAAAAAAAACTGAAAGAAAGCGGGGCTGGAACTTGACTTTGACCAATGCATCGCCCTGTTTGTTATTTTTACCTTCACTTAGAATTCGGGATTTATGCCTTCCACGACATTATATTTTCAGGACTTCGAATATGGTTTTTCGGATTTTGGAAATATGTTTTTTTAAGTTCTATCTGACTGTCTTACAAAACATTTCAAGAAATTATCACGACAAAATGGGAGGAACACGTATTAGAACGAGACTAATACAGAATGTGACAAAAATCTTATAAATCGGTTTTAAAAATTTCGGAAGGCACAAGATCTCGAAAGACTAAAATTCGAATCATAGCCTCTAAATTCAGATCTAGAATACTTTTTCCGAAATTCTTAAATCGGGAGATTTAACTAAAATAGTTAACGATTTTTTTGTTTTGATTTAAAAACGTTTTTAACCCAACCTTGAACCTGCCTCAAATACTAAAATGAGCAAAAGCAGAGGGTTCATTATGCAAGTTTTCTGCTTTCTCCGGCTCACCATTCAAAAGTTACAGGTGCTGACAGACGGACGGACGGGCAACGAATTGATACCATAAGAGGTTCCCTAAACTGGGTTCCCTAAAATCTGGTTCTTGCACTGTGTGCTTCAGTTTTGAAAAAAATATTGACCCAGAGGTTGTCTTGCATTCAGATTAATAGTGGGCGTGGTTGTCGGCGGACTTTACTATTTTTAGCACTTTGTCTGTTAGCATAAGAAGCAAGCCCAAGTTTCAGCACTCTAGCTTAATTTTAAAGACCTAAAACCTTCACGCATAGGGGCGGGCCGACCGACATTTCTAAAGGTCTAAGGGGTCTACCTTCATTATTTTACTTTATTACAAAATATGCATTAAAATTAATATACCAACTTGACTGTACAAAAAATCTGAGTCTAAGACTTGGGACGAATATTGAAAAACTAAAAGTTTGTGGGGGCTAAAAGGTATTGTTAAGGATTACTTAACTCCCCTTTTAAAGTCCACATTCACGCGTAAAGGCGAACCGGGTTCAGAGGACGACCTTAAGAGCTTGTCAGTGTAGCAATTCACCCAGACGGATGAAAAGAGGCCATAGGTATAGGCTAGGTTAGCTTAGGTGGCTGTCCCCGCTCGGCAGGGACAAACTTAGACCAAACGAGGTCCACTGTGATACCACTTGGTAAGACCGGAGTTACCAGCCCGAGGATCTTTATGATGACTACCCGTTTTGGGTGAGAAGGGTCGAGGCAATCAATATCGGTATAAGCCTGTGCCGAAAGTCACCAATCAATGGTTGATTAGTTAGAGACTTACCCAAAAAGAGTAATGAAGGCTGTGGGTAACCGCTTAGGTGTGACCCACTGTCAGCAAGGTTGAGGGGGCCAGTGAGAGACTTCCTGAAGAAAGGGATCTCGTGACTATTGGAGTCCAGATGGCAATTCGCCCCGAAGATGGCAGTGGCGGGGTTTGTACGAATTGAGGGAAGTAACTTGAGGTAGCCGGTAACCGTTTTTGGTGTGAACCCGCGTCAAGAAGGCGGTGTGTGATCAGTGAGGAGTAAGAATTATCCTCAAGGATGGAAAAAGGCAGGGGTAACCAAATTCGGTATGAAACCCTGCTGGGTGCGGAATTCTCAGGCAAAAAGCTGATGCAGGGAAACTGTCGTCGGTGTAAACTCGTGCTTCAGACGACTCAAGTCAGAATTGACCCCGGGGGGAATGGGAAGGTAGGGGTAACCGAATCAGTATGAACCCATACCAGGGGGAGAACATACTGGTGTTCCTGTAAGGGTGCAAAGGTAAGGGCGACCGAAGCGGTATAAGCTCGCACTGGTCCCGTCGTCTAAGGCAAGAATTTGTGAAAGGTAGGGATGGGAAATAATGGGGGATATGGCATTTACTGTGGGTATTCTACAATTTAGTTCCCGGGTGGTATGAGGGACAGATTGTGTGTTCTGCAGTTGGGCGTTAAACCTTACTTAACCGGAGATAAGGTTATTATGGTCTTTCGAGTCTAACTTCTCAAAGTTCTCAAACTTCTCAAAGTGCCGTTCGGATTCGGCAAAAAACTGTAGGCCCCCTGAAGTATGTGAAGAAATCAACGCACACAGCATACATTGTTGAGAGGTTGGCCCTGGTTCACCTCGAGCTGTTGCGCCACTCTATTTATTTATTTTAAGTCGAGTCTAACTAGATCTTTAGATCTTTTAGCTATCTATTGCCCCTCAAGTGAGATTTAGCCTAATGGATGGGAGAGTGAGGGGAGTATTCTTAGCTAAGACGCTGATGTTGGGCAACCGTTTCTGTGTAAACCCGTACCTCAGGCGACTCAAGTCAGAATTACACAGGCCGATCCTGTTGGGATAACTTCGGATGTAGTGCTGAAACCTTTTGGAGCTAGGCCTGAGGGGTGTCAGCATGCGAGCGCTTGGTGGTCGGTCGGAAGGTCCCGCTCAGCATTCGACCGGGTTAAACGCGAAGAAGTTACGAGCAGCCCGTCAATGGTGCCGCTATCCATAACGGGGGGCAGAGGGGGACAGCGCCAAGCCAAAATGAGGGCTTAGCTAAAAACTCTACAAATCGACAACGGCACCAACTCAAAATTGGCACATGAAATGTCTCCTCGCTAACGAGGAAGGAACTTGAACTGGTTGAGGAGGCCAAAAAGTATCAGCTCGATGCAACTGGCATCTCCTCAACTAAGTGGAAGGGTTCTGGAACCAAAGACTTCGATGATGGTCGAAAGCTCTTCTGGTCTGACGTCCCAAGTCACATGACTGCAAGCGCGTGATACTCGCAAGACCCCAGTTGTCAGAAAATGTATTCGATGTCATTCCGTTAGGGGGAAGGATTCTGATCTTAAAGCTTAAGCTTGAACGATCGACTCTGGCTCTGGTTCAGGTTTATGCACCAAATCGAGAGTCAGAGCATGTTTATGCTGCCCTAAACAGAGTAGCAGAAATGGACTTCTTTCTCCTGATGGGTGACTTCAATGCACATGTGGGTACGGACGACAGTACTTGGAGGAGTCTGATCGGGAGGCACGCTGACCCGGATCAAAACAGGAACGAAGGCAAGTTGTTGGACTTTTGCTGTGCACATGCCTTGACCACCATCAACACGTTTTTCCCACACAAAGACATCCATAAATATACTTCGTACCGGCACAGCTCAAATCAGAGATCTTTGATTGATTTCTTTGCGGTGCCATCGTGTGTTCAAAGAATGATTTGTGATGTTTAAGTTTTCAGGGGAGCTGAGTTGTCAACTGTATCACCACTTAGTTTTGTGTAAATTGTTTTTCAGTGACAGTATTCCTTTGCAAAACAGTATTTCCTTTGAAATGTAGAGGAGGATTGGCAGCTGTTTTTATTGGCAGTCATTGCCTCTGAAAGAAATGTTTGCGGACTGAAGTGACTGGGCTAGCCGCTGGTGGTGGGAAAAGAACTGCTTGGTTTAAAACACCTGGAGTTCAAGAAGCCATCAGAGAGAAGAAGTGAGCCTACATTGCGTGGATCCAATGTAGAAACTCAACAAGGAAAGTATACACCATCGATTAAATATTCACACTGCGGCAGATCTTGGAGGAAACCCAGGAGTTCCAAATCGATATACACCACCTTTTCATAGACCTCAAAGCCGACTATAGCAACATCTATAGAGACAAGCTATATAGCGTAATCTCTAGTTTTGGCTACCCAGCAAAACTCATCAATATGTGAAGGAAGACAATGGAAAACTCAAGCTGTTGCGTCAAGGTCGGTAAAAAACTCACCGAACCCTTTGATGTCAAAAAACGATTTAGATAATGCGAACGTGCTGTCATGTGACTTCTTTGACATCACACTTGGGAGAAATGTGTAGAACTCCCGCGGCACAGTCTTTAAAAAGTCCGTTCAATTACTCGCAGAGGCAGACGACATTGACATAATTGGAAAAACAAAGCTCAATGTCAGTGAAGCCCTCGTGAGTATTGCGATGGAAGCGCCGAATATGGGCTTAGCACTCAACGAGAACAAAGCCAAGTTTATGTTGTCATCAAGAGGAGATACCCAACACCGACGTCTTGGACAGAACATCACCATAGACAGCTATAGCTTTGAGGTAGTAAGGAGCTTTGTCTACCTGAGTTCCGCTATGAATTCAGAAAATGACACCAGCGCTGAAATCAGACGAAGGATAACTCTTGCCCATCGCTGTTTTTTTGGGCTTATTGAGTAGCAAAGCCATCTCTCGAGCAATTTAAGTGTCCATGTATAAGACCCTCATCATACCAGTCCTGCTTTACGGTGCGGCGGATTTTAAAGGCGGATTAAAAGGCTGCTTCAAGAGGAAAGTTCTTCGAACGATTTACGGTTCCATCTGCATAGCGGAGAGTGCAGGAGGTTAAATAACATCGAACTGTTAGGGCTGTACAGCGACACCGACATAGCCAGAAGAGTCAGAATACAACGGCTACGATGGCTGGGTCATCTAGAGCGGATGGACATCAACGCCCCGGCTCGGAAAATCTTCAAATCCACCCAAAATTCCAAGGGACCTCAGCCAACATCGCGAGCGAAACTGGAGATGGCTAGCTAGAGACAGAGCTGGTTGGCGAAGCATGTTGGCTGAGGCCCTGGTCCACCCCGGACTGTAGCACGACCTTAAGTAAGTAAGTCAGTAGGTGGCCTACGATTTAGTTCCCAGGTGGTAAGGGCATGAGTTTGATGGTTCACCAATTAGGCGTTTAGCCAATTTAACCCGAAGATAAGGCCCATCATCGTCGAGTCGTGCTAGATCATTTAGATTTTGAAGAAGTATAGAGTACTCCCTATATAAGTATACGGACATATAGGCATATGGGCATCGAAAAGCATAGCAATCCCAATCTTCCCTGGGACGTTTCAAGGCAACGATAAGACTCATAAGCTTGCTCATCGTCCATTGGCGAATCCAAGGCGAACTTGACAGCTCCTTGCCAAAGCCCTTGAATGGACTATACCCTCACTATGCAAACTCAAAACCGAGTAATTCGTATGAGGGCGATTATAAACTTTTTTATATGTCAGAGGAATAATAGGAAGTCGCTTCTGTCGCTTTTTGACGCTAGTTAAAATTCTTGCGTCCAGAATTTTCTAAGAACATCACCCTTTGAAATTAACATAAAATCAGATGTATGTGTCGATCTAGAGACCGTAAAGTCGCAAAGATCCGTCAAAACCGGAAACTCGTTACAATAGAGCCTTATAAGAATGTTGTCCTCAATATGTTGAAACTATGACCAAAGCAGCTTAAATATTAAAACAAATCAGCTTGAACACAAAGCTGAATTGTTCGTATGTCGAATGTACGCCTGCTTAAAAACTATATAACTTTTAAGGCTTTGGCGGTTGTTAGACATAATTTTAAAGGTTTTGGGATATACCGCGTTTAAAATAAAGTATGAGTGCAAACCGTACTCACCCCGAACGTTTCGCTTAAGTTACATTAAGCAAAAATTGTGCTTAAAAACTGCATTAAATACCTGGAAAGGGAAAAACAATTAAACGGGGAGGGTTCAAAACGTGCACAACCATGTGTCACAGATCATTAAGAACCTTTGGAATATTTTGTCCAAAACGATTTTCTAACAAACACCATAAGGACCAGAGGAAGATTGGTCGATATGACCAAGGACAATACATTCAATGATGACAGTCATTGGGCTGGCATAAATGTTAACACGGTTAATGAGGCAATTCAATCAAATACGTCAACACAGGGCGGGAGCTGAAACTCGTCGTCAGAAACCAAGAGATTCAAGATGTCGTATAGGCGTTATAGACGCCCAAGATTCTCGCAGGGAAAGAAAGGATATGATGGTTTGGTAACTGCTCAAGTAAAAACACTTTTTTTTTAAATCGTCATTTTTACAGGCTTGGGCAATGGTTGTCTATGAAACAAAAAGGGATCAAATGATCTTCAAAACTCAACAAATCGTGCAACATCCATTTTTTTACAGCAATTAATAAGGAGGACATCTTTACCACACCGCAATCGAACTTTGCAGAACAATACAGCTAATAGATTTATCTACCTGTCTTTGCCGCAGCTACGCGATTAGGCCGATTGCCAATGTGCCACTTGTGGTTTTCAATAGTCTTTAAAAAAAAAATCCGATATGAATAATGAAAAGCACGTTTTCAACATCACAAACGAAGCAGGATACTTTCTTCAAGGGTTTTCGCTTTTGACACACAAAAGCGCGAAGCTGTCTTGCGAGAACTAAATTGTTCTGACACATGACATCTGCAGAATTTAGACACCTTATCAAGATGAATTTGAAAGACGGAAAAAATATTGTCAGTTTCACAATTTGCCAATGTTGTAAATTAGTGCAAAAAAAAATTTTTTGTACGAGTTGCTTACCCATTGTAAAACTTCAATTTAAAATAACGATCCTCTGACTCTCTCTCTTCTTTTCAAAATCAAATTCTGTAGTCAGTGGCAATATTTTCCGGAATCGCTTTCAACCAATAAAACTTTAAAACACAACAATTTGTTATTTATATTCCTCCGCGTTGATGCTTTAAAAATGATTTATTAATATTCCATTCGAAACAAACCAATTGGTCAAGTTAAAAACTGCAAAAACTATAAATAATTTTTATTTTTTTCCAATTTTTTTTTTCTTTCGCTCAAAAAACACCGCGCGACGCCCAGAAGATGATGCTATAAACCAAACTAATTTGGAAAACACGAACTGCCTGTTTAGTTTTCTAAACAACAAAAATTTTATTCGCAACGGTCTTTTCATACATCATCGTGCTTAGAGAGAGTAAGGGATGGCAAGGGGCCAACCAAACCAATTCTGACAATGGCTTGGCCCGCCGAGTCTTTAGGGAAACAACATCGCGGCAAGAAAGATTAAATAAATAGGAGCAGCCAGTGTACATTTGACGCATCAGCACCGCAAAATGTAATGATGTCACCGTTGCTACGTTGAACAAATAAACTGCACAACTAGGATATACATATGACATAATAGTAGTAGTCATGGCTCTAGTCTAGATGCACACGTGTACCAGGAACCACTCTGAGGAGGCGTATATTTTTAGACTCTAGCTTCGTGCCTTCGCTTCGAGAATGTTTTAAAAATAAACGTTTTTTCCCAATCTATACGTAAATTTTCGAACGTGCAAATTTTATTGGTGTGTTGAAATTGTGTATGGAAATTTGAAGAACACTTTTAACTTCACTTCGAATCGTAAACAATGGCCGACACGATGACAGGTAGGAACTATAAAATGCTGCGCTTTAATATGCTGAAGACCGGTGAGTGTGCTGCTGCTGCACATGAATTGTTTAACGTTTATGAACATGTTTTGGTGTAGGGTCAACAATCTGTTATTAATTAAGCGATGAAAATAATAGAGACGCACGGCTGCATTTTTATTGGAACCTTGTCAAGTTTATGTAGGTTGGGCTCGGCAAGGTGCTTGCAGACTGCAGACTCAAGAGGACTTGTGATGAAATAGTTGATGCTGTAGTGTGTAATGAGAAATTTTTTCTTTAAATAGTTGCAAATTTTCTAAATCCCTTCATCTTGTTTAGGCATTTTAATAGTAATAAGTTCGAGACCTTGGGATTAAGAATACCCTTAAAATATGTTAGCGTAAAACTGAAACAACACCTTTTCTAAACTGATGCTGCTGAGCCAGTATGGAAATGTAAACCCTGCCAAGAAACGCTAAAACATATTCCCGCAGGTGTTATGCCTTTACGGAGAAAAGCAATGGGTATACCAGCAGGGTATAAAAACATTCGGCTTCCATTTCAATGCTGCTTTTTTGATGCGGGTTGAATGTCTTGTTCGCGTGCCCCACATATATAATAGACATGGAGCTGCTTGCTAAATAGATGCTGATCGAATTTTATTTTGTTTTGTTGCTGGTTTTGTTCCGCCCTTGATATTTCATTTTTCGGAGGTTGCTACTATCCACTCAGACACCTTTCGGAATCCTCTCAAGAACTTATTGGCTCAAATACGAAAACTTTAAGCTGAACCAATCCAAGCCAGGGGCAAGAGGCTTCATCAGTGGAATAGAACATCGCATATAGAGGTATTTCATGAATCTAGCCGGCCAAAAATATTTTTGTTGTTACTTTTTTTTTGGAGGTTGCTACTATCCGATGGAGCACTCAGACACAACTACTGGTCCATTGTACTACCATGCAGACACCTTACATTAATGTATTTAGTTTACCCGTCTTTCGAAGAAAAACAAGAGGGAGCTTCAGTGATGAAGAGCTTAGGTGTTCGGCACTCACCACGTCAGCCCCAAAGATCCGCCACCTGATGCGAGCAAAGGCAGGACAACTACATAGGAAATGTTCCGCTGTATCGTCGTCCTCTCCACAGGCAGGACAGGTGGTGGTTTCGCTCAAGCCTAGCACATGCAAGTGCTTGGCGAAAGCTTGGTGGCCCGTAAGGATGCCTTCAAGAAGTCTGCAATCGATTCTCCTGAGAGATAGCAGAAAAGATACTGACCCCTCGCAGATATCCGGACGTAGTCATTTAGTCTGCCTGCACCCATAATAGTCACGCCAACGAGCCCTGTGCTCACGAGAAAGCCAAGTATTAATAGCAGACGTGACAACAGATACAGGCAGGCCTAAAGCAGGTTCGGGTCCTGAGAAAATCTTTTCTGAGCCTAGTCTGGCAAGCTCATCAGAGATCTCATTTTCCTGGATACCAGTGTGACCTGGAACCCAAACAAGATTCACTGCATTTAGCCTTCCGACTAAGTTCAACGAATACTTGAGTTCGAGCACTATCTTGGACGAGGTAAGAGGGTTGAGCAACGCATTTAGAGCGGCTTGGCTGTCACTGCAAACGCATATGCTTCTCGCCTGTTAGTCACAATATAGCGAATAGCCATTAGGATAGCGAAAATCTCCACTTGGAAGACAGACGCATAATTACCCTTTATTTAGGGTAGTGGAGTCTAATGTTCTCGCTTTCCAAAAAAAACTCCAGCACCAGACACCTGTCCGGTTTTGGAGTCATCCGTGAAAATACGATGGAATTCTTTCCCTGGCTTAGAGCCTTGCCGAAGCTATTCCATTGCCTGAGGAAAGTCGACTTGGTACTTTTGTAGTAAAAGGATTTTTGGGGTCATTGCGTCAGAGGGCATGTCCATAAGACAGGGATCGAAGGAAAATTCTCGAACAAGTTCTTCAAAATTCCAATGCGTGTGGTACCAAAAACCACCTCTCTTTAAGCGAAAGGTGGTTTTCAGCGTACTCCCCATGATAAATATATCAATGGGGGGGAGCTTCATCAAAGCATCTAGAGCAGAGCCCGGCGTAGTAGGGAAGGCCCCTGTGCAGCCAAGACAAGCCGTTCTTTGGAGTTTCACAAAAGAGGCAGTAACACGTTTCCACGATATCCTGTTCCACCAAACAACCGATGCATATGAGAGGAGTGGTCTTACCATGGCCGTATAGATCCAGAGGACCCTTTTCGGAGATAGGCCCCATGTCTTGCCAAAACCCCCTCTACACTGCCAGAAAGTAGTGCTCAGACCAAAGAAACTTTCTATCACGGATTACTCCCAAATATTTGTCTTCATCGGATATCGGGATAGTGAAACCTTTAAGCACGAGTTGAGTCAGACCAGTGACATTTCTCCTTCTCGTAAAAAGAACAACCGTAGTTTTAAGAGGATTCACTGAAAGCCCATTCCATTGTGCACCAATCATCGATCAAGTCTAGGGATCTCTGCGCTTGAGAGCACAAAGTCCCTAGGTTTGAGCCGACAGAAAGAACGGCGACATCATCCGCGTAGGCTTGTGTGTAGATTCCAGGAAGATTGAGAGCTGATAATAGAGAGACTGACAAGCCCTCTGAGAGTATCACTTGTCTTGAAAAAACTTCTCAAAGTGCCGTTCGGATTCGGCAAAAAATTGTAGGTCCCCTTGTATGTAAAGAAATGAACACACCAGCATACATTGTTGGGAAGTTAACCCTGGTTCACCTCGAGCTGTTGCGCCACTCTATCTAACAGCTGATTTAAACTTTGTTTCAGCATAGCTGGGTAGATTCCATCTGGACCAGGTGACTTGAAACTGTCAAAAGATAGCATCATCAGTCACCACTCTGGATGTAATAAACCAGTTTAGCCGCGTTGTGTTCGCTAGTTCTAGAGTAGCCACCGTTTCCGGTACCAATGAAGAGCACGTGGTGGTCTGATTTCCCTGAAGGTCTCCGCCTTGGTCTCAGTGTAGGTATCAGGATTGAGAAGTGAAGCAAGTTTGCTTGGTATATTCCTGTTAAGAACTTTCACAGGCCTATACTAGTTTCACTTAGAGATTCGATCTCCTCACAAAATATTTTATAAGAGTCATTTTTCGACTTGCGAATAAGTCTATTAAAATCCTTTGCGTCGATCGGTATAGATTCCAGTCTTCTACTAAATTGGTTTTTAATGACCGATTCAGGAGCTTCCTGGTCTCTTTACGAATGTGTTTACTTACTTACTTAAGGTGGCGCTACAGTCCGGGGTGGACCTGGGCCTCAGCCAACAAGCTTCGCCAGCCAGCTCTGTCTCTAGCTAGCCGTCTCCAGTTTCGCACGCGAAGTTGGCTGAGGTCCCCTTCCACTTGCGTGCGCCACCTGAGTCTCGGTGCTCCTCTACCGCGTCGTCCCTGCGGTGTGGATTCGAAGATTTTCCGGGCCGGGGCGTTGGTGTCCATCCGCTCTAGATGACCCAGCCATCGTAGACGTTGTGCTTTGACTCTTTTGGCTAGGTCGTTATCGCTGTACAGCCCGTACAGTTCGATGTTATATCTCCTTCTCCACTCTCCGTCTATGCAGACAGGACCGTAAATCGTCCGAAGAATTTTCCTCTCGAAGCAGCCTAAAGTGTTTTCATCCGCCTTTGACAGGGTCCATGCCTCTGCACCGTAAAGCAGGACTGGGATGATGAGAGTCTTATACATGGACACTTTAGTTGCTCGAGAGAGGGCTTTGCTACTCAATTGCCTTCTTAGCCCAAAGAAACAGCGATTGGCAAGAGTTATCCTTCGTTTGATTTCAGCGCTGGTGTCATTGTCTGAATTGATAGCGGAACCCAGGTAGACAAAGTCCCTAACTACCTCAAAGTTATAGCTGTCGATGGTGATGTTTTGTCCAAGACGTCGGTGTTGGGTGTCTTTTCTTGATGACAGCATATACTTGGTTTTGCCCTCATTGACTGCTAAGCCCATATTCGCCGCTTCCGTCCCAATACTCACGAAGGCTTCACTGACATCACGCTTTGTTCTACCGATTATGTCAATGTCGTCTGCGTATGCAAGTAGTTGAACGGACTTTTGAAAGATTGTACCTCTGGTGTTGGCGCGAGAGTTCTGCACAATTCTCTTAAGTATGATGTTAAAGAAGTTGCATGAAAGCGCGTCGCCTTGTCTAAATCCTTTTTTGACATCAAAGGGGTCGGTGAGGTCTTTGCCGACCTTGACGGAGCAGCGTGAGTTTACCATCGTCATCCCACACAGACTGACGAGTTTGGCAGGGATGCCAAAACTAGACATTGCGCTATATAGCTCGTCTCTATAGATGCTGTCATACGCGGCCTTGAAATCGATGAAGAGGTGGTGTGTATCGATTTGGAATTCCTGGGTTTTCTCCAAGATCTGCCGCAGTGTGAATATTTGATCGATGGTGGACTTTCCTGGCCTAAGGCCACACTGATATGTGCCTATCAGATTGTTGACAAACGGCTTCAAGCGTTCACATAGTGCAGCAGAAAAGATCTTGTATGCGATGTTAAGAAGACTTATGCCTCTGTAATTGGCACAACTCAGAGGGTCTCCTTTCTTCAGGATCGGGCAAAAAATGCTGAGGTTCCATTCGTCGGGCATGCTTTCTTCCGACCATATCTTGCAGATGAGCTGGTGCATGCTCCTAACCAGCTCATCGCCAGCGGATTTAAAAAGTTCGGCAGCTAGGCCGTCTGCTTTGTTGCACTTGAGCTTAGACACAGCTACTTTCACCTCCTCCAGGTCGGGTGGGCGGTATCGTTCGTATGCTTCGTCGGTAACGTCTTCGCCCGGGTTGAATGGTTCGTTCTGCCTGACAGCGGTTCGTCCTCGCCGCTATACAGTCTGCAGAAGTGGTCTTTCCAAATCCTCAGCACCGACTGCGATTCTACAACGATGTTCCCTTGATGGTCCTTACAGGCTTCAGTTCGAAGTTTATACCCTTGGCAGGACCTTTTGATCCTTTGGTAAAACTTTCTAACCTCATTCCTGTTTTGACATTTCTCTATATCTTCAACCGCGCGCTTCTCGTGCTCTCTCTTTTTCCTTCGGAGAAGCCGGTGTTCCTCTCTTTGACCATGAATGCCATGCAGCCAAGATTAGAAGCTTTGTATGCTTCCTACTTGGCTGCATGGCATTCATGGTCAAACCAGGGGTTTCGTTGTGGTGGCCGTGTGAAACCCAACACTTCAGAGGCGGCGTCTCTGATGACATTTTGGCAATTTTGCCACTGGCTATCAATACTTGATGCTGGCTGTACAGGAGTTCGCAGAAGGGTTTTAGAGACTCGGTTGGAGAAGAACCTGGCGATCTCTTGCGATTGTAGTCGGCCGACGTCAAACTTCCTCATAGTATTTCCATTACTTGGCGCTGGTCGGGATATCCGCAGCCGTACCTTGGCTACAACAAGGTAGTGATCCGAGTCAATGTTGGCCCCTCGGAAAGTTCGGACATCCATGATACTGGAGGAGTGCCTTGCGTCGATCGCAATATGGTCAATCTGGTTGACGGTTGATTGATCGGGAGATCTCCATGTCCCTTTGTGGATAT
Source organism: Neoascia interrupta (assembly GCA_947623515.1). Taxonomy (NCBI): domain Eukaryota; kingdom Metazoa; phylum Arthropoda; class Insecta; order Diptera; family Syrphidae; genus Neoascia; species Neoascia interrupta. Next base: position 51,573,773 of record OX392463.1, read on the forward strand.
TGAGATGCGGGAACTGTGTACTAACTAGTTACCACAATGTGTCGCCCCGCAGCAAAGTCGATCAGCCTGAATCCGTTATCGGAGGTCGTGTCGTGCAGGCTATGCTCTCCGACAGTACGACCAAAGATGCCCTCCCTTCCTAGCTAGGCATTAAAATCGCCTAGGACAATCTTAATGTCCTAGCTAGGGCGTTGCTCATAACTTTTGTCCAGGAGCTCGTAGAACATATCTTTGGTCTCGTCATCTTTCTCCTCTGTGGGGCATGTGCGCATATCAGGCTAATGTTGGCGAATTTAGCCTTGATGCGGATCGTCGCGAGGCGCTCGCTTACAGGGTTGAAGCTCAAGACTTTTTGCCTAAGTCTGCCTCCAACAACGAAACCACATCCAAATAGGCGCTGTCTTTGATACCGATAGCAGTCGCCGTAGTAGATGTCGCAGTTTTTCATCCTTCTTTTGCCCGGCCCGTCCCACCGCATTTCTTGGATGGCAGTAATGTCTGCCTTGCAGTCGTTAAGGGCCTCCGCTAGTTGCTCGGCTGCACGTGGTCTGTTAAGGGACCTAACATTCCACGTGCAGATCCGGAGCTCGTTGTCCTTTTCTCGTTTGCATTGGTCGTCAACAGTAAGTCCGTCCGAATCCGAGGCTTGTTTCTGCTTCGTGACTGGTGTTTCTTTACGTGGCCGGGAAGTCACCCCGACGGCACGACCCCCTACCTGGAGGACCAGATCCTTTGTATAGCTCTAAGGACGGAGAGCCGGATAGCCCGCTCCTTATAGGCCTGAGCTCCGAATACGTCGTAGTAGCCCATATAAGGTTTTCACTAAATAGTTCGGCCTGAATGGAACTATAGACGCCACCGTTGATTCCATCTGGAGAATTCCTCCGCTGCTGTCCGGATGCAAGGAGAAGTGCCTTAGTGGGAACACTCCTCCCCCCTCTCTCGTCTGCTACCCCCAACAACCTTCCAAAGAGGTTGGAACCCAATCTCCAGTTGAGGTACTAGGCACCCGGTTTTCACCACGGGGAGGTGAGAGTAGGAGTTGATAGACAAAGGTTGGTTTAGAAAACCATGTATGCAGTTTTGAGGTCTCGAGCTAGGAAGCTGAAACTTGCAGCGTTGCTTGGTTTTCATTTTGTACAGACAAAGTATGAAAATTGAGAAAATCCGCCCACAGCCACGCCCACAATTGGCGTGAATGTCAGACAACCTCAAATTTACATTTTTTTTTTCAAAATACCTTTTGGTCAAGATAGACAAAACATATGAGCTGAAAATTTGGTGGAGAGCAATATCAACCAGAAGCTTTTAATAAGGCAAAAATTGGACCGGCCACTCCATTGACCATGCCCACTCTTAACATCTGAAATCTTTGAAAACCTCATTTCTCGGGAAATTCATTTAAATTTGAAAAAAAATTATATGACAAATATTAAAGATATTACCATTTGCTAAGTTTGTTGCATACAAAGCATTGAGCTCCGCCCACTTTTAGGGGGCGTTTTAGGGAAAAACTGTTTTTTTTTTTTAACCAAAAATATTCGCTCTTAACCCATTTTCTCGTGTTTCCAACGAAATTAGAGTTAGTTGATTTAAATTTTTGGCCTACGCCCTTATTTAGGGGCGTGGCCAACACAAATAATTGACATTTAGTATATGAAACAGACCAAAAAATTTTAAATTTGGTGTTAATGGGGAAAGAGGGTCGGGTATTTAGAAGTTCGTTACAGACGAACTCTTGCACTTACTTACTTGTTTTAATTCGATTCGCTTCAACCCTGGGATAAATTTTGAATTTCTCTATTAAAATTTAACCCCAGCACAAAGTTCTTGCCGACATGTGCGGATATGGTTTATTGGGCGTTTGACCCCTTGGTCCCACCAACTTTTATGGAATAGTTTATGACCGTCCTTTACTATTGCGTTACACATCAGAAGACTAAAAAGTGCTCTTGCAATAACCCATCATTGTACAAGTAACCTAACTTTCCTTTGCCAAAGGACCGACGGGACCTTTGACTCTGTCAATCTGACGGGTTTACCATAACGAGATTGACTGCCATGAGCATCTCCTTCACAAGACTACGCCATGCTGGTGATTACTTGCAATATTGGCTGCAGTAGCAAAAACCGTCACCGATTTACGTTGAAGATCCTCATTGGCAGTCAGAATGCGAAATTACAGAGATTGAAGATATGGAACAGTCAAAAAGGATGCGGGATGTTGACAGCCATCACGCTAATCCGCTATGGGTGGCTTATGCCATCTGTGTGTGTAACGACAATCAAAGTGGCCATTCGAACACATTCCCATCAGTAAATGAGCGATGGGCTCGGATTACGCGGTAATGGCTCACCATAAAGCACATCAATCTCAATGTTCGTTACGGAGAAAACGCCAGGAATTTGTCACACTTAGGCTACTACCGACGAATACCGTATTATATATTATGTATTGTATACATTATGATTGTAATCATTAACTGTGACTTTGGTTATTTGTGACAATTAAGGGATTTCCAAGCCACACATTTCGCGGCTATATTCACTTCTTGGTGATATCCTTGGTTGCGTTGCGAGGCAATGCGTCAAAATTATAAGCTTAAACGAATCCTTATAATTCTGCGGTTCTTGTTTGGGGAAGCTTTGGGTGGATTTCTTATTGAAATAATTTATGTTTGGTGAGATAATTAATTTCCAGCGCATGGTGACTGGGCTTGGACTGATAAACATTTTTTTAAACATTTTTTTCTTTTATTTTTAAAGTTTATAGGATATAGAGTCTGTATGGGGAAATGCAATAATGACATTAACTCCTTGTGGTTTATCTTTTTCTGCTGAAGGCGGTGCTACGTTTCCAGAGCTTGGAGCCATATCCGGCGAAATTTCCTTCTTTCGGGTTTTATAAAACCCCAAAACTGGTCCGTGGTTCATTGCTGTGGTATGGCAAGCTCCCTACTCGAAAGCAAGGCTTGCCATACCACAGCAACTAATCATGCACCATTTGAAAGCCTAGCTTCGTTGAAATCGATGCAAATGTATGTCAGAGATGTGGTGGGCCAACTTACTAAAAATTACAGCACGAGTACACAAAAAGCAGATAAGTTGACGATGCATAGCGCAACGTCAGTGGTAGAAAAGTCCTTAGAAGTCTTCTTTGTTTACGCAGAGGAAGCGTTTAGCAACACCGAAATAGACGTTATACCACGCATCATAAAAAGGGTTTATCTCAATAGTAGTCTTGACGGCTGCATTGTCCTCATATAAGGCACTAAAAAGATCAAAAGTTACCTAGTCGTAGTATGTACCATGTGGAAGTCAGTAGAGGAGCTCCTATAAGCCTGGTAATATATGAACTTTTGATAACTGTGGAGAAGAAAGGATTCATAGTAGGGAAGACAATGTGGATATTCCAATTCCAAGCAAACTAAAAAAAAAACTAATTGGCACTTGCAGCTCAGAAGAGCCATCGCCTGACCCCTCTTACAATCACGCGCGATGTGTGCGTTACAGGTGTTTTTCACACATGAAAGGGACCTACAGTTTTTTGCCGTTTCCGAAAGGCGAGTTGAGAGATCTCTCATGACAAATGATACTCTGGGAGGGTTTGTCAGGCCCTCGCGGAGGTGGAACACCGTGAAAAAAAACTTATTGCCCCAGTCGGGATTCGAACCCGGGACCTTGTGCCCAGTGGTTCTACACACTAACCACTGCACCACGGCGCCCACAAACAGTTCCAAGCAAATCTCCCTCAAATCTCAGCGATGGACCGAAAGGTACACTTCGGTAACTTGGTCGAGGTATGAACTGAGAGAAAATACTTCCAAGGCAGAAGCCTCGCTTTTTAGCGGGAAAGGGCAATATTGCGACCTTTTGGAACTAGGATTTCTTGATCTAGTGATTTCTAAATCAACTAAAACCTGGGCGTATCTTAAGGTGGCGCTACAGTCCGGGGTGGACCTGGGCCTCAGCCAACAAGCTTCGCCAGCTAGCTCTGTGTCTAGCTAGCCGTCTCCAGTTTCGCACGCGAAGTTGGCTGAGGTCCCCTTCCACTTGCGTGCGCCACCTGAGTCTCGGTGCTATGGGAGTATCATTGAGCATCAACCTGGGCGTATCATTGAGCATCAAACTCAACTGAAGAAAAAAAAAGAACATCGCAATTCAATTGGCCGTACGTGACTCTATAAATGCCTGCTGTAGAAATACCGCAGGACTTGTGAGCTATGCAAAGCAGTTGTAAGTCCCATCTTAGGAAGTACAATCGCTCAAAGCTCATCAACGTTCAAAGGGCCTCTTGTGTCGGTAATAGGGGACTCTTTAAGGACCATACCCACTACAGCATTGGAGGCAGCAGTATCTACAGAATCTGCAGCGGCAAGGCGGCTAAAACAGGCGTTAGATCAATCTATCCACACTTTGTTCTTCAAGACAAGGTCTAGTCTACAAGCCTCTGGAGAGTCTAAGTTGATCCCATTTCAGCTGGAGATTTCATACCAGAACACCGAAATTAAAAGACTGGAAGAGGAGCTTGTGTCAAAGATTAGAATTGTCCTTTGCCTGGATAGTAAGACTGTCCTCATCTCTGAAGGAAAATGGACGTAATACAGGCTAAGGCTTTTTTTGTGAGTATTTGGGATTAAGCGAATCTTTAAGGAGTAATGACTACCTACTGCAGTGATTTTTTTGCAATGTGGATCTAGAACTTATGATTCAAGCTGCCCCGGAACCAAAAAGTCCATTGAGGCCCTGGATTCAAACCTGGTAAAGTCAAGGGCTGTAAGATAATGGAAGGCGAGAAATCTTTAGGCCTTATGCTGTTAACAATGGCATACTGATAACCAGTGACACGAAGAATTTGACGGAGCATCTCTGGCTCCCGAAATAACAATAACATCACCGAGCTATTGTAACCATCATTGAGTAAAGCGTAGAATAAACCTTCGTTATGGACCGAAATTGAAATGTACAGGCACACTAGACACCTTCTTATATGGCTAACGATAAGCCAAAACACATATTCGAGTAAACCGGTGTCAATTCGGGATGTGTGCAGTGGGGCAACACGCAAAGTGCTTTAATCCTACACAAAATCTATTCCAAACAAGTAAGTGCAAGAGTCCCTCTTTACCCATTAACACCAAATTTAAAATTTTTTGGTCTGTTTCATATACTGAATGTCAATTATTTGTATTTGCCACGCCCCTAAATAAGGGCGTAGGCTCAAAAATTAAAGTCAGTTAACTCTTATTTCGTTGGAATCACGAGAAAATGCGTTAAAAACGAATATTAATACTTAAGAAAACAGTTTTTCCCCAAAAACGCCTCCTAAAAGTGGGCGGAGCCCAATGCTATGCAACAAACTTAGCAAATAGTTTTTTTTTTTTTTTTTTTTTTTTTTTTTTCCGTGGGTAGGTAAAAACCTTCATAGGCACTATGAGAATCGAACGCGCGTGCTCATAGTAGTGTGAGATTCTTACTCACTAAAAAACCTCCCAATCTTTGTAAGACTACGACTAAGTTTCCTTAACAAGTAGTTCATGCTTCTGTATAGTAATCGCGTTTGGCAGGCTACCTTCCAACGAAAGCACCTGCAATACCGTCATTATGTGCGGTTTCCTCTTACGACGCTAGATCCAACGGTCTTGTTCGTTGTAGTCGGCGTGCAAGATTTGTCTGATCCAGAGTTCGGATTATTTCGTGGTTGCAATGGCCGTGAAGGCGAGTGTGAAGTTTGCGAGCAAAGTTTCTTACTTCGTCGGTCACTGTTGCAATGCCTAGATCTCGATGTAAATCGCTATTTCTTATATACCATGGAGCATTTACGATTGCTCTTAGTGTCTTATTCTGAAAAGTTTCTAAAATAGATATGTTGCTTGGTTTGGTACAACCCCAAAGTTGTATACCGTACGTCCAAGATGGTTTTAGCACTTGCTTATACAATAGCAGTTTGTTATATACGCTTAGTTTCGAATAACGTCCGATAAGCCAATTCAGTTCTCGTAGCTTGATTTCAAGTTCATCGCGTTTCTTTTTAACGTGTGGCTTCCACTTAAGTTTTGCGTCTAGGGTCATGCCTAAATATTTCGCCTCGTTTGCGTACGGAATTTGTACCGAGTTTATAAATAGAGGTAAGTTGATTACCCTCTTGTAAGTAAAATTTACATGCGTTGATTTTGTCTCATTTAGGAGGATTCGCCAGGCCTTTGTCCATTCGCATATTTTATTCAAAGCGCGTTGGAGTTTTCCCGTTGATAGTTCGACTGTCTTATCCGTAGCGAGGATAGCCGTGTCGTCAGCGAACGTGGCTATAGTCGTTGTCTCTACTTGAGGTACATCTCTTGTAAAAAGTAAAAACAGTGTTGGACCGAGGACGCTACCTTGTGGAACGCCGGCTTGTATTCCTTTGAATTCTGAGTATTCGCTCCCGTATCTCACTCGAAATAGTCTGTTGTCAAGATAAGACTCTAAGAGTTCATACATTTTTTCCGGCAAAACTTTCCGTAGCTTATATTTTAGGCCTTCGTGCCAAACTTTATCAAAGGCTTGGGATACGTCAAGAAAAGCGGTAGAACATATCATTTTCGCTTCTAAGGCTTTCTCAATTTCATTAGTTATTCGATAGACCTGGTCAATTGTTGAATGTTTGACCCTAAAGCCGAATTGGTGATCCGGAATCAATCGTCTTTCTTCAATTATTGGTTGCAGTCGTTTGAGCACAAGTTTCTCGAAGACTTTAGATATAATCGGCAGAAGCGAAATCGGTCTATATGATTTTTTGTCGTTCGGGCATTTCCCTGGTTTCGGAACCATTATTACCTCTGCGACTTTCCATTGCCGTGGAACGTATGAAATTCTCATTGATGCGTTTATGATGTAGAGAAGCTTGACTAACGCTCTTTTCGGTAGCTCCTCTTTTCGGTAGCTCCTTCAAAATTTCCCCAGTAATTAGGGCGTAGCCTGGAGCTTTGTTATTCTTCAAATTTCGGATTGTTTGACGAAGTTCAGACAGTGTCACGGTTTTCATTCGATAATTGTCTAATTCCGCATTGCGATACAGATCGTCAACCAACGGCTCCCCGTCAAACGGTTTGAATGTTTCTTCTAGATGTTCTGCAAATACATCGACTTTCTCTTTGTCGCCTTTTACCCATTCACCGTTATCTTTTCTTATTGGCGCCGAGTGTACTATGGGCTTTTTAATGGACTTCACGGTTTTCCAAAGTGAATAGTTTGACCCTCTATCGGCAGTCAAGTTTTCGAGGTAGTTGGTAGTCTCGCGACTTTTAAAATCTTGAAGTAAGTGCTTTAATTTGTTAGATAGCCCATTCAGAATGGTTTTATCAGGAGGAGCTCGAGACAAATGCCACCTCTTTCGAGCCTTTCTCTTTTCGCGTATGAGCTCTTCAATTTTGCGCGGGTAAATTGATCCGCTTTTCCTTACTCCAGTCTTCCGGAAAGAAGTATTGTTCCAAGCAGCGTCTTGAATAGTTCTAACGAGTTTATCGACTTCGTCTTCTATTTCTAAAGGGGTTGTAAGTGGTACATGTAGAGATATATTTTCTTTACAGTATTTCCTAAAGCCATCCCAGTCGGCGTTGTTATTCGTTAGCCTAGGCGCTCTCTCATTTTTTGCTAGACTCCCGCCGATTTTCAAAACGACTGCCGAGTGATCCGAACAGAGATCATAGCCTTCTTCTACATTTGTGAGGTGGCGGGGAACCCCTTTTGCGATAAAGAAATCGACAAGGTCAGGTACTTTGTTTCTGTCGGTTGGCCAATACGTTGGCTTTCCCGTCGAAAGGAAAACCACGCCACGTTTCATGCTAGCTTTGAAGAGTACTCTACCTCTTGTTGAATTGCACCGTGATCCCCAAGAGGTGTTTTTCGCATTAAAGTCCCCGCCGATGATAAAATTCGACCCAAGTAAGTCAAAGAGGGGAGTAAGATCGTCGTCCGCTAGCCTATACTGTGGAGGAAAATAACTCGAGGCAATATTATAATCTAGGTGACCACCTATTTTTACCGATACTGAAGTTATTTGCATAGAGTCAAGCTCGATTTCTTCGTTTTTGTAATGCTTAATGCAGTCTTTGATGTAGAGAGAGGATCCGCCTCTCGAATTTTCTGATGGATGATGCGCGTGGTAGTCGATGTAACCTCTAATTTTGGGTCCGGATCCCTTCTTAAAGTGTGTTTCCGAAATCAGGCATAGGTCAATATTTTTTTCCCGTAGAAATACTTCTAGTTTGTCGATTTTCTTTAAAGGACCATTTGCATTCCATGTAAGTATGTTAATGAGCTTCATATTCATGATTTGTTATTCGTTTTGCGAGGTTTAAACTCTAGCTCGCTCAGTTTGTCAAATATTACTTGATTAACTTTAGTTTGTTGCTCAAGCTTTTCCAATATCATAAATAATATTTGAGATACCGAATCTGTTGTGGAAGGTTCTGGCGGTTTGCTTTTGTGTGACGCGACTTCAGCGTACGATCTTGGGCCGATGAGTGATGATTTTCCCTTTGTACTTGGACCGGCGACGTTTTCTTGCGGAGTTTGTATATTTTTTCTCGTCAATCTCGTATTTCTGACCGATTTGGGAGTTTTCGGCTTGTCAGCTCTAGAACGTTTTGGGGTTGTGGCCCTATCTACAATATGTTGCTTAACAGTTTCGTGACGTTTTTGTAGCTCTATTGCGATTTCGCAACCTCGGTAGCTCGCCGGGTGACTTCCATTACAATTGGCGCAAGTCGCTGGGGCCTGACTGCTTACGTTGCAATCTTTTGAAAGATGTCCACCGGCGCATTTGACACATCGCGGTTCTTTTTGGCAGTACGCTTGAGTATGTCGGAAGCCTTGGCATCGCTTGAGTCACTAGTCTATTGCCCTTTCGCTTGGGCTCAATTTTTACCCTGATATTTAGGATTGTTTTTATTTTATATATTTCGTTTATGTTTTCAAACCTATCGAACGTCAGCATGAAAATAGGAAGACCGCGCTTGACCACGGTGTCTTTTTCTCCTTCCGTACGTTGTTTTTCTTTCTTAAGTATGTTCACGGCATCAAGAATTTTAAAGCCTTGGGCTTGAACATCTTCAACAATTTCTTCCTTCGTGCAGGTTGGGTGAAGTCCCCTAGCGAAAACCCGAAGCGGCTTCTCGAATTTGTTTTCGTAAGTATATCATTGTACATATCACTGTACTTCGTCCCCAGAGTATTTTTTAAGATATTTCGCAGCTTTCCGTAGTCTGCGACCCCAACGACATTTATTGCAGGCGGTCGGCGAATTTTTTCTTCAATTTTCGCTGTCGCTTTTTTTGACACGGTTGGTGTTTCATCGTGTTTATATACGGCCTCAACTACTGGCGAAGACCCAATTTTTCGTTTTTTGGTAGATCTTTTCTTGAGAGCCGGATTAGTTTCGCGTGCAAGCTCTTCTTCGTCTGTCACGTATTCGCTTTGACGCTTCGGCGTGTCCTCACGTTTTGTAGTATCACGGGGATTCCTAAGAGCCTCGTTTTCTTTTCGTAACGAATCTACTTCATTTTTGAGCTCACGGTAGAGACGTTCCATATCTTTAAGCTTAGCGCGGAGTTCGTTGTTTTCCGCTTCAAAGCATTTAGTTTTCGCTGAGTCCCGATTAACCGGCGGACTTCCTTTCCCGGAGATGATCGATCTAGGTGGTGGTGATCGAGGTACCCTTGGTTTCTTCATAAAGGGATTTGAAAGCAATAAATGGCTCTCCCCAGAATCCGTAGAGCCTACCTCCGAAGAGGGTGGATTTGCCAGTGATGCTGGATTACCACCTGGGGTATTACTTCCGTTCGTTTTGTCCATTGCATGGTTTGTATGCGCTACGCGCTCGGCATACGGAGGGTGGATTTTAGTCGCCTCTTACGACAGGCATGCCTTACCTCGGGTATATTCTAACCCCTACCCGAAGAGGAAACCCGAAGAGCACGGTTAGTGAGGCAATTCAATCAAATACGTCAACACAGGGCGGGAGCTGAAACTCGTCGTCAGAAACCAAGAGATTTAAGATGTCGTATAGGCGTTTTAGACGCCCAAGATTCTCGCAGGGAAAGAAAGGATATGATGGTTTGGTAAATGCTCAACTAAAATCACTTTTTTTTAAATCGGCATTTTTACAGGCTTGGGCAATGGTTGTCTATGAAACAAAATAGGATCAAAAGATCTTCAAAACTCAACAAATCGTGCAACATCTATTTTTTTTACAGCCATTAATAAGGAGGACATCTTTACCACACCGCAAATAATTAGGTTTCATCGAATATCGTTGCCGAAGAACAATACAGCTAATAGATTTATCTACCTGTCTTTGCCGCAGCTACGCGATTAGGCCGATTGCCAATGTGCCACTTGTGGTTTTCAAGAGTTTTTAAAAAAAAATCCGATATGAATAATGAAAAGCACGTTTTCAACATCACAAACGAAGCAGGATACTTTCTTCAAGGGTTTTCGCTTTTGACACACAAAAGCGCGAAGCTGTCTTCTTGCGAGAAATAAATTGTGCTGACACATGACATCTGCAGAATTTAGACAACTTATCAAGATGAATTTGAAAGACAAAAAAAATATTGTCAGTTTTACAATTTGCCAATGTTGTAAATTAGTGCAAAAAAATTTTTTTTGTACGAGTTGCTTACCCATTGTAAGAATACAATTTAAAATGACGATCCTCTGACACTCTCTTCTTTTCAAAATCAAATTCTGTAGTCAGTGGCAATATTTTCCGGAATCACTTTCGGCCAATTAAACTTTAAAACACAACAATTTGTTATTTATATTCCTCCGCGTTGATGCTTTAAAAATGATTTATTAATATTCCATTCGAAACAAACCAATTGGCCAAGTTAAAAACTGCAAAAACTATAAATAATTTTTATTTTTTTCCAATTTTTTTTTTCTTCCGCTCAAAAAACACCGCGCGACGCCCAGAAGATGATGCTATAAACCAAACTAATTTGGAAAACACGAACTGCCTGTTTAGTTTTCTAAACAACAAAAATTTTATTCGCAACGGTTTTTTCATACATCATCGTGCCTAGAGAGAGTAAGGGATGGCAAGGGGCCAACCAAACCAATTCTGACAATGGCTTGGCCCGCCGAGTCTTTAGGGAAACAACATCGCGGCAAGAAAGATTAAATAAATAGGAGCAGCCAGTGTACATTTGACGCATCAGCACCGCAAAATGTAATGATGTCACCGTTGCTACGTTGGACAAATAAACTGCACAACTAGGATATACATATGACATAATAGTAGTAGTCATGTCTCTAGTCTAGGTGCACACGTGTACCGGGAACCACTCTGAGGAGGCGTATATTTTTAGACTCTAGCTTCGTGCCTTCGCTTCGAGAATGTTTTAAAAATAAACATTTTTTTTCCAATCTATACGTAAATTTTCGAACGTGCAAATTTTATTGGTGTGTTGAAATTGTGTATGGAAATTTGAAGAACACTTTTAACTTCACTTCGAATCGTAAACAATGGAAGACACGATGACAGGTAGGAACTATAAAATGCTGCGCTTTAATATGCTGAAGACCGGTGAGTGTGCTGCTGCTGCACATGAATTGTTTAACGTTTATGAACATGTTTTGGTGTAGGGTCAACAATCTGTTATTAATTAAGCGATGAAAATAATAGAGACGCACGGCTGCATTTTTATTGGAACCTTGTCAAGTTTATGTAGGTTGGGCTCGGCAAGGTGCTTGCAGACTGCAGACTCAAGAGGACTTGTGATGAAATAGTTGATGCTGTAGTGTGTAATGAGAAATTTTTTCTTTAAATAGTTGCAAATTTTCTAAATCCCTTCATCTTGTTTAGGCATTTTAATAGTAATAAGTTCGAGACCTTGGGATTAAGAATACCCTTAAAATATGTTAGCGTAAAACTGAAACAACACCTTTTCTAAACTGATGCTGCTGAGCCAGTATGGAAATGTAAACCCTGCCAAGAAACGCTAAAACATATTCCCGCAGGTGTTATGCCTTTACGGAGAAAAGCAATGGGTATACCAGCAGGGTATAAAAACATTCGGCTTCCATTTCAATGCTGCTTTTTTGATGCGGGTTGAATGTCTTGTTCGCGTGCCCCACATATATAATAGACATGGAGCTGCTTGCTAAATAGATGCTGATCGAATTTTATTTTGTTTTGTTGCTGGTTTTGTTCCGCCCTTGATATTTCATTTTTCGGAGGTTGCTACTATCCACTCAGACACCTTTCGGAATCCTCTCAAGAACTTATTGGCTCAAATACGAAAACTTTAAGCTGAACCAATCCAAGCCAGGGGCAAGAGGCTTCATCAGTGGAATAGAACATCGCATATAGAGGTATTTCATGAATCTAGCCGGCCAAAAATATTTTTGTTGTTACTTTTTTTTTGGAGGTTGCTACTATCCGATGGAGCACTCAGACACAACTACTGGTCCATTGTACTACCATGCAGACACCTTACATTAATGTATTTAGTTTACCCGTCTTTCGAAGAAAAACAAGAGGGAGCTTCAGTGATGAAGAGCTTAGGTGTTCGGCACTCACCACGTCAGCCCCAAAGATCCGCCACCTGATGCGAGCAAAGGCAGGACAACTACATAGGAAATGTTCCGCTGTATCGTCGTCCTCTCCACAGGCAGGACAGGTGGTGGTTTCGCTCAAGCCTAGCACATGCAAGTGCTTGGCGAAAGCTTGGTGGCCCGTAAGGATGCCTTCAAGAAGTCTGCAATCGATTCTCCTGAGAGATAGCAGAAAAGATACTGACCCCTCGCAGATATCCGGACGTAGTCATTTAGTCTGCCTGCACCCATAATAGTCACGCCAACGAGCCCTGTGCTCACGAGAAAGCCAAGTATTAATAGCAGACGTGACAACAGATACAGGCAGGCCTAAAGCAGGTTCGGGTCCTGAGAAAATCTTTTCTGAGCCTAGTCTGGCAAGCTCATCAGAGATCTCATTTTCCTGGATACCAGTGTGACCTGGAACCCAAACAAGATTCACTGCATTTAGCCTTCCGACTAAGTTCAACGAATACTTGAGTTCGAGCACTATCTTGGACGAGGTAAGAGGGTTGAGCAACGCATTTAGAGCGGCTTGGCTGTCACTGCAAACGCATATGCTTCTCGCCTGTTAGTCACAATATAGCGAATAGCCATTAGGATAGCGAAAATCTCCGCTTGGAAGACAGACGCATATTAACCCTTTATTTAGGGTAGTGGAGTCTAATGTTCTCGCTTTCCACAAAGATTCCAGCACCAGACCCCTGTCCGGTTTTGGAGCCATCCGTGAAAATACGATGGCATTCTTTCCCTGGCTTAGAGCCTTGCCGAAGCTATTCCATTGCCTGAGGAAAGTCGACTTGGTAGTTTTGTAGCAAAAGGATTTTTGGGGTCATTGCGTCAGAGGGCATGTCCATAAGACAGGGATCGAAGGACAATTCCCGAACAAGTTCTTCAAAATTCCAATGCGTGTGGTACCAAAAACCACCTCTCTTTAAGCGAAAGATGCTTTTCAGCGTACACCCCATGATAAATACATCAATGGGGGGAGGTTCATCAAAGCATCTAGAGCAGAGCCCGGCGTAGTAGGAAAGGCCCCTGTGCAGCCAAGACAAGCCGTTCTTTGGAGTTTTGCAAAAGAGGCAGTAACACGTTTCCACGATATCCTGTTCCACCAAACAACCGATGCATATGAGAGGAGTGGTCTTACCATGGCCGTATAGATCCAGAGGACCCTTTTTGGAGATAGGCTCCATGTCTTGCCAAAATCCCCTCTACACTGCCAGAAAGTAGTGCTCGGACCAAAGAAGCTTTCTATCACGGATTACTCCCAAATATTTGACTTCATCGGATATCGGGATAGTGACACTTTTAAGCACGAGTTGAGTCAGACCAGTGACATTTCTCCTTCTCGTAAAGAGAACAACCGTAGTTTTAAGAGGATTCACTGAAAGCCCATTCCATTGTGCACCGATCATCGATTAAGTCTAGGGATCTCTGCGCTTGAGAGCACAAAGTCCCTAGGTTTGAGCCGACAGAAAGAACGGCGACATCATCCGCGTAGGCTTGTGTGTAGGTTCCAGGAAGGTTGAGAGCCGATAGGAGAGAGTCTACCACCATGCACCTTAAAAGCGGAGTCAGAACGCCACCTTGCGGACAGCCCCTGTTTACCCCAGTTATGACGCACTTGGCACAATCTGCCGCGGTTATCAGCGTCCTGTGCACTAGCATTGCCCTAATCCATGTTTCATCTACACCGTTTTGTCTGAAACGTCGCGTTATCAAAAGCACCCTCAATATCGACGAAAACGACCAGCACGGAGTACGTCTGGTCAAGAGCACATTCAATCCTACCAACAAGGTTTTGAAGCGCAGTTTCGCAGGATTTTCCGCGCTGATAAGCGTGTTGCATCTCAGAAAGAGGATGCAATCGACGAGCAACCTTGCGTACGCGCAGCTCAACCAGTCTCTCCAAGCTTTTCAGCAGGAAGGAAGGACTTATGGGTCTAAAACTTTTGGCTAGGCTATAGTCAGGCTTACCAGGTTTTGGTATGAATACGACTATAACCATGCGCCAAAGGGTGGGAATGTAAGCCAAGGCGAGGCTTGCAGTAAATATTTTATTCAGCATGGGCAACAGCTGATTTAAACTTTATTTCAGCATAACTGGGTAGATTCCATCTGGACCAGGTGACTTGAAACTGTCAAAAGATGCAATAGCATATTTGATAGCATCATCAGTCACCACTCTGGATGCAATAAACCAGTTTGGCCGCGTTGTGTTCGCTAGTTCTAGAGTAGCCACCGCTTCCGGTACCACTGAAGAGCACGGAGTGATCTGATTTCCCGGAAAGTGAGTCTCTGGGAGAAGACTGAAGGTCTCCGCCTTGGTCTCAGTGTAGGTACCATCAGGATTGAGAAGTGAAGCAAGTTTGCTTGGTATAATCCTGTTAAGAACTTTCACAAGCCTACTAGTTTCACTTAGAGATTCGATCTCCTCACAAAATATTTTATAAGAGTCATTTTTCGACTTGCGAATAAGTCTCTTAAAATCCTTTGCGTCGATCGGTATAGATTCCAGTCTTCTACTTAATTGGTTTTTAATTACCGATTCAGGAGCTTCCTGGTCTCTTTACGAATGTGCTTACTTACTTACTTAAGGTGGCGCTACAGTCCGGGGTGGACCTGGGCCTCAGCCAACAAGCTTCGCCAGCCAGCTCTGTCTCTAGCTAGCCGTCTCCAGTTTCGCACGCGAAGTTGGCTGAGGTCCCCTTCCACTTGCGTGCGCCACCTGAGTCTCGGTGCTCCTCTACCACGCCGTCCCTGCGGTGTGGATTCGAAGATTTTCCGGGCCGGTGCGTTGGTGTCCATCCGCTCTAGATGACCCAGCCATCGTAGACGTTGTGCTTTGACTCTTTTGGCTAGGTCGGTATCGCTGTACAGCCCGTACAGTTCGATGTTATATCTCCTCCTCCACTCTCCGTCTATGCAGACGGGACCGTAAATCGTCCGAAGAATTTTTCTCTCGAAGCAGCCTGAAGTGTTTTCATCCGCCTTTGACAGGGTCCATGCTTCAGCACCGTAAAGCAGGACTGGGATGATGAGCGTCTTATACATGGACACTTAAGTTGCTCGAGAGAGGGCTTTGCTACTCAATTGCCTTCTTAGCCTAAAGAAACAGCGATTAGCAAGAGTTATCCTTCGTTTGATTTCAGCGTTGGTGTCATTGTCTGAATTGATAGCGGAACCCAGGTAGACAAAGTCCCTAACTACCTCAAAATTATAGCTGTCGATGGTGATGTTTTGTCCAAGACGTCGGTGTTGGGTGTCTTTTCTTGATGACAGCATATACTTGGTTTTGCCCTCATTGACTGCTAAACCCGTATTCGCCGCTTCCGTCCCAATACTCACGAAGGCTTCACTTACATCACGCTTTGTTCTACCGATTATGTCAATGTCGTCTGCGTATGCAAGTAGTTGAACGGACTTTTGAAAGATTGTACCTCTGGTGTTGGCGCGAGAGTTCTGCACAATTCTCTCAAGTATGATGTTAAAGAAGTCGCATGACAGCGCGTCGCCTTGTCTAAATCCTTTTTTGACATCAAAGGGGTCGGTGAGGTCTTTGCCGACCTTGACGGAACAGCGTGAGTTTTCCATCGTCATCCTGCACAGACTGACGAGTTTGGCAGGGATGCCAAAACTGGACATTGCGCTATATAGCTCGTCTCTATAGATGCTGTCATACGCGGCCTTGAAATCGATGAAGAGGTGGTGTGTATCGATTTGGAATTCCTGGGTTTTCTCCAAGATCTGCCGCAGTGTGAATATTTGATCGATGGTGGACTTTCCTGGCCTAAAGCCACACTGATATGTGCCTATCAGATTGTTGACAATCGGCTTCAAGCGTTCACACAGTACAGCAGAAAAGATCTTGTATGCGATGTTAAGAAGACTTATGCCTCTGTAGTTGGCACAACTCAGAGGGTATCCTTTCTTCAGGATCGGGCAAACAATGCTGAGGTTCCATTCGTCGGGCATGCTTTCTTCCGACCATATCTTGCAGATGAGCTGGTGCATGCTCCTAACCAGCTCATCGCCAGCGGATTTAAAAAGTTCGGCAGCTAGGCCGTCTGCTCCGGCTGCTTTGTTGCACTTGAGCTTAGACACAGCTGCTTTCACACAGCGGGTGGGCGGTATCGTTCGTATGCTTCGTCGGTAACGTCTTCGCCCGGGTCGAATGGTTCGTTCTGCCTGACAACGGTATTTGGTTCGTCCTCGCCGTTATACAGTCTGCAGAAGTGGTTTTTCCAAATCCTCAGCACCGACTGCGATTCTACAACGATGTTTCCTTGATGGTCCTTACAGGCTTCAGTTCGAAGTTTATACCCTTGGCAGGACCTTTTGATCCTTTGGTAAAACTTTCTAACCTCATTCCTGTTGTAACATCTCTCTATCTCTTCAACCGCGCGCTTCTCGTGCTGTCTCTTTTTCCTTCGGAGAAGCCGGTGTTCCTCTCTCCTCCTCTGCTCGTAGAGCTCGCGAGCAGCTCTAGTCCTTCTGTGCAGCGCCGCTTTGTATGCTTCCTGTTTAGTTGCATGTGCTTGCCGGCATACATCGTCAAACCAGGGGTTTCGTTGTGGTCGCCGTGTGAAACCCAGCACTTCAGAGGCGGCGTCTCTGATGGCATTTTGGCAATGTTGCCACTGACTATCAACTTGATGCTGGCTGCATAGGACTTCGTAGAAGGTTTTGAGAGACTCGGTTGGAGAAGGACCTGGCGATCTCTTGCGATTGTAGTCGGCCGACGTCAAACTTCCTCACAGTATTTCCATTACTTGGCGCTGGTCGGGATATCCGCAGCCGTACCTTGGCTACAACAAGGTAGTGATCCGAGTCCATGTTGGCTACTCGGAAAGTTCGGACATCCATGAAACTGGAGGAGTGCCTTGCGTCGATCGCAATATGGTCAATCTGGTTGACGGTTGATTGATCTAGAGATCTCCATGTCCCTTTGTGGATATTGAGATGCGGGAACTGTGTACCTGTTACCACAACGTGTCGCCCCGCAGCAAAGTCGATCAGCCTGAATCCGTTATCGGAGGTCGTGTCGTGCAGGCTATGCTTCCCGACAGTACGACCAAAGATGCCCTCCCTTCCTAGCTTGGCATTAAAATCGCCTAGGACAATCTTAATGTCGTAGCAAGGGCACTGCTCATAAGTTTTGTCCAGGAGCTCGTAGAACATATCTTTGGTCTCGTCATCTTTCTCCTCTGTGGGGGCATGTGCGCATATCAGGCTAATGTTGGCGAATTTAGCCTTAATGCGGATCGTCGCGAGGCGCTCGCTTACAGGGTTGAAGCTCAAGACTTTTTACCTAAGTCTGCCTCCAACAACGAAACCACATCCAAATAGGCGCTGTCTTTGATGCCGATAGCAGTCGCCGTAGTAGATGTCGCAGTTTTTCATCCTTCTTTTGCCCGGCCCGTCCCACCGCATTTCTTGGATGGCAGTAATGTCTGCCTTGCAGTCGTTAAGGGCCTCCGCTAGTTGCTCGGCTGCACGTGGTCTGTTAAGGGACCTAACATTCCACGTGCAGATCCGGAGCTCGTTGTCCTTTTCTCGTTTGCATTGGTCGTCAACAGTAAGTCCGTCCGAATCCGAGGCTTGTTTCTGCTTCGTGACTGGTGTTTCTTTACGTGGCCGGGAAGTCACCCCGACGGCACGACCCCCAACCTGGAGGACCAGATCCTTTGTATAGCTCTAAGGACGGAGAGCCGGATAGCCCGCTCCTTATAGGCCTGAGCTCCGAATACGTCGTAGTAGCCCAAATAAGGTTTTCACTAAGTAGTTCGGCCTGACTGGAACTATAGACGCCACCGTTGATTCCATCTGGAGAATTCCTCCGCTGCCGTCCGGATGCAAGGAGAAGTGCCTTAGTGGGAACACTCCTCCCCCCCTCTCTCGTCTGCTACCCCCAACAACCTTCCAAAGAGGTTGGAACCCAATCTCCAGTTGAGGTACTAGGCACCCGGTGTTCACCACGGGGAGGTGAGAGTAGGAGTTGATAGACAAAGGTGGGTTTAGAAAACCTGTGGATGCTTGTATCCTCTTGAGTGCACTGGTCTATCCTTTGACCACCATGTATGCAGTTTTGAGGTCTTGAGCTAGGAAGCTGAAACTTGCAGCGTTGCTTGGTTTTCATTTTGTACAGACAAAGTATGAAAATTGAGAAAATCCGCCCACAGCCACGCCCACAATTGGCGTGAATGTCAGACAACCTCAAATTTACATTTTTTTCAAAATACCTTTTGGTCAAGATAGACAAAACATATGAACTCAAAATTTGGTGGAGAGCAATATCAACCAGAAGCCTTTAATAAGGCAAAAATTGGACCGCTCACTCCATTGACCATGCCCACTTTTAACATCTGAAATCTTTGAAAACCTCATTTCTCGGGAAATTCATTTTAATTTGAAAAAAAATTATATGACAAATATTAAAGATATTACCATTTGCTAAGTTGCACACAAAGCATTGAGCTCCGCCCACTTTTTGGGGGCGTTTTAAGGAAAAAACTGTTTTTTTTTTTAACCAAAAATATTAACCAAATATTCATTTTCTCGTGTTTCCAACGAAATTAGAGTTAGTTGATTTAAATTTTCAGCCTACGCCCTTATTTAGGGGCGTGGCCAACACAAATAATTGACATTTAGTATATGAAACAGACCAAAAAATTTTAAATTTGGTGTTAATGGGGAAAGAGGGTCGGGTATTTAGAAGTTCGTTACAGACGAACTCTTGCACTTACTTACTTGTTTTAATTCGATTCGCTTCAACCCTGGGATAAATTTTAAATTTCTCTATTAAAATTTAACCCCAGCACAAAGTTCTTGCCGACATGTTCGGATATGGTTTATTGGACGTTTGACCCCTTGGTCCCACCAACTTTTATGGAATAGTTTATGACCGTCCTTTACTATTGCGTTACACATCAGAAGACTAAAAAGTGCTCTTGCACTAACCCATCATTGTACAAGTAACCTAACTTTCCTTTGCCAAAGGACCGACGGGACCTTTGACTCTGTCAATCTGACGGGTCTACCATAACGAGATTGACTGCCATGAGCATCTCCTTCACAAGACTACGCCATGCTGGTGATTACTTGCAATATTGGCTGCAGTAACAAAAACCGTCACCGATTTACGTTGAAGATCCTCATTGGCAGTCAGAATGCGAAATTACAGAGATTGAAGATATGGAACAGTCAAAAAGGATGCGGGATGTTGACAGCCATCACGCTAATCCGCTATGGGTGGCTTATGCCATCTGTGTTTGTAACGACAATCAAAGTGGCCATTCGAACACATTCCCATCAGTAAATGAGCGATGGGCTCGGATTACGCGGTAATGGCTCACCATAAAGCACATCAATCTCAATGTTCGTTACGGAGAAAACGCCAGGAATTTGTCACACTTAGGCTACTACCGACGAATACCGTATTATATATTCTGTATTGTATACATTATGATTGTAATCATTAACTGTGACTTTGGTTATTTGTGACAATTAAGGGATTTCTAAGCCACACATTTCGCGGCTATATTCACTTTTTGGTGATATCCTTGGTTGCGTTGCGAGGCAATGCGTCAAAATTATTAGCTTAAAGGAATCCTTATAATTCTGCGGTTCTTGTTTGGGGAAGCTTTGGGTGGATTTCTTATTGAAATAATTCATAATATATGGGAAATGCAATAATGACATTAACTCCTTGTGGTTTATCTTTTTCTGCTGAAGGCGGTGCTACGTTTCCAGAGCTTGGAGCCATATCCGGCGAACTTTCCTTCTTTCGGGTTTTATAAAACCCCAAAAGTGGTCCGTGGTTCGTTGCTGTGGTATGGCAGGCTCCCTACTCGAAAGCAAGGCTTGCCATAGCACAGCAACGAACCATGGACCATTTGAAAGCCTATCTTCGTTGAAATCGATGCAAATGTATGTCAGAGATGTGGTGGGCCAACTTACTAAAAATTACAGCACGAGTACACAAAAAGCAGATAAGTTGACGCTAGTAGGGAGTTTTGGAGAGTTCTGGGCCACTGTTGTGGTTTTCGCGTTGTGGTTTTCTTATCAGTAACCTGTGGTTTTTTTTGTGGTTATCTTCAGCAGCCGCGATCTTTGTGGTGGCAGAGGGGGTCGTTGACCTAGATCTTTGTGGTAAGGGGCATGATTTGTATGAGTCATAGTGGGGTGGTGGGCGGTGGGGCGGTGGGGCGGTGGGCGGTGGGGGGCTTGGGGGAAGTGGTGCTGTCTAAGTCCAGCGTATATACCTATGAAGACAGACAGACAGAATCGTCAGACTAATATTTTCAACATAGTGAGTAATAATTTGGATGAGAATTTCGTTCGTAAGGAAAAAATATATCAGTAAGCTTGGCCTTGTTCTTTGTGGTTAAATGGGGCAAAGTAAGATAGTGAGTAATAATTTGGGTGTCAGGTTCGCTTGTGCTGAAAAAAATTCGTTCGTAAAGAAAAAATATATCAGTAAGCTTGGCCTTGTTCTTTGTGGTTAAATGGGGCAAAGTAAGATAGTGAGTAATAATTTGGGTAGCAGGTTCGCTTGTGCTGAAAAAATATATGGTGTGTGGTCATCAAAAGAACTAATATGAAAATAGATTGGGGTCGTTGTATTGTCACTTGAAGTGAGGACTATGTCACTTGTTTAGAATAAAAAAAATAAAAAAATTCTTATCAGAAGACTGAACCACAATTTAACAGGAGTGGGGTCGTTGTATTGTCACTTGAAGTGTGGACTAGGTCACTGTTTTTGAATGAAAATAAAAAATAAAAATACTTATCAGAACCATATGTGTATGAAATAATTTTTGGATGAACCACAGTTGGATGAGATAGTAAAAAAATGTATGATATATCACTGTGAGAAATTTTTTTATCATAACGATGAACCACAATTTAACATAGGAGAATATAGTTCTATGGAGTTGTGAATATGAGACCCGAAAATATTTGTGGTATCCAAGGGAAAAAATAGAGAAAAAAGTGTGGTCTTCAAAAAAAATCTACAAGCAATATTCATATAAATAGAGGGCTTCAATTCCTTTTAGTTTAGTAGAAAAATATTGTGAGGAGCACCAGTCCGATTGTGAGGAAAAATGTAAGTATACCTATTCTATTTTTTTTTTGTTTATTTATTTATTGTTTTTATTGTTTATTGTTTTATTTTAATTTTTTTTGTTTAGGACAAACGCAAATGAACTACTAAAGGAGGCGCGCGCGTACCTGGACGCGTTCGAAAAAGAAAATTGGGACTACGAGGATCTGTTGAGTTGCGCAAGGACCCAGCTGAACAACCTGGAGATCACTCCAGGACAACATAAACTCAAAACAACAATACATCTTCTAATGGCTATAGATGCTATAGCCAAGGATAATTGTATAAACGTAGAATTAAATAAATATTTAATAGCCCTATTGGGGTTATTTTAATTTACAAAAAAAAAAATAAAAAAAAAAATTTTTTTAAAAAAATTGTGTTTGTTTTGTTTTCATTATGTAGAAGAGAAACTTTTTTAGACTTTCAGCTTGTTTTTTTCCAGTAACTTTTTTAGGTCAATCGTTGGTCCTCTACACACTCCACATGATGTTAGGACAAATAATTTTCAGTGACAACGAGGATCTGTTGGCTAGCACAAGGGCTCAGCTGAACAATCTGGAGACTACTCCAGGACAAAACAAAATTAACAACAACGGGGTTATTGTAATTTACAATAAAAAAATTAAAAAAAAAAATTGTGTTTTTTTGTTTTCATTATGTAGAAGAGAAACTTTTTTTAGACTTTCAGCTTTTTTCAGTACCTTTTTAGATCAATCGTTGGTTTATTTCTTTTTTTTGGTTTCAACCTTCTTCATATATTAAAAATTAAAAAATCGTGACTAACAAATGCAGTTTAAAATAATAAAAAGAAAAATGCATGAATTGATTTATATGTTGTTTATTAAAACATTGCATATAAATTCAAATATCGTTTATTGGTATTTTATTATGACCCCAAGCATATGTACTTATTCCGTCACTACATAAATATCTCTTGGTTAGTGCTAGCTTATTAATAACTTGTGTATAAAGGTTATGCAACTTACTTCTAAATATATACTTCGATTTTGAAAAGCATTGTTTTTTTTTTTTTTTTTTTTTTTTTAATTAAACATTTGTGATAATCTCTTATATTTAAACTTTTAGTAATAGACTTTTTAACCCCCTTTGCTTTTTACTTCTCCAGTATCTACGCTAAAAGAATACATTTTAGCTCTTAAACCCACAAATTCCGCATTTTGTTAGAATTATTTTCATCTTTAAATTTACCAAGAATTTTACCATTCGTTTGTGATGTATCAAATCTTGATTTCTCCGGACTAATGACATCACTATATATATATATCAGAATAAAAATCATCTGTTGTTATTGAATAAATAAATGAGTCTGTATCCATATAATTTAATTTTACTGATTCTTCAAACTTTTCCCTCATATAATTATAATGAAAGTCGTACATATGTAAACCATTTTGATAACTCTAATACAACATTTTTTACTTCTAAACCAATAAAACATTTATTATTTAAGTTTTTTATATACGATATTTGTTGTTGTTGTTGATGGTTTTGTCTCAGCCTTGAAAGGATTCTTGATTACTAGGTACTGCCATTTCTTGCTCCACGATTCCTTCATGTCAGGGTTTGATTTTTTATCCATGATGCTGCCTTCACAAATTCTAAAATAAAACTGAATCCACTCGATGAAATCGAAGAATGGATCACTATTCATCTTCAGATGAAGAAAAAATTGTATGTAAACAGAGCATTCTCCGTTATGTTTTACCCTTCATCACTTTGACTTCAGAGATAAGTTTGATTGTGTTTGACTCTTTTTGCTTCATCAATTCAACGATAATTTTGAGGACATGAATAATCGCGTTCCTTTTGTGTATTGCTTATAAGTTAAGAGATTGCCATTTCATAAGTTTGCTTATAGTTTTCACAATTCCACCTTGTTGTGTTCGTTCCTGCATCGAAAATATGGAGGAAAGACCTCATCACAACTTGAGTCTGAGAGCGATGATCGGCTGACCGGTGTACTTTGATTATAAACGTATGAATTTGTATGGGTTCTAAGTAAAACAACTGCTTCATCTTCTGATAGATTAGAATTTTTTGATCATGATTTATCCTATACTCAATTTATATTCATCGTTTGCAAGAGATAGTTGGTTGAAAATAAAAATAAAAAAAACAGAATAATAATGTCAGTTATTCTTGACTTTTATTTGTAATTCGTATACGGAAACTTTGATCTAATGGTTCAATAATTGTTAAAGTATAGCCTTTTTTGTTAATGGCCTCAATTGTTGAATCCGACATCTTGGTGAATCGAGCTGGAAGAAAGACCTATAAAAAAATGAGTAAAAAAAGAAAACATTCTTCTCTTTTGATACTTACTTGGAATTCGCCCAGGTCACAGAGAATTGCATTTCCATACATGGTCTTGCAAATTCTTACGTTTTCGATGTTGTAAGCAGCACCTTGAATTAATTCGGAAATCTTTTTTGTTTCCTTATAGCTGCTTGCTTCAAGTTGATTTAATTCATGTAGAGGATCCATCATAGACCTAGTTACTTTGAATGTTAAACTTATTAATTAAAAATTATTCAATTCGCTCGTCTTTTTATACCATTTCATTGTCATAATGAAGACCACAGTAATAACCACAATGATAAGACTTTCCTTATGTTCTTCATAATACAATTTTGTCTTTTGTCATTGAAGTGTGGACTAGATTACTTATGTTGAATGAAAATTAAAAAAAATATTATTAGAACATCATGCATAAAGAATATTTTATTTTTGATGAACCGCAATTGGATGGGATGACAAAATTTCAAAATCAAAACTCAATACTATGGGTTTTCTTTTCATATAAGTATACATAACCATATTTAATAGAACTAGTTTTTTTCTCAGAAACTATAGCAAAAAAACCTTTTTTAGGCCAATCGTTGGCCCTCTGCACACTCCACATGATGTCAGGAAAAATAATTTTCAGTGCACGTTTCATCTTATTAATCCAACGACTAAGATCCCTCCCTTTGCATATAGATAATTCGTTAAACGATGGGTAAGTGTTTGTTGAAATCATCTCCTTAACAATGATTGCCTCCTCAGGATTCTTGGTATTATTTACAGGTGAATTTAACATGATTTCATCGCAATATAAAAAGTCTATATTTTCATTGGACTTGTCATCACTACTTGTTGAGCTTTCACATAGAGATATTTCGTTAATCGATGGACACGTCTCTGTTGAAATCAGTTCCTTAACAACGATTGTCTCCTCAGGATTCTTGGTATTACTTACTGGTGAATTTAACATGATTTCATCGGAATATAAAAAGTCGTTATTTTCATTGGGTTTGTTATCACTATTAATTGAGCTTTGATCATCGAAGACGTAATTCATGAGGTCATTTATGTTGATGAATTCCTCAAACTCTAGACAACAGGTGTCATTCTCAAAGTGCTCTTTTGAATTTTCCTCTATCTCTATTTCCATCACTTCATTCGTATTAGTTTCCTCTGGACTGTAATTATCTTCTTGTAACCATGACATCGAGGGTTCATTATAGAACCATCTATAAAAATCTTTTTCAAAATGATTGTTCATGACGTTTTTTTTTTTTTTTTGCTTTTATCTGGAAAAAATATTTTTTTTTATTTCAATTAGTTATTTCTTTTTTTGGTTTCAACCTTCTTCATATAATAAAAATTAAAAAATAGTATCTAACAAACGCAGTTTAAAATAATAAAAAGAAAAATGCATGAATTGATTTATATGTGGTTTATTAAAACATTGTATATAAATTCAAATATCACTTATTGGTATTTTATTATGACCCCAAGCATATGTACTTATTCCGTCACTACATATATATCTCTTGGTGTCATTACAACTTAGTGCTAGCTTATTAATAACTTGTGTATAAAGGTTATGCAACTTACTTCTAAATATATACATCGATTTGAAAAGCATTGTTTTTTTAATTAAACATTTGTGATAATCTCTTATATTTAAACTTTTAGTAACAGACTTTTTAACCCCCTTTGCTTTTTTTACCACTTCTCCAGTATCTACGCTAAAAGAATACATTTTAGCTCTTAAACCAACAAATTCCAGCATTTTGTTAGAATTATTTTCATCTTTAAATTTACCAAGAATTTTACCATTCGTTTGTGGAAAATTGTGTAAGTTGTCTATGGGATATTCTGATGTATCAAATCTTGATTTCTCCGGACTAATGACATCACTATATATATCAGAATAAAAATCGTCTGTTGTTATTGAATAAATAAATGAGTCTGTATCCATATAATTTAATTTTACTGATTCTTCAAACTTTTTCCTCATATAATTATAATGAAAGTCGTACATAAGCCATTTTGATAACTCTAATACAACAAAACCTAAATAAATCGGTTTATCATATGTTACTTTCCCCTTTATCATTTCAATAGCACACATATCTGGACTAAATATAGATCGGCTATGGTAATTAGGGTTTGCAATTAGCTTTCTTGCACTAAAAAAATTTCGTTTAACATCCCAATTGGTTACTATCTTCACATCTCTTCGCTTTTCTACATTTTCCATAGTTTTACCATAGACACTGTTATTCATTAATTTGAAAAAGTCTTTTTCAAACTTGTTTGTAGCTCTTTTCCTATATTCGGTATTAAGTTCTATATATTTATGAAGCCATTTAGATTGGGTAAAGGACAATACTCTATGTACTTTAGTAATAGTAAGTCCATTCGCCAGACATTGCTGTAAATTCTTGAGATGAACAATATATTTAGTCTTTTTATTTAGATTTGCTGTCAACTTAGGAATTTTACTCCCCGGAGTTATTGTATTTTCTGGACAAAATGGAAGATCATTATGAGAATCGTGAAGATCCTCTGGGTAAGCTAAATCTACTTCCAATACGCACCCAAAATTATTATTTTCTTTCAAATTAAAAATATAATCTGTGGTGTAGATCTCAGGATCTTGCCATTGAAAATTTCCATCGGGAAGCGGTTGCGACATTGCCCAACCATATAAATTATTTGCATCGAAATACATGAGAAATTCACTTTTTTTAGTTTCATCATAATTATCTATATACTTATTATTTGCCTTAGCATGACGATGACTACATTGACATAAGCCACCACGGATACCTTTTTTAAAGAAATTAAACATATCAATATCGGTTAAAAGTTCTAATTTAATGTTTGTCACCTTTAGCATTGCATCCCAAGATAAACCGGGAGATGTATAGTAGTGACATGGATCTAACTCATATATTTTTTGACAAACTTTACGGAAATTCTCAAATATATCAGTCAACAATAAAACATCACTCTGTAGATATAAAAGCATGTAATCTTTTAAAGTTTTGCAATTGAAATGTTTCCATACTTTAAGAGCGTGATTATAGTCCTTTTCTAAGCAATATTCATCCGTTAATTTATTATAAAATTTTGAAATTGGTGGAAGAAAGCAATCTTCTAAACGATCCCATGAATCGAGATAATCATAGGGAAATACACCTTTCCTAAGCATTAATTTAAGTGACTCATCATCATTTTTATAAACTATCTTGTTAACAATGAAATCATCTTCCGATAGATTTTTCACTAAAGAGTCTATACTAGATTGAAGAAATCGAAAAGAATCTAAGAACCTCATTTCAAACGCGTTGTCAACTCGCTTGGAAAGTGAAATATAGTTTTCCTTATTTAATGGAATTATTTTTATTTCACCACTAATTTTACCCAAACTTTTTACAAATAGATGGCAATCATAACCTGAAAAATTATGTAAAAAAATTGGGAAAAACTTCGGGATACAAAAATCTAAATTACACTTTGAATGCGCAGGTCCTCTATACTTGCCGGTGAAGTGGCAATGATCTCTTACTCTTATATCTGACTGACTAAAATTATTCTTACATATACTGCATACAGGAGATATATGATGAAAGTTATTCTCAAGGTCCGTCAATCGTATCATCTTCTTTGGTTTCTGTATGACTTCCATATAAAGGTATTTGAGATCTTCAACTAGCATCTCAACAAATTTATCCGTTGAGTTTTTTCCTAAGAAAAAAAAAATTTTTTTTCATTAATTGTTATATAATTATTAATTTAATTCCTCACCAATAAATGTTCTGTGTTTATTTAAATCATTATCAAATGAACACTTAATATAATATGAAAAAGCACATGGTACATGTTGTTGTACATTTGTGGTTGAGGAAGTTTCTGGATTCGGTATACAGTAATTCATAGGATCTAGGATGGATTCAAAGTCAGCGTACACAGTAAAGGGAACTTGCAACTTTCTTTCTTGTTTAACAAACTCCAACACATTCATTCCTTTTTCTGGCATTATCGTCACCTTTTTACAACATTCACTTTTGTGTTTCTGCAGCTTGGATTTGTTGGTAAACTGTATTAAACAAGTGTTACAGAGATATATTTCTCCTTTGTGTTGTGTTATTTGACTGCTCAATAATCGTGAGATGTTCTTGATATACACATAATGTGTTTGACTACCATCGAAACTTTCACAAAAAAGCAAATTAATATGTTTAGCCTTTTCTTGACGTGTATGATAATAGGGTCCAATTATATCATATTTTTTTTTATTTTTTTCATAACCAAAAACGTTAACACTAATGGTCGGGTTGTTGTCTTCAAAAATTTTCACATCTTTAACAATAAGAGGAAACTGCATGTTTCGAAAATTAAGGACTTCTTCATTAACTATTATTGTCTCACTTGCTATGGAACTAATATTATATACTGATGATCTTTCATTATGTTGAACTCTATTATGAAGAGCCGATATGATAGCCCATTTAAAACAATATTCATCATTGTTTTTTACATTTATACAAGCCTTTTTTAAGCAAATCTCCGCTGGTAATGAAAAATATGATGAAGCCCGAAGTGGTTGGTATTTATTGATATTTATTTCAATTCTTAGAAATGATAGCAAAGCCCATCCGCTATCTGCTTCTTGGAATTCCTCTAACTTTGTCTTGATGACTTCAATCATTTTATTCAACTTTTCAGTTATATCATTGTCTTGTAGAATTGTATCCATCGCCGCCTGCATACTCTTGGTACTCGTGATCATGTTGTCATCATTATTTGAATGTTTTACAAATTCACAAAATAATTCAATGTTGAATTTGAAAGCTGTCATAATTTCCAATTCGCTTGTTAACAATTTCATTATTAAATCCATATATTTTTCAAATAATGCTTCTACATTCAATATAGACTCGTCTTTATTAGTAATTGAAAAGGTTTTAATTCTATTTTTAAACGCGCTCTCTATACAACAAACGTTTTCTTGTATAACCTTCTTAGCCTTTTCCTTGTGACTATTTTTCCTTTTGTGCTGAGCCCAATACCTTTCATTAACATCCTCTTCACAAATAACGCATCGTTTATAAACAGTAGGGTTTATTTTTCGTTTTTTAACATGCACTTCGGTAGAAGTCGATGGATATGGATCTGAAGAAGGGTGCCTCTTTTCACTACATCTTTCTAGTTTAGAATGTCTAACGAAAGAGGATTTATCCCAAAATTCCCTACTACACACTTCACAACGAAACATTTTTTATCTTTTTTAGACGATGCACACTCACTCGGTGTAATAAAACGATTGACGCGAATAGAGAACCTGATTTTGTTTTTATATGAATATAATTATTGTAACACTACAAAACTTACTTCAAAATCAAAGGAGTCTCTCTCACGTAAATCAAACCTTTTTCCTTTTACAACTGACTTGTTATTAATTTAAGTCGTCTATTTATATACCTTTTTAGATACCATAAATATTTTGGGTTTTTTTTTTTTATATTGTCATAATGTTATTCAAGTGTGCCCATCCAATTGCGGTTGTTCAAAAAAAATTCTTTATAAACATTGTTCTGATAACAATTTTTTTATTTCTTTAATAATTTTCATTCAAAATTACTCACTATCTTACTATGTTACATTCAACCACAAAGATCAAGGACAACGACCTACCTCAACGATCAAAAATAAACATTCAACCACAAGACCAAGGTTACTGATAGTTTTCTATGCAAGTGAAATAACCACCCAAATTATTACTCACTATGTTGAAAATGTGAGCCTGCTGATTTCTCTCTGTTTGTGCATAAGTAGGTACGACAGCCGTTGAATGATTTTTTTTTTTTGAACTGTTCAGATTACAAAATATAATCAAATGGACCCGGGCTGTATGGATCCAGTGAAATACAATGCTTATACTTTGAACGAATATTAGAATATTAGAAAAATTTTGTGTTCATATGAAAAACTATGATCCTAATTCATAAGTCAAGGTAATCGAGGTCAAAAGTATAAAATGATTAACCTTTTAATTCAGGGTAGTGTTATGTGTTATGGTTATATGCATTAGAATAGAACTGATAGACTCGAACAATTAAATATTATATATATATTATATATATTAGCTAAATATTAATTAAATATTATATATTAATTTGATATTCAGAATCAGAAATCAACGAGAACAAAAATTGTTATAATGAATCATCATTAAAATATTCTAGTCCACCAGAAGAAGAAGAAGATTTTTCACTAAGAACCCCCCACAAATTCATGTGCTAATAATCAAAGTTGACTTTCTCTTTCATATGGTAAACTTTTTTTCTGGGCTCTCCTCAAACTGATTTTTGAGCTCATTTGTTAGATCTGATACTCTTTGTTGTTGTGATAAAAAAAATAATAATTTCTTACAATTGCAGTTCATCCAAAAATAAAAGATACTTTATGCATGATGTTTCTAATAAGATTTTTTTTTAAATTTTCATTCAACATAAGTGATCTAGGTCACACTTCAAGTGACAAAGGTAAATTGTATTATGAAGAATAATTGAAAAGTCTTTTCATTGTAGTTATTTGGAAATCGGGCTGTATGGAACCGCCCTGGAGCTGTTCGGAGCCACTCTGAAGCTGTTCGGAACCGCTCTGAAGCTGTTCGGAACCGCCCTGGAGCTGTTCGGAACCGCTCTGGAGCAGTTCGGAACCGCCCTGGAGCAGTTCGGAACCGCCCTGGAGCTGTTCGGAACCGCTCTGAAGCTGTTCGGAACCGCTCTGAAGCTGTTCGGAACCGCCCTGGAGCTGTTCGGAACCGCTCTGGAGCTGTTCGGAACCGCCCTGGAGCTGTTCGGATCTGCCCTGGAGCTGTTCGGAACCGCTCTGGAGCTGTTCGGAACCGCCCTGGAGCTGTTCGGAACCGCTCTGGAGCTGTTCGGAACCGCCCTGGAGCTGTTCGGAACCGCTCTGAAGCTGTTCGGAACCGCTCTGGAGCTGTTCGGAACCGCTCTGAAGCTGTTCGGAACCGCTCTGGAGCTGTTCGGAACCGCCCTGGAGCTGTTCGGAACCGCTCTGGAGCTGTTCGGAACCGCCCTGGAGCTGTTCGGAACCGCTCTGGAGCTGTTCGGAACCGCCCTGGAGCTGTTCGGAACCGCCCTGGAGCTGTTCGGAACCGCTCTGAAGCTGTTCGGAACCGCTCTGGAGCTGTTCGGAACCGCCCTGAAGCTGTTCGGAACCGCTCTGGAGCTGTTCGGAACCGCTCTGAAGCTGTTCGGAACCACTCTGGAGCTGTTCGGAACCGCCCTGGAGCTGTTCGGAACCGCCCTGTATGGAACCACCCCTGTACGGAACTGGGCTG
Organism: Neoascia interrupta; assembly: GCA_947623515.1. Classification (NCBI taxonomy): domain Eukaryota; kingdom Metazoa; phylum Arthropoda; class Insecta; order Diptera; family Syrphidae; genus Neoascia; species Neoascia interrupta. The sequence goes on from OX392463.1 coordinate 51,605,131, forward strand.
TTCGGAACCGCTCCTATATGAAAAACAATCACCAACAACAAATATCGCTTATAAAAATTTCAATAATAAATATTTATATTGGTTTTGACTTTGACTTAATTATTTATAGGTAAGTGTGACTTTCACTTTCATATAACAAACTTTTTTTCTAGACTCTCCTGAAACAGATTTTTGAGCTCGTTTGTTAGATCTACTACTCTTTATCGTTATGATAAAAAATAATTTCTTACAATGATATACATAACATAAATTTTGTTATCCCATCCAATTGCGGTTCATCTAAAATAAAATATACTTTATGCATGATGTTCTAATAATATTTTTTTTAATTTTCATTCAACATAAGTAATCTAGTCCACACTTCAATGACAAAAGACAAAATTGTATTATGAAGAACATAAGGAAAGTCTTATCATTGTGGTTATTACTGTGGTCTTCATTATGACAATGAAATGGTATAAAAAGACGAGCGAATTGAATAATTTTTAATTAATAAGTTTAACATTCAAAGTAACTAGGTCTATGATGGATCCTCTACATGAATTAAATCAACTTGAAGCAAGCAGCTATAAGGAAACAAAAAAGATTTCCGAATTAATTCAAGGTGCTGCTTACAACATCGAAAACGTAAGAATTTGCAAGACCATGTATGGAAATGCAATTCTCTGTGACCTGGGCGAATTCCAAGTAAGTATCAAAAGAGAAGAATGTTTTCTTTTTTTACTCATTTTTTTATAGGTCTTTCTTCCAGCTCGATTCACCAAGATGTCGGATTCAACAATTGAGGCCATTAACAAAAAAGGCTATACTTTAACAATTATTGAACCATTAGATCAAAGTTTCCGTATACGAATTACAAATAAAAGTCAAGAATAACTGACATTATTATTCTGTTTTTTTTATTTTTATTTTCAACCAACTATCTCTTGCAAACGATGAATATAAATTGAGTATAGGATAAATCATGATCAAAAAATTCTAATCTATCAGAAGATGAAGCAGTTGTTTTACTTAGAACCCATACAAATTCATACGTTTATAATCAAAGTACACCGGTCAGCCGATCATCGCTCTCAGACTCAAGTTGTGATGAGGTCTTTCCTCCATATTTTCGATGCAGGAACGAACACAACAAGGTGGAATTGTGAAAACTATAAGCAAACTTATGAAATGGCAATCTCTTAACTTATAAGCAATACACAAAAGGAACGCGATTATTCATGTCCTCAAAATTATCGTTGAATTGATGAAGCAAAAAGAGTCAAACACAATCAAACTTATCTCTGAAGTCAAAGTGATGAAGGGTAAAACATAACGGAGAATGCTCTGTTTACATACAATTTTTTCTTCATCTGAAGATGAATAGTGATCCATTCTTCGATTTCATCGAGTGGATTCAGTTTTATTTTAGAATTTGTGAAGGCAGCATCATGGATAAAAAATCAAACCCTGACATGAAGGAATCGTGGAGCAAGAAATGGCAGTACCTAGTAATCAAGAATCCTTTCAAGGCTGAGACAAAACCATCAACAACAACAACAAATATCGTATATAAAAAACTTAAATAATAAATGTTTTATTGGTTTAGAAGTAAAAAATGTTGTATTAGAGTTATCAAAATGGTTTACATATGTACGACTTTCATTATAATTATATGAGGGAAAAGTTTGAAGAATCAGTAAAATTAAATTATATGGATACAGACTCATTTATTTATTCAATAACAACAGATGATTTTTATTCTGATATATATATATAGTGATGTCATTAGTCCGGAGAAATCAAGATTTGATACATCACAAACGAATGGTAAAATTCTTGGTAAATTTAAAGATGAAAATAATTCTAACAAAATGCGGAATTTGTGGGTTTAAGAGCTAAAATGTATTCTTTTAGCGTAGATACTGGAGAAGTAAAAAGCAAAGGGGGTTAAAAAGTCTATTACTAAAAGTTTAAATATAAGAGATTATCACAAATGTTTAATTAAAAAAAAAAAAAAAAAAAAAAAACAATGCTTTTCAAAATCGAAGTATATATTTAGAAGTAAGTTGCATAACCTTTATACACAAGTTATTAATAAGCTAGCACTAACCAAGAGATATTTATGTAGTGACGGAATAAGTACATATGCTTGGGGTCATAATAAAATACCAATAAACGATATTTGAATTTATATGCAATGTTTTAATAAACAACATATAAATCAATTCATGCATTTTTCTTTTTATTATTTTAAACTGCATTTGTTAGTCACGATTTTTTAATTTTTAATATATGAAGAAGGTTGAAACCAAAAAAAAGAAATAAACCAACGATTGATCTAAAAAGGTACTGAAAAAAGCTGAAAGTCTAAAAAAAGTTTCTCTTCTACATAATGAAAACAAAAAAACACAATTTTTTTTTTTAATTTTTTTATTGTAAATTACAATAACCCCGTTGTTGTTAATTTTGTTTTGTCCTGGAGTAGTCTCCAGATTGTTCAGCTGAGCCCTTGTGCTAGCCAACAGATCCTCGTTGTCACTGAAAATTATTTGTCCTAACATCATGTGGAGTGTGTAGAGGACCAACGATTGACCTAAAAAAGTTACTGGAAAAAAACAAGCTGAAAGTCTAAAAAAGTTTCTCTTCTACATAATGAAAACAAAACAAACACAATTTTTTTAAAAAAATTTTTTTTTTTATTTTTTTTTTTGTAAATTAAAATAACCCCAATAGGGCTATTAAATATTTATTTAATTCTACGTTTATACAATTATCCTTGGCTATAGCATCTATAGCCATTAGAAGATGTATTGTTGTTTTGAGTTTATGTTGTCCTGGAGTGATCTCCAGGTTGTTCAGCTGGGTCCTTGCGCAACTCAACAGATCCTCGTAGTCCCAATTTTCTTTTTCGAACGCGTCCAGGTACGCGCGCGCCTCCTTTAGTAGTTCATTTGCGTTTGTCCTAAACAAAAAAATTAAAATAAAACAATAAACAATAAAAACAATAAATAAATAAACAAAAAAAAATAGAATAGGTATACTTACATTTTTCCTCACAATCGGACTGGTGCTCCTCACAATATTTTTCTACTAAACTAAAAGGAATTGAAGCCCTCTATTTATATGAATATTGCTTGTAGATTTTTTTTGAAGACCACACTTTTTTCTCTATTTTTTCCCTTGGATACCACAAATATTTTCGGGTCTCATATTCACAACTCCATAGAACTATATTCTCCTATGTTAAATTGTGGTTCATCGTTATGATAAAAAAATTTCTCACAGTGATATATCATACATTTTTTTACTATCTCATCCAACTGTGGTTCATCCAAAAATTATTTCATACACATATGGTTCTGATAAGTATTTTTATTTTTTATTTTCATTCAAAAACAGTGACCTAGTCCACACTTCAAGTGACAATACAACGACCCCACTCCTGTTAAATTGTGGTTCAGTCTTCTGATAAGAATTTTTTTATTTTTTTTATTCTAAACAAGTGACATAGTCCTCACTTCAAGTGACAATACAACGACCCCAATCTATTTTCATATTAGTTCTTTTGATGACCACACACCATATATTTTTTCAGCACAAGCGAACCTGCTACCCAAATTATTACTCACTATCTTACTTTGCCCCATTTAACCACAAAGAACAAGGCCAAGCTTACTGATATATTTTTTCTTTACGAACGAATTTTTTTCAGCACAAGCGAACCTGACACCCAAATTATTACTCACTATCTTACTTTGCCCCATTTAACCACAAAGAACAAGGCCAAGCTTACTGATATATTTTTTCCTTACGAACGAAATTCTCATCCAAATTATTACTCACTATGTTGAAAATATTAGTCTGACGATTCTGTCTGTCTGTCTTCATAGGTATATACGCTGGACTTAGACAGCACCACTTCCCCCAAGCCCCCCACCGCCCACCGCCCCACCGCCCCACCGCCCACCACCCCACTATGACTCATACAAATCATGCCCCTTACCACAAAGATCTAGGTCAACGACCCCCTCTGCCACCACAAAGATCGCGGCTGCTGAAGATAACCACAAAAAAAACCACAGGTTACTGATAAGAAAACCACAACGCGAAAACCACAACAGTGGCCCAGAACTCTCCAAAACTCACTACTGACGCTGCATAGCGCAACGTCAGTGGTAGAAAAGTCCTTAGAAGTCATCTTTGTTTACGCAGAGGAAGCGTTTAGCAACACGGAAATAGACGTTGTACCACGCATCATAAAAAGTGTTCATCTTAATAGTAGTCTTGACGGCTGCATTGTCCTCATATAAGGCACTAAAAAGATCAAAAGTTACCTAGTCGTAGTATGTACCATGTGGAAGTCAGTAGAGGAGCTCCTATAAGCCTGGTAATATATGAACTTTTGAAAACTGTGGAGAAGAAAGGATTCATAGTAGGGAAGACAATGTGGATATTCCAATTCCAAGCAAACTAAAAAAAAAAACTAATTGGCACTTGCAGCTCAGAAGAGCCATCGCCTGACCCCTCTTACAATCACGCGCGATGTGTGCGTTACAGGTGTTTTTCACACATGAAAGGGACCTACAGCTTTTTGCCGTTTCCGAAAGGCGAGTTGAGAGATCTCTCATGACAAATGATTTTCTGGGAGGGTTTGTCAGGCCCTCGCGGAGGTGGAACACCGTGAAAAAAAACTTATTGCCCCGGTCGGGATTCGAACCCGGGACCTTGTGCCCAGTGGTTCTACACACTAACCACTGCACCACGGCGCCCACAAACAATTCCAAGCAAATCTTCCTCAAATCTCAACGATGGACCGAAAGGTACACTTTGGTAACTTGGTAACGGTATGGACTGAAAGCAAATACTTCCAAGACAGAAGCCTCGCTTTTTAGCGGGCAATATTGCGACCTTTTGGAACTAGGATTTCTTGATCTAGTGATTTCTAAATCAACTAAAACCTAGGGTAGACCCGGGCCTCAGCCAACAAGCTTCGCCAGCCAGCTCTGTGTCTAGCTAGCCGTCTCCAGTTTCGCACGCGAAGTTGGCTGAGGTCCCCTTCCACTTGCGTGCGCCACCTGAGTCTCGGTGCTATGGGAGTATCATTGAGCATCAACCTGGGCGTATCATTGAGCATCAAACTCAACTGAAGAAAAAAAAAGAACATCGCACATCAATTGGCCGTACGTGACTCTATAAATGCCTGCTGTAGAAATACCGCAGGACTTGTGAGCTATGCAAAGCAGTTGTCCCATCTTAGGAAGTACAATCGCTCAAAGCTCATCAACGTTCAAAGGGCCTCTTGTGTCGGTAATAGGGGACTCTTTAAGGACCACACCCACTGCAGCATTGGAGGCAGCAGGATCTACAGAATCTAATACCTTATGGGCATATCCTGCAGCGGCAAGGCGGCTAAAACGGGCGTTAGATCAATCTACCCACACTTAGTTCCTCAAGACAAGGTCTAGTCTACAAGCCTCTGAAGAGTCTAAGTTGATCCCATTTCAGCTGGAGATTTCATACCAGATCACCGAAATTAAAAGACTGGAAGAGGAACTTGTGTCGAAGATTAGAATTGTCCTTTGTCTGGATAGTAAGACTGTCCTCATCTCTGAAGGAAAATGGACGTTATACAGGCTAAGGCTTCTTGTGTGAGTATTTGGGATTAAGCGAATCTTTAAGGAGTAATGACTACCTACTGCAGTGATTTTTTTGCAATGTGGATCTAGAACTTATGATTCAAGCTGCCCCGGAACCAAAAAGTCCATTGAGGCCCTGGATTCAGACCTAGTAAAGTCAAGGGCTGTAAGATTATGGAAGGCGAGAAATCTTTAGGCCTTATGCTGTTAACAATGGCATACTGATAACCAGTGACACGAAGAATTTGACGGAGCATCTCTGGCTCCCGATAATAACAATAACATCACCGAGCTATTGTAACCATCATTGAGTAAAGCGTAGAATAAAACTTCGTTATGGACCGAAATTGAAATGTACAGGCACACTAGACACCTTCTTATATGGCTAACGATAAGCCAAAACACATATCCGAGTAAACCGGTGTCAATTCGGGATGTGTGCAGTGGGGCAACACGCAAAGTGCTTTAATCCTACACAAAATCTATTCTAAACAAGTAAGTGCAAGAGTCCCTCTTTAACACCAAATTTAAAATTTTTTGGTCTGTTTCATATACTGAATGTCAATTATTTGTATTTGCCACGCCCCTAAATAAGGGCGTAGGCTGAAAATTAAAGTCCGTTAACTCTTATTTCGTTGGAATCACGAGAAAATGCGTTAAAAACGAATATTAATACTTAAGAAAACAGTTTTTCCCCAAAAACGCCTCCTAAAAGTGGGCGGATCCCAATGCTATGCAACAAACTTAGCAAATAGTAATATCTTTAATATTTGTCATATAATTTTTATTTAATTTAGAATGAATTTCCCGAGAAATCAGGTTTTCAAAGATTTCAGATGTCAAAAAGGGGCATGGTCAATAGAGTGGGCGATCCAATTTTTGTCAAATTAAAGGCTACTGGTCGATAAAGCTCTCCACCAAAATTTGAGTGCATATGTTTTGTCTATCTTGACCAAAAGGCATTTTTAAATAAAATGTAAATTTGAGGTTGTCTGACATTCAAGTCAATTGTGGGCGGATCTTCACAATTTTCATACTTTGTCTGTACGAAATGAGAACCAAGCAACGCTGCAAGTTTCAGTTTCGTAGCTCAATTTCAAAGACCTCAAAACTGCATACATACAGACAGACGGACAGACGGACGGACATGGCTTAATCGACTTACCTGTCGGTCTCGATCATCTCTCTAAAAGGTCTTAGGGGTCTACGGTGATTATTTCACTGTGTTATGCATTAAATTTAATATACCCTCGGTCGGGTATCAAAATGTGCCTATTACCGTTTCGAAATTAGAGGGAAGAACATACGTTTTGTTTTCCAGTTTTACAATTTTTTTAATTTAAAATGCGTAAAACAGCAATTTAGATTTTTTTTTCAATTAGCGTAAGACTTTTTTTTCAATTTTACAACCAAGAATTTGCCACCCTTCTTAAATTCTGGGGACATTGAGTTCTCACTAAACAGTAAAACATGCTGTTTTTAATTTCGCTTGTTTATATGGACTTAATAACTCGAGGTTGGAAACTGCATTTTTGAAAGGTTTTTAATACAGATAGATATCCTTTTAAACGTTACAAGCTTCTGTCGAATTTGATCAAGGTCGTCATAAGCGGTAAGGGACTAGAAATTTAAAAAATCGCTTTAGAAAACGGTTTTACGTTTTTGAATCGAATCTTCGTAGTTTTTGAATATTATAAGCTTGCTATAGTTTCGTATAAAATTTTAGAAGATAAAATACGCCTGATATTTATTGTAAAAATAAATAGACATACGGGAGACAAACGTTCTTTTGACCTTTATCTATTTTATTTTTTTGAATTTCAAATCCATAAAACAACTATTTTGAATTTTGTCCAGTTCCCGTTACGTTAGACTCCTTTCCAAAAGCACGACCATCTGCGCTAGCATTGGATGTTTATACCCCAACCCATAGAATAGGAGGTTGTAGCAGAGCTAACAATAAGAACTAAATAAAATTCAAAAATAACAACAAAAAACATGTAGACAATTACACTCGTTTTTATGCGTCACACTTCATGTGAGCAGAAATGTTTTCAAGACCCTCAAAGGGTATCATGTATATCATTCAAAAAGAAGTATTTACGAAAATCATCAATAAAGTGAAGTAACAGTTTGTCTACGAAAAAGTCTTTCCCCCTTTTTTTTTTTTTTGGACCAGATTGTAGTGGCCGAATCCGGACCTAATGATAACATCAGGAACAGGTACCCTTACATTGCGTCCGAGTCCGGACAAAGCGACGCTAGGCGACACCAAGCGTCATCTACGTACCCCTGTGTGTCCGGTGCCCGGACTACAGAGCGCAGCGGCGAAACAATACCGTAGCAACAGCGTGCCACGTGACTTGGACCAAAGAGGTTTCCCCTAAAGCGTCCAGTCCTACCAGTACCGGGTGTCCAGAGACTTGGTAGCGCGTCAAGGAGTTCCAGCGAAGTTTCCCGCTCTCATTAATGTAGGTAGAGGGTGTTACGTTTTCAAAAAATACCACCCTCTAACTCCACTACACTAAGTTTGATTCATAGTTTCTAACATAGAGAAAAAATCACTGTGGGCCCACGAGAACTTAAGCGCATATGATCGAGACCGAATCGTAAGTCGGATGAGCCATGTCCGTCCGTCTGCCGGTAGTTTTTAGGCCTTAAATTTCGAGCTGGGAACATGAAACTTGATATCTGTTCTTTCTAGGTCCCGAAGCAGTACAAGTGTAAAATTTTTTGAAATCCGCCCACTGACACGCCCACTTTACTTATTAGCATGAAAAATCACTGTTGTCGTAGGAAGCTGAAATTTGGTATGCGATATTCTCGCTAAAGTGATTGGGGCGTTTTTAAGTAAAAAAAACCAAATTTTTAATATAAAATTGCAATCAACACGTGTATTCTACATCTGATAAGTTTTTTTAACGCATAGTTTGTTTTTTTCTTCTACGCTTAATGCTTTAACCAAATCTGAACATGATTGTTCTTACCATTAAGATACTAGAATAAAGATTTAAAAAAAAAAAAAAAAAAAAAAACAATTTAAAAAACAATTTTTGACAATGCTTTCATGGTTTTGAGGCAAATCTCAGGTTTTGAAACTTTGAAAGTCGCTATAATTTTCCTTAATATTTTGGACAATTTCTGGTAAGTGTGATTTTTTCATATGATTTCTCTTAAAAACACCGGAGATTAGTTGGAGGGAAAACGTGAAAAAACGTGCTCGTTTTTTCACGTTTTTACGATTTTTTTTTCGAAAATGCATCATAATGAAAGTACTAAAACTTTTTCTGAAAAATATGATTAAAGCACTTCGGGTTTTTCCTGAGTTGCTTTATACCTGTGTTCAATATTGGTTTTGTGCACTTACGGGTTCAAAAGTTTTGGCCTCAAGCACTTTGAAAAACGTCACCCTTTTTCAACTCATCATTTCTTAAAAACCTTTCAATATGTATTTTCAAAAAATTGGATTTTTTCATAAAAGTTCAGTATTTACTTAACCTAAGTTTCTTTTTTCTAATTCTTGCCTACTTAACTTCTTAGCAAAATAGTATTGAAATGAAATGAAAATGAAATCTTAAACTGTGATTCAACTGTTATTTGTACTTAAAAAATGTGCCTGGCTATTTTCGCAGTTTTAAAACACGCCCAATTTTGACTTTCTTCAACTCACCGTTCAGAAGTTATAACGCGATTGGACGGACGAACGGATGAAGGAAGAAGTGATACCATAAGAGGTCCTTTTTACATTTTTGGACGGACTGCTAAAAATGCAGGGATGTTAATATTTGTCACCTGTTATTTGTTATGCAAATGTCAGAAAAAAATCATTGTGCGAATGACTCTCGACAGATATTCTTCGATCAGCAAAAGGGTATCTAGCAAAGGGTAGCCGAAAGACTTGCATGCAAATTCGGGTTGGAAGGATGTGCATATAAACTTTTAACTTCTGACAGCGGTTTCTCTCTGTTTATTTTAAGGTTGTAGAGTAAAGTCGGGTGATATGGCGCTGCTGGAGAATTGGTGTCCACTTGAGGGTGAAACTAGTGCGAGTAACTCTCAGGCCGCTCTAGAAAGTCGCGAGAGTAACTAGCAGAGAGAGACTTTCAAAGAGCCGGGAAATTGTAGTAGCAAATCAGATCTCTGCGAAAACTCTCCGGACTCTCGAGGGTAGCCTGAGAGCTGCTCGCAGAAGTTTAAATCGAAAGTAGGCACGCGCCTTCATTAGACGACAAAATTGTGAATGCATCTCGTCACTTCGAACCTTATGGTTCGAAAAAAAGCCTGCAGGGGAAAATAAGGGAAAAAAAGGTTTGCAGGGTATGCTCTGTTTAACTGGTTTCATGGTAGGTATACTGAGTGCATATACTCACAATATGCGAGGAAAATTTTAAATGCGCTAAGTCAGCAGTGAAGGTGCACCATATCACCCGCCCATTGTTTTAATTTGTTTTTTTTTTTTTTTGGAAATAAAAAATCAAATATATAATATTTTTTAGCTTTACAATTATTCAGTAAACAAGAAAGGGTCGCATTATTGCCCACCTTTTACCCTAATAGTCCGAGCTCATAAGAACACCTCCGTCAAATTTTAAACATTGAAAACACATAATACGATGATTTCAAAAATATTGGTCTGCCTAAATAAAATGTTATTTCTTTGGTCTGCCTCAACTTTTATTGACATAAAATCTTTATGAAACAACCTGACAGAACACCTCTTTAGGGTCCTATCCAATGAGTAAGGGGAGGACCGCAATCTATCAAAATTGGTCTGTCATCAAAAAAACGTTATTTACTTTGCCAAAATTGACTTTGAAGGTACAACGCGCGGAAAACGTTAAAAAAAAATTATAAACAGTAGAAGAATCTAAACATCTGTGTTCCTTCCTATCTAGACAAAATAATTTGACACAGAAAATTTTCTTGTTCTTGACGTTTGACTTAGTTAAGTTGCGGCACCACTTCACTTTTCAGCCTTCGTTTTCACATCATTGACATCTTCGTTTTTCTATTGTCAGAATTAAAATCGACATCTGCTCCATCTTTTAGATTTGTGAGCCTATGAATTTTGCACTGTCTAGTATGGTAGACCTCATTTTAATTTATAAAAAAACAATGTTTCATCTAACTGAGTTAAAAAAAGGGCTCAAAAACTGTTTTCCTGATTTTGTTACTAACATGTTTTACTACCTTTTCCAGCTAATTATTAAAAGGTGTCCAAATGGACAAAATGGACCAAAACTGGTCATTATAATGAATCAATCTTCCTATTTTTGGCGTATGTGAACATCGTCCAAACCAGGCATTACCATCATTTTCAAACAACTGTTGTTTTTTTAAAAAGCGGATAAAAACTCTTTAGTCTGCTTATAGAGGAAAATCCTTTGGGTCCCGTTGGCATAGACTTCGTATTAGGCTTCGTATTAAACTGTCCGAGCTCTAGAATAATACTGACCTAGCCGGAAGGATCATAATACAACCACTGCAAGCAAAACTTGGGCCCTTCGCGAAAATATTCGAACACACCCGGTAGGAATGGCGCAGTAGAGGAGCACGGATTATCAAGTGGCCCAAGGAGCTGTTTCATTTGTGATACATCTACCCACTACGCCATTGACTTTCTGCCATGAAAATAAGAAAATGATGTCATAAAATGAGAAATTGATCATATCGTAGACGAAAGGGAGGACGCTGCCAGCACTCTCCAGCACTCTCCTTGTTGTCGCACACAATGGGAGCATTATAACCATCAGATTCATAACAAAACTCGTTGCTTACGTTTTTGTTTAAATATCTGTTATCAGCCCACCACAACGCAGACAGTCATCAACCTTCTAATGTAGTCTAGTAGTCTAGTCATAAAGAATATAGGTACTCAAACGTTCACTATACAAGGATTATAAAAATATGCACCCTTTCTGCGAAACAATCCATTCAACAATCCTCGAAACAGGATTATGTAAATCCCATTTCATTCTCTGAAACAGTAGAACAGCTTCTTTTTTTCAAAATTTCTGACCTTCTGGTGAAGTCCCTTCCTCCTATGGCCGCCAACCCTCTCAATCACTGCCTCAAAAGCCGCCAGTAATTCGCTGAGTACTCAAACAATCGTAAAACATATTCAATCATGAAAATCCTTACAGCATTTCGGAAACAAAGCTAATTCCGCTCTTTGAACTTTCAGTTCATTTGCCAATAAATTACACCACAACGAGATTCTCAATTTAGGCACTATACCTAGCCCCCTCCCACGTCGAAGGGCGGCTGGAGATCCTGGCCCCTCCATTAAATCTAGTAAAGTGATTGAATAATAGAATTGCCAATTCAGTGGCCTACCGCACCTAGTTCCGACGAATATTTTTTTTTATTCATCTTTTTCGTCCTGTTCCTAATTTACATTTTGTTGAATATCTCTCAAATTTTCATCTCATCCGTTTTCTATTTTTTGCTTTGGAATACAGTGAGAAGCCATCAAAATTTGCATACATCCAACCCCCTGCCAACTCAGTCGACACAAGACCATTTGTTTCAATTTGCTTCTCCTATTCCATGGTTGCATGACACAATTCATTTTTTTCATAACTTCAACCCGTGCTTTATGGACGAGGGTGTGTATGCGGCGGTCCTACCGAATTCAAATCAAAAGATCCTAGGAGATCTGGCAGGTTGAAGGGAAGTTTCCGAAATAATCCTGTGAAGTGTACCACGGGGAATGGCTTTCTTTCATAGACAACAAAAAATAAAAGGACTCTGCACAGTCATGCGAACAGTGTTTATTAACAACGTCGGGAACAAAAACCAGCATAACGAAATAGCACCCTCCTCCCCGTCGTTGTCATCGTTGTCGTCGTCCTCCATGGAGAACCATCAAATTCTCGCTCGGTAATAAATTTTTTATCCAAAAGAAAACAAAAACAACAAAAAAAACCAGAAGCATTGTATCTAATCAGCAAATAAATGACAGAATGACGAAAAAAATGGCAAAATGCTTATTCGGCATAAAGTACTCAATGCAGTGGAGTGAATTTTTGAATGACTGTCACATGGTATATGCACGTAGTCCTGGCTGCTCGCCGTCGTCGTCGTTTCAAAGGTCACCATGTCATTAAACACAAGGACACATTCAATGGGGAGTTTTGTTAAATCACCGTCATTGTATGTCCTTAAAATGTTAGACACTCAATGTGACGTCTATTTTTATCGGCAGCTATACCAAATCGTTTAGGACACAAATGTGCCACGTATTTAACATGTTGTACTCGAATCGTATCGAAATCCACTCCCACGACACTGTCAGTATAAATAAATAAATTTCAGCCGTCCTTTCGTGACACCCTTTTACCACTGAAAAATGCGCTCACGTTTGCCTAAGACACAGGAAATGTGAATAAAGGCGCAAAACCCCAAGCTGGGACTGTGTCCTTTATCAAAGAGTTGGCACTGTCTATCGTCGGTTTGAAATTGGAATTCCTACCTTCTAAGGCGGTTGGTTTACAAAATAATTGGGTTATGGAAATTCTTAGGTTTTTGGAAAGCTTCCAAAAACGCGGTCGATTGTCCATTGATTTTCTTTTTTATATTTTATACTGTTTTGTAACCACATAAGGGATATACCCCACTCACGTGACCAAGGATATTGTTGACTTTTCTTTTTCAACCCCCTGCAACCAGAATAGATATTTCTTTATTAACAAAACGAGGTTACGAAAGCCCTTTGTGCACCTGTTCACATTTTTGCTCCTTAAAAAAAACTATTTTTAGATATTAGAAAAGGACTTGAGCAAAGGATGATTAGTTTATTGAACCCCACCCCAAAGTTTGGTGGAACGTGCGCACATGACGCGTATTCAGAATATACTGGAATATTGTCCAGAAATTGAACACGGAGGGACGTGGAGTGGAACCGTTTTGTAGTGGAAGGATAATTTTTGGGATTGAGTAAATACGATCCAATCACACATGTTTCACAGGAATGTAGTCAAGAAGAAAATAATTTCGATTGGATTTCTTATGTTTGAGTTAGTTTTTCTTTTTCATCTCAAAGGTTCAGTTCAATACGAATGACCTAACAGGAAGACTATGTATACCCAAACTGGGGCCACAAAACCTCAGTTTTTTTTCCTCGCCAGAGATTCCATAACTCCTCTTGCATTCAAGGATGTTAAGTTAGTGTGAAGCGAGAGTGAAAAGGATCAAAAACCAGACGGAGAAGACACTGTTCTACCAAGTTGAAATCGCCAGGATATCGGGACCCTGTTCCAACGACAGTTTTACCCATTAGATAAAGGCACTTGCTCGCATCTAACCGCCTTACTCCCCTCAATTCCATATTATGTCAGTCCCGGTGTCGCAAAAACTTCTTCTCCAGTTGGGGGGCTCTGGGCATTTTGAGGCGCTGCGCCTTTTCTGAGTCAGGAGCTCTTACAGGTTTTGAGTCCTCGCCTTTTTGAAATCGGTGTAAGCCGAAACTTGACCTCACCCTCTTCCTTCAGGCTTAAATATTGTTAAATTAACTTGTAAGTTTGTTCTTAACTTTACTAAGGTCCGGTTTTTCAATGCTGCGTTAAACCTTGTTTTATCCAAGATTTGTTGATCGCGGAACAAAACGAATCTAGATTTAACCCAGCGGACAGTTTTCCAGTTCAGAGTTGACTCCGTCAGTAAAGTTGTCAAAATCTTCGACTCTAAAAACTATTGACTCTCACAGCTCTAACTTCAAATAGAAAAACAGAGGAAAAGAAGTTCAAGTCATTTTCGGATGTCATTTTTCACAGAAACGTGTAAAGCCACTGCTATTTCGCACAGAAAAAAAAAACATTCAAAGAAGTTCATCCTGTTCGCCAGAGTTGATCCGTGGTTAACTCACCAAATTTGGCGAGTTAAGCCGAGATTTATCCCGGGTCGATATTCACTGAAATATTCATTTCTAGGGTTAATCTCAGCTTAACTCTGAAACTCAGGTGATCCAGCACTGAAAAACTGGCCCTAAGAAGTCTGAATATCCGGGGAAGCCTTCTCGTCAAAGAACCAGTCTTCTGACAAATGAAATTCTCGTCTCGAAGGGTTCGCTATGTTTGAAACCTCTCAGTTCGCTGTTTGAAACCGGCAAAAAAATTGTAGATCATCTCCAATTTTAAAGGTCCGCCGCAAAATGGAAAAAGTACCTCTTATGGTTTCACCATGTTATCCGTACGTCCAATCGCGTTGTAACTTCTGAACGGTAAGTCGTAGAAAGACAAATTTGGTGTGCTTTTAAACTGCAAAAATATTCAGAGAATCCAACGAAGGCGATTATTTTTCAAGTTAAAATAACGCTCATGGCAAAATGGATTAAATGTTTTCCAATACATTTTTTAAGAAGTTTAGCAGGCAATAACTGGAAAAACGAAACTTAGGTTAAGTAAATACTTAACTTTAGCGCAAAAATCCAGTTTTTTTAAAATATTGAAAAGTTTTTGAGACATGAAGAGCTAAAAGTGGATGACGTTTTTCAAACTGTTTGAGGCTTTATGATGCTTTAAGCACAAAACCAATTTTGAACACACGTATAAAACATCTCAAAGTTAATGCAGTTTATTAATATTTTTCAGATAAAGTTTTAATACTGCCGTTTCACGCATTTTCGAAAAAAAAAAATGCAAAAATTCATGAAAAAAAACGTGTGTCCCTCCCCTTATCACCGATGTTGTTTGAACAAATCATATTAAAACAAGCAAGTAAGTGCAAGAATTCGTCTGTAACGAACTTCTAAATACCCGACCCTCTTTACCCATTAACACCAAATTTAAAATTTTTTGGTCTGTATCAAATACTGAATGTCAAATTTTTGTATTTGCCACGCCCCTAAAAAAGGGCGTAAGCTGAAAATTAAAATCAATTAACTCTAGTTTCGTTGGAAACGCGAGAAAATGAGTTGAAAGCGAATATTAATACTTAAATAAACAGTTTTTCCTAAAAACGCCCCCTAAAAGTGGGCGGAGCTCAATGCTTTGTATGCAACAAACTTAGCAAATGGTAATATCCTTAATATTTGTTAAACAATTTTTTTCAATTTAGAATGAATTTCCCGAGAAATCAGGTTTTTCAAGATTTCAGATGTTAAAAGTGGGCATGGTCAAAAGAGTGGGCGGTCCAATTTTTGTCTAATTAAAGGTCTCTGGTCAATATTACTCTCCACCAAAATTTGAGTTCATATGTTTTGTCTATCTTGACCAAAAGGCATTCTGAAATAAAATGTAAATTTGAAGTCGTCTGACATTCAAGCCAATTGTGGGCGTGGCTGTGGGCGGATCTTCTCAATTTTCATACTTTGTCTGTACAAAATGAGAATCATACAACGCTGCAAGTTTCAGCTTCCTAGCTCAATTTCAAAGACCTCAAAACTGCATACACACGGACAGACGGGCGGACATGGCTTAATCGACTTACCTGTCGGTCTCGATCATATCTCTAAAAGGTCTTAAGGGTCTACGGTGATTATTTCACTGTGTTACAAACTATGCATTAAAATTAATATACCCTCGGTCGGGTATAAAAAAATCACACGTATCAGAAGTTACACAAAATCTTAAGGGAAATTAAAGATGATTTTAGAGTTGCAAAACCTTCTGAGATTAAACAATTTTTTTCAATATTTAAGCTGCGTTGAAAAAATTTCAAATTACCGTTTTTAACCTAAGTTTTTCGAAGCCTATTTAAAAAATGAAATAAAAAAGGAGCTTGTTTTACCGTTAACGCAAAAACTGGTGGCCAAAATATTCCAAATATTTGTTTTATGGATTTGAAATTTAAAAAATTATGAAAAATGTCAAAATAACTTAATAAAAATAAAAAGGTACACATAATTTTTCAAAAAATATCGGGCACAGGCCTTCTTTTGAAATTTAATGCCAACTTTTTCAAAATCTTCGATGACCTGACTCAAAAATGAAAAAAAACACTTTCGAAACAATTTAGGGCTACTAGACCACTAACGGTTAAGGTGATCTTGCTTAAATTTTTCTATAGAATGTAACGTTTTAAAGACAAACTAACTGCACTTAAAACGTTTCAAAATTACCCTTTCCAACCACAAGTTTTGAAACCCATTTAAACAAACGAAAAAAAAAACAAGTGGGAAAGTGCAACAGTGCGTATGTAAAAACTTCAGTCCGTTTGTGAAGGTTTGCAAAACACCCTACCCTACCAAAAAAGGAAACTGTCACGCCTCCGACCAGTGGGCGGCATATAAAAATATAAGTGCTGAATGCTTTATACTAGGTGGTTGTTATATATACAAAAAAGTTAGAAATGCTAAAATCTACATTTTTTGTTGTGTAATTTTTTGTCAAATTTCGTATTTATTTATTGAAAAACAAACAAAGTTAAAATCCCTTAAAAAGTGAGTGTGGTCAACCTAAGGGCCAAAAATTGCTGTTAGCTCAAAGACAATTACAAAACAATATAACAAACCTAAAATTTTAAAAATTAGAGATGGTCGCACATACAGTCGTGTAAGTGGGCGTGTCTGTCGGCGGATTTAACTTTCAATTTTCAAACTTGGTCTGAAGGACTGCACTTCAAGCTCGCTCACCAACCTTTTACTCTCTAGCTTAAAATTTAAGGCTTAGAAGTTGTTTACATACGGACGGACGGACATGGCTTAATCGATTCTCCTGTCGGTCCCATTCTTAGGACCTTAGGAGTCTTGGCGGATTTAACTTTCAATTTTCAAACTTGGTCTGAAGGACTGCACTTCAAGCTCGCTCACCAACCTTTTACTCTCTAGCTTAAAATTTAAGGCTTAATCGATTCTCCTACCGGTCCCATTCATATCTCTAAAAGGTCTTACGGGTCTACGGTGATTATTTCACTGCGTTACAAACTTTACTTCTTCTTCTTTTTTGTTGCTTAGGGGCGAGGTTATGATCTGAAGTGATGGATCACAGCCCTACAACTATACTGCATTCCTAATGGTCCGCTTGTGGGGTATGCCAATTTGATCTCAGAATACCTGAGGCCTGCAGACCACCCGGTTTTGGATCTCTTCGTCACTGAGGCCAAACAAATGCTGTTGTCGTTGCATTTATGTGATCCACGAATGTTTCGACCTTCCTCTCTTTCGCGATTACACTGGATTGACATTGCCTTTTTGACGGCGTTCATAGGATCTCTCCTTTTGTCATCTCTTTGACGTGGCAATGCCAACTGAGCCGGTCGTGCTCCATTTTTGTGAAAGGTTAGGTTCTTTTACTTGGAGGCTTCCTCGGATCTTCGTACTTCTTATTCTGTATTACAAACCATACATTAAACTGAATATACCCTTGGTAGGGTATAAAAAAATATCGTGCAGAGCGATTCACTACTTAAAGACTTCTGTGAGTCACAATTTTTACAGCTAATTATAAGAAATGTCGGGGCGATTATTTCCAAAGGTGTTTCCTAAAGTCTTACTAGACAATGTTGTTTTAAAGCCAGCCGTTTCTCTTTTTTTCGGAAGATCTGTTTTTTTTTAAATAGCGTTCGGAGATTTGGTCAATGACGCCTTTTAGTCTTTCAATTTTTAGTCTAGACAATATGGTGACTAAGCTTATTATATTAACCCTGCAAGGTCGGGTTCAAGAATAGCCTTGAGGTAAGGTATGCCTGTCGTAAGAGCCGACTGAAATCCACTGGACTGGAAATCCACAGGAAGTAATCTTCAGGCATAAGTGATGCTGTCCAGGAGTATAAACTCTTTGTGGGGCCACCCTGTGCAGTAAAGTTATACCTGAAAAAGATGAACCCGAAGGTTTAAATAAAATCCAGCAGCGTCTGTTACATATTGTGGGGCTTGTTGGTCAGCGTCTGATCCCAGAGGGACGGCTGAACTTCAAATAACAGAAATCCAGGAGCGTCTGTTTCGGAACGAGCGGCTTCCTGGTCGGCGTCTGTTGTCCGGGTTAGGATCGGCCGAATTCAAACCTGGCAGCTAGGTATAAAATGCACCCCCCCCCCCCCCACCCATGAAAAGAAAACGAAAGCAGCCTCGGATATTTGCTGATCCTGGTAATCCAGGGCACCCTTTGGAGCTAGGCCTGAGGGGTGTCAGCAGGCGAGCGCTTGGTGGTCGGAAGGTCCCGCGCGACATCCGACCGGGTTTAACCCGAAGAAGTTACGAGCAGCCTGTCAATGGTGCCGCTATCCATTACGGGGGGCGGAGGGGGACAGCGCCAAGTCAAAATGAGGGCTTAGGTGGAAACTCTACAAATCGACAACGGCACCAACTCAAAATTGGCACGTGGAATGTCTCATCGCTAACGAGGAAGGAACTCGAACTGGTTGAGGAGGCCAAAAAGTATCAGCTCGATGCAACTGGCATCTCCTCAACTAAGTGGAAGGGTTCTGGAACCAAAGACTTCGATGATGGGTGGAAGTTCTTCTGGTCTGGCGTCCCAAATCACATGACTGCACAGGCAGGTGTGGGGATACTCACAAGCCCCCGGTTGTCAGAAAATGTATTCGATGGTATTCCGTTAGGGGGAAGGATTCTGATCTTAAAGCTTAAGCTTGAGCGATTGACTCTGGCTCTGGTTCTAGGTTTTTGCACCAAATCGAGAGTCAGAGTATGAGTCCTTTTGGAACGAAGTTGATGCTGCCCTGGGCAGAGTGGCAGAAATGGACTTCTTTCTCCTGATAGGTGACTTCAATGCACATGTGGGTACGAACGACAGTACTTTTAGAAGTGTGATCGGGAGGCACGGTGACCCGGATCAAAACAGGAACGGAGGGAAGCTGTTGGACTTTTGTTGTGCATATGGCTTGTCCATCATGAACACCTTTTTCCCACACAAAGACATTCACAAATACACATGGTACAAGCACAGTTTAAATCAGAAGTCACTGATTGATTTCTTTGTTGTCATCATGTGTTCAAAGAATGATTTGCGATGTTCGAGTTTTCAGGGGGGCTGAGTTGTCAACTGATTACCACTTAGTGCTGTGTAAATTGTTTTTCAGTGACAGTATTCCTTTGCCACCCAGGCGAAAACCAAGACTGGTGACCCGCATACGGTGGGAAAGGTTGCAGGATGCTGACTCTGATTTCAGAGAGCGCTTTGCAGAGCATGTTTCAGAGAAGTTTGAACAAATTCCAACTCACCTTTTGAAAGTAGAGGAGGAATGGCAGCTGTTATTATCGGCAGTCATTACCTCTGCAGGAAATGTTTGTGAAGTGAAGCGGCTTGGGGTAGCGGCTGGTGGTGAGAAAAGAACAGCTTGGTTTAAAACGCCTGGAGTTCAAGAAGCCATCAGAGAGAAGAACAGAGCCTACATTGCGTGGATCCAATGTAGAAACTCAACTTCTCGAGCCCGGTACAATGAGGCGCGAAGGACTTCCAATCTGGCAGTCAGAACAGCCAAGGAACAGTCATGGAAGAAGTTCGGCGAGAAGTTGGAGCACGATTACAGATCTGCAAACAAGATATTTTGGCAGACCATTCGCCGGCTCAGAGGAAGGAAGTTAAATATCATCCAAGGGGTTAAATCCAAGGACGATACACTTCTTTCAAGTGATAGCGATGTCTTGCGCAGATGGAGAGAGCACTTTTCGGAGTTGCTCAACCCCCAACAGGGCACTGAAGATGGCATTCCCACTGCTGACGAGATAAGGGCGGAGAATAGTCCCACAGTAGACGAAGTCACTGAAGCGATTAAATCGCCAAAAGTTGGCAAGTCTGCTGGAGTTGATGAAATCCGGCCATAAATGCTCAAGGCAATGGGTGAAGAGGGTGTTAAATGGCTAACACGTGTCATTAAGGTGGCCTGGGATGGCGGGAAGGCACCTAGCGATTGGCAAACGGGAGTTATAGTGCCCATTTTCAAAAAAGGGAACAGGAGAGATTGCGCCAACTATAGGGGCATATCTCTTTTGAGTCTTCCGGGAAAAGTATTCGCGAAGGTGTTGGAAACGCGTTCCAGAGCTGTAATCGAGCCTTTGTTACGGGAAGAACAGTGCGGCTTTCGGCCTGGCAGAGGCACAACCGATCAGCTTTTTACTCTGAAGGTTATTCTTGAGAAGGCCTGGGAATATGCCAAACCAGTCAACGCGTGTTTTGTAGATCTGGAAAAGGCGTATGACCGAGTCCCTCGGGATACACTGTGGAGAGTTCCGCAGGACTATGCGGTGAGTGGGCCTCTTCTGAGAGCCATCCAGTCTTTGTATGGAAACTGCAGAAGCTGTGTACGGATAAATGGCGTCAAATCCCGTCCTTTTCATGTGCGCGTTGGACTTCGCCAGGGCTGTGTTCTGTCGCCGCTCCTTTTCATAGCATATATGGACTGTTTGGTGAGGCGCAGTCTTGGCGCGCAATGTTTCGAATTGGCTGGCATCAGGATGAGCCATCTGCTTTTCGCAGATGATTTGGCCATCCTTGCATCATCCGAAGAGGAACTTGGTAGGTTTGCAGCCGTCTGTGGTGATGCTGGGATGAAAGTAAACGTGAACAAATCGGAAGTGATGGTTGTTTCCCGAGCTCCTGTGCAGTGTACCCTGCACATAAATGGAGTTCCATTAAAACAGGTGGAGAAGTTTAAATATCTCGGGGTCTTTTTCACGAAAGATGGGAGGAGTGATACTGAGTTGTCCTGTAGAATTGGTCAAGCGGGAGTAATAGTAAAGGAACTGCGCCGGCCGGTCATCAGGAAAGCTGAGCTTGGAGTGAAAGCAAAGATCTCAGTTTTTAATTCAGTGTTCGTTCCGACCCTCATCTATGGTCATGAAATTTGGGTAATGACCGAAAGAATTAGATCGCGGATACAAGCTGCCGAAATGAGATTCCTGAGGTGCGTTGCTGGTGTTACTCTAAGGGATAGAGTGAGAAACGTCAGTATTCGTAGGAATCTAAATGTTGAGCAGCTACTTCTCCGAGTGGAGCGATCGATTCTTCGATGGTTTGGACACGTTGTTCGCATGCCCACTGACAGACTTCCTAGACAGGTCATGCTAGCCGAGATGCGAGCGCGTCGCCCCCCTGGTAGGCCAAGAAACAGTTGGTGGGATCAGGTAAAGAACCTCTCTGAGTCCCGCCTGGGGATTGCGCCGGAGTCTCTTAAGTTGGTGGCGGAGGATCGAGAAAGATGGAAGGACCATTTAGCCACCCTCGCTCCGCGACCCTTTTAAAGGATAGGCGGCATTCGAAAATGATGATGATGATGAGCTTATTAGCATAAAGTCGATAGTCGAGTCCTGTATTTATGCATTTGGAGTTATTTTTTGGGAGTAAAGAGGGGATCCATCCAGAGGTCCTTATGCTATATCAGTTTTAAAACCATTAAGACTTGAAAACTTTGATCCTGATATTGAATATTTTTCTTGAAAGTTTTGCGTAGCTTTTATAGCTCTTTAGCGATTTCGTATCGTTGCTGATTCAGTTGGGGTTTTCTAACACAAGCCCCATCTAATGACAGCGTCGTTTTGGTATAATCATGTTTAGCAAACTTCTTAACCAAGAGATTCTTACTGCCTATGGATGGAATGATAAGATTGTTCTACTGAAAACCGCCTTTTGGGTAAGAACTGTAGTGCAAGCTATATTGTAGGCTAAGACATCTCTATTAATAGCCATGGTCGTCTACTGCCTCACCTCTGTGTTTTATTCAGTCAAAACAGGAGGCTTGCGCCAATGACGGATCATTACATAAGCCATTATATCACCATTAGAAGCTAGAAACTAGCTTTAAGGCAAAATTATTTTGTCCTTATTTTAGCGTGTTATAAATTACCTCAAACTTTTTCGCCGCCAGCATGAATTGTTGCCAACATAGCAACAGTGTTTACCTATTCATTACACCTGTATGCAGAACCAATTATTGCGAAATTGAAAAAATTGCATGACTTCACGTTTGATTATGGGATTCATGTTCGAAATCGTTGTGAAATCATATCCAAATTGCATAATTCAAAATTAGATGCATTCACGAAACGTGTGTTGTGTGTCTGCGGTAATTAGTTTCCAAGTTTGACATAATGTCTCACATGTGAGAAGTGAAATTTACTTAAGAACATACATAACTTTTCAGCGAGTTTTATTATATAAATGTTAAGAGAAAACGTGACCAAGCATGTGCTTGGTTTTTTTGAAGTATTATTTTCTTGGGAATAATGTTTAGATACGCTAACTAACTAGATTAAGCTATACGCCGAAAACAATTTAATGCCATATATGTAGCTACACACAAAAGCTCTAGAACAAAAGTTTGCCATAATCTGCAATAGCAAAGGAATAAAGAGAAAATCCCCTTGATGGTTGAATGGTTATATGGCAAATCCTTGAAAATAGGAGCTCCTCCAGACATGTGATCCAACAATTACTGCAGTTGAATGTATGCAATAACACTTCCTTTAATAATGGTTTTCCATACTAAAAATACTCTTTCGGTGGGTCTGGAATCACTTTTAGTATCCTAAAAGAAGCACGGGACTCGATTATTTGTTAAGTCATTGTCTTAGAAAAAGGAAAAAACATCTTTCACATGGGAAACGTTGATCCGAAATAATCCAATACGTTTATACCTAGACTACGGGTGAAGACAAATCGTGGGTCAATATGAGAGAAGGTTTTCAGTATCTCCTTCGATGACAAGGACGCATTAACAACGCACTTAAAGAGCTGACTGCAACACTGACCTAGTGAAGAAAATGTATTTTGGGCCTTTGAGATGACTAGCGGGAGAATGTGAAGGATAAAATGGAGACTGTGAGCCAGGGGTCGATCGCGTTTACTGGATACACATGTCTTTTGAAGCCAAGATTGACCGAGAACTGTACCTTTAAACGGACGATTTTTAATTTCACAAATGAGTCAAGGGGTGCACCCTATAACAATCTATCATACCCATGAACCATCTTAAAGATTGTACGAGAACGAAACGGTTTAGAATAACTCCAAATCATTATCCTTTTTCGAATAGTCAAACTTACCACACGTAGGCTAGAATTTGTAACTGGTAAATATACGTTTTCCAAATATAAAAGCTTACCTGAAACGAAATAAAAATGAAGCATAAATTAATTTGAACGATTATACAGGGTGAATGGAAATAGGTCGTTTTAGCGTAAGGGAGTCATAGAAAATTGATGTCTGTAACTTTTATTTCAAAACCGACCGGTTTTTGATTTATTTCAAGAATTTAAGTTAGCTCAATAATTAGAAACTCAGCTGAGGAAATCAAAAGAAACCTCTTCCCTAGAATCACTGGAAGTGAATTGGGTCCCGAACTTCGAGCAATTTGAGCAAAATTTAAAAAAAACCAGTGACTAAGTGCTACAGTGTGTACGCAGAAGTTACAGTCCGTAAAACGGACCGTTGAATACCCCATCTTATCCCACATTGTAAAATCCTGATGGCACAGTTATTTTTTGACATTTTATAAGTAAAGTAATGGTCCAATCGCCCCTAATTACAAACTATTAATTATAAGATATATCCACAGATATTTCCAAGTTATACTTTAATGTACGTAAAAAATAAATAAATTCAATATTTTTGAAAAATCAAGTTTTTCTGGAAAATTTTAGGTTTTTCTTCAATTCTGCCTCCAAATGTGGGCGTGGCCAAAAGTCTTGTATGAACAAAATGTGAAACTAAGCGTTTTCTACATAAAATATTAAGCAAATTTTTTTCAATTTCGACCAAAAATATTGAGTAAACTGCATTTGAAAATTTACCCTTAAAATAGATGCCACGCCCACTAGAGGAGGTTTACCAGTTAAATTTGTCTTTTTTGTGTCTTACATTCATCAGGAGATGCACAATGTCAAATTTCAGCTCGTTAAGAACGTCTTACAGTTTTGAAAACTCTGGAGGTAGTTGCACATTTATACCGATTGTGGGCATGTCTTTGGGCGGATTTAAAATTTTTTTACAATTGTACTGCTTCGCATGACGTAGACCTCACGTACAAAGTTTCAGCACCCTAGCTCAAAATTTAAGGCCTAAAAACATGTGAAATACTGACGGACGGACGGACGGACGGACATGGCTAATTAGATTCAGATTTCGGTCTCGATCATATGTCCTTAAGGTCTAGGGGGTCTACCATTATTATTTCACCGTGTTACAAACTATGTGACAAACTTAATATACCTCCTATCCTATGGGATGGGGTATAAAAAATGGATCAGTTACAGTATTTACTTAACTGCAGTTTTGTTTTTCTAGTTGTTGCCTGCTAAACTTCTTAAAAAAAGTATTGCAAAACTTTAAATCCATTTATCTTTCGGTTCCCTGACTATTATCGCTCTTTAAAAGCACACAAATTTTTGTCTTTCTACGACTTACCGTTCAGAAGTTATAATGCGATTAGACGGACGGACGGACAACGTAATGATACCATAAGAGGTCCTTTTTCTGTTTTTGGATGGACCGCTTAATATATACAAAAATTTTAAACAAGCATAAACCACTTGTGCATCATGCCAAAATGTGTTTATAATGGGTTAACAAAGAACTTTTAAGCCTTTTTTGAGAAAAAACCAATGAGTAAGTGCAACAGTGCGTGTGTATTATGTTTCGGTCCGTCTGTAACGGACCCTATTGTCGGTATACCCTAGTCCTATTCTCCTCCTTATTCCTTTTTCCGATCGATATTCTCTTGTTTCCATCCCCTTCCCGTTGCCTTTTATAAATCATTAATCAACTAAAAAAATTATTTTATTCTTTATAGAGCTTTTTTATTAATTCCTTTAAGGGGGCGTGGCATGTTCAATCCCTATTTCCTAAAATAAATATTAGCTTAAAAATATCCAAGTTTGCGGCTAAAATTTATGCACAAGTGTAATTTTTGGTTCAAATTCAACTATTTCAAAAAAAGCCGACACTAGAAATAGGAGTGGTCAAAAACTTTGTACGAAAAAAAAAAATTTAGACTTAAGTCTGGTGCATCTTATGTGCTAAATTCGGTTTTTTCTTCTCTAAGTTAGGCCAAAAAGCAGTTGAAACCCTTGTTTTTCCGGAAAATTCGAATTTTTTCTTAAATTCTGCCCCCAAATGTGGGCGTGGCCCAAAACTTTGTATGAACAAAATGAAGAACTAAAGCGTTCTATTGCGAAAATATTGTATTTAGTATAAGTTTTTCGATTTGCAACAAAAATATTGAATAAGATGCATTCAAGGGACTACTCCTAAAATCGATGCCACGCCCACTAGGGGCAGTCTACCAACTTAATTTTTATTTTTCATATCTTAAGAGCCTTAGGAGATGCTAAATGTTTAATTTTGGCTTTTCACGATGTTTACAGTTGTGAAAGCACTGGAGTTAGTTGCACACTCAGGCCGACTGTGGGCGGATTCGAAAAAAAATTTAACACTTGTATTGCTTTGGGTGACAAAGAGCTTCCGTACAAAATTTCACCTTTTTAGCTCGACATGCTAGGCCTTAAAATTGGTGACATGCGGACGGACAGACAGAAAACGTTTTGGTCTTGCGTTACATTTGCTGCTGCTCCACCAAAACATTGTTCTGAGGATTAGCAACGCACCTCAAGATGAGGACCACTCCTCTGCATTTGTTGTACTCTACAAGCTCAACAGCTGCCTTTGGTGGAGGACGAGGTAGAGAGCTATAGAGAAAGGCAGCAACAAAGGTTTTCCATTAGTCGTTTTCTATAGCAAGGAATAGAGCGTCATACAGGCTCCTTTTTAGCGGTCCGTCCAAAAATGGAAGAAGGGCCTCTTATGGTATCGCTACGTTGTCCGTCCGTCCGTCTGTCCAATCGCTTTATAACTTCTGAACGTAGTCGTAGAACGTAGAAGTCGTAGAAAGACAAAATTTGGTGTGCGTATAAACTGCGGAAATAGTCAGAGAAGTTTTTCTGAGCACAAATAACGGTTTAATTACAGTTTGAAATTTAGTAGTTTAGTAGGCAAGAACTAGAAAAACGAAACTTAGGTTTGAGAAATACTAAGCTTTAATAGAAAAACAAAACTTTTTGAAAATATCAAAAGGTTTTTGAGAAATAAAGAGTTGAAAATGCATGACATTTTTCAAAGTGTTGGAGGCCATAACATTTGAACGGCTTGTCGCTCAAAATCAATATTGAACGCACGTATAAAGCAACTCAAAGTAAACCAAGTGCTTAGGTCATATTTTTCAAAAACAGTTTGAGTACTGCGGTTTTAACGCATTTTCGAAAAAAAAAATCGCAAAAATGCATGACAAAACGTGTCCCCCCCCCCCCCCCCTTATCTCCGGTGCTGTTTGGTGGAATTCTATGAAAAAAATCACACGTATCAGAAATAGTTCAAAATTTTAAGGAAAATTATAGCGGATTTTGAAGATTCCAAATCTTCTGAGATTTACCTGGAAAACATAAAAGCATTTTCAAAAACAGTTTTTTTAAATCTTCTAGTTGCTTAACGGTATAAGCGATCTTTTTCAGATTCGGTCAAAGTACAAAGCTTACAAAAAGAAGGAAGGCTGCGTTGAATGTTTTTTAAATTGCCGTTTTTAACCTAAGTTCTTAGAAACCTATTTAAAAAACGAAATAAAAGAGGAGCTTGTTTTACCGTTTGCGCATAAACCGGTGGCCATAGAATTAAAAAAAAACATCCATGGCTAGTGCTTGTGGTTGTGCTATTGGAAAAAAGTCTAATGGGAACTGGAAAAAAACAATAAAATAGTTGTTTTATGGATTTGAAATTAAAAAAATTATAAAAAAGGTCAAAAGAACGCATGTCTCCCCCTCTATCTCCCAAACGGTATAAAGGATAATTTTTAAATTAACACCGGGCATAGTCCATCTTCTTAAATTTTATACAAAACCAAAGCGGACTTCGAATGTTCAAAAACTTCGAAGATTTAACTGAAAAACGTGAAAACATTTTCGAAAACTATTTTTTAAGGATTTCTAGTTCCTCAACGGTTATGACCACCTTGTTTAAATTTGGCTGAAGTATGTAATGTTAAAAGGCAAGCGAACTGGATCAAAAACGTTTCAAAATTGTCGTTTTCGCCCCTAAGTTTTTAAGCCTATTCAAACAAGCGAAATAAAAAACAGCATATTTTTACCGTTTTCTCAGAAATCCATGTCCGCAGGACTTGAGAAAAGTGGCAAATGCTAGCACAGGTGGTTGTAAAATTGATCAAAAAGTCTAACAGTAATTTAAAATAATCGAAATTGCTGTTTTATGGGTTTTAAATTATAAAAATCCTAAAAAAAGGCCAAGAAACAGTATGTTACTTACTTACTTAAGGTGGCGCTACAGTCCGGGATGGACCTGGGCCTTAGCCAACAAGCTTCGCTAGCTCTGTCTCTAGCTAGCCGTGTCCAGTTTCACACGCGAAGTTGGCTGAGGTCCCCTTCCACTTGCGTGCGCCACCTAAGTCTCGGTGCTCTTCTACCGCGCCGTCCCTGCGGTGTGGATTCAAAGATTTTCTGGGCCGGGGCGTTGGTGTCCATCCGCTCTAGATGACCCAGCCATCGCAGACGTTGTGTTTTGACTCTTTTGGCTAGGCCGGTATAGCTGTACAGCCCGTACAGTTCGATGTTATATCTCCTCCTCCACTCTCCGTCTATGCAGACGGGACCGTAAACCGTCCGAAGAATTTCCCTCTCGAAGCAGCCTAAAGTGTTTTCATCCGGCTTTGACAGGGTCCATGCTTCTGCACCGTAAAACAGGACTGAGATGATGAGGGTCTCATACATGGACATCTTAGTTGCTCGAGAGAGGGCTTTGCTACTCAATTACCTCCATAGCCCAAAGAAACAGCGATTGGCAAGAGTTATCCTTCGTTTGATTTCAGCGCTGGTGTCATTGTCTGAATTGATAGCGGAACCCAAGTAGACAAAGTCCCTAACTTCCTCAAAGTTATAGCTGTCGATGGTGATGTTTTGTCCAAGACGTCAGTGTTGGGTGTCTATTCTTGATGACAGCATATACTTGGTTTTGCCCTCATTGACTGCTAAACCCATATTCCTCGCTTCCGTCCGAATACTCACGAAGGCTTCACTGACATCACGCTTTGTTCTTCCAATTACTTCAATGTCGTCTGCGTATGCAAGTAGTTGAACGGACTTTTGAAAGATTGTACCTCTGGTGTTGGCGCAAGAGTTCTGCACAATTCTCTCAAGTATGATGTTAAAGAAGTCGCATGACAGCGCGTCGCCTTATCTAAATCCTTTTTTGACATCAAAGGGTCGGTGAGGTCCTTGCCGACCTTGACGGAACAGCGTGAGTTTTCCATCGTCATCCTGCACAGACTGACGAGTTTGGCAGGGATGCCAAAACTAGACATTGCGCTATATAGCTCGTCTCTATAGATGCTGTCATACGCGGCCTTGAAATCGATGAAGAGGTGGTGTGTATCGATTTGGAATTCCTGGGTTTTCTCCAAGATCTGCCGCAGTGTGAATATTTGATCGATGGTGGACTTTCCTGGCCTAAAGCCACACTGATATGTCCCTATCAGATTGTTTACAAACGGCTTCAGGCGTTCACACAGTACAGCAGAAAAGATCTTGTATGCGATGTTAAGAAGACTTATGCCTCTGTAGTTGGCACAACTCAGAGGGTCTCCTTTCTTCAGGATCGGGAAAAACAATGCTGAGGTTCCATTCGTCGGGCATGCTTTCTTCCGACCATATCTTGCAGATGAGCTGGTTCATGCTCCTAACCAGCTCATCGCCAGCGGATTTAAAAAGTTCGGCAGCTAGGCCGTCTGCTCCGGCTGCATTGTTCCACTTGAGCTTAGACATAGCTACTTTCACCTCCTCCAGGTCGGGTGGGCGGTATCGTTCGTATGCTTCGTCGGTAACGTCTTCGCCCGGGTTGAATGGTTCGTTCTGCCTGACAGCGGTATTTGGTTCGTCCTCGCCGTTATACAGTCTGCAGAAGTGGTCTTTCCAAATCCTCAGCACCGACTGCGATTCTACAACGATGTTCCCTTGATGGTCCTTACAGGCTTCAGTTCGAAGTTTATACCCTTGGCAGGACCTTTTGATCCTTTGGTAAAACTTTCTAACCTCATTCCTGTTGTAACATCTCTCTATCTCATCAACCGCGCGCTTCTCGTGCTCTCTCTTTTTCCTTCGGAGAAGCCGGTGTTCCTCTCTCCTCCTCTGCTCGTAGAGCTCGCCAGCAGCTTTAGTACTTCTGTGCAGCGCCGCTTTGTATGCTTCCTGTTTAGCTGCATGTGCTTGCCGGCATTCATCGTCAAACCAGGGGTTTCGTTGTGGTGGCCGTGTGAAACCCAGCACTTCAGAGGCGACGTCTCTGATGGTTTTTTTGGCAATACTTGATGCTGGCTGCATAGGACTTCGTAGAAGGTTTTGAGAGACTCGGTTGGAGAAGGACCTGGCGATCTCTTGCGATTGTAGTCGGCCGACGTCAAACTTATTCTCAGTATTTCCATTACTTGGCGCTGGTCGGGATATCCGCAGCCGTACCTTGGCTACAAAAAGGTAGTGATCCGAGTCAATGTTGGCCCCTCGGAAAGTTCGGACATCCATGATACTGGAGGAGTGCCTTGCGTCGATCGCAATATGGTCAATCTGGTTGACGGTTGATTGATCGGGAGATCTCCATGTCCCTTTGTGTATATTGAGATGCGGGAACTGTGTACTAGCTACCACAACGTGTCGCCCCGCAGCAAAGTCGATCAGCCTGAATCCGTTATCGGAGGTCGTGTCGTGCAGGCTATGCTTTCCGACAGTACGACCAAAGATGCCCTCCCTTCCTAACTTGGCATTAAAATCGCCTAGGACAATCTTAATGTAGTAGCTAAGGCGTTGCTCATAAGTTTTGTCCAGGAGCTCGTAGAAAATATCTTTTGTCTCGTCATCTTTCTCCTCTGTGGGGGCATGTGCGCATATCAGGCTAATGTTGGCGAATTTAGCCTTGATGCGGATCGTCGCGAGGCGCTCGCTTACAGGGTTGAAGCTCAAGACTTTTTGCCTAAGTCTGCCTCCAACAACGAAACCACATCCAAATAGGCGCTGTCTTTGAGCGATAGCAGTCGCCGTAGTAGATGTCGCAGTTTTTCATCCTTCTTCCAATTACTATGTTGTTCACTTAGTACTATAAGAGACTCAAGTCTTAATGTACATTTTTTATTAATAAACTAAACTAAACTAAACTTTTGCCCGGCCCGTCCTACCGCATTTCGTGGATGGCAGTAATGTCGGTCTTGCAATCGTTTAGGGGGCCTCCGCCGGATGGGAGGTGCATGGGATCTTTTGTGACCTAACATTCCACGTGCAGATCCGGAGCTCGTTGTCCTTTTCTCGTTTGCATTGGTCGTCAACAGTAGATCCGTCCGAATCCGAGGCTTGTTTCTGCTTCGTGACTGGTATTTCTTTACGTGGCCGGGAAGTCACCCCGACGGCACGACCCCCAACCCGGAGAACCAGATCCTAGATCGGGCCCAGATCTTAGATTGGGCTAAGAAGGCGATTGAGTAGCAAAGCCCTCTCTCGAGCAACTAAAGTGTCCATGTATGAGACCCTCATCATCCCAGTCCTGCTTTACGGTGCAGAAGCATGGACCCTATCAAAGGCGGATGAAAACACTTTAGGCTGCTTCGAGAGGAATATTCTTCGGACGATTTACGGTCCCGTCTGCAAATACGGAGAGTGGAGGAGGAGATATAACATCGAACTGTACGGGCTGTACAGCGATACCGACCTAGCCAAAAGAGTCAAAACACAACGTCTACGATGGCTGGGTCATCTAGAGCGGATGGACACTAACGCCCCGGCCCGGAAAATCTTCGAATCCACACCGCAAGGACGGCGCGGTAGAGGAGCACCGAGACTCAGGTGGCGCACGCAAGTGAAGGGGACCTCAGCTAACTTCGCGTGCGAAACTGGAGACGGCTAGCTAGAGACAGAGCTGGCTGGCGAAGCTTGTTGGCTGAGGCCCAGGTCCACCCCGGACTGTAGCGCCACCTTAAGGTGGCGACAGCACTCCAAAAAAAGTATATTACAGACTGTAAAATATATCCAGAAATAATTTTAATAAATAAATAGAATGTTACACAAACTGCGCAATATAGATGACTATAACCTTCAACAAAAGCCGACGGACCGCTCCGCGTATGTCTTCATACTTGACGGTCTTTTTTGTACTCGTAATTACCTATCTCTTTCTCTAAAATTGTCAAGACGTGACATAGCAACGCCTAAAATTTTTTCGTCAAACGCATTGTTGACGTCATCGACCATATGCAAGTTATCGTCAAGTCCCGTCACATGCACAGGGCAAACAAAGAATCCCAACCAGAATATTTTACCTTTATTCGCCTTGTACCATGCGATTACTATAGGGGTATTGACTGAGTAGTTCGACTATGGACGCCACCATCTAGGGAACTCCTCTGCTGCTATTCGGATGCAAGGAGAAGAGCCATAGTAAAAATCTATCTATGCTTGACCAATCGAATGTTTCCTTCTTACCTTTACAGGATTTCCCTTAAAAAAAAGTATGTTGAGCACCAGCTCATATCCTATCCGTAAATGTGATTAAAATGCATCTCAAAGGCCCTTTTTGTCTGTGTCTCTGAATCAGAAAAATATTTTCTTTCGTCTTTGTAGGAGTATCATTAGCATCTCTCCATCAATCTATGGAGTCTTCCTTGAAAATCTATGGAATCTTCATCTTTACTGATTACATATCAAAGATCTAAAGGTACGTGTGTGGCTTTAAGAATGAAAGGGTAACGCTTCCATTGCTTATCGAATTATGAGCTATGATATTACGACAAAAAACCATGAAAGCCGGAAGTGAACTGCTCAAAGAGCCTTAGAAAACATACCGAGTGCATATAACTTGCAGTTGGTACAATATAATCCACTTCATGGGAATTTGCCAAATCTAAACAGACTTTACGTTTCTATGTGAACTCTCGGAAAACGAGGTCATCCTAACCTTGAGAAATTCACATATTGGCTTTCCTTTCTCCCTACCAGGTTAAGCTCAATCGAATAACGTAGTCCATTAAATAGTCAACCTCAGAAGTAAATCCTTCGTAGCTATATACGTAGATGGTTTATTCATTTACCAACAAGATGAGACAGTTATCTAGATACGATTATAAGATTGGCATTATCCTGATCTACTCGTTGGAAAATACCTTCGTCAAGTAGCTGATTACGGTCCAATTTGATTCTATTAGATATTGTGCATTAAAAGCTTGAGCAAAACCGATGTACGTGCGGATTAAAGGGAGAAGCAGAAAAAATCCTTTCAAGCTGGAAAACCCTTCCTTTAATTAAAAAAAAAAGAAAAATCTTATCTATAGATGTGCCCTATACCTACATCGCGTCAATCTAGTCCAATTCATAATTGGGTGTTTTGGGTTCGCATTTAAGATACACACCAAAGGAAAACTGACGATAATTATAGGACCTATTGGAGTCCTTTAGTGTTAAATAATTAATGTGGCAGTATAATTAATTGGCACCGTTGGTATTTATTTATACATAAATAAAAAAAATCAATACAATCAACAAAAAAAAAAACAGCACGAGTTCAATGAAACACACTAAATTCTTAAATTTAGACCATTTTCTCGAAAGTGGATTTTTCAAAAACAATTTCCTGTGTTAAGGTCAGGCAATTACTTCCGACTGTTTGAAAACATCCCTCCAAGTTGACGTCGTCGTCGTCGTCGTCGGAAATGACTCATAGCTCGACGTGATTTACACACACACACACACCGGCCGCAGGACCTTCCATGTTTTCTTTTTCCACGATAATTACCCATTGCCCTATAAATCCCCGAGGATATAAAAAACGTCACACTATTGTCTATTTCCGTGATCAATATCGCTTAATTGCTGGTTAGGTGACATAAATCGGCTCATTTCGGTTGCCCCCATTTCGCTGTAAGGATAATAAATCAGCCATTTCCCTTAAATAACCCCTTCGCCACTAAAATATGCGAACTCATTTTGTATCTACCGGTGCGGCTGCGGTGGGGGTGTTTGCGGAGCGGATATCCACGGGGTTTAAAACTGCAAGCTTTTCCTTAGGACCTCTTTTTTACGCCCGCCCAAAAATTCATTAAATTTTTATCATGCAAATCCGCAGCTTTTTTTGTTGTTGTTGTTGTATCTGTTGGGGGTGAGGAAAGCTTGAGGCTTGAGCTTCCCCTTCCAAATCCGGTCGATTGTTCATTGATTTTTGCTGTAGATAAACTCGTCGTAAGTAAATTCAAATTCAACTTGAGTGTGAATACGAGCCGTGAGTGTGCATTCACGTGACCTAAGGGGCTTTGTCGTACCTTCGAACAAACACATGTTTGTGGAGCGGAACACAGGTATGTACTTCCCGACAAAAGAATTGGGGTTACCCGAATAGAATCATTTTACACATGTCGGTGTGCTTTTAATGTTTTCCGTTTTAACGAAGGACACCAATTTTTTTTCCTGTAGTAGGGTAAACGCTTTTTTTTGTTCACTTTTGTAACCTACCCTGTGTTACACACTGCGGGTAGGTAGGATTTGACTAAGCCTATAACATTCTGCGAGGGATGTTGTGGGATGTCTATTTTTAGAGATTTTATTCAATTATACTAAATAGCCCACAGGAAGCGGTGCTTCCTTGAATAGCAAGAATAGCAAAGTCCATTTTATGTTAAGTAGGGCCAACGCAAAAGTACCTGGAAGCAATTCACATTATTGCCCCCGAAAATAGATCACCAAGCATTTTTCGCTGGATACCTAGGGCGCCATTACTTCTGATCTAATCATAATTTATGGAAGAGTGGGTGGCAAGGAAACTAATTTATTTCGAACTATCCTTTGTTTTGGGGCGCCTACAATGAATTCTGGTGTAGTTTGCGCCTTTGACGTGCAAGGCAGTCGAATACAAGCTGCTTTGACGTCAAGTAATTTGGGTTAAGTCCTAGTTATAGAGGGGAGACCTTACAAAGCCGAACGACTCAAAGAAGTATTTTCAACCTTCGATTGTCATGATGATACGGAACGGAATTCTGCTCCTTTTACTCGGAGATAAATTATTGACTCATATCTTTAATGACTTTTTTGGCTTAGAATTCGAGCGTGCAGTTTTTTTATGAGCCGATTTCACATAATTTAGCTCATACGGATTAAGTTTTTCAAAGTGTTTGGGGCCATTACTTTCGAGGCGTTTAGTGTGAACGTATAAAGCAACTCAAAGTAAACCAACTGCTTGGGTGATATTTTGCAGAAAAAGTTGTATTACTTCAGTTTGGCGTATTTTCGAAAAAAAATCACACAAGTATGAAAAAACGTATTCTCCTCTCTTAAATCACACGAATCAGAAATTATTCAAACTTTTAATGAAAACTGTAGGGAATTTTATATTTTCCAAAACTTCGGGGATTTAACTCAACAACATAAGAAGGTTTTCAAAAACAGTTCTTTAAAATCTTCTTCTTATCCAGTAACCAGATCCTGTTCAGATCTCGTTAAAGCAAAGGAAGAAAAAGCAAGCTGCATTAATAAATTTTGAAATTGTCGTTTCTAACCAACGTTTTTCTAAGCCTATTTCAGAAAAAAAAAATGAAGTAAAACAAGTGCAACAGTGCGTGTGTAAAAACTTAAGTGCTTCCGCGACAGATTGCAAGACCCCTTCCAAAAAAGGAAGCTGCCACGCCTCCAAAAAGTGGGCGGGATATAAAAATGTAACTGTTGAATGCTTTTTACTAAGTAGTTGCACACACTTCGGACTAAAGCTCCGCCTTTTTAACTAAAAAAATCCCTTTTTGAAAGCCATGCCCACAAAAGTAGGCGGAGGCATATGCTATATAACCAAAAAAGTTGAAAAACGCTTATATTTACCACTTTTGTCACGTCATTTTTGGCGCTGCGAAATAACGCCCAAAAGTGAAAACGAAATTAGGCCCCAAAATTATACCCGCTTTACATAAATAAATAAATAAATAGAGTGGCGCACCAGATCGAGGTGAACCAGGGCCAACTTCTCAACAATGTATGTTGTGTGCGGTGATTTCTTCACATACAAGGCGACCTACAGTTTTTTGCCGAATCCGAACGGCACTTTGAAAAGTTTTTCAAGACAAATGATACCCTCGGAGGGCTTGTCAGTGAAAAAGAACTAGTCTCTTTTTTCAGGTGACGATGGCAGGATTCGAACCCAGGCCTCCGGTGTAGTAAGCACACACACTAACCACTACGCCACGGCACCCCACGAAGACGACAGCATCACCACAGACGGCTGCAAACCTATCCAGTGCTCGTTGAAGTTCCTCTTTGGATGATGCAAGGATGGCCAAATCATCTGCGAAAAGCAGATGGCTCATCCTGATGCCAGCCAATTCGAAACATTGCTCGCCAAGACTGCGCTTCACCATCCAGTCCATATATGCTATGAAAAGGAGCGGCGACAGAACACAGCCCTGGCGAAGCCCAACGCGCACATCAAAAGGACGGGATTTGACGCCATTTATCCGTACACAGCTTCTGCAGTTTCCATACAAAGACTGGATGGCTCTCAGAAGAGGCCCACTCAGCGCATAGTCCTGCAAAACTCTCCACAGTGTATCCCGAGGGACTCGGTCATACGCCTTTTCCAGATCTACAAAACACGCATATACCGGTTGTGCATATTCCCAGGCCTTCTCAAGAATAACCTTCAGAGTAAAAAGCTTGTCGGTTGTGCCTCTGACAGGCCTGTTCAAAGGCTCGATCACAGCTCTGGAACGCGTTTCCAACACCTTCGCGAATACTTTTCCCGGAAGACTTAAGAGAGATATGCCCCTATAGTTGGCGCAATCTCTCCTGTTCCCTTTTTTGAAAATGGGCACCATAACTCCTGGTTGCCAATCGCTAAGTGCCTTCCCGCTATCCCAGGCCACCTTAATGACACGTGTTAGCCATTTAACACCCTCTTCACCCATTGCCTTGAGCATTTCCGGCCGGATTTCATCAACTCCAGCAGACTTGCCTACTTTTAGCGATTTAATCGCTTCAGTGACTTCGTCTACTGTGGCCGTGACCGTCGTCTACTTCTTAGACTATTTTCCGCACTTATCTCGTCAGCAGTGGGAATGCCATCTTCAGTGCCCTGTTGGGGGTTGAGCAACTCCGAAAAGTGTGGAGAGATCTGCGCAGATGGAGAGATCTGCGCAAGACATCACTCTCATTTGAAAGAAATGTACCACCCTTGGATTTAACTCCTTGAATGATATTCAACTTCCTTCCTCTGAGCCGGCGAATGGTCTGCCATAATATATCTTGTTTGCAGATCTGTAATCGTGCTCCAACTTCTCGCCGAACTTTTTCCATGACTGTTCCTTGGCTGTTCTGACTGCCAGATTGGAAGTACTTCGCGCCTTATTGTACCGGGCTCGAAAAGTTGTGTTTCTACATTGGATCCACGCAATGTATGATGGCTTCTTGAACTCCAGTCATTTTGAACCAAGCAGTTCTTTTCTCACCACCAGCCGCTACCCCAAGCCGCTTCACTCCACAAACATTTCCTGCAGACTGCCGATAAAAACAGCTGCCATTCCTCCTCTACATTCAAAAGGTGAGTTGGAATTTGTTCAAACTTCTCCGAAACATGCTGTGCAAAGCGCTCTCTGAAATCAGAGTCAGCCTGTAACCTTTCTCACCGTATGCGGGTCACCAGTCTTGGTTTTCGCCTGGGTGGCAAAGGAATACTGCCACTGAAAAACAATTTACACAGCACTAAGTGGTGATCAGTTGACAACTCAGCTCCCCTAATAACTCGAACATCACGAATCATTCTTTGAACACACGATGGTACAACAAAGAAATCAATCAGTGACTTCTTATTTAAACTGTGCTTGTACCATGTGTATTTGTGAATGTCTCTGTGTGGGAAAAAGGTGTTCATGATGGACAAGCCATATGCACAGCAAAAGTCCAACAACTTCCCTCCGTTCCTGTTTTGATCCGGGTCACCGTGCCTCCCAATCACACTCCTCCAAGTACTGTCGTCTGTACCCACATGTGCATTGAAGTCACCCATCAGTAGAAAGAAGTCCATTTCTGCCACTCTGTCCAGGGCAGCATCAACTTCGTTCAAAAAGGACTCATACTCTGACTCTCGATTTGGTGCAAAAACCTAGAACCAGAGCCAGAGTCAATCGCTCAAGCTTAAGCTTTAAGATCAGAATCCTTCCCCCTAACAAAATGCCATCGAATACATTTTCTGACAACCGGGGGCTTGTGAGTATCCCCACACCCGCCTGTGCAGTCATGTGATTTGGGACGCCAGACCAGAAGAGCTTCCACCCATCATCGAAGTCTTTGGTTCCAGAACACTTCCACTTAGTTG
Source organism: Neoascia interrupta (assembly GCA_947623515.1). Lineage (NCBI taxonomy): Eukaryota > Metazoa > Arthropoda > Insecta > Diptera > Syrphidae > Neoascia > Neoascia interrupta. The sequence continues at coordinate 51,643,016 of OX392463.1, forward strand.
AGGAGATGCCAGTTGCATCGAGCTGATACTTTTTGGCCTCCTCAACCAGTTCAAGTTCCTTCCTCGTTAGCGACGAGACATTCCACGTGCCAATTTTGAGTTGGTGTCGTTGTCGATTTGTAGAGTTTTCACCTAAGCCCTCATTTTGACTTGGCGCTGTCCCCCTCCGCCCCCCGTAATGGATAGCAGCACCATTGAGGGCTGGTCGTAACTTCTTCGAGTTAAACCCGGTCGGATGCCGAGCGGGACCTTCCGACCACCAGCGCTCGCATGCTGACACCACCCTTCAGGCCTGGCTCCTAAGGGTGCCCTGGATTAGCAGGATCAGCAAATATCTGAGGCTGTTTTCGTTTTCTTTTCATGGTTGCGGGGGGGGGGGGGGGGTGCATTTTAAACCTAGCTGCCAGGTTTAAATTCGGCCGATCCTAACCCGCGGACAACAGACGCCGACCAGGAAGCCGATCGTTCCGCAACAGACGCTCCTGGATTCCTGTTATTTGAAGTTCAGCCGTCCCTCTGGGATCAGACGCTGACCAACAAGCCCCACACTATGTAACAGACGCTGCTGGATTTTATTTAAACCTTCGGGTTCATCTTTTTCAGTTATAACCTTACTGCCAAGGGTGGCCCCACAAGGAGTTTATACTCCTAGACAGCATCACTTATGCCTGAAGATTACTTCCTCCAGTGGATTTCAGTCGGCTCTTACGACAGGCATACCTTACCTCAAGGCTATTCTTAAACCCGACCTTGCAGGTTGCATAAAATTCGATAGCAAATATTACTTAAACTGATCGCCCTTTTTCGTAGTAAGATTACTGAGTAGTAACACTGTGTTTCCACCGGACATAAATCCGTAATTTCCACAAATCTTCAACTAATCTCCAACAAATCTAGAGATTTTCCATATAAATTTTAATTCTCGGTGAGTAATTAAAAATAATTCTTCTCCAAAATCTCCTCTTTTAACCCTTGCCGCTTTTAACTTTTTTCGCACGTATTTAGAACCAGTTTGAGACAAGAGAAAGAAAACAGAGACTTAACACGCAGCTTTGATAGATCTGTCACAAACATGATTTTATTGGAACGTTTATAACCAAATTTTTGCGCCTGGGAAATGTCATTGTCACTGTTTTTGGAGAGCCAAAACGACGGCAAAAGAGTGTTCGTATTAAGTTAATCTTATTTTTGCCCAGTGGAGACGCTACGGGATATTTCTTTAATCGTCTCTCGCGAATTGCAGTTTTTAAAAAACTCTCTCTACGTCTCCCGCAAATAGAATTAAAAAAAAAGTGTAGACATTTGAAACAAATATTAAAATCTGATTTCACTAAACAGCTGTTGATTCATCTTTGCAATTTGTGCATCAGGCTCTGTGACCTGCTTTTGCACAAAATTAAAATATGCATAGATTTCGTCCGTCAATATGCGGTGCAGGAAGAGAAGCACTTATGTTCGGTTGCAGATGTCTTAATCTAAAATTCAATACCAGCAAACCGCATTGTACCGATTAAAACAGTTACATCGCCAATAAAATAGAGTGGCGCAACAGCTCGAGGTGAACCAGGGCCAAAGTTGCGTAACTTCTAAAATAAGTTGCCTTACTTATTACCACGCGTTGTTATATTTCTTTTTTCATGTTGCTTTTTTTATAAGAAACAATTCAAATTTTTGTATCTTATAAAAAAAAAAACATTTTGGTGCTCCGCCGTCGAGATCTCCTTTTAAAAGTGCTCCGCGACCGAAAAAGATTGGGAACCGCTGTCTAGGCAATATTGTCTTTCAAATTTCGTTTTGAGGTACTTTATGTCTCCGCCCAATTTTGTAGGCGGGACTTTGAGAAACAAGATTTTTTATTTAAAAAGCAGAGGCCAAAAACATGTAGCCACCCTGAAAAAATGATGCAAAAGTTACGATTTTCAGCCCGGCCTCATTTTGGAGGCCTGTCAAACTCTTTTTATGTAGGTAGGGTAGGGTATTATGCAATTGCATTTTTGCATTTTTTGCTTCTGACGCAGCTTAGCTCAATTACAGTGTTATAGCTTTCCCTGTACTTGTTGCACTGAATATACTGGGGGCGACAGGATTTCGACCGCCACGGTTTAAGGAGTTATCGAAAACAGTATGTCTCAACTCCAATCATGTCTGCCTCAATAAATTTGCTGTCAGAATTTTTAAAGATTTGAACGAAACCATCAACATTTGTCTGATGATATTTCTATCAACTGCTTCGTTTCGCAAAACAACAAAATTAAACAAGTATCTGTCTATTTGGCCAAAATAAAAACATCTGAGCCCATATGCGTACGCCTCCTGATTTATGAATCCCTACCCCCAGGCTCTTACGCATCATTCCGAGAAAACCTCTGGGAATCCAATCAATCTCACCGTCTAATATAATTTCTCACTCAAATACGTCACTCTCTATTTTCTACAATTTCCTCTAATGCCGCTTTTGATAAATTAAGTACCATTGAATTAAGTATCGTTTCCCGTTTTTATTTCCTTTTTCCCATTTCTTTTTTTCGCCATATTAGTCGTATCCATGCGTATTCCTTGAACATACACACTCACACACACTTGGACTTGTACATCTGTCTTTATTTCTGCACCAAAGGGAACCACTTAGTTGGGGAGATTTTTGGAACACATCGCCTGGTAATCCTATAAAGTACGGAAAGTGTGGAACAGACTTTCTCCGTTTTGGTGAAGTACGAACGGAACGATACCCTGACGGATATTAACTACCCGAACGAACATTAATAATATCAGACTTAAATCAGGCTTAAACAAGGAGCTCCTGAGTACAGGCACTACTATGGAATCCAGTACAACAACAACGAAAAAAAAAACGGAAAGTTGTGCATCCCCCAGGCGTGTCGTCGCCTACTTGAGCCCCACGAAACGAGGGCGAAAATCTGCGCTATCAACTTATCGCGCAATCACTGTAATGAATGGGGATGTAGTATAACATCAAAGGACGATGCCCAAGGACCATTGAAAAACTGCAAAGCCGTGCCATGTTACGCTAGTTGTTGGAAAATCAATTAGATCAGCTGTTGAAGACATATCAATTAGGGCAATCACGAGATTCAGAATCACTGGGCCAGAGTCGATTCGCGGAAATTGCAAAAGAGACGCGTAATGACGAAGTAAATTCGTCGTGATGAAATTCAATAGCGAACAGCTGAACTCAAATAGAATAGTCGACATTAAAACGTAATCTGAGACTTAGCATCGCGTTCGGGAATGACATGGTCAAGTGGCATACAACAAAAAATAAGAAGAGGGAGAAGTAATAATTGTACAATGGGCTGTGAGCAAATGTAACGCCGCAAATATTTAGGCTCATGGGAGGTGAATCATCAGCTTGGAGTGGCGGATTATGGACAATTGTGACATTCAGACAGGCGAAGACGAGAAAGTTGTTCAATATTGAAGCTTTTTTGAGGAAAAAACGTCAAGGACACGTTGAAATGTGTCATATCTGACAGTGTTGTGTTTTGTTTTACTCAGACTTGAATATATTTTGCCAGAATATACGCATTGCGCTCAATTCGATTCTGAAGAGCAACGAAAGGTGATGATAAGTTGAGTGGTTTGGATCGTAGACGCAAAACAACCCCTTTCATGCTACCACAACCACATTTGTGCCGCATATACATGCGACTTAATGCAACAACTTAATTGCATGTAAACATGCAGCTTTTCTATGTTACATGCAAAATTCATGCGATTCTATTGCATGCAAAGCTCCCTCACTCATTCGAGAGGAAAGATTGATGATTGACGTATGACTTCAGGACAAGATTTTTGGCACAATACTCGTAAATTTACATGACTGGTCTGAATAATTCCAAAGTAATTTTTTTTTTGCATTTTTTGCCAGAAATCACTTTAGCCCCTACGAAATTCGAATAAAATCCAGTAAGTACAGGGGTTCGTCTGTAACGAACTTCTGAACGAGCAGTCTGTGGCTCGGGCTCACGTTAACCACACGAAGAATAAACTGCTACCTATGCGAAGTATGCAGCAGACGAAACGTCAGCAGAGGAACACCGCAGGGAGGTGTCCGATCTCCGCTCATATGGACCCTGGTAATGGCCGATTTGCTAAAAGCCCTGGAGAGGGAAGGCTCCATTGTGAGCGTATACGCAGACGATGTAGCAATCCTGATCCCAGGTAAATTCCCATCAATCCTCAGTGACCGACTCAGCTACGCACTCCGCATTGCTGGAAAATGGGTTGAGGGTCGATGACTGGGAATTAGCCCCTCTAAGACGGAAGTTGTGTTATTTACCAGGATAGGCGTAGTTTAAACCCTTCAGCAACCCAAGAATGGGGGGCATGGAGTTACCGTTATCCAAATCGGTAAGATACCTGAGCGTCATATTAGACTCCAAGCTCAGCTGGAGGGATAATATAGAGGATCGTGTCAAGCGGACATACGTGGCATTATACGCCTGCCGCAGAACGTTCGGAAGCATGGGGGGGACTGCAACCAAACATGGTACACTCGATACCATGGTGAGACCCATCTTAACTTACGGTGCAGTTGTATGGTGGAAGGCTACGGAAAGAAACGTCATCTCTCTAACCTCACCAAAGTTTAAAGGGCAGCCTGCATGGGTATAACAGGGTCCCTAAGGACCACCCCCTACTCAACCTAACCCTCTTGGACATAAACTGCAGAAGCAAAAACAGCTGTTCGCCTAAGGGAATCCGGACTGTGGTCCTCAAGATCTTATGGGCACGCCTCTGTGGAAACTAAATGGGCTGCCTCCACAGATACCCCAGTCACGGATCACCTCCCTATGACATGCTCTTTCAACAGGAGATTCGCTACCAGAATACCTGAAAAAGGTGAATGCCAGAATACCTGAAAAAGGTGATCGCCATATATACTGACGGTTCTAAGATGGACGTCGTCCTCTAAACTAACTAACTAATATCTTACAGAAGCTGGTGCATGCTCCTAACCAGCTCATCGCCAGCGAATGTAAAAAGTCCCGCAGCTAAGCCGTCTGCTCGTATATACTAACGGCTCTAAGATGCACTTCAGAACCGGCGCGGGCATCTTCTGTGGAGCTCTGGGACTAGGTAAATCTTTTCGAATTAATGACGACTGCAGCATTTTTCAGGCGGAGCTGGCAGCCATAATCCAAGCTGCCTCCGAGCTGAAGAAACACAGCCCCGCAAACAAGGCCATCACCATATACTCTGATAGCTAAGCGGCAATTAAAGCCTTGGAATCAGACGTAGGGAAGTCACGGGCTGTGAAACTATGCAGGGAAATTCTGGACGAGTAATCAATCACTTGGCAACACTGTAACTGTGTGTTGGGTGCCAGGTAACACCGATATACCGGGAAATGAAGAAGCGGACAAGCTTGCGAGATATAGGTCTGGTATGAATGCATCTCTAGCCCTCAAATCTATAAGAATCCCGCTGAGTTCGATAGCACGTAGGATAGAGACTGAATCCTTGAGTAGAACCAACCTACGTTGGACAGAACTCGATACGTGCAACCACACAAGGGAGCTATGGCCAGCGGTAAGCAAAAAGAGATCACTATTTTTGATCGGACCAGCCCGCAGGAATATCCGAGTACTCACGGGGCACTGCGCTGTGGGCTAGGCATACCGCATAACGATTACTGCAGAAGCTGCAGGGACGTTGAAGAAATTGAATCTGTTCGTCACCTGCTTTGCGAATGCCCAGCCCTAAACAGCATTAGGCGTAGTACCCTCGACAGTTACTTCTTCAACGAGCTCGAAGATCTAAATAATGTAGATCTAAGGAACCTCCTAAGATTTGTATACAAACCCGGATGGGTCCATGAGGGCGGAACTCTGAGCTTCTAACAGCGGTCTATTTCTGTTTTTCGTTCCAGGTATTACGAAGGTTCCCAATGGACACAAGGGACCCAACTGCTGGTCTAAGTGAGCCGTGACTATTGTCAAAAGGGCATCCATCAACCTAACCTAACCTAACGAGCTTCTCAATACCCGACCCTATTTGACAATATATTTTGTAGATGCTTAAATATTTTTTTGGCTTAAAGTTTTTGTGTATGTCAATCATTTGTGTTGACCAAAGTTCTTTGAAGTTTTCTAAGCAATTTTTTAAGGTCTTTTCATACTGCTTGAGGTGAACTGAATCAATACAGTGGAAACTCAGTGTTACTCCTTTCATTCCTCGTGAAAAATAGCGACGTTACTTAAAAACCTAAGTGCAGGCTGTCTGTAGTTGCAATTCGAACGATATGCAAGGATACCTAAATAATTTGCAATCTGAAACCCTCATCGGTTCTCGCCAAGATTGCATTGCAGGTTGCAGTTCGTCACGAAAAACAATGTGACAGTACGAACCATTGGCATCGTCCAACGCCCTAATTAAGTTAAATAGGTTGTAAGTAAACCAAGTATATGCTGTCATCAAGAAAAGACACCCAACACCGACGTCTTGGACAAAACATCACCATCGACAGCTATAACTTTGAGGAAGTTAGGGACTTTGTCTTCCTGGGTTCCGCTTTCAATTCAGACAATGACACCAGCGCTGAAACCCAACGAAGGATAAGTCTTGCCAATCGCTGTTTCTTTGGGCTAAGAAGGCAATTGACTAGCAAAGCCCTCTCTCGAGCAAGTAAAGTGTCCATGTATAAGACCCTCATCATTCAAGTTCTGCTTTATGGTGCAGAAGCATGGGCCCTGTCAAAGGCGGATGAAAATACATTAGGCTGCTTCGAGAGAAAAATTCTTCGGACGATTTACGGTCCCGTCTGCATAGACGGAGAGTGGAGGAGGAGATATAACATCGAACTGTACGGGCTGTACAGCAATACCGACCTAGCCAAAAGAGTCAAAACGCAAGGTCTACGATGGCTGGATCATCTAGAGGGGATGGACACCAACGCCCCCGCCCGGAAAATCTTCGAATCTACACCGCAGGGACAGCGCGGTAGAGGAGCACTGAGACTCAGGTGGAAGGGGACCTCAGCCAACTTCGCGTGCGAAACTGGAGACGGCTAGCTAGAGACAAAGCTGTCTGGCGGAGCTTGTTGGCTGAGGCTCAGGTCCACCCCGGACTGTAGCGCAACCTTAAGTAAGTAAGTAAGTAAGGTTATAAGATGAAGTTTGCAGCCATCTGTGGTGGTTCTGGGATGAACGAAGGTAAACGGGAGTAGGTCGGAAGTGATGGTTGTTTCCCGAACTCCTGTAATCGTAGTAATCGTAGTAATCTATCGTAGTAATCTAATCGTAGTAATCGTAGTAATCGTAGGAATCTAAATGTTGAGCAGTAACTTCTGCGAGTAGAGCAATCAATTCCGCATGTTCCGTTGTTCGCGTACCCCATGACAGACTTCCTAGACAAGTTTGACATGCTTACCGAAATGCGAACGCGTCGCCCCCTGGTAGACTAAAAAACATGTGGTGGGATCAGGTAAAGAAAGTACACGAGACCCATCTGGGGATCGCGATTGTGTCTCTTGAGTATTTAATGGAGAATCGAGAACAATGGAAGGACCATTTAGCCGCCTCACTCTGCGACCCTTCTAAGGATAAGCGCAAAAACAAAATTTAGAATGATCATGAGTTGAATTCGATATCAGATATGCAGAAAACCGACACATTTAGACAACAAGAAACTTGCGACTTATCAATGGAACTGAATGAAGTGTGAGAGAGGTATTGGGGCAGTCATTTTTAGATCGCTTAGGTAAAGTTTTGTTGATCGATGACAGTAGTTAGGGCTCACTTAGGCCAACAGAGGCCGCTGTAAGAACCTCAAAGGGCTGATCTTTTTGAAAGGTAGAAAAAAGATCCAAAGTTAAAATTTCGTTTCCGGCAGAGAGCGTAACAATAGCGCAGAGAGGGTTAAATGTGACTCCTTCGATGTAGCTCCTGCAAATGCCATAACAATAAACACCAAAACATGTATACTAGTCGATCAGACACTGTCCTGCATAATACGCAATGAAACACTCCGATCGATTAGTGCGATCAAGTTCTAATCCAGCGGTAGTCGAATCTGTTAGTCGATGCAACACCCAGCAAGTGTTACCACCTACAATCTACTAAGTGAACTAGGGCCAACTTCCCAACCTTCACATACAAGGGGAGCTACAATTTTTTTGCCAAATTCGATTGGTACTTTAAGAAGTTTTTCGAGTAGAATGTTTCTCCCGGAGGGATTGTCAGGCTGTCGCGTAGGTAGGGACCGTAAAAAAGAACGAGTATATTTTTCAGATGGCACAATTCGAACCCAGTCTTTCTACTTAGTAGGCACACCCACTGACCACTGCGCCACGGCACCCCGCCTGTCCATGTAAGACTACGTTTTTCCATTGCATCCAGCTTAAGAGTGAGTTTTCATGTGAAGATTGGTAAAGCTAGGAGCCTTTTTTGGCAATATTAAGAGAGTAGTTCCAAGTTGCGCAGTTTCTTCAGCCTTGCAGTTACACGGCCGATGCCCATGTAACAGGATAAGATGATGCATCCTCAGAAGAGGGGCGGAGTGGCTCTCAAAAGAGCCGGTCGAAAAAACTGTAGGGCTCAAAAACTCAAATTGAGCCAGGGTTAACTTCTCACAGATACGGGTGCTCAGAAAATTGCAATCCTTGCACAGGTACATCAAGACGCACAATTTTTTGAAGATTCCGAACACATTTTGTTTGAGGCCCTGACTCAGCCCGCATTATACCATTTTATTTAAGACAGGTAAGTTAATGTATTCGTCCTACAGCAATTCGCGTTATATCATCAAAACGAACATCGTTCATAAAAATTTTAAAGTCCTTTATAAAAAGTTTAAGTCATAATGCCCGATTGAACAATAAAACTTACCACAAAATTGTAAGAGGTAGAATTTTTTGAACATATAAATCGTGTTTTCCAAAATTTTAAGCTTACCTGAAAAGAAATAAAAACAAAGTTAATAATAATCAATTTGGCAGAATCTAGCTTAAATAACAGAGCTTCTGTGTGCCTGTTATTAAGTCGGAGGGGAAAGTTTTTATACCATTTTCCACAGAAATGGAGTATATAAGTTGGATACAGGTGAAAATGTAACATAGCGAAATAATAGCGCTAACATTTTTGAAATCCGCCCACAGACACGCCTTAAATCGGTCTAAACGTCTTTAAAGGCTGAAATAAGACACTAAGCATTCCCTATTCATTAGGTAAGACGTAAGAAAACAAGTGAGTAAGTGCAAGAGTTCGTCTGTGACAAACTTCTATATACCCGACCCTATGTAACACCCTGTATTACCCTGTGTAACACCAAATCTTAAAATTTTTTGTCCCGAATTCATATATAATTTGTAAAGGCCACGCCCCCAAAAGTGGGTCTGGCATAAAAATTAATATCAATTAATTGTTACTTCGTAGATTCATTACAAATTGCGTTAAAACTGAAAATTACTTCTGAAAAAAACAGTTTTTTCCTAAAAACGCTCCCTAAAGTGGGCGGAGCTCAAAACTTTGTATGGAGTAAACTTTGCAAATTGTGATATCTTTAATATTTGTCATATAATTGTCTAACTTGACCAAAAGGCAATTTGAAAGAAAATATGAAATAGAGGTTGTCTCACATTGAAGCAAGTAGTGGGCGTGGCCGTTGACGGACTAAGCCAAATTTCACACTTGTCTGTGCAGCAGAAGATCCAAGCCGTATACCAAGTTTCAGCTCTCTAGCTTGATTTTGAAGTCCTAAAACTTTCACACATACAGACGGACGGAAGGACATGGCTTAATCGATTCACCTGTCAGTCTCAATCATATCTCTAAAAGGTCCCAAGGGTCTCCGGTGATTATTTCACTGTGTTGCAAACTATGCATTAAAATTTATATACCCTCGGTCGGGTGTAAAAAATGGTAAACCTCCTCCAGTGGCGTGGCATCTACTTTAAGGGTAAATTTTGAAATGAATTTTTGAAATTGAAAAAATTTTACGAAATGTTTTATGTAGAAAACACTTAGTTCTACACCCCATTCATAGTAGAGTTTGGGCCACGCCCACATTTGGAGACAGAATTAATGAAAAACCTTGAATTTTCCATAAAAGCGCAATTTTGACAGGCCTTAAGCTTAATTTAGGAAAAAAAAATAAGAAATAAAAATAAGCATTTTGATAAACGAGACTCCGGTCTAGATTTCACTCTTGTAAAAATTTTAGCCACGCCTCCTTTAAAGGGTCAAATTTGCGAAAATATTGAAATTTAAACAAAAAATTAAATTTTTGTTTACATTCAAGCGAAAATTGGAGATACCTTGGCTAAAATTCACAGTTTATAATAAGGGCGGTTGGACCACGCCCCTTTTCAAAGTAAACAATAACCACAAATTGTCAAAAAAATAACCCAAATAGCAATAATGTATGTGCTTTAGAAAGGGGCTTTCAACAGTCCACTGTAGCACTTCTTTACTGGTTTTATGTTAAGTATGATGAGATATTGGTCAAAAAAAATACTTTGCTGCTCAGAAAAAGCGGGAAAATGTTGCTTTTCACCAATTTTCCAGAGCCTCGAAATACTTTTTTCCTTAATATCTCCGTTTCTAATAGTGTTCGGAAATGATCAGAAAGGTGTTTCAAAAGGATGAAAGGAGCTACAAGACTCTAATTGATAGAGAAAATGGATCCGAACCTTAAATTTTCTAAATTTCTTAATTGTTAGGACTTTTTCACTAAATCTTATAAATCGAGGAAATATTGTCAGATTGGAGGAAATTTGTATTTTGATGCTAGACAAACGTAGTTTTAGGCAAAAAAATTTATAAATTTTGCCGCCAAAATCGGGATTTTTGGAAAAAAAAATTAATATGGCCGCCATTGCCTCTAGATGACCCAGCGATCGTAGCTTTGTATTTTGACTCTTGGTAGGCAGGTGTCGCTGTACAGTTTGATGTTATCTCATTCACTCTCCATCTATGCAGACGGGACCATAAATCGCTCGAAGAGTTTTCCTCTCGAAGCAGCCTAAAATTCATCCGCCCTTGACAGGGTTCATCCTCCTGCATTGTAAAGCAGGGATGATGAGTGTCTTATAAATGGACACTTAAGTTGCTCGAGAGAGGGCTTTGCTACTCAATTGCCTTCTTAGCCCAAAGAAACAGCGATTGGCAAGAGCTATCCTTCGTTTGATTTCAGCGCTGGTGTCACTGCCTGTATTTATAGCGGAACCCAGATAGACAAATTCCCCAGCTACCTCAAAGTTATAGCTGTCGATGGTGATGTTTTGTCCAAGACGTCGGTGTTGGGTGTCTTTATCTTTATCAGAGCATATACTTGGTTTTGACCTCGTTGACCGCTAAACCCATATTCGCCGCTTCCACCGCAATACTCACTGACATCACAACTTCACTGAAACCACGCTTTGTTCTTCCAATTATGTCAATGTCGTCTGGCACTTTTGAAAAATCGTGCCTCTGGTGTTGGCGCGGGTGATCTGCACAACTCCACTAGTATTATAAAAAAATGTCTAAGTCCTTTTTTAACATCAAAAGGGTCGATGAGGTCTTTACTGACCTTGACGAAACAGCTTGAGTTTTCCATCGGCAGGCATCCTGCACAGACTGGCGAGTTTGGCAGGGATGCCAAAACAAGGTATTGTGCTACATAGATTGTCTCTTAAGGTGCTGTCATTCGCGGCCTTGAAATCGATGAAAAGGTGGTGGGTATCGATTTGGATTTCCTGGGCCTTCCGCAAGGTCTGTCGCAGTGTAAAAATTTTATCGATGGTGGACTTTCCTGGCCCAAAACCACACTGATACATGCCTATCAGATTGTTGACAAATGCCCTCAGGCTTTCACACAGTACAGCAGAAAAGATCTTTCATGCGATACTAAGAAGACTGATTCCTTTGCAGTTGGCACAGTTCAGAGCGTCTCCTTTCTTGAGGATCGGGCAAACAATGCTCATCGGACATGCTGTCCTCCGACCATATTTTGCAATGAGCATGCTGCTAACCGGCTCATCACCAGCGGATTTAAAAAGTTCCGCAGCTGGGCCGTCTTCTCTGGCTGCTGTGCTTCTCTCAAGCTTAGACACAGCTACTTTTACTTCATCCAGGTTGGGTGGGCGGTTTCGTTAGTATGCTTCGTGGGTAACGTCTTCGCCCGCCTGACAACGGCTTGGTTCGTATTCGCCGTTAAACAGCCTGCAGAGATGGTTTTTCGAAATCCTCTGTTCCAACTGCGATTCCACTACGATCTTCCCGTGATTGTCCTTACAGGCTTCAGTTCGAACTTTATAATCTTGGCAGGACCTTTTGAGCTTCTGGTAAAACTTTCGAACTTCATTCCTATCGTAACAATTCTCTATCCATCCAACCGCGCCGCGCGCTTCTTGTGCTCTCTCGTTTTTCTTTGGAGAAGCCGGTGTTCCTCTCTCCTCCTCTGCTCGTAGAACTCGTGGGCAGCTCTAGTACTTCTGTGCAGAGCCGGCTTATATGCTTCCTCTTTGGCTGCATGTGCTTGCCGGAACTTATCATCAAACCAGGGGTTTTTCTGTGGTGGCCGTGTGAAACCCAGCACTTCAGAGGCGGCATATCTGATGACATTTTGGCAGTGTTGCCACTAGCTTTAAATACTTGATGCTGGCTGCATAGGATTTCGTCGAAGGTTCTGGGAGACTCGGTTGTAAAAGAACCTGCTCAAAGAACCACCAATCTCTTGCGATTGTAGCCGGTCGACGTCAAACTTCCCCACCGTCTTTCTATTTCTTCAAATTGGTCGGAATATTCGCAGGTATATCTTGGCTACGACGAGGTAATGATGCGAGTCAATGTTGGCCTCTCGGAAAGTTCGGACATCCATGATACTTGAAGAGTACCTTGCGTCAATCGCAATGTGGTTGGGGGCAATCTGGTTGACGGTTGGAAACTCTAACTCATCACCTATGCAAAGCCGGAAACGAAAACCGTTCGCCTTAAGATTTGCTTAGCATTTTAGATATTGAGTATCTTTTTGTTGATTTTTCGATTTGGAAATATGGATTTCCAAATTCCAATTTTGATTTGGAACAAAAATTTTAAATTCAATGCATAGGAAAGATTACTCCTTATGTCAAGGCACGCCCACTAGGGGAAGTCTATGTCTTATTTTTTAATGTACTGCCTTCATTATCGGATGCTTAACACAGTATCAAACTGAATATATTGTACCAGTTCCTATGCAAGGGGAAATAATGAAATAAATCCACCTGCAGACACAAGCCTGGATTTCTCTTGAACAAGCGTTTCAATACCATCGTTCGATGCTAATTTTCGCCAACTGTCACATCTTTGGAAGCCGGCCTTCCTGTATTTCGAACAGTTGCCATCTCCCTAAATTGTGAAATGGCTAGTTTGACCCTGACTGTGTTTTCTACCCCACGTTGGGCGCCATAACAATAAACCAAGTTTGTTGCTTTTAGAAGCCATTTTTGGGGTGAGCACCTGGTTCCACATTTTATGGATATTGACTGTCTGTAAGGCTGTATGAGTACAATAAAAACGACGAGTTTGAGCAAAGGGCACTGATTAGGGGTTAAAGTATGCCTACCTTAATCTTGGATATAAACCTTGATTTTGCTCTAAAATTATGGGTTCTTTCTGAGTCACAATTTCTCCTTTTCTGTTTCGTATGTGTCAAGATTAAGTATGATTTTATGTATTGGGATACATGTTCGAGGGCGAACCGTATTCTTAAGGAAGGTGATGGCAGATTGATTGAAGGTTCCGACGATTCCGCACTGAAAAGCAGTTTTGCACTCTGTGTGTCTTATATTATTACTAACAGTTGCCTATTTTATTTAAAACGCCTTGAGGAAGCCCACTGGATTATGCCGCTGTTCTCCTTCGCTCCCTGTTAATTAAAATCAAAATAATCCGCTCTATTGTTTGTCAAAATTTGTTCATAATCAAATTTGGGTGACTTTTTTCTAAAGCACCTAAGGTTAAAGCACATCTTAAAGCCAAAAAAAACCGACGCAACCGACTTCAATAGGCTTTGTTCACTTGAAACATCCCCAATATAGCAGAGAAATTTCGTCTCGTTTTTCACAACTCAGATGTCCTTGGGGCATTGAGCAATATTAACTTCGCAGTTGTGCTGTAACTTTGCCACAAAGAAAAACACATTTTTATTCCTTTTTATTTCACCCCCAAATATTTACCAAAAATGACTTTGAATCACAGTGTCCTTGAGTAAATGCGGTATAGGCATAATAATTCCTTTTGGATTGTGGTAAATCTTATTGGATACCAACGACGACACCTCTGGAGGGATTCCTGCAAATGTAATTTCGTTGTGTCACGTTATGTTATTTTACAATTGCTAAGCGACCGGCGATATTGCGACAAGTCTGTGAGAGAGAGAAGCGTTAGAGTTCAAGGTGTCAATATGGGCAATATACCCGAGGCACGTGTCTAAGTACACATGTGACATTGAGCCGCACTATCTGTACGTGGTTTTCGATGAGACCCCAGGTGGGGTTATTTGGTTCAGCTCGGATTTTCATAGCAATAAGGATGTAATGAATTTTTTTGGAGGGTGCAAAAAAAAAGCTAAATCTGGCAATGGCTTCGTTGCAAATATAAAAATATTTCAGCTCTCGGCAAATACCCTCTCCAAAGAGGTCCTCTAAAATACTTTTCTAAAAAGTTATGAATCATTTCAACTTTCTCAATAAGTTCTCCCTTTTTATGATGCCTTAGCTTGAAGCAGTTTTACAAGCTAAAAAGGCTTTTTCCGACATTACGTCTGCTCATATCAGAAGTCTGCCCTTCCAGGAGAGCGCAAACTTCCCCAAAGACACACAATATGTAACGGAATGATGCCACCCGGGTTTTGAAAGTTTTTAAAGATGTTCTGAGAACCAACAGAACGCCGCAACAAATCGACAAATTGAAATAGGCCCAGCAATTCATGTTCAAGGACAGCAGAGGGTCTGTGTCAAGGCCACACAGTGGTCGTAGGAGGAAACATGCTCGACTTCTAACCACGTCGAAAAGTTTGCCTACTTCGCATAACTTTGACAAAGTTTTTTAAAGGCTGTCTTTCTTTGTGCCACATCCCCACTAGATGGAAGCAAATCAAAGTGGTCCCCATCCCCAAGGCGGGAAAAAGTTCTCACGTTTAACCCAGTGATCTAAGACCTATCAGCTTATCCTCATTTCTACTTAAAACATTAGAAAGGCTCATTGATCTGCATCTAAGATCAACTATAGATCCGTCTTAACTTTCTCTATCTCAACATGCGTACAGCAAAGGAAGATCCGCGGAAACGGCTCCCCACACAGACATAACAGGCGCTTTCAACTACATCCATCCGCGCGCAATCACACAAGCACTGGAAGAGTTAAATCTTTAGAGGCGGGACTTGTAGCATTAATAAAACAACTACTAACTTGTAGAGTAATTAATGCCACTTTGGGTTATGCTTCCTTGAAAAGCTCGGCCAGAGGAGAGCCTCGATCCCCTCTTCTCTGGAACGTAGCGGTGAAAAAGTTGCTACTTATACTAGAAAGAGCGGGCTGCGAAACGATTGCGTACGCGGGTGATGTAGCCATTTCTTTCTCGGGGAAATATCCCCAAGTACTGAGAGACTTAATGCAACATGCAACCTCACTCTCCTCCACAAATGGACGACTGAGGATGGTCTGAGTATTAATGCACAAAAGACCGAAATTGTCCTCTTCACCAAGAAATACAAAATCCCCCGCATTGTCCCTCCCACCTTAAATGGCACCAGCCCATCATCATCTTTCTACCTTTAAAAGGGTCACGGAGCGAGGGTGGCTAAATGGTCCTTCCATCGTTCTCGATCCTCCGCCTCCAACTCAAGAGACTCCAGCACAATCCCCACGCGGGGCTCAGAGAGGTTCTTTACCTGATCCCACAACCTGTTTCTTGGCCTACCAGGGGGCGACGCGCTCGCATCTCGGCTAGGATGACCTGTCTAGGAAGTCTGTCAGGGGCATGCGAACAACGTGTCCAAACCATCGCAGAATCGATCGCTCCACTCGGAGAAGTAGCTGCTCAACATTAAGATTCCTATGAATACTGACGTTTCTCACTCTATCCCTTAGAGTAACACAAGCAACGCACCTCAGGAATCTCATTTCGGCAGCTTGTACCCGCGATCTAATTCTTAGATCCGACCATAGATGAGGGTCGGAACGAACACTAAATTAAAAACTGAGATCTTTGCTTTCACTCCAAGCTCAGCTTTCCTGATGACCGGCCGGCGCAGTTCCTTAACTATTGCTCCAACTTGGCCAATTCTACAGGACAACTCAGTATCACTCCTTCCATCTTTCGTGAAAAAGACCCCGAGATACTTAAACTTCTCCACCTGTTTTGATGGAACTCCATTTATGTGCAGGGTACACACAAACACACAGGGTACACTGCACAGGAGTTCGGGAAACAACCATCACTTCGGATTGGTTCACGTTAACTTTCATCCCAGCATCACCACAGACGGCTGTAAACCTATCCAGTGCTGTTGAGGTTACTCTTTGGATGATGCAAGGATGGCCAAATCATCATGGCTCATCCTGTTGCCAACCAATTCGAAACATTGCTCGCCAAGACTGCGCTTCACCATCCAGTCCATATATGCTATGAAAAGGAGCGGCGATAGAACACAGCCCTGGCGAAGTCCAACGCGCACATCAAAAGGACGGGATTTGACGCCTTTTATCCGCACACAGCTTTTGCAGTTTCCATACAAAGACTGGATGGCTCTCAATAGAGGCCCACTCAGCGCATAGTCCTGCAAAACTCTCCACGATGTATCCCGAGGGACTCAGTCATACGCCTTTTCCAGATCTACAAAACACGCATAGACCGGTTGTGCATATTCCCAGGCCTTCTCAAGAATAACCTTCAGAGTAAAAAGCTTGTCGGTTGTGCCTCTGACAGGCCTGTTCTTCCCGTAACAAAGGCTCGATTACAGCTCTGGAACGCGTTTCCAACACCTTCGCGAATACTTTTCCCGGAAGGCTCAAGAGAGATATGCCCCTGTAGTTGGCGCAATCTCTCCTGTTCGCTTTTTTGAAAATGGGCACTATAACTTCCGTTTGCCAATCGCTAGGTGCCTTCCCGCTATCCCAGGCCACCTTAATGACACGTGTTAGCCATTTAACACCCTCTTCACCCATTGCCTTGAGCATTTCTGGCCGGATTTCATCAACTCCAGCAGACTTGCCAACTTTTAGCGATTTAATCGCTTCAGTGACTTCGTCTACTCTGGGACTATTCTCCGCCCTTATCTCGTCAGCAGTGGGAATGCCATCTTCAGTGCCCTGTTGGGGGTTGAGCAACTCCGAAAAGTGTTCTCTCCATCTGCGGCACCAGCCCACCGTTCTCAAATAAGGCGAAGTACTTTGGCCATATTTTGGACAGTAGACTAAGCTCTATACAGCTGAAAGAGCAAGGAAAGCCATCACGGCTCTTTAAATGAGCAAAAAAGCCATTGAGCACAAATGGGGACTACGAACTCACATGACACATTGGCTCTTCACAGCTGTGATTAGACCAATCCTTCTACACGGCGTAGCAGTATGGTGGCCCATACTGCTATACTCAACGTCGGTACACATCTCAACGTTTTAAGAAAGGTACAAAGGCAAGCATCTAGCTGTATTAGTGGTGCCCTGAGAACCACTCCTACTGATGGGCTCGAAATCCAATTAACCTTACTCCCTTAGACATATTTGGTTAGCAAACAGCTACCAACTGCGCAATTCGACTTAAAGCATGTTCCCAATGGCGTGATTACGTTTACGGACATGCCAATATTCTAAACGAACAGCATCTCACCTACACGAACCTGGATTACACTTCACATTCATATTTTCCAGAGAAAAACTTTGAAACCCGGATTCCGAACAGAGACCTGTGGTACGGCGGTAATATACCCTTTGGTAATGCCATACACTTTTACACAGACGGATCCTACACGGATCCTATTCTCTGAGTGCATTAACTTAAATAAATTCCTTCGCCTACGCAAACAATGCAGCGTCTTCCAAGCAGAAATAATGGCAATAAGTGAAGCACTGTCCTGGCTTAAGTCGAACGTGATATCCGCCCGCGATAGCGGCTGCCATCACATCCCTGACACTGATCTCTATAAACTCTAAATTAGTTATCAACTGTCGCACATCTCTTGATGAACTCGCTATAAACTCGCTATAAACTCGCCTGATAAACTCGCTAAAAACGCCACTAGACTGCAAGAAGATGAAATTTCCTGTAATATGGGTACTCCCATAGCTACCTTCAAATTACAGCTCAAAAATCACAGCATACAAGAAACTAACGCCAGATGGAGGACAGGCACCACATGTTTAGCCTCCAAGCAAATCTGGCCTCGCCTCGATCCAATAAGATCAGATAGCTTGATCTCCTTAAAGAGATCCAAAATTAGCACCGGACACTGCCTATTGTGTCTTCACGCAAAAAGGCTAGGTCCTTTCTCAAACGACTTCTGTAGAAGCTGAAGCTTCCTAGATAAGGAAGAGGAAGAAAGTGTACAACACTTTCTCTGTTGCTGCCCGGCACTCGCGTTGTCCAGAAAATCCATAATAGGCTCCTACTTCTACGACTTTCACTAAGCGGCCTTAGTGATACACCGGTCAAAAAGCTACTTAAATTCATTGAAAAGATTGGCTGGCTGTCATAGAATTCACGCCAACCTACTCCCTTGGTCAACTACCCACGTGGCGGTACAATAGGCCTCCTTTTTGACGAGTAGGTCGCTTAGCTGGAAGAGCAAAAGAAGTTCCTTTAGATTTGTTACTATTGTCAGAATTCCAAGAAGGGAATGGTTTTTGATGAGGCGGAACTATAGCACTCAAGCAGGGCCCAGAGATGTTTAATGAACTTAACTCAACTTTTTTTGAATCGCAGGATATATCTAAGCCGTGGTGGAAGCTTCTTTGTCTGTTTGAAGTGAGAATCGCGTGCAGTAAGCTGAGGTTGATGCTCCTGCAACACTGAAAAAAAGGCCACTAGCTCCCGTTTTCACTTTCTTTTTCAATTAAGAGACATTGTCTTTATTTAAGAACCATGTGTTGTTGACACTGTGCTTTGGGGACTTAAGACTTCGCATACTCAGACTACTCAAAGGCATGTGACAGAAAGAGGTAAGTCAAGATTTTTTTTACTCTTGATTACGTTAGTCCTGATATTTTTTTCTTTTCTCTAACTTCAGCTATGCCGATGAATGAACCTACTTGAAGGCGACAACAAATCTCAGACATCAATCTCGTCTTAAATTCCATTGCTGAAATGTTTGGTAAAAGGAAAGTCTCATCTAAGCAGCTGAACCGACACCTCCTCCGACTACCTCACCCCCTACCTTGACTTCGAAACCCCTTTTAACTGCATGTTTCCTAGCAGGGATGAGTGGGAATCGGAGGAACCGCCACGAAATTTATCGATAGCCATGTACACAGATGGGTCAAAAATGAGCACAGGCACGGATGCAGGTCTCTACTCTGAGAACCCACTCATATAAGAATCAATAAAATTGCCCGATTCTTGCAGCGTCTTCCAAGCGGAGGTCCTTGCAGTTAAGGAGGCCGCCAGCCAACTGTTAATAAAGGGCAATGCCACAGGATGATATTACCATATTTATAGACAGCCAGGCAGCCAAAAAGGCTATAGCTGCCACTGAAATCAAATCGAACTTGTTAAGAGCTGTCGCAAAGAGTTAAAGGTTCTTGGCTCACAGCACAATGTAAGACTGCTGGGCTCCTTGCCACAGGAACTTTCGTGGCAACGTAAAAGCCGATGAGCTTGCAAAACATGGATCAACATTGGATCCTCAACAAGCCCTTCAATGGATCAAACCCCCACTTTGTGACCTAAGAAGGCGGGTGGGAAACAAGATCCGGATGAAAGCAAATACAAGAAGGACATCCTTGTCCACCTGTGAAATCTCCAGACAAATGTGGCCTAAATATGATAAGTCCCGAACTAAAGCGCTCGTCAAGAGCAATAGGAAGACTCTGTCGTAACTAGCAGGTATATGTACTTACTGGTCACAATTTTTTGAGACAACATGCTATGAAACTAAATCTCGACAATGACGACATCTGCAGAGGATGTGGCGATACGGATTGCTGCGAGGACACACCTCACTTTCTGTGCCACTGTCCCAGTCTAAGTCAGTTGAGGGAAAGAACTTTAGAAAGCTACTTCTTCCATGACATCTCAGAACTTTCAAACGCACGACTAACATCTCTTCCCAGTTATGCTAAATCCACAAGGTGGCTCCAGGAACTCGACACGGCATAAGAAGGAAGCGGAACATCCATACAACAAGGATTACCCCCCACTGGGTATCACAATGGGTCTCAATACACCTAAGTGCGATAGGGCGCAGGTTGCATCGCCCCATCAACCCAACAAACTAACCTTACCTAAGCAGCCGTTCTCTGACCATAGACAGGTAAATTAGATCCAGTTAAAATGATGGTCCTCGTCACCAATAAGCCTTAAACGCACTCAATAAAGTACTGTTTTGCCCTGTCCTTTCATAATTCCGAGAGGCAAGCCTCTACAACGGACAAAGATGTCGACGCCAAAAGTACGTTCTACGAGCTCTTGGACAAAACATATGAGCAAGGCTCTAGCTACGACATCATGATTGTCCTAAGCGGTTTTAATGCCAAGCTTGAAAATCTCAGCCTGCACGACACGCCCTCCAATAACGGAAGCAGGCTGATGATGTCTTTGCTGCGAAGCGAAACATTGTAGTGGTAAGTATGCACAGTTCCCTCACCTCAACATTCACGAAGGGATATGGATAGCTCCCGATCAATCGACTGTCAACCAGACTGAACATATTGCGATTGACGCAAGACACTCTTCCAGTATCATGAACGACCCAACCTTCTGAGGGGCCAACATTGACTCGGATCACTGCAGCCAAGTTAAAGCTGCGGAAAACCCGACCAACGCTAAGCAATGGAAATGCCAAAAGGAGATTTGGCGTTAGAAGCCTACAATTGCAAGAGATCGCAAGACCCTTCTCCAACCGGGTCTCTCAAAACCTTCTACGAAATCCTATGCCAGTGGCCATATTGCCAAAACGCTATCAGAGATGCCGCCTCTGATGTACTTGGTTTTATACAGCCATCACAACGAAACCCCCGGTAGAAAGCATATTAAACGGCTCTGCACAGAAGAACTAGAGCTGCTCGCGAGCTCCACGAACAGATGAGAGCTCCGACTTCTTCAAAGAGAAAAGAGAGAGCACGATAATCGCGCAGTTAAAGAGGAAGAGAGATCGCAAGGGATATATATACCAAGGGATACCAAGTTATACCAACGGTCCCGTCAAGGAACTAGTTCGAATTAAAGCCTGCAAGAACGCTGAACGGAAAATCGTAGTGTAGTGGTATCGCAGTTGGTACTGCGGTATGTAAAAATTAGTTCTCCAAACTGTATAACGGCGAAGATGAACCGAATCTCGCTACTAGGCAGAATGAACCATTCATTCAGCGCGATAAAAAGTCCCAAACGAACAATACCGCCCAACCGACATGGATGAAGTGAAAGTAGCTGTGCCAAACATTTCAAATCGGCTGGCGATGACCTAGTTCAGAGTATGCATCAGCTCATCTGCAAGACACATGGGCGGAGGAAGCATGCCAGATAAAGGGAGCTTTAGCACTTTTAACCGATCTTGAACCCTCTGGGGACCTTCTGAATTACGCAAATGCAGAGGCGTTAGTCTGCTAAACCTCGCATATAATACCATTCCTGCTGTATTAGTGTAGCATTAGACCGGGAAGATGCACTATCGATCAAATATTCATACTGCGACAGATCTTGGACAAAACCTAGGAATCCGAAATCGACGGATCGTTGCTTTTAAGGCCATGTGGGTATGACAGCATCAACAGAGACTAGCTGTATAGCGCAATACCTTGTTTTTTTCCATCTCTGCCAAACTCGTCAGGTTGTGATGTATAACGATGGAACACTCGCGTTGCTCAATCCAAGATCGGAAAAGACCTCACCGACCTCTTTCGGACAAGGCGACGTCACTGTCATGTAAATTTTTAAACATCGTACTTAAGCTTTTTGTGTATACTTAAAAAAATTGTACAGAACTCGCGCCCCAATGTCAGAGCAGAGCCACAATCTGACAAAAGTCCGCAGTAGGTCCACAGTAAGTCAAATACGCAGACGAAATTGACATTATAAGAAGAATACATAAACTGAAGCGATGCCTGTGAGCTAAGCAGTCAGTAAGGGCGAAATCAAGTATTAGTTATCAACCAGAAGAGACACCCAACACCGACGTGTTGGACAAAACATCTCTTTAGACAAGTATAATTTTCAGGTAGTTAGCGACTTTGTCAACGAGGGTTACGCTAGAAATTCAGACAACGACATCTGGGCTGACATCACACGAAGGTTAGCTCTTGCCAGTCGCTACTTCTTTGGGCTAAAAAGGCAATTGAGTAACAAAGCCCTCCGTCGGGAAATTTATAAATTTAAGTGTTCATTTATAGGACGCTTACAGTCCCAGGGCTGCTTAACCATGCAGAAGCATGGACCCTGCCAAACGCGGATGAAAACGCCCTGAAAAAAAAATCATTCGGGTGATTTTTAGTCCCAAGAGTTGTGGCTGGATCATCTACAGCGGGTGGACACAAACGCCCCGGCCCGGAAAATCTTCAAATCCACCCCGCAGGGATGGCGAAGTAGAGGAGCACCGAGACTCAGGTGACGCACGCAAGTTGAAGGGATCCTTAGCCAATTTCGCGTGGAAAACTGAGGATGGCTAGCTAGAAAGAGATGATGTAGGTGAAGTTACTTAGTTGAGGCCCATATCCACATCGGACTGTAGCGCGTCCTTTATCGGAAGTAAGGGCACGGTCAGTTTCATGACTTGTCAATTGGTGTCTCCACTACCTAACTATTTTCCAGTCACTTTTCAAAAGTGGAAATCGGCCAAACATATCCATGACTAAAGGAGAGACTACGTAAAAAGATTGTGAGGGGAACCGTCCCCAAAAAGAAAGTCAATCTGAAAATTCAACGCTGAGGAAGAGTAAAAAAAAGCCTCACCTTGCTCAACCCAATATAATCAGCCCAATACCCAATCAATCCAATCCCTTGTATGGAAGTTGAGTCCGACAGCAAGCAGCAGACGTTGCGCAAAGACGCCTCCCCATTATGAAAGGCGGCACCCCCCTACGATCCATAGTTTGGGTGCCGCCAAAGCGCTTCAATTGTCCTCGTGACATCTTGCACAGACAGCATAAAAAAGACATTTCAAACCGATTACAAAGAGGACATTTACAATTGATGGACATAGCCTTAGGTACACCAACAATCTATGACTTTGCAACAAAAGCACAGACAGGAACCACCTCCAACATTCTGGCCACGCAGGAAACTGCAAGTATCTACATCGTTGTGCACACGACAGCTCCTCAATCTGCCCACAGTGCCGTGGCAAAGACAAGAATACAAAACACGCAGTATTTTATTGTTTTTTTTTTTAACATGACGGACTAGACTCTGCCTAGTCCCTCCTCAATTCTTAGAGCATATTCTGACACATGACGGGAACTGGGTGGAAAGGTGGAACTTTATGAAAACTTTCCAGAAAGAACTGAAGAAACCCGAGGACGGATATCGAGCAATAGAAAACAGAGCATTTTACTCTTGAAAACTCGATTATTATTGTTAAAATGAGTCTATCAAGGATATTTGTCTAACAAATATCTAATTCTTAAAAGTTCCAACTTCGATTAGAGAGTGGGTTCGTCAAATTGTCGCAAACTTGCCTTTGTATGTGAGCCCTTCTGTCAATAAAGCTGGTAACTGCCAGGCACCAGTTTTTCATTCGCCCTCCACTCGGTGTTACCTGATACTTTTACCCCACTAACCCAAAAAACCCCGACTCCAACAAATTTTTACCCACGACCTAGGCAACATAGCAATCATCGATAAAACCACCTCGATGAAGTCGTAAATACCCATGCATCTGGATAAGTTCTCAAATTTTGGGTGAGCCATAAAAATTTGCTCGGGTAACACGAGTGTCTGTCTAGAAGTACCTCAACCCCCTCGGCAAACATTGTATAATGATTTTTTTGTTCTTCGCCCAAACGAAGAAGTGCCTATTGCCAAGGGGGCATGTTCGCAATAAAATGCTCCTGGTACTCCACTAAAAATCGAGGAAAAAAAAAAATCGAAAAGAAAAACAAATACCTCCACATCCACATGCGCCTTCGGAGAGAACATTCTATTTTTGAAAAGCCCATCTCCCATGATGATGCGCACATTCGAGTACGTACTCGTACTCGTACTCGTACACATATGTTAAGTGGTTCAATAAACTAGACAAAAAAAAAAAACTTTCAAGGGAGTATATTGTACCTGAAGGCTAAAAATAGTGTTCATAGACCAGCGAGAACAATGCCCATTCACCTAGAGGCATAGAATTGGAATTGCTTTATTTTAACCCCGTTTCGGTCCTTATTCACGAGGTGCACGAATGACTCAATGGAACGAACAATGGCGCAGGATGATCACTTGAGTTTGAGATGGTATCTTGTGTTGTGAAAATTTGATTTGGGAATGAAATGCTGACTGAGGGGCTTTTGGAAAGACGAGCCTTCCTCCATATGTATATGTAGGACGCCGGTACTTTTACGCCAATTTTTTACCTCTCAAAAAAGTTTTCCTTCGAACACACTCGCGTTTGTTTATCGGAGCAATAAAAAATAGAAAAACAAACTAATTGATTTACCTGGCAGGCGAGCCTATATCTGTCTGCCAGTCTGCAAAAACCTGGCAGGGCTAAAAATATCCTATCAATGTCTGTTTCGGTTTGACAGTTCGTAATGCATTCGCAATTTCATTTTTGCTGAGTAAACTGCTAAAAAAGCGATGCTTACTCACTAGACCGATCCAATTAATCCGCATAGGCCTAGTTTTAGCTTTCTGTTGCTGGTAGAGTTCTATTCGACACACGAGTGTGCTCTGATTTAATCCCTAAAGCTGTCACTTTTTCGCCATTTGTTTTTGGTGTGTGTTTTCATGCCTCTGTGTATAATTAAATTATGAGACACATACAAATATGCAAGTAGCCTGGTGAATTTTATTTGCGCTTCGACGATTCAATCTTTTAAGCTCATTACGAGGGTTGAGAGCAATTTAGTGGAAGCAACTATTTGATTTGAAGCAAAACACTCTAGCTCAGCAGATTTTTTTGTGTGAAAAAATTGTGCATAAAAGATTGGAAAATGCTTGAAAACACGACACCACTGAGTGTGCATAGCATTTAGTGCAGTGACTCTATGATGAGTGCCATTTAGCTTTGCATTTCCCACTAACGTCTGGTTCAAGAGGTCTTAAGTCAGTTATTGACAGGCTTTTGTATTTTAAATGTCAATTATGTAATTTCTCGGCCACTTTCTCCCAGCCAGTCTTATGCACATTTTCTCTGGCGATTTGCATACTTAGAAATCTATAGGAAAGTGTTGTTTATGCTTGACTGACGTTTTAGCTTCTACAAAGCCTTGATTGCATAGAATTACCGGACAGAATTCTGAAGGATTTACGGATAAGAGCATATCGGCTGGCTTCCGGTCCGAAGACTTGTTAATCCTTCTATAGCTTCTATGGTTGTATAAAAAAGTCATTTAAGCTCAGGCAACTCTCTTAATGGTCCTGAGACAACTCTTATAAGGCTCCCATATTATTATGAACTTGAGAGTTTTACTTGAGAAGAAACGTAATTGTCGTAAGGTCGGGATCTGCCAATTACATACTCTTGAAAATTAGACTCTAAAAAAATGTAAATTCCTACCCACTATCAGCGAACTATTGCAGAAAGCTCTAGAGAAAGTTAGTTCGTGGGCAAAGTAGTGCGGTTTGGGTGTAAGCCCACAAAAATATTTTTGCTAGGGAAGAAAAATGGACTTGGCTAAGCGCTAGGAGAAGAATTAGAGAACATCAAGGAGTATAAATAAATTAGTGCACTTTTTTGAAAGTAGACAGTGGAAAGAAAAATTAAATGAGTCAAAAAGGCGATAAGTTGCAGTTGCCACCTGGTGGTGTATACTGGACAAAAGCAACAAAGCCTTTTGCCCAAAATATAAAAATTTTGAGCAGTAGCTCTAGTGTGGCCTTAATTATGTGTCATGTAGCTAATGGGGTAAGCTATGGGGCAAGAACTGAGCTTTTTAAAGGGTTTTCCATCTGCTGTAGGACGCTTCCTAAGGACAAGTCGCAGTTGCAGTTTTTGAAACAGATGTTGGCTCCAGGTCGGAGGCCGCGTTCGGCTACTACACGACAGGTTGGGTTATGGTGGCACCTTCTGGATCAGATTAGCCCTCAAGCCCGAGTCTGTGTCAATTAGCATTAGGAAGATGCAGCCATCATACTCTATAAGGTGTTTGCCTGCCTACCTCCTTTGTGACGCATATAGTATGTGGTGGTGTATTCGTCGTCGTTGTCATAACGCACCTTTAAGGGTTATTTTTTATAATTCACTCGCGAATTGATTTCTTTGTCGTACCATCGTGTGTTCAAAGAATGATTTGTGATGTTCGAGTTTTCAGGGGAGCCTGAAAGCATCCGATCACACATTCAGCACTGATCACCACTTAGTGCTGTGTAAATTGTTCTTCAGTGACAGTATTCCTTTGCCACCCAGGCGAAAACCAAGACTGGTGACCCGTATACGGTGGGAAAAATTGCAGGATGCTGACTCTGGTTTCAGAGAGCGCTTTGCACAGCATGTTTCGGAGGAGTTTGAACAAATTCCAACTGACCTTTTGAATGTAGAGGAGGAATGGCAGCTGTTTTTATCGGCAGTCATGGCCTCTGCAGGAAATGTTTGTGGAGTGAAGCGGCTTGGGGTAGCGGCTGGTGGTGAGAAAAGAACTGCTTGGTTTAAAACGCCTGGAGTTCAAGAAGCCATCAGAGAGAAGAAGAGAGCCTACATTGCGTGGATCCAATGTAGAAACTCAACTTTTCGAGCCCGGTACAATGAGGCGCGAAGGACTTCCAATCTGGCAGTCAGAACAGCCAATAAACAGTCATGGGAAAAAGTTCGGCGAGAATTTGGAGCACGATTACAGATCTGCAAACAAGACATTTTGGCAGACCATTCGCCGGCTCAGAGAAAGCAAGTTGAATATCATTCAAGGGGTTAAATCCAAGGACAGTACACTTCTTTCAAATGAGAGCGTTGTCTTGCGCAGATGGAGAGAGCACTTTTCGGAGTTGCTCAACGCCCAACAGGGCACTGAAGATGGCATTCCCACTGCTGACGAGATAAGGGCGGAGAATAGTCCCACACTAGACGAAGTCACTGAAGCGATTAAATCGCTAAAAGTTGGCAAGTCTGCTGGAGTTGATGAAATCCGGCCGGAAATGCTCAAGGCAATGGGTGAAGAGGGTGTTAAATGGATAACACGTGTCATTAAGGTGGCCTGAGATAGCGGGAAGGCACCTAGCGATTGGCAAACAGGAGTTATGGTGCCCATTTTCAAAAAAGGGAACAGGAGAGATTGCGTCAACTATAGGTGCATATCTCTCTTGAGTCTTCCGGGAAAAGTATTTGCGAAGGTGTTGGAAACGCGTTCCAGAGCTGTAATCGAGCCTTTGTTACGGGAAGAACAGGCCTGGCAGAGGCACAACCGACAAGCTTTTTACTCTGAAGGTTATTCTTGAGAAGGCCTGGGAATATGCCAAACCGGTCTATGCGTGTTTTGTAGATCTGGAAAAGGCGTATGACCGAGTCCCTCGGGATACACTGTGGAGAGTTTTGAAGAACTATGCGCTGAGTGGGCCTTTTCCGAGAGCCATCCAGTCTCTGTATGGAAACTGCAGAAGCTATGTATGCATTAATGGCGTCAAATCCCGTTCTTTTGATGTGCGCGTGGGACTTCGCCAGGGCTGTGTTCTGTCGCCGCTCCTTTTCATAGCATATATGGACTGGATGGTGAAGCACAGTCTTGGCGAGCAATGTTTCGAATTGGCTGGCATCAGGATGAGCCATCTGCTTTTCGCAGATGATTTGGCCATCCTTGCATCATCCAAAGAGGAACTTCAACGAGCACTGGATAGGTTTGCAGCCATCTGTGGTGATGCTGGGATGAAAGTAAACGTGAACAAATCGGAAGTGATGGTTGTTTCCCGAACTCCTGTGCAGTGTACCCTGCACGTAAATGGAGTTCCATTAAAACAGGTGGAGAAGTTTAAGTATCTCGAAGTCTTTTTCACGAAAGATGGGAGGAGTGAGACTGAGTGGTCCTGTAGAATTGGCCAAGCTGGAGCAATAGTAAAGGAACTGCGCCGGCCGGTCACCAGGAAAGCTGAGCTTGGAGTGAAAGCAAAGATCTCAGTTTTTAATTCAGTGTTCGTTCCGACCCTCATCTATGGTCATGAAATTTGGGTAATGACCGAAATAATTAGATCACGGGTACAAGCTGCCGAAATGAGATTCCTGAGGTGCGTTGCTGGTGTTTCTCTAAAAGATAGAGTGAGAAACGTGGGAAATTCGTGGGAATCTTAATGTTGAGCAGCTACTTCTCCGAGTGGAGCGATCGATTCTTCGATGGTTTGGACACGTTTTTCACATGCCCCCTGACAGACTTCATAGACAGGTCACGCTAGCCGAGATGCGAGCGCGTCGCCCCCCTGGTAGGCCGAGAAACAGGTGGTGGGATCAGGTAAAAAACCTCTCTGAGTCCCGCCTGGGGATTGTCCCGGAGTCTCTTGAGTTGGTGGCGGAGGATCCAGAAAGATGGAAGGACCATTTAGCCACCCTCGCTCCGCGACCCTTTTAAAGGATAATCGGCATTCGAAAATTATGATGATGATGATGATAATGAGTCTCGAATTCAAGGGATTGGATACCTTTTTTAATGTTACACATTTCACGAGCGGAAACGATTAGAAGAAGAGGAAAATAAGGAGAGGTACCAGTGCACTCTTGTTTTGAACACTTGCAGCGTTGCAGGTTGTATAGCGTAGGAAAGACTGATCGTGGTCCGTCTAAAGTGGCGCCGGTTCTGCTGGGATAAGGAACTATGCATTTGGAAGGACTCACAAAAGCTGATTTGTCCCTCAGACTTGTATCCTTGGCAACGGTTTACTATACACTCAAATTACCACTGGGGTTAGTACTTACTTACCATTTTACCATTAAGCCATTTCAATATTTTGCTTCATACGCAGTTTAATAGCAGGACTCAGGAAATGTGTTTTTTAAAAAAAAACTTTATTTTTTTTTGTCGGAGGTTGCTACTATCTGAGCACTCGGACACAACTACTGGTCCATTGAACTACCATGTGGACACCCTACTCTAGTGTGTAAAGCTTAAAGTCTTTCGAAGAAAAACTAGAAAGAGCTTCAGTGATGAAAAACTTAGGTGCTCGGCACTCACCACGTCAGCCCCAAAGATCCGCCACCTTATGCCAGCAAAGACAGGACAACTAAAAAGGAAGTATTCCGCTTTATCGTTATTCTCTTAGGTAGGACAGCTGGTGGTTTTACTCAAGCGTTACACATTCAAAAAATAAAAGCTTGGTTGCCCGTAAGGACGGCTACAAGAAGTTTGCTGTCGATTCTCATGAGACAGAGAAGGAAAGACGCAGACCCCTTACAGATGTCCGGTCCGGACGTAGTCGTTTGGTATGTATGCAATCATCGCAGTCACGCCAACGAGCCATGTATTCACGAGTACCCCAAGTATCAATGACAGACGTGGCAACAGATACAGACAGCCCTAGCGCGGGTTCTGGTCCTGAGCAGAGCAAAACCTCTTTTGAACCTTGTCGAGCAAGCCATCAGAGATGTCATTTGCCTGGATACCAGTTTGACTTAGAAATCAGACAAGATTCACTGTAGGCCTTCTGACTAATTTCAACGAATTCTCAGAGTCTGAGGAAAGCCGACGTGGTAGTATTGTCGTAAAAGGATTTCCGGTGTCATTGAATCAGAGACCATGTTCATAAGGCCAGGGTCGAAGGACAATTTCTTCAAAATTTCAATGCGTGTGGTACCAAAAGCCACCACTCTTTAAGCGAAGGGATTTAAGCGTACAGCCCATGACAAATAAGGTACACCAGAGCATCTAGAACAGAGGGAAGCCGCCTGTGCAGCCAAGACGAGCCGTCCTTTGCAGTTTGACAAAAGGGGCAGTAACAGGTTTTTACGAAAGCCTGTTCCACCAAACAATCAATTCCAATGAGAGGAGTGGTCTTACCATGGCCGTATAGATCCAAAAGGTTCTTTTTGATGGAGATTGGCCCAATGTCTTGCCAAAAGCGCCTCTACACTGCCGGAAAGTGGACAGAGCTTTTTCGGTTTTGGATGCTGGGATGCTTTCGGTTAAACATGCTCAAAGAAGTTTCCTTTCTATACATAAAAATATACATAAGAAAAACCCGACATTATACATTGTCGGCAAATAGAAGAGGATAAGTGGGAGACGATTAAAAAGAAATCCCAGAGTGGCTCCACTGGAAAAATATAGGATTAATTTGACACAAACACTCTGTTTCTGTCATTTTGGCTATCAAAAGAGATTGGCGATGTAATTTCCCAGGAGCGAGAAACTGAAAAAATCACAAAAGAGCCTACTATAATCCTAAAATCCTTGTTTTAAGAAATTTTCTATCCGACAGTCAAAGCTTTCGTTGGACCTTCAAGGCGACAGAAGCAAATCGTTGTCCTTCGTAAAGGAACCATGGCAGAATACAAAATTGCATGTAGGTACCTTACCGCACCCAGAACGGTTCTGCTGACGAAAAACCTGCTATCCAGTTTTGAAACTAAAGCAAGACCTGTGCATGGAGCTTTCCTTTCCTTCTTATTGGTTTGGTCTCGAGAGCGAAAGGATGCTATTTTAAAAGCAGTTTTAATGACTTGTGTGAAATAAGGTATTGTTTGTATTGATTGTTGTGAGCTACTCAAAGTAAATACCTTAGAAGTGTTACAACTTTCTTTAGTCCCCTCCTAAACTTGAAAACAAAAATCCCCAGAAACCCAACCAAAAGATTGACAACGTCCAACCCGCATTTCAAAACCAAATTGAAAGTTACATATTCAAGTGTTTGCTCTCTCTCTACGTGATTACCTGCCGAAACCTTTATTGACCCCGAATGAGCCCGCCACATTTTATCGTCGACGACATCGTAAGTAGGTCGTATACCCTTTTCGGCTCATTTTCGAATACACTTCTGCCTCCTTTTAGTTTTGTTTACCATTTCGACGGAGCTGGCAAAACCCGAAAACTTTTAATTTAATATAAAACGCATCAAATTGGTAAACAAAAAACTTTGTGCCATGCTTTCTTCGGGGAGTCCTTGTAAAAGCATTCGCCCTGAGACTATAGAGAAAAAAGGGACATCAACTTAATGTGAATTCTTCACCACTCTGCATGTGAGTGCCGAAATTTATGGCTCCTGAAATCGCGATCCTGGCAGACCGCACCTCGCTGCCTTATGTGCAAAAGATTCAACCAACCAACAACAAGGAGTTTCACAAGGGTTAGGCAAGCATACCTCGTCCCATTATTCGCGTGCTGTTAGGAGTTCAAAAGTTCATAGGTAAAATCGAACGCAGACGAGTTTTTTTTATACGCCAAAAAAGCTATTAAAAAAATGACTGCGTAGAGAAATTGGCGTTTTTTGCGTGTCGGAATGGAAGTTCTACGGTTTTAAAAAGGAAAAGACTTTGGTAATGAGTAAAAGTTCTGTGAGATGAATGGTAAAAGAGCTTGGCTAAATTAAAGCCTGCCTTTGAGTCTGTTTTGCATCGTTTCACACCATCAAAGTGTTTCACTTAAAAGCACTTAACAATGCATTAAGAACTAGAAACTCTCTATTTTGTTTCCTCTATCTACGAAAGGACAAAGTCGAATATAATAAGGATACACAATGTGCCTGACAATATCTTTCCCTAATCCGACGACATAATGAAGTGTTGTGCTTATGGCATCTCTGTTGCACGAGTGCAACAGCTTGCAAAACCATTTGGCTGCCAGCAGACTTTAACTCAAACAGGATTATATTGAACACGTGAAATAATTCAGAGAGATCCTTTCTTGAGCAAAACATAGCGATGTAAACTATATGAAAGTCCTGTCGACACCATAGCTGGAACGGTTCCAAAAAATAGTGCAAACTATCCCCTTTTATTTGAAGATATATCTGTAGGGTCGCCACAATATAATTTATGGCCCTGTTGGCACAAAATAAGAGATTATATTGATTTTTTTTATTGTCATATAAAAATCCTTTGGCAAACAAAAAGGGTCTCAAGCCCTAACCAAATATTTACCTACGATTGTAATTTTGTAAAATATGCAGGGCAAGGATCCAGTTAATTTTGTGGATAAGAGGTGAGGCATACTTTTTTCAAAGGCTTTCGGCTTAGGGAAGAATTTTTTTAAGGATGACAATAAAATGTTATTAACAGACCGTTAGAGGGGATGATGTACTCAAGTAATGCAGGGGCTTCCTCCCGCACTGAAAAGCCAAAACATAGGTTTAAAACACAATGGCGTTCGAAGGAATATGGATGAAAAGATTACTGCAATATTGTCCTTCGCAATCGTTAAGCAGGTGGAGCTTACAAAAACACTGAGCAAGCGGAATAGAAATTGGTTTTTGAAATTTTTTCTAATTTAAAGAACGTAGGAGATATTTGTTGAAGTTACATAGCGCTGCTTGAAGTGCGAGTACACTCAAGGACAGAGTACACTCGTGAGGAGTTTGCTGAAAAGCATTCGACTGGCATGGAGCGGAATTTGGACGATAGTAATGACTCTTATACTGTGTAAGAACTCTTCTAAAACCGCTCGACTGGCACAAAATAATGTTAAAGTTTATTCAATACTAGAATTTCTGAAAGAGGATGTATTTTCTCCATTAAAGGGCTGCTCAGAATGTGCAGCTCAGGATATAGTTGTAGGTGCATTATGACGCTGAAGCTGAGTGCAAATCTGTAATTTTTGTCATTATGTTTTTATAACAATTGTCAACGAAGAAATCAAGGAACTGGCACTTAAGACCAAGGCGGGAAATCAAAGAAAGTTGTCTAATTTCAATTTTTTGTCATTTTTGACCAAGATACAAGCGCGTCAACCACCTGGTAGGCCAAGAAACAGGTGGTGGGATCAGGTAAGGAACATCTCCGAGACCCGTATGGGGATCACGCCTGTCTCTTGAGATGGGAAAGATGGAGGGACCATTTAGCCCCCCTCGCTCAGCGACCCTTCTATCCTTAGAATCGGTCTTCTATCATTTTTAGCGGTCCCGAAAGATGATGATGAATGATGATGTCAGAAAATTCCCACTAAGGCACTTCTCCTTGCATCCGAAGGAATTCCTCAGAAGGAATCACCGGTGACGTCCACAGTTCCAGTCAGGCCGAACTACTTAGTGAACACTTTATATGGGCTACTACGACGTATTCAGGGAACTCAGGACTATAAGGAGCGGGCTATTCGGCTCTCCGTCCTAAGAGCTAAACAAAGGATCTGGTCTTCCAGGTTGGGGGTCGTTCCGTCGGGGTGACTTCCCGGCCACGTAAAGAATCACCAGTTACGAAGCAGAAACAAGCCTCGGATTCGCACGGATTTACTGTTGATGACCAATGCAAACGACAAAAGGACAACGAGCTTCGGATCTGCACGTTGACTGTTAGGTCCCTTAGCAGACCACGTGCAGCCGAGCATCCAGCGGAGGCCCTAAACGATTGCAAGGCAGACATTACTGCCATCCAAGAAATGCGGTGGGACGGGCCGGGCAAAAGAAGGATGAAAAACTGCGACTTCTTCTACGGCGACTGCTATCGGCACCAAAGCCAGCGCTGGATGTGGTTTCGTTGTTGGAGGCAGACTTAGGCAAGAAGTCTTGAGCTTCAACCCTGTGTGCGAGCGCCTTGCGACGATCCGCATCAAAGGTAAATTCGCCAACATTAGCCTCATATTCGGGCATGCCCCCACAGAGGAGAAAGATGACGAGACCAAAGATATGTTCTACGAGCTCCTGGACAAAACTTATGAGCAGTGCCTTAGCTGCGACATTAAGATTGCCCTGAGCGATTTCAGTGCCAAGCTAGTAAGGGAGGGCATTTTTGGTCGTACAGTCGGAAAGCACAGCCTGCAATCAACCGTCAACCAGATTGACCACATTGCAATCGACGCAAGGCACTCCTTCAGTATCATGGATGTCCGAACTTTCCGAGGGGCCAAAATTGACTCGGAACACTACCTTGTTGCCAAGGTACGGCTGCGGGAATGGCTGCGGATATCCTGACCAGCGCCAAGTAATGGAAATACTGTGAGGAAGTTTGACGTAGGCCGACTACAATCGCAAGAGATCGCCAGGTCCTTATCCAACCGGGTCTCTCAAAACCTTCGACGAAGTCCTATGCAGCCAGCATCAAGTATTGATAGCCAGTGGCAACATTGCCAAAATGTCATCAGATATACCGCCTCTGAAGTGCTGGGTTTCACACTGCCACCACAACGAAACACCTGGTTTGATGATAGGTGCCGGCAAGCACATGCAGCTAAACAGGAAGCATACAAAGCGGCTCTGCACAGAAGTACTAGAGCTGCCTGCGAGTTCTACGAGCAGATAAAGAGAGAGGAACTCCGGCTTCTCCGAAGGAAAAAGAGAGAGCACGAGAAGCGCGCGGTTGAAGAGATAGAGAGATGTTACAACAGGAATGAGGTAAGAAAGTTTTACCAAAGGATCAAAAGGTCCTGCCAAGCGTAAAAACTTCGAACTGAAGCCTGTAGAGACCATCAAGGGAACATCGCTGTAGAATCGCAGTCGGTGCTGAGGATTGGGAAAGACCACTTCTGCAGAC
The DNA here is from genome assembly GCA_947623515.1 of Neoascia interrupta. Taxonomy (NCBI): domain Eukaryota; kingdom Metazoa; phylum Arthropoda; class Insecta; order Diptera; family Syrphidae; genus Neoascia; species Neoascia interrupta. Next base: position 51,677,886 of record OX392463.1, read on the forward strand.
TGTTTAACGGCAAAGACGAACCAAGCCGCTGTCAGGCAGAACGAGCCATTTGAGCCGGGCGAAGACGTTACCGACGAAGCATACGAACGATACCGCCCACCCGACCTGGAGGATGTGAAAGCAGCTGTATCTTAGCTTAAGTGCAACAAAACAACCGGAGCAAACAGCCGAGCTGCCGAACTTTTTTAGTGGACACCAACGCCCCTCCCGGAAAGTCTTCGAATCCACACCGCAGGGACGGCGCGGTAGAGGAGCACCGAGACTCAGGTGGCGCACGCAAGTGGGAGGGGACCTCAGCCAACTTGGCATGCGAAACTGGAGACGGCTAGCTAGAGACAGATCTGGCTGGCGAAGCTTGTTGGCTGAGGCCCAGGTCCACCCCGGACTGTAGCGCCACCTTAAGTAAGTAAGTGAGTAAGTCGGAAGCAGTAGACAAGCTAAACATTTTTTGGAATTTAGTGGAAAATCAATTTGAAAGAAAAGTGAAAGTTATTATGTCAGACAATGGAACAGAAATCAAAAATGTCAGAAGCAAGAACATTTTTGAAGAGCTTGGAATATTCCATGAACGATCGACTATTTATACTCCTCAACAAAATGGCAGAATTGAAAGAGAAATGCGAACGATAGTTGAAGCCGCACGAGCAGAAATTTATATCAAGGAACTTGGAGCAGCTTTATGGGCAGAAGCATTCAACTATTCGGTATTTACTATTAACCAAACAGGGAAGAGTAACGTGGCTGGGAAAACACCTGCTGAATTATGGTTTGGTCGAAAAGTAAGTCTCTAGAAAGAAAAGTAAGAAATTCGATAAGAAGAGCAAGAAAGGAAAATCGTCGGATATGATATTGAAAAACATGTATGTATGTTCGAATTTATCTTCCTGCTGAGCGACATGTTGAAGTCTCGTGTAATGTAATATTTGATGAAAGATTAAGTCAGACGGATAATTTAATTCAAGGAGATTTCAAAGAAGAAAGTTAAGATGCGTCCTTTATGAATTTTTCGATTGAAGAGCCGGAACAAAAATCACAGGAAGTAAATAAAAAATGATCAGCAAGAGTCAAGGCAACAAACAAATGAAAATTACTCTGAAGAAGTACAGCAACAACTTCAGGAGGAGAATTTTGAAAGCCTTGAAAATATTCAAACACAGTCATGCCAAGAAACAAATCAAAACGTTATTCCAGTTCATAATCTACGAAATCGAGAAAACATCAAGCCACATTCAAAGTACAGTGATTAGTCTGTTAAAGATGCACCAAAAGATCCTGGATGGAGAAGAGCGATACAAGATGAAATTGAAGCGCTAAATCAAATGGAAGTGTGGGAACTTGTGAACTTACCGGAACATCGTAAGCCATTAACGTGTAAATGTTGCAAGAGACTTTGATCAAATTCAAGGATTAGACTACAAAGAAACCTTTGCACCCGTTGCAAGATATGCAAGTACTCGTTTACTTTTAAGTCATGCTGCTAACAAAAGACTTGAAGTTCAGACATTTGATATAAATACAGCTTTTTTAAATGAAATATTGACGGAAGAAATATACATGCTACAACCGGAAGGATTTGATGATAGGGAGGAGTTGGAAGGATTGATGGTTCTGGGAGAGTGTGTCGTCTAAAGAAAAGCCTTTATGCACTTAAACAAACTCCAAAGGACTAAAAAGACTGATGATCCTTGCATTTTCTATAATGAAGATAGGACTGTAATACTTGGAATATTTGAAGATGATGGTATTGTTATCAGCCATAATAAAGAAATGATACAATTTATTCTGTCAGAGCTAGTGACAGAGCAAATGACTTCAAAATGAAATCAACAGAACCAAAACAAGGAATATTATTTTATCTCGGAATGGAAATACATCTTAAGGAACATGGATTTTTAATAACGCAGCAGAAATATACAAGAAAAGTCATAACGCGGTATGGATTTAAAGATGCATATGCTGTCACAACACCTATTGAGCCAGGAATGATGACTGAGAAGCATATAAATGACGAACCTTTGAAGAACAAGCCTTATCGTGAAATTATAGGAAGTTTACTTTATTTATCAACTGTAGCAAGGCCGGCTTTAAAGGATAGACATGTCGGTGGTCAAAGGATAGACATGTGCACTCAAGAGGATACAAGCATCCACAGGTTTTCTAAACCCACCTCTGTCTATCAACTCCTACTCTCACCTCCCCGTGGTGAACACCGGGTGCCTAGTACCTCAACTGGAGATTGGGTTCCAACCCCTTTGGAAGGTTGTTGGGGGTAGCAGACGAGAGAGGGGGGGAGGAGTGTTCCCACTAAGGCACTTCTCCTTGCATCCGGACGGCAGCGGAGGAATTCCCCAGATGGAATCAACGGTGGCGTCCATAGTTCCAGTCAGGCCGAACTACTTAGTGAACACCTTATATGGGCTACTACGACGTATTCGGAGCTCAGGCCTATAAGGAGCGGGCTATCCGGCTCTCCGTCCTTAGAGCTAAGCAAAGGATCTGGTCCTCCAGGTTGGGGGTCGTGCCGTCGGGGTGACTTCCCGGCCACGTAAAGAAACACCAGTCACGAAGCGGAAACAAGCCTCGGATTCGGACGGATTTACTGTTGACGACCAATGCAAACGAGAAAAGGACAACGAGCTCCGGATCTGCACGTGGAATGTTAGGTCCCTTAACAGACCACGTGCAGCCGAGCAACTAGCGGAGGCCCTTAACGACTGCAAGGCAGACATTACTGCCATCCAAGAAATGCGGTGGGACGGGCCGGGCAAAAGAAGGATGAAAAACTGCGACATCTACTACGGCGACTGCTATCGGCATCAAAGACAGCGCCTATTTGGATGTGGTTTCGTTGTTGGAGGCAGACTTAGGCAAAAAGTCTTGAGCTTCAACCCTGTAAGCGAGCGCCTCGCGACGATCCGCATCAAGGCTAAATTCGCCAACATTAGCCTGATATGCGCACATGCCCCCACTGAGGAGAAAGATGACGAGACCAAAGATATGTTCTACGAGCTCCTGGACAAAACTTATGAGCAGTGCCCTAGCTACGACATTAAAATTGTCCTAGGCGATTTTAATGCCAAGCTAGGAAGGGAGGGCATCTTTGGTCGTACTGTCGGAAAGTATAGCCTGCACGACACGACCTCCGATAACGGATTCAGGCTGATCGACTTTGCTGCGGGGCGACACGTTGTGGTAGCTAGTACACAGTTCCCGCATCTCAATATCCACAAAGGGACATGGAGATCTCCCGATCAATCAACCGTCAACCAGATTGACCATATTGCGATCGACGCAAGGCACTCCTCCAGTATCATGGATGTCCGAACTTTCCGAGGGGCCAACATTGACTCGGATCACTACCTTGTTGTAGCCAAGGTACGGCTGCGGATATCCCGACCAGCGCCAAGTAATGGAAATACTGTGAGGAAGTTTGACGTCGGCCGACTACAATCGCAAGAGATCGCCAGGTCCTTCTCCAACCGAGTCTCTCAAAACCTTCTACGAAGTCCTATGCAACCAGCATCAAGTATTGATAGCCAGTGGCAACATTGCCAAAATGCCATCAGAGACGCCGCCTCTGAAGTGCTGGGTTTCACACGGCGACCACAACGAAACCCCTGGTTTGACGATGAATGCCGGCAAGCACATGCAGCTAAACAGGAAGCATACAAAGCGGCGCTGCACAGAAGGACTAGAGCTGCTCGCGAGCTCTACGAGCAGAGGAGGAGAGAGGAGCACCGGCTTCTCCGAAGGAAAAAGAGAGAGCACGAGAAGCGCGCGGTTGAAGAGATAGAGAGATGTTACAACAGGAATGAGGTTAGAAAGTTTTACCAAAGGATCAAAAGGTCCTGCCAAGGGTATAAACTTCGAACTGAAGCCTGTAAGGACCATCAAGGGAACATCGTTGTAGAATCGCAGTCGGTGCTGAGGATTTGGAAAGACCACTTCTGCAGACTGTATAACGGCGAGGAAGAACCAAATACCGCTGTCAGGCAGAACGAACCATTCAACCCGGGCGAAGACGTTACCGACGAAGCATACGAACGATACCGCCCACCCGACCTGGAGGAGGTGAAAGTAGCTGTGTCTAAGCTCAAGTGCAACAAAGCAGCCGGAGCAGACGGCCTAGCTGCCGAACTTTTTAAATCCGCTGGCGATGAGCTGGTTAGGAGCATGCACCAGCTCATCTGCAAGATATGGTCGGAAGAAAGCATGCCCGACGAATGGAACCTCAGCATTGTTTGCCCGATCCTGAAGAAAGGAGACCCTCTGAGTTGTGCCAACTACAGAGGCATAAGTCTTCTTAACATCGCATACAAGATCTTTTCTGCTGTACTGTGTGAACGCCTGAAGCCGTTTGTCAACAATCTGATAGGCACATATCAGTGTGGCTTTAGGCCAGGAAAGTCCACCATCGATCAAATATTCACACTGCGGCAGATCTTGGAGAAAACCCAGGAATTCCAAATCGATACACACCACCTCTTCATCGATTTCAAGGCCGCGTATGACAGCATCTATAGAGACGAGCTATATAGCGCAATGTCTAGTTTTGGCATCCCTGCCAAACTCGTCAGTCTGTGCAGGATGACGATGGAAAACTCACGCTGTTCCGTCAAGGTCGGCAAAGACCTCACCGACTCCTTTGATGTCAACAAAGGATTTAGACAAGGCGACGCGCTGTCATGCGACTTCTTTAACATCATACTTGAGAGAATTGTGCAGAACTCTCGCGCCAACACCAGAGGTACAATCTTTCAAAAGTCCGTTCAACTACTTGCATACGCAGACGACATTGACATAATCGGTAGAACAAAGCGTGATGTCAGTGAAGCCTTCGTGAGTATTGGGACGGAAGCGGCGAATATGGGTTTAGCAGTCAATGAGGGCAAAACCAAGTATATGCTGTCATCAAGAAAAGACACCCAACACCGACGTCTTGGACAAAACATCACCATCGACAGCTATAACTTTGAGGTAGTTAGGGACTTTGTCTACCTTGGTTCCGCTATCAATTCAGACAATGACACCAGCGCTGAAATCAAACGAAGGATAACTCTTGCCAATCGCTGTTTCTTTGGGCTAAGAAGGCAATTGAGTAGCAAAGCCCTCTCTCGAGCAACTAAAGTGTCCATGTATAAGACCCTCATCATCCCAGTCCTGCTTTACGGTGCAGAAGCATGGACTCTGTCAAAGGCGGATGAAAACACTTTAGGCTGCTTCGAGAGGAAAATTCTTCGGACGATTTACGGTCCCGTCTGCATAGACGGAGAGTGGAGGAGGAGATATAACATCGAACTGTACGGGCTGTACAGCGATACCGACCTAGCCAAAAGAGTCAAAACACAACGTCTACGATGGCTGGGTCATTTAGAGCGGATGGACACCAACGCCCCGGCCCGGAAAATCTTCGAATCCACACCGCAGGGACGACGCGGTAGAGGAGCACCGAGACTCAGGTGGCGCACGCAAGTGGAAGGGGACCTCAGCCAACTTCGCGTGCGAAACTGGAGACGGCTAGCTAGAGACAGAGCTGGCTGGCGAAGCTTGTTGGCCGAGGCCCAGGTCCACCCCGGACTGTAGCGCCACCTTAAGTAAGTAAGTAAGCAAGGCCGGCTTTACTATAACTTACCTGAGTCGACAAGTCAGTAACCCTAGAAGATGCCACTGGAAGATGATTGAACGTGTCCTTAGATATCTTAATGGTACATGTAATTATGGAATATTTTTTGGTAGCGAAGCAAAGCTGAAGGCTCAAGGGAACAGAACCAGATATGATTTCAACTAGTGGAATTTTTGTTGACTATGGAGGACCTATCGTGTGGATGGCTCAAAAACAAGCAGTAATTTCTATTTCGTCAGCGGAAGCTGAATATCGTGCAGCAGTCAGTGGGATACAAGAAGTTTGCTGGATTCGAAGAACAATGAATGAACTAGGAATTTCTATAAAAAATCCAACGGATTTATTTATCGACAACAAAGCAGCTATTCACATGCTTGAAAATGCTGAAGAAGGAAAGGTGACGAAAGGAAAGAAACATATCGAAATTCGTCGGAAATTTGAAGAAGACAGTGAATCTAGTTTATGTTAATACTAAACAACAAGTAGCTGATATTTTTACGAAAGCTTTAAGCTGGTTAAGGAGGAGTGTTGAAGATCATAAGACATACACTCTGAATTAACTACTGTAAGCAGCTTCTACTGTAGAAGTTTTTTTGTTTTACGTATCTAAGAACCTTAGTATTATTATTATTTTGACTAGCTAAGAAAATACAAAAATAATTTTTCAATCTCCATTTTTCTCTCTATCGAACAACATTAATAGCTTTTAAATAAATATTTTACCAAAATACTGACTTCATTAAATTAATTAATCATTGGTTTCACAATACCTGGGTAAGTTGTAAACTAGTGGGAGGATTACAATCCGCTTAGGCGAATCTTTGGATACCCCCCATCTCAACTGACCACTGTCTAGTTCCGAATTGTGTCATAAACCTTGGTTGTTAAATTTCAGTTTCTATAAACTCTTCTTCCTTAAAAAAGATGCGTGGCACCACCCCATTTCCAACATCATTTGTTTTTTGTTCATATTTTTTATCAGAATTGGTAAACACGTATTGATTACATTTTTATATTAAAAATTTGTTTTATACTTAAAAACGCCCCCGAAAGTGGGCGTGGCAAAAATTATCTCATTTGAGTTGATAGCTTACGCACATATCTGAACAGTTAATGGTGCAATTTTTTTGGATTTAAAGCATTATATTAGAATGCAATTTAAATGCGACCACGCCCACATTGGGGCGGTATTCGTTTCTTTTTGAAATGACAATCACGATATCCTTAAGCGAGGATATCGTATTCCAAATTTCAGCTTCCTGCAAGGTCGGGTTTAAGAATAGCCTTGAGGTAAGGTATGCCTGTCGTAAGAGCCGACTGAAATCCACTGGAGGAAGTAATCTTCAGGCATAAGTGATGCTGTCCAGGAGTATAAACTCCTTGTGGGGCCACCCTTGGCAGTAAAGTTATACCTGAAAAAGATGAACCCGAAGGTTTAAATAAAATCCAGGAGCGTCTGTTTCGGAACGAGCGGCTTCTCCTGGTCTGGTCGGCGTCTGTTGTCCGGGTTAGGATCGGCCGAATTTAAACCTGGCAGCTAGGTATAAAATGCACCCCCCCCCCCCCCCCCAACCATGAAAAGAAAACGAAAGCAGCCTCGGATATTTGCTGATCCTGGTAATCCAGGGCACCCTTTGGAGCTAGGCCTGAGGGGTGTCAGCAGGCGAGCGCTTGGTGGTCGGAAGGTCTCGCTCGGCATCCGACCGGGTTTAACCCGAAGAAGTTACGAGCAGCCCGTCAATGGTGCCGCTATCCATTACGGGGGGCGGAGGGGGACAGCGCCAAGTCAAAATGAGGGCTTAGGTGGAAACTCTACAAATCGACAACGGCACCAACTCAAAATTGGCACGTGGAATGTCTCGTCACTAACGAGGAAGGAACTCGAACTGGTTGAGGAGGCCAAAAAGTATCAGCTCGATGCAACTGGCATCTCCTCAACTAAGTGGAAGGGTTCTGGAACCAAAGACTTCGATGATGGGTGGAAGCTCTTCTGGTCTGGCGTCCCAAATCACATGACTGCACAGGCGGGTGTGGGGATACTCACAAGCCCCCGGTTGTCAGAAAATGTATTCGATGTCATTCCGTTAGGGGGAAGGATTTTGATCTTGAAGCTTAAGCTTGAACGATCGACTCTGGCTCTGGTTCAGGTTTATGCACCAAATCGAGAGTCAGAGTATGAGTCCTTCTTGAACGAAGTTGATGCTGCCCTGGACAGAGTGGCAGAAATGGACTTCTTTCTCCTGATGGGTGACTTCAATGCACATGTGGGTACAGACGACAGTACTTGGAGGAGTGTGATTGGGAGGCACGGTGACCCGGATCAAAACAGGAACGGAGGGAAGTTGTTGGACTTTTGCTGTGCATATGGCTTGTCCATCGTGAACACCTTTTTCCCACACAGAGACATTCACAAATACACATGGTACAAGCACAGTTTGAATCAGAAGTCACTGATTGATTTCTTTGTTGTACCATCGTGTGCTCAAAGAATGATTTGTGATGTTCGAGTTTTCAGGGGAGCTGAGTTGTCAACTGATCACCACTTAGTGTTGTGTAAATTGTTTTTCAGTGACAGTATTCCTTTGCCACCCAGGCGAAAACCAAGACTGGTGACCCGCATACGGTGGGAAAGGTTGCAGGATGCTGACTCTGATTTCAGAGAGCGTTTTGCACAGCATGTTTCGGAGAAGTTTGAACAAATTCCAACTGATCTTTTGAATGTAGAGGAGGAATGGCAGCTGTTTTTATCGGCAGTCATTGCCTCTGCAGGAAATGTTTGTGGAGTGAAGCGGCTTGGGGTAGCGGCTGGTGGTGAGAAAAGAACAGCTTGGTTTAAAACGTCTGGAGTTCAAGAAGCCATCCGAGAGAGGAAGAGAGCCTACATTGCGTGGATCCAATGTAGAAACTCAACTTCTCGAGCCCGGTACAATGAGGCGCGAAGGACTTCCAATCTGGCAGTCAGAACAGCCAAGGAACAGTCATGGAAAAAGTTCGGCGAGAAGTTGGAGCACGATTACAGATCTGCAAACAAGATATTTTGGCAGACCATTCGCCGGCTCAGAGGAAGGAAGTTAAATATCATCCAAGGGATTAAATCCAAGGACGGTACACTTCTTTCAAGTGAGAGCGATGTCTTGCGCAGATGGAGAGAGCACTTTTCGGAGTTGCTCAACCCCCAACAGGGCACTGAAGAGGGCATTCCCACTGCTGACGAGATAAGGGCGGAGAATAGTCCCACAGTAGACGAAGTCACTGAAGCGATTAAATCACTAAAAGTTGGCAAGTCTGCTGGAGTTGATGAAATCCGGCCAGAAATGCTCAAGGCAATGGGTGAAGAGGGTGTTAAATGGCTAACACGTGTCATTAAGGTGGCCTGGGATAGCGGGAAGGCACCTAGCGATTGGCAAACGGGAGTTATAGTGCCCATTTTCAAAGAAGGGAACAGGAGAGATTGCGCCAACTATAGGGGCATATCTCTCTTGAGTCTTCCGGGAAAAGTATTCGCGAAGGTGTTGGAAACGCGTTCCAGAGCTGTAATCGAGCCTTTGTTACGGGAAGAACAGTGCGGCTTTCGGCCTGGCAGAAGCACAACCGACCAGCTTTTTACTCTGAAGGTTATTCTTGAGAAGGCCTGGGAATATGCCAAACCAGTCTATGCGTGTTTTGTAGATCTGGAAAAGGCGTATGACCGAGTCCCTCGGGATACACTGTGGAGAGTTTTGCAGAACTATGCGCTGAGTGGGCCTCTTCTGAGAGCCATTCAGTCTTTGTATGGAAACTGCAGAAGCTGTGTACGGATAAATGGCGTCAAATCCCGTCCTTTTGATGTGCGCGTTGGACTTCGCCAGGGCTGTGTTCTGTCGCCGCTCCTTTTCATAGCATATATGGACTGGATGGTGAGGCGCAGTCTTGGCGAGCAATGTTTCGAATTGGCTGGCATCAGGATGAGCCATCTGCTTTTCGCAGATAATTTGGCCATCCTTGCATCATCCAAAGAGGAACTTCAACGAGCACTGGATAGGTTTGCAGCCATCTGTGGTGATGCTGGGATGAAAGTAAACGTGAACAAATCGGAAGTGATGGTTGTTTCCCGAACTCCTGTGCAGTGTACCCTGCACATAAATGGAGTTCCATTCAAATAGGTGGAGAAGTTTAAGTATCTCGGGGTCTTTTTCACGAAAGATGGGAGGAGTGATACTGAGTTGTCCTGTAGAATTGGCCAAGCTGGAGCAATAGTAAAGGAACTGCGCCGGCCGGTCATCAGGAAAGCTGAGCTTGGAGTGAAAGCAAAGATCTCAGTTTTTAATTCAGTATTCGTTCCGACCCTCATCTATGGTCATGAAATTTGGGTAATGACCGAAAGAATTAGATCGCGGGTGTAAGTTGCCGAAATGAGATTCCTGAGGTGCGTAGCTGGTGTTACTCTAAGGGACAGAGTGAGAAACGTCAGTATTCGTAGGAATCTCAATGTTGAGCAGATTCAATCGATTCTTCGATGGTTTGGACACGTTGTTCGCATGCCCCCTGACAGACTTCCTAGACAGGTCATGCTAGCCGAGATGCGAGCGCGTCGCCCCCCTGGTGGGCCAAGAAACAGGTGGTGGGATCAGGTAAAGAACCTCTCTGAGTCCCGCCTGGGGATTGCGAAGGAGTCTCTTGAGTTGGTGGCGGAGGATCGAGAAAGATGGAAAGACCATTTAGCCACCCTCGCTCCGCGACCCTTTTAAAGGATAGGCGGCATTCGAAAATGATGATGATGATGAAATTTCAGCTTCCAACGACAGCTTTGATTTTTCATGCTATTAAGTAAAGTGGGCGTGTCAGTGGGCGGATTTCAAAAATTTTAACACTTGCACTGCTCTGGGACATAGAAATAACAGATATATAATTTTAGGCCTAAAAACTACCGACAGAGGGACGGACGGACGCAGGTACTTGGCTCATTCGACTAAGAATTCGGTCTCGATCATTTGCTCTTGAGGTCTTGGGGGTCTACGGTGATTATTTCTCTGTGTTACAAACTATGAATCGAACTTAATATACCTCCTATCCTATGTGATGGGGTGTAAAAAAAGGAATTCAACATGTGACTGGGGTCAGAGAAGAGTTGGATAGAAATAGGTGTATCGTTGTAACAATACTCCAGAAAGGTCTTAAGAGACTCGAGAAGACACGTCGAGCACCAGGAGGAATCCAGCTCGCCCGAAGACGAATAGCCTGATTAATAATCTACCCTGCGATTTAGTGCCTAACTGTTCCGCGGGGTGATAGGTTAAAGTCTGTGCGGAGGGTGAGGCCTTGGTACTATCGACAGATTAGTCAGCATATGGTATATGAACCCTGCATGCCAACGGACCGCGACTTCTTTTTCGACTTCTTCTGACTTCTTTTTTCGGTTAAACGGCCAGCTGATTGGACCCTGTCAAGGAATTCAAAAATGGTATCGAAGTTATAATTGATGATTGAATTTTCAAGCAACTGTTTGCTTTTGAGTTCTTAAATGGACCGAAGAGTTGGTTGTTTTAAGACTTCTCCAGATGCGCGATGTTCTGCTGCAACATGACTGTTGAACAATCTGCCAATTAAGGTGTTTCCTCGGCAAAACAGTCTTAAGGTGTTGCAAGTCAAATCGAACCAGTAGATCTTCTGTCTCTCCTCTGATCCTTTTTACTAGCGCGATGTAAACTTATCTTAAGGGTCCTTATAGAAATGAACTCGTGAAAGACGTCACAAAAATATCATTTCCAATCTGCGACACTCTTAAAAAACGGTCACTCTTCATATTCATTCACCAGTTAGCCTTTGACTAATCCTTCAGACTTAAAAATACGTTGAAACCATGATGACAACATGGCATTTCGTCGACTTTACCGAGACAATAAATAAACCCGCCGGCCGCACAGTATGCCGACGAAAATTTTTTACACACACACACATACCCCATTTAAGGACGCCCGCACATTCCTGGTTTTAACTACGGGCTTTTAAGGTCATTCCAAAATTACTCATTTAAAAGACAAAAAAAAAAGAGGAAAATGGGACCAACACCCGACACTGCGAGCGAGTGAAAAATATCTCGGTTTTTATTGACGTAGGTAAGTACCATATCGCGGACAATAGATCAGGATTTTCCTTATTTTGGGTTTACGCCAAGGTCGGCAAGGTCGCCAAATTTAATTAGATTTATAGATAGCATTCATTCATGTCCGTAAGTTTCGCTACATTTAACAAGGACAAAGAGAGACGAAAGGAGGAAAATTCTTGACTTGGTTACTGTTGGTTTTTTTTTTTATATAGAAAAATTTATTATACACAATTTTCCGGATACTTAAACTTGCCGTTGAGTACCCTTTTAGAATTCCGCACAGAGTTAAAATAATGCGCGTATATATACCGAGTGAACAACGAAATCTCTCGTTTAAATATTGAAAATATAATCCTTCCCACAAGACACTTAAGTGGACTTATACATTTTTACACACACATTTGGTCTCAGGAGTGCGGATACATGACTGTATCCACACGCCCTTTGCTGCACTTACCCGAAAAGAGAAGAAATGCATTAAACCCGAAGGAGTGTACCATTAAATCTATACAGATACCCCGAAATGGACACTTATTCGGCTTCATATAATTTCCTTCTTTCGTACAAATATCTCCAAGGAGTGCTTCCTCCCACCAGCCGCCGCACCAACAACAGCAACAACAATAACCAACCAACACCAGCTACATTATAGCAGACATAAAGAAGAAAGGAAAGAAAAAAAAAATAAAAGTTAAATTAAATTCTGTATAATTCATTTGCTCTGCACAGCGCACCCTGTTTACATCTCGGACAGGGTGTATTTATTTTGATTTTGCCAATAAATAAATAAATATACAAAAGAAGAGCGAAAAAAAAAAGAATTCCTTCCATCATTTTGTCAATATTAATTGGAAAATGTATGAAACTACAACAAAAGATGATAATGTATCCGCGTATCCGTACACAATACATAATAATGTTCGTGTAATGACAGAAGAAAATAATGAAATAAAAATGGTTTCTGCGTAATAAAACGTATCATTTTGGAGAATCTCTATAAAACCGTCTACCATATGGTTGGCTGGTTGATAATAAACCGATGCCGGTCGGTTTATGTTGTGTTTTTTTTTTTTTTTTTTTTAATATAAATGTCATCACCCCCACACATAGCACAAGGACGAAAGAAATTGCATTAATTTTTTGTGTCTGTTGTTTCTTTTTTACCTTCGCTCAAATTTTTGTTAGCTTATTACAGTTTTATGAACCAATTGTTTTAAAAATAGATTTGTTTAGGGAAATTATTTATCATTGCGTGGGACTTATGTTTTCCCACACGCGCAGAGGTGGGAAATTGTTTTGTTCTTTGCGAAATTAATGTAGAAAATTTGATAAATTCAAAATTTACCTTTGTGTTATGGGTTTGTTAGAATATATTTTTGGACTGACAGCCAAATTGACTCAGAGGTTGTCCCGAATGTTGCGATGAAGTTATTCCAGTACTGTCATGATATAGATATTTTTTGAGTTTTTTTTTTTTTTTTTTGTAATTTACACTTGCAGTTGCATTTGCACTGGCACTATCACAAGCACACACTCAACTAGGAGCAGTGTATAGCATGTTACTAGCACATTTCTTAAATTTTCAATTTTTTAGCTTCGCATGTGTATTGCCCTTTGAAAAACCTCTACCTTAAAGTGGTGTATACATTAAATATGCAAGAGTAGATTTCACACTTTGTTCGAGTGTCGCTTTTTGGGGGTTGGTGCAGGTGGCGGCTGTACGTTACACATAATTTTTTCTTTTACAAAATTTCGTGATATGCATATGGACGATATATTTATTACTCAAAGGTATACACAGGACTTTCGCGATAAATTTTTAAACACATCGCGTACGTCGGTCGTCGTCATTTGAGAAGAAAAAATAAGTCGCTTGAAAGACAACTCACTGATATGATGCGGTCGAAAACGTATAGTTTTGAATAAAGTGCACTTTCTCTTGTATTCTTCACTTGATTGTTTTCTTTTTTTGTAAGTTTCTACATTTTTGGCGATTTTTTTTTTTTTTGAGCGCGTGTTTTTCTACATTTTCAGCGAATAACAAAAGGAACCGAAAAATGTTGCTAAATAGATACTATAACGAACAGAAAAGGCAACAAAAAGCTAAGGAATTCAGTGCAAGGCGGTACAAAAAGAATTCCAACTTTTCGGTACACGCGTCCAAATATAAACTGCTACTCGGAGTACATAATATATTATCCAGTACCTACAGCGTACCACCTGAAAAGAACGGAAAACTTATCGGAAGCGTACACACAACACAACGAGGAACGAACTGGTCAGGAGTAGCTGCAGAGAACACAAGAGCCATAGTGTGGATGTGGATGGATTCGCGTTCCACTCCGTTTGGGGTTCGTCGTTGTCGTTGTCGTCGTCGTCGTCGACGATGACGGGACTGGTGCTGCGGGTGGCTGGCGTATTTTTCTTTTTCGGGGGGGTTTTGGGGGTAAAAGACTCAATCATCGGTAAAGGGAAAACTACGAGTAAAATGAGCGCGCACACACACCAGAGAGGAAAGAATTTGAAGCACGTTGGCAGGAAAACTCCGCATCAAAAAAAAAAACAACAACCCCACCATCTGTAAGGGAAAGTGTGTGTGCTTGACCCCCTTGGTTTGGGTCGTGCTTTACAGCCTATGAACCTAGTCTAGTGAGATTTTAATGATGTTGAGAAAGGTATATTTTCGATTTAAGTACCTAACCCCATTTCGATAAGGAGGCGGGCTGATGTATACATCTATACTGATGGTTGAGGTATGGTGCTGCCGTTCTGTGCTGAGTGACAATGGCAATTTCGGCTGTGATTGTGGATATTGAAAGGTGTGCGCATGTTCCATAAATGAGCCAAAAGGAATGTGTCGTCGTCGTCGTTCCTCGGAGTTTTTCCTGTTTTATTCAGAACAAAAATACCTACACAGGAAGAAAACCAACAACAACAACAAAATAAAGTATAGAAAAACAATTCCATTTGCAGTACTCTCGATGTATAACTGGTAAATTCGGATGGTAAATAATTTATTAACCAAATCGTTGAGTTTGATAGGTATGGTGGAACAAGTGGCGCATGAAAAATAGGAAATTTGATTGGTACCTTGTCTGACACTGGTGGCACTTTGAGTGGAATTTTAAATAGGGTTCGATTCGGGATAGCGTCGAGCCTATATTGGAATGGCAAATAGCCGTTGTAGGACTTATATGATTTATGATGATGACTGCATATGATGGTTTTCTTTGTTTTATATTGTTTTTTTTTTTTTTTGTACAACAAGTTGTACAGGATTTAAAGCAATTTCGAAAACAAGTACTTTGCATATACTAAATTCTCTTTGCAATTCCTTGTGTTATCCATGGGAATGTTGCTCTGGGCCAATGGAGACTCCACAAGTTCTATCTGAATAGGTAAAATGAATTTTTTCAAGGACGTATACACTTTTGAACGTCGCAGTTGTGCCATTAAATAAGCAAAATGAGTTAACTATCAGGGGTATTAAAAATTCACTTTGCTTTAATGTCTATACGGAGATTTGTTTTATGCTAAATGGTTTCAACAACCCGATCCTGTGGGAGTTCGCGATAAATTCTTCAAAAAGTTTGCATAGTTTTAGCTGTTGCTATAACTATACCGCCTCAGTGAAAGTGAAGGAGAAGGTTTAGGTAAATACAATGGCAGGGACTCGAAAAATTCTCTAGACGATAACCAATATCCATGTTCAGCCGGTGTGGCTGGAAATAGATTCTCTGTTTTCGAATTCAAATCGTCGTCACATAATCGCATTTGAATGAAATAAAAAAACTTATAAGAAACCTTGATGTAAGAAAGAAGAGATTTGGCCCATATACCTGTAACGAATTGTCTAACTTGATTTCCAAAAAAAAGAAAGAGGACATCTTTTGGTATCACTCTTGTGCTCTTGTGGTACTTATGATGAAAAATTTTACAGCCAGAAAGTAAAAAACAACAAACAAAAGCGGTGAGTCACTTCTAAATTTTGTTTAAAGTAATAATAATCTTCAAGTTCTAAATAAAGGCAACAAATCAACTTTTGGAAACCGTATAAGAGACTCCTTTTTTACAAAACTTCGTAGAAGATTGGCACGCATCCGATGAGGCATCTTTGTCGGACCACATGTATACAGGGTGTTTCCTAATTCGATGCCAATACTTTGGGATATGATTTTTGGGTTTAATTGAAGAAAAAAATCGTTCCACAGTAGGGGCCTATCGCTAATTTTGATATCATTTATTGGGAATTTAAGGAAACACCCACTTTGAGGTACCTTGACCCATACAAACACAAATATCTCCGCTAATACTTCCGACAGAAACTCAATTTAGGATTTACATTTTAGAAGAAATAGTACTTCTTTTAACTGTGTTCAAATAAAATTGATGAATACTTTTAACTTTCGAAATATTTGCTCTTAAGTCGGATCCTTTTTCCCTGCCCATGACATTTTTTTGACTTTGGAGTCCCATTTTTGCAAAAAATGTGTTATAAACATATCGGTAATTTTTTTCTTCTGATAAACCCAATAATACTTAACAAAAATTACTTCAAAAAGGTACCTGAAAAACGCACAGATTTTAAGATACTTGGGAAAAGCCGTAGCAGGTGAAAGTAAGAAAAATTATTTTCACGAAGCCGCGGTAGGTATG
The DNA here is from genome assembly GCA_947623515.1 of Neoascia interrupta. Classification (NCBI taxonomy): domain Eukaryota; kingdom Metazoa; phylum Arthropoda; class Insecta; order Diptera; family Syrphidae; genus Neoascia; species Neoascia interrupta. The sequence continues at coordinate 51,694,250 of OX392463.1, forward strand.
AGTTGGAAATATGATTTATTATCTACTTTTATAACCTCAGCTGACAATAAGAAAAATTTTTTGACTACGTGTTTATAAATAACGTAGGTTTTTAGAGAATGCATTTTTATTAAACTACCTGATAAAACCGTAATTCCCTTACCGTTTTTCTGTTAATTCTCAAAAAGGATTAAGTTTGGGATGGGCGCCTAGTTTGAAAATTGACCTTCCGACAATTGTATAAAAGGTAAGAAAACCAAATTAAATCGATCAGTTTAGTTTTTGAAGCCGATGTTACGCAACAGTTGTTTAGAAACCCTACTTGAAATGGCATCTTTTACAAACGAAGAATACGCGGATATTATCTACGTTTATCGGATGTGCAACGGGAGTTCTATTAAAGCACGGCAAAGATACCATGAGCTCTAACCTAACTGAAGAATACCTTATCCCCGTGTATTTAGAAATTCGTTTCGAAGGCTTCAGGAAACGGGATTTGTTTCAACAAGACGACCTAACGCAGGAGCTTCACCGGGAAGAGTTGCGGTTGATGAAAAAATACTGGAAGCTGTTACAAATGATCCATCAAGCAGCATCAGGCGCTTATCTTTGCGATTCATATTTTCAACAGGATGGAGCTCAAGCCCACAACGGTCGCACAGTTAAGAATTGGCTAGACGAAAAGTACGGTGGTCGTTGGATAGGAAGAACCTGTTCACTGGCCTGCAAGATCTCCGCACCTTACTATTATGGATTTCTTTGTATGTGGAAGAATGAAAGAAGTTGTTTATTTTACCGAAGTATTAACTTTGAATGATTTACTTACTTACTTACTGAAGGTGGCGCTACAGTCCGGGGTGGACCTGGGCCTAAGCCAACAAGCTTTGCCAGCCAGCTCTGTCTCTAGCTAGCGGTCTCCAGTTTCGCACGCGAAATTGGCAGAGGTCTCCTTTCAATTGCGCGCGCCTCCTGCGTCTCGGTGCTCCTCTACTGCGCCGTCTTTGCGGGGTGGATTCGAAGATTTTCCGGGCCGGGGCGTTGGTGTCCATCCGCTCTAGACGACCCAGCCATCGTAGACGTTGTGTTTTGACTCTTTTGGCTAGGTCGGTATCGCTGTACAGCCCGTACAGTTCGATGTTATATCTCCTCCTCCACTCTCCGTCTATGCAGACGGGACCGTGTATTGTCCGAAGAATTTTCCTCTCGAAGCAGCCTAAAGTGTTGTCATCCGCCTTTGACAGGGTCCATGCTTCTGCACCGTAAAGCAGGACCGGGATGATGGGGGTCTTATACATGGACACTTTAGTTGCTCGAGAGAGGGCTTTGCTACTCAATTACCTCCTTAGCCCAAAGAAACAGCGATTGGCAAGAGTTATCCTTCGTTTGATTTCAGCGCTGGTGTCATTGTCTGAATTGATAGCGGAACCCAGGTAGACAAAGTCCCCAACTACCTCAAAATTATAGCTGTCGATGGTGATGTTTTGTCCAAGACGTCGGTGTTGGGTGTCTTTTCTTGATGACAGCATATACTTGGTTTTGCCCTCATTGACTGCTAAACCCATATTCGCCGCTTCCGTCCCAATACTCACGAAGGCTTCACTGACATCACGCTTTGTTCTACCGATTATGTCAATGTCGTCTGCGTATGAGAGTAGTTGAACGGACTTTTGAAAGATTGTACCTCTGGTGTTGGCGCGAGAGTTCTGCACAATCTCTCAAGTATGATGTTAAAGAAGTCGCATGACAGCGCGTCGCCTTGTCTAAATTCTTTTTTGACATCAAAGGGGTCGGTGAGGTCTTTGCCGACCTTGACGGAACAGCGTGAGTTTTCCTGCACATACTGACGAGTTTGGCAGGGATTCCAAAACTAGACATTGCGCTATATCGCTCGTCTCTATAGATGCTGTGATACGCGGCCTTGAGTATGACATATGACATATGAAGTATGAGCATTAATAAAAAGATGGCACCACATCTCCAACACGCCCTCTCAATGCTTATATCGTTAGTGTAATTCATCCCGATTGGAAAACCCAAGTTTATCCAGGCACCTCCAGTGGTTTACGCGAGTTAGTGGCTTCGTCAGGACATCTGCAATCATGTGTTCGGTTGAAACATGCTTCAAAACAAAACTGTTTTGCTTCAAAAAAAAACCAGCACCAATTGACTCGCGGACGAAATGATGCTTAATATCGATATGCTTTTCGACATGGATCATTTGCCAAACACTGAGCTCCCCGGTTATCCACGAAGATGGTTATATCAGCGCAATCAGTTAGTCCCAGTTCATAAATAACAAGCAGCGCAAGTACAGGGCCTCCTTCGCTCCTCCTTCGCATATACATACTCGGCCTCTGCGATTTCCAAGTTATTGCCGCTCCACTCAATTTAAAACGTAGCCTGTATATGAGCGCCCATCCACAGCACAACCACCCCAGTCGGCATCCGTACAACCAACCAGTGGCTCACCAGTCTTCGTTTACGTAAGTACAATCTCTGCAGCTCCTGCAAGATACCTCAACACTCTTTTGGCAGCATTCCAGTGGCACTGATGAGGTTTGATCGTAAACTGAGCCTCGAGATCGTATTTGCAACATCCGGTCGTGTTGCCACTGCTAGGCACATGAGTACTCCGATCAACTCCACATGCATCGTCGCAACATATCTTTACTTCCGATGATGGGGTCTACACTGGATTGCACCTGTCCATTCCGTATTTTTTACGAAGCCCCTGAATATATCCCGTCTGGAACAAACCAATTGAGTCCTGGCCTTGTACAATCTCCAACCCGAGACAGTATTTTGCCAGTCCCAGATCCTTAATTTCGAAATCCTCCAACAGGCGTCCTTTAACCTCTAGTATGTACCTTAACTCTCGTGCCGCAATCAACAAATCATCAACATATAAAAGTACATACAAGAAATTACCTCCATTATTACTATAGAATAGACAAGGCTCGTTTCCCGATGGCTTTAATCCTAAGCTCAATAGTTTTTGACTGATCTTAACATACCACTGGCGACCAGCTTGTCGTAGTACTTATAAAGCCTTTAGCAATCTGCACACATTTCCTCCGTCAAGTATATCTTGCAACATCCTCGCCCTGCCCCTGAGAAATTATTCCCTCCAGAAGTTCGTTTACCATTTCAGGCATTTTCATAAACCCTTCTTCGTCCAACGAACCATTTAGGTATGCTGTCACCACGTTGAACTGCCATATCTAGAGACCAAATTGAACAGCAAGGGCCAACAACAAACGAAACGTCTCTAGTCTTGCTACAGAAGCGAACGTCTGAAGATAGTTAACGCCATATTTTTGGCTATAGCCTTTTGCTACAAGGCTATAGCCTTTTGCCTTACGCCGTTGTATCGCACCATCAGGGCCATGTTTGTTGGAAAGAACTTTTCGATATCCAACAACATCTGGACAATTTGTTTTTTGTACAATCTCCCAAGTATCGTTCTTCATGAGACGAACCAGCTCTCACTCCATTGCATCTTTCCACCCTTCACAAGTTGCACTGTTCAAAGCATCCCCAAGTCCAACTTCAGCAACGCCAGCAAACACATCATCCTCAAGGGTCGGTTCATCTGCTTCAGCAAGATCCTCATCCTTTCTAAGCTGCATTGACGAGGCTCTTGTCAAACGAAATAGTTTTCTTGGCCGTCCTCTGCTTCCAGTGTACTGCAAACGAGGTCGATTAGGTGTTCTACGTACCTAGATCTTCTTCAGGTTTTCTTATATCAGCCGATGTGGGTTTTCTCGTAGATCTTCCTTTTCTCGTTCATCTTCTTGTACACATGCCTGGCGATTTTCAGTTTTCGAACTTCTTGTTGGTGAGAATTCAACGATTTCACTACTTTTCTCAACAATCCCACACTTGCCACAGGGTCTAACAAATCATCCATCACTTGCAAAGCCTTTGAAACCTATCCAGTTTCTTCCAAGAACTTCACATCCCGAGCATATATAACCTGACGTTCGTGCTTTAACCAAATCCGATAACGTTTTCTGTCTCGCGGATATCCCACGAAAACACCTTCCACAGATCTCTGGTCCAACTCGTCCTTGTTGGGATCCTTGTCTAGAACGAACACTTTTGAGCCAAACGATTTCAAATATCTCACACTCAAAGTTTTCCCAGGCCATTTTTGATAAGGAATTTGATCACCCAGGCTACTTGTTGGACACCGGTTTCGGATATGAGTAGCTGGCGAAACAGCTTCAGCCCAAAACGATGCACTTAACCCAGAGTTCTGTTTATTTTCTCAGTAACTCCATTTTGCTGTGAAGTACGAGAAATCGTCAACCTCCTTTAGATACCTTGATCCAACAAGTACCTAGCCGAAAGAGTGTGTTGCAGGAGTTGGATATTGGCAATTGAAATCAAGTCAAGCTTTTGGGACCAGACGCTCACCCTCGAACCGAACAGTATGTGCCAGTAGGTCCTGAAATTTTTTTCTTATCTTAGGCATACTCATTAGGCGTTTCCACCACCCAAATATTGAAAACAATTAAAACCTTCTTACTATTTGTGATAAGCAAAAAGAAGACATAAATTAACCAAGTTTACCTGGTCTCTATGTACAACAATGGGAAAGTACATAGTCAAGTTCGACTTCGACTCCACTAAATGGGGTCTCGAAAGGTTATGACAACATTGTTGCAGAAGCAAAAAGAAGCTCCCCTTTTGTAAATCGAATATTTGCGTGCTAAATAATTACAGCTTGTAAAATGTTTGAATGTCTAAAAGTGTTACCGCACACATTTTCTCATTTATGCTCACAGCAAAATCATACCACCACACATTAATATGTGTGTGGTGGTGGTAGTATGAGTTGGTGGTTTGCCTTTAAAGTTCTATGCCACCATAAGGGGAAGGCAGAACTTTACCAAATATTTCCGCAGCCATTTTAATCTCATAGTGGATTAAATTTAAACCAAGTTTCACTTAATTAAACTAAAACTCACTTAAACTATGTCTGCCTGCGCTACGGAAACGAAGACTCATTACGACACGCTCTACAAAAGTAATCCCAAGAACCTCTTTTAATTGGATGCATCATTTCCTGGATAAGGAAACGCACTACACCGACTCACTTACGACACCTCCTTTCGTTCAAATTCATTCAAATTGGTTTTGCTTTCGTGAATTTCTCCTCTGGCTCTGGCGGGTGGTTTTGTTTAAAGGTTTTTATTTTTAATTTTCTTTGGTAGCTCTTCGACACAGACGATATAGAATAAGGGATAAAATTACTCAATAAAATAAGGATAAAAGAACCTTCTCAAATAATATGCCAAAGTCATCAACATAAGTTTAACTAACTGCTAAGCTGGCGATTTCAAATTACTTAAGTGTACCGAACCTATCATAAAAACAACAATCACAGCGATTAAAAAAATATATCACCAATGTACATTCAAATCGAAGGATGTTTTGACAGATTAAAGCCTCCAATAAAACCCTCAAAACTTTAGGGGTGGCTATCGTATTATGAAGGACTTTTTCCCTGTTTTTTTTTTCACTGAAAAACTTTGATTTGCTTTGACAGGTATTAATGACGATGTTTTCGCAGCCCGAGAGTGGTGGTGGCAGTCTTGCAAAGCAGCCAAGTGAAATAATGATGAGAACTATAGAATTTGACGTTTTATAGATTCCATACAAAGCATGTAAGCTGTTGGCGGTAATTTCTCTGAAGTAGATATTGTTTGGGACTACAAGGCGGTTAACGATATTAAATTGATTGAAGTGTTGAAGTGATTTGCAAAAGGGGTTCATGACGAGCCCGACGAATCAATACTACGCGCTTATTTTAGGTTTTGCAAATAGATAGCTATTATTCATTGGTTGTATAATCGGTCGATTGAGTACATTGCTCGATATGGCCTGGGGTGAGCAGTCCACTCACAAACCCAAAGCGCACGAAATGCTAACGCAGCAGACGTTAGTCTTCGTTTAGGGAACTTAGGTGATTAGTCAGACAGCGCTGCTTTTCAGAGCATGGAACTTAGAGTCCAATGGGCAAACCGTAACCGAAAGCAGTCAACCACATTCTCAAAACGTAGGTCCTGAGAAAGTCTCACTTTTACTTAATAAAGGAGAACTATTAAATGATTGTCCCCATGGTTTTCTAAAGTGATATTTCAATGATGTTCGGAGATGCGTTCATATCGTGAACATTGTGAAAAAGTTTCAGCAAAAGGAAAAAGGTAGGGGAGAGTTGTGTACCTTGGACCGTGTGTACCTTGATCCATGTGTTTTTCCTCTAGTAAGTTTAAATCCGTCAAAAAAAACTCTTATTACAATTAACGTAGCATGCCGCGGCAAGATGATTTAATCTGCATATGTCACTGCGAGCAGTCATTCTGAGAATTTGTTTGGTGTGCATGTTTTTTGCTGTCAGAAGTAAAATTTTTAATATTTTTTTGAAGTCTGCCGTGGGAAAATTTTGGTTTAAAGCAAGCTCCAAACGTTTTTTTTAGAAATAGAAGTAATCCTGCGTGTTATTTTAAGCCATGTAAGTTTTGACTATTTCAACAAACAAAGTTAGAACTGGTTAAACGAATAAAGTGTACATGGTGAACCTTGGTCCATCACTCTCAGTGTACCTTCGACCGGTCCAAGGAACACTTGCACTTTTTTTGTTATCTTTATTTGGTTTCAGTTATGCTATGCCTCGCGGTAAATCAGGCGTTAAGTGACCTCAGGTCAATAAAACTTCAATTAAAGTCGCTATTACCACAATAACTTTTAATTTTTCACTGACGGTCCAAGGTACACTATGGCTTTGTCTATAGAAACCATCTTCCTTCATTATGCTCCTGGGAAAAATGTTTGTGATTTCTTTAAACATCAATCAAAGATTTCAAAAAGCCTAGTAAGTATGCTATAGTTTCTAGGTGTCGGAAGAAGCTAGAACTATCAGGTACTAGCATCGATTTTCAGAAAAACGGTCCGAGGTACACAACCTTTCCCTACATGTCACAGAAAAAGCGCAGCGTATAGAAGCCACTGCCTCTGCACGTGAAGACGATTAGCCTTCTGTTGTTAGGCGAAAAGAGCCACGTTCAACTTGGCTACGATGAACAACGCTTTTGTCCACCAGAGCAAATTAAACTTAGGTTAGGATAGAAAGCAAGCGCCCAGGTTCAAGCAAAGAGAATGGATGGCCTGTATCAGGAGTAAGAGGAAGTTTCTTCACCGGCTGCTGATACACACCAGGCCGTACAGGACCTTCGACAAAGCACCTTGAATACGGGGGCCACAATCTTCAAGACTGCCGCTTGAAGAGGAGATATGCCAAGGAGATTCGTTCGCCAAAGTCCATCAAAAATGCTCAGAGCCAGCTTCTAGTGGACGACGACAAATTCCTTCACAGGTGGCTGCAGTATTGTGCTGGATTTTTGAATGAACAGTTTCCCAGGCAACACTTTCCAGAAGAAACCACTCCCAACTGTAAAGAAGTACCGGACATCACAGTCGAAGAGTTTTAGAAGGCGGTTAAGTACTCCAAAAGGCAAAAAGCATTTGGGCCGGATCAGATACCCTCAGAGTTTTGGAAGAAAAAAAGGGAGACAGAGGTCCTAGTTGGCTCACGACCTTCATCTCCAAGCTTATAAGCGATGATCCAATGCCTAATCAGTGGAGGGAAAGTTATCTGCTTCCTTTGTACAAAGGAAAGAGTGATACACGAAGCTGTGACAATTACCGTTAGCTACAATGTCACCCACAATGAAGATCGTCGAGCCAGATACTCGATTGCAAAAAATAATAAGGCTTTCTGAGGACCAGTGCTGGTTTGTCGCGGACAAATCAACCACTGATGCAATCTGCAGTATAAGGATCATAACGGAAAAACATCGTGATGCCGTGGTGCCGTGGTAACATCGTGGTGCTGGTTGATTTTGTAAGTACCCCAGATCTTATATGGGTGGCGCTAAGAAAACGAGGAGTTCCAGAAGCCTACATGCGATTGATCGTAGGCATCAATGAGGGAGCAAAGAGAAGTGTAAGATGTCCTTCCGGAGTCACTGATGAGTTCCCAATTTAAGTCGGTGTACACCAGGGAAGCGTCCTAAGTCCCTTGCTTTTCATTGTAGTCCTTTTTGCCTGCTTGAAGTAAAACTGCCGGATTCGAAATAACATCAGTTATTCTTCGGTAACGATGGCACCATTATAAGTGAAGATCATATAGGTACATCCCTGCAGCGAGCACTTTGTATATGGGTGGATGTTTTGGAGGGGAATGGGTATCGTTTTAGCCAAAAGAAGAGTATACCTGTGCTACCCATTCTCTGATCAATTCCAGATATTAAAATGTGCTTCCCAAGTGTGAAAAGTTTAAGCACACGTGCTGAATCTATGATCAATAGCAAAGCAAACTGTGATGACGACATTAATCATCGCGTAAGGCCCATTTCACACATACCCGGCTGCCGGCTAACCGGCACTGGCTACCCGGTCGTTGAGAAGTCATTCTTATGGGCGCGTTCACACCTGCAAGTAGTTCTCGATCCAACATAAACGCTGATGAGCCAAACGTGAAACCTATGCACAGAAACACCAAAGCTTTTCCCCGCAAGTGTTATGCCTTTACGGAGAAAAGCAATAGTAGGTAGGTAGGTAGGAAAGTGGCTTTTTACATGCACTTAGGCCAAAAAGTAGGCCCATTGTACCGCCACGTGGGTAAATTACCAAGGGAGTAGGTTGGCGTGAATTCTATGACAGCCAGCCAGTCTTTTCGATGAATTTTTGAAGCTTTTTGACCGGTGTTTTACTAAGGTCGCTTAGGTAGTCGTAGAATTAGGAGCCTAGTATGGATTTCCTGTACGACGCGAGTGCCGGGCAGCAATAGAGAAGGTGTTGTATACTTTCTTCCTCATCCTCATCTAGGCAGCTTCTACAGAAGTCATTTGAGAATAGACCTAGTCTTTTTGCGTGAAGACCTAATAGGCAGTTTTCGGTGATAATTCCCACTGCAGTGCTAATTTCGGATCTCTTTAAGGAGATCAAGCTATCTGATCTTTTTGGATCGAGGCAAGGCCAGATTTGCTTGGAGGTTAGACAAGTGGTGCCTGTCCTCCATCTGGCGTTAGTTCCTTGTATGCTGTGTTTTTTGAGCTGTAATTTGAAGGTAGCTAGGGGAATACCTATGTTACAGGAGATTTCATCTTCTGGCAGTCTAGTGGCGTTCTTAGCGAGCTTATCAGCCTCACAGTTTCCCATGATGTCTCTATGACCTGGCACTCAGCAAAGCAATAGTATAACCAGCTGAATATTTCGTAAAAACATCTGGCATGCATTTCATTGTTGTCCATTTTATTTGTGTATTGGAAGAGAAAAGGTGTTTTGTATTAGGTAGACCCTAAGCTGGGTAAAAGAAGCCGACCAAGAAGCCGCTCATTTTGAGACAGACGCTTCTGGATGCTTCTCTTTGGTTTTGGTCCGCCCCGGATATTTTCCATGCCGGTACCCACCATATCTGGTGAGCATTCCCCTATTCGCTACCTTTGGAGGCCCCCAATCGGGGACCAGCAACCCCAGAAGGGGGTCGGTGATCAAATTAGCGCATAACAGCTCAGAATCAGTAGCTTTAAGGTAAAATTTCTTACTCTGACTAATAAAGTATGTAGTAAGCTTTGACGGCCTAGCTGCCAAACTTTTTAAATCCGCTAGCGATGAGCTGGTTAGGAGCATGCATCAGCTCATCTGTAAGATATGGTTGGAGACATGGCCTGCCCGACGAATGCAACCTCAGCATTGTTTGCCAGATCCTGAAGAAAGGAGACCCTCTGAATTGTGCCAACAATAGTCGTGATGTCAGTGAAGCCTTTGTGAGTGCTGGGACGGAAGCGACGAATATGGGTTTAGCACTAAACGAGGGCAAAACCAAGTATATGCTGTCATCAAGAAAAGACACCCAAGACCGGCGTCTTGGACAAAACATCACCATCGACAGCTATAACTTTGAGGTAGTTAGGGACTTTGTCTACCTAGGTTCCGTTATCAATTCAGACAATGACACCAGCGCGGAAATTAAACGATCGATAACTCTTGCCTATCGCTGTGTCCTTGGGCTAAGAAGGCAATTGATATTGAGTAGCAAAGCCCTCTTTCGGGCAACTATCCTCTCGAGCAACGTCCCAGTCCTGCTTTACGGTGCAGAAACATGGACCCTGTCAAAGGCGGATGAAAACACTTTAGGCTGCTTCGAGAGGAAAATTCTTCGGACCATTTAACTTACTTTAACAACTTCGCGTGCGAAACTGGAGACAGCTAGCTAGAGGACAAGGCTGGCTGGTGAAGCTTGTTGGTTGGCCGAGGCCCAGATCCACCCCTAAATTCTTAAAACTCTTCAGGCGTGGTTCTAAGGCTGCTCTCGAAGCTGACAATATTGCAGCACATCTAAAAAATGCATTGTCGGGCGAGGATTCTCTTTATGATACACCATACACATGACATAGCTATTCTCTTCATGACACACAAATTCTTGAACTAGGAGTTCCGAAAATCGTTTATTACAATGACCTGTAATTTCCGGCAATTAAAATATAACAAGTCCCCAGTTGTCAACCGTATCCGTATCCCTGAAGAGTTTCATCAATTCCAATTAGAATCCCAAATCTTATATTCTCGACTTCATAAGCATTTTCTTAAGCATTGCCTATTATCTTTCGGGCTTAAAAAAAGACTTAAACTTTGTAATTTAAAAAAAAAGTTGTAGTTCTCCACGTCTATCCTAAATTCCGTAAGGAAAATATGTTCAGCAATTTTCTATAGCAGACTGTCAAGCTGGGTAAGAACGAGGAGTTTCAGGCTGGCTTCCGTACTGGATTCTCAGCAACTGATCAGGCTTTAGCTCTGACAAGCATTGAAAAAAGATTTTGGAGAGTTTAACACTTCTAAGTTGAAGTTATAAGACACTTCATGATGCTTTATCGGACGTCAAGGCTGCCACTGTCAATAAACTGGTCCTGGTTATTGTTATCTTTGCTGGAACAGTATTCAAAAAGTTTATATTGCTCTACTTCAAATTCCTGCAGTGTCTTATCTAATTCGTTCAAAACAACATCCGGCTTGCCTCAAGGTTTTCTTAGTTCTCTGGTATTCACCTTTTTCATCGAAATTGTTCACAAAACTCTGCCAACGTCCATAATACAAAGACCTTGTTTTTTAGGTGTGTCTTAGAAGACTTCCCGAAGGATCTTTACGTTGAGGTAACGAACCGACTTATCTATAGTTCGGGATTATTAATATCTCAGAGTCTAGCTTACTCATAACCTCAGCTTTAACAGGTATTCAAAGATTAAAAACCGGCACTTAACTTGATTTGGAATAGTTTCTTTTCTCACCAAAACAATTTATTTAAGTGTTCAACACATGCATAATGCTACGGAGTGCAAAACTTTCGGAGTTTCTCACTTTGACGAATTTGAATCTGTCCAAAAATATAATTTTAAACGAAATTTCGTGTTGCCGAGCTCCGTCCCGACGTATGCTATTCAACTTGACTTTGGTCTGCCCCTCTTATTTATCACCAACTTGAAATCTTATTTAGACGTTTGAGTAGTTTGAGAAGGACTGAGAACAGCCTCCGCAAATCGATTTTACTACAGCTTTTGCACCCTAAAGCCTATATTCTTTCAGGAATTGGATCCAGCTAGCCTTGTTTTACGACTTCGAACTGACAGTTTTTCAGTGTGAGATCATCCGAGTTTCTGAATTTCTCTGAGATTAAACCCTGGAATGAGTTTTTCAGTGAATTAAGTTCCAGGTTAATTTACTCACCAAATTTGGCCAAAGTACCCCAGATCAAACTCTGGAGAACAGTATGAACTTCTTTGAATGCTTTTTCTGTGTGAAATAGCAGTTGTTTTAGAAGTTTCTGTGAAAAATTACATCTGAAAACAACTGGAACTTCTTTTCCTGTGTTTTTCTATGTAAAGTGACAGTTGGGAGAGTCAACAATTTCGAGAGTCGAAGATTTTGACAACTTTACTGCCTGAGTTAACTCTGCAGCAAAAAACTGCCCGCTGGGTTAACTTCAGATTCGTTCTGTTCCAGGATTAACAAATCTTGGTTTAAGTTGAGTTTAACTTTGCAAAACCGGTCCTGGATAAAACCAACGTTAATGAGTGGTAAGATTTATTTAAGAGCATTTTTTCAAAAATTGATGATTTGAACCGCACTTAGCTAGAGCATCACTACGTCAACTAAAAACTGGCACTTGCAGCTCAGAAGAGAGCCACCGCCTGACCTCTCTTAAAATCATTTTGATTTATTATTTGTTTATTATTAACTTTTTTAGTTATCTATTTAAATTTATAAGCTATACTAAATGATTCACTAAAATGTACCTGCTATCAGATTCTGATAATTTTTTTTAAGGTCATAAATTTCGAGCTATGGAGTTAAAATTTTGTACGGAAGGCTTTTAATTTCCGCAGCAATACAGGTGTTAAATTTTTTCAAATCCGCCAACAAACACGCCCACAACCAGTCTAAATGTGCAACCATCTCCAGTGCTTATAGAACTGTTAGACGTCGTTAAAAGCTGAAATTTAACATTTAGCATCTCCTAATGATTGCAAGACATAAAACAATGAAAATAAAGTCAGCCAAGTGGGCGTTGAATTGATTTAAGGTCGAATATTTCAAAAGGGTTTGGTTCCAAATCAAAAAATTTATACTCAATATGAGTGAAACTAGTCCTGTTTTTTGTTTACACAAACTTTTGGCCCACGCCCACGTTTTGAGGATGAATTTACGAAAAAACTCTAATATGCCCGAAAAACATGGATTTCGACTGCTTTTTAGCCTGGGTCTAATCATAGCTATCATCGGATTTTATCAATGAAAAATTTGTTTTCATGTTTTAAGACGTTTGAGCAAACAATGTTGGCTGTTATTGGTATCAAAATGAAGCTTATGAGTTGCAGGACTTTGCCCATAACAAAAATACATAAATTGCGTTAAAACTTTTATGTAAACTCGCTTTTACTATTTCACTGACAGAAATCGATTTCCAGGAACAGCTGATTTTGATTTGTGTTCTTGCAACAAAATCGTTCCACTGAAAAGTATTCCATTCTCTTTCTATTCTCAATTGGTCTCAATTGTTCCAATGTCTTCGGTTTCCTGACAAGTCATTCATAGCAATCATTTAAAACTTCTGTCAGTGGCAACAAACAGCTGCAGGCATTTGAGGTTAGAGTTGATCAGAGAAAGGAAAACTGACAGTTGAGAATAGAAAGAGAATGGAATGCTTTTCAGTGGAACGATTTTGTCACAAAAACACAAATCAAAAACAGCAGTTCCTTGAAATCGATTTCTGTCAGTGAAAAAGTAAAAGCGAGTTTACATAAAAGTTTTAACGCAATTTATGTATTTTTGTTACGGCAAAAAAATTCTGCAACTCAAAAGCTTCATTTTGATACCAATAACAACCAACATTGTTTGCTCGAACGTCTAAAAACATGAAAACAAATTTTTCAATGATGCAATCCGATGATAGCTATGATTAGACCCTAACTCAGGAAAGAATAAGAAATAAAATTTAGCAACTCCATTCTAGATTTTGTTCATACAAATTTTTAGCCACGCCCATTGTTAGGGGTCGACCTTACGAAATTATTGAATTTGAACCTAAAAATTATATTTTGCGTACATTTTAGCCGCAAACTTGGATGTTTCTAATGCTAATTTTGATTTTTAGTTTAAGGGACTGGACATGCAACACAGATTTAAAAAAATAAATTAAAAACCTTATAACGAGTAAAATATTTTTCGAACAATAATACCCAATACAAGGGGTAGGTTAGACATAGGTAAGTTTAGCGTTTTTATACTATCTGCGAAATAAATGCCCAATGCCGAGGTTTGAAACATGACACGCGCCAAGGCTTATTGACCCAAGATTTTCCGCCCTCCACTTCAAGATGCAGACAGCTATCTTTTTTCTTAATCTATAAATTCAAATGCCAAACAAATTAAAGGACCATGAGGACATCCTCGAATTTCTTAGTTTCACTTCTAGTTAACCCATTTCCATTCTCGTATTTAGACAAAAATAAAAGTCATTCAGTTTTCCGATGACGATTTACTATTTTTGATGAAAGGTTGCTATACCTATTACTAAAAGCCAAAACAGCCACAAGCCTTTTATATACATAGACAGCTGCCTATGTAATAATAAATTCATCACATTTCGAGCACTTTTACAAAATTCCGATATGTGGACTAACGACGAGTTTTCCAATCGATATTCTCCACCTCGTTATCGATTTCAAGGTTGGATATGAAGGCATCCAATCGTCATCAGTAGAATCAAGTGCTATGTCAAGTCTAGAAGTTAGATATTTTATTAACGAGACCCTTTATATACAGGTACCTACTTGTGTGTGTGTGTGTTAGTACTAGTAAATTCATGATCTTTGCTTTTCAACAACATTCCCTAGAGTGTAATGTCCTCTGATTTCGTGTTGTAATTTTTTTTTTTTAGGTTTCGTGCTGAAATATATAGGGTAAAGGTATAGATAAAAGGGCAGTGTCAACACGAAAGGCGTTCCATAGAGTAACATTGACATCATTATCAGCATGTCACCCTTGTCAGTTTGCTAGAAAGTTAACGAGGGCGAACCTAAGTACATATTGTTAAAAAAATAAATAACAAAGTCCAGCACCTTTAGGTTAACGTCATCGTTTATGGTCGATAAACATTTTTGGTATATAACTATGAGGACTGGAAAATTCGACGTGTCACCGATAACGCGTCATTATCAAAGCTTTGTTAATGTAGAAAAAGTTGCTCTAGTTTCTAAAGTAGACAAAAAACTGTTTTAGAATAAGTTGCGCGCATATAAACTAAGGCTTAGGCTCGAAAAAAGAAGGGAATCCAGGAGGACCGGCTTCAAAATAAACGGAATTGTGTTTGGCATCTGTTATCCAGGCCAAATGGCAAATCGTCGAGCAGCCTGTAACTCATTAAAGTGCTATTTATACCATTGCTTTCGATGAAGGCATAACACTTGCGGAAGGGTGCTTTACGTATGTTTTTTGATTCAAGGCATACTTTAGCAGCGTCGACCCTGATTAAACAATAATAACTGAAGAATGGAATGCGTACTTGTCATCAAAGCAACTACGTTCTCAAAAAAAAAAAACGCTTTTGTCCTAGTAAGATTGACAGCCTCGTCTAAGACCCTCATCATCTCAGTCCCGCTCAAGACTTAGGCGGAGAGTGGAGGGGGAGGTATAATATCGAACTGGTCTGCCACCCTAGAAGTATGTAAGAAGACAAAAGACTCAGCTGGAGTTCATGTATTCATGTTGTAAGATGTTGTAAAATGAGATTCGACAAAATCTCTGAACGGTGAGCCGACAAATACTGGGAATATCGGCCGCACATACCGTCATTCACGGAAGTCAATGTGGTTGATCTCTGGGTGTGGCTGATTCTGTAAAAGTAATTCCTTTATTTTGTATTGTGAAGTCATATAAATTCACAGCTTCTCCATTCGAGTTTATCGAAGAATACGGTCCGAGCCATACCGCAAGGCTCAAATCGGTTTGTCTTCGGGATGTAATCCCAAACCCCGATATGAACACCTTTTACCAATCCCTCTCGTTCCTTTCGTAGACTGTTTTTACCCTAGGTGGTACCGACAATTGCCAAATTTCACCCTTAGAATTCGGGCTCCGGAAGGCAGGCTCTGCATTGAGCCGGGAAATTGGAGTCTTAACTTGAAGAGAGAATCTTTCATGTAAGGTACGAAAATGAGTAGGTACTCGGAATTCAAATCAATAAACGCCGGTGTACTGCAAGCAAGCGTTCTCGGCAAAATTAATTTTGCTTTATACTAGAGATCTGCCACACGATGAACAAACAATTAGCGACTTTCGCTGACGACACTACTATTCTCGCTATTGATACGATAGAAATCAAGACAAAAATCAATCATCAACTGGAAAACTTCAACGCGCTTTAGACGAAATATGGATATACTCCTTAACGAGACTAACTCAACGCATATAAATTTCACTTATAAAAAAATAAACAACAAATCTTATTCATTAGCTTGGCACTCTTCTGGGGTTGCTAGTCTCCAAGTGGGCGCCTCTCTAGGTGACGGATAAAGGAATACTCACCAGATATGGTGGGTACCAGTATGCAAAATATCCAGGACGGACCAAAAACAGCAACCAACAAAGAATCCAGGAGCGTCTGTCTCAAAATGAGCGGCTTCCTGGTCGGCATCTGTTATATCCAGGGTAGGGTGTCGGCCGAATAATAAACACCTTTTTCACTTTCTTCTCTCTATACCTTTTTCCCTTCCAAAATGCAAGTGGAATAGACAACAATAAGAAGCACGCCGAATGTTTTTATGAAATACTCAGCTGATATATTATTGCTTTTCTCCGTAAAGGCATAACACTTGCGGGGATAAGCTTTGGTATTTCTGTGCAGAGTTTTCATGTTCCGTATTGGCTCATAAACTCTTTGTGTTGGATCGAAAATCATTTTCCTTTTCTATCTTCTCTATCTTCAAATTCGTCTGTAACGGACTGCGGTGTAGGGGAGACTGGGTACAATTGAAACACAGAATGCGTTTGAAACAACGCAAATATTTCGCCAACCGGAAGCGTTGGATAGGTTGGATACATGGATAGGTTCCCTATTCCTAAATTTTTTGGTTTTCAATCGCATTCCAGTTACCAGTCCTGAATCATTAATTAACAAATTTATTGCTTTTAAAATGTTTACGTTTATTTTTTAGAAGGGGCGCGGCGTGTTCAACTCCTATAACCAAAAATCAATATTAGCATAGAAATATCCAAGTTTGCAGCTTAGGCTTGGGACACACGGCGCGTGACAGAAAAACGCGCGACAGAAAAACGCGCGACAAAAAACAGCGCGATTTTTTACAGCAAGCATACTCAAAACACGAATGATAATAATTTTCTGTGCGGTTCTTGTCAGTTTTGATGAAAAATTTAAATTTTATCGTTGAAAAACGAGTTTGCAAGCTCTTGTAGTAAGCTCAGTACACAAACACTCATTTTTCGGGGCGATTCCGGTGAGTTGTGGTAAAAACAGTCATTTTTTTATTGGTAAATAAAAAAAATTATATTTTTTGTCGTGCGGTTTGAAAGAGTCGCAAATCGAGTCTCGCGACTAATTGCCGCAGCCGCAATCGTGTGTTGTCCACTGTTTTAACGCTTGTGCTTCTAGACGGACTGCAATTAGTCGCAAGTTTTTCTATCGGCGTGTGTTCCTTGCCTTAAATGTACGCAAAAATTTAATTTTTGGGTTAATATTCAATAATTTTGCAAATCGACCCCTAAAATTGGGCGTGGACAATGACTTTGTATGAATGAAATCTAGAATTGTGTCCTGCGTACCTTATTTGCTCATCTTTGTTGCTTATTCTTCCCGTAGTGTATCCAAAAAGCAGTCCAAAACCATGTTTTTCTGGAAAACTATAGGTTTTTGCTTAACTTCTGCCTCTTTAAATGGGCGTGGCCGAAAACTTTGTATAAACCAAATGTAGAACCAAGTATTTTCTACAAAACATATTAAGTAAAGAATTTGCGATTTGGAACAAAAATATTGAACAAATTGCATTTGAAGGTTTACTCTTTCAATCGATGCCACGCCCACAAGGGGCGGTCTACCGACTTTATTATTATTTTTGAATGGCTTACAATCATTAGAAGATGCTAAATGTTGAATTTCAGCTTTTCACGACGACTGACAACACTGGGGTTTTGACAGCAATGGAGATAGTTGCACATTTAGACCGGTTGTGGGCGTGTCTGTGGGCCGAATTGAAAATCTAAACACTTGCATTGCTTCGCATGACGGAGAGCTTACGTACAAAATTTCAGTTTTCCAACAAGAAATTTTAGGCCTAATAATTGGTGACATACGGGCGGACGGACGGACATGGCTCATTGAACTCAGAATTCGGTCTCGATCATATGCCCTTGAGGTCTTGAGGTACTATCGTTATTATGGCTCTATCTTACATATTTGCCTGTAAAAGACTTAATATACTTCATTCCTGTGGAATAGGGTAAAAACAATTGCTTGGCACAGGCTCCTTCATTAGATAATGCGTGTTTAAGTCATTAATGTTGAATAAGATCTTTTCTAAGTAGTTAATGCGAATTAAATTTGAGGTTAGGACCGCATAAAAAGTATATTAAAAAAAGCTTCGATGAAAAACACCTACTACCGTTTCGTGCTCGTTTAGGAATTCGTTTAGAAAAAGGAAAATCCGAAAACAAGCGACCTTTCAAGCAGCGTTTTAAAATATGTATTTATATACATAAGTATTTCACAAATTAAACCAATACCAAAATAGTATATGGTACGCTTAACTGCTTTGTTTAAGACGACGCCTTTTTTTTATAATAGACTCGCGATAGAGAGCAAGCAGACTTTCAAATGATTTTCGAAAGAATCAAATGACTTTTAAGGACTGACAGCCAGTTTTTAATTCTACTCTATTTAAAAGATGCGATGATGGCAGTGATAGGACTTCTATCACTTAAGTGGTATTTTTACCACCTTCTAACACTTTGAAGAACCTATCACCCTGAAATCTACTACCTTTTTGTAATCTGA
This sequence comes from Neoascia interrupta, assembly GCA_947623515.1. Classification (NCBI taxonomy): domain Eukaryota; kingdom Metazoa; phylum Arthropoda; class Insecta; order Diptera; family Syrphidae; genus Neoascia; species Neoascia interrupta. Next base: position 51,712,860 of record OX392463.1, read on the forward strand.
CTTAAATAGATAAAGTAAGATACAATGTGCATTTCAATGTACAAAAATTGATGCCGTATTCTTTTGAACACCGAACTTCAACACCGAGCTGTCAAATAAAAGTCGGTGTTCCTGACAATTCCAACGCGGTGTACAGCCGCTTCAATTCTGTAAAGAACGAAAAATGTTGCACCTGTGCAGACGTAACTTTAAGTGTCAAATTGTTTTGATTTCATTTTGTTTACTTTCTTTTGTTTCGGAGTGTTTTTGATTGCATCGGCTGGTTAGCATAGTTTTCTTATTTCTTATACCCGACCCAGGGTATATTAAGTTTGATGTATAGTTTGTAACGCAGTGAAATAATCACCGTAGACCCCTAAGACCTTTTAGAGATATGAGTGGGACCGACAGGAGAATCGATTAAGCCATGTCCGTCCGTACGTCCGTCCGTATGTAAACAACTTTTAGGCCTTAAATTTTAAGGCAGAGAGCTGAAATTTTGTGGGTTGGTTGAAAGTCCAGTCCTTCAGATCAAGTTTGAAAATAAGCTGAATCCGCCCACAGACACGCCCACTACAACCCTGTATGTGCGACCATCTCTAATTTAAAAAAATACATTTTGCAAATTTTAGCTATGTTACAATGGCGCTAGCGCATTCATTTTTGGTACGTAACATTGTCTTATAATTGTCTTTAAGGTAGCCAAAAAATTTTAGCTTTTTCATTGACCACGCCCACTTTTTAAGGGATTTTAACTTAAAATGACTGTTTTTCAATAAATATATATAAAATTTGACAAAAAAATTATATGACAAAAGCTGTAGATACTAGCATTTTCTAACTTTTATGTATATATTGTATGTGCCTCCGCCCACTTTTGTGGGCGTGGCGTTAAAAAAAGTGATTTTTTTAGTTAAAAAGGCGGAGTTTTAGGCCGAAATGTATGCAACCACCTAGTATAAAGCATTCATTCAACAGTTATATTTTTATATCCCGCCCACTTTTTGGAGGCGTGGTAGTTTTCTTTTGGGCATGGTCGGGTATTTTGCCATCCGTCGTAGATGGATTGAAGCTTTTGCATACCCACTGTTGCACTTTTCCACTTGTTTTCTTTAATCTTGATATGTAGTGTTTGGCAACAGGCGTGGATACAGGGTGGGTGTGGGGCAATGGGTGCAATTGCCCCCCCCCCCCCCTGAGCTACGAACTATTACATAAAAATATTACATGTTGCTATTGAATCAAAAACAATCAAAGAAAAAATCGTTTATAATTTACGTTTTTTAATGTGTTAATAAATAAACTTTTAAATAAATACGCAAACAACAGTGTTGTATACAACATTAATTAAGTTGCCGCGGGTTTAATGGATTTAATCTCTACTTTCTTTAGGCTTTAACCGCTCACGTGACTTAATCACTCTTCTAAGGGCAGGCGCCTGTGTCCTAGTAGGGGTATTTAAAAGGTGCTCTTAACTAAAAAAACCTTCACAAAACCATGAATGCATCTCATTGTCTGCATATACGATAGTTATATTTTGTGGGCGTATAGTTTAGGTTTTCTTTGGAATAATTTGGAAAAATTCTTCTCTAGTCCCCCGTCATGGTCAGCAACGACTGGAAATCGCATCCGTGGTCACGTCCTAATGCACATCCACCGCAAAATCTCTATCGCGTCATTCGAAAATTCATCACAAGACTTTCAAAAACCGGCCACAAGAAGACATTGAAATTTATTATTAAAGAGCTAAAATCAGGAGCTGAAAGTATCAAATTTTAACCATGAAGCTAGCTGGTAATGAACCTTTCGTTCTCTCCTTAAGGTGCGAGTACTTTTATTTTAAGTTTAAATTAAATTTCTTACGACAGACAAAAGCAGCATTCTTGCTATGACTCGCATTTCGCCTTATTCTATTTCGCAAAACCCTGCTTCGCCTAATGATAAGCAGCCAATAATCAGCTAAGTTTGATTATAATCCGTCTTGCCAAATGTATTTGAGCGTCCTAATTCTTAATATGTTTCGAAAAATTGTCGGACTCAATTGGCTTCTAAGTTTTGGGAAACAAGTAAGTAAGTGCAAGAGCTCATCCGTAACGAGCTTCTAAATACCCTACCTATTTACCCAGCAACACCAAATCCTGAAGTTTTTGGCCCGAATTTATTCATTGAAATTCAAATATGTGTATGGGCCACATTCTTAAAAGTGGGCGTGGACTGAGAAGAAAGTTTTTTTATTTTGTTAGAACCTTCGAGAATCACTATTTCTAAAGAGTACCTCACTTCGTTGAAGTTAAAAATTAATATATCCGTGAAAAACGAAGATTTTGCAAAAAAAGAACAGTTTTTTAAAAACGCTATTTAAAGTGGGCGGTGCTCAAAACATTGTATAAAGCAAACCTAGAGAATTTCAATATCTTCAATATTTGTTCTAACGGGTGATTTTTTAAGAGGTTGAGAACTTTTTATAAAAAAAAAACACAAAAAATTCGAAAAAATTAATGAAATATTTATTTGAATCGATAGTTTGAACCTTGCAATTTAATGTTTAAAGATAATTTCATGCAAATGTTGACCGCGGCTGCGTCTCAGGTAGCCCATCCGCTGAGTCCAATTTTGGCATACTCTTTCACACATATCGGCCGGTATCTCACGAACGAATGCATGGATGTTGGCTTCCAGTGCGTCAATCGAAGCGGGCTTGTCCCTATAGACATTAGCCTTGTAATACCCCCACAAAAAATAATCTAATGGTGTCAAATCGCACGATCTAGGCGGCCAATTGACCGGCCCGAAACGTGAAATTAACTCGCCTCGCAATTGCGCCATTGTTTCGCGTGCTGTGTGGCATGTGGCACCGTCTTGTTGAAACCACATATCATGCAAGTCAAGAACTTCCATTTCGGGCAAAAAAAAGTTTGTTAAAAGGCTTTACGCCCAAATCCTTCCGCAAAATTTTCCACGTAGTGCTGTAACAAAGGCCCAACTGCTGGGAACGGCGCCGAATCGACATTTCGCGGTCTTCTGTCACACTAGCTGATACGGCCGCAATATTATCTTCACTACGCATAGTACGTAAACGTGTTGGTGGTTTAATGTCCAACAAAGTAAATTTGGTGCGAAATTTGGTCACAATCTTCCGAATAGACTGCTCAGAAGGTCGAGAATGCCGACCATAAAATGGAAGCAGCGCGCGATGAACATTTCGAACCGAGCACGAATTTTGATAGTAAAATTCAATAATTTGCAAGCGTTGTTCATTTCTAAGACGATCCATGGTTAAATTGCAAACCAAACTGAAGCTGTTTGACAGTGACACAAGGTACTAAACACACGTCAGCTGTCAAAACCAGTGTTGCCAAAACCAAACCAGCTAAAAAATCACCCGTTACAATATTTTTTTGATTTAGAGTGAATTTCCAGAAAAGTTCTGTTTTTAAAGATATTTAAATACAGTTAAGGTGAGCATGGTCGATCGGGAGCAGTTTTCGTCGCGTTAAAGGCTTTAAGACGCATTTTCTATACACCAAAATTTGAGTTCCTATGCGTTACTTAACTTAGTCGGAAGGTCTTTTAAAATAAAATGTGAATTAGAGGTTGTCTTACATTGAAGCCAATAGTGGGCGACGGCCACTATTGGCGGATTTAACTTATTTTTGCACTTTGTCTGTGCAATATAAACTTAATTTAAAGCTCTCCAGCTTAATTTTGAAGACCTTAAACTTTCACACATACAGGCGGACGGACATGCCAAAATCATTTCACTTGTCAGTCTTGAACATATCTCTAAAAGGTCTTGGGGGTCTATAGTGATTATTTCCCTGTGTTAAAAACTATGCATTCAAATTAATACAGGTACCCTGGGTCGTGTGAAAAAGTTCAAAAAGACTGCAACATCATTCCACTTTGGCTTAAACACATCGTTTTTCATTCTATTTAGCGAAGAGGGCCTTTGCGAAATGGAATTTGGCGAAATGGGGTAAAACCAAATGAAGATGGACGGGAAACTAAAATATTTGAGATTTTTTTTTGCAACACTTTATTAAGATTGTCCAACCCATGAAAGAATTCCTGGGTCCGCGCCTGTTTGGCAATAATATAATTCAATAACTAGCGACTTATTCTTTAATAAAGTTGAAAACCTTGGGAGTTTTCACCCATCAAAAATACAATCTCCTAATTAAAATCCCTTCCTATTCAACTCTGAGGATGATTCCTGTCAAAAATAAATTCTGAACAACGAATTTATTATTTGATTGAAAAAACTTTCTTCGATTTTCTTCTGAGAACAAAATGTTCCAAAAGAACACGCCATGAGTTAGCTTATTTCGTCCTTAAACCTTTTTTCTCTTATGAAGGCAATCAAGCTGGCCTTTTCAGGAGCAATTTTTGAGCCATGATGTGCAAGTAGATTAATTTAGGCAAGTAATTTGACCTTTCAAATTAATTTTTAGAAAATTCTATTGGCGATTGAAGGCAGCCCCCCGTCGGAGAATAGAGGAATATGTAGAGACACATTCACATTTCAAAAAATCCCCGAATTCATCAACCGACCGAATTCAAAACTGACCAATGAAACAAAGGCGGGGAAAAAAACGTCTTCTTCATTGAAGTTTTTGTCAGTCAACAAACAGTCAAAATTTTCAGTTGGACGTTGTTGCAGGTCTCTACATATTCCTCTACTGTCCGCCAGCTATCGCATTCGGACTTTTCCAATCCAGTAGAGGAATATGTTTCCAAGCCGTAATTTGATTGGTCATTTTTTTTTTGTTTTTCACCCACGACAAGTAAATCAAAGCTGGATGAAAACTTTTGAAATTTTTTTCCAAACTGACGTTGTTGCAGGTCTCTACATATTCCACTATACTCCACCGAGGGGTTGCCTTCAATCGCCAATAGGAACCAATAAAACCTATTTCCCATGGGTAATACCCATGATTCGTTCAGTGGAAAGTGTGTAAGCTCTTCAAATTTTAAGTATGTTGCGTAGAGCTATCAGCTGATAAAAAGCTACTAACAGACTGAATAGGACAAAATCTTCCTAACACACGAAATTGAAGAATTCCTAACACGAAACTTGTCCCGTTTTAGATTTCCCAAGTCCCATCACTGGATGATGATATGCAAAATCGGAGTTTAAAACGTTGACCATTTCCAGCATTTAATAAACTCATTATTAACAAGTGGGAAAGTGCAACAGTGGGTATGCAAAAGCTTCAATCTATCTACGACGGATTGCAAAATACCCGACCATACCAAAAAGAAAACTGCCACGCCTCCAAAAAGTGGGCGGGATATAAAAATATAACTGTTGAATGCTTTATACTAGGTGGTTGCATAAATTTCGGCCTAAAACTCTGCCTTTTTAACTAAAAAAATCACTTTTTTTAACGCCACGCCTACAAAAGTGGACGGAGGCGCATACAATATATACATAAAAGTTGGAAAATGCTAATATCTACAGCTTTTGACACATAATTTTTTTTCAAATTTCATTTATATTTATTGAAAAACAGTCATTTTAAGCTAAAATCCCTTAAAAAGTGGGCGTGGCCAATAAAAAGCTAAAATTTTTTGGCTACCTTAAAGACAATTACAAGGCAATGTTACGTACCAAAAATGAATGCGCTAGCGCCATTGTAACATAGCTTAAATTTGCAAAATGTATTTTTTTAAATTAGAGATGGTCGCACATACAGGGTTGTAGTGGGCGTGTTTGTGGGCGGACTCAGCTTATTTTCAAACTTGATCTGAAGGACTGGACTTCCAACCAACCCACAAAATTTCAGCTCTCTGCCTTAAAATTTAAGGCCTAAAAGTTGTTTACATACGGACGGACGGACGGACGGACGGACGGACGGACATGGCTTAATCGATTCTCCTGTCGGTCCCATTCATATCTCTACAAGGTCTTAAGCCGCGTTGTCACAAGCAACGTAAAACAGCAACAGAAACAGAATCTCATACATTAGCAAGTGAGACCTAAATTCGCTGAATGCTTTTTGCGTTGTTAATGTATGAAATTCTGTTTCTGTTTCTGTTCCTGTTCCTTGTGACACCGCGGCTTTAGGGGTCTACGGTGATTATTTCACTGCGTTACAAACTATACATCAAACTTAATATACCATGGGTCGGGTATAAAAAGCTCATAGGGCCAGAAGTAATAGATTTTTGAATATTATTTCAATTTTACAAGTTGTTACTCCACCGAGTACTAGTCCGCGATGATTAACTAAATCCTCTACAAAACACGCGATTAACCATAAAAATTTAAATCCTCTCGGCAAGAGATTAAAAATTAAATCCTTTTATAAATCCCATTCACAAACCTAATTTCTGCATCTTTGTTACAGTTTGAGAATCAAATAAGGAAACTGAAACTGTCCCCGTACGACAGATCTGTCACAAGTACGTTTTCTATTGTAATTTTTTTAAGCGAAAATATTTTTTCGCTCCTCGCAAATGACATCGCCACGCTCTTTTGAGAGCCTAAATGACAGAAACAGAGTGTTTGTGTCACATTAATCCTATATTTGTCCGGTGGAGCCATTTTGGGATTTATTTTTAATCGCCTCCCGCTAATCCTCTTTTAATTGCCGGTGAAGACATAGAATTAATGTTAGGATTATTTGAATTAAAGCTAGAGTTCAAAACGTCACAATATAAAAAAAAAGCAGTATGTTATTCTCAGCCTTTCAAGAGCAGAAATATTCTAAAAACTTATTGGTTAAAAGCTCACCCAACATCCGCCCTTCGTTATAGAAAAAAACTTTCCCAACTTCAAGATCCCTGGTCTAATATAAATCGCACGGAACACTAATCAACGACCATTTTCGAAACACACATTAACCGAACTTATATTTCTGCAGGACACTTAGTCGCCCAAGTATAGAGTAAAAAACAATAAACTACACTGCGAAAAAGTTTCGGCCATAACTCGTGCGAGAACGATCGTTAGCGTGACAAATCAACCGATACCTGACCAGAACTGAGAGTATTTCAATTGGAATTGGAAGCTTCCTCCTGGAACTTGACTTACAGTCCTAAGTATAGATGTATATACACAAGGGTATACCGTATATACCTGCATTAACTTTATAACAATATCAATCACAATAATGGTTTATTGCGGGGGACACCTGACCAGAGCCGAATGGAAGTGAATCCATTTCTCTCTGTTCAGTTTTGGAGGCGTAACCAAGTCAACAGCCTGTCATTCTTTACCTTTGTAAATGTCTCTTGTAATTGTCAGTCAGGATGACTCTATATGTAGGTACTGCGATACGCACGCATACAGTGTAAAACACTGTTTCTATTAATAACTTTTTTTTGAAGGGATTTCGTAGGGTCTTTGGCCTTTGTGTGCGGGGGATAAGCATAACTTCAAAAACCATCACAGCTACTTGTACATTAAATAACTTCTCAGAAGCTGCAAGCACAATGTTTTCGACTAAATTAACGGAGGGTACTATAATTTTGCTCTTAAGTTACATTACCGTTGACAAGGGTTGACGAGGACCGTCATCAAAGTAATTTCATTAATGTTAGTTCTTGTCTCACATATGAGAATGATTTCGTTAGAAGCGGCACACACAGCTCAACACACTCAATGTAGTGACGTCTTGTTGTTATACTGTAACTATTTAACCATTAATGGATGCCGCAAAAAAGAAAAACTTTATCCAATAAGTTTGTGTAAATATTGCATGCACGAGTTCTGCTTATGCTTATCGGTGTAATTAGAAAATCCATAACAAATCAATTCAAAGCCAAATTGGTTTCGTCGGCCCTTTCAGGATAGATACTAACCCTAGTATTGGTGCACAAGGGCGTATTGATTTTTATTCAAACATTTTGTCAAGAAGAAAGTAGTTTACCTTTTGTTTCCGCAATCAAAAGGGGTTAAATGTTAAACAGGAGTGTAAGAAGACTGCTGTCACTTTGAACACAATGAAAAAGTTCAAAGGATAATGCATAATGAACGAGAAGGAAGTAAGTTAAGCACTAATAATCTTTATTTTCGATTGAAATACTCGTTTACTCACTGCACTAATGAGATGGCTGGAAGTACTCGAATCAATGAGCAACCTAATCGGCATCAATAGTGACACCCGATAATGTTACCGCTTATTTTGTCTTTACATCGGCACTTGTCCTCGGTCATTCTCAAACTTGGCAAGAGCCCTTAAAAGTATAAACTTTAAGGAAGAGAGGGCCTGGAGGGAAAAGTTAGGTTAATTCTAAACCAAGATCGAGGTTGATGTCCAAAATTTCTTTGGGGGGTCATTGAAGCTCGAAATAGTCAGATGATGAGAAATACCGACTTTTTATCAGGAAAAAGAGAAAGCATGAGAAACATTCGACTGAGTGGCCCACGTTGGGCGCCACTTTGGTACGCTTTTTCTGCTCGGATTTTAGAATTTCAGGTCGGGGTCAGAACAGCCTTGAGGTTAGGTATTCCTGTCGTAAGAGCCGACTAAAATCCACTGGAAGAAGTTGTCTTCAGCATGTTATAAGTAATGCAGTCCAGGAGTATATATACTCCTGGTGGGGCCACCTTTGGCAGTAAAGTTGTAACTGAGAGATGAACCTGAAGGTCTAAATAAAACCCAGTAGCGTCTGATAAATAGTGTGCGGCAAACTGGTCAGCGTATGATACCTGAGGGGCAGCTTAACTCTAAACAGCTAAACTCCAAGAGCGTCTGTCTCGGGATGAGCGGCTTCTTGGTCGGCGTCTGTTGTCCATGTTACTAGATCGGCCGATTATAAACCTGGCAGCTATAGGTATAAAATGGAACCCCCCCTCACTACCATGAATAGAAAAAAGAAGAAGCCTCGGATATGTGCTGATCCTGGTAGCCCAGGGCACCCTTTTGAGCTAAGCCTGCGAGCGCTTGGTGGTCGGAATGGGTTCAACCCGAAGAAGTTACGAGCAGCCCGGCAATGGTGACGCTATCCATTACGGGGGGCGGAGGGAGGCAGCGCTTAGCCAAAATGAGGGCTTAGATGGTCAGTCTACAAATCGACAACGGCACCAACTTAAAATTGGCACATGCAGAATGTCTCATCGCTAACGGAGAAGGAGCTTGAAGTGGTTGAAGATGCTTAAGAGAAAGTATCAGCTCGATGCTACGGGCATCTCCTCAACTAAGTGGAAAGGTTTCGGAGCCAGAGACTTCGCTGATGGGTGGTGACCTTTCTGGTGTGGCGTCCCACATAGCATGACTGCATAGGGTGTGCGGATACTCACAAGCCCCCGGCTGTCGGAAAATGTATTGGAATTTTTTCCATTAGGAGGGATCTTGATCTTAAGGCTTAAGCTTGACCAACGACTTTGGCTGCAGGTGTACGCACCCAACCTACAGTCAGAGTATCCGGCCTTTTTGAACGAAGTTGATGCTGCGCTGGATAGAATGGCAGAAATGGACTTCTTCCACCTGGTGGGTGACTTCAATGCTCATGTGGGTACGGACGACAGTACTTGGAGGAGTGTGATTGGGAGGCACGGTGACCCGGATCAAAACAGGAACGGAGGGAAGTTGTTGGACTTTTGCTGTGCATATGGCTTGTCCGTCATGAACACCTGTTTCCCACACAAAGACATTCACAAATACACATGGTACAAGCACAGTTTGAATCAGAAGTCACTGATTGATTTCTTTGTTGTACCATCGTGTGTTCAAAGAATGATTTGTGATGTTCGCATTTTGAGAGGAGCTGAGTTGTCAGCTGATCACCTCCACCTAGTGTTGTGCAAGTTGCGCTTAAGCGCCAGTATTCCTTTGCCACCCAGGCGAAATCCAAGACGGGTGATCCGCATACGGTGGGAATGGTTACAGGATGCTGAATCTAATTACTTACTTACTTAAGGTGGCGCTACAGTCCGGGGTGGACCTGGGCATCAGCCAACAAGCTTCGCCAGGCCGTCTCCAGTTTCGCACGCGAAGTTGGCTGAGGTCCCCTTCCATTTACCCCTTCCATTCCCTTCCATTTACCACTCGGAGGAGTCTCGGTGCTCCTCTACAGCACCGTCCTTGCGGTGTGGTTTCAAAGATTTTCCGGGCCGGGGCGTTGGTGTCCATTGGCTCTAGATGACCCAGCCATCGTAGACGTTGTGTTTTAACTCTTTTGGCTAAGTCGGTATCGCTTATATCTCCTCCTCCACTCTCCGTCTATGCAGACGGAACCGTACAAATATCGTCCGAAGAATTTTCCTCTCGAAGCAGCCTAAAGTGTTTTCATCCGCCTTTGACAGGGTCCATGCTTCTGCACCGTAAAGCAGGACTGGGATGATGAGGGTCTTATACATGGACACTTTAGTTGCTCGAGAGAGGGCTTTGCTACTCAATTGCCTTCTTAGCCCAAAGAAACAGCGATTGGCAAGAGTTATCCTTCGTTTAATTTCAGCGCTGGTGTCATTGTCTGAATTGTCTGAATGGAACCCAGGTAGACAAAGTCCCTAACTACCTCAAAGTTATAGCTGCCTATGGTGATGTTTTGTCCAAGACGTCGGTGTTGGGTGTCTTTTCTTGATGACAGCATATACTTGGTTTTGCCCTCGTTGACTGCTAAACCCATATTCGCTGCTTCCGTCCCAATACTCACGAAGCCTTCACTGACATCACACTTTGTTCTACCGATTATGTCAATGTCGTCGGACTTTTGAAAGATTGTGCCTCTGGTGTTGGCGCGAGACTTCTGTACAATTCTCTGAAGTGTGATGTTAAAGAAGTCGCATGACAGCGCGTCGCCTTGTCTAAATCCTTTTTTGACATCAAAGGGGTCGGTGAGGTCTTTGCCGACCTTGATGGAACAGCGTAAATTTTCCATCGTCATCCTGCACAGACTGACGAGTTTGGCAGGGATGCCAAAACTAAAAATTGCGCTATATAGCTAGTCTCTATAGATGCTGTCATACGCGGCCTTGAAATCGATGAAGAGGTGGTGTGTATCGATTTGGAATTCCTGGGTTTTCTCCAAGATCTGCCGCAGTGTGAATATTTGATCGATGGTGGACTTTCCTGGCCTAAAGCCACACTGATATTTGACTATCAGATTGTTGACAAACGGCTTCAGGCGTTCACACAGTACAGCAGAAAAGATCTTGTATGCGATGTTAAGAAGACTTATGCCTCTGTAGTTGGCACAACTCAGAGGGTCACCTTTCTTCTGGATCGGGCAAACAATCTGACTGAATCTATTACAGGAATCTAATTACAGGGAGCGATTTGCACGGCACGTTTCGGAGAAGTTTGAACAAATTCCAACTGACCTTTTGAATTTAGAGGAAGAATGGCAGCTGTTTTCATCGGCAGTCGTTGCCTCTGCAAGAAATGTTTGTGGAGTGAAGCGGTTTGGTGTGGCGGCTGGTGGTGAGAAAAGAACTGCATGGCTTAAGACTCCTGGAGATCAAGAAGCCATCAGAGAGAAGAAAAGAGCCTATATTGAGTGGATTCAATGTAGGAACTCTTTTTCTTGAGTTTTCAATATGGTGGTTAGAACAGGCATGGAAAAAGTTCGGCGAGAGGTTGAAGCACGATCGCAGACCTGCAAACAAGATATTTTGGCAGACTTTTCGCCGGCGCAGAGGAAGAAAGTTGAATACAAGTCAAGGGTTTCAATCCAAAGACGGTACACTTCTTTCAAATGAGAACGACGTTTTACGCAGATGCAGCGAGCACTTTTCGCAGCTGCTCAACAATTCCTAACAGGCAATCCCATTGCTGACGAGATGAGAGCGGAGTATAGTCCCACATTAAACAAAGTTACTGAAGTGATTAAATAGCTAAAAGCTGGCAAGTCTGCTGGAGTTGATGAAATCCGGCCAGAAATGCTCAAGGCAATGGGTGAAGAAGGTGTTAAATGGCTAAAACGTGTCATTAAGGTGGCCTGGGATAGCGGGAAGGCACCTAGCGATTGGCAAACAGAACTTATAGTGCCCATCTCCAAAAAAGGGAACAGGAGAGATTGCTCCAACCATAGGCGCATATCTCTCTTAAGTATTCCGCGAAAAATATTCGCAAAAGTGTTGGAAGCGCGTCCCAGGGCTTTAATCGAGCCTATGCTGCGGGAAGAGCAATGCGGCTTTCGGCCTGGCAGAGGCACAACAGACCAGCTTTTTACTCTGAAGGTTGTTCTTGAGAAGGCCTGGGAATATGCCAAACCAGTCAACGCGTGTTTTGTAGATCTGGAAAAGGCGTATGACCGAGTCCCTCGGGATACACTGTGGAGAGTTTTGCAGGACTATGCGCTGAGTGGGCCTCTTCTGAGAGCCATTCAGTCTTTATATGGAAACTGCAGAAGCTGTGTACGGATAAATGGCGTCAAATCCCAACCTTTTGATGTGTGCGTTGAACTTCGCCAGGGCTGTGTTCTAACGCCTCTCCTTTTCAAAGCATATATGGACTGGATGGTGAACCCCAATCTTGGTGAGGAATCTTTCGAAATGGCTGGCGTCAGGATAAGCCATCTACTTTGATAAAGCTATCCTAGTATCGTCGAAGGAGAAACTTCAGCGCGCACTGGAAGGGTTTGCGTGCATCCCGACGCCGATGAAGGTAAACGTGAGAAAACCCGAAGTGATGGTTGTTTCCCGAACTCCTGTACAGTGTACCCTGCACATTAATGGAGTTCCATTAAAACAGGTGGAGAAGTTTAAGTATCTCGGGGTCTTTTTCACGAAAGATGGGAGGAGTGATACTGAGTTGTCCTGTAGAATTGGCCAAGCTGGAGCAATAGTAAAGGAACTGCGCCGGCCGGTCATCAGGAAAGCTGAGCTTGGAGTGAAAGCAAAGATCTCAGTTTTTAATTCAGTGTTCGTTCCGACCCTCATCTATGGTCATGAAATTTGGGTTATGACCGAAAGAATTAGATCGCGAGTACAATCTGCCGAAATGAGATTTCTGAGGTGCTGGTGTTACTCTTCTTTACTTCTCCGAGTGAAACGATCAATTCTTTGATGGTTTGGACACGTTGTTCGCATGCCCCCCGACAGACTTCCTAGACAGGTTATGTTCGCCGAGTTACGAGCGCGTCGTCCGCCTGGTAGGCCAAGAAACAGGTGATGGGATCAGGTAAAGAACATCTTCGAGACCCGTCTGGTGATCGCACCTGTGTCTCTTGAGTTGGTAGCGGAGGATCGGGAATGATGGAAGAATCACTTGGCCGCCCTTCACGCTGATGGTGGTGGAAATTGCTACAATCTTAGATTTCTCACGAACCTTGGTTTTTGAATCATCCAACACAATATCGTGAAATTTGGTGACGACTTCTTACTTGTGAGGTCATTTGGATGGCCTTAGCATCACCTTTTGAGCCCGTAGAGGAGCAATCATTCACTTGTGCACTATAACGCGCTAGAGAGCAGAACCCCTGTTATAGATCTTCAGTCTTTCTTTGATCAGTTTAATATTTTTGCAGCGCAAAAAGAAGTGCTTTCTTTTAGTAGTAGTGACTCCTTTTCCCATTTTGACCAGATCTCACCAACCAAAGCTATTTTTGTCACAGTAAAAGTCCAAGTGTTTTGACCCATCTATCTGGTTTTCTATGTCTATGGTCAAAAAGAAACAGGGATATTAAAAACAAATAGTTCTTTGTAGAATCCCAGCGCCATCAAGCATCAGAGTCACTGACTTATGGAACAGCCTTCGTATATGGACTGGATGATGGAGTGCAGTCTTGGCGAGAAACGTTTCGAAATGGCTGGTGTTAAGATAAGCCATCTGCATTCCGCAGATGTTCAAGCTAATCTCGTATCGTCCAAAGAGAAACTTCAGCGAACACTGGTTGGGTTCGCCGTCATCTGTGGTGATTCTGGGGTGAAGGTGAACTTGAGCAAGTCGGAAGTGATGGTTGTTTCCCGAACTCCTGTGCTAAAGTAAGTTTAAATATCTCGAGGTCTCTTCCACGAAAGATGGGAGCAGTGATACTGAGTTATCGTGTAGGATTGGCCAAGCTGAAAGGTAACTACTGCGTCCGGTCATCAGGAAAACCGGACTTGGAGTTTTTTTTTTTTTTTTTTAATACTAGGATGGACGGAGGCTAAAACTCCAAAATCTTTCAAAGATACCAATACGCCCTCTATAGCAGGTACATAATACCGAAGTAGCCGATATTGGTTATGCCCGATTTCCACGTGCTAAAAAACCACCCATTTATGAGAGCCACTATGAAACTGCCAGAGCGCACTTCATAATAGTAAATTTTCGCTCTGTCATAATACTTCTTGACTACAACTAAGTTAACTTAACAAGTAGTTTACGCTTCCGTAGTGTTTATCGCATTGAGTAGGTTGCTTTCCAGTGAATGCACCTACTAAGCCGTTCATTCGTGCGGCTTCACCCTACGTCGCTAGATCGAAGGGTCTTGTTCTTTGTAGTCGTCGGTCGTTGTTTACATCGTTAAGAGTATCGTTAAGAGTACGGATCATTTCATTGTTGCAATGAACATGAAGGCGAGCATTTAGCTTTCGAGCAAAGTTTATTACTTCTTCGCTCACGGTAGCTATTCCTAAATCTCTGTGAATGTCACTATTCCTGATGTACCATGGAGCATTCACAATTGCTCTAAGCGTCTTGTTTTGGAAAGTCTGCAACATGGACATGTTGCTCGGCTTGGTACAACCCCAAAGTTGTATACGTATGTCCAGGACGGCTTTAACACCTGCCTGTACAAGAGCAGTTTGTTATGTGTGCTTAATTTCGAAAATCTTCCGATAAGCCAATACTTATTTCCCTGAGCCTAATCTCGAGTGGGGTGCCGTGGCGTAGTGGTTAGTGTGTGTGCTTACTACGCCGGAGGTCTGGGTTCGAATCCTGCCATCGTCACCTGGAAAAAAGACTTGTTCTTTTTCACGGTCCCCACCTCCGGTTTGACAAGCCCTCCGAGAGTATTAATTGTCTTGAAAAACTTCTCAAAGTGCCGTTCGGATTCGGCAAAAAATTGTAGGTCCCCTTGTATGTAAAGAAATCAACACACCAGCATACATTGTTGAGAAGTTGGCCCTGGTTCACCTCGAGCTGTTGCGCCACTCTATTTATTTATTTATTTTTTAATCTCGAGCTCGTCACGCTTCTTCTTTATGTGGGGTTTCCACCTTAGTCCCAGTGTCATCCCTAGATACTTCGCTTCATTTGCATAAGGTATTTGTGCAGAATTTATGAACAGAGGTAAATTGTTAACCCTTCTGTAAGTGAAATTCACATGCGTAGACTTGTTCTCGTTAAGAGCGATTCGCCAAGTCTTCGTCCAGACACAAACTCTGTCCAATGCTCGTTGGAGGTTTCTCGTTGATGACTCGACTAATTCACCTGTTGCCAGGATGGCCGTATCGTCCGCAAACGTGGTCACGACTGTCTCGTCATCTAGAGGTATGTCTCTTGTGTAGAGCAGGAACAGAGTCGGACCGAGGACGCTTCCCTGGGGTACGCCAGCCCGAATTTGTTTGAAACTCGAGTATTCACTACTACACCTAACACGAAAGAGTCTGCTTTCAAGATAATTTTCCAATATTTTAAACATGTCTTCCGGCAAGTTTTGCCGTAGCTTATATTTCAAGCCTTCGTGCCATACCTTGTCGAAGGCTTGCGATACGTCGAGGAAAGCACTTGAACATATTTTTTCCCCTTCTAAGGCTTTTTCAATTTCATGCGTTATTCTGTAGACTTGATCTATTGTGGAATGGTTAGGTCTGAAACCGAATTGATGATCCGGGATCAAGCGTCTTTCTGCAATTATTGGTTGTAATCGCTTCAGCAGAAGTTTCTCGAATACTTTCGATATTATCGGCAGAAGCGATATGGGCCTATAAGATTTTTTATCGTTTGCACATTTCCCCGGTTTTGGAACCATAATAACTTCGGCAACTTTCTATTGTCTTGGAACGTATAGAAGTCTAAGAGAAGCGTTTATCATATAAAATAGCCTGACTAGTGCCTTTTTGGTAGTTCTTTCAATATTTCTCTTGCCTATTCGCCGTTAGCTTTTTTTATTGGTGCCGAGTGGATTATAGGTTTCTTGATGGACTTAACTGCTTTCCACAGCGAGTAGTTTGAGCTCCTTTCTGCCGACAAGCCTTCAAGGTATTCAGTGGTCTCACGATTTTTAAGATCTTGCAACATTCCTTTCAGTTTGTTAGAGAGGTGGTTCAATAGGGTTTTGTCTAGGGGGCCCTCGTGCCTTGCCATCTCCTACGTGCTCTTCTCTTTTCACAAATCAATTCTTCGATTTCGAGCGGATATGTTTTACGTTCATGCCCGTCGGTGCTAACTGCGTTCTTTTGGGACGAAGTGTTGTTCCAAGCAGCGCTCTGAATTGCTTTAATGAATTTGTCAACTGCGGTTTCTAACTCGAAAGGAGTTTTCAATGGCACATTCAAGCCAACACCCTCCTAACAGTCGTTTCTGAAGGCGTCCCAGTTCATGTTTTTGCTAGCTAATCTAGGAGCTCTTTCTATTTTCGCCAGTCTTCCACCCATCTTCAAGATAACTCCTGAGGTGTCTGAGCAAAGATCATAACACTCTTCAATTCGCGTAAGGTATTTGGGGTACCCTTTAGCGATGAAAAAATCGACAAGGTCAGGTTTTTTATTCCCATCGGTTGGCCAATATGTTACCCGTGGAGAAAAAGTCCACCCCGCGCTTCATACTGTTTTTTGTACATCAATCTGCATCTTGTTGAATTGCATCGTGAACCCCAAAAAGTATGCTTCGCGTTAAAGTCACCCCAATGATAAAATTGGACCCAATGAAGTCATACATGCGATCAAGATCGTCTTCCACCAGTCTATATCCTGGCGGGAAATAACAAGATGCAATGTTATAATCTAAGCAGTCAATTTTTACAGAAACTGAACTGATCTGCATAGAGTCTAGCTCAACTTCTGTGTTCTTGAAGTGCTTTATGCAGTTCTTAATGTAGAGGGAGGATCCTCCTCTCGAATTTTGCGAAGGGTCATGTGCGTGATAGTCATTGTAACCTTTAAGTTTGGGTATAGACCCGTTTTTAAGGTGAGTTTCCGTAATCATGCAAATATCAATATTGTTTTTCCGTAGAAATACTTCTAGTTCGTCTATTTTATTCAGTAGGCCGTTTGCATTCCATGTTAGTATTTTAAATAACTGTTTCATATTCATGTTCTCTTGTAACTTTTTCGAGGCTTAAACTCGAGCTTGCTCAGTTTGTCAAATATAACTTTGTTGATTTTAGTTTGATCCTGAAGTTTCTCCAAGATTACAGCGAGGATCTGAGACACTGCATCTGTTGTGGGCGATCTTGCCTTGTTTTCGTTTGCCGCAACCTGTGCGTATGATTTCGGTCCGACCAGTGGTGGTTTCTCCGCTGCACTTGAACTGGCGCCGCTCTTTTGTGGAGCTTTTACGCCTTTTGTCGACGCCTCCTTTGCCAATCTCGCACTTTTGATCGGCTTTGGCGTCTTTGGAGTTTTTGGCTTAGGAGTTGCGGCAGTTTTTGGACGTCCAAGGCTTGGATTCTGACCTCGAGTATTTTCCTTAAGAGGTTCTCGTCCCTTTTGCAGCTCTATGGCTACTTCGCATCCTCGATAGTTCGCGGGGTGGTTTCCGTGGCAATTGGCGAAAACTGCTGGAGCCTTTATGTCAACTTTGCTCTCTGTTGAGAGGCGTTTTCCGGCACATTTTTCGCAACGTGGTTCTTTGTGGCAGTAGGCATCGCTTGCACTGTGGTATCAGTCTATTGCCCTTTCGCATGGGTTCGATCTTAACCCTGATGTTAAGTATCATTTTCATTTTATAAATATCGTTTATGCTCTCAGTTCTTTCAAAGGAGAGCATACAAATTGGAAGACCGCGTCTGATCACAGTGTCTCTTTCTCCTTCTGTGCGTTGCTTTTCCTTTTTAATGATATTGACGGCATCAATAATTTTAAGGCCTTTAGTTTTTACGTCTTCTTTTGTGCATGATGGGTGGAGCCCCCTTACAATGACTCGCAGTGGTTTTTCGTACTTATTTTGATAAGTATACCACTCGATTCTTTCTGCATTCAGTCTAAGAGACAGTCGGCGTTGTCAACATTTACTTTCTACACGTTATTTCGGTGCGAAGTAAGCTTATAGTTTTCTGTTCTCACCGTGTTTGCAAGAAGGTTGCGCAATCGCCCGAAGTCTGGTATCCCGACGATGTTTATATTGCGGGAGGTGGACGAATTTTCGCTTCTGGTTTAGCCTTGTTTGAGCCAGAGGGCTTATCTTCTTTCGGACTTGGAGTGAAAGCAAAGATATTGGCTTTTAATTCAGTGATCGTTCCAAGTTCCAACCCTCATCTATGGTCATGAAATTTGGGTAATGACCGAAAGAATTAGATCGCGGGTACAAGCTGCCAAAATAAGATTTCTAAGGTGCATTGCTGGTGTTACTCGTAGGCGTAGAGTGAAAAGCGTCAGTATTTCTGGGAGTCTTAATATTCTGCAGCTACTTCTCCGAGTGGAACCATCAACAGTTTGTTGGTTTCGACTCAGTGTTCGGATGCTCCTCGTCAGGATTTCAAGATAGAAGGACCATTTAGCCGCCATCGTTCCGGCACTCTGTCAAAGGATAAGCGGCCAACAGAAAATGTTGATGATGATTATTAATCGACATTTTTTTTTGCAACTCTTGTGCTAACTCGCCATATAATCCAATCAGCTGGATTCTTTCTTACTGCTAAATTTCTATTGCGTGGTTTAACAAACTTCATAAAGCCGTGTTCATTCTTCGGTTTTGCAAATTATATACCTTTAGCCAGGCCAAAAAAACAGGCTGTTTATTTAAAGAAGGTACTGGTGCATGGTACAATGACCCGTCAGTAGTTTGGCCTTTGCGTGGTCTATGACAAAATGCTGATTTGTTTTTCTACAGTTTCTGAACTGTGGCTCCGTCTGCCCAGCACCTATCAAAACTCCACCTGGCATTGGTTTGTTGTGCAGCTAACGCAGAAAAATTGCTGCTCTTCGTTCCCATGAAAGACAAAAGCACCCCTTTGGAAGTACAGAACCACAGGATGTTAACCAGTCAACAGCTTCTTTCGTTCCTAGTAGTTTAAGGGACATGTTTACGTCAGACCGACAGAAATCAGTCCAGCTCTGGCACCCTCATCAGCCTTAGAACCAATACGCTGGTAATAGTCGTAGGAAGACGCTCGAGATTGAACTCTTTTTGAATCATTAAAATTATTGTCTATTTGGAAGCATCTGGCATAATGCAGACGCTTGCCCCCAGAGTTCAGGAATCAATATTCTTCCGGTCTATAGGCTTCGGCAGACGTTTCTTTGTTTAAGGCGCGTTGTCTTGTCAGTGTCACAGAGAGTAAACGTTATTAACAACGTTTAAGGTTCGTGATCGTGCGATTTCCATAGATCGGGTTTGATTTTCTTATGTATATCAGCGCCAGTTCCTTGTCGTATAACGAAAGGGTCTCCTGCAAAGTGTGCAGGAAGTCTTCGAACTTCCTCTTCTTTTCAGACAGGCCTTGTGAAACCAACGGTTTCCTCAGTGACTGGAGGAAAGCTTGTGATCTCTAGTTTACTTGGCCTAAACGACTAAAATAGTAATAATTTAAGGTTTTGCCAGGTCTGGACAAAGTTGACATATGCCTTACGGTGAAGACTTCCTCCTACAAGGCGGGTACAGACTGCAGCTGTTCATAATCAGAGAAGAAACAACAAAGCATGAAAAACCGATCAGAGAAGTTATTGAATTGACGTGAGAAACAAGGGCCAGACCGAATCATCATGTTTTACCATAGAAAAGATTTAAGGACATGGAAGAGTAAAGAATAGTTTGGTACCTTTCAGAGTTCCCTTGATCAACTTGTGGTCATTGTTCTTGTTTCACATATTTTCCTATTCCATCCAAATATGTACTTGGATTTCGCTAGTTTCTTTCGCCTCAGAACTTTGCCTCGAATCCATTGTTCAACGAGATTTGTCTTGCATTTACGAGACCCTTCGACTTTAGAGCGAAAACCATTACCACGAAAGGGCTGCCGTGTTTAAACACGAGACAGATTCCCCAGAAAAATAAGTTCTTGATACAATTCCCTTCGTATTGTTTTAATATTTTTGTTTTGTACACTTTTGTTCAATTTCACTGGTGCGTGAAATATCTTCTGTTTTTTTTTTTAATATCTAATTCGGCCTTAATCTCTCATTTCACCCTCTTCGTCATCGTCGTCGATTCCCTTAATGTACAGAACATTGTTACACCGAATGAGGACTTCTCCCAAATTACCTGGAATATGGGAAAAATCATAGAAATTCTTGGGGTACTTGTGGGTGGTTGTACTTTACCTGTGACCTGTCCATCGATGTGTTCCTCGGTGTTGGCCAATTGCATGTTCATGTATCCATCGACGGAGACCAGGTAGCCCTTGTACTCGTGCCCCCATTTGAGCTTGATGAGGACTGCTTTGCCGGTCAAACCATTCAAAAATGGTTTGGGATTAATGGGCATAGCAGCAGACATGATTGGTTTTGTTTTATGTTCCTGATGCCGCAAATAAATAAAGGAATGAATGCGCTGCTTTGAGAAGCTGAATTTTAATCACAAAATAAATAAAATAGGAAATTCGACTCGCAAATTGAACAAACGTTTCTTCGACGCGGCTGTGATTATTTTTTTTTTTTGTGGTTTTTGACAGTTCGCCTTTGAGGTTAGCTTTTGCAAGCGCCATTTTCATGGAAGCATACAGCACACGACTAACGGTGGATGCATTCAAGGCTGTTCAACTAATTCAACCAATTCAATCAAATCTGCGTGGCGCCAACGTCGATTTGACAACTAAGCCGCGTTGTCACAAGCAACGTAAAACAGGAACAGGAACTAAATTCGCTAAATGCTTTTTGCGTTGCTAATGTATGAAATTCTGTTTCTGTTTCTGTTCCTGTTCCTTGTGACACCGCGGTTATAAATTAAAATACATTAAATTCAATGGAAGCTACCACAACGTTGCTTCGACCACCCGTCGTTACGTTTTTTTACGTAAGAAAATTTTGAAATAGCAGAAAAATTGGACACGATGAATTGAATTGAATTTAATTCTTTATTGAGTCTTTCTTTCTTACAATTTTGCTTTTCTTATTCTTACATTAGCTTGACAGTGTTTGCCAGTAATATTATAATGTATGGCCGTCTGTTTTGTTTTAATAACTCTTGTTCCTGGAGTTATTTACAAAATATTATTTTGACTGTAATGCCATACCTAGATCTACACAGTACATATATACATTAAATAACTTCAATGACCATTTACGTTATTTACATACAAGCATCAATAAGATTTGTCTCATTTCTGATCAATTGAGTGCAGATGTCTTTTTACAAAGCGAAAACTTTGTATATACACAAGACTTCTTTAAAGTGATAATGATTGATAAACAAAGAAACGTACAATTGATTTTGTACAAAAATTTACTACGGTAATCATTAGGAGAAACCGCATGTCACGAGCGGTAATGAGGTTGTTGAAATTCCTTCTAACAGAAACGGTTTCAAGTAAAAAGGCATCTTGCACATGGATGCTGCACACAGTCGTTCCTTCGTTGAGGTGCAAAACTATGCTTTTACGTCTGTTGCTCCTTGTATTCCAGGTTCAGCTTTCCAACACTGGCACTCCGTTACTGGGGAGAATTTAAAGGCTCCTCCCTAAAACCATGTTGAAATTGTGTTTACGACTTTAAGTAACTGGGGAGGTATTAAATGGTTCCTTCCCAACACCATGTATTAATTGCCTTTACGGCGAGTAGTAACTGGGGAGGTATTATACGGCTCCTCCCCGACACCATGTGTTAAACTTGCCTTTACGGCATCAAGTAACTGGGGAGGTATTAACGGTTCCTCCCCGACACCATGAATTTTATGCCATTACGGCTACAATAACTGGCAGGGTAAAATACCGCCTGTGTATACTGCGAACAACACGCCCGCACTCCGTCACATCTCCAACCAGACTCCTGAGCACGATGAATTTTCGCGTGCATGTTGACGTTTCCGTAAATCTGGAATTGTTGGCTTTTGTGGTGGTTTGGGTTCTTGGCGACTTTTTCGCATCGCCATGATTTCAAATCGTTTTTCGAATAGTATATTTTCAACAAGGTTGTATAGCAACAGGAAAGTAACGGGGCTAGTGTTCCCTATTCCAGACCAATGGCAGGTCGAGGGATGTTTTCTGGGCGGTCACAATGCACAGAGCTGTGATGAGGGCTTGTATTAAATATTCGTAGGTGGTCATACTCTGACACGCTGAGGTGAATTAAGAGGTGTAAGCTGTCAGAGTATGATACGCTGAGGTGTAAGTTGTTAAAGGCTGTCATAGGCTGACAGGCCAATATAAATTAATTCCACTGACTTGACTTGGTAAATAAGACCTATCGTCTTATTGTTGTGGCTAAACATTTTATTGTGTAGTGGCTTGCTGCCAATATAATTTGTGCTCTGCACTTTCCTTATGGTTGTCTTCCATAGGTATGTCTCGTTTGCTGACAACAGCAATTCATATGTTGTTTTCTTTTGTTTTAATTTCAGAGCATTTAGCCTCCTGGTAGCATCGCCAGCCTCTGCAGAAATATTGTATTTCTAATTTAACGGTTTTTGTTTATTTAAATAAAATAAAATTTTATACCTTCCCTACACGCAAGTCAGGTTCAGAAATAATTAAATTCATTTTTAATTGCCACCGGTTATTTTTTTATATCTACGCAACAAAATAAGTCAAAAATAGAAAAACAAAAAGTCAAATCAATGGATTTGACGCTTTGTTGTTCGTCAAATATCTTGATTGGGATTTCTGACCACAGAGTTTATTGTAGATCAACTTAATCAACATCAACCTGCAGTATCAACACAAACATTCATCATAAACAAATGGGTGTTGCAGGGTAAAGCCACGTTGTCTCAAGCAACGTCACAAATTACTGAATAACTAGATATTCAACTTGCGTCCCTCTTTCCCTCCAACACTCATTTTTTTACGTTTTTTACAAAGCCTTTAAAGCTTTTTTAAAGCTTTAAATTTCCGTGTCGGCGAATATGTGTAAGAAGATACAGCAACAATTTACCTTACGCGATCAGCTGATGTAAAAGCTGCAAAACAAAATTGCATGGGAATGAAGAATTCATGAATTTACTCACATTTGTAAGCAAATGTCGGAGAATGGGTAAATTAATCAATTTCAGCTTGTGGGCAAAGCTTTTACATGTCCGAAGTTGAATATCTAGTTATTCAGTAATTAATGGCAACGTAAAACAGGAATAGAAACAGAATCCCATATATTAGAGGGACAGCTGAATATCTAGTAATTCAGTAATTTATGCTCCTGGTATACTCGACTAGTCAACACTTGCATGGAAACGTGGTGATGGTCCCGTCGAATAAAAATCAAGTAGCTAGTACCTATACATCTTGAAAGGACAAATAAATAAGACTTTACTGTAGTAAGAAAGTATGCATTTAATTTCTCAAGCAAACATACCTGCGAACAGCTGTTCCGCTTATCGACTTTTAAATTTACAAACTTCCCGGCATTTGTGTGGTTGTTTTGTTCCTGTGTGATATTCTTTAATTTTTTATAGAAAAAAACCCCCTCAGATATATAATTTAATGTGTGAATTGTAGTATTCCCAATCTATTGAGCAAAAATGTCGTCCATGGTCCTACTAAATAATCTCGGCCAAATATGCGCCGAGCTTCGTTGTGAGAAGATAAATACGCGCAATAAAGCACTCGACAATTTGTATGCCTTACTTAACAATTCCAAGGATGACTTTATCAACTTGTATGCCAGGAGCACGGAAAAGCTCGACCCTCCATATGGACAGATCTTTAACAGCGCATTCGACGCTGCACTTATGGTAAGAATAACGCAATTGTATTGAGTATCCTGTTGTCGACAGTTAAGAATCCTTATAGCATTCCGAAAAAGTTCAAGAAGCAATCGGAAGCAAATCATTCCAGACTCTTCGCAATCGAAACCACATGTACAACTCTACTATCAACAGGTTGATCGACTACAGCCTTGAAGGTAAAGATTTTGAAATAATGTTCCATTTCCTGCAACAACGCCCTTGTTTTGTAGATAACAACAACTTGTTGGTAAAGACGCACATCTTGACCGCCTTCTTCACCGGATTCAGTAATCGCAGAGTGGTGAGCAACTTTGGCAAGCTTCTGCTGCAGATATTAGAAAGAGGCATTTACGACTCGGTTGAGAACACTAGCGAGCTCAAAGTCAACGAACTGAGCAGTGAGTCATGAGAACACGGGGGTTTTTGGGGGATCTTATCAGATGGTTTATTTGAATTTCAGGAATCTTGTCGTTCCTGTTTGAAGTCAACGTTCCTGATGATGAGAACCTAAAGCTGTCTGTAATCCGTTGCATAAATAGAACGACTGAGTTGTGTATACAGCAGGTGCAGTTAAGGTGCGATTTCAAGGACTACTTTGAAGAAGTAAAAGTATTTGCGTCTGACGCTCACGATGAAAACAAGAGGGCTGAGGTTATCAAGCTGTACTACCTGTTCACATCTGAGGTAAGGAAACATGTAGTCTCTTTGGGCTCCCAGACTTTTATACTTTTGGCGGCTATTTGTTCTCTTTTGTATTGAAGTGTTCAAAACTTGTTGGAACACTTGAATATGTTCAAACATTCAGTTTGCAATCACCGCCGAAAATTCCTAAACGGATTTTCAACTAAGTTGTGTCCAGGAAGATTAGGGAGTAAGATTTCTGGGGGAGAATATGAGGATATATTTTTTAGAACTGTTCAATCCAGCTTAATAACCCAGACTTCGTTGAATTCAATTTGAGTCAGATCCTTGGCTAGGTACTTTACTCGAATCGAGTTCAAACAAGGCTAAATCAGAAGCGAAAATTCGTCCACCTCCCGCAATATAAACATCGTCGGGATAGCAGACTTCGGGAGATTACGCAACCTTCTTGCAAACACGGTGAGAACAGAAAACTATAAGCTTAGTTCGCACCGAAATAACGTGTGGAAAGTAAATGTTGACAACGCCGATTCCTATCGCTCACTGTCTCTTAGACTGAACTGAAAGAATCGAGCGGTATGCTTATCAAAATAAGTACGAAAAACCACTGCGAGTCATTGTAAGGGGGCTCCACCCATCATGCACAAAAGAAGACGTAAAAACTAAAGGCCTTAAAATTATTGATGCCGTCAATATCATTAAAAAGGAAAAGCAACGCACAGAAGGAGAAAGAGACACTGTGATCAGACGCGGTCTTCCAATTTGTATGCTCTCCTTTGTAAGAACTGAGAGCATAAACGATATTTATAAAATGAAAATGATACTCAACATCAAGGTCAAAATCGAACCCATGCGAAGGGGCAATAGACTGATACCACAGTGCAAGCGATGCCTACTGCCACAAAGAACCACGTTGCGTGAAATGTGCCGGAAAACACCTGTCAACAGAGTGCAAGGTTGACATAAAGGCTCCAGCAGTTTGCGCCAATTGCCACGGAAACCACCCCGCGAACTATCGAGGATGCGAAGTAGCCATAGAGCTGCAAAAGGGACGAGAACCTCTTAAGGAAAATACTAGAGGTCAGAATCAAAGCCTAGGACGTCCAAAAACTGCCGAAACTCCTAAGCCAAAAACTCCAAAGACGCCAAAGCCGATCAAAAGTGCGAGATTGGCAAAGGAGGCGTCGACAAAAGGCGTAAAAGCTCCACAAAAGAGCGGCGCCAGTTCAAGTGCAGCGGAGAAACCACCACTGGTCGCACCGAAATCATACGCACAGGTTGCGGCAAACGAAAGCAAGGCAAGATCGCCCACAACAGATGCAGTGTCTCAGATCCTCGCTGTAATCTTGGAGAAACTTGAGGATCAAACTAAAATCAACAAAGTTATATTTGACAAACTGAGCAAGCTCGAGTTTAAGCCTCGAAAAAATTACAAGAGAACATGAATATGAAACAGTTATTTAAAATACTAACATGGAATGCAAACGGCCTTCTGAATAAAATAGACGAACTAGAAGTATTTCTACGGAAAAACAATATTGATATTTGCATGATAACGGAAACTCACCTTAAAAACGAGTCTACACCCAAACTTAAAGGTTACAACGACTATCACGCACATCACCTTTCGCAACAATCGAGAGGAGGATCCTCCCTCTACATTAAGAACTGCATAAAGCACTTCAAGAACACAGAAGTTGAGCTAGACTCTATGCAGATCAGTTCAGTTTCTGTAAAAATTGACTGCTTAGATTATAACATTGCATCTTGTTATTTCCCGCCAGGATATAGACTGGTGGAAGACGATCTTGATCGCATGTATGACTTCATTGGGTCCAATTTTATCATTGGGGTGACTTTAACGCGAAGCATACTTTTTGGGGTTCACGATGCAATTCAACAAGATGCAGATTGATGTACAAAAAACAGTATGAAGCGCGGGGTGGACTTTTTCTCCACGGGTAACATATTGGCCAACCGATGGGAATAAAAAACCTGACCTTGTCGATTTTTTCATCGCTAAAGGGTACCCCAAATACCTTACGCGAATTGAAGAGTGTTATGATCTTTGCTCAGACACCTCAGGAGTTATCTTGAAGATGGGTGGAAGACTGGCGAAAATAGAAAGAGCTCCTAGATTAGCTAGCAAAAACATGAACTGGGACGCCTTCAGAAACGACTGTTAGGAGGGTGTTGGCTTGAATGTGCCATTGAAAACTCCTTTCGAGTTAGAAACCGCAGTTGACAAATTCATTAAAGCAATTCAGAGCGCTGCTTGGAACAACACTTCGTCCCAAAAGAACGCAGTTAGCACCGACGGGCATGAACGTAAAACATATCCGCTCGAAATCGAAGAATTGATTTGTGAAAAGAGAAGAGCACGTAGGAGATGGCAAGGCACGAGGGCCCCCTAGACAAAACCCTATTGAACCACCTCTCTAACAAACTGAAAGGAATGTTGCAAGATCTTAAAAATCGTGAGACCACTGAATACCTTGAAGGCTTGTCGGCGGATAGGAGCTCAAACTACTCGCTGTGGAAAGCAGTTAAGTCCATCAAGAAACCTATAATCCACTCGGCACCAATAAGAAAAGCTAACGGCGAATAGGCAAGAGAAGACAAAGAGAAAGCGAATTTGTTTGCTGAACATTTAGAAGAAACATTCAGGCCTTTCGACGGTCCGCCGTTGGCTGACGTTCTAAACAACAACGCGGAACCTGATAGCTTTAGAATGAAAAAAGTTTCGTTAGTTGAACTCCGACAGACAATTAGCAAACTTAAAAATAATAAGGACCCGGGTTACGACCTGATCACTGGCGAAATATTGAAAGAACTACCAAAAAAGCACTAGTCAAGCTACTTTATATGATAAACGCTTCTCTTAGACTTCTATACGTTCCAAGGCAATGGAAGGTTGCTGAAGTCATTGTGGTTCCAAGACCGGGGAAATGTGCAAATGATAAAAAATCTTATAGGCCCATATCGCTTCTGCCGATAATATCAAAAGTATTCGAGAAACTTCTGCTGAAGCGATTACAACCAATAATTGCAGAAAGACGCTTGATCCCGGATCATCAATTCGGTTTCAGACCTAACCATTCCACAATAGATCAAGTCTACAGAATAACGCATGAAATTGAAAAAGCCTTAGAAGGGGAAAAAATATGTTCAAGTGCTTTCCTCGACGTATCGCAAGCCTTCGACAAGGTATGGCACGAAGGCTTGAAATATAAGCTACGGCAAAACTTGCCGGAAAACATGTTTAGATTATTGGAAAATTATCTTGAAAGCAGAATCTTTCGTGTTAGGTGTATACTCGAGTTTCAAGCAAATGCTAGCTGGCGTACCTCAGGGAAGCGTCTTAGGTCCGACTCTGTTCCTGCTCTACACAAGAGACATACCTCTAGATGACGAGACAGTCGTGGCTACGTTTGCGGACGATACGGCCATCCTGGCAACAGGTGAATCAGTCGAGTCATAAACGAGAAACCTCAAACGAGCATTGGACAGAATTTGTGTCTGGACGAAGACTTGGCGAATCGCTCTTAACGAGAACTAGTCCGCGCATGTGAATTTTACTTACAGAACGGTTAACAATTTACCTCTGTTCATAAATTCTGCACAAGTACCTTATGCAAATGAAGCGAAGTACCTAGGGATGACACTGGACGCTAAACTAAGGTGGAAACTACACGTAAAGAAAAAGAAGCGTGACGAGCTCGATATTAGGCTCAGGGAAATGTATTGGCTTATCGGAAGATTATCGAAATTAAGCAAACTGCTCTTGTACAGGCAGGTGCTAAGGCCATCCTGGACATACGGTATACAACTTTGGGGTTGTACCAAGCCGAGCACCATGTCCATGTTGCAGACTTTCCAAAACAAGACACTAAGAGCAATTGTGAATGCTCCATGGTATATTAGGAACAGAGATATTCACAGAGATTTAGGAATAGCTACCGTGAGCGAAGAAGCAACAAACTTTGCTCGAAAGCTAAATGCTCGCCTTCATGTTCATTGCAACAATGAAATGATCCGTAATCTCAACGAGACTCTTAACGATGTAAACAACGAGCGACGACTACAAAGAACAAGACCCTTCGATCTAGCGACGTAGGGTGAAGCCGCACGAATGAACGGCTTAGTAGGTGCATTCACTGGAAAGCAACCTACTCAATGCGATAAACACTACGGAAGCGTAAACTACTTGTTAAGTTAAGTTAGTTGTAGTCAAGATGTATTACGACAGATCGAAAATTTACTACTATGAAGTGCGTTCTGGTAGTTTCATAGTGTCTCTCATAAATGGGTGGTTTTTTAGCACGTGGAAATCGGGCATAACCAATATCGGCTACTTCGGTATTATGTACCTGCTATAGAGGGCGTATTGGTATCTTTGAAAGATTTTGGAGTTTTAGCCTCCGTCCACCCTTGTATTAAAAAAAAAAAACTGACGCCACAACACTCTTCCTTTCTGATGCCACAAATAGTTCATGTCTCCCATAAACCTTAAACGACTAGAAAATACAGGTAGCAACTTTCTGAGTTATGTTTGCCGGCATATGTTCCTGGAAGACAGAAAGCCCACTTCATGTCACAGTTACATGAAGATGATTATGGCACTTCAGATGTTTTATAAAAAACAGTTTAAATGATTTAAGGCATTGCAATCCTAATTTAAATAATATATTGTTGTATTTTTAAACTGATTTAGCTTCCAATGAAATTTTACCTTATTTTTTTGCATTTCTTTTAGCTCTCAGTGGACTTTCACATATCTGTGTGTGGACACATCCAAGAAATACTACCAATTATCTGTGGCTTTTATACATTCCGCATGAAACAGGATGCCAAGGTTTGTATATTCAAAGCTTCTCATGTCTAAGGCACTTAATCCTTGAATAATGCACGTCCTCAGACATTCCTATTTCGTGGCATTTATAGCTCTTTAAAAGCAATCTATCCAAACCTCAACAGAGGTGACTTTAATCCTATTGGTGTGTCGCTAAGCGAAGACTGGCCAAGAACCATTCGAAGGCTAATGGCTATCGTCGATGTCGAAGCTAAAGAACAAACAGCTCAGTTCTCACGACCGGCAAGTGGCAAAAACGATGCTTGCCTGGATATTTTCGTGAAAATGTCTTCAATAATTATTTATTTGGTAAATATTTACAAGAAAATATCTTTCATTTCTCTTTTTATCGAGTTTCATTGTACTTTACAAGATCAATTGGAGCAACACTAATACAGCAGACGAAGATATTGAAGAGTCAAGACCGAAAGTTTCAAGAAATTCAGATAAACTAGAAACAATCCTTGCCTTAACACTTAAAGACAACCGCAGCATTAATCAAATTTGGTAGGGATTCTTGGCCCTTCGAAAGCGAAAACAGTCATTAAAAACTTGGCTTTAATTTCAGGTTGGAAATCTTCACAGAGCTTATCGCTTCTCAAGTGCACCTCATCAATCCATCGAACTATGTCACGATTTTAAATTCTTTTCGAAACTCCATTGAATCGTTCAGTAGCTGGCAGAACTTGAGAAGCTTAAGGCTCGGCTTAACCACTCTACTCAAATGGGAATCGACCATCTCCCCAACAATGATAGTCGCGCACGAAAAATGGGCGTCTATTGTAGAATTCCTGATTGCAGACACTTCTAATAACGCCGATGTTTTGAAGGAAAAACAATTGTTACTCCAGGAGTTGATTCGAGCCAAGAAGTTGTGCCTCGACGATTGTGTGGCGCTTTTGACTTTCTTTGTCACAAACAATGCAACGCGCCGCAATGAATGCATAACGACTATTCGAGAGATATTGCGCTGCAATGAGGAGTGCAACTTTGACAAGACCTCAGATTTGATTGCAAAACTACTAAACTGGCTTTACCAGTCCAGCAGTAAAATAGACGGCAAGACGCTGCTGCTCAACATTGAGCTGTTGAATGAGGAACTTATAGCTGACACGAGCGCCTTGATGGTGATAAATTTTCTAGACTCGTACAATTTTGAAGGGGATAAGCTTGAATCCAATGATGTAGAAGAAGTGGCCCTCTTAAACTACAAGTACTGTCGAAAGTACGTTTGCATCGAAGAACACGGCAAGGAATTGAAAGCATTAAACGAAGCAGTTCAAGGAACAAAGCCAGCGAGGTGTGTGATTCAAGCTAACTACGAACTTTTGATGCGTCTGCTGAATTTCGAAACCTCAAGAGAAGCCAAGATGTGCAACATCAACATGGACTTGACGCGCCTGCTGAAAATGGTTCACTTGTTGCGGAAATTTTTCGACTATGGTATTTTCGATGAGAGTTCGTATGTAACATGCCCACTGCACAAAAGAATCGGATTTTTCCTCGACAATATTGATGTGAGTACGAGTTATTTGATAGTTAGATTGTTCAATAGTTAGGTAGATTGCTTTGGTAGTGCTTAAAGTTACAAAGCAACCAGATCGCATGGGTTGGCCCTACATTTAGACCCTATCCACTGATTGATTTATGTTTAGGAAGGTTACTTACAAAGTTAGACCATCCATTCAATGCTTGGGCATATGTGGTGCATAAATGATTCGAGAAAAGAGAAGAGAAGGAGGACCCGAAGCAAGAAAAACGCTGGTGAGCCAGTAAGGAATATAAATATCCTGTAGAGAACGCCAAAGTTTCGTTTTCGTTTAGCCCGGGCTACCTAAGTTGAAGGACTGACCAAACAATAAAAATTACAAAAGAGGACTATATTGTTTGGGTCAGTCCTTTAATTTAAATGGCCCGGGCTAAACGAAAACGCCACTTTAGTGTTTTTCTACAGGATATTCATATTCTGTACTGGCTCTTCAGCTTTTTCTTGCTTCGAAAACTCTAACTCTTCACTTTTCTCTAATTTACATTGATGATAAACGAACTACAAAAACACATTTTCAGTGTTTCAGTTCCTGTTGAGACTAGGTCGAAAAAGGTTTTTCGCAAAATAACTTTATGGGCGGTCATTGATTAGGAACAAAACATGCGGTGAAAAATTTAAAAAATCCACTTCCTACTGTTCCTATTTTAGGTAAACATTTTTGTTTTGTTGTTTACTTCATTATTTCCCAAATACAAGATGACAAATAACATGTTCTTGATTTTTATTAAAAAAAATACTGTCAGCCAATATTAAGTGGTTTTTGCTTCAGTAATATTTGTTTAATAAAATGTTTTTTTTTTTTTTATCCGCCACAGGGTATATTCATTTTAATGCATGGCTTGTAACACAGTGAAATAATCACCGTAGACCCCTAAGACCTTTTAGAGATATAATCGAGACAGACAGGTGAATTGATTAAGCCATGTGTGTCCATTTGTGTGAAGGTTTTAGGTGTTTAAAATTGAGGTAGAAAACTAAAACTTGGAGTGTAGGTTGGTTCTCATTTTATACAGACAAAGTATGAAAATTGATGTGATCCACTTAAAGCCACGCCCACTTTGACTTGGATGCCAGACAACCTTAAATTTACACTTTATCTCCTAGCCGCCCCCAGTTTCGCACGCAAAGTTGGCTGAGGTCCCCTTCCACTTGCGTGCGCCACCTGAGTCTCGGTGCTTCTCCACTGCACCGCCCCTGCGGGGTGGATTCGAAGATATTTTCGGGCTAGGGCGTTGGTATCCATCCACTTTAGATGACCCAACCATCGTAGCTTTTTTATTTTGACCCTTCTGGCTGGATCGGTGTCGCTGTACAGCCCGTACAGTTCGATGCTATATCTCCTCTTCCACCCTCCTTCTATGCAGACGGGACCGTAAATCGTCCGAAGAATTTTCCTCTCGAAGCAGCCTTAAGTATTTTCATCTGCTTTTGACTAGGTCGATGCTTCTGCACCGTAAAGTAGGACTGGCATAATGAGGGCTTTTTAAATGGACACTTTAGTTGCTCGAGAGAGGGCTTTGCTACTCAATTGCAGCGCTGGTGTCATTGTGTGAATTGATAGCGGAACCCAGGTAGACAAGGTTCCTAACTACCGCAAAGCTGTAGCTGTCTATGGTGATGTTCTGTCTAAGGGTCGGTGTTGGGTTCTTCTTGATGACAGCATATACTTGGTATTGCCCTCGTTGACTGCTAAACCCATATTCTCTGCTTCCATCGCAATAGGTTATGGCCTTTTCGGTTGGCAGGGTGTCAAGGACATTTATCCAACTTGACATTGACACATGTATGATTGTGTGCGTGCTTCTGTGATTCTGGACTCAAAACCAGAAGCAAATTTCTCTTATATCTAGAAGAGGAACTGTCAAGCGAGTCCAAGAAAACAGTTTCAGGAGAGTCCAGAAGTCTCCCGGACGCTCCCGGACGACCAACCGAGAAGGCCATTAGGTTAAACGTCGCAATACTAACGAAGGTTTCACTGACATCACGCTTTGTCCTTCCAAGTATGTCAATTTCGTCTGCGTATGCGAGTAATTGAACGGACCTCTGAAAGATTGTGCGTCTGGTGTTGGCTGGGAGTTAAAGAAGTCACTGACAGCGCGTCGCCTTGTCTTAATTCTTTGTTGACATCAAAGGGATTGGTGATATCTTTGCCGACCTTGTTGTTTCTCTTATATCCAGAAGAGGAACTGTCAAACGAGTCCAAGAAAACAGTTTCAGGAGAGTCCAGAAGTCTCCCGGACGACCAACCGAGAAGGCCATTAGGTTAAACGTCGCAATACTCACGAAGGTTTCACTGACATCACGCTTTGTCCTTCCAAGTATGCCAATTTAGTCTGCATATGCGAGTAATTGAACGGACCTCTGAAAGATTGTGCCTCTGGTGTTGGGCGGGATTTTTGAACAATTCTGATGTCATGTGACATCTTTAAAAGTATGAAGTTAAAGATGTCACATGACAGCGCGTGCGTCGCCTTGTCTATATCCTTTGTTGACATCAAAGGGGTTGGTGATATCTTTGCCGACCTTAGCGGAACAGCATGAGTTTTCCATCGTCATCCTGCACAAATTGACGAGTTTAGCAGGTATGCCAAAGCTAGACATTGCGCTATATACCTCGTGTCTATAGATAGTGTCATTTGCGGCCTTGAAAACGATGAAAACGTGGTTAGTATTGATTTGGAATTACTGGGTTTTCTCCAAGACCTTCCGCAGTTTGAATATTTGATCGGTATAGGACTTTCCTGGCCTAAAGCCAAACTGATATGTGGCTATCAGAATGTCGACAGAAGGCTTT
Source organism: Neoascia interrupta (assembly GCA_947623515.1). Taxonomy (NCBI): domain Eukaryota; kingdom Metazoa; phylum Arthropoda; class Insecta; order Diptera; family Syrphidae; genus Neoascia; species Neoascia interrupta. The sequence goes on from OX392463.1 coordinate 51,746,525, forward strand.
AGGCGTTCACACAGTACAGCAGAAAAGATTGTGTATGCGATGTTAAGAAGACTGATGCCTCTGTAGTTGGCACAGTTCAGAAGGTCTCCTTTTTCAGAATCATAAAGAAAGGCAACCATTGAGATAAGTAATGTCACTAATCACAAAAATTCGTCTGCGTAAATTGTGAGCATCACAATTTTCTTGTGACAGCTGTCGATCAACCACCGTCAAAATCAGCTGGTCCCCAGTTTTCAAACTTTCTGGTTATCTGTTTTTTTTTTTTGCCTATATTAAAGATGTCTTTCTGTATGCATTAATAAAAAGAAGTATTTTTATTCGCAACAATATTTTTGTGTTTACCTTACGCAGGCCGATTATTTTGTTTGATCACATTCACTGTCACAAAATGTGAAAATGACAGATCACCTTGGCCGATTCCACTCCTGATTTCTCGAAAAATTCATTCCAAATCGAAAAATAAAAACAATTATGACCAACTAACTGTTACCCGCGACTTCGTTCGCGTTGAATTTGAAAAAAAAAAATGAATGTCATGGGTTTCTACTACATTTGGACACTTTGGTTTATTCGTAAGCGGGAAGGACCATTGGTGAAAAAAATGGTAGGAATGATTTTATGAGAAGTAACACATTATTTTTGCCAAACCGGCACGTTAAGGTACACAACTGACAACTCAGTTCAATGCACACTTTAGAAAGCTAAATGTGTAACTTCACAGAGGAACGTATGTATTTTACTGAGCCCTCGGGTGTGTACTCCGGCGTGATGGACGCAACGGATTTATTGGGCGGGAGGCGATTCGTCTCTATAAGCAATTAACATGGAATACTTTCACCTCGAAATTTCTAGTGAGAATTGAGGAAAGAAATTTACTAATGCAAAGAAAGAGTAAAACATGTGTAAATATTATTTTCATATAACAAAATATTCCATCCCTTTTTTACCTATGGTAACCATTTTTTTTTTAAAAGTGTAGTCTTGTTTCTCGCTCTCGAAATATAGAGCGAGAAACTATGATGATCACTGTGCGAAGCAATTTATGATGCGTTATGGTACTAAAAAGTATACAATAGAATGTAAAATATATACATAAATATTTTACTAAAAAAATAGATTTTTACACAAACTGCGCAACAAAGATGAGTTTAACCTACAATGAAAGCCGACGAACCGCTCCCCGTATGTCTTCATATTTGACGGCATTTTTTTTTTATCCCGCACTGCGGCACTGCGGTTTCGTAATAGCTTCTTCGGCCGTTTTAACTGGTCTTTGTGCTTTCTTGACAACAACGTAGATGCTGCTGCCGATATGATAACTAACACAATCCTCCTTGGTATGAAATCTTTTATCCCTTACAAGATTAAGACTATCAAACCAAAGTTCGTGGTATGAATCGAGCTGTAAAGAGGCGATTAGGTTGAAGGAGCTATCTTTTCGGTCCTACAAGGCCAACCCATTTCAGGTAAACCGAAAAAAGTTTAAACAAGCCAGAGATGATTGTAATTCCCATATTCGCCGTGCCAAATTCCTATACGACCAAAAGCTGATGCAGAAAAACTACATTGTCCCAAGGGTAGTAAAATCTTTTGGTCTTTCGTCAAAAAATCAAATCAAACGAATTTCGTCAAATTCGTTAAAAAATCAATTTCTTCAAACAAAAATTGTGCCTCATCTTCCATTCCACCACTCGTTTACAATGACACTGCAGCTGTCACCTCTCTAGACAAAACGAATCTACTTGGAGCGCAATTCGCTGGTAGCTCCATTCTTCCTGATTCTGCGATGTTCCCGCCTGTACTTTAGCGCGTTTAATATGCCATGGGACAAATTCACTTTCGCACTCGTGCAGTGAGTAAGCAAAAGAGTACTTCGAGATCTCAACATATACAAATCCGCTGGTCCAGATGGAGTATCCGCTATCGTTCTGAAGAGGTGTTCTTCCATGCTGGCAAAACCATTGTGTAAGCTTTTTCTTCGATCCTACTCTACTTCAGGTCTCTTTCCGAGTAGATGGAAAACAGCATTTGTCCAGCCCATCCCTAAAAAAGGCAATTCTTCTTCTCCCTCTAGCTATCGTCCAGGTCATGGAAACGCTGATTCATTTTCAGCTTATCAAATATCTTGAATTATGAAAACTCCTTAATGACCGGCAATATGATTTACGTAGCAAAAGGTCCACTGATGATCTGATGGCATATCTTAGTGAAAAGTGGAACCACTCTTTGCATCTTCATAACGCTGGGGTTCCTCAGGGTTCCGTTTTGTCTCCGACTCTCTTCCTTGTTTTTATAAATGATCTTCTGTCTGCTACTACTAATCCAATCCACTCCTTTGCTGATGACAGTAATCTCAGTTTTGCATATTCGTTCTCGGTTACTCGTCCCTGCTCTTCGGACCTGGAACTGGAACGGCAGCGTATGTTAAACTCATTAGGCTCAATGAATAAAGAGACAAGGAAGTGGTATTTTGGGAGAAAAGTGAAGCATCTGTTTGAGACGGCCCGAGGTTCATACGTTTCTGGGAGCTGGCTCTACTTTTGTTTAACATTCCTGAGTTAAAGTGACATTAGTAACCCGAAGCAGAAAACACAAAAGTCAACGTCATTCAGGTATATGCGCCAACAATTGAAGGTTTTTATAATCACCTGGAGCAAGCTCTTAAACTAACAAAACAGAGAGACGTCACCTTTATTTTTGGCGACTTCAATGCCAAAGCAGGGAAAGGAAGGGTTGAAGATGTAGTAGGCTATCATGGTTTGGGGAACAAGAATGATAGAGGCCAGAGGCTTATTGAATTCTGCCAATTAAACGAATTAACAATAATGAATACCTGGGGTGGAATCCTCTAAGTGAAAACTGATAGTTGATCATCACATTTTTAAATTTGAGATCCCGTAAGGTGAAGATCACAGTGATCATCACCATTTTGTGATAAATTTCAGCTGACAGCTATTTTAGTGTCACTTTCCATTAAAGCTAGTCGTGTTTTTGCAATATTTAGGTTCTTTTTGTATTTTTTTCTAAACTCCGTCAGTTTTAGTGATTAGCTATGTGTACCTGTGATATGTCTAACTCAGTGAGTTTGTTTTTCAGTCAAAAAACCAATAAGGACGATAGTGGATAACTCGAAGTCTACGGATTGCTTCACACAGTCTATATCAGTATGGGATTGATTTTTTTGGGGGACCAATTTAACTTTCAACCAGCAAAAATGTTCCAATTTTATTATTGATTGGTTTTTTCAACACATGAAAGTCTTAGCTCGTAAGTCGTGAATCGTAGCTTTTCGGTAATTAGGGGTGGGCTGCCATGAAATCGGCCATCCTTTCGATTTGATGTTTATTTGCTTGAAACCTTGAATTAATGAATTAAAGAATTCAAACAAAAATAATAACTTAAAATATGTACGTACATTTTTACATCGCAGTAATAAAATAAATGAAATTGCACTTGCCGAAAAATGTAAACAAAAGTAAATTAGATTTATTTGTGAAGCGCTGTATTGAAATGACATCAACTAACAAATGAAAATGTATGTGCTGCCAAGTTTTAAAATTTTTTTGATCACTTTACAGAGAGCAAGAACTGGGTGATGGTAAATTTTGATAATCAACATGGTGACCATCAGCCATCAGATCGCAACCCATTGGTAGCAAAAATTAACATAAAACTAAAAAGGATTCGAGTTAAATGAAAAAATGAGCCATGTAAACAAAAATCATATAAATGGAAAAAATGTAAACACAGCTTGGGCACAAATAAAAGATATAATATTAGAAACAGGTAAAAAACTTATTAAAAGCAGAATGCAGCAAGCGAAAAAGAATGGATGACGAGCGAGATTTTGGACATGATGGAACAAAGAAGGCAAAACAAATCATTTCCGAACACATATAAAGCCATAAATAGATCTATCAAGCATAAAATCAGAAAGGCCAAGAACCGTTACTTAGTACAAGAATGCAAGGAACTAGAACGTTACAACAGGAACTATGACAGCTTTAACCTCCACAAAAAAGTAAATGAAATCGCTGGTGTTCAACGTAGAACAGTGACAAATAGCTTAAGTAACGGAGAGGGCCAATTCTTGCTAAAAGATGAAGCTAGTCCAGTGGAAGGAGTACTAAGAGGACCTCTTTCGAGATGAAAACAGACAACTAGAACCCTATAATGAGCCCAAAGAGCCAGAGATAACATGGGACGAAGTCGAAAAAGCGCTGAAAGACGCAAAAAATCGGAAAGCGACGGGACCTGACGGGGTACTCAATGAACTACTCAAACTGCTCAATAATGCAAATGTTCAAATAGTAGTGAATCTATTAAATGCGATTTACAGGTGTTGCAAAATCCCAGAAGAATGGCTCAAATTAACATTTATTACTCTTCCCAAAAAGAATAAAGCAGTAAATTGTTCTGACTACAGAAAAATAAGTTTATTGAGCCACATGTTAAAGACATTTCTTAAAATTATACATAAAAGGATCTATAAAGCTCGAGGGTGATTTAAGTAACTCCCAATTTGGCTTTAGGAATGGATTCGGAACACGAGCAGCTCTTTTTGCGGTTAACATGCTTATTCAACGTAGTCTGGAAATGAACAGAAAGGTCTTTGTGTGTTTTGTCGATTATGAAAAAGCTTTCGACAAAGTAAAACACGAAATCATGATGAACATCTTAAGGAGCAAACAACTAGACAAACATGAAATCAAAATAATAGAGAATCTGTACTGGAATGAAATAGCGAATGTTCTCATAGAAGGTGAAGAGTCGGAAGAGATCACAATTTCCAGAGGAGTTAGACAAGGCTGCATTTTATCCCCGTTGCTCTTTAATATGTACTTTGAAGAAATTTTCAGAATTTGGAGGAATAACACTAAACAGAACTTTGATCAACAACATCAGATACGCAGATGACGCGGTTATAATATCAAGCAGCATTGAAGAGCTAACCACAATCATGAACAAACTAAGCACCCAGAGCAACAAGTTTGGATTAAAAATAAACACGAGCAAAACAAAATTCATAGTATTTGACAAAAGTCAAGAGCCACAAGACTTCGAACTTAAAATAAATAACGTGGAAGTAGAAAGAGTAAGCAACATAAAATACCTACGAACAGTAATAAGCAATGGTGCGAATCCCAGCAAAGAAATACAGTGCAGAATAGAACAATCGAGATCAGCTTTCTGTAAACTGAAAAAAGTATTCACAAGCAGAGAAATAAATTTAAAGCTAAAAGTAAGGTTGATCAAATGCTACATCTGGTCGGTTCTTTTACATGGTGCAGAAACATGGACACTAAACAGCGCAACGATAAGGAGAATAGAAGCGTTTGAGATGTGGTTATACAGGAGAGTTCTACGAATTTCCTGGGTTGACAGAATCACAAATAATGAAGTTTTAAGAAGAATAGGAATGAAGAGAGAAATTATTCTGTTTATCAAAAGGAGAAAACTCGAGTACCTCAGACACATCCTAAGAAACAATAAATATAGACTTCTCCAATTGATGCTGCAAGGGAAGATCGAAGAAAGAAGGGGCGTTGGACGACAAAGATCAACATGAATGTCAAACCTAAGAGAATGGCTAAATCTTTCAACTACAGAAATATTCCGAAACGTTACAAACAAACAAACACTTGCATTGATAATTACCAATCTCCGGAACGGAGAGGAACCATAAGAAGAAGAAGAAGTAACCCGACCCGTGAAACATCCACTCGCCTTCGATACCTGATTTCAGGGGACTAATGTCAAAATAAATGCTTCACTCACACGCACTGTATATGTGAAAAAGAGCTATTCCTTGTCTCTCTACTCAATGATTTAACTCCGACCTTAAAAGCGTTGTATCATGGAGATCTCTTAACAGGGTGGAGTTTAATGCTTCTAAAACTTAATGCTTTCTCCTGTCATAGAAACGAAACCAAAATACCCATGAATGTCACTTACATCGTAGAAACCGATACGCTCTCCATTCTCGGTATGTGTGTCAATAAAAACCGTACTTGGAATGACCACACATTCGGTGTCGCCAAGAACCTTGCGAAATGCGTAGGTTTCCTCAAAGGATGTAAGAAGTATTTCACCCTTTCTGATTCGGCCATTTAATGTAAGGCCTACATACACCCTAAACTTGAATACAATTCCCAACTCTGGGCACTGCACCTGCTAGATAGGATCCAGAAACGCGCGAGAAAACTTATTGGTAACTAAAATATTGGGAAGTCAATTCCCAATATTTAAGTTACCAATAAGTGAGTCGACTCACTCGAGCATCGACGAAATGTCTCTTGCCTGTCACTCTTTTATCGTTTTTTACAAACAGTGTTCCACCGAAATAGCCAATTGCATTCCGCCCCAAAGTTCGAATTCAAAATCAGTTCACCCTTGAGCCCACTTTCGGATGTACTGTAAAGCTTAGAGGTTCTTTCATTAGCCATACAACGCGAATGTGGAATGCCCTACCCCGATCATTCTTTCCCATGCAATACAATCCCCAACTCTCCTCCTTTTCCTCTTTCTCTAATCCTTTCCGCTCGTGAGATGTTTACATCAAAAGCGTAGCCAGTCCGTGTACGCGAGCGCATTATAAAAAAAGGAGAGAAACTCCTCGTTATAAACTTTTGTATACATAAAAATTTAGTTTGTAAGTAGATTTTCTTGGCATCAGGATGAGCCATCTGCTTTTCGCAGATGATTTGGCCATCCTTGCATCATCCAAAGAGGAACTTCAACGAGCACTGGATAGGTTTGCAGCCGTCTGTGGTGATGCTGGGATGAAAGTAAACGTGAACAAATCGGAAGTTATGGTTGTTTCCCGAACTCCTGTGCAGTGTACCCTGCACATAAATGGAGTTCCATTAAAACAGGTGGAGAAGTTTAAGTATCTGGGGGCCTTTTTCACGAAAGATGGGAGGAGTGATACTTAGTTGCCTTGTAGAATTGGCCAAGCTGGAGCAATAGTAAAGGAACTGCGCCGGCCGGTCATCAGGAAAGCTGAGCTTGGAGTGAAAGCAAAGATCTCAGTTTTTAATTCAGTATTTGTTCCGACCCTCATCTATGGTCATGAAATTTGGGTAATAACCGAAAGAATTAGATCGCGGGTACAAGCTGCCGAAATGAGATTCCTGAGGTGCGTTGCTGGTGTTACTCTAAGGGACAGAGTGAGAAACGTCAGTATTCGTAGGAATCTTAATGTTGAGCAGCTACTTCTCCGAGTGGACCGATCGATTCTTCGATGGTTTGGACACGTTGTTCGCATGTCCCCTGACAGACTTCCTAGACAGGTCATGCTAGCCGAGATGCGAGCGCGTCGCCCCCCTAGTAGGCCAAGAAACAGGTGGTGGGATCAGCTAAAAAACCTCTCTGAGTCCCGCCTGGGGATTGCACCGGAGCCTCTTGAGTTGATGGCGGAGGATCGAGAAAGATGGAAGGACCATTAAGCCACCCTCGCTCCGCGACCCTTTTAAAGGATAAGCGGCATTCGAAAATGATGATGATGATGATGAGTAGATTTTCTTTTGACGCTCACGGTATATGCCATCCGACTTTTCTTCGTTTTAAAAAATTGGGCACCTTTCTGCTGAACCTGACTGCCTGCAAGTCCAACTATACAAAACCCATTTAAGTCGTGGACACAGTTGATTAGGAACTAAGGCAGTTGGTCAAAAACTAAGGTTACTGCAAACCCTAGTTTGTTAAGTCTCATATTACGGGGTGTACCCTTAGCTGTGTTGCAGCCAAAATAAGAAACGTGCCAATGAGTTATGAAACAATGTTGTTCTGTAAGTAAAAGCTCGCTTGTCGTAAGGACTTGATTACGAAAAAAAAAAACACTTTAGAAATTCACGCAGTTTGGATTTTAATTTATTATTAATCGTACTCATATTTTCTGTACAAGTTTGATATACATATTTGTGTATTGTTATGGTGTCACTGGCGCAACAGCGGTTCCTGAGGCTGGTGGTGTAACTGGTGTTGCTACTGGTGGTGTAACTGGTGTTGCTACTGGTGGTGTGACAGGTGTTGCTACTGGGGGAGTGACAGGTGTTGCTACTGGGGGTGTGACAGGTGTGGCTACTGGGGGTGTGACAGGTGTTGCTACTGGTGGTGTGACTGGTGTTGCTACTGGTGGTGTGACTGGTGTTGCTACTGGCGGTGTAACCGGGGTAGCTACTGGTGGTGTAACTGGTGTTGCTACTGGCGGTGTAACAGGGGTAGCTACTGGTGGTGTGACTGGTGTTGCTACTGGGGGTGTGACAGGTGTTGCTACTGGTGGTGTGACTGGCGTTGCTACTGGCGGTGTAACAGGGGTAGCTACTGGTGGTGTGACTGGTGTTGCTACTGGGGGTGTAACTGGTGTTGCTACTGGCGGTGTCACTGGTGTTGGAATAGGTATTGGCCAATGTTGATGATGTGGGCGATGATGATGTCCATGTCCACCGATCCAACTGTCGTCTTCATCAATTAAATCACTAATGTCTTCAAAGCTTCCGAATCCCCCAAAGCCTCCAAAGTAGTTTTGTTGTCCAGGACGACTGGGCCGCCTGGAGGGTCTTCGATAATTTTCCCTCACATTTTCTCTACTAAAATAACCTCCTTCCTGGAGTCTGCGATCAGCTTGAGAAACTTCCGTTGCAATCAAAATTACTAACAGGCTAAGGACTAAACAAAGCTGAGACGCCATTGTTAATGTTTGACTGCGAAACTCTATTGATCGACAAAACCCGATTGATCTCCTTATATAGTCTACTCGTTCGACTACTTGTGTTATGCGTATGCAAAAAAAAACGTCAACACAGAATCGTGTATAGTAAACAATTTATTTTGGGATTTTTTTTTACCATATTTGAGAAATGGTGCTAGAACTCAATTTACGTTGGTTCTGTTCTAAAAAAAAATTGCTTGCACAAGTGGACGCTTTGAAATATTTTCCTTTCCTAAATTGAGTCCTAAATGCGTAAATGTAAGTGATTCACAATGTGTTTCATAGGTCATAGGTTTTGGGGCTTTTGTAACAGCCCAAAAAATGCGTTTAGTCACTGGCGTGTGTTTGCATCATTTGTTTATTTAGGTGTTGGTATATTCCGCTTCGTCTATGAATGTTATCATACAGCTCCAGGCTAAATACGCCAACTAAAATTTTAAACCACATGTGAACTGCAAATTTGATAAATATTGCAAAAACAATTTAAAAGTTTGTTTGAAATTCATTGTTTGAAGAATTTCACAGAGAATGAAAACTATTCGCCTTTTTACAGCATTTTTAAAAGGCACAAATACATTTAACGGCTCAGTGAAATACACAAGTTCTTATGGGAAGTGTCTTACGTCAAGCACTTTTCACACTTTCAGCTATCAATTGTGTACCTCGACGTGACGGGATGTCAAAATAAGGTGTTCATTCTCATTGAAAAAGTAAACCTATCATTGTTTTCACCAAAGTTCTTAGTGAATTCGTACTACTTCCCGCTTACGACATAACTTGGGGTGGAATCGATCGGCTATAGTGATCCGTGATTTTCACATTTTGTGACAGTCACATTGATCAAACAAAATAATCCGTCTTCGTAAGGTGATCACAAATATGTCGTTCCGAATCGTTGCTTTAATTAGGCTTGTGACTCAAGAAACTTGTTTTTTATTCATGCATGTAGAAAGTCAGCCTTAGTATAGGCAAAAAACCAACTAACCAGAAAGTTTGAAGACTGCGGACAGTTTATGGGAACGTTTGAAAATTTTCCCCTAAAAAGTGATTGATCGAGAGCTGTCAGAAGAAAATTGTGATGCACATAGTTTACGCAGACGATTTTTTTTGATTTTTGACATATTTTATCATAGATAACCTAAACCGACTCCCTCCCAGAGTCAGAGTATTTTTATTCAAATTATATACAAAATGTAGTAGAAAATTCCAGAATTAGGACATTCATGTTTTTTTTTTTTCAAATCCAACGCGAACGATGTCGCGGGAAACAACTAGTAGAACGTAAAAATTTTTTATGTACCCAGGGTTGAATAGGGGTGAATATCTTGTCATTCGATACAATCCACTTGGCCCATTATATTCCTTCTTTGGCCATTCTTAGAACTGTTTCGCTTGCACATTTCTCAACCATAAGATGCAGAGAAAGATTCAGCTCCAACGTGGACACGTCCGTGGCCTCGGTTAAGAAGTTCTCATAGCCGTTGCAATGCAGAGGCATGCTGGTTTTTTTTACCTTTTTGAGTGTTTCCCTCGCGTTGTCATTTTTACCTTTTTGGGTGTCTCCCTCGCGTTGGCCGGACTAGTTTTTTTTTGCCCATGCAATTGCTTCGTATTTAATCATTGATCTCACAATAGCAACCCTGATCCAAATCATAAGACCTCGAGCCGCTTTCCTGGTTCTTCCCTCTTTTGTGTGGTTTTTCCAGATGAGTTTGCTTTCTGAGTTAAGACCTCGATATTTAACTTCTTTAACTGATGTCAGTATTGTACCTGACAGGCTTATTAGCCACATTCGTTTGAGTTTTCTTTTTCTCGTAAAAGGTACCATTGTCGCTTTTGCCGCGTTCAGGCTTATGTTTACGTTTTTGTTGGAGGTTGCTACTATCCGATGGAGCACTCAGACACAACTACTGGTCCATTGTACTACCATACAGACACCTTACATTAATGTATTTAGTTTACCCGTCTTTCGAAGAAAGATGAGAAGGAGCTTCAGTGATGAAGAGCTTAGGTGTTCGGCACTCACCACGTAAGCCCCAAAGATCCGCCACCTGATGCGAGCAAAGGCAGGACAACTACAGAGAAAGTGTTCCGCTGTATCGTCGTCCTCTCCACAGGCAAGACAGGTGGTGGTTTCGCTTAAGCCTAACACATTCAAGTGTCTAGCAAAAGCTTGGTGGCCGGTAAGGACGCCTACAAGAAATCTGCAATCGATTCTCCTAAGAGATAGAAGAAAAGACGCTGACCCCTCGCAGATGTCTGGGCGTAGTCGTTTAGTCTGTCTGCACCCATCGCAGTCACGCCAACGAACCCTGTGCTCACGAGAAACCCAAGTATCAATGGCAGACGTGACAACAGATACAGGCAGGCCTAAAGCAGGTTCGGGTCCTGAGAAAACCTCTTCTGAGCCAAGTCTGGCAAGCTTAAGTCTGGATACCAGTGTGACCTGGAACCCAAACAAGATTCACTGCATTAAGCCTTTCGACTAAGTTCAACGAATACTTGAGTTCGAGCACTATCTTGGACGAGGAAGAGGGTTGAGCAACGCATTTAGAGCGGCTTGGCTGTCACTGCAAACGCATATGCTTCTTGCCCTCCACCTGTTAGTCACAATATAGCGCATAACCATTAGGTTAGCGAAAATCTCCGCTTGGAAGACAGACGCATATTTACCTAAGGGGTAGTGGAGTCTAATGTTCTCGCTTTCCACAAAGACTCCAGTGAAAATACGATGGCATTCTTTCCCTGGCTCAGAGTCTGGCCGAAGCCATTCCATTACCTGAGGAAAGTTGACTTGGTAATTTTGTCGCAAAAGGATTTCTGGGGTCATTGCGTCAGAGGGCATGTCCATAAGACAGGGGTCAAAGGACAATTCTCGAACAAGTTCTTCAAAATTCCAATGCGTGTGGTACCAAAAACCACCTCTCTTTAAGCGAAAGATGGTTTTCAGCGTACACCCCATGATAAATATATCAAGGGGGGGAGGTTCATCAAAGCATCTAGAGCAGAGCCCGGCGTGCTAGGGAAGGCCCCTGTGCAGCCAAGACAAGCCGTTCTTTGGAGTTTGGCAAAAGAGGCAGTAACACGTTTCCGCGAAAGCCTGTTCCACCAAACAACCAATGCGTATGAGAGGAGTGGTCTAACCATGGCAGTATAGATCCAGAGGACCCTTTTCGGAGATAAGCCCCAAGTCTTGCCAAAAGCGCCTCTGCACTGCCAGAAGGTGAACAATGCTTTTTCGGTTTTGGATTCAACATGCTTAGACCATAGAAGTTTTCTATCAAGGATTACTCCCAGATATTTGACTTCATCGGATATCGGGATAGTGACACCTTTAAGCACTAGTTGAGTCAGACCAGTGACCTTCCTCCTTCTCGTAAAGAGAACAACCGTAGTTTTAAGAGGATTCACTGAAAGCCAATTCCTAGTGCACCAATCATCGATCAAGTCCAGGGATCTTTGCGCCTGAGAGCACACAGTCCCTAGGTTTGAGCGTTCAGGCTTAGCTCGACATCGTACACCATTGCCGACTTTTTGCGAGACTCCTTTGTATAATATCAAATAGATTTTCCTTAAACTTACCTCTGTCAACAACGACTATGTCATAGCTCGCCTGACATTTGATGGCTTGGTTAATTGAAATCTCAAGTAGCTCATCGACAGCAAGGCTCCACATTAGAGGATACAGTAGTCGTCCTTGCGGATATTCACTCGCTGTGCTTAGCTTTATAATGCCTCGCGTACGTCTCTGATTCGTAGGATTCGAACGATTCTATCCAGAGCTCGTACACTTGCGCAATGCACACAATCTTTTGCTTCAAGAGGTTTTTAAGTGTTATCAGCTGATACAGAGTTGTACTCTGGATCTGTGCGATCTGTAGGCGTGCTGAAAATGATGGAAACATTCGTAGAACGTCTTCCATAAGTTAATTTCCACAACATTTTTTTTTTTATCGCCGCCTTCTGGTAAAGATTTCTGTTGCTATTTTCCAATCCTCTTTCGCAGGTCATATTAATTAGTCTTGCTACTATCTGTATTTGTGCTCGCAAAAAATCTTCTGTTCCTCTTTTCCGGTAAAGCTTTGATCCAGTTTTCTCAGGGCATATAAATTTCTCCTGTCATTGCAAGCACCTAGCCGGAGCAGGAGTATTTCTAATGCTGAAGCTTTCTCGCTTAGCCTAACCAGCACTAAATTGCTTAGTGAAATAGAATTGCAAGCCTATTTCGTAGAAATCATTTTTGTATAACGTGATTGCGTAAAACAAGAACCGTTTATGATTTAACGATACTTGTTTTTCATACGACTGTCATTTAGCTGTCATATGGCTTTCGTTTTGGTTAACTTAATTTTTGACATTGTAAATAGGTGTGAAGTTGATTGCGCTGCAAATGTTTTTTTTTTCGGTTTCGGTTGGCAACCTCTTTTTTACGGCTTTATCGTTTTACATAATCGCTCTTTGTGAAATACTGAAACTCCGTTTACTTTGAGCTTGTCTTTGGGGCCCGGTGGGCACATGGCTAGATACATCACAAAGAAAAACCCATGTGAGGTTCAAAAAGAAGGTGCAAGGGAGACAAGAATATTTTCTAAAAAAAATTAAACTGCAGTAAAATACAGTCGAGGGGAAAAGGTCTAACGTCTAAAGGCAAAATGATGACTGAGAAAAGCAGACCAGCAATCTGTTTTGTTTGGAAACCGATGACGAGCGATGCAGTGGGTGTACTATTCTTTTCTCAATGTGGCATAATCTTTTGTTCTGTGATTTGTGGGTTCAAGCCAACGAAAGTTAACGAAAACTTAACGAAATCGAGCAAAGTGCTATCGTCGTAGCCTACGAGTTGCGTGGAATGGGACTTTTTTAAAGCCGGCTTGAGCCCACGTAAGTCTAGTATGGTTAAAGGCCTCAAAGTTTTGTTGGCTTAATGGGGCGGAGAAATTTGATAGCTCCGGTAAGTAGCTCTAACAAATCTCATAAGATTTACGAATCGTTAACTTAAGTCTATTTGAAGAATCGCAAGCGTTTGGCACAACTTGAGTGGGATTTTCGATGTCTTTTGACATTTGACCAATCCCACTTAAGTTTATTATGGATGGGCCTTAAATGCAGTCCCACATTCGTTTCAGTAACAGATACACTTACGATATATTGTGTTTAAGCCGGATGTGAGCTTGAGCTCAGCTCCCTACCTCTTTCACGATAACGAATGTGTGCGAATGGTTCACACGGTGGCGCAATTTTTTTTACTTGTAGATATGAAGATCAGAACAAAATAAATTGAAAAATCTGCCTGTGTAGAAGGCGCGGAGAACCACTGCGAAATTGTGAATTCATTCGAAGGCTCGCGAATCATTCGAAGGCTCGCGAGTCATGCGTTGTTGTTTCGAATGCTTTGAATGTGTCAAGACGCTGAGTGGGAATACAAAAAGCATTCGGATTCAGATTCATGGGAGCTCGGGTAGAAATGTATGCAGGATTCACACTTGATTGTTTTCTGTGAGCGTGAGACTATGAATGGCTCGTTTTTAAGCGAATTTTTTGTAACTTTGTTTGAAATTGTTCATGCAGTTCTCTAGCACGAAAGATACAATTCCTAAAGGCTGCTCTACAATGAGTATCCCTGTCTCTGTCTCACTTGTTTCGACTTCAATCCAGAGACACAGCAGAAGATACACGTTGTGTTGTTATAAACGTTTTCCCGTATGCTTAATTTGAAGAGGCAGGCACAGTCACAGTGACGCATTTTTTTAACCTTTTAAAAGTGTAACGTTAATAAAAAAAAATCGATTTAGGATTTAACTTATTGACTCTGCCCTTTTCTTAGTTGCATTAAAAATAACTAACATTTCCATTTAAAATTTCAGTTCCAGTTGAAAAGCATCGTTGTACAACAAGTTTCCTCTTCAGAACTACAAGAAGCCATCGAAATTCTTTTGCAAACCTTCACCTGCATGTGTTCATGCGAACCATTTAGGAATTTTTTGAGCAATCAAAATATCGACGGCTTAATTGCTTTTTCCGGTTCAATATTAAAACTTTCGGGTAAGTGCTAAACTCAACAACTGGTTTGGGATTAAAAAAACAATTCATTCTCACATACAGAATCTAATTACTCCGAAGGTAGTACAAATCTACTATCGTTGACGTTGAATTTACTAGCTACGGTATGCTCCAGCGTTGGCCACTCGCAAAGGGCGTTTGCAATCATAAATCAACAAAGGCTGACTCCAAAGAAGCATATGTCGGAAATACTTGCTCTAACTAAGGTATTTAACTAATTTTGATACACTGTATTGTGGGTTTTAACCACTTTGAGCCTTTACTAGATATTTTGCCAACAACGTCAAAATCAAGAGATTGCGGTTTGGTTTGTTGGGAAGCTGAAAACAATTTGTCAACTTTATCACACGAATACATTAATCAGCGAACGTTTGGTTGATTTAATTTCCGGTATACCGTTAAACTCTTCCCTAAGTCCCTATGTAATTAAGTGTTTTTTTTATGCACAGAAATCGTACGATATGTGGAGCCATTTGCGGCTGAATTGCAACTAACTTTTATTATTATTTCCTCGTTCCTGAAGATAGCTTTTAAGAAAACCTATTCAACTCGATTTGCAACCAAGCTAATTAGGGCAATTCGTCAAATTGTTAGATTTTGTCCAAATCTCATAGCTTCTGAGGACTTTGCTACTATTTGTGTGTCCTCGGCAAAGTTTTTGTCGTCGCCAAATATTAGTATCTCACTATCGGTGGTCAATACAGTCACTGCATTGATGGACTCGCAATGGGTTGCCGTACATCCTGCAAATTCGGAAAAGTACTTTAACTTTTGCTGCACATTGTACGCTCAGTTGGATTGGAATAGTCTGCCGGTGGATGAATTAAAATCTCTTGCTTGAAAATTTTCTTAAACATTTTCCTTTGAAGGTTGACAGTGATGATCTGAAGAAAAATAGCACATGTGTCTCTATACAGCTGTTGACTTCACTTTTTGCGTTTAGTTCGTTTCATCGTGAGGCTGCGTTCCAGGAGTTGGGTGACTATTGTGCTGCACAGAATCTCACTGAAAGTAAGAAAAGATTTCCATGTAAAAACATTGCATTACCGTTATTATTTTCAGGTAATTTCTACCAATTTGGACAAATTGCTGGATACTTTGGATGTTCAATGTCTGCTTTGACAAAACCCTACGCCGAAGCATTGATTTGTAGGTGGACTGAAAAGAAACACCCTATGATCAGGTAAAAATATTTTATTTTTCATGTTATGACACTTTCGTTTTTGTTGGAAGAGAGCCCTAGTATACATCGACGACTTTTATGGCTGACGTGGTGAGTGCCGAACATCTCGCTCTTCATCACGGAAGCCCTATCTAAATTAAAGTTAGGTGTCTGTCTGCATGGCAGTAAAATGGACTAGTACTTGCGTCTGAGTGCTCCATCGGAAAGTAGCAATCTTCGACAAAAAAGACCGTTATTTCTATTTAAAAAAAAAATGCCCTCGGATTCTCTGACTATTTCCGTAGTTTAAAGAAAGGCACAGCAAATTTTGTCTTTCTGCGGCTTACCGTTCAGAAGTTATAACACTGTTGGACGGACGGACGGACAACGTAGTGATACCATAAAAGGTCCTTTTTACATTTTCGGACGGACCGCTAAAAAAAGGACGCATTATTATTGACTTATTATTAAATTTAGGTTGCGCCAGACGAAATTTCAAGCACGGGCCGATGAAAAATTTCAAGAGATTATAAGAAAAAAAACCTTCTGTGGGTACTTTTTTGTGCTGATCAGTTCTCAATGTGCGGCAAGAGCAAATAGACGCGTTATCTTTCTTTCTCTTTTTTTGACTCGTCCAGCCAAAGTCGGCGAATATTGTTAATAAGGTTATGCAGTCGGGAAATTAAGTCAACTAACTTTAAACACCCAATCTTCAACCTAAACTCAAATCCGTTGCATAATTCTTTTGCTGAAATTCATGTGTTAGTGTTTATTCTGCCCCTATAAGCTTCATACTTATTACTCAAAATGTCTGGCCCATCAACACGCAATAAAACTCAAAACGGAGCTTCATCACCCGCAATCAATTCACCTTCGGTCAAGCAAATCAACAACGGCAAAGGAGTCATTACGGCTAAGTTACTGGAAGAAAAACTTCGAAAGCATACCGCATCTCTACAGCGCAGCTTTGCCGAGAAAATAAACAAACTGCGATTTGATTTCATTGCACAAATCGACAGGGTGAACGAAAGCTGGTTTCGAAAATACAAATAATGCGATCTTTGTTTTGCTTGCACGGGCTGATGAAATTGGCTTCGACCATTCTGAGAAAAAATTAAATTGTTTTCTCAGAATAGTCGAAGAGTTATGTAACCAGTACGTACCTGTCAAAACGGTAAGGGTTCGTAATAGCAGTTGTCCTTGGTTTACAACCCAAGTTTTAAACACCATTAAGGCCTGCAACAAATTTTATGGCAAATGGAAACGTAGTCCAACCAACGCTAATTGGGTTGCTTATAAAGCGATGCGTAACCACTTGAGTGTGGTTATAAAAAACTTCAAAAGAAATTATTATGCATCTAAGCTTAACACTTCCCTTCCGCCAAAAAAGCTTTGGAGTAATCTGCGACAGATTGGTATTTCGTCAGCCAAGAGTAATTCAAACTGTAAAATTGATCCTAATTCTCTCAACAATTGCTTTTTGGAAGATACCGAGGATTCAGATTTTATTTGTCAGGAAAATTCATCTTATTCACTTGAGCCAGTTGGTGGGTTTGAGTTTCAGGCTGTAAATGATGCTGACGTTTTAAATTGTATTGCAGCAATCAAGTCAAACGCTGTGGGTGAAGATGGGGTTTCATTGCGATTTATAAAAATTATTCTGCCTCATATTTTGCCTTATAACGGGTGATTTTTTAAGAGGTTGAGAACTTTTTTTACAAAGAAACACAAAAAATTCGAAAAAATTAATGAAATATTTATTTGAATCGATAGTTTGAACCTTGCAATTTAATATATAAAGATAATTTCATGCAAATGTTGACCGCGGTTGCGTCCCAGGTAGCCCATTCGCTGAGTCCAATTTTGGCATACTCTTTCACACATATCGGCCGGTAGCTCACGAATGAATGCATGGATGTTGGCTTCCAGTGCGTCAATCGAAGGGCTTGTCCCTATAGACATTAGCCTTGACATACCCCCACAAAAAATAATCTAATGGTGTCAAATCGCACGATCTAGGCGGCCAATTGACCGGCCCGAAACGTGAAATTAACTGTTCACCAAACTCGCCGACCATAAAATGGAAGCAGCGCGCGATGAACATTTCGAACCGAGCACGAATTTTGATAGTTAAATTCAATAAGTTGCAAGCGTTGTTCATTTGTAAGACGATCCATGGTTAAATTGCAAACCAAACTGAAGCTGTTTAACAGTGACACAAGGTACTAAACACACGTCAGCTGTCAAAACCAGTGTTGCCAAAACCAAACCAGCTAAAAAATCACCCTTTATGACCCATATTATCAATCACTGCATTACAACTTCAACTTTTCCTAAATCCTGGAAAATAGCTCGTATAATACCTGTTGCAAAAAAAAAAACTACTCCCACATCACCTGCAGACTTTAGACCAATCAGCATTTTACCGTGTTTATCGAAAGTATTTGAAAAACTTATCGCAAAACAGATTATTCAACATCTCTCTGATAACAAGTTCCTTTACGATAGACAATCTGGTTTCAGGTCTAACCATAGTTGTTCTACTGCTATGGTCAGTATCCTGGAAGATATAAGACAGAATTTTGATAAAGGATATATCACACTTCTCTGTCTGCTTGATTTTTCGAAGGCGTTCGACAAGGTCAATCACAAAATTCTTTGTTGGAAATTGAAAAATTTCTTTGGTTTAAGTGTCACTGCAGTAAAACTTTTTGAAAGTTTCCTTTCTGATAGATATCAAAAAGTGATCGTACGTGAATTGTTTTCGGGCCTTTAATCAGTAAAGCTGGGTGTATCGCAAGGCTCAATTCTTGGACCCTTATTGTTCTGTGTCTTCATAAATGATTTACCATCTGTTTGTAAACACACGTCGGTACATCTTTACGCTGACGATGTTTAGCTCTACTTGGCAAGAGCATGCAGCAATATAAATGAACTTGTTTTCTACCTTAATGAAGACCTCCACAGTATTTATTCATGGTCTGTGTCAAATCGGTTGCTTTTAAATCCTAACAAATCACAGGTTATTCCGATATAAAAAGATAAAAACATTAATCTGAACTCTTTTCCTGATGTAACACTTTCTGGCTGCAAGCTCAAAATTGTTCAGTCAGCAACTAGCTTAGGTTTTGTTATCAATTCCATTTAATCAGGTTACGATCATATAAACTGTGTAATTGGAAGAATATATGGATGTCTCCGAAAACTTTGGGTAACTGCAAGTTATACTCCAATAGCTACTAGACGTAAACTTGGCATAAGCCTCATCTTACCCCTAATAACATATGCTGAGGTTGTATTGATTCCTTATCCCAACGCAAACTCCAAGTGCATTTAATGATTCTGTAAGATATATTCACGAACTACGTAGGTACGACCATATTTCACAACATGCAAACAGATTATTACTAAGCACAACTCTTAAACATTATATCGATGCCAGAAATTGTATCTTTTTTACGCAAAACTTTAACATATAAGACTCCTAAATATTTATATGAAGAACTCAATTTTGCTCGGTCAGCTAGAAAACTTTGTTTGAGTCCTTCACGTTATCATTACTTAAATTCGTCCCGTTTATTTTTTATATACTAAGTCAAACTGTGGAGCTCACTACCAATAAGCATAAGAAACATTTCGAATGTCAATCATTTTAAAAGTGCAATTTTTCTTCATTTCTCAACCCCACCAAGTAAATAATTTAATAATACATCAATTATTAAATTATTTACTTTTTTTATTAATGCTATATTTTTATCAAGGTTAATTTTTTTATTAATGTTAATTTACATGATTTATCTTGTTTCTAAATATTATTATATTATATTATTATATTTATTTATTATTGTATTTTCCTAATTTATTGATTGTATGTATTTATCCTAAACCTAAAAACTTTTTTTATAACTAATGTATGCATACACTTATCTGATTTTCTTAACTCTAAGTACTATAAAAGATATTTATCTTAATGTAATAACATGTATAAATAAAGAACATGTATAAATAAAGAACTAATAACAACTGTTATTAGTTAACAGTGAGCTGTGAACTGTTAATAACATGTATAAATAAAGAACTTGAACTTGAATTTAGTCTAGATAGAATAAACACGAATTTAAATTTTTTTTTAATTATTTTTTTATTTTCTAAGATTTTATTTTATTTTTTTTTTAGGTTCCCCCATTTTCTATGTGAAGAGAACAGGACCAAATATTTTTCATCTCAACTTCAGACCATATGTTATTATCTGCTTCGCTTTTCGCCCGTAGAAGGTCTCGATGAGCTGCAGGTTTTGAAATATGGGAAAAAACGACAAATCGTTTGGGTGAATTCCTCAAATCTATAACAATCAATTCAAATTCTATTCTAATCTTTTCGATGTCTATTCAAAGAAAGCATACCCTGCGTGTTACGCGTACTTGCTAAGCTATCTCTCTGGAAATACGGAACATCCATCAGGCGATTATGTGCCCTCAGCCAAGGCATTGTTGCATAGCCTCAAGGATCTAGGTTGTGATTTAGTTGGATGTAGTGCTAAACTACACTGGACGACAATATATTACGCTACGATGCAGCTCTATGATGAATGTCATTTCTCGGTTATATTTGGTTTTAATGTTTACACTAATCGTCCTCGACTTTCAATAAACCATGCTAGTTTGCGGCACATGCTCAAATCTTACCTGGTAAGATCCTATCAACAACTATGGGCTAGAGATATGGTGATGACAGTTTTGATCTTTTCTTTGTCACAGCAAAAGTGCAACAACAGCCACAGCAGTCTCAAGGAGTGCATACAATTGCTGATGAGAAATCATGCCATAATTTTGCTCAAAGTTCTGGCTGCCTTCAAATTGGGATCCATTGACAGCATATTCATTTGTGATAAACTAAAATCGTTCTACTGGTTTTGTGCGTTGGCAGAAATAATTATAGATTCGGCATCCGATGGCGAAGACGCCTCGCAAGCGTTCTTTTTGCGTGACATTATATTTTTCGTTCTCAACACGATCGGAAATGTAAAAGGTTTGTGCAAGGTTTAAGGAAATATTACTCGAAAGAGAATGATGCTTTAACTATTGGGGTAGAAGTTGCACTTCAAAGACGATAGATGACTGCTCTAAAAGTTTGCATCATTCCCTGTCAGTTGTGACTGATCGATTTCAAGAAAATTGTGTTTTTTGTTTTTCACAGTGGATGGTGAGATCTTAAAGGCAGGGCTCCACTTTATTCGCTATACTTTGGAGAACAATATGCCCATACATAGCGAAACAATCAAAAAATACCTAAATGAAATAGCTTGCGTTGTTGTTTCGATAACGGAGAACCAGAAACCGTCTAACATTCAAGAGATGGCCATAAATCTTTTAGAGCTGATCATATGCCAGCATTCTAAGGAATTTCATGAGTCTATCAAACTGCTGGACAAGTTTCCAAACACAGACATATATGAAAACTTGCGAGAGGTTCAGCAAAACATCAATAGAGGCCGAGAAACCGATCTTCACCTTGTTGTTCAGGACTTTCTTAATGCCCACACCAAAGGATCGGTGGGTCTTAGATCAATGAAGCAATGTGTAAATATTAAAAAAAGAGTCTTTTTTTGATTCACTCTGGGTTATTTTTTTTAGTTTGCAGATAAAAAATGCGAATTTCAAGACCTATCTTTAGACAGAATTGGATCATCGAATTTACACTACGATCTATTGAAACGATTGATTGAGATCATTCGAGGAAACGATTCTGAACTCGCCATGGAATCGGCGAAATGCCTAGGCGAAATCGGCTCCATAGAAGTACAGGGCATGGCCTTTTACTTCGAATGCGATACGACTTTTTACAACATGGAATTTGTGTATCGTGATGAAATGGAGTTCTTTGCTGAAAGCTTCTTTCGACTTTTGGATAAACTTTTGCTGCGATTCGAGTCAAATTGTTGTGTTGAAGTGAATGCAGTTTGCAGAGCTCTTGCAAACTCCAAGGTTGGGGCAAAGGTTTTAGGTACAAAGCACAGTTTTGGGCTTTTTAGATAACTTTATTAAGATTTTCAATCTTTCAGGATCGTTTCCATTGTTGAGTGTTTTTTTGGACAATGAACACACAAGTGTTTTGGATACCCACTTCCCGGGTAGGGGTTTCAGCTTCATGGATATTTTAAAAGAGCATGAAAACCTAGCTTATAACGAATGGGTGAGAGCATTTTCGTCAAGCATATTTAGAAAATGCGATTGGGAACCTTTTGCTGAGCTCTGTGAACTTAATGTGAATATTTAATATTTTTTGTTTTCAAACCTTTTGTATAAAGAATAACGAATTTCAGCTTTTATTTGCTGAGTCCTCAATCATTCCTCTTTTTAAAATGTTACTAGCGAACCGGGAAGCACACTTTGACAATATCATTGCAATGGTAAGTAGTTCATTTTTGATATTTTAGAAAATTAATTTATTCATTCAACCATTAAGTTGGAACATTTCTTTGCCAGAACGTTTGAGGCCGTCAAAGCTGTAAGTAATTAAACTTCTTCGTAAAACTTAATATTGAAACTATACCGACAATACTGCCATTGTTACAGGAAGAGTGGAAAGTGTCCCGAAATATCTACAGTGACAAGAGGGTCATTAAATACTTTTTGAATATATGCGAATGCATACGGATACATAATAATTGGTAAGTACATACTACATTGCGTAGAAACGAGGGCTTTTTAAAAAATTGTGAGCCCAACTTCGACTTTGCTTTATAAAAAAAAATTATAATACCTTATAACTCACCTGTCTCACTGTTGGTTTATATGCACCAACAGCCTCCAGGACAGTAAGACAATCAAACAGCAATAGTTTTTTCATAGAGTGGAGTTGAAATATTAGCGGACAAAATATCGAAAGAAAAAACCGATTCATTCTTTGTTCATATAGGACCACCTCACTAGATTTCGCTTTACGTATGCTATGTTCACTGTCCTTTGTAGCTGATTAGGAATGGCGCATAGAAGACTTAATATCAGTGAATTTAGGGCATCGCTGCTTAACTACGTGTAACTACGTAATCATTTCAATTATTACATGTTGTCGGTTTATGTGCCCTATTTATGCAGAAAGAATATAAAGACTGCTTTGCCACCCGAGATGGAAGTGGGGCTGTGGTGCAGATGCTAGCACAACAATAGCACCACAATGATTGACAATAGGACAGAATCCCTCTATTTTGACGTTTAGTCGTAGTGTGGAGTTTCAATATTAACGGAAGCGAAGAAAAAACTGGGTGGGATGCACCGACAGGGTATGATCACTGCAACCTTTACCTGTCACGCTCTATTAATCGAGCTACGGTGACCATAGGTACCATATAGGTCTTTGATCAAATTCTCTCCCTTCGAAACTCAACTCGGAGTATTTTTCTAAATCATTGAGAAGAACAAGTACCCGTACAGCTACGAGTGAGAATATGGCTGCAGCGCCCCCGAAACGAAAAGATAGCGCTTGTCGTAAGAGGCGACTTAGGGGTGTACCCCACTGTAACACCTAAGTGAGCCTAGCGACACATTCAACATCTTGGATTTTCCCGCAAGTGTGCATTATGTAAGTCCGTGGGTTAACATGGCTGGGGGACCACCGGTGTCGGAAAAGGAATGGCCAACAACAATTAGGGCTATGCACGTATCGAACAAAACAAGTCGTTTAGACAAGAGCATTATGGGAAGGTTCTAGTCAAGCTAGTCGGCTTCCGGGGATAGCAAAAATATGTAACTGCATAAGCGTAAGGTCAGGGTTGCCAGTTGGAATGTTAGAAGCATAACTGGGCGTAGCTACGAACTTGAAAAGATGATGGTAAGAAGGCGATTAGACATCTTGTGGGCCCAAGAGACGAAATGGCGAAACACCGGAAATCGGGCCCGTTTCTTGTATATAAAGACAAAAGCTTACAAGATGTACTACTACGGAACCGAACTAGGTAGGAACGGAATTGATATCATCCTTGCGACAGAGCTACTTAATGGCATCTTGAATATTTCAAAGCAAAGTGACCCAGTTATGTCAAGCTGGTGGTGCATAGTGAGGTGTGGAACCTCGTTACTGTATATGCTCTCCTGTATAGATTTTCATAATCTCATCAAGGCGATCCCAAAGAAAGAGCTTATGTTTGTAGGCTGAGACTTGAACGGATATGTCGGGAAATCTAACGAGGACAATGAAGACTGCCATGGTGGACTGGAATATGGCACTAGGATCTCTTCTGGTGAAGAGATCCTAAAAATTTGCAAGTCACACGGTCTTATCGTGTTTATCAGCATGTTCGTCAAGGAAAGCAGGAACCTGATCACGTACAGCAGCGTGATCATTTGGTTCACAGTATCGTGGGTCAAAGATTGCAGAGTGATTTTGGGTGAGGCGATCGCAACACAACACCGTCTGCTGCTGACCGTCTGCTGCAATTTGCATAAGGAAAAAGTCGAAGCATTTTTAAACACAATGCAAAAACACATCATTGACGAAAACGAAGATGTAGAGTGCAGAGCACAAGATATGTGCGATGACCTAGAGCGAACGTGCATAAGGCCAAATCACTCCTAGGGACTTCAAAAGGCAACTGGATACAGGTCATAGAAACATGGTGGTGGTCAGATGAGGTGAAACTAGTAACTAGTGACAAGAAAGCGGCATTCAAGGCACGGAAGAAGTGCTCCTCGAACAATAGAGATGAAATGCTTCTCTGTGGTCCAAGGAGCTTCTCTGTTGTTCGGAATTTGAATAAAGACACCTCAGCAGTCTCGCTAAAAAGAAGTGCGCCCAGGTTCAAGCAAAGAGAATGGAGGGCCTGTATCAGGAATTAGAGGAAATTTCTTCTTCCACGTCTGAAGCACACTAGGCCACACAAGATCTTCGACAAAGCACCTTAAATAAGGGGGTTTAAATCTTCAAAACTTCCGCACAGAGGAGGAAAAACGCCCAAAAGATTCGTGCGCCAAAATTCATCAACAATTCTCAGGGACAGCTTCCTGTGAATGACAACAAAATTCTTCACTGGTGGCGGCAGTATTGTGAGGGACTTTTGAATGAACAGTTTTCCAGGCAACACTTTTCAGAAGAAACTACTTCTTACCGGGAAGAGGTACCAGACATCACAGACGAAGAGTTTGGGAAGGCGGTTGAGTACTCCGAAAAGCGAAAAGCGGTTGGGCCGGATCAGATACCCTCAGAGTTCTGGAAGAAAATAGGAGACAGCGGGTCCATATAGCTTACGACCTTCATCTGCAAACTAATAAGAGGAGATCTAATGCTTAATCAGTGAAGGGAAAGTTATCTTCTTACTTTGTTCAAAGGAAAAGGTGATCCACCAAGCTGTGACAATTACCGTTCTACCTAGCTGATGTAGTCAACACCATATGAAGATCGTTGAGCGGTTATTAGATACTCGACTGTGAAAGATAATGAGGATATCTGAGGACCAGAGTGGGTTTGTCGCGGGTATATCAACCACTGATACAATTCAAGGTATAAGGATCATAATGGAAAAACATCGTAATGCTCTTAAAGATCTGATTTCAGATAGACTACCACGAGATCTAATATGGGTGACGCTAAGAAAACGAGGAGTTCCAGAAGCCTACGTGCGGATAATCATGTACATGTATGATGGAGCAATCACAAGAGTAAAATGTCGTTTTGGAGCCACTGAGGAGTTCCCAATTAAAGTCGGTGTACACCAGGGAATCATCCTAAGTCCTTTGCTTTTCATTAAAGTCCTTGATTATATGCTTCAAGGAAAACTGACAGACCCGAAAGTACATCAGTTATTCTTCGCTGACGATAGGGCCATCATAAGTGAAGATCATACATCCCTGCAGCGAGCACCTAATATATGGGTGGATGTTTCCGAGGAGAATGGGTATCGTATTATGGCGTATTCTTTTGAACACCGACCTGCCACACCGAGCAGTCAAATAATACTCGTTGTTTGCGACAATTCCAGCGTGGTGTACACTCGGTTTCATTGTGTGCAGAACGGCAAATACTGCAGTCATCACGTTAAGTGTCAAATTGTTTTGACTTCGGGTGCGCTTCTTTATTCGTTCAACTATTCCGGCCGAAGTATCTGCGGTTTTTTATTTATTCGGAATATTGCGATCACTCCGTTTCTTTATCCGTTCAAAATATTCGGATTGCATTCTATTCATATTACCCAACCTCTCGAGGTAGTACGAATTAGAACGTTCAGAATATTCCAACTTAGTATTCCACATTTTCCATTCCTACTTCCCAATGAATAAAAAAAAAGGCACCCTGCATTTTGTTTACTTTTTTTTTCATTTCGCAGAGTGATTTTGTTCCCGTCGGTTTTTTGTACTTTTTACTAAAAATTAATTTTGATAGCTTTGAGTTCGAGACATTAAGTTATTTTTTATTGATTTCATACAATAACAATCGCGTTGTAAAAAATCAGTCGAAACGTCACTGCACACAAAGAACCAAAGCTACACCAAATACTACGGTAACGATATTTCGAGTTCGGTGTCGACACCGAACTAATTCGGAGTTCAAAAGAACATTTACATGAGATGAGATACGATTCCATTCAGGTGTACGTGAAAAGAACACCTGAGTTTTTTTCTGTATTCCACACCAGTTTCACGATTCTGTGTTGAAAAGAATACGCCATTTGTCAAAAAAAGACAGAGTATCTGTGCTGCCCATTTTCTGACCCACCAGAGCCAATTTTAGACATCAAATTGAATGGAAATATGCTTCCCAAATGTGAAAAGTTTAAGTATCTGAGATCTATGATCATCAGCAAAGCAAAATGTGATGATGACATCAATCATCACGTAAGCGTAGGTTGGATGAAGTGGCGAGAAAACTCCGTCATCTTTTGTGACCGAAAAAATCACCCCTAAGCTGAAAGGAAGGCTCTACACCGCAGTTGTGCATCCGGCGCTCACATATGGTTCACAATGTTGGACAGCGTATAAGAAATATGAGCAAATTGAGATTAAGATGCTTCGCATGACAGCAGGAGTAACAAAGCGAGATAGAACTAGAAGTACGAAGATCCGAGGAAGCATCCATGTAAAAGAACCTATCTCCAGGAAAATGGACCACGACCGGCTCAGTTGGTATTGCCACGTTCAAAGGAGAGATCCTATGAACCCCGTCAAAAAGGCAATGTCAATCAACATTTCAGCACAATCTCGAAAGAAAGGAAGACATTAAAATTCCTGGATCACACAAATGCAACGACAACAGCATTAATTTGGCCTCAGTGTCGAAGAGATCCAAAACGGGTAGCCTGCCGGTGTATTCTGAAGTCAAATCGGCGTACCCCACAAGCGGACCATTAAGAATGCAGTAGATTGGGAGGGATATGATCCATCACTTCGCATCAAGCTCGCGCCTAAAGGAAAAGAAGCAAAAGCAGTTCGTATCTAGTAAGTCAATGCTTTGGGAAAATATGTAAATATTATGTCTCATTGGTAATGAATGTTTTTGGGTCCAAATTTGCCAACAGGCATACACGGCGAAAACCAGCCGTAAAAACCGTAGCTTCATCCTAGTGACTGGCAGTGTATATTGACCTATTGTGCAGCCGTTGATGTCAATGTTTTTTTGAAATGACAGCTGTTGTGTGACATGCTTCTAGGCCTAGGCTCTGGAGCATCGTGGCTAGTGGAAGTGTTGTCGTTTCAAGCAAGATGGGCCAAGCTAGCTAATCCGGTAGACCCTGAGGCTCCTATCGCATTCTGAGACGCGATCGAGGCGTATACACTATGCAGCACGAGTTTTTTTGTTCAT
Organism: Neoascia interrupta; assembly: GCA_947623515.1. NCBI lineage: Eukaryota > Metazoa > Arthropoda > Insecta > Diptera > Syrphidae > Neoascia > Neoascia interrupta. The sequence continues at coordinate 51,774,250 of OX392463.1, forward strand.
TAAGAAATGACACATAAGAATTAATAGCGCGACATGGCCTTCCTTGGGAAGATCCATTTCACCTTCCACCTTATTCCCAGAGGCTAAAATTACTTAATCTGATCTCGTTTTTATTCAGCAAATATTGTTAGGTCACATTGACGCACCTGACCTCTTGTCCTCTTTCAAATTTAAATTTCGTGGTGGCTCTTATAACCTACGTAATATCAATCTGTTAAACGTTCCGAATCATAGATCGAATTACGGCATGCATGAGCCTGTTACACGCATGAGTACCCTGTACAATTTATATAGTAGTGTTCTAGATTTTAATATTGACAAAGCGACACTGAAAAAGCTGCTTAAGCAATTGTAATTTTCTTTCTTTATGTGTATCTATTTTATTAATTTTTTCCTATTTTCTTTATTGTTGTGTATGTGTTAAGTGATCGTTACATTAACCACTAACACCTGCACTAGTTGATGAGCCTGTGTAAGCAATATTTTGCTTGGCAATTTTCTGCTTGTAGTTGCTGCTTGCTTTAAGCACCCTACATCACAGACATGGTGCGACACGAGTCTAAAAAATGTCTGCTAGCTGATTAGAAATGATTAGAAAACAGTTTCCCTCGCGAAAAACTCCGAATGTATTTTCGAGTCGTCTATTCTTATAAAAAGAGGCTTTTTACGACTGGAATTTGTTAAACATCGAAGAATACAAAATTATTCTTCTTCACTGCCAGACTCCGAACCCTAAAAATTCAAGTAAATGTCGTTTTGCTTCAACTTTACTATTATGTGCCAAGTTTTCTTTTTCGTGCCTCACGTTGGGCGCCAATTTGGGGACTTAAAAGCATCTTCAGTTAAAGGAAGATTGTCGTCAGGGTTGTGGGTTTTCGCCTCACGTTGGGCGTCAATTTCGCGTAAGAGGCTTCTGAGTCACAGGAACGTCTTTGACAATGGTAGGGAGTTATGTCGGCACAGTTTCAATGAGCTCAGCTCGTTTGAGAATCGCCGGGAGTACGTCGTAAGGCTGCTAAGCAACACCTCAGATATCTTTGGATATCATTCTTAATTTTTTCTACGTTCAATATCGAACTCCCACTCCTGTTTTCAGCGCTCTAAAGCACAAGTTGCCTAAGAAGTTCATACTGTTCTCCAAAGTAGATCCGAGATTAATTCACCAAACTTGGCGAGTTAAGCCGAGATTAACCCCAGATCTAAGTTTACTGAGAAACTCATTTCTGGGGTTGACCAAACGAACATCCGTACACACCTTTGAACAAAACATGCCAATGAATTTGAAAACAATCTCTTATTTTTATAAAAGGACTGTTCCCGTAAATATACTACACGTGGCTAAGGCCTGCATCTTCTGCCAAGCACACTTCATGGGCATTTTATACTTGGAATTATGGGCTTCAACCGAAAAAGAAAATAAAACAATAAAAAGCTCTGAAATCATGAAAAATCCAACATTTCAAGACATCGCAACAGAGGTACTTCTTGCCCTTAAAACATCAAACAAAAGACTTTACATAAAAGAATTATCTGACAGGCCTTTAAATCAATTGATTGTGTAGAGGCCATTTCTGGCTTTCTAAATCCACTTACATCCAGACTGGAATACCTAAACTTGGAAGGTGATTGGTCACAGGTCCTACTGGAGATTGATGCGACAAATGACTTGAATAAAAATTTATATGCACACAATTTAAAAAAGTAAGTGAAATACAAAATGTGATAATTATTTTCAAAACAGTTTTTTTTTAACACGTTTCGTCCTGCTAGAAATGGTCTTTTGACGCTATCCAGTTCAGATAAGTTTAGCAACAAATTGGATTACGAATGTTGTTGGCGGTTATGCCAATGGGACACCGCTGTCGAGAGTATTTCGAAGGTCGACTCTTTGATTGACTTAGAGTACGAATTTGAGAAGAACCATTTCAACGCTTTAAAATCGATACACAAGAGAGAAGAAGTCAACTGCATGTCAGCGATAGACAAGGCCCGTCGAGCAATAGTTTCGATATTGAAAGAAATAAGCACTGAATCTCTGCAAAGTATTTACAAATACCTCACCTGGCTTCATTTATTGCAACAGGCTGAGGATTTCTGTCAGGTAAGCAAAAGTTTGGTGATAATTGAGCTTACATCTAACACGTCTTTCTTAGATCCAATTTGCGCTGGGCAACCAGACAGATGAGATACTGAAAAAGTGGAATTGGGGACTAGAATTTAAATACGGCAACTTTCGTTGCAAGGAGCTTGTTTTATCTCATCAAACGACGCTGTATAAAACAGCTGGTATTCGTGCAGGCAGGAAGATCAGTGAGTTCTTTAAGGTAAATATAATACTCTTAAGTCAAAAGCCTTGAAAAATTTGAGCTTTTTAGGACAAAAATGCTGTTGGTGAATGCGTTCTTAAATGCATAAACGAGTGCAAAAGTGCTGGAAACATCAATTTGGCGATAAGAAACATTGCCCTTCTTAGGAGTATTGAGACGTCGGACCAATTGAAGGTAAATTCAATCCGTTTTAAAAGAAAAAAAAAGCTAAGACACCTTTTTATTTTCTCACAAGGCAAAAGCGTTAATCGAGGACGCAGACATATGCTGGAAAACTGGAAAATCTAGAATGGCAAAGGAAATTCTGCACAATGTCATGCTGAACAAGGAGTTTGTGTATTGCCTTGAAAGAATCAAAGCCCATAGGTAAGGACCTTTACTAGTTGAAGACTTCTTTTTTTCAATCATGCCATCCTACAGAATGTACGGTGAACTCTTACTCGAAACAAATAACGAAACATTCGATGTTGTGAACAAGGAGTTCTTCGATCGTTCCATAGAGCTGCTCAACAAATACTCAGAGCACAGGGATAGAATTCTGAAGTCCGGTTCCTTTGACATCAAGGAATTTGAAGCTTTCCAGGTAGAAAGTAGCAAACTGGCATATGCCACTATAGCTAAATATGCTGACAAGGAATATACACAGGTAAAATGAATATTATGGAAGGGCAATTAAAGAAACTAACGGTTTTGTTTGACATAGTTGACTGCATATTTAAACTCTGAAACCTTCCGTACCAAAGTACAAATAATGACTAAGAATAAGGAAGAGGCGCAGAGCCTTGCACGGACATCCAAGGATCGGGACAAGTCCATCGGTATTAATGTTATGCTTCGGAATTGTGGCATTGATGACAAGGAAATTAAAATGCAAGAGCTGAAACGTTCGGATAACTTGTGCATCGCAATGGAGTAAGTATACTGTTTACTTAGTTTTTATAAAAAAAACTCCTAATTTTAAAAGGATTCAAATTTTGCCTATAAACTTACTAACGGGTGTTTCGGTACTAGAATTTACAGGAATAAAAGGCTCTACGAACAAGCTCCGAAATGACTTAACTCCCAATTTACTTAGTTCATATGAACCAACTTCCACTTTTTTTTTGAACTAAGTCCCAACATGAAATGAACTAACTCCCAAAAAAACAAATAAAATAAGTCCCAGAAGTGGGAAAAGGTCCACTTCGATAGGTTGACGCCAGAGTGCACTTTGAGTGGTGAATGTTGAATAGGGAGACCTTGTAGATTTGCATGTTGAAATCAGGTCGCTCCGTGTATGTTCTGATTTCATTCTTGTACGTTAGGACTTCTTTGCGTATGGCACGAGGTGGCTGTGGTACGGTTGAGTGGTTGGGGTGATCTTGGAAATGGCACGCTAATAGCAACTGTTTGGTGGAAATGGTGCTGTGGTCTCTTACTGGCAGCAGTTCGTCTCGGCTTAGAGCTGGTCTTGGTAGGGCGTCAGGTCACATGCTGTGATTGTCCTCATTGCCGAGTTTTGGCAGGTCTGAAGTTGCCGCCAGTATGTTTCACTTTGTTGCGTCGACCAGATTGGAGCAGCATAGTTTTGGAGTGTCCAATAGCCTTATAAGTGGCAAGAAACGTGTCTTTCTACATCCCCCGAGATCTGCCAGTTATAGACTTGAGTATGTTGTTTCGCATGGGTGGAAAAAGTCAGCATGCTGTCGAAGGTAACGCCAAGAAGTTTTGGATAATGTGTGGTTGGGATGCGACGTCCTGTTACGTTGACATCAATAACTTACTTTACTTCCCTTGTTCAGGTTGTGAAAAGGATCTTTGATGATTTTCCGGCCGACAGTTGGAGGTTGCGATGCTTAAAAAAGTTCTCCAGGATCAAGAGTAAACGGTTCAACTCTGTTTATAGTCTGGATACGTTAAGGCCAGTGGTCAGAACAGTGCAATCGTCAGCATATGACAATTTTTTATTCCGTGATGCGGAGGGGGTAGTTTGGAGATATAGTAATTGAGGAGGAGAGGCAAGAGAACGCCTTCTTGGGGTACTCCTTGTTTGATCCGTCTATGCTGAGATTTAACGTTTCGAAACTCGACATACGATTGGCGGCCACTTAGGTAATTGGCAAGCCATCGCTTCTGTATGTTGAGTAGCGAGGATTCCAGGATGTCGTGTAAAAGTGTGGTGTGATCTACAGTGTTGAACTTTTTTTTGTGGTCCAAGCCGACAGTCCTGTGACAAGGTTGCCTTTGGTTCAGTCCAATTGTGATTTGCGATTTTCGGCGAGTTCAGGAAGGAGTAAAGCATTAAGTGCTCTCGCGACCGGGAAGAAAAGTGAGTTAGGACAATAGGATTTGTTGAACGGACTTTTGAATGATTGTGTTTCTGGCGCGGGAGTTCCGCACAATTTTCCCAAGTATGATGTTAAAGAAGTCACTTGACAGCGCGTCGTCCCGTCTAAATCCTTTTTTGACATCAATGGAGTTGGTGAGGTCTTTGCCGACCTTGATGGAACAGCGTGGCCCCGTCTGGGTTGAAGGATTCGGCGCATTTCTTTGGCCTCGAAATTTTAATTGAAAAAAAGACCGTCAAGTATGAAGACATACGCGGAGCGGTCCCTCGGCTTTTGTTGAAGGTTATAGTCATCTATATTGCGCAGTTTGTGTAACATTCAATTTATTTATTAAAATTATTTCTGGTCTGTAATATACTTTTTTCGTAGTGTTCCTGTTGGGTTCTGTACTGTTTCCTACTGTTCTTATATTGGATGATTTTATATTGGGTTTCATTACTCTAAAAATAGGCTGACAAAAAGCTTTACCGTTTCGAAAATAGAGCGAAGCACATACTCTTTCTTGGCCTTTTTTAGGATTTTTATAATTTAAAAACCATAAAACAGCAATTTCGATTATTTTTAATTACCGTTAGACTTTTTGATCAATTTTACAACCACCTGTGACATTTTTTTCTGAGAAAACGGTAAAAATATGCTGTTTTTTTTCGCTTTTTTGAATGGGCTTCAAAACTTAGGGTCGAAAACGGCAATTTTGAAACGTTTTTGATGCAGTTCGCTTGCCTTTTAAACATTTCATACTTCAGCCAAATTTAAACAAGGTGGTCATAACCGTTATGGAACTAGAAATCTTTAAAAAAAATTTTCGAAAACGTTTTCACGTTTTTCAGATAAATTTTCGAAGTTTTTGAATATTCGAAGTCTGCTATAGTTTTGTATAAATTTTAAGGACTATGCCCGGACTATGCCCGGTGTTAATTTAAAAATTATACTTTATACCGTTTGGGAGATAGAGGGGGAGACATGCGTGCTTTTGACCTTTTTTATAATTTTTTAAATTTCAAATCCATAAAACAAATATTTGGAAGTTTTTTCCAGCTCCCGTTAGACTTTTTTCTAATAGCACAACCAGCAGCACTAGCCTTGGATGTTTTTTTTAAATTATATGGTCACCAGTTTATGCGCAAACGGTAAAACAAGCTCCTTTTTTATTTCGTTTTTTAAACAGGCTTCTAAAAACTTAGGTTAAAAACGGCAATTTAAAAAAAATTTAACGCAGCCTTCCTTCTTTTTTTAAGCTTTTTACTTTAATCAAATCTGAAAAAGATCGCTTATACCGTTTAGCTTCTAGTAGACTTAAAAAAAATGTTTTTGTGCTTTATGTTTTTCAGTTAAATATCGAAGATTTTGAAATTTCAAAATCCGCTATAATTTTCCTTAAAATTTTGAATTATTTCCGATACGTGTGATTTTTTTCATAGAATTCCACCAAACAGCACCGGGGATAAGGGACACACGTTTTTTCATGCATTTTTGCGATTTTTTTTTTCGAAAATGCGTCAAAACTGCAGTACTGAAACTTTTTTCAAAAATATGACCTAAGCACTTGGTTAACTTTGAGTTGCTTTATAGTTGTGTTCAAAACTGATATTGAGTGATAAGCTGTTCAAAAGTTATGGCCTCCAACACTTTGAAAAACGTCATGCATTCGAAGAGTCGAACTCTTCATTTCTCAAAAACGTTTTGTTATTTTCGAAAAGTTTTATTTTTTAATTAAGGCTTAGTATTTCTTAAACCTAAGTTTCGTTTTTCTAGTTCTTGCCTAATAAACTTCTTGAAAAAGACATTAAAAAACATTAAGTCCATTTTCACATGAAATTTCAAACTGTTTTAAACCGTTATTTGTGCTTAAAAAAATTGCCCTCTTTGGATTCTCTGACCATTTCCGCAGTTTATACGCACACCAAATTTTGTCTTTCTACGGCTTACCGTTCAGAAGTTATAAAGCGATTGGACGGACGGACGGACCGACGGACAGCGTAGCGATACCATAAGAGGTTCTTTTTCCATTTTTGGACGGACCGCTAAAAATTGCTATGTTGCCATTTCGTTTAATAGGTTTGCCGAGATTTTTGACTGTGGACCACAGTTTCTTGACACCTGAGCCAAGATAATAGTTGCCAAGGTGTGGGTACCATTTTTTTGTTTTGCGATCTTTTCGTTGACAGTAGACGAATCTCTGTGTTGAGGTTAGTCTGATCGTGTGGCACTCGTCGGCATGTATCGGCTGTAACGGGGAAGTTTGGTCGCACTTTGGGTCGCAATCCTTCCTGCCGCGATAAAACGTGCCGCCGCTTGAGCAATAGTTTTGTGGAATGCTCTTTCGCCGTAGAAGGCGTTCGTTGGTTGTGGCATGTTTCTGAAACAGTTGTTCGTGTAATCGTAGGACCACAGTGGTGTAGCTGCAACAGCTGCAAACAGGGGAAGTAAGCGCGTAGCTGCAGCGGCGGTAAGAGTTGGCCAACCTTTTCCTACCCGGATGATAGCGCTGCACGGTTGACAGCTCGCTACGAGGAAAGTAAAGAATGGAGGAAAAGGACGTGGGAAATTTATCGAAATTGTGAAAAATCAAGAAATTTTATGGAATTTGTGTTACCCGCTTTGAAAAAATAATAAAACAAGTTTAGTAAGTGCAAGAGTTCGTCTGTGACAAACTTCTATATACCCAACCCTATATACCGTGTAACACCAAATCTTAAAATGTTTTTTTTGTCACGAATTCATATATTATTTGTATAGGCCACGCCCACAAAAGTGAGTCTGGGCTAAAAATTAAAATCAATTAATTGAAGTTTCGTTAGAATCATGACAAAATGCGCTAAAAACCGAAAATTATTGCAGAAAAAACCGGTTTTTCATAAACACGCCCCTTAAAAGTGGCCGGAGCTCAAAACTTTGTATGGAGCAAGCCTAGCAAATAGTTATATTTTGAATATTTGTAATAGATTTTTTTTTTTTCAATTTGGAGTAAACTTTCCGAAAAATCGGGTTTTTAAAAATCTAACATGGTAAAAGTGGGCATGGTCGGTATTGTGGGCGGTCCAATTTTTGTCTTCTTAGAGGTTTTGGGCTATTATTGCTCTATACCAAAATTTGAGTTCCTACGCCTTGTCTAACTTGACCAAAAGGTCTTTTGAAAGAAAATTTCAAATAGAGGTTGTCTTTCATTGAGGCCTGTAGTGGGCGTGGCCGTCGGCGGATTTAACTAATTTTCACACTTTGTCTGTACAAAATAAGAACCAAGACATACTCCAAGTTTGAGCGTCCCAGCTCAATTTTAAAGACCTAAAAACTTCACACATACGGACGGACGGGCATGGCCTAATCGACTCACCTGTCGGTCTCAATCATATCTCTAAAAGGTCTTAGGGGTCTACGGTGATTATTTCACTGTGTTACAAACTATGCGTTAAAATTAATATACCCTCGGTCGGGTGTAAAGAAAGCTCAGGAGTGGACCCTCTCAGCCATTGCTTACAAACGAGGTATCTGTCTGACATAAGCGGGTTTTACCATTGTGCTCGAGTTTTTCTTCTGCCGCGTCGCATAAGTCCGCGCTTCATACTGCCGCTACTGCTGCATATTACTGCTGCGGGCATTGTGGCCCTACGGTGACTGGTGAAACTTGCCCTTAGAGCCTTATTGAAATTTGTGAGTTATTCTTTCGGAGACTTTTCGCCAGTTTCGATGGTGATGGTGAATAGCGGTGGTCAGAGCTCAGGGTGGTATCAGTTCTCCACGTGAGGCTGGCTAAGAGAGGTGAGCTAGGCTGATGTCTGGGGAGCTTCGGCAGTTGCTAGTGATTCTCTGGTCGGTGTGTTCTCATCCAGAACGCAAAAGTTTGAATTATACAGGTGTTCTGCGAGGATTCGATTTGATGTCACCTAAGATCATCCTGTTGTTTCCGTTTACGAGACGGTGGTATGAAGAAGCGCAGCTACTGGTGGGTTGTATATCTATGTTGATAAGTTCAATGTTTGGGTTGGATGTGATGGAGATGCCGTGTTGTTCAAGGAAGGTGTCGGACGTCCACTGCGATTGTACTTAAGGCATTATGCTGTATTTTATAGAGGGGTGAATAAGAAATGCCAGTCCTTCGCCTGAATCATTCGTTCTCTCTTTTGGTTAAATGATGAAGTTAGCACTCTTCTTTTAGGCCTGAGTCTGGTCGATGTATTTGACTTCGATGTCAGCTTGGTTTCTTGGTTGATAACTATGAGGATATCATTGCGGTCCATGACGTTTGTTAGTTCGTGGACTTTCCCAGTTCGATTGTAGGATTTTGAGTTTACGTAGTTTTTGTCGTTGGCTCGAAATTGCTTGTTGAAGGTGTTGTTGCCGGCTGGCACTGCAACTCCTGCAAGTTAAATTAGTATTCCAATTGCGATGGGTAAACAGACCTGAACAATTTCGGAAATGGCTCCAGTTGAGGCAAGAGTTGCACTTCACAGGGATGGAGTTATGGTGAATGGGCTTTTGTCAAAATCAGCATAGCCATATTCTGGGCCCTGGGTTGGATTAACGCTGCTTGCATGCCCCTCAACAGACTCTGTAGACAGGTAGTCTGGTAGGCCTAGAAATTACTTGGTGGGACCATGACCAAGACAAACGGTCGTTTGATCGGACTCACAGTTCTTATAAACATAAGATAATAAGAAGATAACATGCCTCAAGGTCTTTGGGGTCTACTATTATTGCTTTACAGTGTTGGGACCAACTTCATATAGGTATACTCCTATTAAGCCGATTATTGAAAAAATGTTATAAAGATAAATACTTTTCTTTGCAGAAACTACATAAAATTTTGTCAGCTTGACGATGCTGTGACTAGCCCTGCTGTGTACCGCATTATAGCTTTGTGGTTTGCCAACAAACATGACCAAAAGCTTTACAAAAAAATCAAGGAGATAATTCATGAAATTCCTAGTTTCAAGTTCCTATGCGTTCTCAATCAAATGAGCGCACGTTTAAGTTCCAAAAATGCATCATTCCTTAAATTACTCGAGGAAATTTTGGGTAAAAAACTGAAAAAAATTTTATTAATTGTTTTCGATAATAAAGAAAAAATATTTATAGTCAAATGCATAGAAGATCATCCTCATCACACTTTGCACAAAATTTTCGCCTTGGTCTTTGCATATGCTGACGATCCAAAGTAAGTACACAAAAATCTGATTATGCTGGTTTTTTTCCGCAATAAAACAAGCTTTCTTGTAGAAATACTACAACATCAGATCGTGTGAATATAGCTCGAAATATAATAAACAAAGCAAAGAACAAAACCAATAATTCCTGCATCAAACAAATGGAAGCAATGTTTGCGGGTAATATAGGAGATTTCTTTAAAAAAAAAAGCCTTATTAACAAACTTTTTACTCCAAGCCCTTATTGATTTTGCCAACAAGGATTGCGGTAAAAGCACATCATTAGTTTTAAATGATAAGTTGAAGAACTTGAAAAATCTTGATAATGTTCAATGCCCAACTATGGATTTGCCAATTTCAATTGACAAGAAGTATAGTCTTACATGTAAGTAAACAGAAATGCTTATTTAAAGACTCGGTTAAACATTTTGCATTCAAAGATGTTCGAAAGTGGGAGAACAGCGTCGGATTAGTTGGCGGAATAAATGCACCGAAAAAACTTATGTGCGTCTGTTCTGATGGCGTTGCCAGGCCTCAATTACTTAAAGGAAAAGATGATCTTCGACAGGACGCTGTGATGCAACAAGTACTATCAATGGTTAACGAGCTGCTGAAAAGTGATCCTGAGACCAACGATCAGAAGCTTTTGCTTCGAACTTATCGCATTGTTCCTCTTTCTATGGTATTTTAATCATTTTTATAACTTTGAATATGTGGGACAAGCTTTTCTTTACAGCGTAGTGGCATCTTGGAGTGGTGCAAGAATACCGTTCCCCTGGGGCTATATTTGTGTGGGGATAAGAAAAACGAAGGTGCTCACAAGAAATACAGACCAAATGACTACACAGTATCCAAGTGCAGGTCCTTGTCAATGGTAAGTGATATTGAGTTTCAGCATTTTATTTCTCGGGAGGTTTTTAACGTCCTCGGACAAAGTTAAGGCAACACCATTTATGTAACTGATGGCCGGGGGTTCGGTGTCTATTCGCTCTAGATGACCCAGCCATCGTAGCCTTTGTACAATAACTCTTTTGGGTAGGTCGGTGTCGCTGTACAGCCCGTATAGTTCGATGTTATATCTTCTCCTCCACTCTCCGTCTATGCAGATAAACTATGCGAAGAATTTTCCTCCCGAAGCAGCCTAAAGTGTTTTCATCCGCCTTTGACAGTGTCCTGATCCGTAAATCTGGACTGGGATGATGAGGGACACTTTGCCTTCTTAGCCCAAAGAAACAGCGATTGGCAAAAGTTATGCCTTCAGCCCAATGATTCCGTTGCATCTGTTACGTTGAAGTACACAACTGACAACTCAGTGAAATACTCACGTTGTTATGGGAAGCGACGTACGTCACGAAGTTCTTCTATGGGCCGCTTCCCATAAGAACGTGTATATTTAACTCAGTTGTCAGTTGTAGGCAACGGATTCATTGGGCTGAAGGCTTTAGCTTTCGTTTGGTTTGAGCGCTGGTGTCATTGTTTAAATTTATAGCGGAACGCAGGTAAAGTTCCTAACAACCTCAAAGTTTTAGCTGTCGATGGTGATGTTTTGTCCAAGACGTCGGTGCTATCTTTTCTTGATGACAGCATATGCTTGCTTTTGCCCTCGTTGGCTGCTAAACCCATATTCGCCGCTTCCCTCGTAATACTCACGAAGGCTTCACTGACATCACGCTTTGTTCTTCCAATGATGTCAATTAGTTTTGTCAAGTAGTTGAGCGAACTTTTGAAAGATTGTACCTCTGGTGTTGGCGCGGGAGTTCTGCACAATTCTCTCAAGTATGAGAGAATTAGAAGCGTCGCTTTGTCTAAATCCTTTTGTGACATCAAAGGGTTGGTGAGGTTTTACCGAGCTTGGCTGAACAACGTGAGTTTTCCATCGTCATCCCGCATAGACTGACGAGTTTGGCAGGGATGCCAAAACTAGACATTGCGCTATATATTTGTCTCTATATAGCGCTCATCTCATACGCGGCCTTAAAATCGATGAGAAGGTGGTGGGAATCAATTTGGAATTTCTGGACTTTTTTTTCTTGAATTTTTTATCTATGGTGGAATTTCCTGGCCTAAAGCTACACTGATATGTGCCTTTCAGATTGTTGACAAACAGCTTCAGGCGTTCACACAGTTCAGCTGAAAAGATCTTAAAATACGCGATGGTAAAAAGTCTGATTGCCCTGTAGTTGACACAGTTTAGATGGTCTCCTTTCTTGAGGAGCGGGCAAACAATGCTGAGGTTCCATTCATCGGGCATGTAGGCCGTCTGCTCCGGCTGCTTTGTTGCACTTAAGCTTCGACGCAGCTACTTTCACTTCATACATGTCGGGTGGGCGGTATCGTTCGTCTGCTTCGTCTGGTAGCGTCTTTGCCCGGGTTGAATGGCTCGTTCTGCCTGGCAGCGGTATTTGGTTCGTCTTCGTCGTTATACGGTCAGTAGAATTGGTTTTTCCAAATCCTCAGCACCGACTGCGATTCCATTACGATGTCCCCTTGATGGTCCTTACAGGCTTCGGTTCGAACTTTATTCCCTTGACAGGACCTTTTGATCCTCTGGTAAAACTTTCGAGCCTCATTCATGTTGTAACATTTCTCTATCTTTTCAACCGCGCACTTCTCGTGCTCTCTCTTTTTCCTTCAGAGAAGCCGGTGTGTCTCTCTCCTCCTCTGCTCGTAGAGATCGCGAGCAGCTCTAGTCCTTCTGTGCAGAACCGCTTTGTATGCTTCCTGTTTAGCTGCATGTGCTTGCCGGCATTCATCGTCAAACCAAGGGTTTCGTTGTGGTGGCCGTGTGAAACCCAGCACTTCAGAGGCGGCATCTCTGATGGCATCTTTACAATGTTGCCACTGGCTATCAATACTTGATGCTGGCTGCATAGGACTTCGTAGAAGGTTTTGAGAGACTCGGTTGGAGAAGGACCTGGCGATCTCTTGCGTTGTAGTCGGCCGACGTCAAACTTCCTCACAGTATTTCCATTACTTGGCGCTGGTCGGGATAACTACGTTATTACCGAATCTAGCCTTGATCCAAGGCTTTTTGCCTAAGTCGCCTCCAACGACGAAAACATATCCAAATAGGCGCTGGCTTTGATGTCGATAGCACTCGCGGTAGTATAAGTCGCATTTTTTTCATCCTACTTTTGCCCGGCCCGTCTCACCTACTTCGTAAAAGGTTTTGGGAGACTCGGTTGGAGAAGTGCCGATCTCTTGCGATTGTAGCCGGCCGACGTCAGACTTCCTCGCAGTATTTCATCGCAGTGTACCTTGGCTTCAACACGGTAATGATTCGAATCGAAGTTGGCCCCTTGGAAGTTCGGACATCCAATGTGGTCAATCTGGTTGACGGTTGATTCATCCGGAGATCTCCACGTGGCTTTGTGGATATTAAGATGTGGGCCATGGGTAGTAGCTACCACAACGAGTCGTCCCGCAGCAAAGTCGATCAGCCTGAATCCGTTATCGGAGGTTGTTTCCGACTGTACAACCAGAGATGCCCTCCCTCCCTAGCTTGGCATTAAAATCGCATAGGACAATTTGAATGTCGTAGCTAGGGACACTGCTCGTAGAACATATCTTTGGCGTCATTAGCCAAATTATCAAGAGCCATTAGCCTCATATGAGGCCCATTCCACCGCTTTTCTTGGATAGCAGTAATATCTGCCTTGCAGTTGTTAACGGCCTCCGCTAATTGCTCGGCCGCACGCGGTCTGTTAAGGGACCTAACATTCCCCGTGCAGATCCGAACCTCGTTGTCCTTTTGTCGTTTGCATTGGTTGTAAACAGTAAATCCACCCGATTCCGAGGCTTAATCTAGGTTCGTAGCCTAGTTTTCTTTACGTGGCCGGGAATTCACCCCGACAGCACGACCCCGAATCTGGGGAACCAGATCCTTTTGATGACTCCAAGGATGGAGAGCCGAATAACCCGCTACTAGGCCTGCGCTCCGAATACGTCGCAGTAGCCCACGTAAGGTGTTCACGAAGTAGTTTGGCCTGTCGGGAACTGTGGACGCCACCGTTGATTCCATCTGGTGAACTCCTCCGTTGCCGTCCGGATGCAAGAAGTGCCTTAGTGGAAACACTCCTTCCCCCTCCCTCGTCTACTACCCCCAACAACCTCCCAAAGGGGCTAGAACACAACCTCCAGTTGACCCGCCTAGTACCCCCGGTGTTCACCACGGATCATAGCTAAAACTCCCAATTACTTTCCCGACTATACGGAATCAATATGATCTGTCCAGGGTGTTTTCCCTAGTAAGGAAGGGTCTTATTAAAGATGAAGCCCAAATTCCGTGCGCATTTAACCAATTCAATCGCTGTGAAATCTATCGTGATGGAGGGAAAGAGTGCTGAAACTAATTTACTTCTATGAATCGCCATGAGTTTCGGCTTCGTTGTGCAGAAGAAGACAATTCTCAGCGGACCAGGCTAGAATAAGTTCAAGATCCGCACTTATTTTTCTTCCGCAGTCATTAAGATCTCTAGTTCTAGGATCTAGATTCTAGACACAACTAGATCAACTAGGATCTAGATTCTGGATTCTTCACACAACAAGGATTATCCCCCATTGGGTATCACAATGGGTCTAAATAGACCTAAGTGCGATGAGGCGCGGGTCACCTCGCTCCATAAGCCCAACAACCTAACCTACCCTAAGATCTCTAGTTGGTAAGGAAATATGTAGCTGCATGTCATCAACAAACGTGTGTACTACAAACTCTTTTTCGGCATTTGGTAGGTTATTTACGTACGCAAGAAAAAGTATAGTAGCAAGGATAGAACCCCGCATAAAAGGGGAAAAGGAAAAGCGAAGCTGCAAGATAGAACTTGCAGCTTCGCTTTGAGCGAAAACCTGACTGGTAGCAACTAAGCAAGCCTGTCCTGCGCGTATGAGATTGGATTTGATACAGCACAGCCTTTTCGAAAGAGGGCATTCCGCGTCGATTACACAGGGGTTGAGAGACCATTCTCGCTTAAGTTCTTTACAGAGTATCTAGAGCAAAGGCTTGCAAGAAAAGCCAATAGAAGCCCTTTCTTAAGGCTTAGAAAGGGCATTTGTAACACGTTACCGCGACAGCCTGCTCCACCAAACAACTAATGCGTAAAAGTGATCGTATAGATTCAGAGGGCCCTTTTCGTAGATAAGGCTTTGTCTTGCCAAAAGCATCTCGTACTGCAAGTAAGCGGACAGCGCTCTTTCGGTCTTGAATTTATCGGACATCAAGACAGTGTGACCTTTAAGAGTTGAGTCAGCATAGTGACATTCTACTTTCTCGCGAAGATTTTAATCGTAGATTTAACAAGATTCACTGAAGGCCAGGTCACGGGATCTTTGTGCCTGAGGGCAGACATCCCCTAGGTTTGAACCGACAGAAAAAATGGCATCATCAAACGTGTAGGCTTGTCTGTAGGTTCAAGGAAAGATTAGAGCCGCAATAGCAAAAGAGGAGACAGAACACCATCTTGTATGTAGCCCCTATTTACACCCTATTTACACAGGTCTGATACACTTGCCACAATCTGGTTCTGTTATCAGCGTCCTGTGAATCGGCATTGCCTTAATCTATTGAACTTATGTTTCATCTTTCCTCTTCTGCACCGCATTGTCTGGCTTCGTCGCACATTCAATCAAAGGGCCGCATTATCAAATACGCCCTCAGTTCTGAGTATCGACGAAAATGTTCACCACGCACTCCTGGTCGGTCCCACCTATAAGGTTATGAAGCTCAGTTTCTCAGTTTTTTTCGCGCTGATAAGCGTGTTGCATACAAGAAAGAGTATTCGATAGAAGAGCAACCTTGCACACGCGCAGCTCAACCAGTCTCTCCAAGCTTTTCAGCTGGGAGGAAGACAGAATTATTGGTCTGAACCCTTTGGCTAGACAATAGTCAGGCTTTTTAAGATCGTTGGTCTAAGTAATTGCGTTCGTTAGTTGCCGTGGTAATCTGATATCCCGAGAAGTTAGTCTCTAGGTCGCAGTGTAAATACGATCACATGTCAGATCTTGTCACATCAGATCATGTGCCTTAATCTCAGTGTAAGTACCATCAGTTAGCTTGGTCCGCGAAGCCGTCACACCCGTCACCTTTCATAAGTAAAGGTGGAATGGTTTTTCCTCCCAATCTTAAAGACCCATTTGCTCGACTAACCCGTTTAATATTTGTAGGAAGCGTTAAAGAAGCAGGACTTCGACCTTCGTCTCAAAACATACCAGGAAATCTGTGAGCATATAAAACCGGTCTTTCATTATTTCTTTTATGAAAAGTTCCTAGTGCCGGGAATTTGGTTTGAACGTCGACTAGCTTACACAAAAAGGTATTCATTTTAATTTTTAGCTTTTTATGCCTAAAAAAGCAATGCTCAAATCTTTTTTTTTATTTTTAGTGTCGCCACAACATCCATTGTGGGTTTTATTCTTGGTCTAGGCGACCGACACGTTCAAAATATTTTAATTGATGAACTCACCGCCGAGGTGATTCACATTGATTTCGGTAAGTAATACTTTGTGCCCGGTTGAGTAGTTGGAAAAATGACGAACAATAAAATTTCTAGGAATCGCCTTTGAACAGGGTAAAATCATGCCAACACCGGAAACAGTTCCCTTTCGTTTGACACGTGATATTGTCGCGCCAATGGGCATATCCGAAGCCGATGGTGTATTCCGAAAAGTTTGCGAGAAGACAATGAAAATCCTGCGGAAAAATCATGTCTTTGTGACGACTATCCTAGAAGTTCTACTGTACGATCCTTTGTATGTTTGGAAGTGGTCATCTCAGAAGACACTCGACGGAGACAAAGATGGAGATAGTAGGTGGAAAATTATTTGTATTTGTTTGATTTTCACAAAGGATACGATTACAGGTGAAGGAAAAAACTTAACAGCACAGCGGGCCTTATTAAGGGTACAAGATAAACTAGAAGGAAAGGAAGAAGGTAAAATGGGCACACCAAACGTTGAAGTTCAAATTCAGAGACTAATCAATGATGCTATGAATGTTCATAATTTATGTCGTTTGTACCCAGGATGGGATCCATATCTTTAAGTATGTTGTTGTTTTTTATTTTTGTAAAAAACGTTGATAATCCTCACAAGAATTCAATTGTAAAACTTTTGTTTAAATGTTGGAAACTGAGCAGGACTATACCAAAATGTGTGCCTCTTGTAAAATCGTTATAACTCGTTTAAACCTGATTGGCGTGGGTTAACCCCGATATCTAGGAAACAATCATTTGGAAAACAAAAATCTCAAGACCTTGAATTGTATCGGAGCATGCTGCATATCTGTAACCGTTCTGTTTGGGCACGCTATAGGATTCAGGGTGTGAAATAAAACCCTTTCATAGTCAAATTTCAATTTTAGGAATCTCGGAAAAATGTGCGTTCTTGATTTTATTCGAGGTCTTGGAAACCGGGGTGGTCCCGAGTGGCCTGGTTAGCATAAATAGGCCACATTTCCTCTTAAATTTCATAAGTGTACAAGAAATTCCATCTTTTATTTGCCTTTATCCTTGCTTGTTGAGATTTTTTGGATGGTCCTAAGCATGTAAGTTCGCAGAGTCTTGCATATTGAGCTATGAGCCAAGAACTTAACGCCCTTCGACAACATCAGGATGTATATTAAGTTTGCTTCATAGTTTTTAAAATAGAGAAATAATCATCGTTAACCGAAATCTTTAAGGCATAATGATTACGAGCGATTTGTGAGTTCGTTCGTCTGTCTGTCGGTAGGTTTTGGGCCTTAAATTTTGAGCTAGGAACTTGAAACCTCATATCTGAGCTTTTTGGGTCCCGAAGCAGCACAAGTGTAAAAAATTTTCAAATCCTCCCGCTGACACGCCCACTTTACTTATTAGCATGAAAAATCAAAATTGTCGTAGGACGCTAAAATTTGGTTTGCAGTATCCTTGCGTAATGTTATGTGATTATATGTGATTCAAAAGAATCGAAAACCGCCCACAATTTGGGCGTGGTCGCATTTATTAACCGTTTTTCAAACCGTATTTGTATGCAATATGTTTGCTTGTAATCGAGAAATTCTTGCTTTACAATCTGTGCAAGCTTGCCTTACATATATCTGTATACAATCAATTTGCTGGAAAAATTTTTACCATGCCCACTTTTGGGAGCGTACTTTAATAAAAACCCAATTTTTGGTATAAAAATGCATTTAACACCATGCAATCCTCATCTGGACAATGCATTTGAGCAAACACTAAAATGCTATTGAAAAGGAGCAGAAGCCACGCCTCTTTTGAAGCTGAAGAAATCGTCAATTTTGACATTTGGCGATAGCTTGGCAATGGGAATGGGGTTGGGGTGTCAGATTTTTTCGATGGCAGATATTGCCTGACTGTCCATAAATATGGTAATATCATCTCGTATTATTGCCCTTTCTAACAGCAGATCGCTGTCTCCTTGACTGTAAAAATCGCTTCCTTGAAGACGTTACAAAAGTCGGGCAGATATTGGCGTACTTGACACCGGGGAGTATATGCGGACTATACCTATATTTAGTCCAAAAATCGTCGGTGTAAACACACAATACAAGGACTAAATTATTAAGGTCAGTGCTCAAATAAATTAATGTGGCCTGGACTAAATAAAAAAGGGAATTTCAAACTGCATTATCTTTTTATTTTCGCCTAATTCCATGGCAACGAGTATCTTACTCTATATCTAATCTACGTAGATGCCTCTGAACATTTAATAGGAATGTTTAATGAGTTTATCGAACGATAGGTGTCGCTGGTCTTGTTCCAATTCTATGTAAACGCAAAATAACAAGACTAAACGATATAGTCCTCGGTGTCCTTAGTGCAGATTAAGGTAACTGTGTAGAAAAAAGAGGCCCTTCGCAATCTCCCAGCTCAAGGGAATCGAAAGTCTACCGATCAAAACAAGACCCGAAAGTTCTACAAATCGGCCAAGCAACAGGCTGCTGGCATTAGAACCGGAACGCTGACTCTTCGAAATAGCGAAAGAAACCTAGTCACCGAAGCACTGGGAATAGTTGAGGTGTTTAAAAGAGCATTTCCAGCAGCTGCTTAATGGGCAACAGGTAGAAAAAGTAGAGGAGGTACAAGGGAGATAAGAAACTGTACGAGAAGAGAACGAAGGCCCAGTCGACCAAGAAAGAAGTCCCACCACCTGGTCCTGAAGAAGTAAGCTTAGCTATAAAAATGCTTAAGAACAAAAAACACCGCCGGCTCTACTGGCTTGCTCTCCCGCGGAGCTATTTAAGTACGGAGCTGATGTTTTGATGGGTTGCATGCACCAAATCATTAATTAAGTGTGGGTGAGTATTTAAAACTAGGCATCCGCGGTGTATAACGGCGAGGACGAACCAAATACCGCTGTCAGGTAGAACGAACCTTTCAACCTGGGCGAAGACGTTACCGACGAAGCATAAGAACGTTACGTGAAAGTAGCTGTGTCTAAGCTCAAGTGCAATAAAGCAGCCGGAGCAGACAGCCAAGCTGCCGAACTTTTTAAATCCGCTGGCGATGAGCTGGCTAGGAGCATGCACCAGCTCATCTGCAAGATATGGTCGGAAGAAAGCATGCCCCCGAATGGAACCTCAGCATTGTTTGCCCGATCCTGAAGAAAAGAGACTCTCTGAGTTGTGCCAACTACAGAGGCATAAGTCTTCTTAACATCGCATACCAGATCTTTTCTGCTGTACTGTGTGAACGCCTGAAGCCGTTTGTCAACAATCTGATAGGCACATATCAGTGTGGCTTTAGGCCAGGAAAGTCCACCATCGATCAAATATTCACACTGCGGCAGATCTTGGAGAAAACCCACGAATTCCAAATCGATATACACCACCTCTTCATCGATTTCAATGCCGCGTATGACAGCATCTATAGAGACGAGCTATATAGCGCAATGTCTAGTTTTGGCGTCCCTGCCAAACTCGTCAGTCTGTGCAGGATGACGATGGAAAACTCACGCTGTTCCGTCAAGGTCGGCAAAGACCTCACCGACCCCTTTGATGTCAAAAAAGGATTTCGACAAGGCGACGCGCTGTCATGCGACTTCTTTAACATCGTACTTGAGAGAATTGTGCAGAACTCTCGCGCCAACACCTGAGGTACAATCTTTCAAAAGTCCGTTCAACTACTCGCATACGCAGACGACATTGACATAATCGGTAGGACAAAGCGTGATGTCAGTGAAGCCTTCGTGAGAATTAGGGAAGCGGCGAATATGGGCTTATTATTCAACGAGGGCAAAACCAAGTATATGCTGTCATCAAGAAAAGACACCCAACACCGACGTCTTAGACAAAACATCACCATCGACAGCTATAACTTTGAGGTAGCTAGGTAGCTTTGTCTACCTGGGACCCTGTCAAAGGCGGATGAAAAGACTTTAGGCCGCTTCGAGAGGAAAATTCTTCGGATGATTTACGGTCCCGTCTGCATAGGCGGAGAGTGGAGGAGGAGATATAACATCGAACTGTACGGGCTGTACAGCGATACCGACCTAGCCAAAAGAGTCAAAACACAACGTCTACGATGGTTGGGTCATCTTGAGCGGATGTACACCAACGCCCAGGCCCGGAAAATCTTCGAATCCACACCGCAGGGACGCGGTAGAGGAGCACCGAGACTCAGGTGACACACAGAAGTGAAAGGGGACCCCAGCCAACTTCGCGTGCGAAACTGGAGACGGCTAGCTAGAGACAGAGGTGGCTGGCGAAGCTTGTTGGCTGAGGCCCAGGTCCACCCCGGACTGCAGTGCCACCTTAAGTAAGTATGTAAGTATCCCCGGTGTTCATAGCGGAGATTATAGAGACAAGTTGGTTTGAGTACACAACTCGTGCAAAACTTCCCTATTCATTGACTGCTTCTTGGTTGCTTGCTTCCATTTTCCGAATTCTCTGCTTTGGATTTTACTGATTTAAGGAAGTTGAAATTCACCGTTGAATACGGCGGCCAATCGTGGATCCCGTTAACTTCCTAGATGCACTGCGGATGCCTTAAGCAGCATCTTATTGCTCCCTTAAAAAATATATAATTTTTTTTTAATTTCTAAATCCCTCTTGCTTAGAAATTAAAAGCCTAACCACTTCACTTAATCTTGTCTGCACTAAAATTAACGTTTTAAGCTTTCTTTTTAAGGTTCATTTAATAGAATTTTAATTTTGTTTCTTATACTAATACTGATTTTTTACAAAATAAAAATATTTACATCCATTCATAAATACAAAAGAACAACCTATAAATTACTATAATTGTCATAATAATATTGTCATAATCTCTAGGGTCTAATGTAGTCCAAGAAGGTTGTGCAGTTTCTGCCAAAAGAAGCTTATCTTCTTGCTCTCATTTGATTTGTGTCTTTGCTCCGCCAAATCGAGCTTGTAGAGCACCCAACTGGCCTTTATTTGAGGATCCAAAGGGCCCCAGGCCTCGCTAGCCCGTGTGATCTTTCGCAGTGTCTGTAATATCACTTAATGAAAAAATATTTTCTTTAGTTTTATTATTATATACGTTACCTTACTAAGGCTGTCTTGGCAATTTTGTGATGCAACCCATATAAACCATAGCGGGAACTGTGCAAAGCCAATAGATAATAATATCCATCCCGCAACTTAAAGAAAATTAAAAAAATCTGTTAGCGGAAAGTGCATTAATTTTGTGCTATCTCTCTTACTATTGGCAGATTCAGGGTAGTCCAAGCCGCTGTATTGAATCGGTTTAATAGTAACCATTGAATATATAAAAATAATCAACATAAGACCAGGCGTGAAAATAGTCCAACATAACCGCCAGTATGTGGAAACACGTCTATTGGTCATAAACTCTACATCATCACAAAAACTTTGCAATCCTTAAAAAGAAATACAAACGTAATGTTTGTTAAATTTGTAATTTTTTTTTAGAAAATCTTACCATATATCCATGCGATTCCAATCATTTCGAAAATCGCCAAAGCGAAAACAACATAAGTTCCGCCAAAGAAATCAACTAAGGTCAGCATCCATTGTCCACCCTTAAGATTTGATACTTCAGTCTTTGTTTTAAAATCAAGTTTAGGGTACTTACTGGCGTTACATACAGAAGACCGCAAAAGAATCCCACTATACAGGTCGCCCCTGCGACATGAGAAAATTTTAAAGATGGAAAACGGTCGCAAATAATCGTGACTATTGTACTTTGCAGAGCTACAATTGAGCCCACTCCTAGGACGAACAACATAAAGAAAAACAAAACGGCGAATAACTATAAAACGAAAATAAGTTTTTGATTATGTAATTGTTTTTTAAATTATACGTATTCTAAATATTTAAAAATAACAAATCGAATATGAATTTTTGGCTATTTCTGATAACACTGATAAGCACTGATGTTTATGTCTTGTATCTCCCTTCAATTTCCCATAACAGTGCAATTTACAGGATTAGTGAACTGCAGCATCAGTAATCTCAAAGGTTTGTCAATACTTTGTTCATAATAGGGCTATCTGAGGTACAGTCAAATTATTAACTTCTCTCTAAAAACGTTCTTCGTTGGCTCCTTTTTGGCAATAAATGTTTGCTATGATGCTCAAAATAAGTCAAGTTCCAATTTCCCATCTAAAAAATAACAGCAATTAACGCTGTTTGTTCGAAAGTATCAATGTGGCTTCAAACTTTCTTTACCTTCCCCGTGTAGAGTAAATAGTCAGAGTATGGGTAAATTCGTCAATTTCAGCTTTTGGGCAAAGCTTTTACGCTTCGGAAGTTGAAAAATCTAGTTGTTCAATCTATGGCCTGTGGTGGAATCCTCTAAAGCAGTGTTTTTCAAACTTTTTGAGCACGCGACCCCTTAAACATAAAAAAAATGTTGGCGACCCCCAAACTACACTTTTTAAAAAAATATTTTTATAAGAACACTTTTTGAATCACGCCCACAAAAGCAGGCGGAGACATAGAGTATGTATTTGAAGATTGATTGGTCGCTTAAAATCATACGAGTGGATTTAATTAAAGCTCAGCTAATCACATCGATGACAGCTGACTGTCAGAAGAAAATGTATAAATATTATGGGAAGTTTTTAAGGTTGAGCTCTAAAAGCTGAAAAAGATCCATTGCCTAACTATTCTTTGCTATTGGATTTATTTTCTCGCACTGATCTTTTTGAAATTTTAATAAGATCTTTGGTCATCGATCTGCACTCATCGTGACTGCACGCGCTCGCGCTACGCAAAAGACAAGTGAAAAGTGAAAGTGGAAAATACATCTTAAGTGTTTATTGCCGCTGCCCCTACATATCTAATAAAATTAAATAAAACCAAATAATTAGCTATACCCTGTGCGCCAATAACATAATCACGGGAATATAAAAAAATTAAAAATCAGTGCGCGTATATATCTGTGTAGTGATCAACTATAATCCTACATAAAACAAAAATATATATACATACATTCACTCGCCCGACACCTCGAGTGCATCATACGCGCCTATTCCCATCGTCATCCATCTCACGTGACCCTCCCTCTCCCCCTCCCATCTACCGTATTAAACCATAGCCCACACCATTTCTATTTTCTTTTTTTCCCTTTCTTTTGCCCTTTGCCTGTCACTGCAGGTATCGGCGCTCCACTATCGTGTGTCTCCATACACACGTATGGAGTGCCTGTACTAGCAGTGGCATTGAGTGTATAGCGGGTTGTTGGCGAATTTTTTTTCGCTTGATTCACCACGCAATGCTTTGTAAAGGCATAGTACTTACAAATTGTTGCTGTGGTGTTTCTTTGTGAGAATTTTCACGCTACAACTCTGCTTAGTGCTTATCGCTTAAAAATTGTTTTGAATAGTTGTTGTTTGTGTTCGTGATGAAGGACTTTCGTGTGGACATTTGTAATGTTCGTGGGCTGAGAAAGAACTTTACTGCGGTGTATGTCCACCTCTGTACTTACAGCCCAGCTGTTTTGGCCCTCAGCGAGACCCAGGTATTAGGCATAGATCCTGCCACTGGTCACCCTGACCCGAGTTTTGAACTCCCTGGCTATCGCTTAGAGCCATTATTCTTCCCACATCGTGGCCTCGCCATTTATATACGTAATGATATAGTCTACCGCATTCCTCCACAAATAAACACCTGTACCAATCCGGAATTTAATTTCAAGTGGATCGATTTCACCGTCCGTAGACAAACAATTCATTACTGTTTTCTTTACAGAAGTCCAAAGTTGGGCAGTGCATTAACTTGTAATGAGTTCGATGCACTGTCTGATTCCATCCAAAGAATTGTCACCCTGAATCCCAATAATGAAATCGTGATTACGGGCGATTTCAATATTCACAATTCTAGTTGGCTTCGACATTCTGGTCAGACAACACCCGAAGGAAGGTATGTTGAAATCTTTAGTGCTCTAAACAATCTGACCCAACTTGTAGACGAGCCCACACGGATACCTGACATTGCCGATCATACCGCCAACACACTGGACTTGTTTTTGACCTCCCATCCCGACAAATACACCGTCGATGTTCTATCTCCTCTAGGCTCGTCAGACCACTGTGTCATTTCGGCAAATTTTTTCGTTGGCAACCAACCTACCAAAGTTCCAATTCCCAAGAGAACTGTTTGGCGATACGAGGATGCAAATTGGGACGGCCTTAACAACTTTTTCGAAAGTTTTAACTGGTCGCTTTGCTTTCTCGACAACAATGTAAACGCCGCTGCCGATATGATCACAAATATAATTCTTCTAGGAATGAGATCTTTTATCCCCCACAGGGTTAAGAGTATCAAACCGAAGGAGAACTCGTGGTTTGACCTGAGCTGTAAAGAGGCAATAAATTTGAAGGAATCTTACTTTCGGTCTTACAAGGACAATCCCTCTCTAGTAAACCGAAATAAGTTCAAACAAGCCAGAAATGCCTGCAATGCTCATATCCGTCGTGTGAAATTCATGTACGACCAAAAGTTGAGGCAGAAAATACTACATTGTCCCAAAGGTAGTAAAAACTTTTGGTCTTTCGTCAAAAATGTGAAAAATTGTGCCTCATCCTCCATCCCAACGCTCGTCTGCAATGGCATTCCAGCTGTCAGTTCCCTAGACAAAGCCAATCTCCTCGCAGCACATTTTGCTGCCAGCTCCACGCTACCAGATTGCGTATTGCCTCCGCCTGTACCTGAGCGCGTTGAATGCACTATGGGACACATTCACTTTCGCACTCGTACAGTCAAAAAAGTACTTAAGGATCTCAACATTCACAAATCCGCTGGTCCAGATGGTATACCCCCGATTGTTCTGAAGAGGTGTTCTTCCACGCTGGCAAAACCATTGTGTAAGCTTTTTCATCGGTCCTACTCCTCTGGCCTCTTTCCGAGTAGATGGAAAACAGCATTTGTCCAGCCCGTCCCTAAAAAAGGCGATTCTTCTTCTCCCTCAAGCTATCGTCCAATTGCACTAACTTCCCTTCTTTCTAAGGTCATGGAAACGCTGATTAACTTCCAGCTCATGAAATATCTCGAATCACGAAAACTACTTAATGACCGGCAATATGGTTTTCGTAGCAAAAGGTCCACTGGTGATCTGATGGCATATCTCACCGAAAAGTGGAACCATTCCTTGCATCTTCTTGGTGAAAGCAAGATTGTTGCGCTTGATATTTCAAAAGCATTTGACAGAGTTTGGCACCAAGCTCTTTTGTCGAAAATGCGTGCATTTGGAATCGACGAATCTCTTATTCAGTGGATTAGTAATTACCTTTCGAACCGTTCAATTCAAGTTGTTTTGGACGGCTTCAAGTCTGCAGTTCAAAAAATAAATGCTGGGGTTCCCCAGGGCTCTGTTTTGTCTCCGACTCTCTTCCTCGTTTTCATAAACGATCTCTTGTCTGCTACTACTAATCCAATTCACTCCTTTGCCGATGACAGTAACCTCAGTTTCTCATATTCGTTCTCGGTTCCTCGGCCCTGCTCTTCGGACGTAGAACTGGAACGGCAGCGTATGTCAAACTCATTAAACTCTGACCTTAACAGCATTGTATCATGGGGATCTCTTAACAGAGTAGAGTTTAATGCTTCTAAAACTCAATGCTGTCTTCTGTCATTGAAGCAAAACCGAAACACTCAGTCATTATCCATAAATGGCACTTGCATCCACGAAACCGAAACGCTTTCCATTCTAGGTATGTGTGTTAATAAAAACCTTAGTTGGAATGACCACATATTCGACGTCGCCAAGAACGCTGCGAAATGCCTAGGTTTTCTCAAAAGATGTAAGAAATATTTCACCCCTTCTGATTTGGCTATTTTATATAAGGCCTACATCCGCCCCAAGCTGGAATATAATTCCCATGTCTGGGCTGGTGCTCCAAAAACAGCATTGCACCTGCTAGACAGGATACAAAAACGGGCGATAAAACTATGTGGAGACAGAAATATTGCGCAGTCAATTGACTCATTAGAACATCGACGCAATGTCTCTTGCCTTTCACTGTTCTATCGCTTTTTCCACAAACAGTGTTCCATCGAAATAGCCAATTGCATTCCGCCCCTTAAGACTTTCAACCGTGATACTCGCCAAAGATCGAATGCACATCAGTTTACCCTCGAGCCCACTTTCGGACGTACAGTCAAGTTTAGAAGTTCCTTCATAAGCCGCTCAACGCGAATGTGGAATGTTCTCCCACGTTCAGTCTTTCCGTCACATTACAACCCGCAACTGTTCAAAACAAGAGTGCATCGGTACCTCTCCTCCTTTTCCTCTTTTTCTAATCCTTTCCGCTCGTAAGATGTGTAACATTAAAAGGGTAGCCAATCCCTTTATTCGCGAGTAAATTATAAAAAAAAAAAAAAAAAAAAAAAAAATAAGAAGCTACAAGTTAAGGAAGAAAACTGTGTAACAGCGAAGAAGAAAAGTCATGTTTTCCGTTAAATTTTCGTTTCTGGTCAGAGTTTTCAAATAAATTTCGTCAGATGAATCATTGCAACCAAGTTCTGTTCGCATACTGAAAACATGATGATATTGAAACTTCTGCAAACTGTCTATAATTTTTAGGGGAAAAGAAGCAAAGATTATAATATTTGAGGTTTGGTGGACTCCTAGTAATGTAAGCCACTGCTTACCTCTTTGACCTAACATACTTCTCAATAGTGAATACAGAAACCAAGAAGAGAAATAATTTCAACAAGGAAGTGGTTATTATTACCATTTCAAAGGTACAACGATGATTTTACAATAGTTCATTGACCATAGTCTCCTCACTGAAAACAATGTGTTTTTGTTGAATTATTTTTCCAGTTAAGAACAACCAAATTTTGCTATTTTCCTTAACCTGGCTTGAGCTCACGACCCCTCTAGTAATTCTTGGCGACCCCCCAGGGGGTCGTGACCCAGATTGAAAAACACTGCTCTAAAGTGATGGATGATGGTCAACATGCTAATAATCAAAATTGACCATCACCCAATTCTTGCTCTCTGTAAAGGACAAATTACTTAATAACTAGATATTCAACTGATGCGTCCCCTTCCCTCCAAAGCCCATTTGTTTATTTTTTGTTGTTGCTTTGAGTTTTGTGTCTGTGAATACGTGTGAGAAACGTAAACAAGAATTTGAAAATCCACCAAAACAACGAGGTGAGTTTCACTTTGACATTTGAAAAATCAAAATGTTTTGGAAGAAAAAAATTGGAAGATTTTTATTTTATTGCTTATCGTAGCTTCGCAACAAAACGTACAGAAAGACAGCTAGGTGTAAGATCTTAAGAAAATCAAGGAAAACGTAAAAATCAGAGTAATCACGATATATTCACAATTCACCCCCAATCAGGAGCCCTTCATTTTTCGCTTCAACAGCCGCGCATCTCCCAGTCGAAGTAACGACAGTCGCCTTACTTACCATTACATAAGAAAATGTTATGCGCTGATATTAGCGACGAATTTTGGTGAATGAGCATGCCAATGCACACCAATGCCATGTAAAAAATTGAAGGCACACTATGCTGAAAGGATGCGCGATTACATGCATATGAATGTCTGTAGTTTGCCCATAAACAAATCGAATCAAGAGGGCAAACAGTTGACAACCCCCTTCATCCAAAAAAGCTGAAGGTTTTCGAAAAAAACAAATTTCTTTGTCTGGACAACATTTCTGCTCCTGCAGCACTGCTAAACTTTCTGCGCAACAGGTCCGCGTCCGATTCACCACCGGAGTGTCCGCAACTGACCGTGAACAATTAATTTCTTGATGACTTCGATGTTTAAAGGAAAAACAAAAAACTTTTGCAATTGAAAAAAAAAGAAAAGAAATTTTTCCGTGAAATACTGATTTCAAGTATTTGTTTACTTTTTGTATTCAAACTTCAAAACAAACAAAAAAAAATGTGTCAAAATGACAACACTTTTTTTCCATTTTGCCCACACATGCCATTTTCTTAAGGTTGAGCTCGCATGGAGACAAAAAAATCGTATTAATTTAATTTATTTCAAATGCCTGGAAGTATTGGAATGTTGGTGACGAACTTGGTGTTTATTACGCACAAAGTAGTTCAGCCCAAATCTCTACCAGGAACTTCTCATCCCCGGCCAACCACGCCGTCCTGCTTTTATGGGTTTTCTTTTCCCTTTTCTAGATGAACGTTAACATTATAAATTAAATAAATAAAATAGAGTGGCGCAACAGCTCGAGGTGAACCAGGGCCAACTTCTCAACAATGTATGTTGTGTGTGTTAATTTCTTCACATACAAGGGGACCTACAATTTTTTGCCGAATCCGAACGGCACTTTGAGAAGTTTTTCAAGACAAATGGATACTCTCGGAGGGCTTGTCAGACCCTCGCGGAGATGGAGGCCGTGAAAAAGAACTTTTTTTTTTTTTTTAGGTGACGATGGCAGGATTACATTATAAATTAGTAATTTAAATATTCTAATTTGTTTATATGTACTTACAAAACAATCCTGCGTAATTTTTTGAATTTCAAATGTGCACCATACAATAATAAATAACAAGAAATTCAGTTGTCGATCCGGCTGTCATTAAAAGATGTGTTTGATTTCTTTGGTCAGAACACGAACAGAACACGTAGAATTCTGTACGGTTTGAGTTTAGAATTCATGCGTTGAAGAGATTAATTACGCGATTAATTATTAATCTCTTCGTGAAGAGATTAAAATTCGTATGGTAAATCACGTGATTAAGAGGAGATTTAAGGAAGATTAGTCTTAATCGCGGATTAGTGTCCGGTGGAAATATAGTATTAGGATGCAAACACTACACTTAATGGAATCACCTCAAATTTTTATGAAAAAATAAAGTCAGAAATGGCATTCAAATCTCCGTAATGTAAAAACGGAATGTAAAATTCGTCTTAACATGTAAAACAGAATCTCCTAAGTTTAAAAACATCAGCCATTTAAAATTAGGAGTAACAATGCTAATACATATGTAAATTATATTTTTCCATTAAATAAAACGATTAAATTAAGATAAACACAGCAATGTGTTTTATAAGATCTTTCTGGAACTTGTTATTACTAATCAGATCCTCAAAAATATCTAATTAGATCCTTTAAAATAGTCATGTGGCTCTTTTAAAAATATTTAGAAAAGTTCTGGAATAAATTTTTTTAAGAATATGCAGGGAAAAATACCATTAGCTGTGAAAGTTAATTTATTATTTTTGATTTTCAGGGACGATTTCATAGTGGCAACTTAAGTAAAACTTAAGTTGAAGATGCTTCAATACTCAGCCTTCGTTCCGATTCCGCTGACGGGTTAGCCGTAAGCTCCTAGAAAATGCTGTCAAAACAATTTTGTTTTGTAAATTTTGAAACATTCAATAAAAATTTTCAGTGCATCGTGTTGGTTTTAAGCCTTTTCCATTCCTTATTGTTATATTGATGTGCTTTTCATCAAAATTAAAATAATATAAATTGTTTTTTGTGAAAAACTTAAGTCGCCAATGTTGGTAATTAAGTGTGTAATTGAAAAAAGTCAATGTGAAGATGGAATTTCATCCTGAGTGAGTGAGGTGTCAAAATATATATATATACTAAATTAAACTACCTATACTAAAGTTTCGATTATGAAATCGGCGCTCAGTGTATATAGTACTATTACATTGGTTATTATAATCTAAATTGCTTAAAACTTAAACTTAAATAAGTTAAAGTGTCTTTTCATAAATTTGAAACTGTTGCTTGTAATTATGATTGTTCATGTGAAATTACAAACGTGAAGCGTTTCCAAAATAAAGTAAGAAGTGTAAAGTATTAAGTAAAAAGTGAAAGTTTATCTTAGGCTCTATTCTAATAATAATTGAATTGCATCATTGATCTTATGTCTACATGCCTGGAGTCGATTGAACAAACGATGAAGAATTTGTTTGAAATTTCTTTTGTATTTCAAAGAGATTTTATGTACGAACGTAAATCTCTCTTATTTTAAGTTCTCATATTAAAACAACGTCGATGTAGCACAACCCATTATGTGGCAACTTCCAGAAATTGGAATTTGCTGCCAATTTTGTCCGGTAGTCGGAGTAAAAAGCGGAATTTTTCAAGACCCACCATGTTTTTGTGGTGAATCACTAGAACTTCGTGGTGAATCACTTCAAGTATGAAATTCATTAACAAAATGTGGGAGTATGCGTGGATTTCCAGGCATTTCTATGGCAACAGCTTGTAGGCCCCCCGGCTTTCCAGTCTTCATTAATTTATTAACTAATTAGTTCAGTAATTTGTGCTGTAAAGTGATCACAAAAAAGAATTCAAAACTTGGCAGCACTTACATTTTCTTCTGTCAGTCGATGTCATTTCAATACATTTCTTATCAACTAACTTAATTTACTCTTGTTTACAATTTTCGGTTAGTGCATTTGCCAGTGGAGGATGGTAGAATCATGGCAACCCACCCCTAATTACAGAAATGCTACGATTCACTTTCATGTGTTGGAAAAAACCACTCCAAATAAATGGGAACATTTTTGCAGGTTGTTAAGTCAAAATGGTCCTCAAAAAAAAAAACATCACTTCAGAATGGGATATAAACACTTGTAATATTGCGTGAGGCAGTCCTAAAACTTTTCTTTCACTGTGATCATCACCTTACGGGATCCCGAAATGAAAAATGTGATGATCAAATATAAGTTTTCACCTTAGAGGATTCCACCCCTGAGGGTGGGTCTCCACATAGGTCAGCTTGCAGGACAGGAAAATCCAGGGTAGGTAGACAGAATTATTTTTGGTGGGCAGATTATGGCAAGGCGGTTCAGTTGTCATGTCTATGCTGAACGATACGGATGTGCGCTGCATCATTGCGCTAGGAGCACTTAAAAAATTAAAAAGAATGCAAAGTGAAGTAAAAAGAAAACACCATTTACACGGTCTACTTTTATTGCCCTCTCAGTATATACATACCTAGTTTTCCAACATTTACCTACTTGCAAATCCCGCCCGAAACACAGTAGCTGGCGAGATGTTTGTAATTTTTTCGCCATAATCCGTTTGCGAACATTTGTAAACACTGGTAAAATATTAATGACTTTTCGGCTTTTGTGGGGTAATAAAATGAAAAAACAGCCTCATACTTCGACTGTGAATCCTTTGGCATGCGATTGAATTATATCTGTTACGTGCACCTAGTACCTGGCTTTATTGAGGAAACAATGAATAATTGAAGCAACATTTAAAATTTGTAAAAAAAATATCTTGAAAATAGAACTAAAATTATATCCAACGAATTATTCTAGCATGACGCACAATTCCTATTTTGACATTCCTCAAAAGAACAAAAACGAATATAAATCCCTTTTTAGCAAAAATCTATCATAACTCTTCCATGCACGTCATCACACAGCTGAGTCAGCCGATAGACTATCGCCCTGGTCTAAACCAAACACACAATAGATACACAAATTCCAGTTTCTCGTCAAGACAGCACTGTTGAGCCGAAAATCAAAACAGAAATGTCTGACGATAATCTTGCCGAAAAAAATCCCAACTATTGGTGTCTCCACAGAAATTTTTCTAGACATATTCCTCGCTTGGAAATCGGCAAGACGAGTCCATGACTAAAGGAGACACTAGGTAATTAACCTTAATCTGTTTACTGTGGCGTATGTGTAACATTTTATGTTCGGTGGCGTATACGTAACATTTTTCTATGACGGAAAATAATAAGACCGTGGGGAAGTATGCACACATAACACACCGGCTTTTGTTGAAGATAAAGCTCATCCTTTTTCTGCAGTGTGTGTAAAACTTGATCTAATTATTGGAATTATTTCTGGTAGTTTGCAGTCTACTGTTTTAATATGAGTATTGTGTGATTTTTTAAGTTTCATAAGGTACTTTGAAAAAAGGGTGGCAAAAAACTTTTTCTTCAATTTTTTGTTTTAAGTTTTTTTTAAGCTTTATGTGTTGGCTTAACGTAAATTTTTTTATTGAGGCCAGAGTCAAAATACATTATTTTTTGAATACTTGAGACTTAAAAGTATCCGACTGAAAATTATACATCAGAACAAGCTGTAAAGGAGCAATCTAGTTTAGCTTTTATTAACTAACAGCTTTATTTGTTGTATATGGCTGCTCCAACAAATAAATGTCAGAAATTTCAAGCGAAATGTATTCCATGAAGCTGTTAGTTAATAAAAGCTAAACTAGATTGCTCCTTTACAGCTAGTTCTGATGTATAATTTTCAGTCGGATACTTTTAAGTCTCAAGTATTCAAAAAATAATGTATTTTGTCTTTGGCTTCAATAAAAAAAAAAAAAAACAAAAAGCTGGCTGCTCCAGTGGGGTGCCGTGGCGTAGTGGTTAGTGCGTGTGCTTATTACGCCGGAGGTCTGGGTTCGAATCCTGCCATCGTCACTTAAAAAAAAAAAAAAAATTGTTCTTTTCCACGGCCCCCACCTCCGCGAGGGTCTGACAAGCCCTCCGAGAGTATCATTTGTCTTGAAAAACTTCTCAAAGTGCCGTTCGGACTCGGCGAAAAATTGTAGGTCCCCTTGTACGTAAAGAAATTAACACACCAGCATACATTGTTGAGAAGTTGGCCTTGGTTCACCTCGAGCTGTTGCGCCACTCTATTTATTTATTTATTTTATATGGCTGCTCCCGGCATATATGCACTTTATGTCTTTTGTAGGCCGACTTAAAACTATGGACTTGAGTAAAAGGTAGTGAAAACAAAAAAAACGTTATGAAAACGTTCACTATAGCTGAACGTGCAAGTGGTTGTGCTTGCGTCTAGTTTGGTTGATGTGGGCATAAGTTTAACGTAGGGCCAAGTATAATATGTTGGATTTTTATACCCGACCGAGGGTGTATTAATTTTAATGCATAGTTTGTAACACAGTGAAATAACCACTGTAGACCCCTCCGTCCGTCCGCCCGTCTGTCCCCCTGTCCGTATGTATGCAGTTTTGAGGTCTTTAAAATCGAAACTTGCAGCGTTGCTTGATTCTTATTTTGTACAAAGTATGAAAATTGAGAAGATCCGCCCACAGCCACGCCCACAATTGGCTTGAATGTCAGACAACCTCAAGATCAAGACCGACCAGAAGCCTTAAATTAGACAAAAATTGGACCGCCCACTCTATTGACCATGCCCACTCTTAAGATCTGAAAGCTTTGAAAACCTGATTTCTCGGGATATTCATTTATTTATTTATTTATTTATTTATTTATATGCCATCTTTTACAATAAGCTTTAAGCCGATAAGAGTAAAAGTTATTAAATTTACATAATTCATTTTATAAGCAAATTCATTCCAAATTGAAAAAAAATTATATGAGAAATATTAAGGATATAACCATTTGCTAAGTTTGTTGCATACAAAGCATTGAGCTCCGCCCAACTTTTAGGGGCGTTTTTGGGAAAAAACTGTTTTTTTTAAGTATAAATATTCGCTTTTAACGCATTTTCTCGTGATTCCAACGAAATTAGAGTTAATTGATTTTAATTTTCAGCCTACGCACTTTTTTTTTTGAGGGCGTGGCCAATACAAATAATTGACATTCAGTGTATGAAACAGACCAAAAAGTTTTAAATTTTGTGTTAATGGCTAAAGATGGTCGGGTATTCAGAAGTTCGTTACAGACGAACTCTTGCACTTACTTGTTTTATACTTATTTATGGGCTTGGGTACCCTGATTCCGAAAATGCTATTATAAATTGTCGGTCTCGATTAGTTTATAACTTATAGGCAAAAAAAGTTCAAAAAGAGCGAAACTTTAAAATACCCGTAAATGGCCACAGGCGCCTGTCAGACAACTACTGGCACCTACCCTTAGTGGAGCGACGAAGTCGCGTGAGCGGCTAAACACTGCGAAAGAGGGAGTTGAAATCCTTTAAACCCGCGAAGCAGGCCACCCAAAAACTGTTGTCTCCAAAAGCAAATTTTCTTACGGAGAAAAATGTCAAATTTTTGTTGCCTATTCTTAGGCAGATACTTAAAGGGTAAGATGAGGTATTTTGTACGGCAAAATTGAAGCTTTAAATAGAATTAGGACACTCAAATACATACACATACTCCAAAAAGTCTCCGTACACCTGATTACTTTTTTTTTGAATTGTAATAAACTTTTTAATTTGAATAAAATATAAAATAGAAACTAAGAACATAAACGAAAGCGTTAATTCTAAGGGAAACACAAATACACTTTTCATTAATTTTTGAAACATTTCATTCAGCATAAAGGAAAAACATCACCAAAAAGTCTCTGCACACTTAGCTTCCTTTTTTTATTAACTTATAAAAAAAAGGTTAAAAAAACTATAACAAAATTAAAAACTTAATTGAAGCTCGTGTGTTTCTTAAGACCTCGTGCAATAACTGTTTCATCGAATGCACTAGCTTATAAGACGTCTCTAAAGAAAATCGTATTTCTTCCGAAAGCAAGATGACTTTCAAGTCCGTTTTTTGGCATTTGTCCAAGAAAGTGAGTTTTTTTTTTTTTTTTTTGTAATTAATTTTAAAATAAATAAATAAGGATTAAATCTGGCGAATGAGAATTGAGTTTAGTTTGTTTTTTGAAATGGCAAAGCAACCTTTCCTCCACCAGGAACGATATCTGGTTGGGGTCATTATATCCTATGGAAGTATAAAATTGTGCCATAGACCCAGTGTTTGGCTACTTTAAGTAAGTTTTTCCTTGAAAATATTCAAGAACCTATAGTTTCCCATCGCCAATCTATGAACACAAGTTACTCCGACCAGTAGTAGTAGTAGTAGTAGTAAAAGTTAACTTTATTTATACAAGCATATTCTAATGTTTGTATTACATGTTTAACAAAAATTAGCGTTGGCTTTTGCCGTCGGCCGAGAGAAAGGGTTGAAACAAAATATAAAGTAACTAAAACGCTTCGTTTATAATTTGTAGACGATACCTCAAAGCCGTTTTTAAACAGTTAAACAAAGTGATCCAATTTTCTATATTTAATATATTCTCCGACCATACTTCCCCAAACTTAAATATTACCGCACCATGCCTAACAACAGATGTTAAATTGTTTGGATTCAGCTGTGTTTAGTTTGCTCCACTTCATGCGACGACGTTATCTAAGCCAAAGATGTTAGATTTACCATCGTCAATTTATAAAAATTTATCCCGGGATAAATTTGGCTTTCGGCATCAAGTGCTGCTTCCCCAAATATTCAAAGACATTCTTTTGCATGGCTTGTATAATAGCTTTTCGTGCAAATGGCTTGTTCCAGCTCACTCAGTCATTATACCCACTTCTTGTTAACGCATTTCTGAACTCCTTAAAACAGATAACTATTCCGTCTGCGGTTTCCACCTAACCAGCAATAACGGGACCCCCTTCCTTATGATCTTCGGCGAACATTTCATAACATTTTTTAGAGAACGGTTCCCTGTAAACCAAAACACTGTCATCGCTCACTTTACACGTGTAAATGCACAGAAGTCAGAGAGATATCCCGTTATCAAATTTGTTTGAGAGTCCTAGCGGCAGGAGGTTGCAAGTTTGCTATTTCATAATAGACTAACTAGTGGTCAGGGATATAAGCTTATTCTGTCTTTCTGTTCCTTGTTCCTTGTGAAAAAACAAAATTTTTTACCTGATTGAAATTGTTAATAATTAAGATTACCAAAATCCTACAGAATTCCAAGTCCCTGCAATTACATTTCCAATTTTAATAAAAGAATGACATCTGTACGAAGACTTTTTTGACTCTTTTTTACGATCTTAGCAAGTAATTGTTAATATAACGGTGCTCATAGTTCACACAAATTCCTGAAATTCGGTAAAAAGACAAAAAAAACATACATTTTCTCTTTCTGTGCTCCATAAGCTTTTAACACGTTCAGTGTTAAAGTAAATATTTTTTACAATAATATAAAAATTAAGCTGCTGTACGGAGACTTTTTGGACCGTGTGTATATGAGCAAAAAAATAACAAAGAAATTCCGCTTGGACCTACGGTAAACTTATTCCAATAGGTGAATTGGATAAGCATCATTTAAGTTAGTCAACTAAAGTGTTTTCAAGCACATCTTGGAAACCATTAACTATTCCGAAAGTGGTAGTTTTTATTCTCTCAAAAGATGGACTACACCCGCTATTTATTTTAATTTTTGATTTTCAAATCCATAAAACAGCTATTTCGAATTCCTATTAACTACCGTTAGACTTTTTTACACTAAAACCACCTGCGTTAGCATGGTTAACTTTTCTAAAATTCTAAGACGGTAAAACATGACGTTTTTTATTTCACTTAAGAGGGCTTAAAAAATTTATGTTGGGAACGGCAATTTTGAATCGTTTTTAATGCAGTTAGCTTGTAAACGTTAACGAACCCTTTAACATTAACCGTTAACATTAACCCTGTAAACGTTACGAACTTCTACCAAATTTAAACATGATCGCCATAGCCGTTTAAATACTAGTAGGACCTTCTGAAAAATCGTTTTCGAAAATGCTTTTACGTTTTCGAAGTCAAGTCTTCGAAGTTTTTGAATATTCAATTTTTGAAGAAGAAGGACTTCCTGTTATATATTTTAAAATTATACTTTATACTATTAGGTGGAAGAGGGGATGAGGGGAGGGAGGAATACGTTATTTTAAATTTTTTTTAGCCTTTTTAGCCTTTTTTAAATTTCAGATCTATAAAACAACAATTTCGATATTTTTTAATTGCCGTTAGACATTTTTCCAATAGTACACCCTTTCTTTAATTCTATGGCCAAGGATTTTTACGTTAACGGTAAAACAAGCTCTTTTCTAAACTACCTTTTTTAAATAGGCCCAGAAAAACTTAGGTTGGAAGCGATAATTTTAAATTTTTTTAATGCAACTAGCTTTCTTTCTGTACTTTAACCTAATCTGAACAACAAGATCACTGTTACCGTAAAGATACTAGACTCAGAAGTTTTTGAAACTTCTAAATCCGATATATAGTTTTCATTTTTTCATGCACTTTTGCGATTTTTTTTTCGAAAATGCGGTTGTATTTAGACTCTATTAGCCAACTATGACTTAAGCACTTGGTTCACTTAGAGTTGCTTCATACGTGTTTTTAATATCGGCTTTGAAAAACATTTTAAACTCTTCATTTGTTGAAAACTCTTTTAAATATTTTCAAAAAGCCAATTTCTTTCATTATACATAGGTCAGTATTAACTAGACCTTATATGCTCTTCACGCTGAATAAAAGCCTGTGTTTTGGGAAAAAAGTTTTCGAAAACTCGTAAGCCGTTCAAACTTTCTAAATGCTGACTAGATCTTGTTTTCGTTTTTCATTTCTTTTCCTTAGTTGTCAAATTTTATTTATTTTTAAAGGTGCATATCAAGAATCTTACGCTGACTTCAAAACTACAGCTGATTTCAGATCGGACACTCGGTTTCGCAGACATTTAGGTACATCCAAAGTTGAGACAAAAGTTACATTCTTTGCAAATTTATTTTAAAATTTCGTGACTTTCACAGTGATTTTTAAGGAGAACTTCTAAAAAATTATGTTTCGAACAGAAAATTTACAAAAATGTACAGGAAAACTATGTTTTTGAAGAAGTTTTCGCGTGTTTTCATGAAAACACAGTTTTGGGTTTGTGTATAGAGGGCATTAATCTCATTTTTCAGAGTCTTGCCCGCAAAACTATGCAAAAATAGTGCTGAAAAACATTAAATCAAATTTCCCATGGAACTTCAAACTGCTTTAAGCCGTTTTGTGTGCATAAAAAAAATGGTCGTCGTTTGTTTCTCTCTCTGACCATGTACGCAGTTTAAAAGCAAACCAAATTTTGTCTTTCCACGACTTACCGTTCAGAAGTTACCACGCTATAGGACTGACGAACGTACAACGCAGTGCTACCATAAGAGGTTCTTTTTCCACTTTTTGACAGGCCGCTTAAAACAAATGAAATTATGCTCTTAGGGCCAGTTTTTCAGTGCGAGATCATCCGAGCTTCGGAGTTAAACTGAGATTACCCCGGAAATGAGTTTTTTAGTGAATATTGATCTGGGATTAATTTCGGCTTAACTCGCCAAATTTGGTGAGTTAATCTCGGATCAACTCTCGTGAACAGTGTGAACTTCTTTAAATGTTTTTTCTGTGTGAAACGGCAGTGCCTTGACGTGTTTCTGTGAAGGGTAAGATCATAACTCGAGCTTCTTTTTCTGTGTTTTTCTATGTGAAGTGCGAGCTGGTAGAGTCAACAATTTCGAAAGTCGAAGAATTTGACAACTGAACTGACCGAGTTAACTCTGCACTGAAAAACTGTTCGCTGTGTTAACTCGAGATTGGTTTTGTTCCGGGATTAACAGATCTTGGCTTAAGCTGGACTTAACTCACTACTGCAAAGCTGACCCTTATTGGATTTAAATCCGCGGTGGTAAGAAAGAAATGTTCGTAAAGTGTATTGAGACATTGTAAGAAAGGGAACCCCACTGCCTATTTTTTAACCAACGTTATTGAGTTGCACCATATTAAACTGAATTGAATTGAATTGAACCTCACGAAAAAAGGATTCTATTTGTAAGGAATTTTCACATCTTTATTTTGGTCTTAGAAACTTTTCTCTATAAGCCAGGACAAGGCTTCCTTTTGATCTTTGAATAACATGAAAAAATAGATCGAGACTAGAATATCTAAGAAGACGATACTTTTTTCAGTTATGCAAGATCATGCTAAGAGGATCGAGAGGTAATCTTGGTCTGTATGCTAAAACACTTTAGCAGTGAGTGACAGTGCACTGACCCAATTTAACTGAACTTCAATAACCCAGACATTGCCGCGCTGCACTGACCTAATTCACA
This sequence comes from Neoascia interrupta, assembly GCA_947623515.1. Classification (NCBI taxonomy): domain Eukaryota; kingdom Metazoa; phylum Arthropoda; class Insecta; order Diptera; family Syrphidae; genus Neoascia; species Neoascia interrupta. The sequence goes on from OX392463.1 coordinate 51,813,273, forward strand.
TTGGCCAGAGCATTTTTTGTTTTAAATTCCGCTGCAGTTTCTCGGTCGTTGGTTAATTTTTTCCTTTGGATCCTGTGAGAAATACAACTCATTATGTGATTATAGGATTAGTGATATTGCCAACTCAAAAGGGAGATAGCCTTGACAACTCGATCTAAAAATTAAAGCCGTTAAGACTCAACGTGGGTTTTACACTTTAAAAAAAAAAAAGGTAACCTGTTGAAAATTATCCATTTGCGTTTTTCTGCCGTTTAAACCAAAGTATTAGAATTAAAAAAAAAAACAGTCTACCCCTACTGTTAAAACTTGTTCGTCTCTGATTTTCTGATAAATAAACAACCAGTCTGATACGGCCAAAAAATTAAAACAAACATACCTGTGGCACAGCTTGAAATTTGGCGATAGCATCTGGATAAGATATAAACGCTAGTCCTGGTCCACTTCGTACCACTTCTGAAATATTTTCAATACCCAGATTGTGAGCGAGGTTTCCAAGGATCCCAAATATTGTAATGCCGGCTAACAGGCTCGTAAATGTGTCCAAAGTTGTTACTATCATGGCATCCCTAATAAGAAATACATACGAATTCTTATTTGTTTAAATAAAACCATTCAATCCAATATATACCTGTAGATTCCGTAATTGAATTTATTATAAGATGAGAACATGATAATGGGTCCAAGTCCAACAGCTAGAGAGAAAAAGCACTGAACTACAGCTTCCTTCCAAACCTGAAAACAAGACACAAATTTTCAGAAAAGCCTTAGAAAGTTTTGATCCAACAAAAATACCAACCTTCAGGTTGAGCAATTCACCCCAATTGGGCTTCAAAAAGAAAATAATGCCATCCAATGAGCCCTCCAATGTGACAGCTCTTATCAGTAAAGCAATTAGCACTACATAGGGAAAGAGAGCCAAGAAATAAGCTGCCTTTCCAGAACTTTTAACACCTCTGGCTATGACAACGAATATAATGAACCATGATATGAATAGAGTTATTGTTAGCTTCCAGTCTGGAGAGCCAACTCCATCGGAAATGTCATTCTTTTCGTGAAGGACTGATTTTCTGTAAAATAAAAATTCAACAGTTAAGTTTTTCGAAATCAAACTGACAAGGAAACTCAACAACAAAATAACTCACAAGAAATACAATTCGGAGCTCGTTCGTCGCTGTTCAACCGCAGTAGAAGAACTATTACCACCTCCACCTGATGGCACGCATATGGCACCCCATTCTTCTCTGCAATATGTCCATGGAAGAACTGCCTGGCATGACACTCCCAGGAAATAGAGCGTCAGTGCCAGTAAGGACGAATAGTACGTTATTATTGCGATTGTGGCGAATGCTTGACCCATTCCAACCCCTAGAATAAAATTACAAAAGTTGAATTAAAACTTTTTCTTGCTTATGTACAGGATGTTTGTTTCCAAGAACTTCCAACCAAGCACTCTATTTCATTAAATACTTACCAACGAATGACGGACAGATTGACCAAATTTTCACAGACCCTTTGCTTGTAAATTGGCCAAGGATCATTTCCAAATAGTACATTGGTTTACCTGTTGTAAGAAAAATTATTAAATTATGAGACTGGCATAAAAGTATCACGACATTACCAATTAGCAATAAAACAACGATGTATGGAATTAAAAATGCGCCGCCGCCATTTTCGTAGGCCGTAAAGGGAAACCTCCATACATTTCCCAAACCGACCGACATCGATATGCAGGACATAAGAAATTCCAGACCATTTGACCAATTAGGCCTTTCCGATTCATCAGTCTTCTTATCCTCTTCATTTTTCTTGGGCTGAAAAGAAAATGTTGGTCTTAATGAAAAGGTATTTTAACAATTATTACCATTTTACCGCCAAAGATTTATACAGCCTAGATGAGCAAGGTCTTTGGAGTTTTTGTAAATGGTTATTTGTTCTTAGATTTGAGATCTATCATCAGAATGTAGGTAATGATCTTCATGTCAATTCTTCATATTTTCGGAGGCAGATGCTTAGAAAAGAACTTAGCAACTAAATCGTTTTGATGGGAAAGCCGGACTTCTGCGAAAGGTTAGCTTAGGTTGGGTGGCCCAACCTTATTTAATTGGTGGCCCAAACTTATTGATTGGTTGAGAACTTACCCGAGGGTAATGACTGCTGGAGGTAACCGTTACGGTGTGAACCACTGTCAGCAGAATTGAGGGGGGCCAGTGAGATACTTCCGGTGGTCAAAGGATAGACATGTGCACTCAAGAGGATACAAGCATCCACAGGTTTTCTAAACCCACCTCTGTCTATCAACTCCTACTCTCACCTCCCCGTGGTGAACACCGGGTGCCTAGTACCTCAACTGGAGATTGGGTTCCAACCCCTTTGGAAGGTTGTTGGGGGTAGCAGACGAGAGAGGGGGGGAGGAGTGTTCCCACTAAGGCACTTCTCCTTGCATCCGGACGGCAGCGGAGGAATTCCCCAGATGGAATCAACGGTGGCGTCCATAGTTCCAGTCAGGCCGAACTACTTAGTGAACACCTTATATGGGCTACTAAGACGTATTCGGAGCTCAGGCCTATAAGGAGCGGGCTATCCGGCTCTCCGTCCTTAGAGCTAAGCAAAGGATCTGGTCCTCCAGGTTGGGGGTCGTGCCGTCGGGGTGACTTCCCGGCCACGTAAAGAAACACCAGTCACGAAGCAGAAACAAGCCTCGGATTCGGACGGATTTACTGTTGACGATCAATGCAAACGAGAAAAGGACAACGAGCTCCGGATCTGCACGTGGAATGTTAGGTCCCTTAACAGACCACGTGCAGCCGAGCAACTAGCGGAGGCCCTTAACGACTGCAAGGCAGACATTACTGCCATCCAAGAAATGCGGTGGGACGGGCCGGGCAAAAGAAGGATGAAAAACTGCGACATCTACTACGGCGACTGCTATCGGCATCAAAGACAGCGCCTATTTGGATGTGGTTTCGTTGTTGGAGGCAGGCTTAGGCAAAAAGTCTTGAGCTTCAACCCTGTAAGCGAGCGCCTCGCGACGATCCGCATCAAGGCTAAATTCGCCAACATTAGCCTGATATGCGCACATGCCCCCACAGAGGAGAAAGATGACGAGACCAAAGATATGTTCTACGAGCTCCTGGACAAAACTTATGAGCAGTGCCCTAGCTACGACATTAAGATTGTCCTAGGCGATTTTAATGCCAAGCTAGGAAGGGAGGGCATCTTTGGTCGTACTGTCGGAAAGCATAGCCTGCACGACACGACCTCCGATAACGGATTCAGGCTGATCGACTTTGCTGCGGGGCGACACGTTGTGGTAGCTAGTACACAGTTCCCGCATCTCAATATCCACAAAGGGACATGGAGATCTCCCGATCAATCAACCGTCAACCAGATTGACCATATTGCGATCGACGCAAGGCACTCCTCCAGTATCATGGATGTCCGAACTTTCCGAGGGGCCAACATTGACTCGGATCACTACCTTGTTGTAGCCAAGGTACGGCTGCGGATATCCCGACCAGCTCCAAGTAATGGAAATACTGTGAGGAAGTTTGACGTCGGCCGACTACAATCGCAAGAGATCGCCAGGTCCTTCTCCAACCGAGTCTCTCAAAACCTTCTACGAAGTCCTATGCAACCAGCATCAAGTATTTATAGCCAGTGGCAACACTGCCAAAATGCCATCAGAGACGCCGCCTCTGAAGTGCTGGGTTTCACACGGCGACCACAACGAAACCCCTGGTTTGACGATGAATGCCGGCAAGCACATGCAGCTAAACAGGAAGCATACAAAGCGGCACTGCACAGAAGGACTAGAGCTGCTCGCGAGCTCTACGAGCAGAGGAGGAGAGAGGAGCACCGGCTTCTCCGAAGGAAAAAGAAAGAGCACGAGAAGCGCGCGGTTGAAGAGATAGAGAGATGTTACAACAGGAATGAGGTTAGAAAGTTTTACCAAAGGATCAAAAGGTCCTGCCAAGGGTATAAACTTCGAACTGAAGCCTGTAAGGACCATCAAGGGAACATCGTTGTAGAATCGCAGTCGGTGCTGAGGATTTGGAAAGACCACTTCTGCAGACTGTATAACGGCAAAGACGAACCAAGCCGCTGTCAGGCAGAACGAGCCATTTGAGCCATGCGAAGGCGTTACCGACGAAGCATACGAACGATACCGCCCACCCGACCTGGACGATGTGAAAGCAGCTGTATTTAAGCTTAAATGCAACAAAACAGCCGGAGCAAACAGCCGAGCTGCCGAACTTTTTTAGTGGACACCAACGCGGTAGAGGAGCACCGAGACTCAGGTGGCGCACGCAAGTGGGAGGGGACCTCAGCCAACTTCGCATGCGAAACTAGAGACGACTAGCTAGAGACAGAGCTGGCTGGCGAAGCTTGTTGGCTGAGGCCCAGGTCCACCCCGGACTGTAGCGCCACCTTAAGTAAGTGAGATACTTCCCGAAGAAAGGGTGGTCTCGTAGCTGCTGAACTCCAGATGGGAATTTGCCTTGAGTATGCCGATTGCGGTTAAACCGTTGCCGGAGGAGGATTCTTCGTTAAGACGCTGATGGAGGGTAACCGTATCGGTGTGAACCCGTACCTCAGGTGACTTAAGTCAGAAATTAGGCTGGGGGGGGGGGCCGGATAGGAGAGGTAAAGGTAACCGAAGCGGTATGAAGCCGTACCAGGGGGAGAATGAATTGGTGCTCCCATTAGAGCGGAGAGGTAAAGGCAACCGAAACGGTATGAGCCCTTACCAGGCCGGTCCTGTTGGGAAGACTTTAAGGGGAGGATGATGGGGAATATTTGGTGCTCCACTGTGAGGTGCTTGCTCGCCCATAGAGTTTCCATATGGAGGGGGGATTGCTTTTGCGATACACAATTAGGAGTTTAGCCACACTTGACCCGGAGATAAAGTTCATTATACTCTTTTTCACCCCTTTTTCAACCTCCTTTTACCCCTTTGGGTAGGGGTTAGAATATACCCGAGGTAAGGCATGCCTGTCGTAAGAGGCGCCTAAAATCCACCCTCCGTATGCCGAGCGCGTAGCGCATACAAACCATGCAATGGACAAAACGAACGGAAGTAATACCCCAGGTGGTAATCCAGCATCACTGGCAAATCCACCCTCTTCGGAAGCAGGCTCTACGGATTCTGGGGAGAGCCATTTATTGCTTTCAAATCCCTTTATGAAGAAACGAAGGGTACCTCGATCACCACCACCTAGATCGATCATCTCCGGGAAAGGAAGTCCGCCGGTTAATCGGGACTCAGCGAAAACTAAATGCTTTGAAGCGGAAAACAACGAACTCCGCGCTAAGCTTAAAGATATGGAACGTCTCTACCATGAGCTCAAAAATGAAGTAGATTCAAAAATGAAGCGAAATATCTTAAAAAATACTCTGGGGACGAAGTATAATTTAATTTCTCTTCGAAATAATGTATGGAAAGTCAATGTCGATGACTCTGATGCCTATCGCGCACTTTCGCAAAAATTAAATACCGAGAATGTACAATGATATACTTACGAAAACAAATTCGAGAAGCCGCTTCTGGTTTTCGCTAGGGGACCTCACCCAACCTGCACGAAGGAAGAAATTGTTGAAGATGTTCAAGCCCAAGGCTTTAAAATTCTTGATGCCGTGAACATACTTAAGAAAGAGAAACAACGTACGGAAGGAGAAAAAGACACCGTGGTCAAGCGCGGTCTTCCTATTTTCATGCTGACGTTCGATAGGATTGAAAACATAAACGAAATATATAAAATAAAAACAATCCTAAATATCAGGGTAAAAATTGAGCCCAAGCGAAAGGGCAATAGACTAGTACCTCAATGTAAGCGATGCCAAGGCTTCCGACATACTCAAGCGTACTGCCAAAAAGAACCGCGATGTGTCAAATGCGCCCGTGGACATCTTTCAAAAGATTGCAACGTAAGCAGTCAGGCCCCAGCGACTTGCGCCAATTGTAATGGAAGTCACCCGGCGAGCTACCGAGGTTGCGAAATCGCAATAGAGCTACAAAAACGTCACGAAACTGTTAAGGAACATATTGTAGATAGGGCCACAACCCCAAAACGTTCTAGAGCTGACAAGCCGAAAACTCCAAAATCGGTCAGAAATACGAGATTGACGAGGAAAAATATACAAACTCCGCAAAAAAAACGTCGCCGGTCCAAGTACAAAGGGAAAATCATCACTCATCGGCCCAAGATCGTACGCTGAAGTCGCGTCACACAAAAGCAAACCTCCAGAGCCTACCACAACAGATTCGGTATCTCAAATATTATTTATGATATTGGAAAAGCTTGAGCAACAAACTAAAGTTAATCAAGTAATATTTGACAAACTGAGCGAGCTAGAGTTTAAACCTCGCAAAACGAATAACAAATCATGAATATGAAGCTCATTAACATACTTACATGGAATGCAAATGGTCCTTTAAAGAAAATCGACAAACTAGAAGTATTTCTACGGGAAAAAAATATTGACCTATGCCTGATTTCGGAAACACACTTTAAGAAGGGATCCGGACCCAAAATTAGAGGTTACATCGACTACCACGCGCATCATCCATCAGAAAATTCGAGAGGCGGATCCTCTCTCTACATCAAAGACTGCATTAAGCATTACAAAAACGAAGAAATTGAGCTTGACTCTATGCAAATAACTTCAGTATCGGTAAAAATAGGTCACCTAGATTATAATATTGCCTCGAGTTATTTTCCTCCACAGTATAGGCTAGCGGACGACGATCTTACTCCCCTCTTTGACTTACTTGGGTCGAATTTTATCATCGGCGGGGACTTAAATGCGAAAAACACCTTTTGGGGATCACGGTGCAATTCAACAAGAGGTAGAGTACTCTTCAAAGCTAGCATGAAACGTGGCGTGGTTTTCCTTTCGACGGGAAAGCCAACGTATTGGCCAACCGACAGAAACAAAGTACCTGACCTTGTCGACTTCTTTATCGCAAAAGGGGTTCCTCGCCACCTCACAAATGTAGAAGAAGGCTATGATCTCTGTTCGGATCACTCGGCAGTCGTTTTGAAAATCGGCGGAAGTCTAGCAAAAAATGAGAGAGCGCCTAGGCTAACGAATAACAACACCGACTGGGATGGCTTTAGGAAACACTGTAAAGAAAATGTATCTCTACATGTACCACTTACAACCCCTTTAGAAATAGACGACGAAGTCGATAAACTCGTTAGAACTATTCAAGACGCTGCTTGAAACAATACTTCTTTCCGGAAGACTGGAGTAAGGAAAAGCGGATCAATTTACCCGCGCGAAATTGAAGAGCTCATACGCGAAAAGAGAAAGGCTCGAAAGAGGTGCGCCCATTCTGAGCCCATTCTGAATGGGCTATCTAACAAATTAAAGCACTTACTTCAAGATTTTAAAAGTCGCGAGACTACCAACTACCTCGAAAACTTGACTGCCGATAGAGGGTCAAACTATTCACTTTAAAAAGCCGTGAAGTCCATTAAAAAGCCCATAGTACAATCGGCGCCAATAAGAAAAGATAACGGTGAATGGGTAAAAGGCGACAAAGAGAAAGCAGATGTATTTGCAGAACATCTAGAAGAAACATTCAAACCGTTTGACGGGGAGCCGTTGGTTGACGATCTGTATCGCAATGCGGAATTAGACAATTATCGAATGAAAACCGTGACACTGTCTGAACTTCGTCAAACAATCCGAAATTTGAAGAATAACAAAGCTCCAGGCTACGACCTAATTACTGGGGAAATTTTGAAGGAGCTACCGAAAAGAGGAGCTACCGAAGCGTTAGTCAAGCTTCTCTACATCATAAACGCATCAATGAGAATTTCATACGTTCCACGGCAATGGAAAGTCGCAGAGGTAATAATGGTTCCGAAACCAGGGAAATGCCCGAACGACAAAAAATCATATAGACCGATTTCGCTTCTGCCGATTATGTCTAAAGTCTTCGAGAAACTTGTGCTCAAACGACTGCAACCAATAATTGAAGAAAGACGATTGATTCCGGATCACCAATTCGGCTTTAGGGTCAAACATTCAACAATTGACCAGGTCTATCGAATAACTAATGAAATTGAGAAAGCCTTAGAAGCGAAAATGATATGTTCTACCGCTTTTCTTGACGTATCCCAAGCCTTTGATAAAGTTTGGCACGAAGGCCTAAAATATAAGCTATGGAAAGTTTTGCCGGAAAAAATGTATGAACTCTTAGAGTCTTATCTTGACAACAGACTATTTCGAGTGAGATACGGGAGCGAATACTCAGAATTCGAAGAAATACAAGCCGGCGTTCCACAAGGTAGCGTCCTCGGTCCAACACTGTTTTTACTTTATACAAGAGATGTACCTCAAGTAGAGACAACGACTGTAGCCACGTTCGCTGACGACACGGCTATCCTCGCTACGGATAAGACAGTCGAACTATCAACGGGAAAACTCCAACGCGCTTTGAATAAAATATGCGAATGGACAAAGGCCTGGCGAATCCTCCTAAATGAGACAAAATCAACGCATGTAAATTTTACTTACAAGAGGGTAATCAACTTACCATTATTTATAAACTCGGTACAAATTCCGTACGCAAACGAGGCGAAATATTTAGGCATGACCCTAGACGCAAAACTTAAGTGGAAGCCACACGTTAAAAAGAAACGCGATGAACTTGAAATCAAGCTACGAGAACTGAATTGGCTTATCGGACGTTATTCGAAACTAAGCGTATATAACAAACTGCTATTGTATAAGCAAGTGCTAAAAACATCTTGGACGTACGGTATACAACTTTGGGGTTGCACCAAACCAAGCAACATATCTATTTTACAAACTTTTCAGAATAAGACACTAAGAGCAATCGTAAATGCTCCATGGTATATAAGAAATAGCGATTTACATCGAGATCTAGGCATCGCAACCGTGACCGACGAAGTAAGAAACTTTGCTCGCAAACTTCACACTCGCCTTCACGGCCATTGCAACCACGAAATAATCCGAACTCTGGATCAGACAAATCTTGCACGCCGACTACAACGAACAAGACCGTTGGATCCAGCGTCGTAAGAGGAAACCGCACATAATGACGGTATTGCAGTTGCTTTCGTTGGAAGGTAGCCTGCCAAACGCGATTACTATACAGAAGCTTGAACTACTTGTTAAGGAAACTTAGTCATAGTCTTACAAAGATTGGGAGGTTTTTTAGTGAGTAAGAATCTCACACTACTATGAGCACGCGCGTTCCATTCTCATAGTGCCTATGAAGGTTTTTACCTACCCACGGAAAAAAAAAAAAATACTCTTTTTCACCAGTTTTTCACAAACAGAGACGTTGACTTATCATCTAAATTTAAGGTCTTCGATGCAGTAGTAAACAGCTGTTTTCGTTACGCCAGTGAAGTCTACGGCCTCTAAAAGATCGATGAGGTAAAAACTATACAGCGTTTCTTCTTTAAAAGAATTTTCCGACTTCCTCGCTCAACACCGAATTACGCAATTCATGTGGAGTCAGGCTTACCCCAGGTTTTCCTGAGGAATGCAAAATCGAACGCGGATTTTTTAGTCAAAGTCATGCTTAGACCTACCAATAATCTACAACAAAAAGTTCTCTTGGTTGCTCTGCAAGCGCATTCCTCACCATTCAAGGAGTGGGGTAAGCTTACTTTCAACTATGGGTGTCGATTACATCTGACAGTGGAAAACTCTCATGAATGGCGCAACATTTTCTATGATTGCCTCTCGGTTATAGATGAAAAGCTTCTTCAAGAGTCCCTCAACAGAGCTAGAGGTTCCCCCACAAAGTCGTTTTATAGTCGTCTCAATCATTCACTGAATGGGGATAACTATTTTTGTGACAGATTTAATGGGTCCGAGATCTGCTTAATATTCAAAGCACGCACTCAATTGCTCGAGCTAAACTATAGACCACACCGGCATGACCTAAACCCCCTTTGTAGTGTTTGCAACCTCAATCAGAATGAAGACACCTTTCACCTCATAGCACTTTGTCCTATCCTCCAAGAGTTTCGAAGATTATTCTTTGCTAAAAGCTTTCTTTCACTCGAGGAATGTCTCTCTTTATTATATGGTTGGAACTTGCTTATCAGCTTTTTGAGAGAAGCAATTGCGTTTCGGAATTTGTACCAGCAGCTATCTGAATAAAGTCTAGATCTCCTGCGACAAGCTCAGAACTATCTATTTAATTTCTCTTTTTTTGTTTTAGAGAGCCCTAACTCAAAGCCCTAAAAATATATATAATATATGTTAGAATCTTACAGTATAACTTAAAGTTTCAGTAGACTTCAACTAAATTGTCAAAATTTTAATTGTTGAACAAAAGGAACTGCCTATGTCTTACCTTTTCTAGGACTCATCAGTTTAATTTCCCTTTTTTCGTTTTAGCTAAACTAAAAGCCCTTAAATATATAAAATACTTGTTAAAAATATTGGTTAGAATCAAACAATACAAATTAAGTTTCAAAATTCAAATTTCTCTTTTTTATTATTTTTGAAATAATTATGCTTTTTCTTTTGCGTTATATTTTTAACACCTAAACAAAATGTGCTAAATTTGCTTGAACTTTTTCCTTCCTATTTTAAAACGGCAGACGGCGCAAAGCCATGTTGTATCGTATTTATATTTCAAATAACCTTTGTACACTTTGAAAGCAAGAAAAAAAAGGAATATATACTGAATTGAATTGAATTGAATTATCCTCTTTAGATCGAGTCGCGCTAGATCATTAAGATCATCAAAGAAGTATTCACCTAAATTTTTCTGGACAATTGCACAGAAGATGAACCATGGTCTCTTCTTCCTCCTCATCCCTGCAACTTCTGCAGAAATCATTCAAGGGAGCGCAAAGTCCTCTGGCATGTCGCCCTTCCAGACAGATTCAACCTATTGAAGGCGATGAGTCTCTTAGTTTTTCTACCATCGAGCTCTGGCCATGTGCTGATGTTATTCCACTTGTTGTTTGCCATTGCGATGGCTTCGACGTCCAGGTGGAACCTTATCGAGTTTATGAGTGCTGCCGGTTCCGTTGTATGAGTCGGGTTAGCATTAGCACCTTTTCTAGCTAGTTCGTCGGCTCTGCAGTTGCCTGGAATGTCCCTGTGGCCTGGAACCCAGCACAGGGATACGTCGCACCTGACAGCAATCTCGTTGAGAGATTCGCGGAATTGCTTTACCAACTTGGATCGTATCGTTGGCGATTCCAAGGCTTTTATTACAGCTTGGCTGTCTATATAGAAAACAATAGCGCTGCAGTCTATTAAGTTAATTGAAAACTAGGCCGCGGCTTCACGAACGGCTATAATTTCTGCTTGAAACACACTGCAGTGATCTGGCAGGCGCTTGGAGATACATAGGTCTAGAGTACTGGAAAAGACTGCTGATCCTACTCCAAGTGCGGTTTTCGATCCGTCAGTGTAGATTTCTATTGCAGATGCATTTAAGGCCTCACCTGACTCCCACGCGGTTCTGCTTGGAAACTTGGTCTTGAATTTGATATTAAAGTCGAGGTATGGGACAACATAGTCCGAGTTGCGAAGGATGGTGTCGTGGCCATTCAGGATGCTAGCATGTCCCATGTTGTCACGAGTCAGTTGCGAGGATTCCCTAAGCCTAAGTGCTGCTTTCGCAGCCATCACTTTACCAAAGATGTCAACGGGAAGAAGATGGAGCATTATGTCAAGCGCAGCCGAGGCAGTTGTTCTAAGAGCACCTGTGATGTAAATACAGGATAGTCTTTGAACTTTCTCTAATATAGCAATATAGCTACTCTTGTCTAGTGCCTTCCACCAGACTAGTACTCCGTACATAAGTATGGGCCTAACGACTGCCGTGCATATCCAGTGCACAATCCTGGGTTGGAGTCACCAGCTTGGGCCTAGGATTTTCCTGCAGGAATACAGGGCTATAGAGGCCTTCCTCGCACGGTCTTGTATATTCTGTTTCCAACTGAGTTTCTTATCTAATATTACTCCCAGGTACCTAGCGTGATATGCAAGTGACAGTTCAACGCCTTTCAATGTTGGTGTTGTTCTGGGAGGTATTTTATACTTTCTTGTGAACTGTACTAGTTTAGTCTTTGCCGGGTTTACTCCGAGACCGACGCTATCTGTCCACCTAGCTAATTTGTTAAGGGCAAATTGCATTATGTCCCTAATAGTGGGCAGGAACTTGCCTGTTACCTCTATCGAAATATCGTCAGCATAAGCTATAACTTTAAGGCCGTCTTTCTCTAGGATCGAGAGTAGTTCGTTAACTACGAGGAGACATAGTAGTGGCGATAATACCCCGCCCTGTAGGGTGCCTCTGCACACGGACCGGTCAGCTAGATACCTCCCCAGCTCGGCATGGACGAGCCTGCTTTGAAGCAGTTCCTCGTCCAGTTGCAGAGGTAGTTGTCAACCTTCAGCTTAAGGAGTGCAGCTGTGATAGCTTCCGTTTTGACATTGTTGAAGGCTCCTTCAGTGTCAAGGAATGACACTAGAGTGAAATCCCTATTTTCAAAGGATTTCTCAATGATGCAAACCAAGGAGTGTAGGGCCGTCTCTACCGATCTTCCCTTACGATACGCATGTTGGGAGCACGAGAGAAGACTGTTGTCTATGTTGGTTCTGATGTGGGCGTCGATCAGCCTCTCTAGGGTTTTTAATAGGAAAGACGAAAGGCTGATTGGGCGAAAGTCTTTAGGAGTTGCATGGGAGATCTTTACTTCTGCGGAAAGAAGAGCAACCCTCTAAGGCGGGGACTGAGTGGGGCTGGCACCAGCTGGTATCTTCACTACCTTCGAAAAGGCCCTACACCTAAAATAGCAGGAAAGATAGTTCTCACGAGCATCAAGCTCAGGCACAACCGGAAATTCGTAGCGGAGGCAATTAAAAGTAGAAGCTGTATTGTACCACCAGCAGATACGAGAACAAGATGGTTAAGAGGAGGAAAAAACCCAAGGTGAGATTAGTGGAAGCCAACACTGTCATGGACAATGTGACAAGCAACACTGCTGTTTCAAAAACGGTTGCAGTCGCAGGCTGGCACAGATTAAGCAAACCGAGTTGCGATATTTGCGGGATTACCAAAGGACGCTAGGTAGCCCGAGCAAGAGCGGATTAATTAGAAACTGGTGAGTATTTAATAACCGGCATTAAAATTACCACAAACCAATTTTAATCGATTTGCGTAATTTATTCGTAATGAAGTTTGTTTGTAAACTAGTTCTGCATTTCCCCTTTCTAGCGTGAAATTAGACTTCAATTTAATTCCAATTCACCTACAATTGGAAAATGTAAATTACGCAAAACACGTTTGTTTCTTGATGAATGATATCTTTTTCAATAGATACAAGGTCTTGAAGGTTGGTTGTGGTCAACGTTTTTTTTTCTGGATAGGCACACTTTGAAGAGAGGTGGTTTACATTTAAAAATTAAAAACACAATCCGAGCTTTTTTTCTTAAATGAAGTTATGGTAATTTTGCGCCTGAGTCATGTCATGCTAAGAGAAAGGCTGTCGGATGTGATGTGCATTCAGATTTATTTTAAAACCCATAAGACTTGTCAAGAAAAAGGAAACTTCTTTGCATTTTATAATTGTTGTTAAATGTTGCACAATCATTTTTACATTGGGCCTGACCAAATGCTAAGAAAGTTGTAAGTAGTGTAAATGCTAAGACCAGTGAGTTAATCTTAATACTCTATTTTATTGTAGAGTAAAAAATGTTTATTTACTGGTACCGGAAGGTCATAACGCTTCTTGATCTTATTGAGAAGCAACATTAATTGTCAAGCGTTGCTAATCTTAACTAGCCTGAAAGTTTTACCTATTTTCAGGTATGTAATTATTTAAGTTTAAGGTTATAGGAAGTAAGCAGTGTAATTACTGTTAATGATTTTTAAAGCAATTTACTGGGTCTACTATTTCAGGAAATTAAACAAACGTTTTCGTTTTCGTCACGATGAAATTGTGTTCTTAGCCAGGGTGGGGTATCCAAAAACACGCTTAATGTACTGAATACATTTTTTTAAAAAAGTTTTTGTTAGTTGACAGAGGCTATTAGTACCACATTTACACAGCACCGGAATTTCGCAAAATAGAAAATCGAAATCCAATTTTGCTATTAGTACTGAAAACTCAACATTTTCTATGACAGGTAAAAATCTGAAAATGCAAGTACTTGACTGTCGTTATGACCTGCTTGTTTTTATACCCGACCCAGGGTATATAAAGTTTGATGAATAGTTTGTAATGCAGTGAAATAATCACCGTAGATCCCTAAGACCTTTTAGAGATATGAATGGGACCGACAGGAGAATCGATTAAGCCATGTCCGTCCGTCCGTATGTAAACAACTTTTAGACCTTAAATTTTAAGGCAGAGAGCTGAAATTTTGTGTGTTGGTTGGAAGTTCAGTCCTTCAGATCAAGTTTGAAAATAAGCTGAATCCGCCCACAGACACGCCCACTACAGGCCTGTATGTGCGACCATCTCTAATTTAAAAAAATAAAAAATAATATAAATAGAGTGGCGCAACAGCTCGAGGTGAACCAGGGCCAACTTCTCAACCATGTATGCTGTGTGTGCTATACTTTTTTTTCACATACAAGAGGACCTACAATTTTTTGCCGAATCCGAACGGCACTTTGAGAAGTTTTTCAAGACAAATGATACTCTCGGAGGGCTTGTCAGACCCTCGCGGAGGTGGGGACCGTGAAAAAGAACAAGTCTTTTTTTTCAGGTGACAATGGCAGGATTCGAACCCAGACCTCCGGCGTAGTAAGCACACACACTACCACTACGCCACGGCACCCCACGAGGGTTTGACATAAAATACTGAATAACTAGATATTTAACTTCGGACATGTAAAAGCTTTGCCCACAAGCTGAAATTGATGAATTTACCCATTCTCCGACATTTGTTTACAAATGTGAGTAAATTCATGAATTCGTCATTTCCATGCAATTTCGTTTTGCAGCTTTTACATCAGCTGATCGCGAAAGATAAATTGTTGTCGTATCTTCTTACACGTTGTCGTATCTTCTTAAAAGCCTTAAAGGCTTTATAAAAAACGTAAACAAATGGGTGTTGGAGGGTAAGAGGGACGCAAGTTGAATTTTTAGTTATTCAGTAATTTGTGGTTGAGGGTTTGAATTGAGTTGAGTCATAAATTACTGAATAACTAGACGCATTGATGAATTTACTCAAATTTGTAAATAAATGTAGGCGGTTGGGTAAATTCCCCAATTTCAGCTTGTGGGCAAAGCTTTTATATGTCCGAAGTTGAATATCTAGTTATTCAGTAATTTATGGTTGAGTTAATCACCCCAATTACGCAAGTCGTATTCGAGAGTCACATACGAGCTTGCTCGTATTTCGTTATTATGAAACTGAGAGTCACTAAGAACATACTCGTACGCTAATGAGTTTCATGTCAAAAAGAAAAACGCATACCATGGCGTGCAGTATCCGGTTCACATCGGTAACTATGCAAGTCGTGTTTAGTCGTTTTTTCAACGGATCTTGTAGTGTTTTCTTCACTTGACATTTTAAAAGTGACTTCAAGTGAACCTTATCAAAAAAACAACAGATTTTTTTAAATGCTTTTATATCGATATGTTACTAGACATTTTCTTCAAAATATTTGAAAACATTGGTTGTGGTATTGCTAAAGTTAAATAGTTTTCAGCGCTTGTTTGATATGCTCCTTTAGCGAAGAAATAGAGCACAGCCAGCAACTTCAAAATTGGTGCCACTGACGTTGTGTGTACTCTTTTCACAATTGTCTTACTTCTTCCAAAAGTTGTGTTATTGTATTTTTGGGAAGTCGAAAAAAAAATAATAAAACTGCGATTAATTTCTTGAGTTGGAAATTGGTTTGAAATTTTAACTTTAAAAACACACCATGCATTCGGCCAATTTATTGAAATAAACTATCTCTGGTGGCTCTGTGAATATTTGCCAACCGTTGTGTTGGTTCCTACGCATTAATGCGGTCATCAAAAAATTGATCGATTGAATTGATTCTCCTTTTTCGTTGTTCAATTTGCTATCTTACATAAATCACCGCACCTTTCAAGCTTGCTTAAATTTTTTACATCTGAAATTTTGACACTACTTGTGCATTTGAAGTGCGATGAAACGCGTTGCTGCCCGACTCATCTGTGATGGAGTCGTATTCAACGCATACGACTTGCATAATCGCAGAGCAAATACGATACGATACGAGTACGAGTCGAGGTGACTTTTTGTCTACGACTTGCGTAATTGGGGTGATTATTAGCGTACGAGTATGTTCGTAGTGACTCTCAGTTTCATAATAACGAAATACGAGCAAAGTCGTATGTGGCTCTCGAATACGACTTGCGTAATTCGGGTGATTGTAACATAATTTTACGTCAAAATTTAAATATATTGTAATGCAAGAAGTACCTGAATGCCCTCATTGATTCATTTTACGAACACACCCGCTCGATTCACTAAACGAACATACCCAACTGTCATTCCAGTCAGCTGACAGCAAACTGATATTCGAAGTTTCCCTCCATGGAATTCAGCGGAAAAGTACGAATGGAAAATTACCAGATTGGAAACGTCGAGAACTCGGTGAATTTGTATAAATATACGGATGACAGGCTCGGACGACACAGTTATAATTTAAACGTTGACTTGTAAAAAACTGATAGTAAATTAAAAAAGTGGTAAATTTAAAATAAAGCGTTAGTTAAACGCTAAGGGCCGATTTCACAGTCGAAACTTAAGTATCGATTCTGGCACTTCACTCACCCAGGATGAAATTCCGTTTTCACATTAACTTTTTTTCAATTACTACACACTTAAGTCATCAACATTGAGGACTTAAGTTTTTCACAAAATACAATGCAAATTATTATTACTTTTATAGAAAGCACATCAATGTAACAATAGAGACTGGAAAAACGGTAAAATCAACATGATGCACTGAAAACTTTTATAAAATTTTTCGAAAAATACAAAACAAAATTAAAAAGATCAAAATAGGTCTTTACCCTAGTTTGGTAACCACGTCTGTTTCGATCGACAATCTTGGCTGATACTCATCAGAGGGAAACACCAAGATTGCCTTCCCATACAGACATTTTTTCGGCAAAAGCCGAACAACACTTAAAACTTAAACTGCAAAAACGCAGTGTAAATTATAATACCTACACGAATGCTCAATTCGAACAAAATTGTTTTGACAGCTTACGGCTAATATTTAAAACCGTCAGCGGAAACGGAACGGCAGCTGAGTATTTAAGCGTACTCAACTTAAGATTTACTTAAGTTGCCACTGTCAAATCGGCCCTAAGTAACGAAGTTGAACTAAATAATGGTTTGAAGTTAAATAAGTTTTGTTAAATAAATAAAGTGTTTCATTGTTTCATTCTATGAACCCCAGGCAAAGACATTACACTACATAAAAATTTAGACTTTGACTTTTTTGGATATATTCCTTGAAATATAATATTTCGTATCGGCCACTGTTGACTATGGTCATTTTGCAATGATTATATCCACTCAAACAGAAATGAAGAATTGGCAAAAAGTTGTTGTTGTTGTTTTTGTCGGCATTAAACTTGAATCTGTGGTGTTTATTACTCATCGTTATGAGTAAGAACGTACTAAATGTTTTTCACAATAAAGTGTTTACCATTCAAACAACACACCTTATAGACTTTGGGTAGCTTCATTACTTCAAGTATATCCAAGTGCTTTCAATACTTGACCCAACACCAAGTTCACATGATAATCAGGTTTTGAACAACATTTCACATTGCGATCTAACGTGTTGTATAGATATTCAATTTATGATGATTCAAGGGCTTCATTAGTTACTTACGCTAACTTCTAACAGTATTTGCCTTAATTGGGGTTGTTCATAACCGGAAAGTGCTCGCATCATCTGCGTTAAACATTACTTTTATTTAAAAGATAAGTCCTTGGGTTTGACCCCTCAACTTTTTTCCTCAGCGACGGCAAATAGTCTACCAAAATATCTAATACGCAGGTCCGTAACCGCTCTCGCCGAACTATTTTCCTTGACCAATATTTGTCTGTGTGTTGTGTGTGTGCTTACTACGCCGGAGGTCTGGGTTCGAATCCTGCCATCGTCACCTGAAAAAAAAAAGACTTGTTCTTTTTCACGGTCCCCACCTCCGCGAGAGTTTGACAAGCCCTCCGAGAGTATTAATTGTCTTGAAAAACTTCTCAAAGTGCCGTTCGGATTCGGCAAAAAATTGTAGGTCCCCTTGTATGTAAAGAAATTAACACACTAGCACACATTGTTGAGAAGTTGGCCCTGGTTCACCTCGAGCTATTGCGCCACTCTGTTTATTTATTTTTATAATATTTGGCTGTTTTGACTCTCTGAATAGCTGTCGTTAAGCTTGATTTAAAAGTTCTGTTCAACTTCGTTCAAGCTCTGGAGTGAAACGAAATTTGCCTGTAATAACCTGGGCAATGAAGCCACTCATCAGGGGAAAGAAGTCAACTTCTGCCGCAGAGTCTGGACCAGCGTCAACTTTCAAGAAGTTGTATGTACCTGAATTTGGGCCAAAGTCGATCGATTAATCTTAAGCAGGTACTTAAGAAATCCTATGGGGGCAGCGACTTGCCCAATTCGAATACCTATTTTAGACTTGTCGAAGTAAAATTGTTATATGAAAGAGTCCACATCCTCGGGCGTGCAAGACCGTTTAACTTTTTTTTCCACTTAATCAGGTTCACTTTTTAGGTTACGAAGAGAGAACTTAAATGCTAAGACGTAAAATTAAGATAATATACAAAAAAAATATTGAAAAAAAGCTATACAGCCTGTTTATAATCCACAATTAAAGTGCGGGATGAAATTTATTACTCATCGTCATCAGAAGGTATCTGAGTATTGGAACTACCAGTGGCGGACGAAGATGGCGTTCAAGGGGCTCGAGCAAAGCCAGACAAAATGAGATCAATTGTCTGAAAAATAAAGTATAGAAAATATGTATACAGGTTTCTACTGAAGGAAATAGAAGCTGTTATAGCTTCACTGTATGTAACAAAAAAATCAAATCTTTATAAGCCATAGAGCCGAACACTGTAGCTGAAACCCAAAGAAGATGATCGCAATCGAGTGCCTAACAAAAAATCTTATCATTTTTGAGTCACATGCACATCTCACATTCATACACAAGGTTACAGATTTAAGGTACTTAGTAAGTTCAAGTGCTTTGAAAACATTACATTGCACCGAGACAAAGCAACGTTTTTTATGGGTTTGAGAAGAAACTTTTCCTACTCATGATCACTGATCAGCACCGTAGGAATACCTAATTTGTGTATTCCAAAAACTTATTACGATTCAAGAATTGAATTATTTAGTTGACACTCATTACTTACCTCAGAGACGAAGTGTCTATAGCAGATCACAGACTTTTGATACCGGAAATTTCAAACCCTCAAGTGTTACCACTTATTATTCCAACTAGAAATTCACGTGATCAAAGTGACCAAAGTGATGTCTGGTGATGAGTAACACTGTTTTGATTTGAAGACTAATTCGAACAACGTCAGAATTGTTTGTTTATTTTGTTCTACTCTGTTTCAAGGCTAAAAGTGAAATCTTTTTATAATGACCTACTCTTTATTACCTACTAACTGTTCTTTACAGAGTAGTAAATAAGAGTTCGATGACATTACTCCTATAGTATAACTTTATTTTTTTTTTAATTTACTTTTCCTTATGTTTAATTTTAAGACTGCTATAAAAAGACTTAAGACAAGTGCGACGTCAGTCTTTATAATCCGGCATCAAATGGTCGTATTCACACAAACATGAGTAAAGCATCAGTTGCGCGGACTGAGGAGAAAAAAAGTAGTATATAATGCATTGCGACATCTTTAGGGCTTAAAGCGGACTAGCGTGTTTGATCAGACATTTGCATCTGAACTTGTTAAGTCACAACAATGAATAACTTGTGCGCGAATATTAAACAAAGTGATCAAACTCGTTAGCTCGTAAATAACCAATTGTAATTTACTGAACTTGTATATTACAGGCGAAGCTGTCATTGTTCTCCCTATCATTAGGGTGGTATGCTACGGGTATTTAAGGTGTTTAATGGGTTTGCTTTTATGTTCTCTTTTGTCGGATCCCTTAAAAACTTAATGTACGTCAGTGTTATAAATAAATTAGTTTATGTCGTCAACCTCAATTTTGATGTTAATTTTTTTTTTCGAAAAATAAGGTTTATAAAAAAATGTGTATGCATTTTGTATTTTTATAAATTTTACATTAAAAGGCAGTTGATTTTATATGTCTTACTCATTCATTGAAATTTATGTGTGCACTTATATAACCGCTCCAGTTGCACAATAAATTTAAACACATTCTCAGGTGAAACAAATAGGCGGCCTACATTTTTGTCATGTAAAAATTTATAGGTGGGTTAGGTTGATCAGGTTTTTTTTTACATGTGTACTCAAATATTATTTGCATGCACTTAAGTTCTTCCCCAAAAAGATGTGAATCCCCAGGTAATTTGCATAATGATCGAGATGTGTAAGTAGATATGCGTTTTTGCAGTGTCGCAAATCGTTTAATGACTGACCGCGGGAACCACATCAGAACTTGACAATGATTAATCGGGTTTCTAGATTTTAGATTTTTAAGTAAAAATAAAATTTTGACTCGTGAATCGTTCTCCTACTGAATAGGGTATACAATTACGATGGCAAATTATTTCCGGGGTGGCTATGTATATTAGGCCTTAGGATCTTGATTGTTTTTTTTTTATAAATCGTATAACAAATTTAGTGAGGCTAAAAAAAATTGTCCTTGCCATTGTGATGTTAGCGACCCCCTAATTTTATTTAAAACTTTTTCAGCCGGCCTGACACCCATTCGAACCCGATCCCAATTTGTCTGGCAATGATAAAATATGACACATTAATGTGTCAATTGCTCAATTAAAAAAAAAAAAATTCCAACCTTGGTAAATGACGTTATCGCATTTAACACCTCCAAGTAAACATTTCACAAAGAATTCTATAGAATAGAAGTTGTCAGAGTTCTGGATGCTTTTTCGGCAATACAATGCCTTGTATGGCATGTCGAAAAACACATTTTTACAAAGTTTGATTAACCCAGTTGGTCTAATATTTAAAGGTAGACACTTTTACAGCTTGAAAAAAAGAACTGGTGGTAGTTCGGTAGTGGGTGGTTTAAAAGACTGGAATTTTAACAAACGATAAACAAAACTTCGTAATTTTGCAGGCCAGACATACATGTGATACATAGGAGGCTAAGATTTTAAAGTCATCCGTCATCCCATTATTGTCAATGGGATGACTTTAAAATGCGAGACAAATAATCACTCCGATTACGCAAGTC
This sequence comes from Neoascia interrupta, assembly GCA_947623515.1. Lineage (NCBI taxonomy): Eukaryota > Metazoa > Arthropoda > Insecta > Diptera > Syrphidae > Neoascia > Neoascia interrupta. The sequence goes on from OX392463.1 coordinate 51,834,652, forward strand.
GTAGACAAAAAGTGACCTCGACTCGTATGCGTTGAATACGACTCCATCACAGATGCAGCCGGGCAGCAACGCGTTTCATCGCACTTCAAATGCACAACTAGTGTCAAAATTTCAGATGAAAAAAATCAAAGCAAGCTTCAAACGTTCGGAAATTTATGTAAAAAATCAAATTGAAAAACGAAAGAGGAGAATCAATTTAATCGATCAATTTTTTGATGAGCGCATTGATGTGGCGGAACCAATACACCGGTTGGCAAATATCCACAGAGCCATGAAAGAGAGTTTATTGCAATGAATTTGCCAAATGCATGGAGGTGTTTTTAAAGTTAAGATTTCAAGCCAATTTCCAACTCAAGAAATTAATTGCAGTTTTATTAATTTTTTTTTCGACTAAATCGAAAAATACAATAACACAACGTTTGGAAAAAGTAAGACCATTGTGAAAAGAGTACACACAACGTCAGTGGCGCAAATTTTGAAGTAGCTGGCTGTGCTCCAGGTCTTCGCTAAAGGAGCATATCAAACAAGCGCTGAAAACTATTTTACTTTAGCAATACCACAGCCAATGTTTTCAAATATTTTAAAGGAAATGTCCAGTAACATATCGTGTAAAAACATTCAAAAAAAACTGTTGGTTTTCATGTTTCTGATAAGGTTCACTTGAAGTTACTTTTAAAATGTCAAGTGAAGAAAACACGACTGGACCCGTTGAAAAAACGACTAAGCACGACTTGCATAGTTACCGATGTGAACCGGATACCGCACGCCATGAAACTCAGCATGAAACTCAGCGTACGAGTAGTACGAACGAAAAACGAGCAAGCTCGTATGTGACTCTCGAATACGACTTGCGTAATTGGGGTGATTGTCAATGGGATGACGGATGACTTTAAAATGCGAGATAAATAATATGGCTTGCAATGTGTGTTTACTATAGTTATCTGAAGTGAGCTCTTTAACTAAATTTTTGAGCTGCATTTATTGTAAAAAATTTACTTTTTTTGTAGATTTTTTAAAATATTTATATTAGGAGGTATATTAGGTTTGACGAATGAGCCATGTCCGTCCGTCTGTCGGTAGTTTTTAGGCCTTAAATTTTGAGCTAGGAACTTGAAACTTAATATCTGTTCTTTCTAGGCCCGAAGCAGTACAAGTGTAAAAAATTTTGAAATCCGCCTCCTGAAACACCCACTTTACTTATTGGCATGAAAAATCAAAGTTGTCGTAGGAAGCTGAAATTTGGTATGCGATATCTTCGCTTAAGTGTATTCTCATTCGCATTTGAAAAAAGCGAAAGCTTCCCCCATGTGGGCGTGGTCATACTTAACTGGCATTCTAATAAACTGTTTTTATTCGATATATTTGTTTTAAATCCATAAAAATGGCACTATAAAATGTTCAAATGTTTTGGGGGCGTTTTTAAGTATAAAACAAATTTTCAATATAAAAATGCAATCAATACGTGTAGACCACTTCTGATAAAAACCAGTGAGTAAGTGCTACAGTGTGTACGCAGAAGTTACAGTCCGTAAAACGGACCGTTGAATACCCCATCCTATCCCACAGTGTAAAATGCTGATGACATAGTTATTTTTTGACATTTCATAAGTAGTGCAAACTTCGAAAAGGGGCGTGGTCCAACCGCCCCTAATTAGAAACCACAGATATTTCCAAGTTACACTTAAATGTACGTAAAAATTCAATTTTTTGGTTCAAATTCAATATTTTTGAAAAATCGACCCCTAAAAAGGGGCGTGGCTAAAAACTTTATATGAACGAAATCTGGACTGAAGTCTCGTTTACCTAATCTGCTACTTTTTATACCCGAACCAGGGAATATTAAGTTTGATGTATAGTTTGTAACGCAGAACGCAGTGAAATAATCACCGTAGACCCCTAAAACCTTTTAGAGATATGAATGGGACCGACAGGAGAATCGATTAAGCCATGTCCGTCCGTCCGTCCGTATGTAAACAACTTTTAGGCCTTAAATTTTAAGGCAGAGAGCTGAAATTTTGGTCCAGTCCTTCAGATCAAGTTTGAAAATAAGCTGAATCCGCCCACAGACACGCCCACTACAGGCCTGTATGTGCGACCATCTCTAATTTAAAAAAATACATTTTGCAAATTTTGGCTATGTTACAATGGCGCTAGCGCATTAATTTTTGGTACGTAACATTGCCTTGTAATTGTCTTTAAGGTAGCCAAAAAGTTTTAGCTTTTTCATTGACCACGCCCACTTTTTAAGGGATTTTTGCTTAAAATGACTGTGTTTCAATATATATATATATGAAATTTGACAAGAAATTATATGACAAGAGCTGTAGATACTAGCATTTTCTAATTTTTATGTATATATTGTATGTGTCTCCGCCCACTTTTGTGGGCGTGGCGTTAAAAAAAGTGATTTTTTGAGTAAAAAAGGCGGAGTTTTGGCCGAAATGTATGCAACCACCTAGTATAAAGCATTCAACAGTTATATTTTTACATCCCGCCCACTTTTTGAAGGCGTGGCAGTTTTCTTTTTGGTTTGGTCGGGTATTTTGCAATCCGTCGTAGATGAATTGAAGCTTTTGCATACCCACTGTTGCACTTTCCCACTTGTCTTTATTAAAGAAGTGTTTGCTCTTCAAAGCTTTTAGAATCTGTTAATTATGGAGTTTTCCATTCTAAACTGCAATACGGAATAAGCTGCTGGGGAGGTACTTACTCGAACAAAATCCAGCCTTTATACAATTCAATTCAATAATTTTATTTCTGTTTAAAATAGCTTAAGTAGAGTAAAGTAACCTACTAGAAATCAAGTCAAGATACATCCTATAGTTCCAAGAACTAGTAGCGGATGTAATGAGTGATAAGTAAAATTTAAAAACCTATTGATTAAGTAATTGTGGGATGTGCAAAAACAAGTAACAAGAAAGAGGATTTATACAATAGAAAAAACAACTTTAAATATAAAACAAGAACCAAAATAGTCAAACTGATCAATGCATGACACTAATTAGACTATTAATGCCATGATGATCAAAGTTAAACAGCCATTTCGAACGAAACGAAAAATAAGCTAAGCATACACCGAATTTCTAATGGAAGCTGATAAAAAACTCTAGGTGCCACAGAGGTAAAGAAATTTAGAAATTGATGAGTTCTGTGAGTGGGGATGTAGGCCAGAAATCTAGCATTACTTCGGAGTCCATAAACTGTAATGTTTTGATTTAATAAGTTAGCGCTCCTTACAAAAAATATTTTTAGGAGCTTATAGAAGTAAAGATGCTTCAGTGGGAGAATTTGTGATTGACAAAAAAGAGGAAAACTATACTCAAGTCGCCTCGCACACTCCAGTCCATTTTGTTATCAATGCTTAGACCAAGGTATTTGATGATAAAACATTTAGGCGAACAGTTTTTGCTTACATCAAATGTTACCATTCCGTTGTTATAAATATAAATAAATAAATAGAGTGGTGCAACAGCTCGAGGTGAACCAGGGCCAACTTCTCAACAATGTATTCTGGTGTGTTAATTTCTTTACATACAAGGGGACCTACAATTTTTTGCCGAATCCGAACGGCACTTTGAGAAGTTTTTCAAGACAAATTATACTCTCGGAGTGCTTGTCAGACCCTCGCGGAGGTGTGGACCGTGAAAAAGAACAAGTCTTTTTTTTCACGTGACGATGACAGGATTCGAACCCAGACCTCCGGCGTAGTAAGCACACACACTAACCACTACGCCTACCTTGTTGGTAGAATTGAATGTGCTCTTGACCAGAAGAAGTACGTGCTGGGCGTTTTCGTCGATATTGAGGGTGCTTTTGATAACGCGACGTTTGATAGCATGTGCAACTCAGCCAGACAACATGGTGTAGATGAAACATTAGTTCAATGGATTAGGGCAATGCTAATGAACAGGACGCTGATAACCGAAGCAGATTGTGGCAAATGCGTCATAACTGGGGTAAACAAGGGCTGCCCGCAAGGTGGTGTTCTGTCTCCCCTTTTATGGTGCATGGTTGTAGACTCTCTACTATCGGCTCTCAACCTTCCTGGAACCTACACACAAGCCTACGCGGATGATGTCGCCGTTCTTTCTGTTGGCTCAAACCTAGGGACTTTGTGCTCTCAAGCGCAGAGATCCCTAGACTTGATCGATGATCGGTGCACAATGGAATGGGCTTTCAGTGAATCCTCTTAAAACTACGGTTGTTCTCTTTATGAGAAGGAGGAAGGTCACTGGTCTGACTCAACTAGTGCTAAAAGGTGTCACTATCCCGATATCCGATGAAGTCAAATATCTGGGAGTAATCCTTGATAGAAAACTTCTATGGTCCAAGCATGTTGAATCCAAAACCGAAAAAGCATTGTACACCTTCTGGCAATGCAGAGGCGCTTTTGGCAAGACATGGGGCTTATCTCCGAAAAGGGTCCTCTGGATCTATACGGCCATGGTTAGATCACTCCTCTCATACGCATCGGTTGTTTGGTGGAACAGGCTTTCGCGGAAACGTGTTACTGCCTCTTTTGTCAAACTCCAAAGAACCTCCCCCCCTTGATATATTTATCATGGGGTGTGCGCTGAAAACCATCTTTCGCTTAAAGAGAGGTGGTTTTTGGTACCACACGCATTGGAATTTTGAAGAACTTGCTCGAGAATGGTCCTTCGATCCCTGTCTTATGGACATGCCCTCTGACGCAATGACCCCAGAAATCCTTTTGCGACAAAATTACCAAGTCAACTTTCCTCAGGTAATGGAATGGCTTCGGCCAGACTCTGAGCCAGGGAAAGAATGCCATCGTATTTTCACGGATGGCTCCAAAACCGGACAGGGGTCTGGTGCTGGAGTCTTTGTGGAAAGCGAGAACATTAGACTCCACTACCCCTTAGGTAAATATGCGTCTGTCTTCCAAGCGGAGATTTTCGCTATCCTAATGGCTATGCGCTATATTGTGACTAACAGGTGGAGGGCAAGAAGCATATGAGTTTGCAGTGACAGCCAAGCCGCTCTAAATGCGTTGCTCAACCCTCTTACCTCGTCCAAGATAGTGCTCGAACTCAAGAATTCGTTGAACTTAGTCGGAAGGCTAAATGCAGTGAATCTTGTTTGGGTTCCAGGTCACACTGGTATCCGGGGAAATGAGATCTCTGATGAGCTTGCCAGATTTGGCTCAGAAGAGGTTTTCTCAGGACCCGAACCTGCTTTAGGCCTGCCTGTATCTGTTGTCACGTCTGCCATTGATACTTGGGTTTCTCGTGAGCACAGGGCTCGTTGGCGTGACTGCGATGGGTGCAGGCAGACTAAACGACTACGCCCGGACATCTGCGAGGGGTCAGCGTCTTTTCTTCTATCTCTTAGGAGAATCGATTGCAGACTTCTTGTAGGCGTCCTTACCGGCCACCAAGCTTTTGCACTGACACTTGAATGTGTTAGGCTTAAGCGAAACCACCACCTGTCTTGCCTGTGGAGAGGACGACGATACAGCGGAACACTTTCTCTGTAGTTGTCCTGCCTTTGCTCGCATCAGGTGGCGGATCTTTGGGGCTGACGTGGTGAGTGCCGAACACCTAAGCTCTTCATCACTGAAGCTCCTTCTCATCTTTCTTCGAAAGACGGGTAAACTAAATACATTAATGTAAGGTGTCTGCGTGGTAGTACAATGGACCAGTAGTTGTGTCTGAGTGCTCCATCGGATAGTAGCAACCTCCAACAAAAACGTATAACCACTACGCCACGGCACCCCACATTCCGTTGTTAACACAACAAATAATAGGATTGAAACATACATGTTTGCAGTCCATACTGTGAAAGACAAGATTAGGGGGCTGATTATCAAACAAGGGTAGTTTAAAGAAAAATATTTTGGTCTTAGGACTAATAACCAACTTGTGCATGCCAAAGCAGTTTCTTAAACATTCTAAGTCAAATTGAAATCAGCCACCAAGTCTAACATCGACGAACTGGAATAACAACTACCTATGTCATCTGCAAAACCAGTTTGCTTTCCCCTTAGATCAAGACTGAAAACTGAATTAATGAATATCAAAAACAATAAAGGGCCAAGAACACAGCCCTGAGGGACTCCAATTGGAGCACCATTTGCTTCCGGCCATGGAGGTACGAAGCGAACCAGTCCAGCAAAAAACCTCTTATTCCAGCCTTCTCCAGTTTCATTAACAAAATAGCATGGTCAACGACATCAAACGCTTTTGTGATGTCTATCGAAAGTGCTGCAGTGAGTTTTTTATCATTCCTGCTATTATAAACATTACTTTAGAACTCTAGATGTGCGTCCTCCGTAGACAAACCAGCTCTAAAACCAAACTGCTTAGCAGCGTTACCGATGGACAATTTGAAAATGTCGCCAAAAAAAGTCGCCCGAGCCAAAAAATGCGTCGCACTTAAAAAAATATACTAATGCTAAAATTTTACAGAAAAAAAATTCATTGATATTGATTGAATTGATAGAAAAAAAATTAATTAAATTTGTAGTTTCAGACCCGCCGCTCACTTGATACCCAAAATAGTAAAAAAGAACAAAGAGTTAAATGTGGAATAAAAACTTACTTGCTGCAAAATCTTTTAATAGCGACCTTCAACTTCTACATACATGTTAAAATATTGAGTTGAGAATCAGACAAGACATGATCATCCCTTACATAACATGAAGTAGGCGGCTCAACTGCTATTAGCAAAAAGAGAGTTACCACATTGCAGAGTTAGCTCCGTCAGTAAAGTTGTCAAAATCTTCGACTCACTGAATTATTAACTCTCCTAAATCTCATTTCACATAGAAAAACACAGGAAAAAAAATCGAGTTGTTCTCAGATGTCATTTTTCATAGAAACACGCAAAGCAACTGCCATTCCACACAGAAAAAACATTCAAGGAAATTCATACTGTTCTCCAAAATTGATCTGGGATCAAGTCACCTTTAGTGAGTTTAGGAGAGATTAACCCCAGATCTAAATTCACTGGAAAACTAATTTCTAGGGTTAGTCTCAGTTTAATTTGGAAACTATGATGATCTCGAACTAACTGGCCCCAAGGAAGGGTTATCCCGCTTTCCGCCATCGAGTAATTAAAAAGGATCTGTTTCTCCGGGTAGTGGGTCGTCCCGTCGGGGTCACCTACCGGCTACGCAAAGAAAACACTAGACGGATTTACTGCTGAATAGAAAATTTATTCGACTGAATTTTGTGGCTGTTGTATGCATAACTGATTTGAAAATTAAAAACGCGTCCCAATGTCGCCTGTTTTTTAAAAAAAGGGTCCAAAAACCGCTTATTTCGGAATGTGGTTGCAAAGTGCCCTGATAGTAGAAAAGTCGCCATTTGGCGACATATGTAGCCCATCGGTAACCCTGCTGCTTAGTACTAAAAAATGAACAACTCTCAAGATAGTCAACAACTCTACGTTTAACAGTTTTTTCAAAAACTTTTGATAACGTTGGAAGAAGAGAAATAGGTCTATAATTGTTAAGCTTCTTTTTTTCATCTCTTTTGAAAACAGGTATGACTTTAGCTAACGTTAAGGCCTCAGGGAAGATACCGCCATTATTAATAGTTCTCAAAAAATACACTGTTCGGAAATATGCCAAAAAAATTCATTCGTATTCATCACAGCTCTCCGCTTTGCAAAAATTTGAACATTCTTGCACTCCGTCACCTTTACTATTTTAAAGTGCTCAGGTTTTTTTTTCAAATCCGGTAATAGGAATTTCAGACTTCCAGACAATTATAATCTTCGAGGCAATCTTTTAAATTTAGTACCTCTACCTTTTTTCGCACTTCCATTATTCAGATATCCGTCGTTCAGATATTAAATTTTGGAAAGACCTAAAAACTTGGTTATTGAGTTTTACGTATAATGAAGTCGAAATTCTCCGTCGGGATCAAATACATTTTTTTTTTAAATGATTTTTTATGTTATTTTTTTAACGAATTTTTCTCAAACTCCAATTAACGTTTACTTACTTAAATTCTTTTTTAATCTTTGTATAAAAAGTTTTTTTTTTGTTGTTTTAAATAACTCTTAACTTCTTTCTCCTAATTTTTGTGTGTAAAGTATTATAACATAAATTTGTATCTCTTCATTAAATCTTTTATTTTTATTTTTATATCCTGTTTTCAAGAGTCACCCATGATTTGTTTAATAAGAATAAATTATTAATTTTTTTAAAAAAGGCATTTAACACTATTTTTATCTTAAAAATATCAAACGTCTCATGTTTGCTCATTTCAACTGAAATTGTATATTTTTGGCTACTAAATATTTTACTGTAATATTTTTATTGAACTATTATTGAGTGAGAAATAATAAAAAACCTAAACATTTACTGCTCTCCTTTATCTGTACTGAAAAGTTTTACTCAGGTCGAAGCGTTTCTGGTGCTTGCAAAGGAGAATAGTGAACTTCATGTTTCACAAAACAGTTGGCCATTATAGAGTGGCGCAACAGCCCGAGGTGAACCAGGGCCAACTTCTCAACAATGTATGCTGGTGTGTTGATTTCTTTTACATACAAAGGGACCTACAATTTTTTGCCGAATCCGAACGGCAGCTTGAGAAGTTTTTTTTCAAGACAATTGATACTCTCGGAGGGCTTGTCAAACCCTCGCGGAGGTGGGGACCGTGAAAAAGAACAAGTCTTTTTTTTCAGGTGACAATGGCAGGATTCGAACCCAGGCCTCCGGCGTAGTAAACACACTAACCACTACGCCACGGCACCCCACAAGTTGGCCATTACCGTTCATCAATTACAAAAAAGGACATTGTTGGCAAAGAAAATTAAGATACTTATTAGCCATTATACTACTAACGAAGACACCTCTTTAACAATTTCATAAAAAATTATTAAGGACAAAAATTAAACACAAAAAAATCTTATACCATGTCTCCACCGAGCACTAATCCGCGATTAATATAAATCTTTATTAAATCCTCTACAAATCACGAAATTTACCATACAAATTTGAATCCTCCCAGCAAGCGATTTAAAATAAATCCCATTCACCCTATTCACAAACCTATTTTTTGCACCTTTGTAAAAGTTTGAGAATCAAAAAGGTAAACTGAAACTGTCCCTGTGCGACAGATCTGACACAAGTACGTTTTCTATTGGGATTTTTACGGAGGAAATTTCACAGCGTTTTTTGCTCCTGGGAAATGACATCGCCTCTCGCTTTTGAGAGCCAAAATGACATTAACAGAGTTTTCGTGTCAAATTAATCCTATGTTTGTCCGATGGAGCCACTTTGGGATTTATTTCAAATCGTCTCCCGCTAATCTTCTTTTAATTGTCGGTGGAGACATAGTATAACTTTAAACATGGCAAAAAACAGAAACACTTATTTAGCTTTCAATAAGGGTTAAGACTTCGGTCTCAAGGGGTTGACATATATTTGGGATTTCTATCTATCGGTACACCTTAGACTTAACTTTTACCTGATCAACCGGTCTTTGTTTTCAACATTAAAAAAAAACAGACATGAATTTATGTGACATGAAACAAAACACTCGAATGCATTTTTAAACAACAAGACTTGCTGTCAATTTTTTTTTTTTTAAATAATTACACATACATAGCTTCTGTCTTTTTAAGACAAATTATAGAAAATTGAACAGTCCCATGCACACAACAATTATTCACTGATTATAGACTTACTTCAAGATTGGGTATTGTATTTTGTAACTCCATCATATTTCCGGTTTGAAATAAATTGATACGTTAATTTGGCTTTTGCAGGTGTATGTATAGGGCAACCGTTTTGAATTTTCAAATAAAATTTCTTTTGCAGACAGGGAGTATTTTGCATTACTAAACCATTACCGCCCGGGTGTTGAAATATAACTGAAACACTGCGGACCAGCTTACGGATCGCTGCGAAGGCTAAGGTGGAACTGCGACACCTTCATTGTGGCCGACAATGGAAGAAAGAACACTTTCAGTGATCTCTGATCAGTGCTATCTGTTCTGTTAAGCACCTGTCTCACTCGCTATCGAGCTTCAGTTTATTATACATATCTCATAGCATGAATGAATCTGAAATGTATGTATGTGGAGTAGATACTTTTTTTTTATCTTTGTAATTAGTTGCTCGTACTAGTTTCGTTCGGTTGCTGTTAAACAACTGACAATAAGCTCGTACATAGATATAGATACAGCATACAGATTCGTTAATATTTTGCTTAAAAACAATTGCAATAAAAAAGAGTGTCATTAAAATTTTTACAGGCGTTACGTGTCAAAAAGAAATTTGTTTTTTTTTCTGTAAGAAATAAAGCAAACACCATTATGCAACTGACATTGGTATTTTCAATTTCAAATGCGATTTTCCTAGTCTTAAGAGTTAAATTGAGTGACAGTCGATTTTACGTTCACTTTTCATTTTGAAATTAAAATTTATGCATCGCTCAACTATGAACAAAACCACTTTCAATTGTGTCGAATCCGTGACTTCCTAGAAATTCATCGAGATAGCTGTCTATTCTGGATATTAACTTGGATTTATTTTGCATACTGAGATAAATCTTGCAGTGTTTTAGGAGCAAATACGTGAGTAACAATATAGTAGGTAAAATCCTAGCATTATCTTAACAAAAGCAATTATTAAGCAACAAAAGTTGCGGTTTTGAGAGCTCGTTAAAGTAGACATTTGCAGAATTTTACAAATCTTCCAAGTTCAAAAATTACGAATGCCTCATTGCGGGCTGAGTTGAGTTGCTGCCCCCACCTAGCTGTTGAAATTAATGGCGAATTCTTTTCAACAACGAATCGTGAAACTGGTACGGAATCGTGCTCATGCAAATGTTCTTTTGAACTTCGAACTAGTTCGGTGTCGACACCGAACTCGAAATTTCACCACCGGCGTCTTTGACGGTGGAGGCTGATTGTGTATGTGAGATGACGTTTCGACTCAATTTTCATTCGTGATTTTTTGCAAGGCGATTGAAATTGTATGAAATCGATAAAAAATACGTTAATATCTCAAACTCAAAGCCATCAAAATTAATTTTAAGTAAAAAGTACAAAAAACCCACGGAAAAAAAACCACTGTACGAAATAAAAAAAATAAAACAAAATGAAGCAAAACAATTTGACACTTAACGTAATGAGTGCAGTATTTGTCGTTCTGTCCACGCTGGAATTGTCGCGAACACCGAGTATTATTTGACAGCTCGGTGTGGCAACTCGGTGCTCAAAAGAATACGCCATAAGACTGAGTTTTTCAGTACCGAGTCTTCACTGAGTTCAACTAGGATTTAACACACGGTAAAAAAAGACTTTATCGACCTCTTTAAACAAACTCCTTGCCCGTGGAAGGGCCTGTAGCTGAGTCCTTGATTTTTGATGTTTCTGTCCACATTTTGCATATATACACAACAAAAGGATGACCCAAGCGGGACTTTGGTGTAGATCGTAGAATCCGAATGGTCAGAAAGGTTAACGTTGCCGGAATATGCCCGTGATTCAAAACACTGATTTTTCTTTTGAATTTCGTCCGATGTTATTTCAACTCCACTGTCTTCTTTTTCATTCATTTAGGCGCGAGGATATGATTTGAATTGAGGGATCATAACCCCTTCCACTCCTACTGCATTCCTAATGGTCCGCTTGTGGGGTACACCGATTGCACCTCAGAGTCCATCACTGAGTCCAATTAAATGCTGGGGGCCGATTACGATGTACGAAGCGAATCGCAAATGTCATCGCATCTAGATTTTGTGTATTACGATGTGCGAACGCGCCCAATTATGCGCGTGTTTGCGATATTTTCGCTTTCCCGTCTGGATGCGTCCAATTATGCAATGCGAAGGCGAATTCGAAGTTTCATTTGCGACAAGTATTTTGAAAGCGAATACGATCGCAAATAAATTCAAACATGTTTAACGGAGTTTTACATAGTTTTTTTTATTTATTTTTAAGAATTCAAAAAATCAAACATTAAATTATTGCATTTAAGAAAGCAGCAATTTAATGTTTTGGTAGATCCCAAAAAGAAATAGCAACAGGAGGGCTGAGCGGATAGGACTAGTAACTTTTTTATCACACTTTCGTTATCACAGTTTACAACATGTATAAACAAAATAAAATGGATTTATTGCACTTAAGTAGGTCAAATTAAGTTAAAAGAGTTCAAAAAATCGAAACACGGAATGATTTGTTTGATTTTTGTTTGTACTTGGAAATTGGAAGGCTCAGTTACTTTGACAACTGGAAGCTGGAAATTGATCTGTTAATTGGGTACGCTGCTTTCCATACTTGGTTGTCCAACCCAAGCACTCTGGCATCCGCGATGTCTTGATCTTTCAAACGGACGTTCGGTCTTGCTGGTCAGCTCAAACCTGGGGAAAGGCTCTAGGAAAGCTGTTTAAAAGCTCGAGGAAATAAGGCCCCAATGAAATAAGGCCCCAAACTGAAAAATGAAATAAGGTCCCAAAAAAAAGCACGAAATGCGACAACAAGTTGGAATTTTTATATTGGGGCCTTAGTTCATTTTTTTCGGGGATTGTTTTCATTTTCTTTTGGGGCCTTATTTCATATTTGTAGTCTCTTCATCTCATATGAAAAGAACTTACCATTGTACTGTTCATAATGAAAAGAGGACCGGCCTCCGGCCCTTTCTTCAAATTCGAAGGGGTGCGAGGTTGTGTATATGCAAGTTTTAAATATGTATGGGGGGATATGCTGCTTCCCCTGCAATCCTCTCTGCTTGTTGTTTCTTTTAGCTTCCTTATATGAGACAGGAAGTAGATCTTGCCTATATGGTCGACCTGGCAGCCGAAAGCCACACTGATACGTCCTATTGGGCGCTGCGAAATTACGCCGCAGTAACTTAGGCCAAAAAGGAAAAATGAAATTGGGACCCAAGAAATTGGGTGAATTTTCATAATGAAACAAGACCCAAGTATGGCTGTGGAAATTAAGCCCAAAACAATGAAAATAACCCCAAAAATAAAATGAAATTAAGCCAAAAAGGCCTACATATTACTTGCTTTTGGATATAACAGTGTTTGGTTGGACCGGTTCGCGGGTTTAAAGGAGTTTAAAAACTCTCTTAACTTTTTTGCCTATAAGGTTAAAAATAATTGTGTCCGATATTTTTCCGAAATATATTCGGAACCAGGACGCTCAAATACATTTGGCAATTGGCGAAACATGAGTTTAATTTGTTAAAATATAAACTAAAAACTCGCGCGTATTTGGCCAGAGGCGCCTATCTGACAACTAGCAACTACCCTTAGTGGAGCGGCTTAACCCTGCGAAAAAGGGAGTTTAAATCCTTTGAACCCGCGAAGCGGGCCACCCAAACAGTGTTACACCCAAAAGCAATTTTTTGGCAAACAGCTTATGCGGCGTGCATAGCGCGTGCCGCCCTTTATTTTGTTTGCTCTCCAAAAATAAGAAGAATAAAATTAGACCCAATGACATTCACCGAAATTTCGGGCTGATTTAACTATGAAATAGCACCCAAATTTTGAAAATGAAGTTCACCCCAAAAAAATGAAATAATACCCAAATTATGTGACATTTTCTTTGTTGAAAAGAAAGTGTCGAAAGACTGTAACTTTCAGTCTTTTCAAAGACTAACACTTCCAGTCGAAAGACTGTAACTTTAGTACTTATTGTCATTCCGGTAACTGGGAGTATTTCAATTTTTCAATGAGAATTTAGAAAAATGGCTTACGCCGTATGGGAAATACCCAACAAACATCCATGATAAGTTCAGTGGAGAAGCTCACATAATTTTCTTTGTTGTAAGGCGGGTATAATTTTGGGGCCTAATTTAATTTTTACGTCGTCCTATTGGTGTCGCAGAACGGCTACGGTCACACAGTACGTTTGATAGGATCTTATATTTTTTCTTAATAGTTCTTGAAAGGCATTGGATCGCCTTTCTTGAAGATGGAGCATGCACATTGCACTGGTTGCCCTGTCATTCGAAATGCTTTCTGATGTCACACCCACACTTCATTTATTGGCGCTAAGGGCCCTCGTAGGCCTATGCGAGCTAATGCTGCCAGCAAACCTACCTAACCTAACCTTACCCACCGTAACATCGCCTCTGTATTAGGCTTACTTCTTCAATGCTATATTTCCCACTCCCTCTACACGATGCCTACTTAGCAGCTACTGGAGATGCTGTTTAAACACATTTACTGTTCCCTGTGCTTCGGTGACTATAGGTTATTCTTTGTCATATCGAAGAGCCTTCGTTTCAGTTCTTAGGCCATCAGCTAGTTGCTTAGCCATCATAGAATTTTCTGGTATTTTTTCGATAGCTAGACTCTTTTATCTCCTTGAGTCGGAATATCTCGTTCTACACAGTAACCCTTTCGCCTCCTTCCACTCGAAATTTTCCATACGCTGGCTGGCCTTTTCTTGTACTGCAACGTTTTCGCATATGCATCTCCTGTCATCTTTTTCCTGTACACCCAATTCTCATCATACCAAGGAGTCTTCTTTGAATGGCTTCAAGCCAAAAGTTGATTCAGCGACGCTTTGAATGCGGTGTCGCAGCACTGGCTCCCCTGGTTGTTGCCGTCTGGGTAGAGTGAATATAAAGCAGTCACTCGCCCACAGTGTCTTTTTCTGGGCGGTTCGTAGTTTGTTCTAGTTGGAGGTTCGAAAATGGTCCGAGTTTTGCCCTGGAAAGCTCTGGAAAGTCAATGAGCACAAGGTCTATGGCGGTTAGTCTGTAGTCCATAGAGGCTGTGCATACCAACTAACGATCCAAAGACGTGCTCTTTAATCAAGCTTAGCATTGACGTCCCCGAGACATCGTTGGTTCTGGATAGGGCCATCGTCAAGGAGGATTCATTTCTGTCGAAATTCGTTCTTGACAGGATCTCTAGCACATTCGGTAAGATTGTGTGCACATATACTAGGTTGATGGTGTGGAAAGATGCGGTGCTTTTGATGTGAATCACAGCAAGGCGATCACTTATCGTCGATGACTTTTGACCTTAGCAATAATAACCAATTCTAATATGGGCAGGTTATTCTTTCATGACAGCTGTGATTGATGACTAGTTCTTTTTTTATTTCAGTATACCTGTTCCTATTCGTCATATCTCCTGGATTGCAGTAATAACCCGGTTAATACCGCAAGAGGACAGACTCAACGTTTTCAGTTTCACCTTGTGTGTAGGGTGTTCTTACCTTGCAGGTACAAATGTGTTATCATAACGGGTGATTTTTTAAGAGGTTGAGAACTTTTTTTTAAAAAAAAACACAAAAAATTCGAAAAAATTAATGAAATATTTATTTGAATCGATATTTTGAACCTTGCAATTTAATGTTTAAAGATAATTTCATGCAAATGTTGACCGCGGCTGCGTCTCAAGTAGCCCATCCGCTGAGTCCAATTTTGGCATACTCTTTCACACATATCGGCCGGTATCTCACGAATGAATGCATGGATGTTGGCTTCCAGTGCGTCAATCGAAGCGGGCTTGTCCCTATAGACATTAGCTTTGACATACCCCCACAAAAAATAATCTAATGGTGTCAAATCGCACGATCTAGGCGGCCAATTGACCGGTCCGAAACGTGAAATGCTCAGAAGGTCGAGAATGCCGACCATAAAATGGAAGCAGCGCGCGATGAACATTTCGAACCGAGCACGAATTTTGATAGTAAAATTCAATAACTTGCAAGCGTTGTTCATTTGAAAGACGATCCATGATTAAATTGCAAACCAAACTGAAGCTGTTTGACAGTGACACAAGGTACTAAACACACGTCAGCTGTCAAAACCAGTGTTGCCAAAACCAAACCAGTTAAAAAATCACCCTTTATTAGTGTTACTATCCATATTAACCGAGACTACTTGTCCTCCTCTTATTAACTAGTTTATTTTCACACAACCGAAAATTTATTCCTTTGGCACGATCCCCGAACATAAACCAAGTCCATGTTTCAACCCTAGGACAGCAGGCCTGGTGCACCAGAGTTAGTTACCGACTTAAGGGTCCAATAATAGCTATCATCGGATTGCATCATTGAAAAATTTGTTTTCATGTTTTTAGACGTTTGAGCAAACAATGTTGGCTGTTATTGGTATCTTGGAAGGTATTATTGGTAGCTTATGAGTTGCAGAATTTTTTCCGTAACAAAAATACATAAATTGCGTTAAAACTTTTATGTAAACTTGCTTTTACTATTTCACTGACAGAAATCGATTTCAAGGAACAGCTGATTTTGATTTGTGTTTTTGCGACAAAACCGTTCCACTGAAAAGCATTCCATTCTCTTTCTATTGTCAACTGTCAGTTTTCCTTTCTCTGATCAACTCCAACCTCAAATGCCTGTAGCTGTTTGTTGATATTTTTTGTGTAATTGGTATTGAGTGTTTTTGCTTTGAACTTTAATTAATTAAAACATGGAAAGACAAAACATTAAAGACTTGAACTTTCAACAAAAAATAGAAACGCGAGAGTTTGAAACAAAATTAATAATTCAGGTGAAGAATCACTGCTGCATTTACGCAAAAAACAGCACTCACTGGCAGGTAGTTCACTGACAGAAATTTTCAATGATTGCTATGAATGACTTGTCAGAAAACCGAAGACATTGTTCCAATGATGCTATCCGATGATAGCTATGATTAGACCCTTAGGGATGTGAGAGCTGCCGTTGACCCACTCAGGAGCTCATCCGCCACCATAACCACTACTCTGACTAGTACTGAAAATCCTTAATGACCTCAGTCTCAAATAAGTCGGGTATCTCATATAAGGTAGTTGTCGCTATAACTATTGACATCACATCACACATCACATCACACATTTTAGAATACATCCCCCGCATGTCCTCCTTCCGAGGCCTTCAAAATTGACTTCCTAGGTAAGAACAGCCGGCTGATTGGAAATTGCTGCATGATTTTTTATACCCCATCCCATAGGATAGGAGGTATATTAAGTCTGTCACATAGCTTGTAACACGGTGAAATAATAATGCTAGACCCCCAAGACCTGAAGGGCATATGATCGACACCGAATTCTGAATCGAATGAGCCATGTCCGTCCGTCCGTCCGTTTGTATGTCACATGTTTTTAGGCATTAAATTTTGAGCTAAGGTGCTGAAATTTCCTACGTATGGCCCAGGTCATGCGAAGCAGTACAAGTGTAAAAATTTTTGAAATCCGCCCGAAGACACACCCACAATCGGTCTAAACTACCTCCAGAGATTTCAAAACTGTAAGACGTTCTAAAAGACTGAAATTTGACATGTAGATGTAAGACACAAAAAAAGAAAAATTTTATTGGTAATTCTACTCCAGTGGGCGTGGCATCTATTTTAAGGGAAAATTTTCAAATGCAGTTTGGTCAATATTTTTGCTCGAAATTGAAAAAATTTCGCTTAATATTTTATGTAGAAAACGCTTAGTTCTACATTTTGTTCGTACAAGACTTTGGGCCACGCCCACATTTGGAGGAAAAATTGAAGCAAAAACTAAAATTTCCCAGAAAAACGTAACTTTGACTGGCCTTGAGCCTAATTTAGGAAAGCATCAAACAAAGAAAGTAGCAGGTTAGGTAGACGAGACTTCAGTCCAGATTTCGGTCTTATAAAGTTCTTAGCCACGCCCCCTTTTAGGGGTCGATTTTTCAAAAATATTAAATTTGAACCAAAAAATTGCATTTTTACGTACATTTAAGCGTAACTTGGAAATATCTGTGAAAATATTTGTGAAAATATCTGTGAAAATAATTCATTGTTGGTAATTAGGGGCGGTTGAACAACGCCCTACTTATAAAATGTCGAAAAATCACAATGCCATCAGCATTTTACTCTGTGGGATAGGAAGGGGTATTCAACGGTCCGTTTTACGGGCTGTAAAACTCACTCACTGGTTTCCTCTTACCTTAAACACTCTTGTCGATTGACTGATGCAGGACAGAATAAGCGTAACAAAAGCGAAATGTTTTCGTTAGAATCAAGCGTCTCGCTTTTTTAGTTGCAGGGACCTCACTATGTTATGTCTAGAGCTAATGAGATCATTTCGCAAAATATTTCGAAATATGGCCTCATTTCCCATACTGATTCACATTATGAAATTACCTCATTATCATCACATTAGCATTTAATTCGGTTGCTAATGAGGAAAATACAAAACAAACAAAACGAAGTTCTTTGCGTTGAGCGACGTTTTTCTGTTTGACAACTGAAAAAGCCAGTGGCGCTACTGATGGTTCGCAGGGCCCACGGCACTGTGAGTTCCGAATTTAGAGGGGCCGCTCACCGTAGAGATTATGATGACATTAAACATAAAAACATAAAGATTTGTGCAGATTTTTAAAAACAACTGACACACCTGTTTAATGCAGGCTTTTCACTAAATCCTTTTTTTATTAATAAAAAACCATTTTGCAGTGATAGTTTTTTCCTGTCACACGAAATTTTTAAGCATATATGTGGACTTTCTAGTTTAAATATAAAAGCAATGAAAATTAATTCGCTTTGCCCTTACTTTTTACAAGACACCAGTTGTAGTGCCCTATTGACATAACAAGAGAGAACTTTACGTCTTGGTTACGTCACTGATACTTAAATGTTAATTTAAAGGTATAAAACAAAAACGCCCGTTTCCATCAGTTTTTGAGAATCCGTGTCTTTTAAATACAAATGAACGTCACTTGGGTGGGCTGCAAAAGGACAGTTATCCAGATTTGGTGTAATTTTAAGTTCTGCAATTTGTTTACTCTTTACTCTTACATGCACAGCCTATGCATGCCGCATAGAACGTTTGAAAGCTGGTTGCACGATTTTTTTTTACAAAAGCGCCTGTGCGATGCTTTTCAATTTTAATTTTTGTTAATTTACATGGATTTCAATGGATTGGAATCACATGGAATCAATTCCAAATTGATTCAAACACTTTCCCCCCTAATCAGAATCCTGCATTGCAACTTCATTTTATACTATGGTAAAATAAATAAATAAATCATGCTAATGAAATTAAAATGTGCGCCCCATTGAGTTTTTTTTTTGCAATGAGAGTTCAGCTCCGTCCCTGGAACAGCTAATATGAAAATTATAAATGAAAACACTTTTTTCCCGAATTTCATAATAAGCGAGCTCATTTCGGCTCCAATGAAAATGAAGTATTAAATTATTTCACTCACCTTTTGTTCAGAAGGTGTGACAGACGGGTTTTACTGCTTCGGGACTTCAAAATTTCAGATATGAAGATCGTAGCGTCAAAATTGACTCGAAAAACTTCAGATGGGCGGATTTCATTTTTTAAACAATTTACAAACGGGCCCTTTTTTGTTAAAATAATAATTGAAAAAATTCACTCAACCAAACTCAAGATATAAGGACGCACACAAGAGAATAAAAACTATGTATTTAGGTAGCAGGTTATCGCAGCTCTTGTTCCTTGGGTTAACTCCAGATTAATTCCTAATTAACAAATCGTAGCTCAGACTTAACTCTGAAAAACTGAAAAGCTGGGCAAAAAGCATGGCCTTACCTAACCTGTTTCCAACAAACAGTTGAAAACACCAGCTTCGTCCCTTCCAGTCGTAAGGCCTGAAGTCTTCTCCGGAAACTTGGAAATAGCACGCCAGTTGCCGCTCCAAAACCTTCAATCAGTCCCAACGCGATAGCTGCTAGAAAAGTTCAACTTTCAAATCCCCCTCCCGATAAAAACGAAACCAAACTTATCAAGAAAAGGCTTGAGCTTAAACGAAAATCACATGCGCTGCCGAAATTCTCACGTCCATTCAGCCTTGAGCAACTCGAAGCCGCGCTTGGCAAGCTTAAGGGGGGAAGGCTGCCGGATTAGATGTTTTTTTCCCTGATTTTTCCTACACAGTGGGGTTCACTTCAGGAAATGGCTAGTACTCTTTTTCTGGGACATATTAAACTCCGGACAATTTCCGTCCGGATAAAAAAAAATCGCCTTACTAAAACCTGACAAGCCCAACGACCAACCTGAAAGCTATCGACCGATTGCTTTACTTAGCATCGTGTACAAAATTTTTGAACGGTTGTTATACAACAGAATTGAGCCTGCCATCAACGCTATAGTACCTATAGAACAGCCTGGGTTCAGACCTGGACGTAGTTGCTCGGACCAAGTACCGGCGCTAACGACACATATCGAATCTGGTTATCAGGCTAACCTTAAAACATCGGTGGCATTTATCGACCTTTCAGCAGCGTACGACACAGTTTGGAGAGATGGGCTTATTCTGAAGCTCCTACAAGTAGTACCCTGCATAAAGACAGCTACGATCCTTAGCAACATGCTCTGTGACAGGTCATTTAAGGTCTTCCTTAACGAAGCACAAAGTTCACGTAGGAAGCTTAACAACGGACTCCCTCAAGGCGCAGTGTTGGCTCCGCTGCTTTTTAACCTGTACACGCATGACCTTCCACGGACTCTTTCACGAAAGTTTACATACGCGGATGATCTCGCAATAGCCACACAACACCGGAGCATGGGCTGCACAGAGGCTATCCTCAACAACGACCTGGCCAGCCTAAATTGGATGTACAGCTTAATGCATCAATGCGCATAATCTCTGGCGCAATAAGTTTTACCCCGACGAGATTCCTCCCAGTGCTCAGCAATATACTCCCAGCAGGACTTCGGCGACAAAATGCCCTTCTTCGCGAATATAGAAAAATTAAATCAAACCGCCTCCTACCAATACACGACGATATCGAGAGCAGTGAAAGAACTCGGCTTAAATCTTGGCACCCACCCTTAGCACTGGCACAAAAACTAGACTCCAATAACTTCAACGCAACCGAGTCATGGAGAAATGAGTGGATTTCTTCCTCTGGAAACGACCTTTTTCGTATAAGAGACCCTTCATCTATGCCAGCTGGCCACGACCTTCAAAGGAAAACTTGGGTGAGCTTGAATCGCTTGCGATCGAACCATGGCAGATGTGCCGCAACACTGTATAAATGGGGAGCGGTCGAGTCACCTTGTTGCGACTGCGGAGCTGTCCAGAACATCAAGCACGTGACCACCGAATGCGTCCTCCGAAGGTATGATGGTGACCCAGCCGATTTTATCGCCGCTGCTATCCAATGGCTGCAAAACCTCGACATTCAATTTTGATAAATTGTGCAATACATGTATAGAATATGTTTTTCTTATTTTTTGATTTTGTTTGTGCTTTCATATTAGCCTGTATCTGTTCAGACAATTTGCCATACGCTAAATAAATAAAACCTAACCTGAGCCCTATAAGAGAAGCTTGGTTTAGTTCCCTGTCAAAAGCTTGGTTGATAATGCATATTTTTTGGCAAAAGTTAAAACTGTTTCTTGCTGCAAATGGTATTGACCTTTTTCCAATGCATGTAAATATTATATTGTTCGACTTGTCGTACATAATCATTTTGCACCTTGATATTGTTTTCTTAAACCCGCCTTCAGCACTCCCTAATGTATTGTGTTTTCACTTTCTTGTCAATAAATGACATCCTAAATGGCTGTAAAGATAAAATTTTGTCAGATATCGTCATGTCACCTTACCACAAGCTTTAAGGTGTTGCCCCACAATTACTACAGTTTATAATAGCGAAAATGTGTAGGTGTACATCATAAAATGTTTAAAAATAAATTGCATATGTACGTTTTTCAGAGAGAGAGAGAGAGAGATAATAATTTATTGTAGATGAATTGCAGAGATAACTTAATTTTGACAATCAAAAGAAAAATACTATAAAATTATGCGGCAGTAAAAAAAAGGTTGCTCACTTGGGTAATTTACTCTAAAGAGCGATCATGTTAATCTATTTTAAATAGGTAGGTAGACCGACCTCTCGTCGAGGTGAATTACTTCATCTGTTGACACATGTGTAGATTGTAGAACAGATGATTAACATAAAAGCAATTTTCCTACTTTCTGGAAGTGATTCATTGGAATGTACCCAATAGCAAGTGCCATTGCTCAAATTTTTAAGTGCTTATGAGTTCGCCAGTGAGTTAAGGCCTAAATATGCGTGATTACAGGTGACACAATAGGTAGCCAAAGCCACTGCCAACAGGCAAAGAGCCTTTCTAGGGGTTACTTACTTACTTGCTTAAGGTAGCGCTACAGTACGGGGTGGACCTGGCACCTGGGCCTCAACCAACAAGCTTAGCCATTCAGCTCTAGCTCTTGCTAGCCGTCTCCAGTTTCGCACGAGAAGTTGGCTAAGATTCCCTTCCCTTAGATGACCCAGCCATCGTAGCCGCTGTATTTTGACTCTTCTGGCTAGGTCGGTGTCGCTGTACACCCCATACAGTTGGAAGTTATATCTCCTCCTCCATCCGCCTTTGACAGGGTCCATGCTTGACTGGGATGATGAGGGTCTTCCCTTCTGGGGTTGCTGACTAGAATTGACTTCATTCAAGACGGATCACTGCAATACAGATTTAAAAAAAGACCGTCAAGTATGAAGTCGCACACGGGGCTGTCCGTTGGCCTTTTTTGAAGGCAAAACGTACAATTTTTGCTTGATTTTTATATGAAATGTTGTTTAGTATATTTGCGAGCTTATGTTTTTCTTTTCTTTTGTTTTTGTACAATATTTCGAGTGCTATATGACAACATCTGTGCACAAGAGTTTTTAAATGCTGCCATTGTAGTGTAGCAAATAAGAGCGGGCACCTTTGACTACTTGACCGATTAATTTTTAGTTAGGCACTGTTATAATTTGTTTTTATAAGTCTCCTATTTTTATTTAAGGCGAATTTTAAATTTAGGTACTCAAATAAGTATTTAAACGCAGGGTGACAAATAAATATTTTTTTTTTTTTTTTTCTTTTCTCTTTTTTGGTTAAAAGAAAAACTTAAAAAAAAATGACAAACGGGTTTTTTTGCTTTCAAACTTTTAACACATTATGGCTTGATCCTCAAGTGGTCTGTGCTTTCGTAAAATTGAGTTAATAAGATAGACACAGATCAGAAGCTCTAGGCATTTTATGGATCTACCATTTTAGAAGAGAAACTTAAATGATTTTAAGCTTCTCTTAAAAAACCATATCTACATTATTTCAGCCCGTTTAGTTTTTCTTTAGAACCTTAAAAAATTGTCTATGTCTGAAATTTTTTTTGTAATGTTACATAATGCCTTTACCGAGATAATGAGGAGGACACGCGTTTTTTTAAGCTTTTATCTGCATTTTTTGGACTTAAAATCCATAAAACGACTATTCAGCATCTTTTTCGAATACCGTCATATTTTTAGCGGTCCGTCCAAAAATGGAAAAAGGACCACTTATGGTATCGTTACGTTGTCCGTCCGTCCAATCGTTTTATAACTTCGGAACGGTAAGTCGTAGAAAGACAAAATTTGGTGCGCTTTTAAACTGTGGAAATAGTCAGAGAATCCAGTAATAACGGTTTAATTAAATTCCATGGCAAAATGGATTAAATGTTTCAGGCAAGAACAGGAAAAGCGAAACTTGAGTAGACACTAAACCTTAATGAAAAAAACAAATTTTTTCAAAATTCAGGAATTTTTTTAATACTTTTAACGCATTTTTGAAAAAAAATCTCAAAAATTTATGAAAAAACGTGTGTTTGTCTTACCCTTATTCCGGTCTTGTGAGAACAAATCATATGAGAAAAATCATGCGTAGCAGAAATTTTTCAAAATTTTAAGGAAAATTATAGCGAATTTTAGGATCTCAAAACCTTCTGAGATTTAACTCTAAAGCAGAAAAGCATTTTCAAAAACTATTTTTTTAAATCTTCTAATGGGTATCTTAGCGGTAAAATCGATCTGGTTCAGATTTTGTTCAAGTACAAAGCGTTCGAAAGGAAAGCAAACTGCGTTAAAAAAAAATTAAATTGCCGTTCTTAACCTACGTTTTTTGAAGCCTATTTAAAAAACGGAATAAAAAATGAGATTGTTTTACTGTTTTCGCAAAAACCTTTGGCCATAAGATTAAAAAAAAATATCCAATGCTGGCGCAAGTAGTTGCGCTATTAGAAAAAAAGTCTTAAGGGAAAATACAAAAAAAAAATTTCAAAATTCATAATTGTTTTATGGATTTGAAATTTAAAAACCATAAAAAAGGTCAAAAGGAGTTATGTCTCCCCTCTAGCTCCCAAACGGTATAAAGTTAAGCTTTGAAATAAATAACGGACATAGTACAATTTCCGAGATTTTATGTAAACCTAAAGCCAACTTCGAATATTAAAAAACTTCGAACATTTAACTTAAAAACGTAAAAATATCTTCGAAAACGATTTCTTAAAAGTTGCTTGTTTGTTAACAGTAATGACAATCTAATGTAAATTTGGCTGAAGTATGATGCGATTACAACGCAAGTTTACTGCCTTTTAAAAAGTTTCAATATTGCCGTTTCCAACCTCAAGTCTTAAAACCTACACTCCTCGTCATTAGATTAGAAGCAGTAATTTTTGAAAAAATAACTCGTTATTTCTCCCGTTTTATGATGGATTAGAAAAAGACGACTATGGTATATGATAGACCGACAACGAAATACAAAAAGTGCATATACAACAGATTTAGCTAACGGAATTTAGAAGACAAATTGTAAAATGAATAAGAATAATGCGAAAAAAATCGGTTCATTAGAGTAGAAGCAGTGATTAAATTAACGTTTTTTAGATAGTGACTTTTTTTCGATTCAACCGGTTCATTTCATAAAGT
Source organism: Neoascia interrupta (assembly GCA_947623515.1). Classification (NCBI taxonomy): domain Eukaryota; kingdom Metazoa; phylum Arthropoda; class Insecta; order Diptera; family Syrphidae; genus Neoascia; species Neoascia interrupta. The sequence goes on from OX392463.1 coordinate 51,859,286, forward strand.
GATTTATCTAGATCGAGTGTTAATAAAAATGGGCAAGAAAAAACGGTCAACAGAGGAGGAAGGGCAATTAACGGACGTTTATTCCTCTGAAGGTCTATGACCTGGAAAAAATATAGCGAACTGATCGTTCTTTCAGCATTTATTTAAAAAAAACTCGCTTTACGCGAAACTTTATAAAAAAAACTTCTCGTGCCTTGGCCCTTCGCGAAGCGCGAATTAACATTAGAAAAGCGTCAAACTCAGCTTAATTGGCAACTTACATGAAAAAAAGCCAGTTTAACTTAAAAAAATTTTAAGGCCAGTTTATCCACTGTTCTTTGTAAATTCACCGCGCCAAATAATTAAAGCACCTGAAACTTAAGGAAAAACCACCACTTAATGACGCAGGGAAGAAATGAAGCTTGTGTTTCGCAAAACTGGGGTGGAATCCTCTAAAGTGATCGATGATGGTCAACATGTTGATTATCAAAATTGACCATCACCCAGTTCTTGCTCTCTGTAAAGTCATCACCGAATTATTTTCAAAACTTGGCAGCGTTCACATTTTCATCTGTCAGTTGATGTCATTTGAATACAGAGCTTCTCAAATATGTAACCTTAATTTACCTTTGTTTACATTTTTCGGTAAGAGTGCATTTACATCCTATTACTGCGATTGCGATGTAGAAATGTATGTACATATTATAAGTTATTATTTTTGTTTAAATGACTAAAAAGAACACCAAACCAAAAGGATGGCACATTTAATGGCAGCCCACTAATAACCGCAAGGCTACGATCCACTCTCATGCGTTGGAAAACCACTAAAAAACAAAATGGAAAAATTTTTGCAGGTTGTTAAGGCAATCCTAGAATGGAAAAAAAAAATCTTCAGAAGATTGCGTGAGGCGTGGTCCAACCGCCCCTAATTACAAATTATTAATTATAAGATATTTCCAAGTTACACTTAAATGTACGTTAAAATGCAATTTTTTAGTTCAAATTCAATATTTTACAAAAATCGACCCCTAAAATGAGGCGTGGCTAAAACCTTTATATGAAAGAAATCTGGACTGAAGTCTCATTTACCTAACCTACTACTTTTTTTGTTTCTTGCTTTCCAAAATTAGGCTCAAGGCCAATCGAAATTAAGTTTTTCTGGAAAATTTTAGGTTTTTCTTCAATTCTGCCTTCAAATGTGGGCGTGGCGCAAAGTTTTGTATAGACAAAATGTGGAAATAGAACCACGCCCACTAGAGGAGGTTTACCAATTAAATTTGTCTTTTTTGTGTCTTATATTCACTAAGAGATGCTAAATGTCTAATTTCAGCCTTTTAGAACGTCTTACAGTTTTGAAAAATCTGGAGGTAGTTGCATATTTAGACCGATTGTGGGCGTGTCTTTAGACGGATTTCAAAAATTTGCACCTGACGTACGAAGTTTCAGCACCCTAGCTCAAAATTTAAGGCCTAAAAACATGTGACATACAAACGGACGGACGGACGGACATGGCTCATTCGATTCAGAATTCGGTCTCGATCATATGCCCTTAAGGTCTTGGGGGTCTTCCATTATTATTTCACCGTGTTACAAACTATGTGATAAACTTAATATATCTCCTATCCTATGGGATGGGGTATAGAAAAAATTAAGTTGCTGTTTTATGGATTTGAAATTTTAAAAACGGTAAAAAGGGCCATTGGCAAAAATTTTAAATTAATACCGAACGTAGTCCATCTTTTGAAAAAAAACAAGCATTTTTGAAATAGTTTATGGTTTTCGAGATGTGCTTGAAAACACTTTAGTTGACTGACTAAAATGATGCTGCTAGCAAGTATGTATATCCATCGTAACATCTGGGTCACTTATTTCAAATCAATCAAATTTGACGCAGGCACAACCACATGAACGATAACCAACACAAGAGCTTAAAAAAAAAACAATAAGCTTATAAGCAACAATTTTTAAGGAAAAAATATAAATAAAAAATTAAAGGAAAAGTTTAATTTCAAAAAATTAAATATTTTGGTAGTTAAATAGCAAGATGCTAGTTAAGGTCATATAAAAATTTGTGAATCACCAATCGGGGTGGAGACCACCTTCATAATTCCTTGGTATAAAGTATAATGCTACACTTTTTTTAGTGACAAAACTAGACTCCACTACGAAAAAGTACACAATAAAGGTAAGCCTCACCTACAACAAAAGCAGACGGGCCGCTCCGCGTATGTCTTCACACTTGACGGTCTTTTTTTCTTACGAATCTATGCAATTGTCCAAATATATGTGGCTGTTGCGTACACATTCAGTCTCATTGGAAATTTGTATGTTAAATTTGTGTTGCACCTTTAGATTCATTAAAAATGAGAAAAAAATGAAGGAAAAAAAACGTAGTGTCATACGTTTCCCTCTCATAGGCATACCACTTCACTTGCGGTAGGAGGCCCTGGCGTATCTAAAGATCATTTTATGTTGCTGCTTGCTGGTTATACAAAGCAAATTTTGGCAAACCAAGAATTTTCGACATTTTGTTCGGAGAGCGTAACTCACGATTACAGATCTGCAAACATGATATCTTGGCAGACCATTCACCGGCTCAGAGGGAGGAAACTGAATATCATTCAAGGGGTTGCGCAGGTGGAGAGAGCACTTTTCGGAGTTGCTCAACCCCCAACAGGGCACTGAAGATGGCATTCCCACTGATGACGAGATAAGGGCGGAGAATAGTCCCACAGTAGACGAAGTCACTGAAGCGATCAAATCGCTAAAAGTTGGCAAGTCTGCTGGAGTTGATGAAATGCGGTCAGAAATGCTCAAGGCAATGGGTGAGGAGGGTGTTAAATGCCTAACACGTGTCATTAAGGTGGCCTGAGGCACCTAGCGATTGGCAAACAGGAGTTATAGTGCACATTTTCAAAAAAGGGAACAGGAGAGATTGCGCCAACTATAGGGGCATATTTCTCTTGAGTCTTATGGGAAAAGTATTCGCGAAGGTGTTGGAAACGCGTTCCAGAGCTGTGATCGAGCCTTTGTTACGGGAAGAACAGTGCGGCTTTTTACCCTGAAGGTTATTCTTGCGAAGGCCTGGAAATATGCCAAACCGGTCTGTGCGTGTTTTATAGATCTGGAAAAGGCGTATGACCGAGTCCCTCGGGATACACTGTGGAGAGTTTTGCAGGACTATGCGCTGAGTGGGCCTCTCCTGAGAGCCATCCAGTCTTTGTATGGAAACTGCAGAAGCTGTGTACGGACTAATGGCGTCAAATCCCGTCCTTTTGATGTGCGCGTTGGACTTCCCCAGGGCTGTGTTCTGTCGCCGCTCTTTTTCATAGCATATATGGACTGGATGGTGAAGTGCAGTCTTAGCGAGCAATGCTTCGAATTGGCTGGCATCAGGATGGGCCATCTGCTTTTCGCAGATGATTTAGCTATCTTGGCATCGTCCGAACAGGAACTTCAGCCTGCACTGGATGGGTTTTCGTCCATATGTGGTGAAGCTGGGATGATGGTTAACGTGAGCAAATCCGAAGTGATGGTTGTTTCCCAAACTCCTGTGCAGTGTACCCTGCACATAAATGGAGTTCGATTAAAACAGGTGGAGAAGTTTGGGTATCTCGGGGTCTTTTTCACGAAAGATGGGAGGAGTGATACTGAGATGTCCTGTAGAATTGGCCAAGCTGGAGCAATAGTAAAGGAACTACCCCGGCCGGTCATCAGGAAAGCTGAGCTGTGAGTGAAAACAAAGATCTCAGTTTTTAATTCAGTGTTCGTTCCGACCCTCATCTATGGTCATGAAATTTGGGTAATGACCGCAAGAATTATATCGCAGGTACAAGCTGCCGAAATAAGATTCCTGAGGTGCTTTGCTGGTGTTACTATAGGGGATAGAGTGAGAAACGTCAGTATTTGTGGGAGTCTTAATGTTGAGTAGCTACTTCTCCGAGTGGAGCGATCGATTCTTCGATGGTTTGGACACGTAGTTCGCATGCCCCCTGACAGACTTCCTAAACAGGTCATGCTAGCCGAGATTCGAGGTGGTGGGATCAGGTAAAGAACCTCTCTGAGTTCCGCTTGGGGATTGCGCCGGTTGGTGGTGGAGGATCGAGAACGATGGAAAGACCATTTAGCCACCCTCGCTCCGCGGCCCTTTTACAGGATAAGCGGCATTCGAAAATGATGATGATGATGATGAATCGTTGCCATTGATATTCTTAACAAGGTTGAAAGATACCGTTTGAGGCCCCTTTGGTAGGTCCTTGCATGAAGGGCAATTTTGCCTTAAGAAGCCTGGGGCTTTGCACTTATAGCAATAGATACCCTGATTTGACGGTGATCTAAGTTGGTTTGCTGCGTCCGCTTGTGCTCTTTGTTTTTTCCGGCATTCTGTAACAGTGTGACCAACATGGGTGCAAAAGCTACAGCGCTTCTTTGTCTCCGGCTTTTCAGCATGTTGCTGTTTCTCAGCCAAACTGTGTTCCACAGCCCTAGCTTTTTCCATGAGTTCTTGGAAACTTGCGATGCTTTCGCGAGGTGCACCATGTCGTATGTTCACGTGCAGTAAGCCGTATACCAAGTCCAGCATGAATCATAGTTTCCGAGGGCTTAGGGTTCGGCAACCGCGAGAACAGCGCCCTTTTCTTTCGAATGAAATCGTCGGTGCTCTCCTTCACCCTTTGTCTAGACTCATAAATTTGCTGATAAATCCTATACGCAGGTTTGGACGGTGCGAAAGCGTTTTGCAATAAAGATAAAACGTCATTCCATGACCGCCCTTCACCCTTAGCGCCTTGCCACCAGCTTCTTGCGTCGCCTTCGAGAAGAAGAGGAAAGCCCTTAATAGCGTCGCCTGTGGAAATATGCTCAACGTCCTTGTAGCAAGAAATCGTCACAATGAATTCCTAGACTTTGACTGGGTCATTTTTCCCCACTTAAACGGCTTGTGCAAAGTCTGAAGCATCCTGCTCGTGTGCCCGACTGCATAACTCAGTCAGCATGCGTTGCATTTGTTCTTTAGTGAAAGCCATCGGTCCCGCTATGTGTGCGCTTCGTCGTTGAATGTTCGTTTTTATTGTTTTTTTTATCAACAAGCCACAAACTCGGGCCACAAGATGGGAGCCAATGTAGAGTTAAGGAGCTAGAGGGGGGGTAAGAGGCTCTGGTTCGTGACAAACAATAAGGAAATAAACCAAACGTCAATTTTAAGAGGCATTCGTTGCCATTTTATTCAATCTAACTTCACTTTTGACCATAGGCAGAAGTGTTCCTGCCAAATTGGCTTAGATCGCAAGTGTTGAGATCTGAGCTCCTGATGTACAACGGTTCTGCTTTTATACAATTTACAAAGATCAGCTGAAAGAGCTTTTCTTACAATTGATCTTTAATGGAACTGCTTTAATGAACAAAGCTTATTTTACTTTATGGCATTGCCAGATCAACTTAATATTTACTCTTAGTGTAATAAATGCAAAATTAACAGTTGTTTTTAATACAAAAATAATTTAATAATTCTTGAAAATTGGCAGCAACTTGATACACGTGGTGATGCCATATGTTAAATTTGTGTTGCTCCTTTGAATTCGTAGTGTCATACCACCATTAGTTCCCCTCTCAAAGGCTTGCGGTAGGAGGCCCTGGCGTATCTAAAGATAATTTTTATGTTGCTGGTTATACTAAGCAAATTTTGGCGAACCATGAACTGTCGACAGTTTGTTCGGAGAGCGTAACCCAGTTTTCGTAAAGATCTGTTTAAGAGGTTTCTTGACTTGAGTGCACACTATCCCATCTCTTGCGCACTTTCTCATCCAGACTGACAAGGCATAGCAACGCATTTCCTTGTGAATAGGAAATTCATCTTTGGAGGAATTCCGATGAGCTGCAGCTTGCTTTGCTTAAAGTTACAACAGGCATTTGGACCACTACCAATGCTTCTCCAAAACGCTTTTCCAAGTGAATATTTTAGGCTTTGCAGCAGCAGAGTGTAGACCGAAATGAGTTGATTCTCGTTCAATCAATTTTCCACATTTGGAATGTATCTTCTTGCTGCTGGATGACTTGAAAAAATGTTATGCTACGGAGCTAACTACTCAAGTAGACTCAGCGACAAAAACTACGTTCCATAGCTGAAAACCCCCTTCGTCCTTTGCAAAAGTTCTATTGGAAAACAACTTCCTATTCATAACGATCAAAACAAAACGCATATTTTTTTTATATTTATATATATTTCACATAATCATTTAATGTTAAAGTTACTATTATTGTATGAGTTTTGCCATTCAAGTGCCCGTGACGTAGTTTTTTTTCTATATTTAGCAAGCTTCTAGCATCAGCTGTCAGTTTCATTCTATGTGTTAAACATCGCTGAAAAAGCAAGCGAAATCGTGTTTACAACAGCATTTCGAATCCGAATCCGAATCCAAAGTTCTAACTGATGATGGGCGACTACAATTTTAATCTTTAAACTGGTTTGCCTTACGTTTCATTAACTTTAACCATTAACATTAATTTAGTAAAATATTTTTTTTTATCTTTTATTAATTTCAACTATTCATATATCAAAATAATATTTGACAACAATTAAGGAAAAAAAAAATAAAGGAAACGATCAAACGATTGTTTTGGGTTTTCTCATTTCTTGGTTTGGTTCATTTAAATAAATAGTGTAGAATGAAATAGCCTTATACACAAAATAAAAGAAAGAAGAATAAACTCAGAAGGTATTCTATAAGGATGTAAATGTACGACATTACATTATGCTAAAATTAAATTGACTTACAAAACGAACAAAAGGCATTTTGATGATTTATTAATCTTAGATATCTCTATACATTCGATATTAAAAATAAAAAATAAATTGAAAATATACTCATATAAACGACATTAACAATAATTTAGAGATAGAACGAACTAAACTACAAAACATATTCCATTAGCTAAGAAGTGAAAACAAAACAAGGAAAACAAAATTAAGGAAAATAGAGCACATTCAGTTTGTGTGAGTGTAAGTGTGTTTTTGAACGTGGTGTCTACAAATTGTTGTTTTTGATATTTCTAAAACTCATCATAATTCTATTAAATTTTGCATTATCGACACTGGCTGCGATCCCGTATCGTATGCGCCATTAATTCACAATTTTTACGTTTTATTCATATTTAGCATTTGTACATAAAACTAACCAGCGCTTTGTGTTGTTGTGTCCCTCCACACTCTCAGCATTGTTTGTTGGATGTGAGACACTTTTCTCTACATTCAAATATAACTTAGCTTAGTGATTCATACAAATAAGAAAGGCAACAGCATTGCTTTTATCGGTTTTTGGGTTTAAACAATTTGTTTTTTTTTTTTTGCTTTATAATTTTTTTTTCTTTGTTTAACTAGTAATATTAATGAAATATGTAACTTACTACAACTAATTCTATTTGTTTCAGTTCAGCATGTAAAATATCAAAATGCCTTTTTTAGTTAATATAGATATATTTATAATTTATATTTATAAGATATAAATATGTATAGGTTTGTTTTAATTTATTAAAAAAAAAAATAATAATAATACATAACTAAAACGCGCAGTGAAATTAAATTGTTACCTTATGTACATTTTAATTGTAGTAAATTCTCCTTTTCTTTGATCCTCGTCTTTATTTACTCATAACTGGTTGTGGGTTTTTGTTTGTTTGTTTGTTTTTTCTCTGTGTGCTTTTATCTTTTAAGCATTTTTTAACGTTCTAAACTATTTACAAATTTGCTTAAAAATGTTGTTTAAATGAAGCTAATGAAGCTCATCATCGATGATGAGCCGCATGCATGAGTACATAAACTTAATTGGTAAAACTTTAAGTATAGTATAATTATTCTTGATTTCTTCTTTTTTATCTTTTTTTTTATCGTATGGCTCCAGCATTTTTCATCGTGCAGTAGTTTTTTTTTATTGTTGTGTGTATGTGTGTTTTTTATGATGATATCAGTAGGTTTGAATAAAATCAGTCGCGTATTTCCACCCATTTGGCCAGATTTCTAGCCACTAGTTCCTTATTAATAAATATAATATTCTGAAATGGAAAAGAAAAAAAAACAAGTGATCAAAAAAGTGTTAAAAAAGAGAGTAGTGTCCGAGTAGACTCGAATCAGGGACACTTTACAATTTGTACAATAGCAGCAGAAAGGCAGTTAAATCAGCCACGCAAGCGACTGTTGAAGGACTCTTGGGGTTCTTGCACCAACTGAGCCAAATAAGGGCCGGTTTTTCAGTGCGAGTTCATCTGACTTTCCCAGTTAAGTTAAACTGTGATTAACCCCAGAAGTTCTTGTAGTTTTGGCTTTTAAAAGAGAGTGACGCCGGCTTTTCCTAGGAGCAAGAAAACATTTCATTGCAAAAAATCCCGATGTAAAACCTATGGCAGATCTGTCATACGTGGACAGTTTCAATTTCTTTTTTCAAGTATTAAACCGTTATAAAGGTATGTGCAGCGGGTTAAAAATGGCATTAAGAGGTGTGTGTGATTAGTGTTCGGTGGATACAAGGGCACATCTCCACAGAAATAGCTTCAGGACTTACCGATTTCGGGGCTTGGAGGATAACTGGGAAATGACTAAAAACAGTCTTGTCAATGTGTCTCCAAGGTGTCTCCACCAGATTTTTTCAAGTCACTTTCCAACATTGGAAATCGGCCAGACATATCCATGACTAAAGGAGACACTAGGTAATGCTCGTATGACGCTACATTTTTTCACTCATGGGCCCGAAGGAAAGATTTGATTACCCCAGGTGGCAGCCCAGCTATGCTGGAAAATCCACCCTCTTCAGAGGCAGGCTCTACGGATTCTGGGGAGAGCCTTTTATTGCTTATAAATCCTTTTGACAAAAGGACAAAACTAAATCGATCACCACCACCTAGATCGAACATATCCGGAAAAAGCAGTCCACCGGTAAACCAGGACTCTGTGAAAATTAAGAGCTTAGAAAAGGAGAATAATGAACTCCGAGCTAAGCTTACTGAAATGGAGCGACTCTTCCAAGATATGAAAATGGAAGTTGACTCTCTGCGATAAGAAAACGAGGATATTAAAAATACTCGTTTAACGAAAGACTGTGAGGTAACGAAAGGCGAATTCCTCTCCCGAAGTAATACAAAAAGAAGATAAGCCCTCTGGCTCAAACAAGACTAAACCAAAGGCGAAAATTCGTCCACCTCCCGCAATTAACATCGTCGGGATGGCAGACTTCGGGAGATTGCGCAACCTTCTTGCAAACACGGAAATAACGTGTGGAAAGTAAATGTTGACAACGCCGATTCCTATCGCGCACTGTCTCTTAGACTGAATGCAGAAAGAATCGAGTGGTAAACTTATCAAAATAAGTACGAAAAACCACTGCAAGTCATTGTAAGGGGGCTCCACCCATCATGCACAAAAGAAGACGTCGTAAAAGACGTAAAAAACAAAGGCCTTAAAATTATTGATGCCGTCAATATCATTAAAAAGGAAAAGCAACGCACGGAACGAGAAAGAGACACTGTGATCAGACGCGGCCTTCCAATTTTTATGCTCTCCTTTGAAAGAACTGAGAGCATAAACGATGTTTATAAAATAAAAATGATACTTAACATCAACAGATGCCACAGATACTTAACCACAACAGATGCAGTGTCTCAGATCCTCGCTGTAATCTTGGGAAACTTGAGGATCAGACTAAAATCAACAAAGTTATATTTGACAAACTGAGCAAGCTCGAGTTTAAGCCTCGAAAAAATTACAAGAGAACATGAATATGAAACAGTTATTTAATATACTAACATGGAATGCAAACGGCCTTCTGAACAAAATAGACGAACTAGAAGTATTTCTACGGAAAAACAATATTGATATTTGCATGATTACGGAAACTCACCTTAAAAACGGGTCTACACCCAAGCTTAAAGGTTACAATGACTATCACGCACATCACCCTTCGCAAAATTCGAGAGGAGGATCCTCCCTCTACATTAAGAACTGCATAAAGCACTTCAAGAACACAGAAGTTGAGCTAGACTCTATGCAGATCAGTTCAGTTTCTGTAAAAATTTACTGCTTAGATTATAACATTGCATCTTGTTATTTCCCGCCGGGATATAGACTGGTGGAAGACGATCTTGATCGTATGTATGACTTCATTGGGTCCAATTTTATCATTGGGGGTGACTTTAACGCGAAGCATACTTTTTGGGGCTCACGATGCAATTCAACAAGAGGCAGATTACTGTACAAAAATAGTATGAAACGTGGGGTGGACTTTTTCTCCACGGGTAAGCCAAAATATTGGCCAACTGATAGGAAAAAAAAGCCTGACCTTAACGACTCTTTCATCGCTAAAGGGTACCCCGAATACCTTACGCGAATCGAAGAGTGTTATAATCTTTGCTCAGACCACTCAGGAGTAATCCTTAAGACTGGCGAAAATAGAAAGAGCTCCTAGATTAGCTAGCAAAAACATGAACTGGGACGCTTTCAGAAAGGACTGTAAGGAGGGTGTTGGCTTGAATGTGCCATTGAAAACTCCTTTCGAGTTAGAAACCGCAGTTGACAAATTCATTGAAGCAATTCAGAGCGCTGCTTGGAACAACACTTCGTCCCAAAAGAACGCAGTTAGCACCGACGGGCATGTACGTAAAACATATCCGCTCGAAATCGAAGAATTGATTCGTGAAAAGAGAAGAGCGCGTGGGAGGGCCCCCCAGACAAAACCCTATTGAACCACCTCTCTAACAAACTGAAAGAAATGTTGCAAGATTTAAAGAATCGTGAGACCACTGAATACCTTGAAAGCTTGTCGGCGGATAGGAGCTCAAACTACTCGCTGTGGAAAGCAGTTAAGTCTATCAAGAAACCTATAATCCACTCGGCACCAATAAAAAAAGCTAACGGCGAATGGGCAAGAGAAGACGAAGAGAAAGCGAATTTGTTTGCTGAACATTTAGAAGAAACATTCAAGCCTTTCGACGGTCCGCCGTTGGCTGACGTTCCAAACAACAACGCGGAACCTGATAGCTTTAGAATAAAAAAAGTTTCGCTAATTGAACTCCGACAGACAATTAGCAAACTTAAAAATAACAAGGCCCCGGGTTACGACCTGATCACTGGCGAAATATTGAAAGAACTACCAAAAAAGGCAGTAGTCAAGCTACTTAATATGATAAACGCTACTCTTAGACTTCCAAGACGTTCCAAGGCAATGGAAAGTTGCTGAAGTCATTATGGTTCCAAAACCGGGGAAATGCGCAAATGATAAAAAATCTTATAGGCCCATACCGCTTCTGCCGATAATATCGAAAGTATTCGAGAAACTTCTGCTGAAGCGATTACAACCAATAATTGCAGAAAGACGCTTGATCCCGGATCATCAATTCGGTTTCAGACCTAACCATTCCACAATAGATCAAGTCTACAGAATAACGCATGAAATTGAAAAAGCCTTAGAAGGGAAAAAAATATGTTCAAGTGCTTTCCTCGACGTATCGCAAGCCTTCGACAAGGTATGGCACGAAGGCTTGAAATATAAGCTACGGCAAAACTTGCCGGAAGACATGTTTAAAATATTGGAAAATTATCTTGAAAGCAGACTCTTTCGTGTTAGGTGTAGTAGTGAATACTCGAGTTTCAAGCAAATTCGGGCTGGCCTACCCCAGGGAAGCGTCCTCGGTCCGACCCTGTTCCTGCTCTACACAAGAGACATACCTCTAGATGACGAGACAGTCGTGGCCACGTTTGCGGACGATACGGCCATCCTGGCAACAGGTGAATCAGTCGAATCGTCAACGAGAAACCTCCAACGAGCATTGGACAGAATTTGTGTCTGGACGAAGACTTGGCGAATCGCTCTTAACGAGAACAAGTCCGCGCATGTGAATTTCACTTACAGAAGGGTTAACAATTTACCTCTGTTCATAAATTCTGCACAAATACCTTATGCAAATGAAGCGAAGTATCTAGGGATGACACTGGACGCTAAACTTAGAAGGAAACCACACGTAAAGAAGAAGCGTGACGAGCTCGAGATTAGGCTCAGGGAAATGTATTGGCTTATCGGAAGATTTTCGAAATTAAGCACATATAACAAACTGCTCTTGTACAGGCAGGTGTTAAAGCCGTCCTGGACATACGGTATACAACTTTGGGGTTGTACCAAGCCGAGCAACATGTCCATGTTGCAGACTTTCCAAAACAAGACACTAAGAGCAATTGTAAATGCTAGATAGTATATTGGGAATAGCGATATTCACAGAGATTTAGGAATAGCTACCGTGGGCGAAGAAGTAACAAACTTCGCTCGAAAGCTAAATGCTCGCCTTCATGTTCATCGCAACAATGAAATGATCCGTACTCTAAACGAGACTCTTAACGATGTTAACAACGAGCGACGTCTACAAAGAACAAGACCCTTCGATCTAGCGACGAAGGGGGAAGCCGCATGAATGAACGGCTTAGTAGGTGCATTCACTGGAAAGCAACCTATCCAATGCGATTAACACTATGGAAGCGTATACTACTTGTTAAGTTAACTTAGTTGTAGTCAAGAAGTATTATGGGAGAGCGAAAATTTACTACTATGAAGTGCGTTCTGGCAGTTTCATAGTGTCTCTCATAAATGGGTGGTTTTTTAGCACGTGGAAATCGGGCATAACCAATATCGGCTACTTCGGTATTATGTACCTGCTATAGAGGGCGTATTGGTATCTTTGAAAGATTTTGGAGTTTTAGCCTCCGTCCAACCTAGCATTCAAAAAAAAAAAAACGCTTACACCGGGGCCTATATCCGGACTATACCTATATTAAGTCCAAAAATCGAGGACTAAATTATTTAGGTCAGTCCTTAAATTTAGGTAAACTGGAATAAGCAAAAAGGAGATATTCAAACTGCCTTATCTTGTTATTTTCGCCTGATGTCATGGCAACGAGTATCTTATTCTATATCTACAATAGATGTCTCTGAACATTTCATAGGAATGTCGCAGAATAAGAACACTTTTTGAGTTTATTGAACGATAGCTGTCGCTGGTTTGGGTCTTAGTCCTGTTCGATGCAAACGCGAAATAACAAGACTAAAAAATATAGTCCTAGAACGAAAATAGTCCTCGGTGTAAACTAGGCCATGATAAAATGTCATCGGTAGGAAAAAAGACAAATAGGTATTTGGTGTTAAGGACAAGTACAAAATACGTGTAAACAAACAATTAAAAAAGCCGCCGAATTCGTAAACATCGTGTGGAAATGTGGCAAGAAGTTGACGAAATGAGGAGCTGTCAAAAAAATGAGAACGCGCATTTTTTCTTCATTTTTTATTACGTTACGTCATGTTGCTCATTTTTTCTTACGTATCTACACAATTTTTCCAATTTTTGTGACTGTTGCGTACACACTTACTCTCATTGGAAATTTGTAGATATGTTGAATGTGTTGCTCCTTTAAATTCATTAACAATGAGAGAAAAAAAAAATGCAGAAAAAATGTACTGTCATACCACCATAAGGCAAGACGGAAAGAAATTTCGAGCCAAATTTTAGCATGCTCTACATATGAACAGTACATATTACATTATGGAGAATTGTGGAATGAGCCTTATGTGATGTGAGTGGAATTTGTGGACGCTCTTCATTGGGCCATAAATTCTTGCCCAGAATATTGGTATTTTTGGGATTTTCGTGTGTAGGTGGGTGAATTAAGAACGTATTTGTTCCGTATTTAATTGATTGTTAAGTGAAAAATTATAGATTGCGCCATAAGTTCTAGGATAGTGATATGATGTCAAAAATTGACGTTAATTACTGAATTAGTCAACTTCTTTAAATAGACATACGTCACGACTGAGCTTGAGTGAAAAAGAAAATATATTTCTTAACAAATTCTTCAATGTCCAAGGCAGACATTTGTTGGTTTCGACGTATGCTAAGTTTCCAGTTGTCGATGAATTGACAAACTTTGACAGTTCTTCTTTTTGTCAATTATCGACACTATTGCCAATTCATTTCCACTTGCGTCTTTAATTGAGACCAAAAACGTGTGTTGGTCATTCACTGGCGAAAGCCTCGGTCAGTTCAAAGACAGTTATTTTATGCACTGTCAATTCCGGGCAATGAAATAATTTTGACAGATGCTGCTTTTTTTTGTGTCAAATGCTTTGATTAAAAGTAATTTTTCTGCAAAAAGGTTTGTATTTTCAATTAAAAATATTGTTTTAAAACCTAAAATTGATTTTCTCTCTAAGATTGTCGAAAACTTCAATATTCCGAACGAGAGCAGACGACAACTGCATGCTCCATTCGAAGTTGGACTTTCGAATGCGCGTTTTTTTTCTTAGCCTTCACCTTGACTTGCTTCCATTGTACACACACTATTTAAACAACAATATTTAAGCTATTTAAGCATAAACAATGAAAACAAACTGCAGTAGCATGCGTGGTGTGTCAAGTTCTGTGGGTTTGAATTGACAAAATTGGCAACACATGTATGCCAATTAGATTTCAGTGTCAGTTAAAAGACAAAATGACATTTGATTTGTCAATTCGGCTTTTTTTTTCTTGTCTTGCAAATTTAGTGACAATTATTGACAAACGCCTTATTCAATTTAAAGACATACTATTTCCACTTGCCAATTTTTCAATAAAACCTAGAAAAAACCTCGTTTGTCAATTACAAATCGACGAGTGGAAACTTAGCAATATGGGTGTAGCAGTGACGCGGTTGGCTTCTTGCACTGTATTTAGAAAAAGGGATTTTTTGACAGGAGTTGACAATGGCAGAGCGCCGAGCAAATCGAAATGTGACATGCGAGCAAGCGACTTATGGGGTCCCTATATGATAGTACTTCCCAAACAGCAGAGTGACAAGTAGACTAGTGGATATAAAATTACCGTAAAATTACCATAAAATTACCGCATACGCTTCGACAGTGAAACTTTCGTCAGTATCGACACGCAAGCGTCGAACATGGGCTTAGCAGTCAAAGAGAATAAGCCCAGGTATATTTTGTCATCGAGAAAAAACACTTTACACTGACGTCTTGGATAAATAGTACCTTGGTCTTTACTTTGAGATAGTTAGGGACTTATTCTACCTGGGCACAGCTTTAAATTAAGGCAACGACAGCCAAACTAATATCAAACGGTGAATAAATCTTGCCAGTCGCTGATTATTTAGCCTAAGGAGGTTGAATATCATCAAAGCATTCTCTCGAGTAACTTAAGTGTTAATTTTAACACTTTAATAAGCCGGGTTGTTTCAAGATGAAAATCCTTCAAGTGATTTATGGTCCCGAAGACGAAGATTGGGGGAGCAGGTATAACATCGTACTGTACGGGCAGTTCAGCGACACCTACCGAGCCAGAAGATTCCGAATACGAAGGCTGAATTTAATGGGTCATCTGATGAGCAGATGGACACCAACGCTCAGGCGCGTTTCGTCTTTAAATGATAGTTCGGGGACGGCGCAGTAGAGAATTACCGAGGTGGCGCCCGCAAGTGGAAGGTGACCTCAGCCAACTTAGTGTTAAACTGGAGACATCTAACTAGAAACGGAGATGACTGGCGAAGGTCTACTCTGTTCTGTAGCGCCACCTTGAGGAGAAGGTTATAAGCGGACGCTTTGGCGCCAACAGAGAAGTGGACACTTTGGCCGCACGGTTGGTAAACAGTGCTTACCTGACAAACTAGCTTTACTTTGCATCAGGTGTGAAAATCCAATTAACACTTTATCCTCCAAGGAAGTGCCAGATGCTAGAGCACCAGTTAATGGTTGGCGGCGTTCTCTCCTTAGCAAGAAATAACTATTGATAACACTCTCAACCGAACAACAGAGATGAGGTTGAACATATCACGTTGGGACGTCCTGGTAATAATCGTCAATTGTTTTTATTTGCAGGACTTGTTAAGCCAATTAATATAGATTGAGATGCAAAAAAGCTGTAGCCTCATCTCTGTTTTTACGTTGACCCCCCGCGTGATGTCGAAAGTAAATTTTTTTTAGATTATCCTGACAAAGACGCCAGATTCGACAGTTATTCTGTACCTACAGATAAACTATCAGATGAACTATTGGTTTTCTGTCCTAATTTGGCAGGTTCACTCATTTTACTTTCTTATTTAGAATTTTCGCTCCGTGCTCCTGATCTGAAAAAGAAATTTACATTAAAACGTTTACTTACATTAGGTCCTAAACAAGCGAATAAATATATTTCCGGTATATTGTGACTGTTGTAGCCGGCAACTTGTGCTTGTAAAACTATGCCCTTAGTTAATTTACATAAAATATCAGCAGCCTCGGGTGACCAGCATGTATCTGAAAGAGATATACAATCCGTTAAGCTAAAACCACCCGAAAGCCAATCAAATTATGTATATTTTACAAACCTATTGGCTGAACATTAGACAGAATGCATTC
The DNA here is from genome assembly GCA_947623515.1 of Neoascia interrupta. Taxonomy (NCBI): domain Eukaryota; kingdom Metazoa; phylum Arthropoda; class Insecta; order Diptera; family Syrphidae; genus Neoascia; species Neoascia interrupta. The sequence continues at coordinate 51,875,671 of OX392463.1, forward strand.
AGTTGCTTGGAATGGTGTTCCCATGAAATCTGTACTAATCTGTCTAAGTTCATTCAAGTGAACATTCATGTAGCCTCCAAAGTCCAAAAACTTAACTATACAACGCTGGTCGTCTTCAGCGTCCGCCTCGACTATTTCAACACGATACCACACGCTGTTCACGCAAAATACGCAAACGGCATTCAGTTCGATTCCCGGCAACAAGGGCGCCTCGCACGCATTGTAACTTTCATACAGGCACCTTTGTAGCACAGCCAGCGAAGGGTGTGAGGGGTGCAGCGGCTGCTGAACGAAGAAATGACCTCCGGAAATCACCACGCTCACAACGACATCATTGTTGATGCCTTCAATGAGACTCAACTGAAACGAAACGAAACACAATAAATGAATCACAATGGAAAACACCGAGAAGACTTCCGACATACCTGTAAATTTAACCTAGTTTCTGTAGCTAGAGGAACAATGGTCTGTGGTAAGGCAAAGTGAATCCTTTGCATGGTAAAATTAGGATAGCGCTTCGACGGCAACCGATTGCGTATAAGCATCAATGCGGCGTTTATTTCATTCTCTGTGCCCTCGATGACGCAAATCTTAACCTTCGACGAGAAGGGATTCTTTTGCAAGACCACATTTGCAGATGTCTTAGTCTTGATTTGGTTTATAAAAGCACGCCTGCGACCATACAACTGACCGACTAGACTGGTTGGGAAGAAGAACTCATATGTGGTCTTTTTGCGATTCGCCTCGGAGCGTGGTAGGCTCGAACCCTTTCCGGAATCGCCGGACTGCAAGCTGCATAGACTCAGCGAGGGACTAGACGCGTCAACGTTTCGCTTTTTGTCCACCTTTTCACTGGCCAGCTCGGTCTTGTCGTCGTCTGTCTTTGTGACCGACGAAGCTTCGTCTGTGTTTCCATTCTCTTCGCACTTTGCTGCTCCTTCGCTTTGGCAATTATTATTGTGGCTACTGGCGGTATTGTTGTTATTGTTCTCTTCGTCACCGGCGACTGTGTACTTGCTTTCCAGAAACGAGTTCTCTGGGGATATTTTCGGACTAGCCGACGCTTTGATGACAACGGGCTCTTCTTTGTTGCGCGAATCACTTCGCATATAGAATGGTACGCGTCTCTGAACTGAATCTGGCAAATCCACCGGTGAGGACAAGTTCTCTAGGTCCTCATCGATCGAACGTAATGTCTTGTTTTCAGCTACTTGGATCTTTGTGCTCAACACTTCGGAATCAATGGGCAATTGCTTACTGGGCGATGGTCTATTGTTGTTTTGCATAATATTGATCGGGGCCGATTTTCCAAACATTTTCGTTGCCGGGTTGTCATCGTCTGCGTTAATTGTTCCGTTTATATTCATCGAGGCCGACTTCTTGGGGGCATTGTTCTCGATGCATTTGGCCACTTCTACTTCGGGTTCAACTTTCTTCTCATCCTTGCCAATATCTCCGCAACGGTTTTTATTTCGACGTCGCAACCAAAAGAGGCCAGTGATGAGTATTGCAATGGGCGATAAGTAGAGTAATGGGCGACTGGATACCATTTTGTAGGAATTTTGAATAGATACTGAAAATAGTAAAAAAAAGGATAAAAAAAATTGTATTGTTACAAGACAAAGCTTATTATACCTTTAGACAGTGTAAAGTTTCGTTTGTTCGCTGTTTTTAAGAGTCGGTTACAATAAATCGATCTTGAAACTAGGATTAAGGCGTTCTTTTGACTAATTCAAAATAATACTTTGCACTATTTATGCACTTCGTTGTCTTTGTTATGTAAAAAAATTTATTCGATTCAAACTTTGATATTAATATTGGCAGGGATTTTGGGTCATCTTTTATAGAGATTAGGTGAATGTTGCATAGAAAAGATTATAGCTTGAAGGCTAAAATAAAATTCATTACAAACCACGATATTTTTTTTATTTTTAACTTGTTGAAGGGTTGATTTTTGAACTGACGAGACAAATACTTTCTTAGCAAACAAAATTGAAATAGCAAATTTGTAAGTTAAGGCATAAGAAGCAAACTTCAAGTTAAACGTTCCTTGTTGAGTACATTAGCTAGTTTCCGAATTCCTTTAGGTTTGACGTAATACCTACATGTGCTTGTTACTTTCCCAAAAATGTTTTAATCGATAAGAAATATTTGAGACAGTCTGCATAATTTTTATGCTATTACTTATTTTTCAAGTATTTTACTAAGGAATTTTCAATTATTTCTTTTAGAATTTGAAATAAAATTTAATTTTTCCTTCAACGTTTTGTCGAGACAGTTTTATAGAATTGTCTCCATTGTTATTCTTGCTTCTGTGTCCCTAAAAAAGTCGAGCCTTGTTTCGAATTTAAAAGGTAACGACTGGAAAGCGATATATTTAAAAAAAAACAAATCTCAACTCTGGTTCCAGCAAATAATTATGTAAAGCCTTTTTTTCCTTACGTAGTTGAAAATATTTATAAGCCCCAGTAGGACCCACAGTAGCGCGCCCTTAATTTTTTGATAAACTGAAAATAAGTTTATTTTTCTTTGACAAGTAGTTGAAGCTTCTAATCAGTTATTGAATATCGGAGATAACCTTGTGTAGTTTTACCTTATTGCGGAAAGGTAAAAGGATTTGTTATGTTAAAGCTGCAATGGACCAAGTTCATGAAGACGAGTAAGAAGTTTGCCAGCAAAGTTTGTAGCTCGTCAGGGTAGCTTTATCTAGATTTCGATGAAAAATACTAAATTTTTTATGACAGTACTAGACCGAAAATGAACTATCAAAACGAGCCTATCAAAACTATGCAATATGCACAGTCAACGATCCCCAAAATAAAGACGCGGTGTCACAAGGAACAGGAACAGAATTTCATACATCAGCAAAGCAAAAAGCATTCAGCGAATTTAGGTTTCAGCTGCTAAAGTATGGGATTCTGTTTCTGTTCCTGTTTTACGTTGCTTGTGACAACGCGGCTTAAGAGGTTCTTTACAAACAGAATCTGTTTTTCTGTTTATATCCTCCAACTCAGCATTGTATGTATACAAAATTTTTAATGCGAATGCCTTGCAAAAATTCTTAAAAACATCCAAAAAAAACTAATACACCCTCGAAAAAAGAGAAAAAATTGTACGGATTAGATTAGACTATTATTAACTAGATTTACGATTGATAACTAGATTTACGATAGACGATTAACTAGATTTCTTTACCACAAAGTAGACGGACCTGCAATGTGATTTCCAAGTGGGGTCGAAGAAGCTAAACTAATCCCACCGAGTTCTCTCACGGGCGACTTCCAACAGTCATTATACCAGCCATGGAAACACTCACGTAGTAATTCCAAAACTTTCTAAAAATAACTAACAAAGTTCTTAAGAATTTCCCTCATTGCCAGCATATTCCAATTGTCTCTGAAAAACGGTATTCAAACTCGAATTTATTACCTTGTTTTTCCGACAAAATGAATCGAATTGAATTGTAACCGATTTTTTAATTCGAATAATCGAATTGTAACATCAATGTCACTGTCATGTTTATGCGCAAACTAATCAAGTCGTTTCAAATTAACCGGTTTGAAAATTAGTTTAATTTTACGTCAAACTCGAACAATTGGTGACAAAAATTCAAAAGTCAATCAATTCAAACCGATTCAACCGTCTATGCGCATTTCGGAGTCGGTTTGGATTTAATAATACCGATTTGAAAATCGATTTTGTGTAAAGCGATTTCAAAAAGTTTATATGCTAATATACCCCGTTTATCCGACACTTCAAATCGCTTTGAACGATATCGAATTCACGAAAACCGATAGCATAAAACTTTTTGAAACCGATTTAAGTATTTGAAATAATTTAACGAAACAGTTTTTTACAAACACTTTTTCGAAGCCTGCTTATATAAGGTCCTCAAAGACCTGCGGCCAATATCAGATGGATCCACCCGAAAGCTGACAACTACAACCGACTTGATGAGACGTTATTTTTGTGGGGCTAATTGTGGTCGTTAATTTAGAGATGCGAAAGATTTATAAAAAGAAAAAACTCATTCTTATCCTTCCCCATCAAAACGATGATTTTTTTCCTTCACCTGTGGGGATCGCCTTACCGAGGTCAGAAAATACATAGCTGTTAAGCTATCAACCGATTGCTGTACTAAGCGCTGTGTACATAATTTATGAACGCTTGCAGTTCAACGCACTTGGATTTATACCTGGAGTGGAATCGGCTACGTATCGTGTGGATTTTGGGCTGGCGACGTATACGGATTTTACTTAGTGCGATTTTTCCCGGCAAGGATTATTTTCAGTCGATGCTTACTAGGAGAATTATAGTTTCTTCCCCTTTCTTCTTGGATCTCAAGACCGCTTTAATAAATTAGCGGATAGCGTTTCAAATGGAGAAGTTCGATTTTTTCTTCTGAACAATGTTTTCCGGGAATATGTTGGCTATTTCAGTTCTGGATCTCTGCCTTGTCTACCCACTTGTGACAGGTAGCGCGGGTTGTAGGATGCCTCGGAGTCAACACTCTTTTAAACCGTATTAACTTGCTGCTCTCAACTGAGTGACACTTCTTAAAACTGCTCAGATTTGCAAACCGAAATAAATTTCTTAATATTCTCTCCGATATGGTTAAAAGCGGATTCCCTGTAAACCTTTTGTGCCAAGCAGTATTAGTTTGCTTTTTCAATACTTGTGGAAATTTTTTCCGGAAAAAAGTTCTCTGAAAGCTTATAAATATTTACTATTCTGAAAAAAGCCGAAAAACCTATTTATTCTGTTTAACAATTGAATCCGAAGTTGCTGTACTCGCATGAATAAAATGTTATTAAATATTTTAGCTAAGAAAGTCTTGAAAATAAGCTGATCGGGTGAATCATCTTGTGGTTTTCTCAGACGAAAAAAAAATTAATTTGAGGGTCCTGGTGGCTATGCTTACTACTTTGGATCAGTTGCTGGTGGTGTCATGGGATGTGGAGCCAAAACGTACTATGGCCCACTTGAATTCAATTTCGTACGCGCCGTATGAATGCCACAGCATATAGTGGTGTACTAAAAACAGTGTTCCCTTCAATCAGGAATATATATGGTAGTTCCAGCAAGATAACGCCCCTAACCAAACCTTTAAACTCGTTAAGACTTGGATTGAGTTGAAAAATGTGCCCCTACTGAAATGGCCGCCTTATTTGCCCGACCCGACATCATGGAAAATTTTTGGGGATGGTTAGCACGCAAGGTATATGAGTCTGCGAAGCGAAACTCATTGAAGGAATAAAAAGTGCATGGGAGGCAATTTCCCTTGACTATATAAAGGCATTTTATGCTTCTTTACCCCACAGGATGTATGAGGTTCTGATTAGCCGGGGTGGCACAACACATTATTAATTCTTTAAGAAATAACTTCTAAATGTATGAATAAACATAAAAAAAATGGGAATATTCTCTGCCCCACTATCTTGTGTTATTCTGCATTTTCTACTGGTGGCTTTTGTCAAATGTCCGAAATAAAAAGTGAATTTTACACATTTAATTCTTTAAAATTCTGTAAAAAGGTGATTTGATTGAGGCCCTACCGCAACTTTCATTTCCTTTGATGCATAATGTTATAAACTTTCATGGGCAAAAAATTAATTTCAATTGTTTTATTGGATTGGCTGATGTTAAGCTTCAAAGGCAAGAATCCAAGGCTCAATGCTCATCGCCCATATTTCTTGCGAATCGAACATGTTAACATCTGAAAAGAAACATTAAAGCCTTCTACCGCAAGTGTTATGCCTTTCCGAGGAGAGCAATTGCGCAACATGCAGAAAGTCGCATTTCTTGTTTATTAGGTATCCGCCCGTTTCTATTTTGACAAAGAGACGATTGCTAAGAACCCGCTTATTTGAAGACAAGGGCTCCAGGATTTTTTTTTGTTGCTGGTATTGGTCCACCCTAAATTGTTCCCTTTTCAAAACCCACAAGTACCTTAATCTGGTAATAGTTCGCCTACCGTTCAAAGCAGGATGCAACTTATTGGGGATAAGCTAGATGTGGAATCGGCTAAGGTGATCTATGATAAGTGATGTCACAAATTACGAAAATTCGTCTGCGTAAACTGTGATCATCACAATTTTCTTGTGGCAGCTTTCGGTCAATCAATCATCAGTTTTCAAACGTTCTGGTTAGTTGGTGTTTTTGCCTACTCTCAGGCTGACTTTCTGCATGTATTAACAAAACTAAGAGTTCTCACATCACAAGCCTAAATAAAGCAACAATTCGGAACAATATTTTTGTGGTCACCTTACGCAAACGAATTATTTTATTTGATCACGTTTATTTGACTGTCACAAAATGTGAAAACTACAGATCACCAAAGCCGATTCCATCCCAGGCTTCTGGCCTAAAACTATTTCTAAATTAATCTAAGTCTTTTGATTTTCCCGTCTCTCCGATCTCTAGGGCATAAGGTTGGAAGCTGACCTCAACTAGTTTCTAGTGCGCAACTGTGGGTAGTTTTACTCCCTCAGAAAAATTTCTGTGCAAGTGTGTACGCTCACTTCAAACTGGGGGATGGGTGCGTTGACCATACTGTGTACAATCTGTGAAACTCGAGTTTATTTTGTTCGACTCGGGTTTTTCTATACTACCGCATGTTTACCATACTTAGGCACTGCAAGTTTGCACCGCCACCAGTGCTTTTCTTTTTGAATAAGAAAAACACCGCAAACAAACAGCCTTTACACTATAGAGATTTGCACATGGTTGGGAGCAAGGAAGGAAATTTCGTCTTCTTCTTATATTGGATGATGGATTATATGGATGATGGCTAAATTGTCGCACATTTTAATATCGTAAATTTTTTGTATCAGAGCAGTTATCTAAGAACTATGGGGCCCAAATTTAACCCAAACATGGGTACATGGACATAATTTCATGTACTCGAATTCTGCCCGTAGCCCACAAAATTAATTTACATCTCCACGGTTGCATGTCAACCAGAATTAAGAAACACTTTCGTACAAGTTTGTTAAAAATACAACGGTTGTGAGAAGGCTGGACTCAGTTTACCTCGGAATTATTGCGACTATTATTATTATTCATTGGTTCCCTATATGCCTGTTCGAAACCCTAGAAGTGGAAGTCTGTCATGTCTCTCCCAGACGAGTGAAGGAAATTGACAACTCTGTTTCACAAGACCTTTGAATTATAGCTAGAGATAAAGAGTACAACAGTGAGCGGCATAATGAATGGCGATCTTCCTCAACTTACTTAAAATGTGCAATAAGTTTAGTTAGCTTGAAAAAGGTGTAATAAAATGGTCCCAAGTTAACTGCCCCCAGTATTCGAGAAGAATACGAACACTGATTGAGTCCTTAGTCAACAAGTATGATCATCATCACATGGCTACCTTTAATTTTAACATTTGAAACTAAGATAACATCTTATCAACCATTGAAAAATTATAATGTTAATTATGTCTACCAAAAATTGTTACAATCAACACCGAAAATTCGATAAAAGCACAACTATGTAATTGCCAACGTTTTACTATCGCTACAAACTAACTTCGTACACCCGAGGCACGCTATCATCACGGCCAGGTACCGAAATAATACAAAACGTATCTTGTATTAACGAAATTAATCGCCACTGTTGTTTAAACGCAATTTTTCGGTCAATAAATTTGAGCCGAAAAAAAAAATAAAAAAAAACGCTTATTATGGTAATCAAAATTGTGTCAAGCGATATTTTGACCGCAATCTGTGAACAAAATGCACAAGTTAGAGACACAATTATATTTTTATGTGCATAATAAATCCGCCTGACTATTGTCACCTTCAAATTCGGAAACACATGCAATCACGTGTTTACAAACATTTTTGGCACAGCTGCCCAAAATACGCATCGCACTTTTGTCTCTTCTTATTTTCGATCTCGTAATTCTATTTCGCGCATAGTCAAATATTTTTAGACCAGCAGCGTTGAGTGTTCGGTTATGAAATACGTGTGGTTTTAACTCAATTTTCCTTGTTCGTCTTCGACGGATTCTTTGGATTAAGGGCTACACACGACAGTATGTTTGCTAAAGCACTTGAAAACCGTCGATCTTCGATTCGATAACATATGTTGGAGGGCAAAGGAATCGTTATCAGCGTTCGTAAGTTATTATATTTCGATAGAAAACTACGTCGACATTCAATGCTCACGGCTACGCGATTGCTTATCTACTAAAATAAGCGAAAACATTCGGCGGGTGGGTACCTACCTACCAACCAATAGTGCAGCATAACCTTCTTCTGTGCGGCGATCTCATGTGCTTGCTCTCTCGTATATCGGATCGATAAAAATACTCGGAGATACGCCAACACCGCATGTGTAACTTTAAGTTACCTCATCCGCTTCTTGAATAGGGGGTATGCGAATGTTGTGATTGTAGCCAGCACGCGGAAAGAAATTTTACGATAATTGATGGTGAATGTGTGAAAGCACCGACATCGAGATTCTAATTAGCACTAATTTCGATACTCGAATGATTTAACAATGGAATGTTTGCTGTTAAGGCGATCGAAGTTTTTACAAGAAACAATGTTAAAATTTTTGAAACTCTGTTGAGTGTAGAACTTTGATAAACACATGGGAATAAGTAAAATAAGAAGGCCTCTACAAAAGATAACATAATCAGTAGGTTAAGAGTTGATTAAACACATTATTCATTTAAATCGCAAGGTGAGGGTGAAGTTTATCACACAGGGTGATAAATACTATGTCCGAAAAGTCAAGGATCTTATTGTTTTGACAGGTAGAAAATTGATCTTTGTTGAAGGTTTCGATACTTTTAAAGTTAAAAGCTTTAAATATGCTATTTAATGTATTTCAATTCGTTATACCGCTCGGAAAAGCTCTTATATAGAATAAAAATTTTGTTTTTTAAATGCAGCCAAACTTATAAAACTTTTAATCTGTGTAATTATTAAAAAGCCAACCAAACATATCGTTGCTTATATTGGGAAGTGGCCCGCCCCTATGACAAAGCCCTAGAAAATTATATTTACAAAAATTTACAAAAAATTTACACAATATTTATTGACCAGTTTTTAAAATGTCGTTCAAAGTAGTTTTTTTTTATTCAATATTTCAATAAAATTTGTTGTATGTAATGTAATAAAGAGTGGATGCAATACAGAAATGGACAAGTAAGATCTGTTATTGGCAGTGTAATTTTCGTAATTTCTTAAATAAAATAACCTAAAATGTCGCCCAAACTCTAAAATCGTATCACTTTCGTCCCAGACTTAAAAGCTGATATAAAAACTTACACAAACGTCTCTCTTGCTCCATTCTGCGCTCCCTTTTCGCTGTGAGACAAAATGTAATCTAAACTATTTAAATTTAAAACTTACTAGCTTAATTGCACCCGCTTTGCTAGGTGAAAAGTAACTTATACAAAATATTTAATTTATATGTGTACGTATTTTATTTAAAGCTTGAGTTTTAATTCCACAACGCATGCATCCCTTCAACCGAAAAGGTTAAATTTATTGCAAGATCTGGTGTCCGTGACTGAGTGAGTAAGAATCTATCCAAATTCAAATTCCACTTCTACCAGAACACACGGGAAAAACATCCCAATGCCTCGACCACGAATGAGTGCCAACTACAACGCATATCCTGGTTTACAAACCTTAAGTAAGAGCAAAACTCTACACTCAATAACCAAATTGGAGCAAAGACAGCCAATCGTCACCATAAATTCCCGAGATATGAGAGACTAACTTCAAGGGGAAAATCCATAGGACGACATCAGCCAAGGAACTCAAACTCGTAGAGACCTGTAATAGAGTACCCTTCTTAACACGCACGGTCCAATATTTCTGGGTCCTAAGATAGCATAGGTGTAACCAGCAGTGTATTATATTAATACGTAAGCCCACCATATCTGCCACCTGTGGACGCATCCCAATTCTAAATTAACCAGAACGTTATTTTTAACTTAAAAACGGCTTCCGTATTTCGAGGCATAGTTTTCAAACTTTCCTTTATGTTTAGCAGTCTTTAGTTTCTTTTAAGGTTTCTGTCAAACAGATCTTCCCCAAATTTACGGGAATTCCGGGAGAACTGAATAGCTGCGTTTGATTGTCAAAATTTCAAACGTCAAAATGATGCCCTCTGACATCTGATATTATTTTTTTGTACTTTCCCGAGTTGCGTTATGTTTATATGTATATATGCCAACTGTACATGTCAACCTAAATGAATCAAACAGGAGTACTTTGTTTGATAAGACTATTTCGAATTAATTTTTCTTTGGTCCTGTTGACGATATAGAACTCCTTAATGTTATAAATAGTCTGAAATCAAAGAACTCGTTCGGCATCGATGGTATAAGCAATGTTGTTGTGAAAAGAGTAGGTAGCCCTTTTCTGAGTCCATTAATATATGTTCTAAACAAAAGCTTTCAATGTGGAATATTTCCTAACATTCTAAAAACAGCTTTTATTGTCCCAATTTTTAAAAAGCGAAATCCCAATGACCCCAACAACTATAGACCGATATCGCTACTATCTGTTTTTTCTAATATTTTCGAAAAGATCATAGTTAGCAAAATGTTTGAATTCTTGGAAAAGACTAATTTTTTTAATAAGGCACAATATGGATTCGTGAAAGGAAAGTCAACAGAAGAGGCAATTATTCATTTCTTGAGTAGAATTAATGATGGATTAGATAAAAGCTTAAAAACAGCAGGCCTTTTTTGGACCTAACAAAGGCCTTCGATTTAGTCAACCATGAAATACTGATACAAAAATTAAGCAACGCTGGTTTTAGGGGAAGCATAAGTGCATGGTTTAGATCTTACCTATTAAACCGAAGGCAGCGAGTTAATGTAAACGCAGTCTTAAGTGAAGAGGTGCTTTGCAATAACATAGGTGTTCCTCAAGGCTCGGTCCTTGGGATCTAATCGGATATGCAGGTGATCTTGCTCTCTCTTATAAGTAACTCTTGGTCGGCTGTACAACTTCAAATCAACGCTGATCTAAAGTTGCTTGGGATTTGGTTGGACTACCATCAGATGGTTTTAAGCACAAAATCTAAGGCAATGTGTTTTTCGTTATCTGACGCAGATATAGTACTTCCAGGTACTTCTTTCCATCATCCCAACTGCGACAATATAACCTGCTTGGTGTTTGTGAAAGATTTTAAATATCTTGGACTCATGATTGATAGTAAATTGAATTGGAAAACATACAAATGTCTATTGAAAAAAATACTCTACATCTCCATTAGTAAAGTATACCACTTACGAAGGTTGGTTCCTCATGAACTGCTCTTAACAATTTTTCATGCACTTGTTTAATCAAGGCTGGAGTATGGTCTTGCTTGCTGGGGAAGTGCCTATATTAGTAATCTAACCCCTATTGTTGTTGCTCAGAAAATGATTGTGCGGTTGATGCTTAATAAAAATAGGCGTGAGCCGTCTCTTCCTCTGTTTCAAATGCTCAGAGTACTCCCGCTTTGTTATCTTTTTATATATAAAGCTCTTAAAATCTTTTTTATCAGGTGTGGTAACATAAACTTAAGAAGAACCGAGGTATATCAAATGAGAAATAATCTTACTGTATTTGTCCCAAAAGGTAATAAAGAGCACAGTAGACGTTTTATCAATTGCATTGCTCCCTTCATTTTTAATAAGTTACCGTTGGAATTATCTGGTCTAGTCACACACGGCAATTTATTTTTGAAAAAACTAAAATTTTGGCTACTTTCAAGACCTGAGGTGGAAACTCTGTTTCAAGTTATTTCCTAATTAACGTTCTAGCATGAAAGTTTTGGGTCTGTCTTACAAACTGTGTCTTCATTCCAACATCACTTTTCAAATTATTAAGTCTCTTTTTTGTACCATTGCATAATGATCAACTGAAATAAATTTTTGATTTCATTTCTTTTTATTTTTTTTTCACACTTATTTCTCTTTGCGGCTCTTATATTATTTTTAGTCATAAATAGATGTAAGTACACTTACTACTGGCTTTCTACAACCACAAAGTGTAACTCTATTAGGTTTCTTTCTTTTCTTGTCAATTTCATCATCATGTATGTAGCATATTTTGTTCGCAATCTTAATATTGAAAATATAAAATACACAAGCTCGATTCGTACTAACTATTTATATTGCACTAAACGAGTTATGCAAAAAGTTAGATTGTTTAAATAGTTTCAATATGAAGTTACTGAATTGTATCTATTTAATATATTTATCCCTCATGAACTTTTGTTATTTTTGAAGAAATTTGTCAATGAAGAAAGCAATCAATAAATTACAATTACAATTACAATTAAATGTATACAAATGCAGCACAAATCAGTTAAGTTTCTTACTGGGGCAGAGACAACACTATGCCCTTGAGAAATTGATGATTTTTTCTAACGTTTCATTCATAAGTCATAACATAACATAAACAACTTCGGTTAAAGCGAGCCAATTTGGTCGGTCACTTCGAGTTCTTTATAAGCACACTTCTTCTTCTTATGGTGTCTCTCCTCTTAGGAGGTTGATTATCATCCTTTTGATTTCTTTTCGGTCTTTTGCAGTCCTCATTAGCTGGGTCGCTGACAAACCGAACCAGTCTTGAAGACTTTTCATCCATTTTGTTCTCTGCCTTCCTGTTGATCTTCTACCTTCTATTTTTCCTTGCAGGACAACTTGCAGCAACTGATATTTCTCGGTCCGCATAACATGGCCCAGATATTCCAGTTTTCGTTTTTTGACTGTGTCTAAGAGTTCTCTCTTAGAGCTCACCCGTCTCAGAACTTCTACATTTGTGATGCGCTCGGTCCATGATATTTTTAGTATTCTGCGGTACATCCACATTTCAAAGGCCTCCAAACTTTTCATCGTTGGTTTGCTTAAGGTCCACGTCTCTGCTCCATATAACAGTGTAGACCACACGTAGCACTTTATAATTCTCTTCTTCAGGGCTAGCCGAATGTCGTTACCTTATAGCACTTTTTGTAACTGACAAAACGCTGCTCGTGCTTGCTCGATTCTGCATTTTATTTCCTCGGTCGAGTTTGCTTTTGAGTTGAATTGAGTACCTAGGTATTTGATCTTCTCAACACGATTGACATTGGTGTTTCCGATTTTCAGCTCAACGTTGTTGACATTTCTCTTTGAGACCACCATGAACTTTGTCTTCGAGATGTTTATTTTAAGTCCATATTCCATGAACTTTTCATGAGCATTTGAAAATTTGCTCAGCATATATGTTAAAAAGAGGGGGCGATAGAATACACCCTTGTCTTACTCCTCTGAGAATATCGATTTCTTGAGATTCTATCCCCTCCACTTTTATATAGGCTTTTTGATTATAATAGAGGGATTCGATGATGTTTAGATCTCTGCCGTCGATTCCCTTGTTTCTTAGTATGTCTATTAACTTTAACTCTATCTTATAGATTATGAATGCTTTTTCATAATCTATAAAACAAATATACATGTCCTGGTTTGCCTCCATACTTCTTTGCGCCAAGATGTTGAGTGTGAAAAGGGCTTCTCGCGTTCCTAGACCTTCTCTGAAACCAAATTGCGTGTCGCTTAGGTCCTCTTCTAGTTTCTTGTATATTCTGCTATGTATAATTCGGAGAAATATTTTTAGCATATTGCACATAAGGCTGATCGTCCTGTGGTCTTCGCATTTAGTAGCATTATTCTTTTTAGGTAGCGCTATGAAAAATGACTTCAGCCACTCTTTTGGAATCTCCCCACTTCGATATATTTTATTGAACAGATCTAAAATCACTGAGATGTTATCTTCTCTTATTAGCTTTATAAGTTCATAAGGCATTCCATCAGGTCCGTTTGCTTTTCTGTCCTTTGAGTTTCTAATGGCTTTAATAATTTCCTCTTTTAGTATCACAGGTCCTGTCATTTCCGTAGTCTGTTGACGTTCATTTCTCTTACATCAAGAGTTCTCTTATGTAATTTTCCCATCTCATTACTTTATCTTTTGCCTCTATTAGAATATTGCCACTTTCATTTTTAATATGTCCATACTGTCTTCTTTTAGTCTTGCATGTTATTTCTTTGAGTTTTTTATGCATATTGAAACTGTCATATCTTCGATCATAGTTCTCAATTTCTCTGCATTCTTCCGCCCAAAATCTGTTTTTTGCTTCTCTTATTTTTCGCTTAATCAAACTGTTAATTGTGTTGTATCTTTCATGATTCTGTTATGCTTTTCTTCGTTCTTCCATCAGGTTAAGGATCTCATTCGTCATTCAACTCTTAATTGCTTGTTGTGCTCTAGGTTTAAGGTGTTCTTTTCCTGTTATCATTATGGCCTTTTTTATTTTCTCCCATTTATTTTCAGCACTTGAGAAATTATTGTTATTTTCTTTAATCCTTTGCAGGTGTTCGTTTATGTAAGCACACTACTGTATTATTATTATTTGACAAGAAATTTGAATAAAGTTTTTTTTTAATACACAAAATTTCTGTTTGCTTATTATCTGGGTAAAATCTCAGTAAAGCAGGTGTTGTTTTTATGTCCAACATGTATCGGACAGTTTTCTTTTGGCTTAAGTACATCTTAACACGCCCGTGGGGGAATGCTATGTTGTGTCAAAATTTGAAAGCAATCGGTATAGGACTTTCCGAGATTAGCGGTAAGGAACAAACATACATTTACATTTTTATTTATATAGATTATCACAATCTTCGGTTTTGTTCAGGTGGAAATGTCTCCTGCGTCATGAAAGCCACTTTTTATAATTTTGCTTTTCGTAAAATTGTAGTAAAAGAACGTGCTGGGTATTATTATTTTCATCAGAAGAATTATATTACCAAGTCCATTTTTGAGTTCTAAAGAAATATATAATTTCTTGGCATAAGTTTACCGTAGGTCCAAGTGGAATGTATTGGATTTTTCTCGATTATTTTAGAAGTTATAAGCCAAAGAAGTTCAAAAAGAGTGCAACTTTAACATACCCGTGAATGGCCATAGGCGCCTGCCAGACGACTGGCACCTACCCTTAGCGGAGCGACGAAGTCGCGTGAGCGGCTAAACCTTCCGAAAAAAGGAGTTGAAATCCTTTAAACCCACGAAGCGGGCAACCCAAACACTGTTGTCTCCAAAAGCAAATTTATTTTACAGCCAATCTTGTCAGATTTCTATAGCATATACTTAGGCAGAAATTAAAAGTCTAAGATGAGGTACTTTGTATTAAAAAATTGAAACTTTGAATAGCTATAACTTTTAAACTAAATAAGACCGACAATTTTTAACAACATATTCGTAATCAGGACACTAAAATACATATATAAGCATAAAAATAACAACTAAATTCCACTTGGACCTACGGTAAAATTGTTCCATTTTTTTTTTTTTTTTTTTTTTGAGAGTTAAAATTGTGTTTTTTTTGGGGCATAAGTGACAAAAGTGACAAAAAAAAACAAGGAAGACTCAATATTTGGTTGAGATCATTCACTTTGCATTGTTTTTTTTAAGTTTGCTTCCTTTTAGTTTTTCGCACCATAAAGTGTTTTGTTGTTTTGTATCTTGCAATCCAAGTGTCACTCGCGTCACTATATAATCACTATATTTGTAGGCTAAACAAAGAAACATTAGTAACGTGTGAAGATAGTGACAATTCTAATCACAGCAGTAAGCTAGTTCTAACAAAATATTAAGGACAATTATTAATCTTATAAATGACCACTCCCTTTTCTCTTTTTATTAAACTATTTTATAACTTTTATTGTTATTGGGCCACTTCTAAGTACATAAAGTTTAATAAGGAGCTTACGACAAATCATACCAATAACCAATTTTGTGTTTTGTGTAGCTTATGCGGAGTATTTTAAGCTTGAGTATTGCGGAGTATTTAGCTTTCAAAACAATTATCAACAGTCAAACAAAGTTTTTTCACTGATTAGGTCTTACATTTTCCCGAAAAAACATTATGGACTACAGAGTTGGGGAGACGAATTCAGATCGTGGTGGATTCTTTGAAGGGATCGTTAATGCTTCTCATGCGGTGGTGGTCCTCGTGAACGCGAAGAGGCGTTGGTCTTTGCGGCAAGGAAAACTCCAAGCAGTTCCACCAATTTTTGATAATCTTGCTTGCGATGTCAAAATTTAAAGACACGAAGACGTAAATTGGTAATTGCACCACAAAATACAACAAAATCGCTTGGGTGTGTCGTGTTTGAATTATGTTCCCGTGTGCTGTTGCTGGTTCCTTTGTTTCTTTGGCGTAGAATTAAAGATTTAAAACGACTTGCCCCCATTAAGTTTAGGACCTATTAGGCCAATTCAAATCAAGACAACAGACTACTAATCCAATTCATTCCTTTGCCGATGACAGCAACCTCAGTTTTTCATATTCGTTCTCAGCTCCTCGTCCCTGCTCTTCGGACGTTGAACTAGAACGGCAGCGTATGTCAAACTCATTAAACTCTGACCTGAACAGCATTGTATCATGGGGATCTCAAAATAGAGTAGAGTTTAATGCTTCTAAAACTCAATGCTGTCTTCTGTCATTGAAGCAAAACCGAAACACCCAGCCATTGTCCATGAATGGCACTTGCATCGACGAAACCGAAACGCTTTCCATTCTCGGTATGTGTGTCAATAACAACCTTAGTTGGAATGACCACATATTCGACGTCGCCAAGAACGCTGCGAAATGCCTAGGTTTCCTTAAAAGATGCAAGAAATATTTCACCCCTTCTGATTTGGCTGTTTTATATAAGGCCTATATTCGCCCTAAAATGGAATATAACTCTCATGTCTGGGCTGGTGCTCCTAAAACAACACTGCACCTGCTCGATAGGCTCCAGAAACGCGCGATAAAACTCATAGGTGACAGAAATATTACAAAAACTATCGACTCACTCGAACATCGACGCAATGTCTCTTGCTTGTCACTGTTTTACCGTTTTTTTTTACAAACAGTGTTCCAACGAAATAGCCATTTGCATTCCACCCCTCAAATTATTCAACCGTAATACTCGCCAACGATCGAATGCTCATCAGTTCACCCTCGAGCCGACTTTCGGGCGTACTGTCAAGTTTAGAGGTTCTTTCATAAGCCGTACAACGCGAATGTGGAATGTCCTACCACGACAACTCTTTACTACGCAATACAACCCACAACTGTTCAAAACAAGAGTGCACCGGTACCTCTCATCCCTTTCCCCTTCTTCTAATCCTTTCCGCTCGTGAGATGCTAAACATTAAAAGGGTAGCCAATCCCTTGTTCGCGAGAGAAAAGCTGGATACTTGAATTGTTATTGGTAGCACTTTTTTGAAAAGTATGAAGCTTAAATTTTAGTAGTGCTCTAAATTTCGTTATTCGTAAGGTCCATTGTTTTTCTTCGAAAAACGTTGTGACTCTAGTGCCAACTCTGGTGAGTTTGGTCCATTCAATAAAGGCACACATCACTTTCAATCAATAGCTAGGGCACAACTGACTGATTGATTCCTTCAGTTACAGATTTTTTGCTACGCTTAAGCCGCCTTGAAGCAACGTCAAACAGAAACAGAATCCTATACATTAGCAACTGAAACATAAATTTGCTGAATGCATTTTGCCTTGCTAATGTATGAAATTGTTTATGTTCCTTGTGACAACGCGGCTTTAGACTGGAAAACATTATCTGAGAAATACAGAGCAAACGAATTTCCTTAAAATAATTGGAAATTCAAATTCAGATTTTAAGGAAAAGAAATTACGTGACGCGAGTGACGAAATATGGGGACACGACTTTATTCAGTAAAAAAATTATACGAAACTAGCTGTTTCCCGCGACTTCGTCCGCGCTGAATTTGAAACAAAAACCCATGAATGTCGTGTTTCTGGAATTGTCTTCTACATTTAAGATATTATTTGGATTCAAACAGAGTCTTTGGGTATGTCGTAAGCGGAGTGTATTATATTATTATGACATCCCGTCACGTCGAGATACACAACTGATAACTTAGTTCACGTTGAGAAGCGAAAAGTGCGTGACGTAACTCACTTCACATAAGAACGTGTGTATTTGACTAAGCCGTCAGTTGTATACCCCGGCGTGACGGACGCAACGGGTTCATTGAGCTGGTGGCTTTTTTCGTGTAACCTTCTCTTACCTCGCTCCCATGCAAGAGCTGAGTAATCGAGTGGAAATAAAGTCGAATCACAACCCGATCCAGTCTTCGCGCACACCGAGTTGAATAGTCGATTAGGTTTAAAATGTTCAACTGACAGGTGAGTATGCTATCACACACAACAACGCTCTTGCCTGTTTCAGACAGACAGCAGCTACTGACACAACGCAACATTTGTCACTTAACTCGAAGCTTCTAGGTTTAGCCGACTCAAACCCGGTAGAAACTTGGTCCTATTTTGCATGAAATCTGCGTGATATCTACGTTGGTATTTGCGTATGTTTGTTTTGACATTCCAATGACGGGCAGTGACTCTTCTATGAAACACTTCAAAATATTAAGTTTTTGCTATTTATTTTAAAATGTCTTAAGTTTTTTAAATAATGTCTCTTAATATGTCTTATTATGTCCCTTGAGAATGTGTGCAAAATAACGTAATGTGCCATTTGACGAAAAGCAGATTTTTGCTTCTTTTGTCAAGCTGAGCTAGTTCGATTTTATTTATACGAAACGTGTCCTGAAAACCATAGATTTTCCTTGGAGTAAACTCTACGTTTTTCGGAGATTTTCAAACCCTACGCAGGGACTATTAACTTTAAAGCATAATTTGTAATATAGTTAAATAATCACCGTAGACATAAGAAAGAGATATGATCGATCACCTGTCGTGAATTGATAAGGCCATGTCCGTCCATCTGTCCGTAATTTGTGATGTCTTTGGATCCTCAAAATTGTGCTAGTAGGATGAATTATGAAGTTTAGCTTGGTTCCGCCCACAACCATGCCCACTACTAACTTGAATGCAAGACAACTTCAGCTTTAAATAAAATTTCAAAAGGCTTTTGTGGTCAAGTTAAACAAGGCGAAGAAACTAAAAAAGGTCTTAGTGTGCAGTAATGATGGTCAGAAATCTTTAACTGAACAGAAACTGGACCGCCCAAAGTGGGCATCGCCATTAATCCATGCACCACCCACTTTTTCCATATTAGATCTTTAAAAAAAGAAAATTTTTTTGGAAAATTCGTTCTAAATCAGAAAAAAAATTATATTACAAATATTAAAGGTTTTACAATTTGCTTAGTTTGTTACATACAAAGTATTAAGCTTCGCCAACTTTTAGGGGGCGTTGCAGACCAATTTTGACAATTTTTCACTCCTGGCTAAGTTTTATTTTCACTTTCTGGCGGCTTGTTTATGTTTTTCAATTACATAAACAAGCCGCCAGACAAGTTTGACGTCTACTGGTGTTATCGAGTGCGGGATGCCAAACAAAGTAGCTTTTTATATGGAAAACGAACAAAAATTACACATAATCGTAAATAACTTTTTAAAGAATGCAACCATGTGTTTCGATGAAAGGGAAAGTTGTAGACTTGATCAAGCTTCCTAGGTAATGCTAAAAATATTTTTATTAAATAACGCGGAAAGGGTAGGAAAAATGTTGTTTGTGTTGTAGAAACAGCGTATATGACCACAAAAGGGGACACGGCTTCAAGGAGATCATATCTTCGGAACACTTTTTCGATACTTTCCACATATTTTATTAAAATATTTTTTTGGGTCAATTTAAAGAACGGAATAAGCACAATAACTTCTTTCCTTATCGGCACAATCTAGGTTGAGTAGTTTATTAATAATTCGCACTCCTACAGAAACTATTGAATTTTTTCATACAAAAACGCGACTGGCTTGGCATCCCGCGGTCGAAAAATGTGAAAGACGTCAGATTTTGACAGCCGTGGTGAAAGGTCTATTAATGTGCGTTTCGTTTGGAGTCAAAAAAAAATTTTAAGTGGGTATGGGTATGTCAAAACTGACAGATCTAAATTTGAAAACGTTTCTTTGGTGGCAAAAATGAGGGGAAATTAAGGGGAAAACTGACATTTCTCGAATCTGAAATCGCAGAATAAAATCTCGATTTTTGGCAAGATTCATTTTCAGATTTACCAATACCAGCAGACTGTGTTGACAGTTCGCTTGTTTACTTCGTGTAAATTTGGAACGGGTTGGTCTTTCTGGTCTTTCTGCAGAAATAATTTTGTTTTGTTTTATAAAATGTTTGTATTGAATTGACTAGTGCAAAAACTTTAATTTCAACATGGGCTTGAAATGGAAAAACTGTATTCATCCTAATCATGTTCTTCGACAGTCACAGGTCGCGGTATTCGTATATTTTTAGGTGAAGAAGCACCCACGACTTTGCCGGATGTTAAATTAAAGCAAGCAGGCTTCGAAATGCGTATGTTATAAGGGACTTGGTGCACAAATGTAGTAGCAAATAATAAAGTTGAGGTTTTTGAATGTAAAAACATAACAATGGCTTATTTTGTTTCTAGTTTCGTCACAAAAAAGAACAGAAAATTTCCCGCAACAAAGCCACAGCAAAATGTAAACAAACTAGGGATGGGAAAAAATTTTCCAGTTGGTACCTAACAAAGTAGGGATGGAAAACAATTTTTCCATCAATACTAAAACGGAGCCAATGTACTCAGATTAACTTTGCGTTGAAAAAAAAAATTTGGCAATTAGAATAAAAGTTTTTAATGGGAAATAATCGTAATAATCATTTTTCATCTTGAAAATGAATTTCAAGACATTCAGCTCTTTTCTCGTAAATATATCACATTGAGTAAAAAAAATATGTCATAATTTCGTAGTAAAACGGCAGCAACTTTAATTAAAGCATAAGAAGTTCTTTATCGAAACGCCTACAAAGTACTAACTATTTTAAACGTTCGTTAACAGAGTATTTCGGCGTAGTATGATTTCAATACCTTAGATATTTTTGGCGAATGTAAATCAAAGTAAAAATGTAACACCATTTCGCATCGAAGTCTCTCTTTTTGTTGCGCTAACTTATGCGTAACGATTTATTTACGCTAACGCCGCATTGTTATTGTTTTTGTTTTTAAAACAGTCACTTATGGTTATTGTTGCATAGTGCCGTCAACATATTGCTGAAATAAAAACATTATGGTTAAGTAAATTACCATTTTACCTTGAAGAAAACATAGTTTTTACAAAACATTGTACTTTTACTCCGATTGTACTTTTCTGCTTAACCCGACCCAGTACAATTGTATTGGCCTTCCCACCCTTCAAACAAAACTAAGATATGGCAGGTCTCACCTATTCCCACCTATACTATCACAAAAAATCTCAATTTAATTTTTTGTTTGATTCAACCACGAAAAAATAAAACTTGGTTTTTAATTTACCCGATACCAAAAAAAAAAACCACATAAAGATAAAATTCGCAAAGCGTAAATTAATTCATATGTCAATTCAAAGACACTCTATTTCCACTTGCCAATTTCTCAATATAACCTAAAAATAGGTCGTTTGTCAATTACAAATCGAGAAGTGGAAAATTATAGCGCTTTTCATTAAACAAAAGATTTGCTCTTTCTTTTAAAAGATTTGATCTCTTTCGGTTTTGCATGTTTCCTTGAAAATAAAAGAGCAATTCTGGATCAATTCTCAACACGAAGGATGCGCTCCCCCATCTAGGTAAATTTGATCTGAACTCACTAACACATGCAAACATCTCTTCTGTCAAACGCCAAATCGAAGCAATTTTATTTGTTTTAATTTTATATGCGAATGCGTTAGTTGATTGCCAGCGCATGTGTAAGATTTTATGTGTCGCCCTCGCTAATCGGGGAAACTATGCGAGGTTTACGCCGTAGTTTCGCCATTGGACAAATTTCCAAAAAGACCAACTCTAAAAATCAACTGACGCTGTGACATTGAAAATCGAGTCACAAACGCGATTGTCAACGTGTGATCGCCATTTGGACGACGTTTTCAGCATCCTTTAAAAGACTAGAAAAATGGCAGGCAAATGACGCGTTATTTACGTTTTTAAAAGGCGGAAAAACATGGCCGTCGTGATCGCCATGTAATCACGTCTAGGCAAAATGACCAAATTTTTGGTCAATGTGTCATTTCAATGACAGTGTCCCAAAAATTACACTGTAGTTTAAAGGTTAATAAAATGTCAAACTACACCGGTCAGTCTTTTTTGGACGATTTACCGCAGGCTTTTCAAGTTGCTTAAATGAACCCGATGAGCAACGGCAGTTGTACTGTTCAAGAACTTAAATGTAATGGCGCAATCTATTCAAAGCGCAGATTTATGTATTCGTAGATTTATATCCTTTTCGGTTGGCGAGCCTGAATTAGGGCGTTCTTTTCCCGGATCGAGGCTGTTCATCCGAACAGCCATACATTCACGTATTTCTTGATTTTTAAGTTTATCTGGCGATGTACTTCTGAAGCAAATGGTATTCTAAAAGGGACAAATGACATTTATCAAACTTGACACTTAATTTCTTTATTCAGTTGAGGCCTTTTCGGTTGGTCGTCCAAGAGACTTCTGGACTCCTGAAACTGTTTTCTTGGCTTGGACTCGTTTGATAGTTCGTCTGCTGAATAGAAGAGAAATTTGCTTCTGGTTTTGAATCCAGAATGAGAACCAGAAGACAAACGGAAGAAGACAAACTTGAAAATCCAGAAAAACGTGTTTGGCTTTTCCGAGAGAAGCCCCAAACCGGGAAAAGAGCGCCCTGATCCGGGATCGCCAACCGAAAAGGCCATTAGACACTTAATCCACTGACACTTAATCCTTAATGACAGTTAATGACTTGTATGATTGTGTGCGTGCTTTTGGATTCGATACTGGATCTGGATTCTCGGCCAGAAGCAAATTTCTCTTCTTTTTAGAAGAGGAACTGTCAAAGGAGTGCCAAGAAAATAGTTTCAGGGTAGTCCAGAATCCTCCCGGACGACCAACCGCACAGGCCGTTAGTAACGAGCTCTTCTTTGCAATGGACGATTTCATGACAAACAAACAACATATATCAATTATTTACGATGCAATTTAAAGTTTGGGATAATCTAATCAAAATTGTTTTAAGTTAAACAGGATTTCTGCAAGCGGGTGCATTGTCATGTGCATTCTTTAGTCCAGTTCTGCAGTTCAAGAGGTAGGATATTGCCATCATCCTTCTATCAGAATAAAAACGGTCTAGCCACGTCGATCTTCGATTCCGACCGCCAAGTTTAGGATCAAACTCAGAAAGATCAAAAGTGATTTTTACATTTAGACACCTGAAGTAGCGGGCGAAGGGCCCCAGAGCGGCAGACGAAGTAAAGCTTCGGTGTTTCAGAATCAAATCTTTTTGGTGAGGTCTAGTTTGGTTAATCTTAAGAGGTAATCGAGTCATTAAAATCAAGCTGGACTCTTGGAGTGAGATTGTAAACCTGTTTTTTTATATCGATAAGAAAATTTTTACTTTGAAAAAATTGCACGACACTTCAGCGGATGCAGATTTTTTAACAAAAACAAAAACACCGGCAGCTGATGCAAGAATCATTTGTTTTTCGGCATTTGAAAGGTGTGTTGCGCACAAGGGTGAAATGCCAGATGCAATTCAACATTTCACCATAAAGTGACACAAAGGCAATGTTTCCGCTGCTCTCTACAACCTTCAAGGCCTGCCACTCAGCCAAAGGTTACAACTGCCTTAACAGTTATTACGTTCAAGGTCCTGATTGCTGCCTGATTTCATTCATAAAATCATGTCTACACAGAAATTGCTTCCAATGCTTCGATTATCTCACTCGGTAGACGTAATAGATGTGCGAAAAGTGTGTACCACCCGATTCTACGCCCGGGGACTTGCAAATTGCTTGTAAATCAGGGAGACTGGATCCAACAAGGAGAAAATCCGCCCCAGGCTATCTCGCGATAAACAACTGAACGGGTTTAGAGTGCAACGAAGCACTTCCATGCGAATTTCTACGCAATGCGGTCAAATGTTGGCAATTTCACTATCGGGTGGGTGGTTGGTAGGTGTTTGAGAACGATGGTCGTCGTCGTCGTCTGTAACAGCGATGCGTGCAACCCTGTGACGGTAGCGAGTGCAGCAGTCGCAACTGTCGGCCTAACATTGAAAAAGATTATCCATTTCGACCCAATTGAGATGGTAGTTTTTCCAATTGAAACAATTTTCCACAAAATAGTCTGCGTAGTCACTTGAATCGCCAGTGGACTAGGTTATGTTGTCCGGATCAAAATATCGAGACTTACCTTTGCAATAAATCAGTTGTAATCGTACGCAATTGTACAATTGCCAAATGTAGATGTCCAGGTGATACTGAAGCACGTCTCTGTTGGTTTTTTAAGATTTTTCAGTAGTTTTTCAGGGGTTTTTTACACAAGAATTAACGAGTTAAACACGTGTCTAGAAATTTGCTGCTTTCTTCACATTAGGCAACACAATAACAATATGGCCGGCGAGGTGTGCGAACGAAAATATCCAAACTTTCGAACGTAGCAACTTCGAAAGCGATTAGCCGTAAGCTCGAAGAGGCAAAAAATGCGGCTTGTGTTTGTGCGAAAAACGAAGAAATTTGAGACGGTAAGGTAGTGTGTAGGGGAATGTAGTGCAGGAACCATTTACACCAGGCGACCTCTTAAACCCATCGGGGCGCAAAGAAATCAGAAATTAGACAAATTACTGAATAACTAGATATTCAACTTGCATCCCTCTAACCCTCCAACACCAATAAAATTGAATTGAAATGGCGATTTGACGAATTCGCTCACCTTTGACTGAAAAATGTCAGAGTATGGATGAATTCGACAATACCAGCGTGTGGGCAAAGCCTTTACATGGCCGAAGTTGAATATCTAGTTAAGCTTAGACTTGACTGCATTTCATTTTGGCATATTTGGCGAAAGCAGAGAAATGCTGCATATATACCGCTGTTTGCATATTGACGTCTTTTATGCAGAGATGGCAGAAATGCGACTTTTTTTGATTTCCTACGTTTTTTGCGTCTACTACAGAGTAGTTAAACGAAGCGGACCTAGCAATAGACGTCAAAATGAAGTTCGAAATGTCAATTCAACTACCAAATTGTCAAATCACATTGCTTTTAAAGACGAGGCTATGGGACGTACCGCCATTTGTCTTCGAATAATCGCCTTTTCGGTTTCCGATCCCGAATCAGGGCGAACAGTCAAACACGTTTTTCTTGATTTTGAAGTTTGCCTGGCGTTGTATTTGTGCATCAAATTCTATTCTACTCGGGACAAATGCTCAACTTAGCACGTGGGTTGTATGATTGTGCGCGTGCTTCTGGTTTTGATTCTCGGCCAGAAGCAAATTTCTCTCCTTTTTAGAAAAAGAACTGCCAATCAAACGAGTGCCAAGGAAACAGTTTCAGGAGAGTCCAGAATGCTCCCGGACCCCTCCGGACGATCAACCGAAAAGGCCATAAATTTCGAAATAATTGATTTTGCTCATTTATGTTGCACATATTCGGCTCCTTTTACGACCTTCAGTGTTTTCACCTGGTTATGATTCATTAATGAAATTCAATATTTTGACGCGTAACAAATTGTTATGTGGCGACAAGAAATAAAACAACTCGCAGGAGTCCCTGAATGCACCCATCGATTCACTCTACAAACGCACCCGCTCGATTCACTAAATGAACATACCCAACTGTCATTCCAGTCATCTGACAGCAGCTGTCATATTCGAAGTTCGAATTTCGATTTCCCCTCCTTGGAATTCAGCGGAGGAGTACCAATGGAAAATTACCAAAGGGGGTATGGAACGTACTAGAAGGTGCTTAATTTTGTATAAATACACGGGTGACAGGCTCGTACGGGACAGTTATATTTTAAACGTGGACTTGTGAAAATCGGTAATAAAGTAAAAAGTGATTGAGTTGAAATAAAGTGTTGAATTCTAAATAGTAAAGTTGAATAACAGTGTGATCTGAGTTTAAATAAGTTTGTTTGATAAATAAAGTGTTTCATTGTGTGATTTCAAAAGTGAAATTGAGTTTTATTTGACGAACCCCAGGCCGAAAATATTACATTGGTGTCAGAAATTGGGGATAAAACTCATAATTGTGCGGGTAAATTCTACAGTGGAATTTTCCGGAACAGTTTTAGTGTGTCAAACAGTTTTAAGTGGAGATTTCTAGAAAAAGTGCGCGTAAATAGCGTCGGTGACTAAAACGATTTATTTGTGCAGTGGAATTTTCCAGAGATATCGTGTGTGTAAACAGTGTCGGTGACTCATACAAATTTGATTGTGGAATATTCCGGATACATTGAAACTGATTGTGCGATAAAGCTTTAATTTACTAAGTGATAAAAACGCTTTCAGTGATTTGTTTATTCGCGAGTGAATTTTCTGGAACAGATATAAGACATAAACTGATTGTGTTGTGAAAATTGTGTGAAGACAATTCAAAATGGGTCGAAAAATTGAACAATTGACAACAGCTGAGTTAAAAGCGGAATCGGGTAAAAGAAACCTCCAGACTTCGGGGCTCAAAAGGGAATTGTTGCTCCGAATCCAGGACGCTATTACCGAGGAAGGTGGACATCCAGACACGATGCTGTTCGAAGTTCAAGAAGAACAGCAACAAAGCACAGTAAGTACTGCCGATGAAATGCCCGCTTTCATGAAGTTGCTTCTGGAGAAATTCGAAAATATGGAGAGTAGCCAAAAGAATGCTCTCAAAAAACAAAAGAACGCTCTCGAAGACAAATTCGAGAAGCTGGAGAGCGGCCAAAAAGAACAAAAGAACGCTCTCGATGAAAAGCTAGATACTAAGTTCGATGAGCAGAAGAAAGCTCTAGAAAGCAAACTTGATTCCCAGAATGCGTTTTTTAAGGAAAAGTTGCAGGCAGTAGATCAAAGAATTGAAAGCGTGGAGGAAATATTCTCTGAAGTCAAATCGGAAGTAGAACAACTGGCTAAGGAGCTGGAGTTGGTTAAGAAACAGAAAGTGCGAGAATATTTGCCCGACGGTCCACGACGCAAAGAAATGCAGCCGCCTGTCTTCGATGGCCAAACATCGTGGCCGATTTATAGGAGACAATTCGAAGCTGCAGCGTTGACAAACAACTGGGACAACGAAGATAAATCAAATGCTCTCACGCTTGCGCTCAGAGGAACAGCTGCCGAACTGCTGCAGACCATTCCTGAAGAAAAACAAAAAGATTATGATGCCATGGTGAAGGCCATCGAGATGAGGTTTGGCGACGACCACATGCAACAAGTTTACCGGGTCCAGTTGCGCCGAAGAGTTCAGACAAGGGGTGAGACGCTTCAACAGTTGCAAGCCGACATCGAGCGATTAGCGAATTTGTCTTATCCCAACACCAGCAGGGAGATAATAAACGAGTTGGCAACCGATGCGTTTACCAATGCCATTGCGGATGGAAAGCTACAAATGGCTGTAAGAATGGCAGGTAAGAAGACTCTCGCTGAAGCACTAGCATTCGCCCTGACAATGGAAGCTGCAGACCAAGCTTCGCAAGGTTGCCATCGCATAAGGGAAATGGCTGGTCTAGAGTGCTCATGTCAACGCATCGACATCGAAAGGCAAAACACGAACACCACTCGGGGACAAATGAGATGCTGGAACTGTAACAAACTGGGACACCTGCAGCGACAGTGCCGAGCCTCAGTTAGACAAGCGGGTTGCCCACATTGCGCTAGAAGGAGACAGAATGAAGAAGCATCTGGCAGGATGTCGGGGCAGAAGTTGGTTGATGGAATCAACGCCCCCAGGACCATCATCCAAGTCTCGCAAACAAAACGCTGCAACAAGAGTCTGACAGTAGAGGCAATCATCGCCAACAGAAGATGCGTGGCCACTATTGACACAGGTGCCACGGCCTCCATCATCCGAAGAGACCTTGTTCAGACGTCATGGCTACATAACACCAGCTGCTACAGTCTGAAGACAGCTACAGGAGAAGCGGCGAAAGTATACGGGGAGGTGCAGCTACAGATACAACTAGAGGGATTGACCTTCTCACATGCATTCTTGGTAGCCGACATATGCGATGAATGCATCATTGGAGTGGACTTCATGAAGGCACACGAGGTAATTCTTGACCTTCGAATGCAGGTGCTAAGGTATCGAACCATCGAGATCCCTATGGTATACGGAAACGACAACGCTGTGAATCTTCGAGCAATACTGGGAGGCGATGAAGTTCTGCGGCCCTCTTCAGAGACAGTTCTTTGGACACGTTTGGAGGGTGATCCTGGGAACCACCGATTCTATCTCATCGAGCCAGACAGCAAAAGTGAATTTAAAAGTTACGTCGTGGGAAAAATTCTTGCAGAGTAAGACTGATGAACCCAAATAAGCGCACCGTTAAGCTCAGAAAAGGAGAGGTGATCGGAAGATGTGTGCCCGTTGCAGCCATTTCGACAATGGCTGAGAGTGAGCCTGCAAATCCTGTCTCTCCATCTAAATTGGCCGAGGTATGTAAGACTATACTCGGAGACTGTGAGCTAAATCAGGAGCAGCAAACCATAGCGGAAAATCTAATTGGCGAGTTTGCTGATATATTTGCCTCACAGGATGGAGACTATGGTCGAACACACTTAGTACAACACCGCATAGACACCGGAGATGCTAGACCAATCCGCCAACCTGCCAGACGACTTCCGTTGGCTAAACAGGACAAGGCCGCCGAGATGATATCAACCATGGAAAGAGAAGGTTTGATCGAAAGCTCGAAAAGTCCGTGGGCGTCGCCTGTTGTACTGGTAAAAAAGAAGGACGGCAGTACTCGATTCTGCGTGGATTACCGGAGGCTTAATGATGTCACAAAGAAGGACAGCTACCCTTTACCTCGAATAGATGACACATTGGACACACTCTCTGGAGCAAAATGGTTTTCCACTCTCGACCTGAAAAGTGGCTACTGGCAGGTACAGATCCATCCAGAAGACAAAGAGAAGACCGCTTTCACAACTGGCAATGGGCTTTGGCAGTTTACAGTAATGCCATTTGGTCTGTGTAACGCTCCGGCCACCTTTGAGCGTCTTATGGAACGTGTCTTACATGGTCTGACGTGGAAAACCTGTCTGGTATATTTGGATGACGTCATCGTTTTGGGAAAGACGTTTGGAGAACATCGCGACAACTTGAGGGAGGTCTTCTCACGACTTCGAGCAGCACACTTAAAGCTCAATCCAAAGAAGTGTGCGCTCTTCAGAGCAGAGAAAGATCCAGAGAAAATCGAAGCTGTGAGAAGTTGGCCAGTTCCCAAGGACAAACACCAGCTAAGGAGCTTTCTCGGTCTTGCTACGTACTACAGGAGGTTTGTCAAAGATTTCGCCGGGATTGCAAAGTGTCTTAACCAGCTCACTGAGAAAGGAAGACAATTTAAATGGTCAGGTGAGTGCGAAAGAAGCTTTCAGCATCTGAAGCAGCGACCCTGCGAAGCACCGGTACTAGCTTACCCCATCCCCGGCAAGACATTCATTGTGGACGCAGACGCTAGCAATGTGGGTGTTGGCTCAGTATTGTCGCAGTTACACGATGGGCAGGAGAAAGTCGTAGCATACTTCAGCAAAGTGCTAACCCGGCGAGAACTCCTTGCTTTAATACTGGCGACGAAACATTTCCAGAAGTACCTGAGCGGCCAGAAGTTCATCTTGCGTACCGACCACGCCGCGCTCAAATGGTTACTGCAGTTTAAAAATCCTGAGGGCCAAGTCGCAAGATGGATCGAGCGATTGCAGGCTTATGACTTCGAGATACAACATCGCAAAGGAAGACTGCACTGCAACGCGGACGCATTATCCCGGAGACCATGTGAGCCCAATTGTAAGCATTGCGTGCGACAGGAGGAAAAGGACGAATGTACTGTCCAGCGAGTAAGAGCCGAACCTGCAGAAGGCTGGAGTACTGAGGAACTTCGCAACGCACAACAAGAAGACCCTGACATTGAGCCAATCCTTGCATGGAAGGAATCTATGGAGAAACCGAGCGCAAGGGATATATCCGACAGAAGTCCCACGTTAAAGGCATATTGGGCGCAGTGGGACTCTTTCCATGTACAAGATGGCGTTCTGCGAAGAAAATGGGAAATGCCGGATGGAAAATCCTTTAAAATGCAGCTTGTGGTTCCACGGTCCAAAGTGCAGGAAATTTTGCGGGAAATGCACGATGGAGTATCTGGTGGGCACTTGGGCATCAATAAAACCCTGGAAAAGGTACGGGAACGTTTTTATTGGCTGAGTGCAAGAAGCGACGTTGAGAGCTGGTGTCGAAAGTGTATTACTTGTGCTGCTAGTAAGGGACCCAAAGTCAAAACCAGGGGTAAAATGCACCAGTACAATGTGGGTGCTCCCTTTGAAAGGATCGCCGTCGACATTGCAGGACCGTTTCCGGAAACTGAAAGCGGTAATCGTTACATCCTGGTTATTGCCGATTACTTCAGCAAGTGGTCCGAGGTATTTGCGATCCCAAATCAAGAAGCGAAAACCGTTGTCGATCAGATAGTGGACCACTGGGTGTGCAGGTTTGGAGTGCCAATGGAATTACATTCCGACCAGGGAAGAAACTTCGAGTCGAAGATATTCCAGGAAGTATGGCAGCAATCGGACTACAGAAGACACGGACCACACCTCTTCACCCACAATCAGATGGAATAGTGGAACGCTTCAACAAGACGCTGAAGGAACATCTCTCTAAAGTCGTGGACGAGAATCAACGGGATTGGGATCGGCGAATACCTTTATTCTTTATGGCCTACCAGAATGCTATTCACAGTACAACTGGATATACTCCATCTGAAGTTTTATTTGGCCGAACTGCCAGGCTACCCAGTGAGCTTAAATTCGGATTTCCCACTGAAGAACCAACATGCGAGGAGGACTACGTGGTTGACCTTAGAGAAAGGATTAATGACATCCACCAGAGAACCAGAAGCAATATAAAAGTTGCAAGCGACCGCATGAAGACGAGATACGATGCGCGAGCAACGGCACCCGAGTTCAACGAGGGAGATCTGGTATGGCTCTACAACCCACATCGTAAAAAGGGAAGATCGCCAAAGCTTCAGAAGGACTGGGAAGGTCCCTACCAAGTCGTAACGCGAATTAATGATGTCGTATTCCGAATCCAAAGAGGACCAAGAGCGAAGATGAAAGCTGTCCATGTTGATCGCCTACATCGCTACCACGGAAGCAATAATGACGTACTTGTTCGGGACGAACAAAACTAAGAGGGGAGCAATGTAATGTGGCGACAAGAAATAAAACAACTCGCAGGAGTCCCTGAATGCACCCATCGATTCACTCTACAAACGCACCCGCTCGATTCACTAAATGAACATACCCAACTGTCATTCCAGTCATCTGACAGCAGCTGTCATATTCGAAGTTCGAATTTCGATTTCCCCTCCTTGGAATTCAGCGTAGGAGTACCAATGGAAAATTACCAAAGGGGGTATGGAACGTACTAGAAGGTGCTTAATTTTGTATAAATACACGGGTGACAGGCTCGTACGGGACAGTTATATTTTAAACGTGGACTTGTGAAAATCGGTAATAAAGTAAAAAGTGATTGAGTTGAAATAAAGTGTTGAATTCTAAATAGTAAAGTTGAATAACAGTGTGATCTGAGTTTAAATAAGTTTGTTTGATAAATAAAGTGTTTCATTGTGTGATTTCAAAAGTGAAATTGAGTTTTATTTGACGAGCCTCAGGCCGAAAATATTACAAAATGTAGGTTGTTAATGAAACAAATCAGACGCGTAGTTTACCCTTTTTACTACGCGTAGCTTATCGAGTAGATTTCCTGGCGTATTCCAGTCTGCCATCTCTGCCCCTATGTCAATCAGTATTCTACCATGTTTCCACCGGGCACTTATCCGCGATTAATATGAATCTTTATTAAATTCTCAACAAATCATGCGATTTTCCAAACAAATTTAAATCTTCTCGGCAAGCGATTAAAAATAAATCCTCTCATAAATCCAAATTACCCTATTCACAAACCTATTTTCTCCACCTTTGTAACAGTTTGAGAATCAAAAAAGGAAACTGCAACTATCCCAGTACCTACGACAGATATGTCACAAGTACGTTTTCTATTGTGACTTTTACTGAGGAAATCGTATTTGTATTTCTTTTTACCATCCTCGAGTAACAAATATGAATATAATTTTGTTTTGACAGCATCCTAATTCAGCATTTAAGCTAACTTCATCATACCTTAAATGTTCAGCGTTTCGCCATATATTTTTCATGATTTATAACTGTTGGGTTTCAGTTAAATGTTGAATTTAGCCTGGGCATTTAGGTTTGTCGAATTGAACAAACCTTTCAAACTTTCGATTCTATGATTCTTAAGAGAATTAAGGCAGTTGACAGAAAATACTCAAACAAAACGTTTTCACTTTGACATAAATCGACAAAAGTGGTGGCATATTTAAACATATATAAATACTGGGGCATATTTAAAAACAAAAATAAGCAAGGACGAAAATTTTTTGCGTATGGCGAACTTGATATCTCAGATTTTGACCCCGATTTTCATTTGAAACGCTGAAACTCCAGTGGGAGTTTTTTTTTTCCTTCAGAGCAGAGCTCGAACTGTCAAACAAAAATGTGTGTTTTTTTTTATACTCAGAGTAATCAGAGCCCGAGATTTGTATTTCTTTTTTCGCTCAGAGCATGGTCAGAGCGCGCTCAACGTGCTCGGAAAAATTTTACCGAGCATTCTGAGCACAGCGAAATGACAACTGAATTTTGAAAAAAAAAAATTAAAAGGGGAAGTTTGTTGTTTTGAGACCGAGTAAAAGCGTTTGATGAACTTTTGTTCGGTGAAATAATATTTATTTTGCATCATTTTCGGCTCGTAACAATATTTTGTCAATTTTTTCAAGTTTTCTTTTCTTTCATATTGCATTCTGACAGATAACCAAAAAATGTGCTAAAGTGCGTTACAAAATCAGAACAGAGTAATCTGAGCGCACTCGGTTCAGAGCACGCTCAGAGTGTTCGAGCTCGAGAAAAACGCCCAGTATAAACAGCAAAATTGGATTTCGAAATTTTTTCGCTAAGTTTTGAATTAAAGTGCTGGCGTAAATGTACTATTATTCACTAATTTATTTCCAAGACATCCAAAACGCTTTTTTTATAAACCTTCCGTGTCAGTGAATTCGTGTGAGAAGATGCAACATCAATTTACCATACGCGATCAGCTTATGTAAAACTTTTTGCAGAAGCATTCCCCATTGAATTTCCCTTTAAAAGTGTTTCCAAATTTCACCATGGGCACCAAAAAGTGCGAGTTTTTTCGTGCTTGAATGGCTGGCAGTCCATATTATATGTCAAAGTGTCAATGGATCTAGTTATTGAATAAATTATGATTATGATCTCAGTTTGTTGTTTGCACAGAAATAACCCAGCCAGCGCTTAGCTATCCAACATTATCCGAAATTCGAACGTGTTATAAAATATTTTCCTGTCAAACGTGACATATCTAAAAGGATTACTTTCCGAACTCTAGCCCCAAATGTCATAAAAAAACCAAACTAAACAAATTGTAGTAAATATGGCCGCCCAGACGTGTAGTAAATTTGTGAAAAGATTTCGTACCACCACTTTTGTACAGAAAAATTTAATTTAAATAACTTTAACCGATTTGAAAGCGCTCGCAAAAGCCAAAATAATGTTTAGCAGCCAGTGAAAACCGAGAATATGCCAAGCCCATAACGAGGAGCAGCTTCCGTGTCTCTCTGCCTGTGTTTGGATAAAACATGAATTAACCAATTTACGCAATTAAAAAGGTTTGGAAATTCTGTTTAATACCATTTAAGTTCGAAACGTCTCGTGTATATTGTGTGAAACGCCGAAAATTTGGCCAAAAACGCCTTCCATTCATCGTGGGAGAGTTTCGCCCATCCAAGTCTGCGTGTGATTTTAAGAAATCAATAAATTCAAGATTCCCTACCACCTACCTTCCTCCTCTAATCAGCGCATTTTTTTTTTCTTTTATCCAAGTCGGATGATTGCATTACACACTGCTCAAGTGAGGTATAGTCAAGTGATTAAGGTCGGTTTAGGCGTGATGTCATCTTTGAACTTCAAAAGCCGAGGGCTATACTACGCAAAAGATGTGTTCGAGCAATTCTTGGGTTGGGTGGCACCAGGGGGTGGGCAAGGTGCGTTGTATACAAGTGGTGCACCTTCGGGGTGGGTTTGGATCAGAGCCCTGCAATTGATAAGATCCAGGGAATAACCAAAAAGTGCTCTTCAATATGAATGTGTTCGGTTTGGAAGACTAACTTCAATGGATTTTCAAGGAAAACCACAATTTTTTTTACGATGTTCACTGAATTGGAAGTAATATTGCGGCTTGAGGGTCGCGGCTAGCTCCATGTAGTGGTTGGCACCTTGAAACTATTAAAATTTGTAAACATTACCTATCAACTCCTCACATGGCCAGACAATTCTTTGCAGTATCACTTCACAAACAATTGTAGCGGGTGTCGATGGGCGTAGGGCGTCAACACCTGCGCCATGGGTTCTTGTGATTCTGAAGCCTTTGCTATTGGCCTTTCCTGTTACATGCAAATTTACAAATTTCAATGAATGATTAAGAGACTATTGTCTGCGAGCTAGACTAAAATAAACACGATATTTAAGGTGTGTTTTCCAAACGGTTTTTTAGAAATTACTACTAAAATTTCTTGTTAAAAAACTAATTTTAATCGAAAAAGAGTAAGAAATTATATGACAGATATTCGGCTTGTCATTGGTAAATATAAAAATCTTAATAAAATGTCTTTGATATTTTTTGTTGCTCCTTGCAACCTGAAGAGTTATGTTTGTAAGAGAAATAAATTCTTGTTTTCTCGTACTAATTGGGCTCCTTGCTCTTGGAGAGTCCCTGCCTAGTAAACAATAAATTGGTCCAGAGCAGACTGTAAAACGAAATGGCTTCATCATTTAAATTAAGGTTCTGTGCATCAAACCGTTTTTGAACCTGCGGGTTAAGATTGATTTGTGTTTAATTTTGACTCCTAATTACATCCACATCCTATGCTAGAGCTGTTGGAACGATTTTTCTATGCCTTAGCCACACGACAGTGTTGAGAGTAACAATAATTTCATACTATTTGCACCAAATTGGGTAAATGAGGAAAGAATAAAACATTTCATTTGAGTTTTGTTACTTTTTAAAGCTCAAGATTTTGGTTATAAGTCGCTTTTTTGGGCGGAATGACATTTAAAAATTTGGGTGTTATGGTTTTGGGCGATAAGCATAATGTCCCATCACCCATTAACGCCTCCATGACAATTTTATACGTTCCAAGGCAATGGAAAGTGGCCGAGGTCAGAATGGTTCCGAAACCAGGAAAATGTCCTAACGACAAAAAGTCATACAGACCTATTTCGCTACTGCCGATAATATCTAAGGTATTCGAGAAACTGTTGCTGAAAAGGTTGCAACCAATCATTGAAGAAAGACGATTGATTCCGGATCACCAATTCGGATTTAGGAAAAAGCATTCAACAATCGACCAGGTCTTTCGAATAACAAACGAAATCGAAAAAGCTCTGGAAGCGAAAAAGATATGTACTAGCGCTTTTCTCGACGTATCGCAAGCCTTCGACAAGGTGGCACGAAGGCCTTCGACAAGTTAAGGCTTAGCTTACCAGAAAAACTCTATAGAATCTTAGAGTCTTACCTTAACGACAGAATCTTTCGCGTAAGGTACGAAAATGAGTACTCGGAATTCAAAGAGATAAATGTCGGTGGCCCGCAAGGAAGCGTTCTCGGCCCAATTTGATTTATACAAGAGACATACCCCACGATGAGGGAACAATTTTATCTACGTTTGCTGATGACACTGCTATTCTCGCTATTGATACGACAATTGAATTATCAGCAGGGAAACTCCAGCGCGCTTTAGACAAAATATGCGACTGGACAAAGAGCTGGCGAGTCGTCCTTAACGAGACTAAGTCAACGCATGTTAACTTTACTTATAAAAAGATAGACGACAAACCTTTATTCATTAGTTCGGTAGTGTATCCTGCATAATTGGAGTTCCATTAAAATAGGTGGAGAAGTTTAAGTACCTCGGGGTCTTTTTCACAAAAGATAGGATGAGTGATACTGAGTTGTCCTGTAGAAAGCAAAGATCTCAGTTTTTAATTATTCAGTGTTCGTTCCGACCCTCATCTATAGTCATGAAATTTGGGTAATGACCGCAAGAATTAGATCGCGGGTACAAGCTGCCGAAATAAGATTCCTGAGGTGCGTTGCTGGTGTTACTCTAAGGGACAGAGTGAGAAACGTCAGTATTCGTAGGAATCATAATGATGAGCAGCTACTTCTCCGAGTGGAGCGATCGATTCTTCGATGGTTTGGACACGTTGTTCGCATGCACCCTCACAGACTTCCTAGACAAGTCATGCTAGCCGAGATGCGAGCGCGTCACCCCCCTGGTAGGCCAAGAAACAGGTGGTGGGATCAGGTAAAGAACCTCTCTGAATCCCGCCTGGGGATTGCGCCGGAGTCTCTTGAGTTGGTGGCGGAGGATCGAGAAAGATGGAAGGACCATTTAGCCACCCTCGCTCCGCGACGCTTTTAAAGGATAAGCGGTGTTTCGAAAATGATGATGATGATGAGTATTAGCAATACAAGAATTTAATTTGCAATAGAAATCGTCTACTGCATCGTTTATGTCTAAGGAGCAAGTCGTGAACAGAAAATTTAGTTTACTTAGCTCATTAGAGAGTAGCCGAAAGTCAGCTTTCTTAAAGTCATACTTATATGAACTATCATATGGTGGAATTAACTTTGCGGGAAATCACATAAAGATTCTCCTCTATGCTGATGACTTGGTGCTACTGGCAGATGATCCTTCTTCGCTTCAATTACAAATAAATCGACTCGCAAAAACGAAGGTTCTCCGGGAAGGAACTTGGCGTCTCAACAATGAACTCATTGAGGTGGTTCGTGAGTTCAAGTATCTTGGTGTTTTGTTGTCATATAACTTAAACTTTCGTAGTGAAGCCAACATGATGTGGCAAAAATTCTTTGCAAAGCAAAACATCGATCTTTCTTCCAAATGTAAGGTGTTTAACGCTACAGTTATCACATGCGTGTGCTATGGAGTACAGGCTTTTGGACTGAGCCGCTTTGACGAATTTGAA
Organism: Neoascia interrupta; assembly: GCA_947623515.1. Classification (NCBI taxonomy): domain Eukaryota; kingdom Metazoa; phylum Arthropoda; class Insecta; order Diptera; family Syrphidae; genus Neoascia; species Neoascia interrupta. The sequence goes on from OX392463.1 coordinate 51,912,800, forward strand.
GCATCTATTCCGTCTACCAACTGCGACTCCAACATACGCTATTGATGTTGAATCAGGTTTACCACCCATTTACGTGCAAAACCTGAAAGCACACTGATTATTTAACAAGGGTGATACTGAGAAGCGAGAATAATCTTCCCAAGGCGGTTTGGTTCCCTATTGAGTTTAATTCGATCAAATGCTTATCCATTGGACTGGAACCAACTAGCGTTGTCGCAAGTTAAAAATAAAAAATAGAGTGGCGCAACAGCTCGAGGTGAACCAGGGCCAACTTCTCAACAATGTATGCTGTGTGTGTTAATTTCTTCACATACAAGGGGACCTACAATTTTTTGCCAATTCCGAACGGCACTTTGAGAAGTTTTTCAAGACAATTGATACTCTCGGAGGGCTTGTCAAGCCCTCGCGGAGGTGGGGACCGTGACAAAGAACAAGTCTTTTTTTCAGGTGACGATGGCAGGATTCGAACCCAGGCCTCCGGCGTAGTAAGCAAACACACTAACCACTACGCCACGGCACCCCACGTTGTCGCAAGTTATAAGCACAATTTTTAGAGCCAGAGTGAAATTATTAAATTTAAACTTCATACCACACCGAACCGATCTCGTGGGGACTTGAAGTCTTTGCAATTTGAGAGTTCCCGAAAATGTTTTCCATTTTATTGCGCAGTGTCCTATCTTACAAGAAATTCGCCGTTTATATTTCCAAGAAAGTCGTTTGTCCATAAATAGTCTTCATGAAATATTGATTCTTCGGGGATTACTCGAGGATGACTCGTTTTGTACATTGTTGTAATTATGCTTTGATTTACCGTAATAGCTTCTAGACAGTTAAACTTCAAGCCTATACTATTTCTAAATACTTTAGCCAAAGGTCTGTTTGCTAACTTTTTATGTTTCAAATCATTAGAATTGCCAACGTTTGTGTTTTAAATCACTTCAAAATTTTCATTAGCTTTTATGTTGCAAATCATAAAAATTGTTATAAAACCCTCGCTGGTCCATCCGATCTTTGCTAAGTGCTTTGAGTTCAAATACTGATAATGTAATAATATTTAACTAATATTGAATCTGTATAGATCTGGTTTCCATACTCTCCTCCAACCTAGTTCAAAATAACTATTGTAAGAACTTTTTTATTAGTAACTGAAATTTTTCTAACTTAATTTTTTATTGTATTTTTTCTTTTTGTTTTCTTTGCCTAACTTCATGTTATAACGGGTGATTTTTTAAGAGGTTGAAAACTTTTTTTAAAAAAAAAACACAAAAAATTCGAAAAAATTAATGAAATATTTATTTGAATCGATAGTTTGAACCTTGCAATTTAATGTTTAAAGATAATTTCATGCAAATGTTGACCGCGGCTGCGTCTCAGATAGCCCATCCGCTGAGTCCAATTTTGGCATACTCTTTCACACATATCGGCCGGTATCTCACGAATGAATGCATGGATGTTGGCTTCCAGTGCGTCAATCGAAGCGGGCTTGTCCCTATAGACATTAGCCTTGACATACCCCCACAAAAAATAATCTAATGGTGTCAAATCGCACGATCTAGGCGGCCAATTGACCGGCCCGTCACAATCTTCCGAATAGACTGCTCAGAAGGTCGAGAATGCCGACCATAAAATGGAAACAGCGCGCGATGAACATTTCGAACCGAGCACGAATTTTGATAGTAAAATTCAATAATTTGCAAGCGTTGTTCATTTGTAAGACGATCCATGGTTAAATTGCAAACCAAACTGAAGCTGTTTGACAGTGACACAAGGTACTAAACACACGTCAGCTGTCAAAACCAGTGTTGCCAAAACCAAACTAGCTAAAAAATCACCCGTTATTATACTTTTTATGCCAACAAATTGTCATTTCCGGCAGACGGCAATGTTGTCATGTCCGTATTATCAATCAACAAATTTGTAATTTATTCTTATATAATAAAGAAGCAATCTATCTATCAATCTATCTTAACAGTAAGAGTAATCTTGTTTAGATTTTGGTTTAAGTTTAAAAGGTACAAAAAGAAAACAAGCTGCGTTAAAAAATTTTTGAATAGTCGTTTTTAACCTAACTTTATCGAAGTCTATTTAAAAAGCAAAATAAAAAACGATCTTGCTTTACTGTTTAAACAAAAACCGGTGGTGGTCATAGAATTTATGAAGAACATCCAGTGCTAGCTCAAGTGATTGTGCTATTGGAAAAAAGTCTACAGGGAACTGCAAAAGAGTCAAAATAGTTGTTTTATGGAATTGAAATTTAAATTTGTTAAAAATTTAAAATATAAAAAAAGTCAAAAGAATGTGTGTCTCGCCCTCTTGATCCTAAACGGTATAAAACATAACTTTGAAATTAATAACAGGCATAGTCCATCTTCTGAGATTTTATGCAAAGTTTTAGCGAACTTTGAATACTTAAAATCTTTGAAGATTTGACTCAAAAACTTAAAAGAATTTTCGAAAACGATTTTTTAAAGGTTCCTTGGGTGTTAACGGCAATTACGATCTTTTTTTAATTTGGCTAAAGTATGAAGCGTTTACAACGCAAGTTTACTGCATTTAAAAAGTTTCAAAATTGCCGTTTCCAATCTCAAGTTTTTAAATCTTTTAATATTTAAACAAACGAAATGGAAAACAACATGTTTTCATGTTTTCTCAGAAATCCATGGACGCAGAATAGAACGCAGCTGGTTGTCACGTGAAAAAAGCATAACGGTAGTTAAAAAAAAAAATCTAAATAGCTGTTTTATGGATTTTAAATTTTAAAAATGGAAAAAAGGCCGAGAAAATATATATCCTTCCCTCTATATTCGAAACGGTATAAGGAAAAAAATTGAAATAAATAATGAACGTATAGTCCATTTTTTTAAATTAAAAAAAACTGAAGCAGTTTTGAATTAGTTAATGGTTTTCTAGATGGGCTTGCAAACACTCAAGTTGACTGACTAAAATGATTGATGCTGCTAGCCAAAATATGTTCGTAATTTCTGGGCCACTTATTTTACATCAACCAAATTCGACGCAGGCACAACCACATAAACGTTAACCAACACAAGAGCTTTGAAAAAAAAGACAAAACTAAAAAAATCACCCAATATAAGAACAGTAGTCTCCAATACGAAAAAGGATGTAAAATATACCCAGAAACAAAAATAAACAAATTGAATTTTACACTAAATGCGCAATAAAGGTTAGCTTGACCTACAACAAAAGCCGACGGAGCGCTCCGAGTATGTCTTCTTACTTGCCGGTCTATTTTTTTTCTATACCATAACGTGCCATAAATCGCTTCGCATAGGCAACAACATTAAGGCCCAACCATAAAAGACTTTGATGAGCTTAAAGCCCCGTTGTCACAAGCAACGTAAAACAAGAACAGAAACAGAATCCCATACATTAGCAACTGAAACCTAAATTCGCTGAATGCTTTTTGCGTTGCTAGTGTATGAAATTCTGTTTCTGTTCCTGTTCCTCGTGACACCGTGTCTTAAATCGGCTTTCCGAAATGTCCTATTGTACGCGATTCGTATGCCATGACCATTAAAGCCTTCTTCTCGATTTCGTAAAGTTTTCAACTTGTGTTGGCTTAAAGTTTTTTTTTTTTTTGCTCGTCATTAGTTCACTTATTGTCATATTTAAGCCCATATTTATTTTTTAACGTGCTTCAAAAGATCCGCGAAAGAAGGGAATATACCAAAAATCGCACGCTGACCTTAAAAGTTTAAAAATATTTTTGATTGGACAATCGGTTTCGGAAATATAAACATCCAAAGTTGAAAGAAAGTGGGGTGTGTGGCGTAGTGGTTAGTGTGGGTGCTTACTACGCCAGAGGTCTGGGCTCGAATCCTGCCATCGTCACTTGAAAAAAAAAGACTTGTTTTTTTTCACGGTCCCCACCTCCGCGAGGGTTTGACAAGCCCTCCGAGAGTATTAATTGTCTTGAAAAACTTCTCAAAGTGCCGTTCGGATTCGGCAAAAAATTGTAGGTCCCCTTGTATGTAGAGAAATTAACACACCAGCATACATTGTTGAGAAGTTGGTTCACCTCGAGCTGTTGCGCCACTCTATTTATTTTTTAAAGTTGAAAAAAAGTGACACAATTTTTAAAATTTATTTAAAATTCTCAAGGCATACCGTGATACTCAAGACGTTCACAGTGGAATAACTTGATTTTCAATTCGTTTGCTTAAGTCTATTATGAGAACCACAATCTTTTGGCAGAACTTGGGTGGGATTTTCGTTGTATTTCGACATAAGATTAATCCCGCTTAAGCCTATTATAGTTGGGCTTTTAGGTTTGCTTGTTTACTTGCCAAAACAACGAATTTCGACCATATTTATATTTAACCAAATCCCGTTCGATTACGCATAAATTGCGTGGTTTTGGACAAAAGGGAGAGCTGATGAGAGAGGTAAAACATTTTCCCTTTCTGACAAATTTAACCCAAGAAATTTCTTCGGGCAGAAATATAAGATCTGTCAAAAATCAGATCTGACAGCTAAAATTATAAAAACTATTTGATTTGTAATTTTTTTAGTTCATGTCCGGTTTTCGAGTTGTTTATTCATTCTTCTTCTTAAGACAAAACAAAAGGATAATTAAAAAAAACAAGTGGGAAAGTGTAACCGTGCGTATGTAAAGCTTAAGTCCATCTACGACGGATTGCAAAATACCCGACCATACCGAAAAGAAAACTGCCATTCCAAAAAGTGGGCGGGATATAAAAATATAACTGTTGAAGCCTTTATACAAGGTGGTTGCATATATTTCGGCCTAAAACTCCGCCTTTTTAACTAGAAAATTTACTTTTTTAACGCCACGCCCACACGAGTGGGCGGAGGCACATACAACACATACATAAAAGTTAGAAAATGCTAATATCTACAACTTCTGTCATATAATTTTTAGTCAAATTTCATATATATTTATGGAAAAAACCCTCCTAAAAACCCTTTAAAAAAGTGGGCGTGGTCAATGAAAAGGCCAAACTTTTTTAGCTTTTTCAAAGACAATTACAAGGCAATGTTACATACCAAAAATGAATGCTCTAGCACCATTGTAACATAGCTTAAATTTGGAAAAAGTATTTTGTAAAATTAGAAATGGTCGCACATACAGGCCTGTATTTTCACACTTGTAATTTTCACACTTGATCTGAAGGACTAAACTTCCAGCCAACCCACCAAATTTCAGCTCCCTACTTTAAAATTTAAGGCCTAAGAGTTGTTTACATACAGGCGGACGGACGGACATTGCTTAATCGATTCTCCTCTCTTCATATCTCTAAGGGCCGGTTTTTCGGTGCCAAGTTAAGCCCAGCTTAAACTAAGACCTGTTAATCCCGTAACAATATGATTCTGGAGTTAACCCAGCGAGCAGTTTTTCAGTACAGAGTTAACTCCGATAACAAAGTTGTCAAAATCTCTAACTTCACATAGAAAAACACAGAAAAAGAAGTTCGACTTATTCCCAGATATCATTTTTCACAGAAACACGCAAATCAATTATCATTCCACACAGTAAAAACATTCAAAGAAGTTCATACTGTTCTCCAGAGTTGATACGAGATTAACTCAATAAATTTGGCGAGTTAAGCCGAGATTAACTCTAGATACAAGTTCACTGAAAAACTCATTTCTGGGGTTATTCTTAGTTTAACTCGGAAACTCAGATGATCTCGCACTGAAAAACTGTCCCTAAAAGGTCTTAGGGGTCTACGGTGAATATTTCACTGCGTTACAAACTATACATCAAACTTAACATATCCCTTAAAATCCATAAATCGAGTTACAATAATGAATTTTAAAGTGGAAGGCTCCTATTTAATTTTTGGACGTTAAGTCGTGTACAAATTTTGTTGCTTTCGTTTACTTTTTCACAGTTTTTCTCTATCTGAGAGAATTTTATCCCGACTGATCTAAATTGGACAGGCTGCCCATTTAGCACACAAAAGTAAACGAACAGACATTGTTTCTCGCTCTAAATTTCAAGCTGGATATTTAAATTGTTACTAGTAGCGCTTTTTTAGAAAGCAAAAAGCGCTACTAGTTACAATTAAATTTTAGCTGTACACTAATTTTGGTTATTAGTAAGGCCCAATGATTGTACCTCGGCCATGCTGCAGTTCGCTCCTAAAATGAAGAGACCACCTCCAGTGAGGTCGCAACTGCGATCTTGAATGCAACGTCGCGGTATACATCGTTTTTGTAAATTGTTCCCACATTTTCGTCTTTCATTGATAATTTTTGCAAATTTAAGAAATGGTAAAATAATATTCATTGTCCATGCAGGACTCTGCCCTGAGTGGGCCTCTTCTGAGAGCAATTCAGTCCTTGTATGGGAACTGCAGAAGGTGTGTTCGGATAAATGGCGTCAAATCTCAACCTTTTGATGTATGCGTTGGACTTCGTCAGGGCTGTATTCTATTGCCTCTCCTTTTCATAGCATATATGGACTGGATGGTGAAGCGCAGTCTTGGCGAGCAGTGTTTCGAATTGGCTGGCATCAGGATGGGCCATCTGCTTTGCGCAGAGGATTTGGCCATCCTTGCATCATCCAAAGAGGAACTTCAACGAGCAATTGTAAGGTAAAGAGCCGTTTGTGGTGATATTGGGATGAAGGTTAACGTGAGCAAATCCGAAGTGATGGTTGCTTCCCGAACTCCTGTGCAGTGTACCCTGCACATAAATGGAGTCCCATTGAAACAGGTAGAGAAGTTTAAGTATCTCGGGGTCTTTTTCACGAAAGATAGAAGGAGTGATTCTGAGTTATCCTGTGGGATAGACCAAGAAATAGTAAAAGAACTGCACCAGCCGGCCATCAGGAAAGCTGAGCTTGGACTGAAAGCAAAGATCTCAGTTTACAATTCAGTGTTCGTTCCAACCCTCATCTATGGTCATGAAAGAAAAAGATCGCGGGTACACGCTGCGGAAATGAGATTTCTGAGGTGCGTTGTTTGTGTTACTCTTAGGGATAGAGTGAAAAACGTCAGGATTCGTAGGAATCTTGGTATTGAGCAGCTGCTTTTCCGAGTATAACGATTAATTCTTCGATGGATTGGACATGTTGTTCGCATGCCTCCCGACAGATTTCCTGGATAGGTTATGTTAGCCGAGATGCAAGCGCGTTGCCCGCCTGGTAGGCCAAGAAATAGGTGGTGGAATCAGGTAAAGAACATCTCGGAGACCCGTCTCGGGATCGCGCCTGTGTCTCTTGAGTTGGTGGCGGAGGATCGGGAAAGATGGAAGGACCATTTAACCGCCCAAGCTCCGCGACCCTTCTAAGGATAAGCGGTCACGGAAAAGGAAGAAGATGATGTAAAATTATATTGAATAGACCTGCGCAGAAGAATGGTCTATTCAGTCCATACGATACGAAATCAACAGATTTGGTATCGTATGGACCAGATTATCAGGTGTTTGGCCCGAATTTGAGGCCTTGACGTAATCTTTGCACGTAAAGTTTACTAAATGAATCCAAATTTTTGCATAACTAGTGCAACCTAATCTACGTTGGGCGCCACTTTGTGAGATTTTTTCCCGGATTAAGAATAAACTATCCATGTGCGACGACAATGAGCTCTTGGATAAAAACAAAATCTGAAAACTAGAATACCGGGCAAAAAGTACGACAAAACAAAGAAGTTGTTGCTATGTTTCCTGACTGCTCAGGAATAGGGTAGGGTTCGGTAAGAAATAAGCGATTATTCTGAACTGGCGACATGGTAAGAAACCATAGATATCAAGTTTGAATTTCTTAGCGCAAAATTTAGGGCCTAATATTTAAATTTAGATCCCTCTCCCTAGATCCAAAGGCCTCAGGTTTTGAGGTTTCAAAACCCAGCTTGAAATGAAGGTCTGATCCTTTTAGTTTTTTTGGGACCAGTGGCACTGATCAGGCCTACTCAGTGCCAGTGATTTGGTATTTGAAAATGCTCTTGGCTTGAGCAAATGTAGTCTTTTACTACTTTAACTACCTTTTTAACTACATCCTTGTGTCTGTACAGAACGTATTTGATTCGCGGTTGTGCTTTCTTCTCTACTCGCAAACGTGGCTAAGAATTCGCCGCAAAATACTTCTCTCGAAAGAGCTATATGTAATAAGGTCTCTTAAGCCATTGCAAATGGGCGTTTGCACCTGTGAGATTATGTGAAGAGCCTTATCTGACAAAGTAACCTGAAAGATCTGGTCTTTTGATTTGTTGAGAACCTGGGCATTTAAACCAATTTTAGGCTTGTTTGCCGAACCTGGTAAACGCTTCTCGGCTTTCCTAGTAAAGGTTTCGAGGGTGTCAGTCAAGAGCTTGGTTAACTCTGAAAAGACGCTGCTGTTTGAGAAAAAGTAACCTGTTTAAAACATTTTTATGTGTTCCGGATGGTGCATTGAAGGCTAGGTAGTTGTTTTGCCCATGTGCCCCAGGTCTGGTACCTTAGAACCATTACTCACTTTGTATTTGTAAAAATCAAATCAGCCGTGGGTTAATTAAATATGTTTTTAGTTTAGCTTGTTTCTAGAGAAGTGCAAACTATTCAAACTTGATCACTTGTGCGCACCATCTGAGTCCAGATGGTAAATAAGACCGACTATCTTGCGATATGTCCTTGGGGATCAGTTGTCCTATAGCTCCAAAGTAGATGCGATTGGCTGTTTTATTGAATCGTATTTTCGTAGATTACAGCGACAAAAAATATGCGAGATGTCCTCTTTTACCAAGTGCATACGACACCACCTCAACCTAATTTTGTACTTCGACTTAAACCATCAAACTCCCCTTTTATTTATAAGTTTTCATCTTTGCAACCATCTTAATTGAATTTATTTTTCAGACTGCAACTTTACCAAAAAAATATTACAAACAATAAAACTAACGAACGAGGAGGAAGATGGATTCGCAATTAATTAAACCTAAGGACCCGAACAGCAATGAATCTTTAGTTCCATCCGTTATACTGAATCCACCGGCGGCTATGATCAATCTGTGCAATAGCGATAGCTTTGGAATGATACCACCTTGTCATGAGCTCATCAGTGCCAATAGTATCGAGTTGAATGCTGCCACCTCGCTCAGTGATGACTCCGGAGTTCCGCTTACCACCAACAGTTCAATTTCAAGCGGTGACTCCTATCGTTTGGGCATTTGCAAATTTGAATTGGAGGTAAGAAAAATAAACAAAAAAGTTTTTGCAGTATTTTTGAATAAATTAAAAATATTCTTAGCTTGCCGAAAGTGACGGAGAAGTTTCACAATTCGATTCGCTTGATAACTGCTCCGAGGGAGGGATGAGCGCCGAAAATTTCAACACCTTAAAGAAAGGACCACTTGCCCCCATAGACCCGCCACCAGAGTTTCAGGTACATAATTATTTTGATGGATTTCAATTTTTTACCAATTTATAATGTAAATTTCTTCAAGGACTCTCCTCATACGACACTCACAAGATCTCTTTCGAAGAGCATGCTAAACAATATCCCTCGATGGTCATCACAGTCATCGCTGCAAATCCCAGACATGACGGAGAAGACCACGCCAAATATAATAGTAGAACTCAACACAAGCATAACGAACGTCGATAGCGTATTAAAAGATTCATACTCCAAACAACATATCTACTCGAGTGATTCGATTTTAAATCACAGCCACATTGATAACATATATGACGAACCAAACGATGTTCTAAGCTCATCCGTCGGCAATAGCATCGATGTTGTAAAGCAGCAAAAACTGACCACACTTTGTCCGCACTTTCAAGACCATACACGATATTTTCGGGCTATTCCCTCGGAGCAAGATGTCGCAACGCACACTCAGCAACTGCAATTGCAGAAGTTCAATTCGGCCGGCCTGTCCGACATTCACGACTACGATCTCTATTACGGTCTCAAGCGTAGTGCATTTCAGGACAGTAGCCTGCAAAGAAGACTTTTGTACAGTCCCCTGCATCATCATCATTATCAGCATCAGTATCATTATCATTCGGGTGGCAGTGGCAATCGGCCCAATTCCCGAAACTCATTAAACAGTCGACTGTCGAGTTCGCACAATTCGCTCAGTGTGTCAAACGCGAATAAAGCGGACGACTCGATCTTCATAACACAAGCGATGTCCCACGATGCACTGCTGACTCGCGAGATCTCCGATTTTTACAATGTGCCAATCGATTCAGATATATACGCGTTCCCCATTGATATGATTAAGCCCGATACCAAAGATATCATAATAAGTAAGAATAAGGACACAATGAAGTCGAACCAAAAGAATCGCTTAAAATACTCCCGCAACAATAAACGACGAAAACGAAACAACAACAATAACATCAATTTAAACAACAACAATACAAGCACCGACGACAACATATCTGGAATTGATAAGCCCGAAATTGACAAAGCCAAGACTAAGGCAAACAAAGCCGACGATAAGCGGCACAGTGTGCCAGAGAATCCAATCGAACCGCTTCACATGACTCTGGACGAAGTGAAGCAGTTCTATCACACGTTATACTCGGACACCAGGGATATGCCGCTGAAGAATGACTTCACCTTGGCGTACAAATCGTCGGCTACCAGTAAGACGACGCCAACGCACACCATTACAATGAACCGATCATCGAATGGAACGTTCGGTGCTATAACACCGCGGCCCAAACAATCAACGCTGAAACCATTGTCAATTAACCACTCGAAGAGCATTTCCAATTCCGCCAGTATTAAGAACACCAAAGTAGTTGTAAGCGATAAGACCAGTGATGTATCGAATAATAACAACATCAATAACATCAACAACAACAACACCATCAATAAGATCAGTATGCCGGTGGAGAAGAAATCGCAGTTTACTTTAAATCTGAAACAGAAGTTCTGCAGTATATTCCGGTTCCGGAAGAGTCACAGCAATCGGTGTCGAGCCAATTCGACAGATTCAGCGGAGTATATTTCGAATAAGGAGCAATCGACCACAACGAATCAGCAACCGGTTTCGGCAGACGACAAGCGGCGGAAGTTTCAGTCGAGGGCGCTGCCGCCGTTGCCAAAAAAGTGTAAGTAAAATAAGTTGTAATAAGTTATAATAAGTGGAAATAAGTTGTTTGTTCTTAAACACATAATTGCTTACTTATAATCATCAGTCACAACCACCAGCTTAACTAGGAAAGTCTAGATAAGATAATGACAACCCTAGGGTTGTTGCACAAAGGGGTCTTGTAGGTTAGGTTAGGTTAGGTTGAAGTGGCTGTCGGGTTCGAAGAACCCAATTCACTTAGACCTATGTAAGTCCATTGTGATACCACGTGGATCTGGAAAAAATGCCTACTCGTTCAACCATTTTGAGCTACTAATGAAGCGTAAGAGACGTTTTGGGTCAGTCGTGCTAAGATCACTAAGATCATTATAGGAGATAGATATAATTTTTATTTCTTAAAATCCAAATACAATCCAAGAGCAAATTAATTACTAAAAATAAAAGAAATATTAATGACAAAGATATTTTTATAAAAAAAAAATAGAGTTTTTGTCACTCAAGCAAACTATTAACACGAAAATATGTAATTTGAAGTGGGTGGGGTGACCCAGTTAAAGCATTAAGTAATTTAAAAAATATAGTGGCGCAACAGCTCGAGGTGAACCAGGGCCAGCTTCTCAACAATGTATGCTGGTGTGTTAATTTCTTTTACATAGTTACAAAGGGACCTACAATTTTTTGCCGAATCCGAACGGCACTTTGAGAAGTTTTTCAAGACAAATGATACTCTCGGAGGGCTTGTCAGACCCTCGCGGAGGTGGGGACCGTGAAAAAGAACAAGTCTTTTTTTTCAGGTGACGATGGCAGGATTCGAACCCAGACCTCCGGCGTAGTAAGCACACACACTAACCACTACGCCACGGCACCCCCATTAAGTAATTTAAGCAATAATAATTTGCAGAACCTTTTCAAAATTCACGAAAACATCAGGTAGAAGTATTTGAAATTAATTCCAAACGAGACTAAGAAGCCAATTTTTTTCTTGCTTAAGGAATTGCGAATGAGAAGTCAACTGTCTGATAGGAAGTGGCAATTTGTTAAATATTCGCCAAGAGGTAAAGCTATAAAAATTTCGATAGGCAGTTGTACGAAATATTGGTATGGATACTTGGCTCAAAAAATTTCCACGAAGGCTATAATTGGCAATTTGTCTAAAATTTAGGTTGCCTGATCTTCTGTAAAAGATTTTAAGAACTTTGTAGCAGTACAAATGCCGAACAGGTAGAATTTTCAAATCCTTGAAAAGTGGAAAACTATGGTATAGTCGAGGCTTACGGCAGATATTTCTCAAAGCACTTTTTTGCATCAATAAGAGGGGCTCAATTTATTATAAGATGTATCTCCCCAACACGAGATTCCATATTGCATTTTCGAATGACAAATGCCATAGTAAATATTTAACATCAGTTGAAAAGAACAGACATTACGGAGAAAATAAAAATTTCTTAGGGCGCATCGAAAATGCTGTCTCAGGTTTTCTGTGTGGTTAAAAAACTCATTCTTGAGTAAATTGTTAGTCCAAAATATTTGAATTCCTTCACAGTTTCCACCTGAAAACATCTACTACTACAGTTGACTGCATTCGAAAAGGTGCAAGAGGAATAAATGGAATTGCAATAGCAATTAATCAGTTTGAACCCTTGGCAATCGGTAGCATGAAAAAAGAGATCCGCAGCAAAGCAATTTTGAGCTGAAAGATTAAAAAACATAGCTTTTGTTTTAGAACTTATAATTAGTTTGTGCAAAGCAAACCAGATCCTCAACAAGCTAAGGTCCCAATTCATATCCGCTATAAGATTCAGACTGCTAACTGATCCATAGCTGAAACCCACATCATCTGCAAAGGCAGTTAATAAACCTTTAAAAGGCAACTTAAACAAAGAGTTAATAAAAATCAAAAAGAGTATTGGCCCCAAAACTGATCCCTGTGGAACACCCAACTTTAATGATTTCACACCACTCATGCTACCGCCAAATTTAACTCTGAGTTCTGTCTTTCAGATAAGACCTGAACCATTCACCAATTAATCCTCTAAAGCCAGCATTTTCCATTTTCCTTAGTAAAAGTTCATGGTTAACCATATCAAAAGCTTTTGATATGTCGATGAATAGTGCGGAGGTATTCATTTTTTTTATCAAGGTTTAGAAATATTTGTGAACAAAATCGCAATAGGGCATCTTCAGTTGATTTACCACTCCGAAAACCAAATTGAACATCACTAAAAAACATGGTTTTGTTTTAGAACTTCACCATTCTATTTTTTACAGCTCTTTCAAAAACTTTACTAACTTATGATAGAAGTGATATAGGCCTGTAATTAGATAATTCACTTGTTGAGCCTTTTTTGAAAAGAGGTAAGATATTTGCACACTTGAGTGCATCTGGAAATACACCAGAAAAAATACTTTTATTGAAGATATGTGCCAAAATATCAATTATAAACCAAGCAATATTTTTCAAAAAATTATGGGAAATGGAATCAAAACCAGAAGAGTTTGAATTTTTCAAAGCACTAATTATTTGAGAAAGTTCCAAACCAGTAATGGGCTCAAATAAAAAGCTTTGACTTTGGGACGAATCTCCCTGAATCCGCTCAATACTGCAAAGGGAGCAATGAGAATGGTTTGGAACTTCTTGATTATAAGATATTGTAGAAAAATAATCGTTAAAGGCATTAGCGATTCCTATTTGATCTGTGATTATGCAGTCATTAAAAACGATGGATGATGGTTGTTTTCTACTTTTTGTTTTGTTTAGAATGCTGTTAATAATCTGCCATTAATTTCTAACATTATAGTAACTATCACGACAAATAGGGATTTCCGTCTTTAATTCGGCACAAACTTTTTTATATTTACTTTTAAGATACTGACTGCAAGTGGGCTTGGAATATTTTTTTCTAAGTTTGTTCTTGTTTTTTTTTTTTTTCCGTGGGTAGGAAAAACCTTCATAGGCACTACGAGGACCGGCCGCGCGTGCTCATAGTAGTGTGAGATTCTTACTCACTAAAAAACCTCCCATTTTCCGTCAGACTACGACTAAGTTTCCTTAGCAAGTAGTTCAAGCTTCTGTAATAATCGCGTGTGGCAGGCTGCCTTCCAACGAAGGCACCTACAATACTGTCAATTTATGCGGTTTCATCTTATGCTGCTAGATCTAACGATCTCATTCGTTGTAGTCGGCGCGTAAGATTTGTCTGATCCAAAGTTCGGATAATTTCATTGTTGCAGTGTCCGCGAAGACGAGTACTAAGTTTGCGAGCAAAGTTTGTTACCTCGTCAGACATGGTTGCGATTCCTAGATCTCGGTGTAGATCGCTATTTCTTATGTACCATGGAGCATTAACGATTGCTCTGAGTGTCTTATTTTGAAAAGTTTCTAAAATAGATATATTGCTTGGTTTAGTACAACCCCAGAGTTGTATACCGTACGTCCAAGATGGTTTTAGCACTTGCTTATACAAAAGCAGTTTGTTATATATGCTTAGTTTCGAAAATCTTCCGATAAGCCAATTCATTTCTCTTAACTTGATTTCGAGCTCGTCGCGTTTCTTTTTAACGTGCGGCTTCTATTTAAGTTTTGCGTCTAGAGTCATTTCTAGATATTTCGCTTCGTTTGAGTACGGGATTTGTACCGAGTTAATGAATAAAGGTTTGTTGTTTATCTTTTTATAAGTAAAGTTAACATGCGTTGACTTAGTCTCGTTAAGAACAACTCGCCAGCTCTTCGTCCAGTCGCATATTTTGTCTAAAGCGCGCTGGAGTTTCCCTGTTGATAATTCAACTGTCGTATCAATAGTTTGTTCTTGTATTTAACTTTTAAAAGCAGCCAATGAGAAATCCAGGGTTTTAAGCGTTTATCAGACTTTTTTAAGGTCCTTTTAATAGAGCAGTCCAATATGTACCTGCTGAGGATATTGTTAAAGGCGTCATACGATTTCGAGTGATCGCTCTCCTTAAAGACTTTTTCCCACAACTCAAGAGACAAATAAGTTTTAAGCCTTTCAAAATCGAATTTTGTTACGAAGCCGCGAGAGTCTGAATCTGGAGTAGAGGAGTTTTTACTACATGTAACAATTTTTTGCCCTACATCAACCAGAATTCCTGTCATTGAGTGATCAGTAATTTCCAGTTCAAAAACACACTTTTCACAGGAACTTACAAAAGATGGAGCAAAGCGTCCATATATGTGATCCAAACAGAAATCACACTTTCCAGAAATAGGCCTGGTAGTCTCTTTTATAAAAGAAGCCAACAGATCGAGATAAGTTCCAACGAATTCACAATTATCTAAAACATCTATATTAAAATCATCCAGTATTATTAAATTATCCGATTTTTCACAATCCAAGAAATTTTAAAATTCCTCCAAAAAGACTGCAGGACTAAGCATGTGAAGTCTATAGAAACAGACTATAACAAAAACTCTCTGATTGATTTTAAATGAAATTTTTAAAGCATCCGCACTCTGAACGTTTAATTTCAGTTTAATAATTTAAGAAAGCTCCAAGGTGAAGATTTCTGTTCTTAGAGAGAGCGGGGCATGTGCAGAGAAGGTGAGAAGAATGGTCTCTTCTTCCTCCTCATCCATGCAGCTCCTGCAAAAAACGTTAGAAAAGACACCAAGCCTTGTTGCGTGCTTGCCTATCAGACAGTGTCCGGTAATAACACCGATTGTAGAACTCATGTGCGATCTATTAAGAGCTATCAAACTCCTAGAGCGTTTAAGATCTAGCTTAGGCCAAATCTGTTTGTTACTAGGCAGGTATAACCACTTGTCCATCTGAGATTTGATCTTTCTACTGCATCCAGTTTTATCAAGAGTCGAAATTCAATGTCGAAATTGAAATGCCTAAGGAGCTTTTATCAGGTGAAATTGAGGGAGTAATTCCAAGTTTGGCGAGCTCGTCAGCCTTACAATTGCCTAGAATGTCACTATGTCCTTTCACCCAGCACAGGAGAATGTCGAACTGCTCTGACATCTCCTTAAGAGACGAACGGCAGTCTAAGGCTAAGGGGTCTTGTAGATGCGTTATGATTCCATATGGCCTTAAGTGCACTTGCCCGGACATTCATGTACATTAGTGTTGCTAGGAAAGAAGATGCGATATTTTTTCCATCGTTTTCCAACGTGTATTGATATGTGAAGGTGCTACTACGAATTGCGTAGCTTTCAAAAATTTCTGAGATTAAACTCGAAAACATGAAAGGATTTTTGAAAACTAATTTTTGAAATCTTCTACGATAACAGCGGTATCAGTGAACTTCTTCAAATTTGGTTGAAGTACAAAGCGTAAAGAAAGAAAGCTAGTTGTGTTTAAAGAATTCGATATTGTCAAATCCAACCTTAGTTTTTCTAAGTCTACTTAAAAAACCAAGTAAAAAGATGGCTTTTTTACCGTTTAGACAAAAATCAGTGTACTGTACATAATATTTAAGAAAAACAGTCAATGCTAGTTCGAAGGTGAAAATGCTATGAGAAAAGTTCCCGGCAATGGTGAACCAATCGAAATACTTGGTGCCTTATGGATTCGAAATTAAAAAATGCTCTTTTCACGTTCTAAAGGTGGATAGAACGAATACTCAATACCCGAGTCTTGTTTAGATTTAGTCGAAGTATGACACTTTCGCGGTTGTTTGATAACATTTTGAATAATTTTCGGATAAGCCGCGTTTTTAATTTTTATGAGAACAATTCTGAACTCACCCCTAACGTTTCGCTTCGAATTACATCGATTCCAGTCGACGTCGACGGTTCTAGCTCATCCTCTTGTTGATGTTGAGGTGCATGCAGTTGTGAGCAAACCATGCTGACTACATCGCAAGGTGTTTTGACCACAGCTGGGAGTGGGCGTGTGATGTTTATTAAGGGGTCCCAGGTGCGAGAGAGTTTGAAACTATCATCGCGATTAAAATTTTGATGACGCTTAATTTCAATCGCCTCGCGGACCAATCGAGAGATGTAGTGAGTTTCTTCAGCCAAAACCTTGGCTTGACCAAAATTGATCCAGTGTTGTTGGTCTGGATTATCCAAGATATGCTCACATATAGCTGATTCTTCCCTCTGTTACGGAAAACGTATGTCCTTTCCTCTATCTCCAAAACGGCAATAGATAAAAATTTAGCGGCTTTGATTTGAAATAGTAAATGGTTTCCGAGATATGCTCGAAAACACTTAAGTTGACTGCCTAAAATAATGCTGCTAGCCAATAATATCGCAACTTCTGGGCCACTCTATTTACATCAACCAAATTTTGGCGCAAGCACAACCACGTTGAAGGAAAAGTTTTTTTAAAGCAATGAAAATTACAAATCACCCGGTATTTTGAGTTCTGCCCGGTGTATGAGTCAATTGGGTGGTTTATAGAACCACCCAAACAATGTATGATTTATGAAAATCAAAATACTAGAAATTAAACAGTGTTTGGGTGATTCTTAAAAAGAATTCTCTGGGCTTCTCTTCGACTCATACGCCGGCCTCACATGCAGGTGCTCAGGGCGCCGTTACGCGGCGTCATGTCGAATTTCACTTATTTTAAATAAAATTTTATCAAAATTTTGGCGGCGGTTTTTCATTAATTTTGGGTAATTTTTCATTCTTAAATTTGTTGCCATTTTTCATTATGAATATTGCTTTGGGGCAATATTTTATGTTGCATTGGCTTGACAATACATTACTTACTTACTTAAGGTGGCGCTACAGTCCGGGGTGGACCTGGGCCTCAGCCAACAAGCTTCGCCAGCCAGCTCTGTCTCTAGCTAGCCGTCTCCAGTTTCGCACGCGAAGTTGGCTGAGGTCCCCTTCCACTTGCGTGCGCCACCTGAGTCTCGGTGCTCCTTTACCGCGTCGTCCCTGCGGTGTGGATTCGATTTTCCGGGCCGGGGCGTTGGTGTCCATCCGCTCTAGATGACCCAGCCATCGTAGACGTTGTGTTTTGACTCTTTTGGCTAGGTCGGTATCGCTGTACAGCCCGTACAGTTCGATGTTATATCTCCTCCTCCACTCTCCGTCTATGCAGACGGGACCGTAAATCGTCCGAAGAATTTTCCTCTCGAAGCAGCCTAAAGTGTTTTCATCCGCCTTTGACAAGGTCCATGCTTCTGCACCGTAAAGCAGGATTGGGATGATGAGGGTCTTATACATGGACACTTTAGTTTCTCGAGAGAGGGCTTTGCTACTCATTTGCCTTCTTAGCCCAAAGAAACAGCGATTGGCAAGAGTTATTCTTCGTTTGATTTCAGCGCTGGTGTCGTTGTCTGAATTGATAGCGGAACCCAGGTAGACAAAGTCCCTAACTACCTCAAAGTTATAGCTGTTGATGGTGATGTTTTGTCCAAGACGTCGGTGTTGGGTGTCTTTTCTTGATGACAGCATATACTTGGTTTTGCCCTCATTGACTGCTAAACCCATATTCGCCGCTTCCGTCCCAATACTCACGAAGGCTTCACTTACATCACGCTTTGTTCTACCGATTATGTCAATGTCGTCTGCGTATGCAAGTAGTTGAACGGACTTTTGAAAGATTGTACCTCTGGTGTTGGCGCGAGAGTTCTGCACAATTCTCTCAAGTATGATGTTAAAGAAGTCGCATGACAGCGCGTCGCCTTGTCTAAATCCTTTTTTGACATCAAAGGGGTCGGTGAGGTCTTTGCCGACCTTGACGGAACAGCGTGAGTTTTCCATCGTCATCCTGCACAGACTGACGAGTTTGGCAGGGATGCCAAAACTAGACATTGCGCTATATAGTTCGTCTCTATAGATGCTGTCATACGCGGCCTTGAAATCGATGAAGAGGTGGTGTGTATCGATTTGGAATTCCTGGGTTTTCTCCAAGATCTGCCGCAGTGTGAATATTTGATCGATGGTGGACTTTCCTTCCTTTTCTGATAGGCACACTGATATGTGCCTATCAGATTGTTGACAAACGGCTTCAGGCGTTCACACAGTACAGCAGAAAAGATCTTGTATGCGATGTTAAGAAGACTTATGCCTCTGTAGTTGGCACAACTCAGAGGGTCTCCTTTCTTCAGGATCGGGCAAACAATGCTGAGGTTCCATTCGTCGGGCATGCTTTCTTCCGACCATATCTTGCAGATGAGCTGGTGCATGCTCCTAACCAGCTCATCGCCAGCGGATTTAAAAAGTTCGGCAGCTAGGCCGTCTACTCCGGCTGCTTTGTTGCACTTGAGCTTAGACACAGCTACTTTCACCTCCTCCAGGTCGGGTGGGCGGTATCGTTCGTATGCTTCGTCGGTAAAGTCTTCGCCCGGGTTGAATGGTTCGTTCTGCCTGACAGCGGTATTTGGTTCGTCCTCGCCGTAATACAGTCTGCAGAAGTGGTCTTTCCAAATACTCAGCACCGACTGCGATTCTACAACGATGTTCCCTTGATGGTCCTTACAGGCTTCAGTTCGAAGTTTATACCCTTGGCAGGACCTTTTGATCCTTTGGTAAAACTTTCTAACCTCATTCCTGTTGTAACATCTCTCTATCTCTTCAACCGCGCGCTTCTCGTGCTCTCTCTTTTTCCTTCGGAGAAGCCGGTGCTCCTCTCTCCTCCTCTGCTCGTAGAGCTCGCGAGCAGCTCTAGTCCTTCTGTGCAGCGCCGCTTTGTATGCTTCCTGTTTAGCTGCATGTGCTTGCCGGCTTTCATCGTCAAACCAGGGGTTTCGTTGTGGTGGCCGTGTGAAACCCAGCACTTCAGAGGCGGCGTCTCTGATGTTGCATCATCAATACTTGATGCTGGTTGCATAGGACTTCGTAGAAGGTTTTGAGAGACTCGGTTGGAGAAGGACCTGGCGATCTCTTGCGATTGTAGTCGGCCGACGTCAAACTTCCTCACAGTATTTCCATTACTTGGGGCTGGTCGGGATATCCGCAGCCGTACCTTGGCTACAACAAGGTAGTGATCCGAGTCAATGTTGGCCCCTCGGAAAGTTCGGGCATCCATGATACTGGAGGAGTGCCTTGCGTCGATCGCAATATGGTCAATCTGGTTGACGGTTGATTGATCGGGAGATCTCCATGTCCCTTTGTGGATATTGAGATGCTGGAACTGTGTACTAATTACCACAACGTGTCGCCCCGCAGCAAAGTCGATCAGCCTGAATCCGTTATCGGAGGTCGTGTCGTGCAGGCTATGCTTTCCGACAGTACGACCAAAGATGCCCTCCCTTCCTAGCTTGGCATTAAAATTGCCTAGGACAATCTTAATGTCGTCGCTAGGGCACTGCTCATAAGTTTTGTCCAGGAGCTCGTAGAGCATATCTTTGGTCTCGTCATCTTTCTCCTCTGTGGGGGCATGTGCGCATATCAGGCTAATGTTGGCGAATTTAGCCTTGATGCGGATCGTCGCGAGGCGCTCGCTTACAGGGTTGAAGCTCAAGACTTTTTGCCTAAGTCTGCCTCCAACAACGAAACCACATCCAAATAGGCGCTGTCTTTGATGCCGATAGCAGTCGCCGTAGTAGATGTCGCAGTTTTTCATCCTTCTTTTGCCCGGCCCGTCCCTCCGCATTTCTTGGATGGCAGTAATGTCTGCCTTGCAGTCGTTAAGGGCCTCCGCTAGTTGCTCGGCTGCACGTGGTCTGTTAAGGGACCTAACATTCCACGTGCAGATCCGGAGCTCGTTGTCCTTTTCTCGTTTGCATTGGTCGTCAACAGTAAATCCGTTCG
The DNA here is from genome assembly GCA_947623515.1 of Neoascia interrupta. Classification (NCBI taxonomy): domain Eukaryota; kingdom Metazoa; phylum Arthropoda; class Insecta; order Diptera; family Syrphidae; genus Neoascia; species Neoascia interrupta. The sequence continues at coordinate 51,933,485 of OX392463.1, forward strand.
AATCCGAGGCTTGTTTCTGCTTCGTGACTGGTGTTTCTTTACGTGGCCGGGAAGTCACCCCGACGGCACGACCCCCAACCTGGAGGACCAGATCCTTTGGATATCCGAGACCAGAGCCGGATAGCCCGCTCCTTATAGGCCTGAGCTCCGAATACGTCGTAGTAGCCCATATAAGGTGTTCACTAAGTAGTTCGGCCTGACTGGAACTATGGACGCCACCGTTGATTCCATCTGGGGAATTCCTCCGCTGCCGTCCGGATGCAAGGAGAAGTGCCTTAGTGATAACACTCCTCCCCCCCTCTCTCGTCTGCTACCCCCAACAACCTTCCAAAGGGGTTGGAACAAAATCTCCAGTTGAGGTACTAGGCACCCGGTGTTCACCACGGGGAGGTGAGAGTAGGAGTTGATAGACAGAGGTGGGTTTAGAAAACCTGTGGATGCTTGTATCCTCTTGAGTGCACATGTCTATCCTTTGACCACCATTGCAAATACAAATTTTTCATAATGAAAAATTGTCTCAATTTTAAAAATGAATCGCCCCAATTTTACAATTTTTGGTGTTGTTGACGTAAATTTTTGGGGCTATTTTTCATTGAGGCCTTATTTCATGTAGCCTCAGTAAGAAACATCATCATCATCATTTTCGAATGCCGCTTATCCTTTAAGAGGGGTCGCGTAGCGAGGGTGGGTCAATGGTCTTTCCATCGTTCTCGATCCTCCACCAACAACTCAAGAGACTCCGGCGCAATCCCCAGGCGGGACTCAGAGAGGTCCTTTACCTGTTCCCACCACCTGTTTCTTGGCCTACCAGGGGGGCTAAGCGCTCGCATCTCGGCTAGCATGACCTGTCTAGGAAATCTGTCAGGGGGCATGCGAACAACGTGTCCAAACCATCGAAGAATCGACCGCTCCACTCGAAAAAGTAGCTGCTCAATAAAAGATACGAATACTGACGCTTCTCACTCTATCCCTTAGAGTAACACCAGGAACGCACCTCAGGAATCTCATTTCGGCAGCTTCTACCCGGGATCTAATTCTCTCGGTCATTACCCAAATTTTATGACCATAGAAGGTCAGTAAGAAACGACTTTTTAAAAAGTGTAATGCTCTGTAAACGTTCTATACTAAAACCAAGTAAGGTTAGATTGGATTAAATTGTAGGGGGAAGGTGTTAAAATAAATCCCAGATCACTACGGCCACAAGTGGGTCATTTAAAGCTCACATGATGCCGCTGTTTGTTATAAGGGCGACTAACTCTTTAGATGTGCTGCCACCTATGTCCGCTGCTTCGAGATAGATTTTACCTCGATGACGTTGACGTGTTTTGATTAAACAGGTCCGGGATGGACCTGAGCCTCAGCCAACACGCTTCGCCAGCTAGCTCTGGATTAAGCAGTTATAGTCACATAATATGTGTTTTGCTGTTTCTGCGTTAACTAATCGTTGCATAGTCTGCATGTGTTGTCTTGCCCTATGCCCGCCCATGGTCATCAGGTGTTTTCTTACTCGACAGTGCCTTATGAGGAAGCCTGTGACCAATCGAATCTGACTTCTATTCAATTGTAGTACATAGTTATTTCGTTCTTTTGTGGGAGCTGTTTGACATGAAAGCTTTTACTTGCCTGTTTCCTTCGGTAACCCTCCAGAAATGGTGCTTCTCTTCGTTCAGTCAGGTTTTTACACAATTCTTCATGGTGTTAATTGGTAGCCTCCAGAATAGTCTTAACCCTTTCTGGCTAATTCGTGTACATTTACCAAATTTGATTACAATTGCTATTACCGTTAAGAGCGATTTTGAAAAAAAAGCGTTTGAACATTTTTTAGGTCTTCGCGCCAAATATCAGAATTCTCCTCAAATGATGAATACTTTTTTAATTCGTAAGATTTTTTCCAATTTCTTTGCCCTTATAGCATGGGAGATAGTCGGGGGACATTTTTTTTTTAAATACGACACACGTTGCTCACCAAGTTTTGACTTTAGCCTACGTAAGTTGGTATTATGTGTGCACATATCGGCCTTGTTAACAAAGTAGTTAAATAGTTATGACCCTTGCCACGTTGTTAAAAAAATTCAATATTAGTTGAATTCTTCTAAAACGTTTAAATATAAATGTTGGAAAACTTTTTGTCTTTTTGACCACCAGAACTTCTGGTGTTTTGTTAGTCAAAAAAAAGCACACATAAAAAACGCATTGCTCCTTACTAGGAATCGTATTCGATAAAAGAATTTTCCGCAAAGTGTTGATCCCGAGAAGGGATTTAAGATTTTTAAGCAGCTCCAAGTTTTGCAAGTCCTTTTTATACCTATTTACGAAAGCTAGATTGGCTTCACATTTAAACAACAGGCAACTCGAATTTATTCTAACCGCACGGGGTGAATTTATTCATTGAGGAACAACTTGAACCTTGCATTTTAAACTTTAGTTCTGCATCTTGTTTAATTTTACAGCTGGCGTTGAAACGCGGGAGAGTTTATCCGACCTGGAGGACAAGGATAGAAAGAAAACCGAATTGCGTTCATTTCACTTCACATCGAGTATAGAAAAAGTCAAAGATGTAAGTAAACTAAGCTTTAGCTGCCTTAGGTGCAAAGTTAAACATTAATCTTCTATTCCAGTATGGATGGTATTGGGGTCCACTTTCAAGTGAAGCAGCCGAAAAGGTTCTCTCGAATGAGCCCGACGGTAGTTTTATTGTTCGTGATAGTTCCGATGATCATTATATATTTTCATTAAGTTTCAAGCTAAACAACTGCGTGCGGCACGTGAGAATAGAACAAGACCAAGGTATCCTTTATCCTATTTACTTTCTACTGTTTTTTTGTACTCATATTTGATTTTAATTTTGATTTAAGGAACCTTTTCATTTGGTTCTTATGCAAAATTCAAATCGCAAACAATTACCGAGTTCATCGAGAAGGCGGTCGAACACTCTAGGAGTGGGAGGTAACTTCAAATATGCTCAGAATCATTTGCCACTGTTAAATGTGTTTTTTTTTTTAACTAGGTACTTGTTCTTCTTGCATAGAAGACCAGAGCATGGGCCAATGCGAGTACAATTAACGAATCCTGTTTCTAGATTTAAACATATTCAGAGTCTACAGCACATGTGCAGGTAAGCAAAAACACCATAAAGCTAAGAATCGCTGTAAAACCCCATTTGATTTTGTTTTTTTTTTTTTTCAGATTTGTTATATTAAAAGCGGTAGTTCGCAAAGATTTACTACAGACATTGCCATTGCCAAGAAGACTCTTAGACTATCTTAACTACAAACACTGTTACTCCGAGCAAGTCGAAAGTGATAGCTCTCAATCTCAGGTAAGCTTACACCACCACTTAGCACCCACCACTTTTGGTACTCATTGATTTTTTGATAGATGTCTGGTGACGGTCAGGTTTAGGAGAGAGCACATTACATTTAACGCCATAGTAAGGTCAATTTTTTGCTTTTAGGCTGTAAGCAGTGATTTTATATAATTATTATTAATAATACGAATTAATTTTTTTATTAAAATGCAAACGAAGAAAACAAAATAAATTAAACAATAATATTGATATTAATAATTAAAACAAAACAAAAGAAAAAAAACATTATTATAAATACTATTATACTTAAACATTTGTACTCGGTGCTATACTGTAAGTGAATAATGACAAGAAAAAAAAAAAAAAAAAAAAAACAAAATAATTTATACTTTAGTATTAAACAATAAATGTTGTAAGACTCTGATTCAGTATGAAAGCATTGATTTATGTGACGAAAATTAATTTATAAGATACTTAAAGTATTGTTTCTATTTTGCTTTAAATTAAAATTCAAAATTTTTATTAAAATTCGGTTATAAAAAAAAATAAACTCAACGTAAACGAAAACCACAACCGATAAATTATACGAAATTATAAAATTTAAGACAACAAAAAGCATGCTGGATTCGTGTCTATCTTAGAATACCACGTTACGCAATAAACGTTAACAAGTCATTGATAAATAAACGATTATATAAAAAGAAAATACGTGAAAACTATTATGTTTCATTTTAATTTTCAAGCTGGCAAATAATGCTAAATTGAAAACCACTGGGAAATTGATCGGAATGGAAACATGTTCAGGAACTTGCGCACTATTGAAATTGACAAGTTCAATACATTTTCACTAAAGACTCGAACTTTACTATTCGATTCAAACGAATGGCGCATATTTTCAGCCGCTCAGCCTTAATTTGGCAACAGCAATTGTGTATCACCACTTTTAAATGGTGACCAGATAGGTTGACCACTGGTTGGATACCAGGCATAATGCGATAGTCGACTTGGACAACGAGTTTACTAGGAAAAATAAGGTTTGAACCCTTTTCAAAGTCAGATTCGACTCTACCCTTCTGCTTGACGACTTTTTCAAGGTCGTTTAATGACATATAGCTATGCTGAGAAAACGATACTAAACTGAGCATGTTTCTGGCACCTCTTATGGTCGGGCATAAACTTGCGGCAAGGTAATCTTAGTAGGGAATATTGTTGCGTTTGAATTTGCGAGTTCAATGACATTTTTTTCATATGCTGAAATTCTTGAGTACTGACAGGCCTGGCAAAATGGTACTAGATTGGACTTTTTCGCGAAACAAATTATGGTCTGCGAAGAACGTGTCCAAACCATCGAAGAATCGATCGTTCCACTCAGAGAAATATCTGCTCAACATTAAGATTCCCCGAATGCTGACGTTTCTCACTCCATCCCTTATAGTAACACCAGCAACGCACCTCAGAAATCTCATTTCGGCAGCTTGTACCCGCGATATAATTCTTGCGGTCATTACCCATATTTCATGACCACAGATGATGGTTGGAACAAGCACTGAATTAAAAACTAAGATCTTTTCTTTCATTCCAAGCTCAGCTTTCCTGATGACCGGCCGATGCAGTTCCTTTACTATTGCTCCAGCTTGGCCGATTCTACAGGACAACTCAGTACCACTGCTCCCATCTTTCGTAAAAAGACCCCGAGATACTTAAACTTCTCCACCTGTTTCTATGGAAATCCATTATGTGCATTTATGTTACATCCATCACTTCAGATTTGTTCACGTTTACCTTCATCCCAGCATCACCACAAACGACTGTAAGCCTATCCAGTCCTCACTGAAGTTCCTCCTTGAATGATGCAAGGATGGCTAAATCATCTGCGAAAAGCAGATGGCTCATCCTGATGGCATGCCAATTCGAAACATTGCTCACAAAGACTGCGCTTTAACGTCTAGTCCATGTATGCTATGAAAAGGAGCGGCGACAGAACACAGCGAATTCCAACGCACACATCAAAAGGACGAGATTTGACGTCATTTATCCGTACACAGCTTCTGCAGTTTCCATACAAAGACTGGATGGCTCTCAGAAGAGGTCCACTTAGCGCATAATCCTGCAAAACTGTCCATAGTGAAGCCTTTTCCAGATTTACTAAACACGCATAGACCGTTTTGGCATATTCCCAGGCCTTCTCAAGGATAACCTTAAGAGTAACCAGTAAGTAAGTGCTGCTGTGTGTACGCAGAAGTTACAGTCCGTAAAACGGATCGTTGAATACCCCATCCTATCCCACATTGCAAAATGCTGATGTTAATGTTATTTTTTGTCATTTTATAAGTAGTGCAAACTTCGAAAAGGGGCGTGGTTCAACCGCCCCCAATTACAAACTATCAATTTTAACACAGATATTTCAAAGCTACGCTTAAATGTATGTAAAAATGCAATTTTTTGGTTTAAATTCAATATTTTTTAAAAATCGACCCCTAAGAGTAGGCGTGGCTAAAAACTTTATATTAACGAAATCTGATTTAAAGTCTCATTTACCCAACTTACTAATTTTTTTGTTGCATGCTTTCCTAAATTAGCCTTAAGGCCAGCCGAAACTACATTTTTCTGAAAAATTTTAGGTTTCTCTTCAATTCTGCCTCCAAATGTGGGCGTGGACCAAAGTCTTGTAAGAACAAAATATAGAACCAAGCGTTTTCTACATAAAACATTAAGCAAATTTTTTTCAATTTTGAGCAAAAATATTGAGTAAACTGCATTTGAAAATTTGCCTTTACCAGAAGGTTTGCCTAAACCAGGAGGTTTACCAATTTAATTTTTCTTTTTTGTGTCTACCATTATTATTTCACCGTGTTACAAACTATGTGACAAATTTAATATACCTCCTTTCCTATGGGATGGGGTATAAAAAGCTGGTCGGTTGTGCCTCTGCTAGGCCGAAAGCCGCACTGTTCTTCCCATAACAAAGGCTCGATTACAGCTCTGGAACACATTTCCAGCACCTTTGCGAATACTTTTCCCGGAAGACTTAAGAGAGGATGTGCACCTATAGTTGGAGCAAGCTCTCCTGTTCCCTTTTTTGAAAATGGGCACTATAACTCCTGTTTGCCAATCGCCTTCCCGCTATCCCAGGCCGCCTTAATGACACGTGTTAGCCAGTTAACACCTTCTTCACCCATTGCCTTGAGCATTTCTGGTCGGATTTCATCGACTCCAGCAGACTTGCCAGCTTTTAGCGATTTAATAGCTTCAGTGACTTCGTTTAATGTAGGACTGTTCTCCGCCCTTATCTTGTCAACAGTGGGAACGCCATCTTCGGTGCCCTGTTGGGGGTTGAGCAACTCCGAAAAGTGCTTTCTCCCTCTGCACAAGACATCGCTCTCATTTGAAAGAAGTGTACCGTTCTTCGATTTTACCCCTTGAACAATATTCAACTTTGTTCCTCTAAGCCGGCGAATAGAAAGAGTAAAAGGTAAGGAAAAATGTAGCGTTAAAATTTTTTACGGTTTTTTGACCAAACCGTTACTTCTGGGTGGTCTGGCGGGGGGTCGCGGCAGGGTGAGGAATGGCAGAACAATGTTTTTTTCAACTACTCGGTAATCTGTATTTCAGATCAATATTGATTTTGAGGTACCTTATGACGTAAGAAGTCGTTGATAAATTCAACCGGAAGTGAGTTGTCTCCCTTCTGGGATTGCTAGTCCCCAATTGGGTGCCTCCCCAGGTGGCGGATAGGGGAATGCTCGCCAGGTATGGTAGGTATCGGTATGGAAAATATCCGGACGGACCAAAACCAACAACAAACGAAAAATCCACGAGTGTCTGTCATGAAATGAGCGGCTTCCTGGTCGGCCAGCGTCTGTTATCCAGATAAGGGTCGGCCGAATATTAAACACCTCTTTCTCTTCCAATATGTAAATAGAATGGAAAACTATTAGATGCATGCCAGATGCATATTTATGAAATACTCTGCTGGTTATGTTATTGCTTTCTCCGTAAAGGCATAACACTTGCGAAGGTAAGTTTTGGTGCCTCTGTGCAGAGTTTTCATGGTCCGTACTGGCTCATCAGCATTTGCGTGTTGGATAGGGAATTACTTTTCTCTTCTATCTTTTCTTGTCCTATCCTCAAATTGGGGATAACAATTCTTAAGGGTAGTCATTGTCCCTTGATCGCGAGTTAATTATAAAAAAAAGGAGTGACGTCATTAGGGTCACTTGCGGCAGGATCAGCCAAGGCTGACCAAGTAATCGCATCTGTTCTCAATACTCCGCTTTCATTGAAATGCATTTTGTTCGGGTACCCAATGACGCTAGTGATCCGACGGTCGCCTTTAATGCCTTCAGCACAATGAATCCGTTGCATCCGTCACGTCAAAGTACACAACTGACAACTCACTGAAGTACACACGTTCTTATGGGAAGCGACGTTCGTCACGAAGTTCTTCTATGGGCAGCTTCCCATAAGAACGTGTGTATTTAACAGTTGTGTACTTCGACGTAACGAATGCAACGGATTCATTGGGCTGAAGGCTTTAGACTTAAACATCCTTGCTGCCTGTGACAAACAGGTTCACTCCGGGGTGTGCACGGTTGAAAATAAAATTTATGTCCAAAGTTGGAAAAAAATATGACCAACTAAAGCTTAAAATGACCAAAATAATTTAAGTCCAAACATTTTTAAACACAGAATCAAAATTCACAATTTACTTCTTACTATTAAGTTAGATTAACATAAATAAAAAATTAATGAACCATACATACGAAGTCCCTATAATGAGGTCATATATAATGAGATAACGGCATAAAAGCCTTAAAAATACAGGTACCTATAGATTTTTAAAAACGTTATTTAAAAAAAAATTGTGGCCCAAACGATATGACTATTTTTTTCATCCTTAAGCTCTGGCCAGCATTTCATGATTTATTGCATCAAAATTAAGTCTATTTCTTAAATTTGTTTTAATCTGTCTTAGCTCATTAAACTTTCCTTCAGCGGCAACTGAGCTGTACGGAAGAGACAAGAGATTGTAAATAAAAGTATTAAAATTTTCGAGCCATTAATCGTTTAACCATTTTTAAGAGATTTTTCAAACCATTCGGGTCCGATTTTTCATTGCTGAGTTAAGCCCAGCTTAAAACTTGATCTGTTAATGACAACTTATCTCAACTCGCTCAGTAAAGTTGCCAAAATCTTCGACTCCCGAAAGGATTAACTCGCCCAACATAGAAAAATAAGGAAAAGACGTTTGAGTCATTTACAAATGTCGTTTTTCACGGAATCACGCAAAGCCACTGTCATTTCACACAGAAAAAACATTGAAAGAAGTATATACTGTTGACGAGAGTTGATCCGGGATTAACTCAGCAAATTAAGCTTACATAAGAATAAAGCTTACATAAAAATAAAAGTTTCTAGTTCTATTTTTTTTAAGCTTACATAAAAATAAAAGTTTCTTAAGTTAATTTTTTAATGTCTTCAAAAATTACCAAATGGAAAAACGATAACCATCTGACCAAGAGCAAAAATATTGTCCAAAATTGGTCATAAATGACCAATGTGGCAACCGTGGCGTGTAACGGGTGAATGTTATGTATCACAGACGAATTTTTCGAAAACAGCATTATTTGTTTGTTGTCTTTCCCCCAGTACAAATCGTACGGTGCAAATTTCACCTCTGCATTGCGGCCCTCTTCGTGGGGTGCCGTGGCGTAGTGGTTAGTGTGTGTGCTTACTACGCCGAAGGTCTGGGTTCGAATCCTGCCATCGTCATAAAAATTATATGACAAATGTTAAGGATATTTGCTATAATGCTAAAAGCATTGAACTCCGCCCACTTTAAGGGGCGATTTAGGCAAAAACAGTTTTTTTAAGAATAAATATTCACTTTTAACGCATTTTCTCATGTTTCCAACGAAATTAGAATTAATTGTTTTCAATTTTAAGCCCCCGCCCATTTTTGTGGGCGATGCCAATACAAATAATTGACATTCAGTAAATAGAGTTATGTCAAAAAAACTTGAAAATTTGGTGTTATAGGTTATAGAGGGTCGACTGTAGTTATGATTTTATAAGGGTATAAGAAATCTTTGCGAATCTCATTGATGAACACGATTTTTCGTTTTATTAATGTTAAAAAATGTTTCGTTTTATTAACGTTTAATATTAATCCATTTAATGCTTATGGTAATGTTTAATCCAGTTAAGGAAACGATTTTCCTTAATTAAAACTTTTCGAGATGTTTTCTTTTGTCTAGAAACAGAGCTACGAACTTCTTTTTCGACTCGCTTACAAAAGTCAGGCTCCATTTTGTCAAGTTCGTGCAAAAGGCCCTGAAAAAAGAGAAACAAAACATTGTTGAAAACTTTTTTTTTAATCGAACTGATTGTTAAATGTTCGCATACCATCAAAACAGTATGAATATCTTCCAGTTTGCTAATGGTGCTTACTTGATCGGTTTTATTTTCTCTATTCGACTTGTGTTGAATTTTTTCCAATTGTACGGGTGCGACTCCTTCGATATGCCAGTATATTTTACTAAGAATTATAACATTTGTAATTTTGGTTATATAATATTTTTAAAATTTACCGTTTTGTTTGTTTTTGCTCGAATTCTTTCAGGACTTCATTGGCTCTATTTTGTAGGAGATTTTTACGATCTGTGAGGTAAGCCGAAGTCTTATGGACAATCGGTTTAGAGATGCGCCTATTGTGCGATTTAATCTGTTTTAAAAAATCTGAATTATGTTTTTATATTCCTCCTAGTCTTGAGAAAAAACTTACAAACTTATCATGTATAATTGAAACAATGTGATTGAGAATTGCAAGTCTTGTAAATTGATTGTAGTAGCCGAACAATTTGCGACGAGTATCCTCATACCCCTTTGTTTTAATAAGATAAGAAAGGCATCTTTGTTTAATTTGCTCTCTCAAGGGCTTTTTTTAACTTACAGCAATCCACAGATCTGCATTAAGGTAATTTTGCTTACTAAGATACGGATTAACCACATCAGTCAAAAATTCTTTTAAATAATTTATCTCGGCCGTTGTAATATCTTCTGGGTGAAAGTCCGACTTAAGGAACACAAAGTCAGCAGCATCGGTCAGTCTATTAAGTTTAAGGATGTCAATTGTTCCTTCGCTGGTATCGAAATATCCCTGTTAAAAAATGTATACAATGTAGTGTAGTATATACACAATGCAGTATAGTATCTGCTCATTAAATTCAGTTTGACTAAGGAACAACCACAAGCTTAGTCTATAATCTGTAGAAGTACCTAGTAAGACATCAATATGCAAAAGTCTGCTAAACGCCTAACATACCTACGTTACGTATAACCCAACAATAATAATTAATAAAATTTTGTAATATACTCTTATAATTCTACTAAAGCCCTTCAAAACCTCATTTGAAAATGTCAGGTCTAAAAGTTTTCGCCAGCCAGTTGTAGGAATATATTAAAGTTGCAAGGAGTCCATCCATGAGTACCTACCTTCTAAGGAAAAGAGTTCACCCATTCCCGATTGAGATCTATGTCAACTCAAGCCTGATGTAAATAAAATATAAAAAAAATATAATAAAAACAGAGAAAAATATCAGAAAAAAATGTCTATTTGCCAGCCCAGGCCATTTAGCATGGGCACGAGAAACGCGCGGCTAAAGAGATAGAGAGATGATTAAACAGACATGAGGTTCGAAAGTCTTGCTAAAGCTTTAAAGGAATTTGTTAAGGGTGTAAAGTTCGAGCTAAAGCCTGAACCGACGATCAGGGGTCATCGTGGTGGAATCACATCGGTTCTGACTGCTGAGAATTAAAAAAAAAACATTTTTGCAGACTGTACAACGGCGAAAATGAACTGAATCCTACTTTCAAGCAAAATGAACCATTTAATATGGGCGAATAAAGCACCGATGATGAATACCAAACGAAACCGCCCATCCCAATAAAAGAAAGTAGATATGTTCAAGCTTAACCAAGCAACCGGAAATGGTGGCCCAGCTGCCAAACATTTTATATCTACTGGCGATGATCTGTTCAGGAGCATGCACCAGCTCATCTGCAAGATATGGTTGGAGGAAAGCATGCCCGATGAATCGAACTCAGCATTTTTTGCGAAAAAGAAGGCCCTCTGCATTTGCCCCAACTGCAGAGGCATGAGGCATCAGTCTGCTTAGCATCAATTCATAAAAATTTGGAAGCATAGAAGATGCATTTCAGATTGAGAACAGAAACCAGGCCTAAGATATGGAAAACGTATAGCATTCAACTCTTCACCAACACAATAGCCTTAACCCTAAACTAACGGGTGATTTTTTAAGAGGTTGAGAGCTTTTTTTAAAAAAAAAACACAAAAAACTCGAAAAAATTAATGAAATATTTATTTGAATCGATAGTTTCAACCTTGCAATTTAATGTTTAAAGATAATTTCATGCAAATGTTGACCGCGGCTGCGTCTCAGGTAGCCCATCCGCTGAGTCCAATTTTGGCATACTCTTTCACACATATCGGCCGGTATCTCACGAATGAATGCATGGATGTTGGCTTCCAGTGCGTCAATCGAAGCGGGCTTGTCCCTATAGACATAAGCCTTGACATACCCCCACAAAAAATAATCTAATGGTGTCAAATCGCCAATCGGCCAATTGACCGGCCCGAAACGTGAAATTAACTGTTCACCAAACTCGCCTCGCAATTGCGCCATTGTTTCGCGTGCTGTGTGGCATGTGGCACCGTCTTGTTGAAACCTCATATCATGCAAGTCAAGAACTTCCATTTCGGGCAAAAAAAAGTTTGTTAAAAGGCTTTACGCCCAAATCCTTCCGCAAAATTTTCCACGTAGTGCTGTAACAAAGGCCTAACTGCTGGGAACGGCGCCGAATCGACATTTCGCGGTCTTCTGTCACACTAGCTGATACGGCCGCAATATTTTCTTCACTACGCACAGTACGTAAACGTGTTGGTGGTTTTATGTCCAACAAAGTAAATTTGGTGCGAAATTTGGTCACAATCTTCCGAATAGACTGCTCAGAAGGTCGAGAATGCCGACCATAAAATGGAAGCAGCGCGCGATGAACATTTCGAACCGAGCACGAATTTTGATAGTAAAATTCAATAATTTGCAAGCGTTGTTCATTTGTAAGACGATCCATGGTTAAATTGCAAACCAAACTGAAGCTGTTTGACAGTGACACAAGGTACTAAACACACGTCAGCTGTCAAAACCAGTGTTGCCAAAACCAAACCAGCTAAAAAATCACCCGTTATAAGGTAAGTCTTAAACCAATCAACAATCGATTGGTGACCTTCGGTACAGGTTAGGTTAGGTTAGGTTAGGTTGGAAAGGTTTGTTTGCAACTAGTGCAAGTTCACTCGGTGGCCAGATTGGCCCATTGTGATTACCCTTGTGAGGTAGACAAGCATGGTTGGAAATATGTCTTACTAACTGAACCAGCCTGATCTTTTGATAAATCTTTTTAGGTCAAGTAGTGATATTCCTGCCAGGTCGTCCAGGCTATCAAAGAACCTGACTCCTAAAAAGGTTAGTCGTCGTTCTTGGAGAGCTGGGCAGTGGCAGAGAAAGTGTTATATAGACTCTATTTCTTCTTCATCCCTACAGCTTCTGCAGAATTCGTTGGCAAAGATTCCCATTCGTGTAGCCATGACACCAAGGGTGCAGTGTCCCGTGACTACACCCACGAGTGTTCTTATGAAATTTCTACTGAGAGATAGAAGGCTCGTTGTTCTTTTTAGGTCGAGTACTGGCCATATCGGTACAGGTTTATATCGTCACTGGTTGCCTAGACCCCTCCCACCCAAACGGGTTATTATCATTTTGGTTCTCGGGATGTCAAAACTGGTCCTACAAGTGGTATCACGCGGGGGCAGCCACCCAACCTAGCCTAACCTATCCTAAGCCGTCATCGTAGCCTATACTAAGTAAATCTGTGGATGATAAGGCCGTCTCGTTGAAATAAGCACTCTGGAGATAATCTTCAAATCCACTTTATTAAAAATTACCTTAATGCTTTTGACTTACAATGGTTAGGTTAACATCTTTTATGCCATGTGGCACGATCGAAAGAGTGACAAGCGAGAAGGAACATTTCGATCTGTCAGAAGTATATATAAGCTATTCCGCGGCGAAGACTAATTCGTTAAAAATGAAATAGCGAATATTAGATACAATGGTGAAAGTATACTTCGAATAGAAAATATTTTGGAATAGGTATAATATGAAAGTAAGGGGGTCGCCACAAATCCTTAAGAAAAAATGCCTGCCAACTAAAAAAAGACCGTATGAAGACATATGTGGAGCGGTGATTGGGTGATTCTATATAACCATCACCCAAAATAATAATGTATATATTATATTGGGTAATTTTAAATTGGGTTTCGTTACTCAAAAATAGACTGACAAAAAGCTTTACCGTTTCGAAAATAGAGGGAAGGACATACTCTTCCCTGGCCTTTTTTAGGATTTTGATAATTTAAAACCCATAAAAAAGAAATTTCGATTATTTTTCATTACCATTAGACCGTTTTGATCAATTTTACAACCACCTGTGCTAGCATTTGCCACTTTTCTCAAGTTCTGCGGACATGGGTTTCTGAGAAAACGGTAAAAATGTGCTGTTTTTTATTTCGCTTGTTTGAATGGGCTTTTTACTTCTACTTATTAAGCCGTTTAATTGTCTGCAATAGACTCCTCTGTTACTTGTGTTTAAACACTTTGAACACACAGTTTAAATCAGAGGTCACTGATTGATTTCTTTATTGTACCATCGTGTGTTCAAAGAATGATTTGTGATGTTCGAGTTTTCAGGGGAGCTGAGTTGTCAACTGATCACCATTTAGTTCTGTGTAAATTGTTTTTCAGTGACAGTATTCCTTTGCCACCCAGGCGAAAACCAAGACTGGTGACCCGCATACGGTGGGAAAGGTTGCTGGATGCTGACTCTGAATTCAGAGAGCGCTTTGCGCAGCATGTTTCGGAGAAGTTTGAACAAATTCCAACTGACCTTTTGAATGTAGAGGAGGAATGGCAGCTGTTTTTATCGGCAGTCATTGCCTCTGCAGGAAATGTTTGTGGGGTGAAGCGGCTTGGGGTAGCGGCTGGTGGTGAGAAAAGAACTGCTTGGTTTAAAACGCCTGGAGTTCAAGAAGCCATCAGGGAGAAGAAGACAGCCTACATTGCGTGGATCCAATGTAGAAACTCAACTTCTCGAGCCCGGTACAATGAGGCGCGAAGGACTTCCAATCTGGCAGTCAGAACAGCCAAGGAACAGTCATGGAAAAAGTTCGGCGAGAAGTTAGAGCACGATTACAGATCTGCAAACAAGATATTTTGGCAGACCATTCGCCGGCTCAGAGGAAGGAAATTGAATATCATTCAAGGGGTTAAATCCAAGGACAGTACACTTCTTTCAAATGAGAGCGATGTCTTGCGCAGATGGAGAGAGCACTTTTCGGAGTTGCTCAACCCCCAACAGTGCACTGAAGATGGCATTCCCACTGCTGACGAGATAAGGGCGGAGAATAGTCCCACAGTAGACGAAGGCACTGAAGCGATTAAATAGCTAAAAGTTGGCAAGTCTGCTGGAGTTGATGAAATCCGGCGAGAAATGCTCAAGGCAATGGGTGAAGAGGGCGTTAAATGGCTAACACGTGTCATTAAGGTGGCCTGGGATAGCGGCAAGGCACCTAGCGATTGGCAATCTCTCCTGTTCCCTTTTTCCCAAAAAAGGGAACTGGAGAGATTGCGCCAACTATAGGGGCATATCTTGGGATCCATTCAGGTGACTGACTGAGCCTCAAGGTGCTTTTGGCAGCAGATTCTTGCATATAGAGGTCGAGGGGTAGCATATTGTGAATTGCCTCCAGCCCTGAGGTTGGTGTCGTTCTTATAGCTGATGCCGTACCAACACATGCAGCTCTCTGTATTATTGTCATGTAGCGTAGGTTCGTGTTTTTCCAGCTGCTTGCCACCACACCAAACACCCATACGTCAAAATAGGTCTAACAATTGCAGTGTACATCCAAAGGACAATTTTGGGTCTGGGACCCCAATTTTTCCCGAAAATGCGACTGCAAGTATAGAATGCAGTTGAAGCTTTGCTTACTCTTTCCTCAACATTGAGTTTCCAGCGTAGTTTCCTGTCAAGAATCACCCCTAAGTAGCATGCTCTATCGGAGAGTTGAAGACAGGTTCCCTCAATCGTCGGTAGAGCGAATTGTGGTATATTTCTTTCGTTTTGTGGGTTAACACCCAAACCGCACTGCTTTGCCCACGAGCTAAGTTTCTCTAGAGCCTTCTCTTATGGTTCGCTCATAGTGGGTAGGAATTTTCCTTTGACCATTAAAGCAAGGTCATCGGCATAAGCCACCACGTGAATCCCTCCTACGCCCAGTCTTATAAGTATCTCATTGACTACCAGTACCCATAGAAGTGGTGAGATGACTCCTCCCTGTGGGGTGCCTCTGGAGGCAGTCACCTTAACAACACTATCGCCTATGGATGCATTGTTCACCCTATTTTTAAGCAGATTTATAATCAGATTAATGAGGGCTTGGTCAACGTTTAGATTTTCTAAATTTCGTTTAATTGCACAGGTCTTAACATTATTAAAGGCACCCTCAATGTCAAGGAAGGCAGCAAGGGTATATTCCTTGTCCTGGAGTGACTTCTCAATCACGCTGACTACTTTGTGCAGCCCTGTTTCAACGCCCTTACCTTTAATGTATGCGTGTTGGGCTGCTACTATCAATAAAGGGTCAATTTGAGTGCGAATGTGCTTATCCATTAGTTTTTCTAAAGTTTTTAGCATAAAGGATGATAGGCTGATGGGCCTAAAGTCCTTGGCAGTCGTGTGGCTCGATTTCCCTGCTTTTGGAATGAAGATGACTTTAACCTCTCTCCATACTTTGGAAATATGTCCAAGTTGTAGACAGCGGCTAAATAGTTTTTTAAGTACAGATAAAATAATTGGCTTGCTTTTTTGTAAGATTATAGGATACAGTCCATCACAGCCGGGTGACTTGTATGGATGAAAAGAGTCAATTGCCCAGTTAAGCTTAGTTTTCGTTACTATGTCTTCTGGAATTGTAGTTTCAGTTACAGGATTAGTTGCTTCCTGGCTGTGAGTCTCGACGAGTTTGCAGCCTGGAAAATGTGTTTCCAGGCCATGTGTTGGAGGCCATAACTTTTGAACGGCTTATCGCTCAAAATCAATATTGAACACACATACAAAGCAACTCAAAGTAAACCAAGTGCTTAGGTCATATTTTTTAAAAACAGTTTAAGCTCTGCAGTTTTAAAGCATTTTCGAAAAAATCGCAAAAATGCATAAAAAAAAAACGTGTGTGTCCCCCTCTTATCTCCGTTAATGTTTGGTGGAATTCTATGAAAAAAATCACACGTATCAGAAATAATTCAAAATTTTAAGGAAAATTATAGCGGAATTTGAAATTTCAAAATCTTTTGAGATTTAACTGAAATTTAACTGCATTTTCAAAAACAATTTTCTTAAGTCTTCTAGTAGCTTAACGGTATAAGCGATCTCTTTCAGATTCGGTTAAAGTACAAAGCTTACAAAAAGAATGAAGGCTGCGTTAAAATTTTTTTAAATTACCGTTTTTAACGGTTAAAGTTTTTAGAAGCCTATTTAAAAAACGAAATAAATTGGGAGCTTGTTTTACCGTTTGCGCATAAGCCGGTGGCCATAGAATAAAAAAAAAAACACCCAAAGCTAGTGCTGCTGATTGTGCTTTGGAAAAAAGTCTAACGGGATCTGGAAAAAACTTAAAAATATTTTTTTTATGGATTTGAAATTTAAGAAATTATAAAAAAGGTCAAAAGAACGCATGTCTCCCCCTCTATCTCCCAAACGGTATAAAGTATAATTTTTAAATAAACACCGGACATAGTCCATCTTCTAAAATTTTATACAAAACTATAGCAGACTTCGAATATTTCAAAACTTCGAAGATTTAACTAAAAAACGTGAAAACATTTTCGAAAACTATTTTTTAAAGATTTCTAGTTCCTTAACGGTTATGACCACCTTGTTTAAATTTGGCTGAAGTATATAATGTTTAAAAAGCAAGCGAACTGCATCAAAAACTTTTCAAAATTGCCGCTTTCGACCCTTAGTTTTGAAGCCCATTCATTCATCATCATCATTTTCGGATGCCGCTTATCCTTAAAAAGGGTCGCGGAGCGAGGGTGGCTTAATGGTCAGAGAGGTTCTTTACCTGATCCCACCACCTGTTTCTTGGCCTACCAGGGGGGCGACGCGCTCGCATCTCGGCTGGCATGACCTGTCCAGGAAGTCTGTCAGGGGGCATGCGAACAACGTGTCCAAACCAATGAAGAATCGATCGCTCCACTCGGAGAAGTAGCTGCTCAACATTAAGATTCCTACGAATACTGACGTTTCTCACTCTGTCCCTTAGAGTAACACCAGCAACGCACCTCAAGAATCTCATTTCGGCTGCTTGTACCCGCGATCTAATTCTTTCGGTCATTACCTCTCCTGATGACCGGCCGGCGCAGTTCCTTTACTATTGCTCCAGCTTAGCCAATTTTATAGGACAGGAGTTCGGGAAACAACCATCACCTCCGATTTGTTCACGTTTACTTTCATCCCAGCATCACCACAGACGGCTGCAAACCTATCCAGTGCTCGTTGAAGTTCCTCTTTGGATGATGCAAGGATGGCCAAATCATCTGCGAAAAGCAGATGGCTCATCCTGATGCCAGCCAATTCGAAACATTGCTCGCCAAGACTGCGCTTCACCATGCAGTCCATATATGCTATGAAAAGGAGCGGCGACAGAACACAGCCCTGGCGAAGTCCAACGCGCACATCAAAAGGACGGGATTTGACACCATTTATCCGTACACAGCTTCTGCAGTTTCCATACAGAGACTGAATGGCTCCCAGAAGAGGCCCACTCAGCGCATAGTCCTGCTAAACTCTCCACAGTGTATCCCGAGGGACTCGGTCATACGCCTTTTCCAGATCTACAAAACACACATAGACCGGTTTGGCATGTTCCCAGGCCTTCTCAAGAATAACCTTCAGAGTAAAAAGCTGGTCGGTTGCGCCTCTGCCAGGCCGAAAGCCGCACTGTTCTTCCCGTAACAAAGGCTCGATTACAGCTCTGGAACACGTTTCCAACACCTTCGCGAAAACTTTTCCCGGAAGACTCAAGAGAGATATGCCCCTATAGTTGGCGCAATCTCTCCTGTTCCCTTTTTCCTTTTTCCGTTTCCCTTTTCAAAAAAGGGAACTGGAGAGATTGCGCCAACTATAGGGGCATATCTCTCTTGAGTCTTCCGGGAAAAGTTTTCGCGAAGGTGTTGGAAACGTGTTCCAGAGCTGTAATCGAGCCTTTGTTACGGGAAGAACAGTGCGGCTTTCGGCCTGGCAGAGGCGCAACCGACCAGCTTTTTACTCTGAAGGTTATTCTTGAGAAGGCCTGGGAACATGCCAAACCGGTCTATGTGTGTTTTGTAGATCTGGAAAAGGCGTATGACCGAGTCCCTCGGGATACACTGTGGAGAGTTTTGCAGGACTATGCGCTGAGTGGGCCTCTTCTGGGAGCCATTCAGTCTCTGTATGGAAACTGCAGAAGCTGTGTACGGATAAATGGTGTCAAATCCCGTCCTTTTGATGTGCGCGTTGGACTTCGCCAGGGCTGTGTTCTGTCGCCGCTCCTTTTCATAGCATATATGGACTGCATGGTGAAGCGCAGTCTTGGCGAGCAATGTTTCGAATTGGCTGGCATCAGGATGAGCCATCTGCTTTTCGCAGATGATTTGGCCATCCTTGCATCATCCAAAGAGGAACTTCAACGAGCACTGGATAGGTTTGCAGCCGTCTGTGGTGATGCTGGGATGAAAGTAAACGTGAACAAATCGGAGGTGATGGTTGTTTCCCGAACTCCTGTCCTATAAAATTGGCTAAGCTGGAGCAATAGTAAAGGAACTGCGCCGGCCGGTCATCAGGAGAGGTAATGACCGAAAGAATTAGATCGCGGGTACAAGCAGCCGAAATGAGATTCTTGAGGTGCGTTGCTGGTGTTACTCTAAGGGACAGAGTGAGAAACGTCAGTATTCGTAGGAATCTTAATGTTGAGCAGCTACTTCTCCGAGTGGAGCGATCGATTCTTCATTGGTTTGGACACGTTGTTCGCATGCCCCCTGACAGACTTCCTGGACAGGTCATGCCAGCCGAGATGCGAGCGCGTCGCCCCCCTGGTAGGCCAAGAAACAGGTGGTGGGATCAGGTAAAGAACCTCTCTGACCATTAAGCCACCCTCGCTCCGCGACCCTTTTTAAGGATAAGCGGCATCCGAAAATGATGATGATGAATGAATGGGCTTCAAAACTAAGGGTCGAAAGCGGCAATTTTGAAAAGTTTTTGATGCAGTTCGCTTGCTTTTTAAACATTATATACTTCAGCCAAATTTAAACAAGGTGGTCATAACCGTTAAGGAACTAGAAATCTTTAAAAAATAGTTTTCGAAAATGTTTTCACGTTTTTTAGTTAAATCTTCGAAGTTTTGAAATATTCGAAGTCTGCTATAGTTTTGTATAAAATTTTAGAAGATGGACTATGTCCGGTGTTTATTTAAAAATTATACTTTATACCGTTTGGGAGATAGAGGGGGAGACATGCGTTCTTTTGACCTTTTTTATAATTTCTTAAATTTCAAATCCATAAAAAAAATATTTTTAAGTTTTTTCCAGATCCCGTTAGACTTTTTTCCAAAGCACAATCAGCAGCACTAGCTTTGGGTGTTTTTTTTTTATTCTATGGCCACCGGCTTATGCGCAAACGGTAAAACAAGCTCCCAATTTATTTCGTTTTTTAAATAGGCTTCTAAAAACTTTAACCGTTAAAAACGGTAATTTAAAAAAATTTTAACGCAGCCTTCATTCTTTTTGTAAGCTTTGTACTTTAACCGAATCTGAAAGAGATCGCTTATACCGTTAAGCTACTAGAAGACTTAAGAAAATTGTTTTTGAAAATGCAGTTAAATTTCAGTTAAATCTCAAAAGATTTTGAAATTTCAAATTCCGCTATAATTTTCCTTAAAATTTTGAATTATTTCTGATACGTGTGATTTTTTTCATAGAATTCCACCAAACATTAACGGAGATAAGAGGGGGACACACACGTTTTTTTTTTATGCATTTTTGCGATTTTTTCGAAAATGCTTTAAAACTGCAGAGCTTAAACTGTTTTTAAAAAATATGACCTAAGCACTTGGTTTACTTTGAGTTGCTTTGTATGTGTGTTCAATATTGATTTTGAGCGATAAGCCGTTCAAAAGTTATGGCCTCCAACACATGGCCTGGAAACACATTTTCCAGGCTGCAAACTCGTCGAGACTCACAGCCAGGAAGCAACTAATCCTGTAACTGAAACTACAATTCCAGAAGACATAGTAACGAAAACTAAGCTTAACTGGGCAATTGACTCTTTTCATCCATACAAGTCACCCGGCTGTGATGGACTGTATCCTATAATCTTACAAAAAAGCAAGCCAATTATTTTATCTGTACTTAAAAAACTATTTAGCCGCTGTCTACAACTTGGACATATTTCCAAAGTATGGAGAGAGGTTAAAGTCATCTTCATTCCAAAAGCAGGGAAATCGAGCCACACGACTGCCAAGGACTTTAGGCCCATCAGCCTATCATCCTTTATGCTAAAAACTTTAGAAAAACTAATGGATAAGCACATTCGCACTCAAATTGACCCTTTATTGATAGTAGCAGCCCAACACGCATACATTAAAGGTAAGGGCGTTGAAACAGGGCTGCACAAAGTAGTCAGCGTGATTGAGAAGTCACTCCAGGACAAGGAATATACCCTTGCTGCCTTCCTTGACATTGAGGGTGCCTTTAATAATGTTAAGACCTGTGCAATTAAACGAAATTTAGAAAATCTAAACGTTGACCAAGCCCTCATTAATCTGATTATAAATCTGCTTAAAAATAGGGTGAACAATGCATCCATAGGCGATAGTGTTGTTAAGGTGACTGCCTCCAGAGGCACCCCACAGGGAGGAGTCATCTCACCACTTCTATGGGTACTGGTAGTCAATGAGATACTTATAAGACTGGGCGTAGGAGGGATTCACGTGGTGGCTTATGCCGATGACCTTGCTTCAATGGTCAAAGGAAAATTCCTACCCACTATGAGCGAACCATAAGAGAAGGCTCTAGAGAAACTTAGCTCGTGGGCAAAGCAGTGCGGTTTGGGTGTTAACCCACAAAAAACCGTCCTCGTGCTGTTCACAAACGAAAGAAATATACCACAATTCGCTCTACCGACGATTGAGGGAACCTGTCTTCAACTCTCCGATAGAGCATGCTACTTAGGGGTGATTCTTGACAGGAAACTACGCTGGAAACTCAATGTTGAGGAAAGAGTAAGCAAAGCTTCAACTGCATTCTATACTTGCAGTCGCATTTTCGGGAAAAATTGGGGTCCCAGACCCAAAATTGTCCTTTGGATGTACACTGCAATTGTTAGACCTATTTTGACGTATGGGTGTTTGGTGTGGTGGCAAGCAGCTGGAAAAACACGAACCTACGCTACATGACAATAATACAGAGAGCTGCATGTGTTGGTACGGCATCAGCTATGAGAACGACACCAACCTCAGGGCTGGAGGCAATTCACAATATGCTACCCCTCGACCTCTATATGCAAGAATCTGCTGCCAAAAGCACCTTGAGGCTCAGTCAGTCACCTCAATGGATCCCAAGCTCATTTGGTCATGCGCAGATTCTTCACAGCATTATAGAAAGCGACACCTCCTCCGACTACCTTTCCCCCTACCTTGACCTCGAAAAGCTTTTTACCTGCATGTTTCCTAGCAGGGATGAGTGGGAATCGGGGGAACCATTAAGAAATTTATCGATAGCCATATACACAGACGGGTCAAAAATGAGCATAGGCACGGGTGCAGGTCTCTACTCTAAGAACCCACTTATAGAAAAATCAATAAAATTGCCCGATTCTTGCAGCGTCTTTCAAGCGGAGGTCCTTGCAGTCAAGGAGGCAGCCAGCCAACTGTCAATAAGGGCAATACCAAAGGATGATATTACCATATTTATAGACAGCCAGGCAGCCCTAAAGACAATAGCTGCCACTGAAATCGAATCCGAACTTGTTAAGTACTGTCGCAAAGAGCTAAAGGTTCTTGGCTCACAGCACAATGTAAGACTCTGCTCGGTTCCTAGCCACAGGAACTTTCGTGGCAATGAAAAAGCCGATGAGCTTGCACGACATGGATCAACATTGGATCCTCATCAAGCCCTTCAATGGATCAAACCTCCACCCTGTGACCTTAGAAGGCGGGTGGAAAACAAAATTCGGATAAAAGCAAATACAAGATGGACATCCTTGTCCACCTGTGAAATCTCAAGACAAATGTGGCCTAAATATGATAAGTCCCGAACTACCGCGCTCATCAATAGCAACAGGAAGACTCTGTCGTTACTAGTAGGTATACTTACTGGCCACAATCTTTTCAGACATCATGCTATGAAACTAAATCTCGACAATGACGACATCTACAGAGGATGTGACGATATGGATTGCTGCGAGGACACACCTCACTTTCTGTGCCACTGTCCCAGTCTAATTCAGTTGAGGAAAATAACTTTAGGAAGCTACTTCTTCCACGACATCTCAGAACTTTCAAACGCACCACTGACTACTTAATTTAGTCTGATACTTTAAAAAAGGGATGCATCAACATTTTTTTTACTTAACTTAAAAACTAAACTCTTACTTACTATTAAGTTCAAAAGAAATATAAATTTTTTATGAACATCCTTAATTTCCATAGTCAGCTTTTGATGGCGAAGAACCCAATCTTTCATTTCATCTGATTGATTTTCGCATTTCAATTCCTTAAGAAGCTTATTGGCAGCTACCATATCCGCAAAAGATTCACTCTCAACAGAGTTAAGTTCTTCGAGGGCCATCTTAAAAAAAAAATTATAATTTTTAAAAGTTTTAAAATACAATTTTGAAATTTAAGCAAATTTCTTATTGTTCCATGAGAAAAAGATAAAAGCAGAAAAGATTTTTATGAGAAACTTTATATGATTTTGAAGTTTTTCTAAAAGTTTAGTACGACAAATCACAGATTTTTGTAGTTTTTTCTATCATTCAAAACAAGTTCTTTTACTTTTTTGTCCTTAACGTAATTGTCCTTAAAGCTGCGTGATTCTTACCTCCATAAAGTTCTTAGTTTGTTCATATATCGTGGTTTGAATTCTTTGTTCATGCTCCTTTTTGATTGCCCGCTGTTGAGTGACATAAAGAAGAAATTTCTTTCTAGTAATCTCTCGAAGCCTTAAGATGTCACTGTTATTCAAGAAGTCAATTAAGGACAGGGAGAATTTAAAAATTAAAATCAATGAATAACAACAAAGAAATTAGTTAATAAAATAATGGTACGTTTCAATAAAGTCAGTTAAATTATTATTCTAATTTTGGTACCTTTTGACATTAAATTTCGAAAATTTTCGCTGACGGTTAGCGTCCTGTGTGTAATGTGGATCAATCGCTGTGACAACACAAGGAGCCTTAGGATTTATTAGATGCCCCCTCTAAAAAAAGAAGAAATAAAAACTAAATAAGAAAAGGATGACAAGGTGAATCCTATTTCTAGGCAAATGCTATATACTTACTGCATCTAAATCAGTTATCGATAAATTGACTTGAGGGCCGCTTGGTTCAAAGATATCATCATGACTGAAAAAGTCTACAAGTGTTTAGAATTGAGACATTATAAAAGTACTTTTACCAAATATTAAAGGCAATTGATTCGTTTAAAGGAAATTAAAGTGTTGGAAATTTGATAACACTTAATTGTAAATTGTAAAATTAGTATTGAAAGTCTAGATTCCAGCCTTTCAGCAAATATTGTTGGAGTCAATAGATTTTAAGAGACAGCTATTTAGAAATTAAGATAAAAAACTCGAAATTATCTCCTTAATGAACCTTTAATATACCTTTATAACTTCGGCGAATTTTTTTCTTTGATTTACTCATGTTGCACAAGCTTAAGCATACGACTTTTATTAATTGGTGTAAAATGTTTTATCAATAAGTCTGATGCACAGTGGTTACTGCTGAATCGTTAACTCACAAGTGTTAAAAGCAGTCGAACTTAGCGACAGCCTAACAACGAGTGTTTTAAATATAGTATGAGGAGCTTTATTTTAAGATTTGACGTGTATATGTCATGAAATTCACCCTTAAATATTCAGGCCTAAATGGCTTGTCAATGAGCGAGTAAATTATTTAATTTCGAGTAAACCGCATAAGTGCATTTACATACAGAATATTTGACAGTTTTAAAGTCAAATGTCAACATACATTATTTCTTATTCTATATTTTGTTCACACAAGGCACGCCACATTAAAACTAAATGAACAATTTTGACAGGCCATCAGTCAACCTTAAAATATGACAGTTATACCATATTGTTATCTTTTCGGCCTGGGGTTCGTCGAATAAAACTTAATTTCACTTTTATGATTTCATAATGATGGTCAAAGGATAGACATGTGCACTCAAGAGGATACAAGCATCCACAGGTTTTCTAAACCCACCTCTGTCTATCAACTCCTACTCTCACCTCCCCGTGGTGAACACCGGGTGCCTAGTACCTCAACTGGAGATTGGGTTCCAACCCCTTTGGAAGGTTGTTGGGGGTAGCAGACGAGAGAGGGGGGGAGGAGTGTTCCCACTAAGGCACTTCTCCTTGCATCCGGACGGCAGCGGAGGAATTCCCCAGATGGAATCAACGGTGGCGTCCATAGTTCCAGTCAGGCCGAACTACTTAGTGAACACCTTATATGGGCTACTACGACGTATTCGGAGCTCAGGCCTATAAGGAGCGGGCTATCCGGCTCTCCGTCCTTAGAGCTAAGCAAAGGATCTGGTCCTCCAGGTTGGGGGTCGTGCCGTCGGGGTGACTTCCCGGCCACGTAAAGAAACACCAGTCACGAAGCGGAAACAAGCCTCGGATTCGGACGGATTTACTGTTGACGACCAATGCAAACGAGAAAAGGACAACGAGCTCCGGATCTGCACGTGGAATGTTAGGTCCCTTAACAGACCACGTGCAGCCGAGCAACTAGCGGAGGCCCTTAACGACTGCAAGGCAGACATTACTGCCATCCAAGAAATGCGGTGGGACGGGCCGGGCAAAAGAAGGATGAAAAACTGCGACATCTACTACGGCGACTGCTATCGGCATCAAAGACAGCGCCTATTTGGATGTGGTTTCGTTGTTGGAGGCAGACTTAGGCAAAAAGTCTTGAGCTTCAACCCTGTAAGCGAGCGCCTCGCGACGATCCGCATCAAGGCTAAATTCGCCAACATTAGCCTGATATGCGCACATGCCCCCACAGAGGAGAAAGATGACGAGACCAAAGATATGTTCTACGAGCTCCTGGACAAAACTTATGAGCAGTGCCCTAGCTACGACATTAAAATTGTCCTAGGCGATTTTAATGCCAAGCTAGGAAGGGAGGGCATCTTTGGTCGTACTGTCGGAAAGTATAGCCTGCACGACACGACCTCCGATAACGGATTCAGGCTGATCGACTTTGCTGCGGGGCGACACGTTGTGGTAGCTAGTACACAGTTCCCGCATCTCAATATCCACAAAGGGACATGGAGATCTCCCGATCAATCAACCGTCAACCAGATTGACCATATTGCGATCGACGCAAGGCACTTCTCCAGTATCATGGATGTCCGAACTTTCCGAGGGGCCAACATTGACTCGGATCACTACCTTGTTGTAGCCAAGGTACGGCTGCGGATATCCCGACCAGCGCCAAGTAATGGAAATACTGTGAGGAAGTTTGACGTCGGCCGACTACAATCGCAAGAGATCGCCAGGTCCTTCTCCAACCGAATCTCTCAAAACCTTCTACGAAGTCCTATGCAACCAGCATCAAGTATTGATAGCCAGTGGCAACACTGCCAAAATGCCATCAGAGACGCCGCCTCTGAAGTGCTGGGTTTCACATGGCGACCACAACGAAACCCCTGGTTTGACGATGAATGCCGGCAAGCACATGCAGCTAAACAGGAAGCATACAAAGCGGCGCTGCACAGAAGGACTAGAGCTGCTCGCGAGCTCTACGAGCAGAGGAGGAGAGAGGAGCACCGGCTTCTCCGAAGGAAAAAGAGAGAGCACGAGAAGCGCGCGGTTGAAGAGATAGAGAGATGTTACAACAGGAATGAGGTTAGAAAGTTTTACCAAAGGATCAAAAGGTCCTGCCAAGGGTATAAACTTCAAACTGAAGCCTGTAAGGACCATCAAGGGAACATCGTTGTAGAATCGCAGTCGGTGCTGAGGATTTGGAAAGACCACTTCTGCAGACTGTATAACGGCGAGGACGAACCAAACACCGCTGTCAGACAGAACGAACCATTCAACCCGGGCGAAGACGTAACCGACGAAGCATACGAACGATACCGCCCACCCGACCTGGAGGAGGTGAAAGTAGCTGTGTCTAAGCTCAAGTGCAACAAAGCAGCCGGAGCAGACGGCCTAGCTGCCGAACTCTTTAAATCCGCTGGCGATGAGCTGGTTAGGAGCATGCACCAGCTCATCTGCAAGATATGGTCGGAAGAAAGCATGCCCGACGAATGGAACCTCAGCATTGTTTGCCCGATCCTGAAGAAAGGAGACCCTCTGAGTTGTGCCAACTACAGAGGCATAAGTCTTCTTAACATCGCATACAAGATCTTTTCTGCTGTACTGTGTGAACGCCTGAAGCCGTTTGTCAACAATCTGATAGGCACATATCAGTGTGGCTTTAGGCCAGGAAAGTCCACCATCGATCAAATATTCACACTGCGGCAGATCTTGGAGAAAACCCAGGAATTCCAAATCGATACACACCACCTCTTCATCGATTTCAAGGCCGCGTATGACAGCATCTATAGAGACGAGCTATATAGCACAATGTCTTGTTTTGGCATCCCTGCCAAACTCATCAGTCTGTGCAGGATGACGATGGAAAATTTACGCTGTTCCATCAAAGTCGGCAAAGACCTCACCGACCCCTTTGATGTCAAAAAAGGATTACGACAAGGCGACGCGCTGTCATGCGACTTCTTTAACATCATACTTGAGAGAATTGTGCAGAACTCTCGCCCCAACACCAGAGGTAGAATCTTTCAAAAGTCCGTTTAACTACTCGCATACGCAGACGACATTGACATAATCGGTAGAACAAAGCGTGATGTCAGTGAAGCCTTCGTGAGTATTGGGACAAAAGCGGCGAATATGGGTTTGGCAGTCAATGAGGGCAAAACCAAGTATATGGTGTCATCAAGAAAAGACACCCAACATCGGCGTCTTGGACAAAACATTACCATCGACAGCTATAATTTTGAGGTATCGCTGTTTCTTTGGGCTAAGGAGGCAATTGAGTAGCAAAGCCCTCTCTCGAGCAACTAAAGAGTCCATGTATAAGACCCTCATCATCCCAGTCCTGCTTTACGGTGCAGAAACATGGACCCTGTCAAAGGCGGATGAAAACACTTTAGGCTGCTTTGAGAGAAAAATTCTTCGGACGATTTACGGTCCCGTCTGCATAGACGGAGAGTGGAGGAGGAGATATAACATCGAACTGTACGGGCTGTACAGCCATACCGACCTAGCCAAAAGAGTCAAAACACAACGTCTACGATGGCTTGGTCATTTAGAGCGGATGGACACCAACGCCCAGGCCCGGAAAATCTTCGAATCCACACCGTAGGGACGGCGCGGTAGAGGAGCACCGAGACTCGGTTGGCGCACGCAAGTGGAAGGGGGACTCAGCCAACTTCGCGTGCGAAACTGGAGACGGCTAGCTAGAGACAGAGCTGGCTGGCGAAGCTTGTTGGCTGAGGCCCAGGTCCACCCTGGACTGTAGCGCCACCTTAAGTAAGTAAGTAAGTCAAGAGAATCAAGTGCGATCCCCAGGCGGGCTTAGGAGATTCTTTTAACCTGATCCCATACCACCAGGGAGGCGTCATGGTGACCTGTCCGTCCTAATGACCTGTATGGGAAGTCTGCCTAGAGCATGCGAACAACGTGTTTAGACCATCTTTTTTGAATTGAATTAAATGTCGCGACTCCACTTATCCGTAATCGAATTACGTATTATGAATTTTATCGTAATCCCCATGACCTAAAAGATCTATTGCACCCTTTTCTTTGATCTAGGATTTTAGGGCTTTTTTCACAAACTTGATAACCTGCCTAGATGGGATGATGTTATAATCATTCCCTGTTAAATTGATTTTTTTTTTTAATCTATGGTGCTTTCCATAGATTAAAAATTTCTGGGAAAAAGAGCAGGACACTTCTTTTGTTTCTCCACATTGTCTATAGATTTCAGTGCTGCTGTAGCCTATAGTTTGAATAGGTGGTAGTTACCTGCTGCATGTCCAGTGAGAGCTCCGCATAACAGTCTAAGATCAGATCTGTTGAGTTCTAGGGTTTCCTTGGCTCTTTTGGAGTTGGACCTGAGGAATTTTTGTCGAGGAGTGTTTGTGACCTTCCAGATTATTCTACTTTTGTAAAGAGATACTGTTAGTTTAGATTTTTATTTGATAGTAAATGTCTACCATAGTGAAACCAGAGAGGGCAAAAGGCCCTTCAAAGGGAATCTCAGCTCCCCATTTGGCTTGCATGCCAACATTTTCATTACCCTCATAGTTTTCGTGTTCTGTCCAGTGTATTTATAACTTGGTCGCATTTCCCAAACAGCTTTGGAGTCATAACAGAAGCTGCTTGGAGCTTTTAGGACTGCCTGGCTGTCCGAGAAGGTTCGGTTGCCTTTTGCCACGTTGCTTTTCGCCACGAACAAATTTGAACTCAGGCAACATTGGAGTTCAAATGTTCATGGTTACATAACTGCATAACAAGCCATAAATTTCTCAAATTTTATTGCATACTCCTCAATGAATATTTATTATTTCATTCATTTACCTTTAAGGGACTCACTGCCACCCAATTGCACAGATGGAAAAAATAAATTTAGCTCTGTGGCTTTTATCTCACACTCTATTGCATATATAGTTTTTATACCCCATCCATCCCATAGGACAGGAGATATATTTAGACCTCTCCTGTTTCTTGTTTCATACATAAAATAAAAATATAATCGCTTTACCTCCACTAGTGGGTGTGGCATCGATTTAAAGGGTAATATTTCAAATGCATTACATTTAATATTTTTGTTTCAAATCGAAAAACTTTTTCTTAATATATTATGTAGAAAACAAATAGTTCTACATTTTGTTCAAGAGACAAGACTTTTGGCCACGCCCACACTTAGAGGGCGTGGCCAAGAAAAACCTAAAATTTTCCAGAAAAACGTTATTTCGATTGGCATCAAGCCTAATTTAGAAAAGCATCAAACAAAAAATTCCAGGTTAGATAAACGAGACCTGAAGTCAGATTTCGTACACACAAAGTTTCTAGTCACGCCCCCTTTTAGGGGTCGATTTTTTCGACCATTCGTTCCTGCCCGTTAATGTCTTTGACCTTAAACGTTTCTTGATTTCAAAGCAATCGTGGCGAAAAGCAACGTGGCAAAAAAACAACGGCGCAAAAAGCAACGTGGCGAAAAGCAACGTTTTGATTTCGTGGCGAAAAGCAACGTGGCGAAAAGCAGCGCTCCGGTGAGATTCTAACGGGTGATTTTTTAAGAGGTTGAGAACTTTTTTAAAAAAAAAAACACAAAAAATTCGAAAAAATTAATGAAATATTTATTTAAATCGATAGTTTGAACCTTGCAATTTAATGTTTAAAGATAATTTCATGCAAATGTTGACCGCGGCTGCGTCTCAGGTAGCTCATCCGCTGAGTCCAATTTTGGCATACTCTTTCACACATATCGGCCGGTATCTCATGAATGAATGCATGGATGTTGGCTTCCAGTGCGTCAATCGAAGCGGGCTTGTCCCTATAGACATTAGCCTTGACATACCCCCACAAAAAATAATCTAATGGTGTCAAATCGCACGATCTAGGCGGCCAATTGACCGGCCCGAAACGTGAAATTAACTGTTCACCAAACTCGCCGACCATAAAATGGAAGCAGCGCGCGATGAACATTTCGAACCGAGCACGAATTTTGATAGTAAAATTCAATAATTTGCAAGCATTGTTCATTTGTAAGACGATCCATGGTTAAATTGCAAACCAAACTGAAGCTGTTTGACAGTGACACAAGGTACTAAACACACGTCAGCTGTCAAAACCAGTGTTGCCAAAACCAAACCAGCTAAAAAATCACCCTTTATTATAAATGCAGTGGGCTGCTTCGTTGATCGCAAAAATCTCGGCTTGAAAAAATGAGGAATCTTGGAAAGGGGTATGTGTTTATGGCACCTCGGCCCTACTATCCCAGCTCCAACTCCACTGCTTCACTTCGACACGTCAGTATACCTTTTTTGGGCGTCAGTATACCCTTTTAGAAACATAGACTTCCTTGTACCCCAGTTACAATTTGACGAGAACTTCTAGACAACTATCCCCCCAACTAACTTCTAGACAACTATCTTCTTAGGATGACTGTGTGCCTCTGGAGTGTGAATCGATTCACTTTTTACACGGATTGATCAAAGACAAATTATGGGGTAGGTGGGGGTGTAATCTCAGAAAAACTAAATCTTAGTCTCTCTTTCCGTCTTACGGATCATTGTAGTGTTTTCCAAGCTAAAATCATGGCGATTAAGGAAGCCTTGTCCTGGCTTAAGAATAAGGTTATATCCGCCAAGGGTATACATATATTTTCTGACAGCCAGGCGGCCATCAAGTGCCTGGAATCGGTATCTATAAACTCTAAAGTAACCTTAGACTGCCGTTCGTCTCTAAAGGAGATGTCAAAGCAGTTCAACATTCTCCTATGCTGCTTGCCAGGGCATATTGACATTCCAGGCAACTGTAAGGCTGACGAACTCGCCAAACTTGGAAGTTCTCTCTCCTTTTTCGTCTGATAAAGGCTCCTTAGGCATTCCAATTTCTACATGCAAACTCACGATAAAACTGGATGCAATAAAAAGAACAAATCTCAGATGGACAAGTGCTAGTACCTGTCTAGTAACGAAACAGATTTGGCCTTAGCTAGATCTAGACGCTCTAGGAGTTTGATAGCTCTTAATATTTCAATTTTTCAATTTATTTTCAATTTATTATAATAATGCGGGTGTAAATTAAGACATGGTCTTTTAAGTACTTAATTAAAGGAGTTTAAACATAAGGCAATGTTCTTCATTGCACATTCTTACAACTATGAAATATAAGGAAGTAAGGGATAGTGTTGAAGAGGAAAGGAGAGAGAACGATAATGAAGAAACCGAGAGAGAAGAAGAAAATTCTGCGTTACAGATGTGTTGAGAAGTGACTGTAGATAGCTGACCTAAAAGCTGTGGTCCTGTTAATGCGTTTTATATTCGAAGGAAGTGAATTCCATAGCTTAACTGCATGAATGAAAAACAGTCGGGAGGAGGAAAGATATTTGCATGTAGGAATATTAATATTCATTGTTCGACGGGAATGAGAGAAAATCAGTTTATCATACAAATAACGAGGAGATTTGGTTAATATTACTTTGTGGAGGAATATGCAGTTTCTGGCATTTACGTGGTGAGTAGGAGTGCGTCCTAGAAAGATGTTGGCATATATGGATATCCTCTCATACCTACGCAGGCCGTGTATGTGTCGTATTGCATCATTGAATGCTACTTGAAGTTTATGCATAGAAAGCGAATCAGGGTTAGGATACACAACTTCAGAATACAAAATAATTGGCATAATGAGAGTGCTCACAAGTCTTTGCCGCGTATTAGGTGGAGTAAAGTTTGCGGTGCGCCACAGCTTTCTTAAGTAGCCGTAGATTCGGCCAATCACAAGGTTCGTTTGATCGTAACAGGAGAGTTTACGGTTTAGCACAAAACCCAGGCAGGTCACCTTCTCAACAATTTGCAATTTGCTATTGTTGTAGCCAGATTTCCGGGAGCAAGTCGAGCTCAAAGGATTCATTACTTATTGGTAAAACGAAGCATTTGATAAGTCCCTGTTCAACAGTGATGCAAGTTGATTGATTTTATTAAAAGGAAGCGAGATCCGGAACTGGGCATCGTCAGCATAGAAATAGGCGAAGCAATATTTGCACACCAAAGGAAGATCATTGATGAAGATACAAAACAAGATTGGGCCCAAAATAGACCCCTGCGGCACACCCTGCTTCAGCGGCTTAAAAGCTGAAAATATCTCACCTATTGCAACTCTTTGCGTTCTGTTAGACAGACTTCATCAAACGCTTTCGAAAAATCTAGCAAGCAGAGCAAAGTTACAAAGCCCTTATCAAAATCTGCGCGTACATCGTCAAGGATCTTGACCATATCCGAGGAACAGCTATGGCCCTTACGGAAACCAGACTGGAAGGGGTAAAGCAGAGAGTTTACTGATATGTGGTCTTGAATCTGTCTAGCAAGCACCTTTTCGAAAACTTTTGATAAGCATGGCAGGATACTTATTGCCCTAAAGTCATTAGGGGCAGACGCATTAGCCTTTTTCGCTATGGGAATGACTCTTGCATGTTTGCAGGCATCCGGAAAAGTTGAAGTGGTTTTGCAAGTGTTAATTACATGCGTGAGAGGTCTGATTATCTCAGGTAAAATAAGTTTTAAAAAGCGGAGCGATAAACCATCTTCACCAACAGAACTTGACTTGATCGATGTGAATGTTAAAAGAACTTCAATTTCGGATACAACCTCAGAATCAGCCTGCGTAGCCAGGTTGGTTACGGAGGGCCTATCATCAAAGCCGAATCTATTGGGAACAGTGCCAGTTTCTAAGAAGGAATTGTTCAACTCATCAGGGTCTAAGTGACATTGGTTATTACTTTTACCGTTTACCCCAATGTGACGTAGATTCCGCCACAGAACTTTAGGATGCAAGTTTGCGTTTAACTTATCAAAGTAGGAGTTGCGCTTTGATTGTCGAACTGCAGCTGATGCGCTGTTATACGAGGTTGTAAGGCCTGTTTCTAAATTTAATGGCAGCAAGAACGTTTGAGGTAAACCAAGGACAAGATTTGTTACGGATGGCGACTGTTTTCACAGGGACGTGCTCGTTATAAAGCGTCTCGATGAGAAGCTGAAGACACTTCAGCTTTTCGTTTGGATCAGGTATCTGCCAGCGGATATCCCATGGGGCTATGGAGGCTGCAACTCTGAGCGAGCTATGATCAATTGACTTATAGTTTCTAAATTTAAAACAAGCAGGCTCTATATTTCGTTCAAAAGCTATGTCGTACGTGCAAAATATTAGATCATGCTCAGACACAGCTTCTATAGAGACAACTGGTCGAACAGGAGAATGGACGAGGGATCAGATACAATAAAGAGATCTAAAAGGCTAGGCTCTTCGTTTGGTCGAAAACAAGTGGGACTGCTTAATAGATCGCACATGAGTGCTACAATCGTCGTTATTACAGGACACTGTCTGATACTAAAGCACGCGACAAGGCTTGGTGTCTTTTCTAACAATTTTTGCAAGAGCTGCATGGATGAGGAGGAAGAAGAGACCACTCTCCACCTTTTTTGCACATGCCCCGATCTGTCTAATAACCGAAATCTTTACCTTGGAGCCTTTTATAATGATCTTAGTGATCTTAGTACTGACTGACTGAAAACGTCTTTTACGCTTCATCAGTAGCTCGAAATGGTTCAACGAGTAGGTCAACAATGGACCTACATAGCTAGGTCTAAGTGAGTTGGGTTCTTCGAACCCGACAGCCACTTCAACCTAACCTTACCTAGAGTAACTGGCACTTACAGCTCAAAAGAGTCCTCGCTTCACCGCTCAGAATCATGGCGTGCCTGTTACAGGTTCTCTTCGAACCCTCGGAGGGTTTTTTAGACCCTCGCGTTGGTGGACCGTGAAAAAGCCTTCATTGCCCCGACCGAGATTCGAACTTAGGACCTCTTGCATAGGATTCCGACACACAAACAACTGCGCCACGGAGCACAAAATTAAAAAAATGTTTTGTTTAAGCGAACAGTGGGTGCTGTGGCGTAGTGGTCAGTGTGTGTGCCGATTAAGCGGGAGGTTTGGGCTTGAATCCTACCGTCGTCATCTAAAATAAAGGTCTTCACCTCCGCTTGCCTCAAAAACCTTCTCAAGAGTGCCGTTCGGATTCGGTGAAGATTGTAGATCTCTTGTATGTATAGAATACCACACACAGCATGCACGGTTCACTTACTTAAGGTAATGCTACAGTACGCGTTGATCTGGTGGACCTGAGCCAAAAAGCTTCACCAGCCAGCTTTTCCTCCAGCTAGCCGTCTCAATCTCGAGTCCATTTCGCAATAACCCTGCGAAATGGACTCGAGATTTTCCGGACTGGCGAGTTATACATCCGCTCTATATTACCTATAGCCAACGCAGCCGTTCTGACTCTTCTGCCTAGGTCGGTATCGACCTATCATGCATTTCGACATTATATGCCTTTTTCGACATTATATACCCCTCCTCCACTCTCCATCTATGCGTGACGGTACCAAATATCACCCGAACGATTTTCCTCTCGAAGTAGTCTGAAGCATATTCAGCCTCTGACAGGGTCTACATTTCTGCAAGGGGGGGTATGAAAAATGGATACTTTATTGCTCTAGAGACGACTTTGCCACTCAATGCCCTTCTTAGTCAATAGAAACAGGGGTGGTTAGAGTAAAATTTCGTTTTATTTGTCCTTGTAATTTGAATTTATAGCAGAATCTAGGAAGTACCTTAAAGCTATAGCTATCTGGTGATGTTTGGTCCAAGTCTTCGGTGTTAAGTGCCTCTTCTTGATGACAGCATATACTTGGCTTTGCCTTCTTTGGCTTCACTGACATTACGCTATTGTCTTCGGATTATGTCAATGTCGTCTGCGTATGCATGAAATTGTATGGACTTTTGAAAGATTGTGCCACTGGTGTTGCCGCAGCGTCAAGGAAGTAGTCACATGACGAAACAGCGTGAGATTTCCATCGTCACAAACTAATGAATTTAGTAGGGATGCCGGAACTAGACATAGCCCTATATAGCTTTTCTCTAGATGCTTTCATACGCGGCCTTAAAATGAAAGAAAAGGTGGTAGGAAACAATTTTGAATTCCTAAGTTTTTTCCAAGATCTGCCGCAGTGTGATTTATTTGATCAACCGTGGACAGACCGTTGACAAACGGCTTGGTAAAACAGTTAAGCAGAAAGAATCTTAAATGTGATGTTAAGAAAACTGATGCCTCTGTAGTTGACGCAGTTTAGAGGGTCTACTTTCCTGAGGATCGGGAAAACAATGCTGAAGTAAGGCGGTATCTTTCTTCATCGGTGTCTTCTTCGCCCAGAAATGGTTTATTCTGCCGACAGTGGAATTCGGTTCGTATTTTCCGTTATGCAGTCTGTTTCTCCATATCCTTAGTACCGACTGCAATTCGAATCGTTCTCACAGATTTCAGTGCAAACTTTATAGGTACCCTCGGTAGGTTCTTTCAACCGTTTTTTTGTTAGAACATTTGAACATCGTTCTTGTTGCAGCCGGTATTCCTCTCTCCTCCCCAGCTGGTAGAGCTCGCGAGTAGCTCTATAGTGCTTCTAAGTCGAGCCGTTTTTTATGATTCGTGTTTAGTTGCATTACCGTGCCTTTATTCTCCTTTAGGGTTTATAATTTTATGCAAAGTTTAAAGTCCA
This sequence comes from Neoascia interrupta, assembly GCA_947623515.1. Taxonomy (NCBI): domain Eukaryota; kingdom Metazoa; phylum Arthropoda; class Insecta; order Diptera; family Syrphidae; genus Neoascia; species Neoascia interrupta. Next base: position 51,969,592 of record OX392463.1, read on the forward strand.
AATCGGAATGTTGCGTTGCTGCGTGCGTCCGATGACAAGCAGAGTAGAAACAACGGGCGCATATGGGGCAAAACGAAATGTTACTTCAAAACTTCACTCCACGTTTGACCGTAAATATCGTAGACGCATCTACAACGCAAAAGAAGATCTACTTTCTACTTTTGCGTCCGTTTAACAACCTCATGCTCATTTATTGTTTTGTGAGTGAGTATAGTTCTCTTGTCGTCAGTAGGTTGTGGGGACGAAAAAGGGTTGTTTCTGTTTCTTGTCAAAATGAAAAAAAAAACAGGTTTGCGTAGAGTAGAGAAGTTTGAGTAGAGAATGTGATGTTTTTCTGTATTATTTCAGTTTGTCGCAATAACTCGCAAGTTGTTGGTTTTTAGCATGCACAAAGACCCGAGTGCACCACCTTGGATATATTTGTGATGGAATAAACAGAAATAATTTTATTTTCATTGCTGGGCAACTTGGTTCGTTTTAAAAAGCATCTTTTCTGCTCGTTCTTTTGCAAATATCTTTCAACAGAAATTGAATGTGTTTGAGGTGATACTTTACAACTTCCTACTCGAAAACACAAAGCGGCATTTCGTTTTGCAAATTTGCTGCGTGCGTAATTTGACGTAAAGTATCGTAAAGTTTTGGCAACGCATGGCAAAGGCCATTAACGTACGCACGCAGCAACGCAACATTGCGATTCCAGCATAAATGCGGACAGTTCGTTCTTTTATGTTTTTGAGATCTTTTCAAAAAAAAGTTAAAAAAAAAGTCCAACACGTGAATTATTTGTAATTATGTTATAACTTTATTAAGAAATAACGTAATTTCTATTTACATAAAAAATAAAATACAATTTGATATCGTTTTGCGCCTATGCCTGCAAGAGATTTTAAAGTACGATTCTTTTTGTTGCTTGTGATTTCTTAAATAACATTTCAGAGCCGTGATCTTTTGATTCTTGTAATTCTCCAGTCTTTGAAATTTAATTCTTTATGTGATACATGCAAATAATATATCAATTATTTAACATGACAAAACCAATTTTTTTAAATTAAAAAAAAAACAAAAAATTATAAGGTGCAAACAGTTGATTGATAAAAAAATACACAATATGTATATTAGAAATAGGTAAATAATCTAGTGAATATATGTATAAAAAGTGATGAATATAAACTAACAACTAAATAAAGTACCATTCTTTAATTCTGTTTCTTTTTTTTTTATTATTATTATTCTTGGAAGACAGTTTAATTTTATTTATTTGCCTAATTTTAAGTGTTTGCTTAGATTTAACAATAGAACGTACTACAGTCCAGCTTTACGATTCATTCTACATAAAGTAAAAAGAAATTTTTCATACATTAATAAAAATGTAAAAATTTTGAAAGGCAAATTCGAGAACATTGTCAAAAACAATATTAATTTTTTTGTGACTTATTGCGTACTTAAAATTGAAAAAAAAAACATTCTAAAATTGACTACAATGCAACTAGAAGTAAAGTAATGAAAGGATCTATAAGATTTAGACTCTTTCACATGTATATGGGTAAAATATTAGACTAATTTTAAACTTATAGCTTATACAGATAAAATACATACACATACTTGTGTACTCAAATAGGTTTGCTTAGCTTAAGTACAAAATTATGGAATCATATTCTTATTGTTTCTTCGATGTATATTTATTCGCTTAATGACTGCTGATAAAATATCCTTTAATTCAAAATGGTAAAAATATTCTGTACACTATTTTAAACTTCAAGACAAATGATTATAGAATCGAATAGTTTTTTTTAGCAAACGATTTGGTTAATCGTGTCAGTTATGCACGTTGACTATTTAATTTATAAGTTAACGATTGCATTGTTCGTAGCATCTTAATTTTTAATTGTTCTTTTTTCGATATATGGTTTTTGTTTTTTGAGTAATTTAAAAAGTCCGGATATCTCCATACTCTCCATCGATGCTTGTACTGCTTTCTTCTTAATAATTGTACGGTCCATATTGTGATCCATGATAGTAAGGAGCTGGATATATTTGAGGCTGTGGGTAGCCTGCGTAAGGTGGATAGGGTGGTTGCTTCTGAGAGTACACTAAAAGTTAGAAAAAAGAAATTAAATCAAAACATTTATTGTTTAACATTTATATTTTACAAATTTAATTATTTAGGAAGGTATGAAGAATCTTTTTTTTTTATATCCCAAGAATGCCGATTTTGAGTCGAAGTTACACGGAAATAACCTCTATGCAATGCGCCTTACTACAAACAAAAGTAAATTTTAAGCTTAAAAAAAAACAAGTGAAAAATTGCAGCAGTGCTTATGCCGTATATGACTTAAGGTATGCAATAAGGAGTCGAAAATCTACATTTTGTTTGGATTTTCGTTGTTTGATTCGAAGATTTTGTAAGGATCCCCATTTCTCGAGACACATCTAAATGAAAACGAAGAATAATGCTCAAAAAAATCATTTTCTTCAAAAATTCTTCAAGAATTTTGACAGTTTGGTTAACAATAGTTTTGATAACTATAAACAGTTTTGATAGCTAAATGATACCAAAAAGCATCAAGATACTTTCTGGTATCCACATTAAATTTTATGCAGTCAGTTAAAAGCGGAGAGTTAGCAAGGCCCAAATTTCTTAAAACACCAGCGGTGATTTCTCCAAGTCCAAAGATTTCCCATATATTTAATATCAAAATTTGAAAATCTCATTATACCTATGAGAAGAGTTTTGTAAAGTCTTTCCAAATTAAGTAGGATTTTTGAAGGCACCACAATTTTTAAAATGAAGATTTACCACAATGGAATTCAAACAAGTGAGTAAGTGCAAGAGTTCGTCTGTGAAAAGCTTCTATCTTAAAATTTTTTGTCCCGAATTCATATATTATTTGTATAAACTACGCCCCCAAAAGTAGCCCTGGGCTAAAAATTAAAATCAATTAATTGTGATTTTGTTAGAATCATGACAAAATGCGTTAAAACCAAAAATTATTTCTGAAAAAAGTCCTTTTCCTTAGAACGCCCCCTAGAGCTCAAAACTTTGTATGGATCAAACTTAGCAAATAGTAATATCTTTAATATTTGTCATAAAATTTTTCGATTTGGAGTGAACTTTCCGAGAAATCGAGTTTTTAAAGATGTTACATGTTAAAAGTGGGCTTGGTCGATTTTCTGGGTGGTCCAATTTTTGCCTTCTTAGAGGGTTTGGGCCATTATTGCTCTATACCAAAACTGGAGTTCCTACGCCTTGTTTTACTTGACCAAAAGACATTTTGAAAAAAAATTTTAAATAGAGGTTGTTCTACATTGAAACCAGTAGTGGGCGTGGCCGTTGGCGGATTTAACCAATTCGCACACTTTGTCTGTACAAAATAAAAACCAAGATACACTCGAAGCTTGAGCGTCCTAGCTAATTTTAAAGACCTAAAAACTTCACACATACGGACAGATGGACAGATGGACGGACTGACATACCTTAAACGATTCACGGACGTACCTTAAACGGACATACCTTAAACGATCATATCTCTAAAATGTCTTAGGGGTCTACGGTGATTATTTCACTTTGTTCCAAACAGTAACATGCATAAATGCATTAAAATTAATATACCCTGGGTCGGGTATAAAAATTCAGAATCCTGGTAATGAAAATCCCGAAAATCTAAATTGCTTCCGTGGATTTCCGTGATTTTCCAAAATTCAATGTCGGGTTTCGACACTCGGCATTTCAATTTCCGGCAAACGGTTCAATACCGTTTTTCTTTTTTTGCGGTTATGCGTTTATAAAGATAGGATTCCATTGACAGCTTACACCTGGCGGTCAATTTTGGAATATGTGAGGACCTATACACGTCAATGGCTGGCTGTTGTTGTCATCCCAATTGTCAAACGAGTACAAAAATTAATCGCCTTTTCGGTTGGCGATCCCGGATCAGGACGTTTTTCTCCCGGATTGGGGCTTCTCTCCGAACAGCCAAAAACGTTTTTCATGATTTTGAAGTTGGTCTTGGGTTGTATTTGCAAAGCAAAAGCTGTTCTACAGGGGACAAATCACATTTATGCAACTTGACATTGACACATGTATGATTGTGCGCGTGCTTCTGGTTTTGATTCTGGATTCAAAACCAGAAGCAAATTTCTCTTCTAACCAGAAGCGGAACAGTCAAACGAGTCCAAGAAAATAGTCTACCGGACGCTCCCGGACGACCAACCGAAAAGGCCATAATTGCACAGAAACGGTACTTTCCTTTTAATTTAATTTTTGTGAAAGGAAAAATTATTTTATTCACAAATAGGGTTGACAACTCACAAGGGAAAATTCCCTTATCAAAGGCAGGTCAACTTGTCAACTTCGAGATCTGTGTTGACAGCTATAGGTATTCACATATTCAAAATTTGACCACCATGTATAATAGCTTTCTTACTTTTCCAATCGTCAATCTTTGATCAAAGCTTAGTTTAAAATCTTTGATTCGGGAAAGAGCTTGAAAAGCTACTCTACTTTTTTCGAGCTAATGTTGTTTTCGCGTTAAGCAGAAACTAAAACAAGTGAGTAGGTTGCAAGCGTTCGTCTGTAACGAATTTGTACATATGTATATACCCGACCCTATTTTTATTGGCCACGCCCTAAAAAAATGGGCGTGGGCTGAAAATTAAAATCTATTTATTGTCATTTCTTAAGGGTCTAATCATAGCTATCATCGGATCTCTGATCAACTCGGAAAACTGACAGTTGAGAATATAAAGAGAATAGAATGCTTTTCAGGGGAACGATATTGTCGCAAAAACACAAATCAAAATCAGCTGTTCCTTAAAATCGATTTCTGTCAGTGAAATAGTAAAATCGAGTTTACCTAAAAGTTTTACCAAAATCCGCACCAAACAGTGACTCCTTTTGGGTGCATCGGCTTTTCTATGTATGCGTGCGGGTTTTCTGTGCCCGAAATGCGAAAATTTTGCTTGTTTACATACCCGCCAAGATCAAAATGAGCTTCATCTAAAAAGATGATTTAATTGGCAACATCGGCATCTTCTCTAAGTCGATCGCACGTCCACTTAGAGAAGCGAAAACGCATATTTCCCAGCGTTGTTCAAGCGTAAACACAACAATATTCGTTCAGCGGTAGGATAAAACTAATTATCTGTCAAATCAGTCATGAGCTAAGTGTTACCATTCACGAAATACTATTGAAAAAAGAGACAAGGAATAGCTCTTTTTCACATGTGTGTGTGAGTGAAGCATTTATTTTGACATTCGTCGCCCGATATCGGGTATCGACTTGCAAGTGAATGTATCGAATGTATCATGAATCGGGGTACAAATGTCACCTTAACTCGGGAATGTTAAACAAAAGTAGAGCCAGCTCCCAGAAACGTATGAACCTCGAACCGTCTCTCATGACATGCCTGGTTGAACACATAAGTAGTCCGCACTCACACAACTAAAACTGATGCTTCACTTTTCCCGAAAAACACCACTTCCTTGTCTCTTTATTCAATGCGAAGTACAAGCCGGGCACAATGTGTGTCTGTGTCTGTGTCTGTGTCTGTCACTGTGTCTTGCCACATTTTTCACCTAAAATCAGAGACACAGCGAGATACCCATTGTGTCGGTATCTACGTGTTCCCGTAAGCTGAACTGCGAGACACAGACACAGATACAGATACTCATTCTGTCCCAGCTAATAAGCACTAGTTGAAAAAAAAAAACGTTAGATTGCGGACTCTTTATTAGACTGCATGTCACTTTTGCTGGCATTTGGTCACAAAATATATGCTGGAAAGCGTATCAGCTGTTTTGGTATTCCTTAAATGCTTGTATTTATGTGATTAATTGTACAATCACTTTATCTGTACATCATCAAATCACCTCCTCTTTTACCCTTTTGACATATATTTTGAAGTCGCACCAAAACTTATGTCTACATGAAGGCTAAAATGAAGGCTATGTCACAAAGCTGCGTTATCATTTGCTACATCTCGTTAAGTTTCATTTGCTTTACAACCGCGTTGAAAACATAGCATTCGCAAAACAATTGAAAACCATAGAAAATGCCTACAAATCAACAAGAGCTTACAACCACAGCGAAAGCCCACAATTCTAGCTTAACAGAAACGTCAAAACGCACGCAAAAAGTCATCGTGTTGAATTTTTCTGCTTTCTCAAAACTTTCTTGCGTAAAAAAACGTAACGGCGGATGGTCGAAGCAACGTTGTGGCAACGCAGCTTTGTGACATACCCTTTTAGGGATTCAGAAAAATGACAACCACACCGCGTGATGTATAATGCTAGTAAAAATGACATACAGTCATTCTGGGCATACAGTCTAGTAAACTTTAACTCAATGTCGTATGATTGATATTAACATATTCAACGGTTGAATGATGGAACGCCTTCACGGCAGATCGCGAAAAAACAAAACCGGAGCGGGCTCGCTTGATGTTAATCGTCCATAAAAGATCGGACGTTAGAGCTACAATCGGAGTTATAAATAAGTTACTGTCTAAGACTCTAAGGTATGTATATATATTGCTTTTATTTGTCTGAGGGCCAGTTTTTCAGTACTGACTTAAGCCACGCTTAAACCAAGATCTGTTAATTCCTTAACAAAACGAATCTGGAGTTAACCCAGCGAGCAGTTTTCAGTGCAGAGTTAACTCCGCCAACAAAGTTGTCAACAAAATCTTCGACTCTCGAAATTATTGACTCTCCCAGATCTTACATCACATAGAAAAATACAGGAAAAGAAGTTCGAGCTATTCTCAAATGTCATTTTTCACAGAAACACGCAAATCAACTGCCATTACACACAGAAAATACCGTTCTCCATAGTTGATCTGAGATTAACTTTCCAAATTTGGCGAGTTAAGCCGATATTAACCTCACATCGTAGTTCACTGAAAAACTCATTTCTGGGGTTAATCTCAGTTTAACTCGGAAAGTCGGATGATCTTGCAGTGAAAAATTGGCCCTAAGGTGTTTATAAGGCGCAGGCTTCATCTGAGAAACGAAATCTTCTAGACGTACAATTTGCGTCCAAAAACTTGTTCCTTTTTCACTTTAATTAAAAAGGAACAAGTTCCTTTTGTTCCTTATATTAAAGTTGTTAATCTTTAATAAACATTAATTTTCTTTAACATAGTGAAATGGGTTGGATCTTTGTATGTGATCCTGAGAGTTCTCTAACGTGAAAATGTTTGAAATACGCCGAGGTGCCCAATCAATGTATCAGATTTAAGTAAAAGCAATAAAATTCTAGAAACCACTAAATAATTATAGATTTAAGTCTGTCTTCTTTTAAGTTAAATGCGTGTTTGAGAGGTTTCATAGCCTTTCAGCAAAAAATAGTTCAACAAATACTTCTCAACAAGTTCACGGGGAAACCACCTACATGCATGTATAATGTTAGTGGTTAGACGGCAGACCAAAATTAGTTAAGAAGTGGTTAAAAAAATGAATGACTTCTAGCGAATGACCTTCAAAAAAATTATTATTTGTTGGAGTATCGTTAACCTGATGAATTATCACGCGCAATGGTAATCAAAACGTGAATTACAAGCTTCTGACATTGGTAGCTTAATAAAATTCACACTTAACCTTGAAAAGATCTGTTCTGGTATTCACAAAAAAAAAAGTTTCAAATTCATGTTATATGATCATAGTTTAAATGACATATTCTCACCTGGCATCAAATATTGCAAGTTTAATTGCTCTTCCTTCTCGCGTTCGCTCTTCAAACACACGGCAGCACCAGATAGAAGGATCGCAGCCAACAGACAAGTTCCAACTCCTGCCCATGCCACAATGTATGACCAATCGTAAGTCGTTTTTGTATTGTCCTTAAGAACCTAAAATAGAATTTAATTTTCATTAAAAACCCAAGCCGACTAAATTGTGTCACTTTCTTACCGTATTCCACTGCTGATAGTAGTCTTCACCGACGACTTTCTCGTTTTCAAAGAACTCGACCGTGTGCCACAGGCCCATGGCCCCAGCAGCCAAAAGACATGCCGCCAACAATAAAATCGCCGTAGCTGTGATCGCACCAGCTGACCGCTTCCAGCACCCAGAGAGACCAGTCCAGAAAGCACAGAATATCGTCACGAAGCTAAAGAAGATGCGATGATCGCCCAAAGGGTCATTAGGTCAAAAGAGTTCCCCATCACGTCATGTCTAGAAAGTGAAATTCCAATATATCTACGTACCTAATTATGAACAAAGCTACACATGACCGTGCCAAATGTAATCTCGATGTCGCATCATCGTTTGGAGTCTTCTCTTCGTCACTACTGGGGAAATAATCGACATTGGAGCAGTGTGTTTCAACAGGCGATAAGTATGTTGGGACTGTAAAGAAAAAAAAAGAAGAAGATAAATTAAACCAAAATAAACACGGTTACAAAGTCTTAATGGGCTTTTTCTCTTTTATTTGATCCCATTATTGCCATGATAAGATCGATGACTAGCATCAAGTGAAAAGAAGAAAAGATTTTGTTTTCAATAAAAGCACACCAAAAACCAGCTTCTTCAAATGAATAATGAAAACGAAAAAACGAAATAGCCGAAGAAAACAATTAAAAAAATAAACTGTTAACGTTTAACGATCTAACACGTACAGGGTGACCTAAAGGAAATTTATTAGAAAAAATTTACATTGATTTTGAGTTCAGAAACCAGTTTCGATTGCTTGTCATAAATCGGTAATCAAAATTTAAATATCTTCCCTATAAGTGCGTTTTTTTATTCATTTCAACTCAACCTTCTGCGGTTTTTTATTCATACGGAATATTCAGATCATTCCGTTTCGCATTACTTTATTCGTTTAGAATATTCAGAATGCATTCTTTCCACACTGCCTCCCGAGGTAGAACAAATTAGAACCATCGGAATGAATTCATTTTCCATTTCTTCTACAGAATAAATAAAAAAAACTCACCCTTTATCACTCTAGAGAAATGTAATCTTTTGAAGAGAAAGACAACGAGACTGCCTGGATCCTGTTTTTGATTGGTGGAAACCTTTTGAGATAAACTTGTAATCTTACAACATTAATCTAAGTAGAAACACGGTAGCAACACAACACTTTATCTTTAACTTAAGTTTATGGTTCCTGAGATGACTGTGTTCATGTGTTAGCCGGTACATTTGATTCCGGACAACGTAGAGACCCTCACATTTATCAAATGGGTTATCAAAACTTTAGGCTGATCGCGCACATGACACTTTTAGTCACGCAACGGTTTGATTGCTTTTTGAGTCCCATAGGCTTGTATGGAAATGCGAGCACACAAGCAACCGACATGAAACCAATTTGGGCAACTTTTAAATCTGTGTTTTGTCACAGATTTTTTAGTTCCTCGCTAACAGAAATTACTTCTTAGCGCAGGCAGCTGTATATTCGAGCGTGGATGTGAAACTATTTAATTTGTCCTAAGTCGCCGACATTTCAGAGATCAAAGGAAAGGGTAAAATGTTTCATCTGTATTTGTGTGTACAACTAAAAAAGTTGCTTAGGTAAGCGCTGCTTTCGTGGATCGTGAGTAAACTATTGATGCTTTATAAAATTTCATGTGTGTGATAAGCCTTTGAGCGCAGCCAAGTGAACGTCGTAGTACAACTGAAAACTCATTTAGACACTCACGTTCTTATGGTAAGCGGCCAATAGGAAAAGTGCTTGACTTACGTCACTTTCTTCGGTTCATTGCACAAATTTTAAAAATATGTTAGGTATGTTTTGTCACTGTGCAGTCAAAACAGTCGTCGCAATTTCTCCCTTTCATGGTGTAGTAACAAACGATTTCTTCGATCACTCGTTGTCGCTGCCGTTCTGGTTTACGCTCTCGCGCTGAATGTGAAACGGCCATAACTCTGTCAATAAAGTTGTCCTTATCTTAAGGGACTTTCACAGCCAACGAACTTGCGACCAGCGAACTGGCGAACAAATGACTTTACTCCAAAATACTGTTTCAGAATTGAAATCGCAGCACGAAAATCTTTAAACGATCGAATAATCTATAACTTGACTCTTCTACAAAACCAATTTACATAAGTTCTATCAAGATATTCGCAGTTCACTGATTTCAAAACGAATTCGCAGCTACTTGTGCAAATTACTAAGCGATTTGTAAATATCTTCACAAAGGTTTTGAAAATGAAGGATTTGAAGTTGCCAAATTATAGAATTCAGGATTCTTGTTAGTTTTCTATTTGACAAACTTCAGTTTTAAGCAATTCCAAAGAGCAATGTCCAATTAAGCGCCAGTTCGCAGGTCGCAAGTTCGCCGGCTGTGAAAGTACCTTTAGACTCTCGAAACAATTGTGTCAATTTTTTTTTCAAGTAGTTTGAAAAATGTTTTCAAATGTCATTTTTCACAGGACCACTCATATAGGAAATCACTCCACAGGAAAAACTTCATATAGAAAAAACCGGCAAATGAGTTCGAAATGTTCTCAAGAGTTTTATCCGGTAATAACCCACCAAAGAGTGCGAGCTAAACCGAGATTAAACCCTGATCGAGGTTGACTGAAACTAATTTCTGAACTTAATCTCAGTTTGACTCTGAAACTCGGATGATCTCACACTGAAAAAATGGCGCTAAGAGTGTATTCAAAAGAGTTGCGAGTTGAGTTCTCCAATTTTACGACTAAACGTATTTATTGGGCTGGAACCTTTAGTCTGCATAACGCCACCTTAAACATTTGCAACATCAGTAATAATCAGTAATAATTTAGTCGTCATATTCGCTAAATTGGACACTGTTTTCGGTTTTTTGTAACAATGGTTTTTACGACATGCTTATCGAATTGACATACATAAATACGCAGGATAATACAAGTATGAACAAATTTAAAGTTTAAAAGCGATTGACAGAGCAGCTCTTGGTCTGGTCAACTTTAGCGTACTTGATGGGAGCTCTTTACGGTTCAGAACTCCATTTAGTATGTGACTGTTTTATTTTTAATTTAATTTGAAACCGTTAAAATCTAAAACATCGACTCATAAAACTCTATTCCCGCAGAATCGAAATCACCGAGTTTTTGACAAAAAAGGTGCCGCAAAAGCTTTTCACACTCTTGCTGAACTACTCGGTAGTAGGTAGGTTTCGTTTTTATTTGTCATTATTTTATCGTGAAATAAAAGCGCGTGTTTTTCCTTGAAGTCACTGTCACTTATGACAATTTTTTAATCTTTGAAGAACATCATGCTGGAAATCGGAAACTTATCGTAGGACCACAATACGGTGTAGCTGCAGCGACAGTAGCAGCGGAAGCAGGAGCTGTCTGAAACTGAAACAATTGAAACACATGTAGGTATTCAGTGTATTGCCTACAAAAAGTGTGGTGCAAGCGCGTAGCTGCAGTGGCAGTAAAAGTTGGCCAACTTTTAAGTTTTGCAGCGCTATAGGGTTGACAGGCCTGCACGGTTGACAGTTCGCTTCAAGAAAAGTATGCAATGGAGAAAAAGGATGTGAAGAACTTTATCGAAATTGTGAAAAATCAAGAAATTTTATGGAATTTGTGACACCCGTTAAAAAACAAAAAAATAAAAATAATTCTTAGAAGCGGAATCTCTCAGCCATTGCTTACAAACGAGGTTTCTGTCTGACATAAGCGAGCTTCCCCATTGTGTTCGAGTTTTTCCTGTGCCGCACCGCATAGGTTCGAGCTTTATACTACAGCTGCTGTTGCATACTACTGCGGACATTGTGGCCCTACGGTAAGCATCAAGCTCTTGTCTTATTTATCGATATAATATTTATTTATTAGAGCAGCTTCAAAGAATGTTCTCATATAGTAGAACGAAAGACCCTACCAAAAAAAACGTATTTTTAACGCCAAAGAAATGTGTCAAATACCTAGCTGCAACAATAACTCTATTCGCCAGTAGTGACAATGACACACCGCCTGAGATCACGGGTGCTATCTTGGGAATTTGTAGGCCGGGGTTTTTTGCATCTTACTTCAACACTTTAATGCGTGGGATTATACCAAAGCGCATAGCGCTGATAAAAAACGTTGTTTCATTTTTCAATTTTTGTTGCAATAGCAAACGTAGTTTTAAACAAATTTCAACCCAGACTCGACATTATTGCAACATAATGAATTCACTTTTCATGTTGTGGCTCCACTAACTTAACTATCTATTGTGTCGCACGAATGCCGGATTTCTGTTTGACAAAGCGACAGTGTCATGTTTATGGTACTTGTCTTGTCATTAAACACTGCGCCAGTGCCATTTGTTCGAAACGAAAGTTAATTAGTATTTTATGTCTATTTTTTTCTTCTTCCCTAATTGAATTCCTTTTTCGTGATTTCTACGTAATCACTTTTGTCCCTTTGTAATAATAACGTTTTTATAAATTCGTATTTTTTTCTGATTCATATTTAGATCAACTTTTATTGTTATGCAAAACTTCGCAAGTTTTTTCGTATAAGCATGCGAAGAAGTATATTAAACTGCTGTTAAATAAGAGTGTTGCCATATAATGACAAACCGTCAACAGTGATTCAAGGAAAGACGATAGTTTTAGCTAATACCTTTTACTCTTACATTTCGCTTAGTGACTACCTTGCACCCACTCTAATCTTATCAAGATAAATTTAAAATAGTTTTTCAATTGACGATTGAAGGCTTACCCCTGGCGGTCAATTTTGGAATATGTGAAGACCTATACACGTCAACGCTTGGCTGTTGTTGACATTTCATTGTCAAACGAGTTCGAAAATTATTTGTTTAGGAACAATTTTTTTTTCTTATTTGTTTTTTTGTGAAAGGACAAATAATTTTATTCACAAATCGATGAATCGGTCCATCGAAGGTAGGTCAACTTGTCAACTTCGAGATCTGTGTTGGCAGCTTTAGGACTTCACATATTCCAAATTCCATCTCGTGCTTACAAACTGACACAGATGTCAGATAATCAAAACCCAACGGAAAACGGAAGTGCATGTTGCCATTTCTCTTAAAAAACTGTACTTTGTTTGAATGCTCAACAATAGAATTGTGGATGTTGATTGTTAACGCGGCTGCTGAAATTGATTAAGTTGGGCTACTTTTAGATGTGCACACCAAAAGCCCGATAAAGCTTACATTTCGTTTAAATTTGACAGAAGATTTTTAAACGAAAATTTTAGAGGGTGTTTTTTTTTTTAATTCTACGAGGCCTTTTTTAAGGACTGCTAGTGTGTACTGATAAATGGCATAAGGAGAAGCTACTTACTTTCGGAACGGAGTATGCATATTACTAAAACAAATTTCAGTGCCAACTCATCAACCTTGAAATAACAGCAAAAATCGCAGTTTTCGCTTCAAGCCATGGTCATAACATTTGGGGTGGATGAAAAAAACAAGTGAGTTAGTGCAAGAGTTAAATTGTCACGAACCTACGACCTTGATTACCCATCTACACCAAATCTTGTTTTTTGGCCTGAATTAACAAGCAATTATGTATAACTATATGGCTATTATTTATTATCTATTTTATTGTGTGCAACATAAGAACCAAGCCGTGCCTCAAGTTTCAGCTCTCTAGCCCAATTCCGAAGACCTTAAACCTTCACACATAAAGACGGGCAGGCATCTTAATCAATTCACCTGTTGATCATACCTCTAAGGGCCAGTTTTTCAGTGCGAGATCCGAATTTTCAAATTAAGCTGAGAATAACCCCAGATAATGCCGTGGCGTAGTGGTTAGTGTGGATGCTTACTAAACCGGAGGTCTAGGCTCGAATCCTGCCATCGTAACCTAAAAAAAAAGACTTGTTCTTTTTCACGGTCCCCACCTCCGCGAGGGTTTGACAAGCCCTCCGAGAGTATCAATTGTCTTGAAAAACTTCTCAAAGTGCCGTTCGGATTCGGCAAAAAATTGTAGGTACCCTTGTATGTGAAGAAATCAACACACACAGCATACAGTGTTGAGAAGTTGGCCCTGGTTCACCTCGAGCTGTTGCGCCACTCTATTTATTTATTTATTTTAACCCCAGATATGAATTTTTAAGTAAATATTGATCCGAGATTATACTCAGCTTAACTCGCTTAATTTGGTGAGTTTATCCCGGATCAATTTTTGTGAGCAGTTTGAAATTCTTTGAATGTTTTTTTCTGTGTGAAATATAGCAGTGGCTTTGCATGTGAGCTGGAAGACTTAATATTTCGAGAGTCGAATATTTGGACAGCTTTACTGGCGGAGTTGATTCGGCATTGAAAAACTATTCGCTAGGTAAACTTCAACCCAACTTAGTTTTGTCCGGAATTAACAGATCTTGGTTGCACTGTGTGAAAGCCTAAGGCCGTTGATCAACAGCCTGATAGGCATATATCAGTGTGGCTTTAGGCCATTGAAAATTTCACCATCGATCAAATATTTAAACTGCGGCAGATCTTGGAGAAAGCCCAGGAATTCCAAATCGATTTCAAGGCCGCGTATGACAGCATCTATAGAGACGAGCCATATAGCGCAATGTCTAGTTTTGGAATCCCTGACGAACTCATCAAGCCGTGCAGGATGACGATGGAAAACTCACACTTTTCCGTCAAGGTCGGTAAAGACCTCACCTTTGATGTCAAAAAAGGATTTTGACAAGGCGACGCGCTGTCATGTGACTTCTTTAACATCGTACTTAAGAAAATTGTGCAGAACTTCCGCGCCAACACCAGAGGCACAATCTTTCAAAAGTCCATTCTCGCATACGCAGACAACGTTGACACGATTGGAAGAACAAAACGTGATGTCAGTGAAGTCTTCGTGTGTATTGGGACGGAAGCGACAAATATGGGTTTAGCAGTAGCAGTCAACAAGGGCAAAACCAAGTATATGCTGTCATCAAGAAGAGACACCCAACACCGACGTCTTGGACTGAACATAACCATAGACAGCTATAGCTTTGAGGTAGTTAGAGAGTTAGTCTTTCTGGGTTCAGCTATCAATTAAGACAAACCCCCCTGAGCTGAAATCAAACCAAGGTTAGCTCTTGCCAATCGCTGTTTCTTTAGGCAAAGAAGACAATTGAGTAGCAAAGCCCTCTGTCGAGAAACTAAATTGACCATTTATAAGACGCTCATCATTCCAGTCCTGTTTTACGGTACAGAGGCATGGAACCTGTCAGAGGCGGATCAAAACACTTAATGCTGCTTGGAGAGGAAAATTCTTCGGACAACTTACGACCCCGTCTGCATGGACGGAAAATGAAGGAAGAGATCTAACATCGAACTGTACGGGCTGTTCAGCGACACCGACCTAGCCAGAAGCGTCAAAATACAACAGCTACGATATGGCTGGGGTCATCTAGAGCGGATGAATACCCATGCCCCGGCCCGGAAAATCTTCGAATCCACCCTATAATCTTCGATTCCACCCAAGTGGAAGGCGACCTGAAGAAAAAACTGGATACAGAGCTGCCGGGAAAGCTTGTTGGCTGATGCCCGGGTCCACCCGGACTATAGCACCACCTTAAGAAGAATGTTCATTTCTTATGTCTCGTAAGTAGAGCAGGGTTAAGCTGGCAACAACATCAGCGCTAAGAAACAATACCAAGGAATTACTAAAGTGTCCATTAGACCATAAAGAACCCGCTTCTTCCAGTCCTGCTTTACATTGCATCTTCTAGGACCCTGTCAAAAGTGGATGAGGACGCTCTAAAGGCTGCTTCGAAAAAAAATATTTGGGTGATATTTTGTTGGACACCATCGCTCCCACATCAAAATATTTCCAAAGTTTTTCGCCGTTTAGTACGGCAGACTAAACCTCTTCTTTTTTTTACCTCATCGGAATTTGGCACACCTCCCTCCCGATTATAGGAGCCCCCGATATTACCCCTAAGCTGTGGTAATAAAAAAAGAACATTTCAGGCACTTTGGACCGCCTGCTGTTCATACATTTTTAATCCTTTTCTGTGAGTTAAGGCTTCAGCCCAATGAATCCGTTGCATTCGTTACATCGAGTACACAACTGACAACTCAGTGAAACACACATGTTCTTATGGGAAGCATAGTACGTCACGAAGTTTTTCTATGGGCCGCTTCCCATAAGAACGTGTATATTTAACTCAGTTGTCAGTTGTGTACATCAATGTGACGGGCGCAACAGATTTATTCGGCTGAAGGCTTTATACCTTCAAAGTGAAGTCTGGCAAGGGTTTTTTGATGGCAGACCGATTTTGATAGATTGAGGTGATGCCAAACCATATTTGCGACAGAAGCCAGTAAGGCTCTGTCGCAGTCAGTTTCATCAAAATTTTAATTTTTGAAAATTTGGTATAATTTGCTTTAAATGCATAAAATTTGACGGAGGTGTTTTTTGTCTTTATAAAAATTCATAAAAAAATACAAATGCACATAAATTCATTATTGTCTGCCATCTTAATTTTGTTCTTTACTATTTTACTAAAATTTCCCTCTTTTTAAAACTTTGGGATTCTGTCTTCATTGACGTATAGTGCCTTGAGAGCTCGAACTAAAAGGGATGACGGTGTTTCACTGATGAAACAGTGCTTTTTTGGTAAATGGAAAATAATGTGGGTGTAAATTTGTTCATTAGTTATTATTGTATTTTAGAATTTATAAATGTCCAAAGTCTTTAGATCTACATTTTTCCAAAGAGAGTCCCTGTTTCTCTGTTTGCCTGTTTCTAACGATTTTACCGATTTAATTAATCTAAAACGAAGGACATTTATGCTATTGTTGTTAGTTAGTGGATTTGAAAAATAGCCTAAAATCTTTGTTCTCCAAAGATTAATATGGCGTACGTCAAACAATTGCATTTAGAGCTCTTACCTGCAGATGTAGGTGGCCTCTCCTTCGGATAACATATCCTAAATAGTCCTCTGGTTCTCGTGAAATAGTAGTATTTACTATTCATGCTGTTAAGCAGTGCCTCAGAATCTGTATGCTTCGCTGCAAATGCCTGCAAAAAATAAATAAAAATAAAAACTGTTAAGTAGGTACTACTTCATCGCTTGGTCATTCATAAAATTTGTTTTAAAATTTAACACTTGATTGTTCATAGAATTACTAAGGTGTGACAATAGTAAAGCGCATAATAATGTGTTTCTTTAACCACGTCCCAAAAAATTCCTTACCCAAAAAACGCTAATTAATTTTGCATCTTAAATTTGTTTAGTTTAAGCACACGCACCCATAAATCCTAATAGAAGCTAATTAATAGAGCCGTAATAATATATCGCCGGCTTGGAATGTAACGTTTTAATTTAATTTCAAAGCTTCAATCAGCAGAAATCATAACCTTACTATTAAAAAGCAGTTAATTAATAGATTAAATAACAATTTCAGTTCAACAAATTTGTTAAATAATATTTCAAGGTCTTATGTTGGTTGTAAGAAAATTCCTAATTCAGTGGCAACGTGTTTCTTTAGATACAAACAAATTTATTAAAAATGTGATTGTTCAAAAACTGTTTGTAGTCGGCCTATGCGTAGGCAACTTCCTGTATTGTACAGGTACACCACACAAATTTTCATTGTTAGATTCAAACATTTGTTAACAGTCCATTCTTCGAGTTTTTTTAATTTTTTATTGCAAAAATTCAATTAAAAGATGCGTGTAGCAATTTTTATTATTGCATAACATCAGCCAACAATGCTGTGTGGAAATGTTTTGTTCAAAATATTTAATACACATTTTGACAAGAATTTAATGCGGTAAAGTGACTACTTTTAAACAAGTCATATAATAAACTTGTTGGATAGAAAGTACGAAAAGTGTGGAATGCGTTTTCGCGAACCAAATTGAGAATGATGGACAAATTTAAACTCGATTTGCATATTAATTTATGAAGGAACCAGAAGTAGTCGCGAATGGTGAAAACTTTTACTTTTTCATGTGTCTCTTATGTAGTTGAAGCTGTTTAAGCAATAAAACAGCAATCACGTATAGAATTTATGAAAGTCTGTTTGACATTGTGGATGGTTTAGTATACTCTATTTAGGAAATGTTGGGAGAGGCTGACAGTGACAGAACAAGAATTTGTAAGCAGTCGAGTCTACTCGTTACAATTTAAGCTGGTTACAAATGAAGTTAAGGAATGTTACCTTTCTCGAGCCTCATTGTTATGTGTTCTTAGTTTATTGGGGGGGTCTACTGAACATGCATATGAAGTGTCAAAATCTACTCAACAAAATTTAAAATCAAATAAAACATATAATTTTAACAAAGGTTTGATATTTAATGTTGTAGGTAATACAATATCAAATATCCTGATTGTGGCAGGACATTCCACATTCGTGTTAAACGGCCTACGAAAGAACTTCTGAAGTTCACTGTACGCCCGAAATTGGGCTCGATCCATTTACTGATGCGTATTCGTTCTCTGTCGAGTATGACGGTTGAATGTCTTGAGGGCAAGAATGCAATTGGCTATTTCAGTGGAACACTATTCATAGAAAAAGCGATATTACAGTGACAGACAAGAGACGTTGCGTCAGTGTTCAAGTGAGTCAATTGACTTCGCAATATTTCTGTCACTAAAAATTTAAGCGCTCACTTTTGAATCCTATCCAGTGGTAGCAAGATGCAGCGCAGGTTTCGGAGCACCTGCCCAGACATGGGAGTTATATTTCAGTTTAGGGCGAATGTATGCCTTATATAAAATAGCCAGATCAGAAGGGCTAAAATACTTCTTGCACCTTTTAAGGAAACCTAGGCTAGGCATTTCGCACCATTCTTGGTAGTCTAGAACATGTGGTTATTCCTATTTAAGTTCTTACTAACACACATACCGCGAATGAAAATGATAATGGCTGGATGATACGATTTTGCTTCAATGACAGAACACATCATTGAGTTTTAGAAGCATTAAACTCCACTCTGTTAAGAGATCCCCATGATACAATGCTGTTAAGGTCGGAATTTAATAAGTTTGACATACGCTGCCGTTCTAGTTCTCCGTCCGAAGATCAGGGGCGAGGAGCCGAGAACGAATAGGAAAAACTGAGGGTACTGTCATCGGCAAAGGAGTGAATCGGATTAGTAGAAGTAGACAAGAGATCGTTGATGAAA
The DNA here is from genome assembly GCA_947623515.1 of Neoascia interrupta. NCBI lineage: Eukaryota > Metazoa > Arthropoda > Insecta > Diptera > Syrphidae > Neoascia > Neoascia interrupta. Next base: position 51,988,606 of record OX392463.1, read on the forward strand.
ACGAGAAAGAGAGTCGGAGACAAAACTGAGCCCTGGGGCATCCCAGCGTTTGTTTTTTGAAGTGCAGACTTGAAACCATCCAAAACAACTTGAATTGAACGGTTCGAAAGGTAATAACTTATCCATTGAATAAGAAATTCATCGATTGCAAATGCACGCATTTTCGACAAGAGAGCTTGGTGCCAAACTCTGTCAAATGCCTTTAAAATATCAAGCGCAAAAATCTTACTTTAACCAAACAGATGCAAGGAATGGTTCCATTTTTCGGTGATGCCATCAGATCACCAGTGGACCTTTTGCTACGAAAACCGTATTGATGGTCATTGAGGAGTTTTCGTGTTTCAAAATATTTCATACCTAAGAAACAAGGGAAGTTGGTGCAATTGGAAAATAGCTAGAGGTAGAAGAAGAATCGCCTTTTTAGGGACGAGCTGGACAAATCCTGTTTTCCATCTTCCTACTCCGGAATAGACCTGAAGAGTAGGACCGATGAAAAAGCTTACAAAATGGTTTGGCCAGCGTGGAAGAAAACCTCTTCAGAACAATCGGGGATATAACATCTCGAAGATCTCCTTTGGCTGCACGAGTGCAAAAGTGAATTTGTCCCATAGTGTATTCGACGCGCTCAAGTACAGGCGGAGACATTACGCAATCTGATAGCGTGGAGCTGGCAGCAAAATGGGCTGCAAGAAGATTGGCTTTTTCTAAGGAACTGACAGTTGGAGTGCCGTTGCAGACGGCATGTTGGGATTTTTGACGAAAGACCAAAAGCTTTTACTACCTTTGGGACAATGTAGTATTTTCTGCCTCAACTTTTGATCGTACAAAAATTGTACACGACTGATATGATTATATGAGCATTGCAGTCATTTCTGGCTTGTTTGAACTTATTCCGATTTGCAATAGAGGGGTTAGCCTTGAAAGACCAAAAGTAAGATTGCTTCAAATTGATCGGCTGCTTGCGGCTCGAGTCAAACCACGAATTCTCCTTCGGTTTGATACTCTTACCCTGTTAGACATAAAAGATCTCATTCCAACGAAAATTATGTTGGTAATCATATCGGCAGCGGCATTTACTTTACCGTCGAGAAAGCAAAGCGACCAGTTAAAACTCCCGAAAAATTTCTTAAGGCCGTCCCAATACGCTTTGGCAAACAGTTCTCTTAGGAGTAGACTTTGGCTATTTGCCAACGAAAAAAATTGCGGATAAGTCACAATAGAGCTTTTCGCCAAAATGTCACTTTTCTTCACTTAGTATGAAAGCAAACTTGTTTATCTCGTTCGCGCACATGCCTACCCTTTGCAACCATTTCATTGTTTTCATACCAAATGAACGGATTTCGTCAAAGGTTAGAACGAGAGGTGTGAGCGAGATAGTTTCGCGAAAAACCCTATTGTCTAACGAACCTAGAGATGATAAAACTTGGACGATGTAATTGTCGGGATGGAAGGTTAGAGTCCAGTGTGTTGGCGGAATAATCGTCAATGTCAGGTACGCGTGTGGCGTGTGGGCTCGTCTTCAAGTTGGGTCAGACTATTTAAAGCCATAAAGATTTTTAAATACTTTCCTTCGGGTGTCGTCTAACCAGAATGTCGAGGTAGCTGGCTTAGAATTGTGAATATTGAAATCGCCCGTAATCACGATTTCATTATTGGGACTTAGTGAGATAATTCTTTGGGTTGTAATCAGATATCAGACAGAGCATTAAACTCATTAAAAGTTAATGCACTGCCCAATTTTGGGCTTCTGTTCTGTAAAGACAACAGTAATGAATAGTTTGCCTACGGACCGTGAAATCTATCCACACGAAATTAAATTCCGGGTTGGAACAAGAGTTTAGTTGTGGAGGAACATGGTAAACAATATCATCACGTAAACGGCAAGTTCACGTGAATCATTGATGTAACTTCATGTTGGACAACTTAAAAACCACAGTTTCCAATTTTCTTCACCCCTGATCTGTTATTTTGTCTGCAATTAGCGCAGAATGCTCAGTGTAATCATTCCGAGTACATTATGTATATAGAGTGGTGCGCTCTGATCATGTAGTAAAAGAAAACTCGAGGCTAATAGGGTGTTTCCACCGACCATTAGCGATTAACGTAGGAAGTTAATCCTAAAGTGTTTCCACCGGAATAGAGGATATCAACTTGTCGTATGCTTTCGTTTTTGACATTCGTCGATGACATCACGTCATCTGCGCATCTCCTTGTAAACATGCATTTTTTTTATTTCTCGGGTAACTCTGAATCAGAAATAATTAAATTCATTTTTAATTGCCACCGATTTTTTTCATTCTACGCAACGAAATAAATCGGTATTTTAAAAAATAGTAAAACTAGGTGTAAAATCAACAGATTTGATGTTTTGTTTTTCGTCAAATCTGTTGGCTGAGATTTCGGTCCACAAAGTTGATAGTAGACCAACTTGATCAACATCAACGAGCAGTATCAACATTAACATCCATCCATGCACTCCTTATTGCATTTAAATTCTTTGACAGGAACAACAATATCAACAGTAACATCAGCCGTTTTGCACATCCCTTTACAATACGCAAGAAACTGTGAGTTGATGATCCCCAGCTATCAATAAAAGGTGTGTTTGCATTGTTTCGTCAGAAAATGCACAGAACACTTAGAATTCCGTTCGGTTTGATTTAAGAATTCTTGCGTGGAAGAGATTAAATACGCGATCAATTTTTTGATCTTGTCGTGAAGAGATTAATATTCGTATGGTGAATCTCGTGATTTAGAGGGGATTTAAGGATGATTTGTCTCGATTGTGCACTAGTGTCCGTTGAATACACCCTATGGCTGGTTACTCTGAAGAAAATAAGAAACAAAATTGTTTGTTTTTTAGTTCAAGCTCTGCTCTGAACAAAAAGAAAAGCCCATTGACAGCAACAATTGGTAAACATCATTCAAAATCAATAAACCTACCTCTGAACTGACATGGCTTGCTCATTGCTGTGGTATGGCTTATCGCTTTTCACCCACTGTCAACAACGTAGCGCTGTGGCACGTGCAATATTATGACACTTGACAACTTCGATCAACCCATATCAAGGAAAATAAGTCAAATTATTGTCGTGAATATTAAAGTTTACATTTACATTTATGCATATTATGTAGAGCAGTCAAATTCTATGGAGGCGAAAAACTATAAAGAAGGTATATCAAATTAGCTAATTAGGTACAACTACAAACAGTCCAACTCTGGGACATTCCAAATCGTAAAAATGTCGCAACATATAAATCTCATAAATAATTTATGCTTTTTTTATAGCATTTGAATTTCAACAGGCAGCGTGCAAACCAGCATTTTTTTCATCTCAACTGTGCTTTTTCTTTTAATCTAGTAGTTGGCATAAATCATAATTTAGGGTTCAAAGGTATAGTCGTAGAGCAACTAATACCATCACATCACGATCGCATTCATGGCCAACGAAACGAACAGAGATCGTACCGGCAAGGCTTGTTCTCTTTGACACAATAAAGCTCGTGCTGGTAGGAAATTAACTCGAGTAGATAGTGCTGCCTTCCAACCATAGAAAAAGATAATAATTATACCTGACTTTACATCTGCTCAAGTAAACAAGATTGAAAGTTCAACTTAATTAATACCTTTTTTTTGTGTTGCTGGAAAGTATAACGAACGTAGAGATTAGAATCGTTTTCAAGTTGACAAGAAGTCGTACTACAGCTTTTTTGAATCTGGCTTGCAAACTTGACTAAATCAGATAAGTCATGTGTGTGAAGTTTGCGTAACACATATGGTTTAGGTGTTAATCAAAAGTTTACACCGAAGAAGAGTCTTTTTTTATGTAACATGATACCGTTAGAAAGTTAAAAGTGTCGTTGGTGCCTACCCATACCAGAACTTTTGAAATTGGTTTTGATTATATATTTAGGAACAACGCCTACCTGCGATTTATTAAGTTGTAATGTAACCATACGTACCTAGCTTGGTTTCTAGCTTTTCTGTTCTGCAGAAAATGAAATTTGAGCAGACTGCAGAACAGTTCGATCTACTTTTGCTCTTTTCCTAGATGAACAGGGAGGGCAATGAAAAGCCAATCGATAGTGCAAAGTGGGTAATTTCCATTAATTTATCGACGGACGATACTTGCACTAAGGGCCTAATTATAGCTACCATTGGTTTGCAGAAACATGTTAGTGAACATTTTATTTTCATGTTTTTAGACAATTGAGGAAATAATGTTGGCTTTTCGGAGTATTAAAATAGTACTTAGAGCCGGCTTTTCAGTGCGAGATCATCCGAGTTTCCGAGTTAAGCTGAGGTTAACCCCAAAAATGCGTTTTTCAGTCAACTTGTGTCTAGGATTAATCTCGGCTTAACTCGCCAAATTTGGTGAGTTAATCTTGAATCAACTCTCGAGAACAGTATGAACTTGAACTTCTATGAATGTTTTTTCTGTGTGGAATTAAATCTGGGAAAAAGTCGAACTTTTTTTTCTGTGTTTTTCTACGTGAAGTGAGAGTTGGGAGAGGCAATTATTTCGAGAGTCGAAGATTTTGACAGCTTTGTTTACGGAGTTAACTCTGCACTGAAAAACTGCTCGCTGGGTTAACTCCAGAATCATTTTATTACGGGATTAACAGATCTTAGTTTAAGCTAACTCGGCATCGAAAAACCGGCCCTTAGTAACTCCAGATTCTTTTGCCTAAAGAAAAATTGTAGGCTTTTCTTAAAACTGACTTCTCAAATTTCACTGACCGACGGACCATTCCAATGATCAATGAACTTTTAAAGACAATTTGAAATTGACTCTATGATTTGCTTTTAAATACAAAGACCACTGTTTCTGTTGTAAATTCTGCGCGTGGCTAACAATTATACTTATATTTTTGACAATAACCTATGATTATTCAACTCGGGTTATTACTGTATACCTATCCGTTTTTAGGGGGAAAACAGGCCAAAATTATTAAACCGAACGTAACAGGTTTTCAGTTCATGTTTATCGCCATTAGAAGGTTATCGCAGAGTGCGTTCCGTAAATGTCACTTTGATGATAGAAACATATCCCATGATTATATTAAATAGGGTAGGCATAGGCAGTGCGATTTGTATTTTTATATACTATGTCTCCACCGGCCATAAAACTGCGATTAGCGGGAGACGACACGAACACGAGCACTCTTCTTTTTTTTGTAATTCTGGCACCCAAAAGAGAGTGCCGATTAAATTTCCGGAAGCGTGAATACAATTTCGTTGTAAAAAAAAACAGATCTGTCAGTTTCATTTCTCAAATAGGTACCAAACTAGTATAAAGGTAAGTGAATAGGGTTAAACGTGGCATAAGGAGGTGTGTGAAAAGGGTGAATGAGATTCATTAGGGGAATGCCAGGTTTACTCTGGCGACGAGTAAGCCGAGTAAGCTGGTTTTAAAGAAAATAATAATAAATATATGAGAGACCTTATTTTCTTCTTACATTTTCGGCTGGATCTAGCCACCGAATTGTTATACCTACTCGATAAAAGACATTATTAATTAACCATGTCACAACAGTCGTCAAAGGCGCCCCTAAAGGCGATGTAGCTTGCATTTGTGCCTTATAATTTAAGGTATATTCGATGAAAGGAATAACTAAGCTATAAGGAAAGCTTTAGTGTGCCACATGGCACTACAGAGCGTAGTTTTGCGTCCAATAAAGCGGAGACAACAGCTCTGTTTACCTGTAGCGTATTCGATGGCAGCACTATGTCACTCCAGGGCAGCTAGACGATTTTGTCGGGCAGAGTGTGTTCAGTGCTGTAAACATTTGACGTTTCAGTTTATGTCAGTGCAGTGGAATTTTACAGTTTCACAGTCCGGTTTGCTCATTTGCCTTCGATGGGAAATTTGATTTTCAGGGCTGTATTGATTTTTTGACAATCAGCTGATAGCACTGAACACAGCGAGTGCACGTCGAGAACCATGTTCATTTTCAGGGAGCGCGGGGCTATTCACATCGAATAAATACAACATATTTTCTAGCAATGCCCTTGAACCATAAATTACTGAATAACTAGATATTTAACTTCGAACATGTAAAAGCTTTGCCCACAAGCTGAAATTAATGAATTTACCCATCCTCCGACATTTGTTTACAAATGAGGGTAAATTCATCAATTCACCATTTCCATGCAATTTCGTTTTGCAGTTTTTACATCCGCTGATCGCGTAAGGTAAATTTTTGTTGTATCTTCTTACACGTATTCACCGACACGGAAATATAAAGCTTTAAAAATGCTTTAAAGGTTAAATAAAAATCGTAAACAAGTGGGTGTTGGAGAGTAAGAGGGACGCAAGTTGAATATCTAGTTATTCAGTAATTTATGCCTTGAACCTAAACAAATTCAGCTAGGCACTAGGTATAGCTTTCTTTTTATAGCTTAATTTCCATATTGAAAATATATTCAGATTTTAATTTAATGGAACAATCATACCTTTTGTTTCGATATGAAGCTAATGAGTTAGGGAATATAAGCACACAAATAATATTAGAACTCTTTTGAAATTGTTGATTGCAATGAGCTGCCGTTTTTTGTTTTTAATTTTAAGAAGAAAATCGTTTAACTGAAAGGCGTTCCATTATCATTCAATTGCAGGTGTCAGCTTTGCTTTCACTGATCAACTCAAATCTAAAATGCTTGTAATTCTATTAATTTTGACAGTAATTTTTTAAAATTGGTGTAAGTAACTGATTTGTCAAATAAAAACTTTTTGACTTTGTTCCAACCAAAGCTTTAACTAGGCCCTTAGTGGGTTTTTAAGTGCTGAGTTAAGCCCCGCTTATGTTAATATCTGCCTAAGCTTTAACTAGGCCATTAGTGGGTTTTTAAGTGCTGAGTAAAGCCCAGCTTATATTAATATCTGTCAGTCCCGGAACAAAACGAATCTAGAGTAAACCCAGTGAGAAGTTTTTCAATGGAGAGTAAATTCCGGCGGTAAAGTTGACTAGACCCTTAGGGGCCAGTTTTCAGTGCTGAGTTAAGCCAAGCTTAAACCAAGATCTGTTAATCCCGGAACAAAACGAATGTGAACAGTGAGCAGTTTTTCAGTGGAGAGTTATCTCCGTTAGTAAAGCTGTCAAAATCTTCGACTCTGGAAATAATTGACTCTCCCAGCTCTCACTCCACATAGAAAAACAGGGGAAAAGAAGTTGGAGTCATTTTCAGATGTCATTTTCTACAGAAACACACAAAACTCACCGAATTTGGCGAGTTAATCCTAGATTAATCCCGGATCAATATTTACTGAAAAACTCATTTCTGTTTCAGTGAATCTAATCTTAGTTTAACTCGGAAACTCGGATGACCTACCACAGAAAAACCGGGCATAAAAGGACTATTACTTTTTTCAATACTAGAGCTGAGTATTTAGGTCAGCGCGAATCGAATTTCGATCAGCGTCTCCGCGCACACCAAATCCAGTAATCGGTCGAGATGAAAAAAGACTTCAAATGTTCAACTGATAGAAACAAAGGTACGAGCACACCATAAATTACTGAATAACTAGATATTCATTTTGCGTCCCTCTTGCCCTCCAACATCCAATTGATAACGTTTTTTATAAAGCTTTATATTTCCGTGTCGGTGAATACGTGTAAGAAGCTACAACAACAATTTACCTTACGCGATTAGCTGATGTAAAAGCTTCAAAATGGAATTGCATGGAAAAAGCGAATTGAGGAATTTACTCACATTTGAAAACAAATGTCAGGGTATAGGTGAATTCATCAATTTTAGCTTGATGCAACACGTATTTTTAAAGCTTTATTAAAGCTTTAAAGGCTTTATAATAAACGTAAACAAATGGGTGCTGAAGGGTAAGAGGGACGCAAATTGAATATCTAGTTGTTCAGTAATTTATGCTCGCGTTTCCCTGCAAGTTGATAATTCGACTCCAATAGCAAAACGCATTGGCGTCTGGCGTAGTCAAGTCGACTAAAAAAGTTTTGACACCAGCCTCCAGCAAGCGAATACGTTGCGTCTGTCACTTCGTGGTACACAATTGACAACTGAGTAACATAACATACACACGTTCTTGTGGAAAACAATCCATAGAAGAAGTGCGTGACGTGTACGCTACTTCCCATAAGAACGTGTATATTCTACGTTGTCAGTTGTTTACTTCAACGTGACGGACGCAACGCATTGATTGGCCCAAACATTTTCGAGAACCATGTTCGTCGGGCTCGCGCCATTGCGGCTTGGAGAGAGCTAAAAGGTCGATCATAAATCAATTTATTTTGTCCGATTCGGATGTTATATGTATGCACCGCGACAAACAACTTGTGATGCTTTCGAAAGGACGGCGCTACGTGCCACCAAAGCTGTCTCACGTTGAGGCGACTTCAATTATTGGCCATCGAGATCATGCAGTTGAATTGAACTTGTTAAAATTCAACTGCAAATTAATGTCCGATTCCGACTTAATATTTTGTAATTTCTTATGAACTAAAATAAAAGTGTAGTCTTTAGGTTTTAACTCATTAAACAGTTTTTGTTCGCCCAATTTCGCAGCCCCTTTCAATCATTTTCCATCGAGTCTCAAAAATTTGCATGGCATAAGCACTAAAACACGGTCCCCTTTTTTAAAAGCTGATCTTAAAATGTTTAAGTCGAAAAATAAAGTAAGAAAAAAATACTAAATCGATCACAATCAACGCTTTCTGTGGTTACATTTATTGACGCGCCTTACATAAACAGAAAATTCGTTGGAAATCAATGTCTAACAATCAGTTCGATAGTTGACATAATATTAATGTGATTTGATTTCGATAATAGACAGAGCATTCACGCTTTATTGCAACGAAGTTGATTTCTAATTGGCGCAGGGCGAACAAGCCTTACGTACGTAAAAGTTTGATTAGGTTACATCAAGTTACCATAGAAAGCTGACACAGGGTTGCACTTAAATTGAAGCAAATGAAGGTGTTTGAAGGTAGATACGCGCAAACGCATAACCTCCATACTTATACTTAAACTAGTTAAGTTAAGAGGAAAGTTGACATCGTTTCGAGTAATATGTGGTGTGGATCTCGAGGTTTCGTTTTGTTAATTGTTTTTGTTTTCAAATGTTTCGTACGCAACATACTGTGTTGAAGGATACCTAAAATACTTGCTTGTATACTTTATCCAATTTATAGAGATTGTCAATTCTCTGCCCTGGAGGTTGTCATCCTTAAAGTTGAACCTGAGCTTCAAAGTTTATATGACTTGTAAGCGACCAAAAGGTGTTTTAATCAGCCTTATCTTCATTCTCAATAAAAATGTCAACATTTATGAGCTGAAGCAAATATCCAACAAATTTAACTTAGTTGGTACCTCTACCAAAAGTCAAATGAAATAGGTCACACACGTTGAACTAAAAATAGGCCTAAGTAAGATCCAGAAAGAAGTCAACGACACTTAATGTCACTTGATAGAAAAGTTCCTCATTAACACTCAAAGCGTTAAACTGACAACTGACGTTTTGCGTTAGTTTTTAGCGCCTAAACTTTCTTCGAACAACAACAAAGAAATAAAATTGTTGGTAAAGTTAAACTTAAATAACTTGTTTGGATATAATTTTAGAATACCTACAAAAGCTGTCAAGTCTCCATACTGAGACTAGAGTTGTACAAAAAATGCTGATCAAGTTTGATGACAGATGTTAACATTCTCCGTATAAAAAAAAACAAGGCTTTCATTGTTCGCCTTAAAGAGACTGCACTCGTTTAGAGGTGGTTGATCTGAGTCTGTGGGCAAACAGAGGAGATAAAAATAGTAACCGCCTTCACAAAAGCTGGTATCTACCAAAAATTCTACAAATCAGTGGACAGTGAGCTATTTATTTACATTTAAACCTACGTCTACGTCATGCGCCGACAAAAAGTACCTCATGTGCAACGAACGTCGCTTACCTAATAGGGAAGAAGACAGACAGACATGGGGAGACTGAGAAATCGGACACACTGAATCGAGGGGTATCATAGGTGCAAGCAATGAACTAAAACCTAAAACTGGGTTTCTTGGGGCAAACAATCGAATATGTAATCAATCTTTACTCATGCGTTGTATTGACGCATAGTAAAGTTGCTTTCAGTCGCAATTCTGCGGATCAGTGCATTTATGACAGGTAATAATCGACAGATCATTATATACCTAACCTATATTTATTTAAAATTAATTTCCCTATTGGATAAGCTTTATTTGAAACATAAAAACTCCACTGTAGTTTTTCTGGACTCTCGAAGCGAATTTCTCGGAGAGAAATACCAAATTCTGACATTTGACATTACATAGGAACTACATGGGGCCGAACCGTAATAAGTGCGTTGGCTCGAATTACATAATGTCGTACGGGAGCCATAAACACAGACAATGTGAACGCTCATACTAACTGCTAAATGAGAGGAACCTAACCTAACACATTGCGTCGGAAGATTGATGTTTGTCTGACGCCAAAAACGGGGAACCCACCTTCGAAGAAAGTAAAAACACGGGAAACGGGAGGCTTTATCGGAACTGTAGTAAGGTTAAGAATTTAGTTTACCTTTTTCTGGTGTTCGAAAATCCCATATTATAACAATGGTGCCTCTAGGTACCTACTAAGTAGATAAAAGTATTTCTTTATTTTCTAACCACAAAAGATCGATTTTCCATTGAGATGGGAAAGATATGGATATCATGAATGATCATTTGACTGCTGAAATCTCGACGAAAACACCGTCTGTGGCTGTCAGATAATACCTGGTGCCGTGGCAAATCACCGACCAAGACAGATTACCGTTCAAGAATTGCCTTAAGACTAGTTTCAAAGTATTATTTTTCTAAATTAAAAAAGAATTGTTGATCAATTCCAATGAAAACGAACTTAACTCTAGCTTTGCCTGCAGTTAGTTCAGAGGAAACAAAGTAAAAAAATGACGTACCTACCTACAGCACAGAATTACCAGGAACATATCAAGCAAATCAAGACGCTTCCCTGTTCTAAGCAAAGTTTGCTTCTAAATGACGTTATATTGTGACGTTTTGCAAAATAATCAAAGACCAGCCTGATGTGGTCACAGCTATAATTGGAAGTTTTTCTTTTTTCGTTCAGAGCAGAGCTCGAACTGTCAAACAATAATTCGTGTTTCTTTTAGTGCTCAGAGCAATCGAAGCCCGAGATTTGTATTACTTTTTTCACTCAGAGCATGATCAGATGTGCTCGGAATAATTTGGCCGAGTTCTGAGCTAATTGCTGAGCACAGCGAAATGACAGATAAGTGTTGAAAAAAAAATTTTAAAAGGGGAGGTTTGTTGTTCTAAAGCATTCAGTCCAATGAATCCGTTGGATCCGTTACGTCGAAGTACACAACTGACAGCTTAGTGAAATACACACGTTCTTATGTATGGGAACGGGAAGCGTCATACGGCACGAAGTTCTTCTATTTGACGCTTCCCATAAGAACCTGTACTTCAACGTTACGGACGCAACTGATTCATTGGACTGAGGGCTTAAGGCCGAAAGTATTAGCCTTTGATAAATTATTGTTTATCATTTATTTTTCATCGTATTTGGGCTGGTAACAAATATTTTAAGTTTTTTTTTTTTTCATTTTGCATTCTGATCTGACAGATAACCAAAAAATTTGTTCAAGTGCGTTACAAAATCAGAACAGAGTACTCTGAGCGCACTCGGTTCAGAAAACGCTCAGAGTGCTCGAGCTCGTTCAGCGCTCTACTCTGAACTAAAAAAGAAAAACGCCCATTCTTATCAATATCCTGGGCAAGTCTTAGATCCTCCTTACACGAGCGGCGAAGCAGTCGCCGTCGACAGTTGAGATAACATTGGGTCTTATGGGAGCGATAGCTGTCGCTCGTGTGTTTGAGTTTTCAAAACGTCAAATTCGAGTTAGACATACGCAACCATTGCCATTTCCATTTCCATGGGGTTCGGGCGTTTACTTTGGAACGAGTACGAATCAATAACAGTACTGTCATCTGCAAACAAGTGTATCGGATAAGATGTGGCAGATAAGAGGTCTTTGATGAAAATTAAGAAAAGTATTGGAGACAGAATGGATCCCTGGGGAACACCAGCATTTATAAAATGGATATCAAATTTGAGGACGTCTAAAACCACTCGAATAAAGCGCATTTTTCGTATGTAGAATTTGTAGATAGAAAACTTTAACAATACGAAAATTGGACCGCGCCGACACCATCGACCATGCCCACTTTTACCGGGCTATGTCTTTAAAAACTTGATTTTTTTAGAAAAATTCTCTCAAATTCGAAGAAATATTTCATGACAAATATTAAAGAAACTTTTTCACGTTCTTAAAAATAGTTTCACACAAAATTTTAAGCTCCGCATACTTTAAAGGGGTATTTTTAGGAAAACATAACTTTTTTGGCTTTAGTCTCTGCTTTTAACACTTTGCTCATAGCTCTAACGAAATGAGATTGAAGGAGTTTCTTCATTGCCGACGTCTATTTTTGGGGGCGTGGCCATTACAAATGAGTTCAGGCCCAAAAACTTTTCGTTTTGGTTAATGGGTAAATACGGCAGAAGAAGATTTACCAGATATAGAAGTTCGTAACGTGATCTTTCGTGAATGTTAGATATGTCTTTTCGGAGTTATATGTGCCAACCAGCATGGCATTCAGCTCAGAACAATTGAAATATCTTTAATAGCGGAAGATTCTTTAAGACGGTCAGCGCGGTTTTCATGGCTGTTTCACATAAAGAGCGAGAGAGCGAGCGAGGGTCTCGGGCGAGTTGTCAAATGAATTTCAATCAATGGCAATGTATGGGGTGGTTCACAATACCGGCGTGATCGCTGTCTCGCTTGCCGGGCTTTTCGAAAAATTAAAAAACCCTCGCCGAGGTCGACGATTATTCTGTCAATGGCTGTTGTGAGTTATGCCACGCTGTTGAATGGAGGTTTTTTTTCGAAGCTAAGAGGTAGTTGTTGTGAAATATAAACCATACATTTGCAATAAAGTCGACAAATTTTAGTAATTTGTTTACTTCTGTCACTGTGCAGTCAAAATTGTCGTCGCGGTGTCTCGCTTTCATTGTGTATTAACCAGCGATTTCTCTAGTCTCTCGTTGTCGCTGCCGCTCTGGTTTGCCGCTCTCGCGCTGAATGTGAAACGGCCATCAAACCACAAAAACGTGGATTCTACTCAAATCTTGTATAATTGTCGTGGCAGCAATGGCAAGCGATCGGAAAGAATTTAACAGAAGTTTTTTCTTCAATGTGATAGAATTTTTTTTATTTTTCAGGACAACTTGGGGTTTGATCTTCACTAGAGAAATGTTCCTGTCTTCCGGATGTCGATAAAGAAAGAATTGGTTTCGCGAATGCGTTTTCCCAATCCTTAAAAAACAAGAACCTCTGAATTGGGCACTACTTCAGTCTCCTTATCGCATACAAGATATTTTCTGCCAAGCTGTGTGAACGCCTAAAGTACGCGGCTTTAACAAGGAACAGAAACAGAATTTCATACATTAGCAACGCAAAAAGCATTCAGCGAAATTAAGTTTCAGTTGCTAATGTATGAGATTCTGTTTCTGTTTTACATTGCTTGTGACAACGCGGCTTAAGGCAACTGTTTGTCAACAGTCTAATAGGTCCATACTAGAGTGGTTTTAGACCAAGTTGTTCACTGTCAAACAAATATTGTCACTACAGCAAATCTCCGAAAGAAATAAGGTATTCTAAATCTCACAACCTTTTCATCGATTTCAAGGACGTGTATTATGGGATCTATGGAGCCGATCTTTTTTAGGCCAATTTCTAGTTTCTGCCAATTACTGCCAAAATCGTCAATTGCACAGGATGTAAAAGGAAAACTAACACTGTTCCTTTAATATCGGCAAAGACCTCACCGACCTCTTCGATGTCAAAAAGGGACTAAGACAAGGCGACGCGATATCGTGTCTTTAACATTATACCTGAAAGAATTGTGCAGGCGCCAACACGGAGGCAAAAGCTTTCAAGAGTCGACATTGACATAATGGGGAGAAACACAGCGTACTGTCAGTGAAGTCTTCGTGGGTATTAAGACGGAAGAGGCGAATATGAGCTGAGCTTTGCAGTGAATGAGGGCAAAACCAAGTATTTGCTGTCATCCAGAAGACACACCGATCACCGACATCTTGGACAGATCATCGCCCTAGACAGCTATAAATGTCATTTGGTTAGGGACTTTCTCGACCTAAGTTCCGATAAAAAGGTTGACAGGGCACCATCGCTGAATAAATACGTAGGTTAACTCTTGCCAATCACTGTTTTTTTTTATCCGCAGAAGGCGATTGAGTATAGCTAATCCTTCTTTCGAGCAAATAAAGTAAATAAATTCAAAGAGGGATTAAAACGCCTTAAGCTCCTTGGAGATAAATTCTTTAGGTTGATATTTGGTCCTATCTAGACGGAGAGTGGAGGAGGAGATATAACCTCGAATGTAGGGTGCAGTACAAGATGTACAGCGACCGACTTTGAAGACCAATGGATAATTGGTGTACCAAAACCAATCGCCGAACCGAAATTAAAACAAAACTCGTGATTTTCTTATTTGTTAAAACCTTTTACAATATGTCACAGTTATATTAAACTCTCTCTAAGATTCTTTTCAGTTCCTGTTTCTGTTCCTTGATGCAGCACTGGCAACTGAAACAGAAACGGCGCCATTTTCTGTTTCTGTTCCTTTTGACAACACGGCTTTTACAGTATTTGTGTACATTATTTGCTTTTAGTTTATTTACTTGCTCTCTCAGGATAAACGGAAGGGAGAGATGCATGATATCAGCATTGCAAAAATAATTAATAAGGAATTTGGGTTCAAAAAAGTAACAATTATATCAGCCATTAGTTAATTTCAAGCTCTAGGTTTCAACTCAAAAAGAATTGATTGTATAAGGATTAACATGGAGCCGTTTTCCAAAACAAAAACGCCGTTTGGTTGGCTGTTTGATTTATTTGGCCTTGCTGCAGGTTTTTAGCAAGATTCACCAACAAAACATACAACTTTTCGCAGGGGTTGGTAGGTACATTAGCAATTATTTACACGACCGTAAATTTACAAACTTCTATGTCAAATTGTTTCTGTTTCTAAAATAAGATCCTATCACTCATGATGAATGACCCTACCGTAAATGCGTAAAACAAAGACATTATAGCGGTGAGTTCTACCTAATCTGTTTAACAGATGTTCCTCTTTAACCACCATAGTCGAGAGAAGAAAACTAACACACAAAAAAAACTCGCATCTTGAAGCGTTTGAAAGATTGACTTCCGGTTCAAAGAAAAAATCTGATTAATAACTTTAATAAAAGTGACATCAGGTCTGATCACAATAACAATGCTTTCCAGGTATTAACTTACAATTGGATGACTAAAAAAATAACACAAAAGTGTTTGTATATTATACGAATAAAATTTATGCTAATTTATGGAATTCCAATCATGACAAATCATTCAGCAATTTATTTAAGAACAACTTGTCGACTATAACTAGTAATGGGATTAGAACTTTTCCCATTTTAGCTGCGCGCATGGTATTAAGCGGATTTTATAAAACGTGAATTTCGTTTTTTAATTACAGATTTTCTTTTAACCAGAAACATGCTTATGCTGTGGTGTAAACCTGATTCTTTAAAATGTTTTTAACAATGCGTGAAGGCAAATGTGTGTGCGTGTGTGTGTGCCTGTGTGGTGGACTTAATCTTGGGAAGTAAATAATCGAATTTGGATGTAAACACAGAGATCACTACTGTGCCTACCTACATGTGATGCACAAGAACAAAACCAAAAAAAAAAAATACCTACCTACTCTTCCCACACTTTCATTTTTTTATCACCTCATGGTGGAAATAAGATTAATGTTTGAGCCTAGCTAATTGTGGGTATGTAGGTATTTCAACAGTCCTAAGTCGAGCTGCGTTTAAAGCAGGCTAAGGAAAAGAAAATGTATAGCTAGCTATAAATAGCGAAGGAGATCTTTAATATTTAAAATAAAGAATTGACAGTACTGTCAAAAAATGCAAAACCAGTACAAATAACAGCGCTATTTGAAGTAAAGAAACTATTTGCTTCACAGAAAACGAGTTTGTGACTCGCATGACTTTGCATTGAAGTCTTTCGTTTTTTTTTTACCGAATGAAGTATACTTTTTTGAATTCCTACGATTTTTACGAGATAAATGTAGGTAGAGGTACTACCCATATCGATATGTCTTCCATCCTTGTGATAGTATGAGTTAAAGCGTACATTTTTGCTTACTGAATTGGAATGACAAGCATGGTTTGACGTTTATTTTTGGACGAGCAGTAAAAGTAATAATCAACAAATTAAGTGCAGCCTTAGACGATGAAACTATGCCTGAATAAGCACCAAGGCGAGAGGTGCACTCAAGTCAAATTTCTTGCCAGTCCGTGTAGGTAATTAGTCAAATTTGAAGAAGGCATCACTTGCATTCATTACGGTCCCTAATGTCTTTTCGCACATTGACTCTGCAGCAAAGCAGTGGATGGGTAGATACGAACAGGTACAAGATACACGGTTGACATGATAGCCAGGTAGAAAGAGAAACACAGAAAAATTCCAGCGCGACCATGGTTCGTACTAGTACCAGACTGGTAGCATATCGTATCCGACTGCGCAGGTGTTTGTGTTAGCAGCGCGTTTCGGATGGTTATGTTGGTGGCACAAAAAATGTAGAAAGTTTAATGTGTTTGGAGAAAACGCTCGACTTTGAGAGCCCAGCCGACGAGGGGCGAGTATTTTTGCTTCTCTTGATGGTTTTTTTTTGTATTTGTTTTTACCTCATATTTCACTCCACCCAAAAACGGTTAGCTTAGCGAGAATTTGCATTTAAACGTCTTAACAACACGAAACCAGAGGCGAATGCTCCGTACTCAGAAAATTAAAATTTAAGGTCATTGATGGTGGATTACGTACGTTACGGTACTTGTTTATGTCCGAAAAAATTTCAAAAAAAAAAAATTCATACACACCTGTATATTATTCCGTTTAACATCATAGCTTAGCCAATTATCTGTGGAGAATGCGATCGCCAACAAAGCAGTAGCAATGATGGCGGATATCGTAGCTATCGATAGTGTTACGGCGGAGCAAGGCATTTTTTTTTTTTTTTAATTTCCCTGTTTGTGTTGGTTTGCTCTAATATTAAGGAAATTTCAACCGAGGAACCAAAAAACTGATTAAATTTAAAAGAAACTGTTATGCACTTGTCTGAGAATTATTTTTTAATTTTTTCGTTAGCCACTCATTATTTTTTTTCTTGTTAAAAGATTCGCTAAACTGCAGAAAATTTTTTAAACAATATCGAAACTATGCTAGACACCGCCTTAGCAATTCGCTTAACGAGACCAGAAATATGTCAAGATTTCTCCGGAGACTGCTATTACAATACTAAATGGCTATGAACCAGAGTCTCAGCGAAATACCTGATCCACGGCAATGGCTGTGAGCTAAATTTCTCGTTGTTGTTGGCTATTTTGAAAGTGAGAAGGAAATGGTTGACAGGTTGTGTTTGTCTTGCACGTGTAATCAAATATTTATCAAGTCTTGCTTAGAAATTATATCTTGCATCTTGCTTATTTTTGGATTCCGGTTTATGAAAGAGAAAATCGTAAAGCAAAGAAAACCATCGACAAATAACTCAGGTTTAGATTTCAAAATGTTGCACAGGTAAAGAGAAAACTTTTAAGAGATCTACGATCTGATTGGGATTTAGTCGAGATCGAGAATAGAGTTTGAAGCCAGACTTACGATATTTGCAAGTCTTCCGGGCTGCCACACATATTTGTATTAGTCTTTTACTAAAATAAACAACTTTTTGTGCAAGAAAATTGAGACTTCGTAGCAATACTTTTTGGTAAAGGAATGCTCGAGTTCTCCAAATTGGCTGACAGACACGCACACCTAGTATTTCATTTTTATACCCCATCCCATAGGATAGGAGGTGTATTAAGTTTGATTCACAGTTTGTAACATAGAGAAACAATCCCCGAAGACCTTAAGGGCAAATGATCTAGACCGAATTGTTAGTCCGTCCGTCCGTGTGTCGGTAGTTTTTAAGCCTTAAATTTGGGCTAGAAACTTGAATATCTGTTCTTTCTAGGTCCCGAAGCAGTACAAGTGTAAATACTTTTAAAATCCGCCCACTGACACGCCCACTTTGCTTATTAGCATGAAAAGTCAAAGTTGTCGTAGGAAGCTGAAATTTGGTACGCGTTATCCTTGCTTAAGTGTGTTGTGCTTGGCATTTCAAAAACAAGGCAAAAACCGCCCCTTTTGGACGTGGACATATTTCATTTGCATTTTAATAAACGGTTTTTATTCGATATATTTTCCTTAAATCCAAAAAACTTGCGCTCAATCAACTGAAATGAACAAATTTTCGCCACGCCCACTTTTGGGGGCGTTTTTAAATATAAACCAAATTTTCAATATGAAAATGCAATCAACACGTGTATACCACTTCTGATAAAAAATATTAACAAAAAATCGATGTTATTGAAAAGGGGTGGATGCCACGCCCCTTTTTAAGGGAGAAGATTCTTTAACTGAGAAATTCTAAATACAATTGAAGTTTATAGAAACTGAAATTTAACAACCACGATTTATGACACAATTCGGAGCTTGAAAGTGGTCAATTGGGATGGAGTATAAAACGAATCGCCTTAGCGGATTGTAACCCTCCCACTAGTTTAAACAACTTCACAGATGCTTGTGATTATTCTTAAAATGGGTAGGTAATGAAAAGGAATTATGATTGAGAATTAGAATATGAATAAGGCTTATAGCAGTGCTATTGCAAACGGATTGAAGCAAGTTGTATGTGTATATAATTAAGGTGAAGCCTCAATTTAGTAAAAACAAGTGAGTAAGTGCAAGACTTCGTCTGGGACGAACTTCTAAATACCCGACCCTCTTTACCCGTTAACAGCAAATTTAAAATTTTTTTAGTCTGTTTCATATACTGATTGTTAATTATTTGTATTGGCCACGCCCCCAAAAAAGGGCGTAAGCTGAAAATTAAAATCAATTAACTCAAATTTCGTTGAAATCATGAGAATATGCGTTAAAAGCGAATATTAATACTTAAAAAAAAAAAACTGTTTTTTTCCCAAAAACGCCCCCTTAAAGTGGGTGGAGCTCAATGCTTTGTACGCATTAAACTTAGCAAATGGTAATATCTTTAATATTTGTCACAGAATTTTTTTTTCGATTTAGAATGAGTTTCCCGAGAAATCAGGTTTTCAAAGATTTAAGATGTTAAAAGTAGGCATGGTTAATAGTGTGGGCGGTCCAATTTTTGTCTAATCAAAGCCTTCTGGCCGATATTACTCTCCACCGAAATTTGAGTTCATATGACATTTTGAGTCTATCAAAAGGCATTTTCAAATAAAATGTAACTTTGAGGTTGTCTGACATTCAAGCCAATTGTGGACGTGGCTGTGGGCGGATCTTCTCAATTTGCATACTTTGTCTGTACAAAATGAGGACCAAGCAACGCTGCAAGTTTCAATTTCCTAGCTCAATTTTAAAGACCTCAAAACTGAATACATACGCACAGACGGACAGACGGACATGGCTTAATCGACTCACCTGTCGGTCTCGATCATATCTCTAGGTCTTAGGGGTCTAGGGTGATTATTTCACTGTGTTAAAATTAATATACCCTCGGTTGGGTATAAAAAAAAAAAAAAAAAAAAAATTTAAAAATTACACAACCCCCCAGCCTCTAACACTTGCATTTCGCCGAGAAGAATATATTTTTGTTTGAAATTGAATTTAAAATTCGGATACAGTTCTAAGTTCCCGACCTAAGCTCAAAGTTTCTTATTTTTGTTGATTAAAGGGTAAATTATTGAATGCTGTGTTTGCTGTGATTGATTGCGGCCATCATGCTCGTCGGCAGCTTTAGTTGAAGCCGACTGAATAAAATTAGCTAACCTTATTCTCTTGGCTTATCCACTCCACTATCCGTCTTTGTCACTATTGTAACCTTAGGCCAAGCACCCTTAATTCAAATTCGCCTTACTTTCTCTATTCTTCTCAGGTCAATTTGCGCCATTACTGAGAATCTAGTTATTTCCTCTTCCTCTGAACTCAGCATTTTTTTTTCTTCTAAAGGGCTTTTAGGCTTTCTTCTCTCTTTACGAGCGTATCTCTATCCAAATATATTAAACAAAGTTGATGGAAAACAATCGAAAAAAAAAATCGTCTACAACTATCAACCGTGTAAGGCTACGTAAGTAAAGTTGGCCCAGTCTTGCTACCACTACAGCCACACGCTAACGCGCGCCGCAGACAGACATTGCATTCTTTTTAACACCGAATCGCGAAACTGGTGTGGAATGCGGAAACAAATTGTCTTTTCTCGTACACCTGAACGGAATCGTGCTCATGTAAGTGTTCTCTTGAACTCCGAATTTGTTCGGTGTCGACACCGAACTCCAAATTTCGCCACCGACTTATTTGACGGTGAGGCTGGGTGTAGCTTGCATTGCTTATTTGAAGAGACGTTTCGATTTCAATTTTCATTCGTGGTTTTTTACAATGCAACTGAAATTGTACGAAATCGATAAAAACTTATTAAATATCTCAAATTTAAAGCTATCAAAATTCATTTTAAGTAAAAAGTACAAAAAACCGATGCCAACAAAATGACACTACCAAGTGAAAAAAAGTAATCAAAATGAAGTCAAAGCAACTGGACTTTTAACGTGATGACTGCACCGGTGCAGCATTTGTCGTTCTGTACACAATGAAACCGAGTGTACACCACGCTGGAATTGTCGCGAACACCGAGTATAATTGACAGCTCGGTGTGGCAGTTCGGTGTTCAAAAGAATACGCCATATGCTTACACCACTGTGGTCTCACGGGAAAGCAACATGCTCTTCCTCTTACTTCTGATCTGTATAGGTATAATCCGTGCAGTAAGGGGAGCTATCGTGTCCGAACCGGTGACCGGATTGGAGCCGAGTAATGTGACAGTTACTGTGTCCATGCTTTTGCTGTAACCAAGTATCGATTCCACTTTCCTTCCCTAGTGTTGGTCCACGACGACGCCACATAATGACGTCACCGTTTCTTCAGTCACATTTTATACTTAGTTGCCAGGTTTATTATTCGAGAAGTTCAGCCGCCCTTTTAAGGATTAGACGCTGACCAGTGAGCTTCACAAGTCACAATATGCATTAGAGGCTTCAGGGTTTTTCTGTAACTGTCCCATTTTGAAAGTTGGAGAAGTTTACGGGAACCACAAAGCAGCCTTGGCTTCACGTCAGCCTGGCGTTTACGAGTTCAGCCATACGATTTCAGTGCTTCCTTACAGAATGAAGATTGGCTTCAAAGTTTCATTTGGGAATGAGAAAAAGTGCGTAAAGAGAAAATGTAATGCTACGTAATGGGGTTGAATTTCTGAATGAGTTGATATTTCCATCCAAAGTTCAGGTGAAAAGTGTCATTCATGCAATTTTAAAATTAAATTTTCAAGGCAACATGATTCTCAGTTAAACGCACAGTTTCGTTTTTCTTTCACAGTAGGTAGTTAGTTTTACTTTTAATTTTATATTTTGAAATATCTTAAGACACGTTGTCACAAGGAACAGGAACAGAAACAGAATTTCATACATTAGCAACGCAAAAAGCATTTAGCGAATTAAGGTTTCAGTTGCTAATGTATGGGATTCTGTTTCTGTTCCTGTTTTAGGTTGCTTGTGACAAAGCGGCTTTAACTTAGCGCATAATTCTTGAAGCATAAGATATTTTTGTCCTTTCATTAAAATTACCAACTTTTGCCATTCAAATCGCGAAAAAATGACAAAAATGATGAAACGATTGCAAAATAGGTATCACTTAATCGAATTGTTCCACGACGGAATTTGGCACTATAATTTGTGAGATAGGGGAATCAACCAAGAAATACGATCGTTTAATCGTCTAAGCGATAATTTTATTTTGTGTTTATTTTCGCCTCTCTCCTCGACTCTCGCATCGCCGCTCTCCTCACAGCTCCACTATGTTTTCAGCCTGGAGCCTTCACCCCAATGAATCCACAGACGTTCTTATGCAAAGCGACGTACGTCACGATATTCGAAGAACGTGTATAATTAACTAAGTTGTCAGTTGTGTACTTCAACGTGACGGACGCAACGGATTCATTGGGCTATAGTCTTAAGGCAAAAGCGATTGAACGACTTCGTCTCGACGATGCAACTTCTTGAAGTTGAAGAAGCTGTGAGGAGAGCGGCGATGCGAGAGTCGAGGAGAGAGGTGAAAATAAACACATGCTTTCTTATGAGCTGAGGCATGAAGCGGCAAGAGAGCAGCGCTATTATAAACGGTAAAAGCAGCGCGTTAAAACAAGTTTATTTTATCCGCTCTTATCGAGCTAAAATTTTTTTGCAAAACATTTAGTTAGAAGGGTTTATGAATTGTATTTTTGTTGGAAATGCATTATGGGACCAAAGATTTCCTCAACATCATAGCCTGCTTAAGTCAGATAAGTTATGGGATGATGTGGCTATCGATTCAATATGAAATACCACCTATTCAAGATGGTAGCCACTTATAAAACCTGCTCTTAAAAAACCACATACATACTACTTGCTTATATCCTTAAATAGGTTAAATAGGTAGGCTTAATTCCAAAAGCAGGAAAATTGAGCCACACGATCTTTATACTAAAAACTCAAGAAAAGCTTATAAAAATGCACATTCGCAATCGAAAAGACCCTAAAGGTAAGGGCGTCGAAGCACAGCTGCAAAAAGTAGTCTGTGTGATTAAAAAGTTTCCTCAAGACAAGGAATTTATGCTTGCATGAAGTTGCTTTCAATTCAACAATGTTTAGACTTGCACCATTGTACGAAATTTAGAAAATCTAAACATTGGCTATTGGCAAAACGGTAATTAGTTTTATTGTAAAAGTGCTAAGCAATAGAGTAACCAATGTATTCATAGGTCCTCCAAAAATGTAAAAAAAAATTTCATTTTTTCAAAACGCCTTTAAACCAGGCCGTTAAACCAGCGAACTCGAATTTCGGTGTATAGAATAGCGCGGCCAGAAAACTTAAACCGCATAAGAATTAAGTCAGCCACTCCATCCACCATGCCCCTATATGCCCCTATCTAAAAATGTAAGTTCTCCAAAGACTTGTTTTCTCGAAAAAATTGCTCTAAGTCGAGCCTAAATGATAAAGTTCACCATGTTGCTCTTGTCTTTTTTCATATATCTGCATTTTTTTACCACATTTTTAATCCTCCCTTTGTTAGGAAGGATTCCATGTTTGCAGCCAAATCTCATACTCGACTAAAACCGCTTCAGTATGTGAATGTGATACCTTACCGACTCGTTGATCAACTCTCTCCTGCTTTGCCGCTCTCCTCGACTCTTGCATTTCCGCTCTCCTCGCAGCTCCACTATGTCTTCAGCCTTACGCGATAAAGGGGGCTTACACGATACAACATTCTGTACAACATGTTGGAGAACATCCGATGTTGTATCGTGTGAACGAAAGAAACAACCGCTTGACAAGCCGCTTGATGGTTTTCGAAAATTTTTGATTTTTCTGCTGGCTTGTCAAGCCATACGACCCCTGTGAACAGATGTTGGTCAAACTTCCTTTGTGTTTGCCATTCGGAAAAATTTTTCGTGTGGTGAAGATGGCGTCAATATCAAATAAAGCATTTCGGGGGGAATTTTTTGAGGGAAAAAACACTAAGCAAAAACCGAAGTTTTACAACATGCTTGATGAATGTGAACGCAAGGCTCCTTTAACTGTAAATTTTTCATCAAGCAACGTTGTACAACATGTTGTACCGTGTGAACCCCCTATTAAAGCCCAGGGCTTTCGGCTGGGTGTGCGTATTTTTTTTTATTCATCGTAGCGTACTTAGAGAGCGTAGCGATTGTACTAATAAAAGCCCGCGTATCGCAACGGGGCGAAGCCGCAGCCTGAGGCTGCTTGTGGTTCCCGCATAAAGGCTTTATTAAAAAGTTTTTTTTCTGTTTTTTGAATACTAGGGTGGACGGAGGCTAAAACTTCAAAGTCTTTCAAATACACCAATACGCCCACTATAGCAGTTATATGATACCGAAGTAGCCGATATTGGTTATGCCCGTTTTCCACGTGCTAAAAAACCACCCATTTATGAGAGACTCTATGAAACTGCCAGAACGCATTTCATAGTAGTAAATTTCGCTCAATCATAATTCTTCTTGACTACAACTTAGTTAACTTAACAAGTAGTTTGCGCTTCCGTAGTGTTTATCGCATTGGGTAGGTTGCTATCTAGTAAATGCACCTCCTAAAACCGTTCTTCGTGCGGCTTCACCCTTCGTCGCTAGATCAAAGGGTCTTGTTCTTTGTAGTCGTCGCTAGTTGCTTACATCGTTAAGAGTCTCGTTGAGAGTACGGATCATTTCATTGTTGCAAGGAACATGAAGGCGAGCATTTAGCTTTCGAGCAAAGTTTGTTACTTCTTCGCTCATGGTAGCTATTCCTAAATCTCTGTGAATATCACTATTCCTAACATACCATGGAGCATTCACAATTGCTCTTAGTGTCTTGTTTTGGAAAGTCTGCAACATGGACATGTTGCTCGGCTTGGTACAACCCCAAAGTTGTATACCGTATGTCCAGGACGGCTTTAACACCTGCCTGTACAAGAGCAGTTTGTTATATATGCTTAGTTTCGAAAATCTTCCGATAAGCCAATACATTTCCCTGAGCCGAATTCCAATCTCGAACTCGTCACGCTTCTTCTTTACGTGAGGTTTCCACCTTAGTTTAGCGTCCAGTGTAATCCCTAGATATTTCGCTTTATTTGCATAATGCATTTGTGCAGAATTTATGAACAGATGTAAATTGTTAACATTTCTGTAAGTAAAATTCACATGCGTAGATTTGTTCTCATTTGGCGAAATGCTCTGCCAAGTCTTCGTCCAGACACAAATTCTGTCCAATGCTCGTTGGAGGTTTCTCGTTGATGCCTCGACTGATTCACCTGTTGCCAGGATGGCCGCATCGTCCGCAATCGTGGCCTCGACTGTCTCGTCATTTAGAGGTATGTGTTTTGTGTAGAGCAGGAACAAGGTCGTGCCGAGGACGCTTCCCTGGGGTACGCCAGCTCGTAAGCAAAATGGTATTGGAGGGCAAGAGGGACGCAAGTTGAATATCTAGTTGTTCAGTAATTTTGTCCACTATTTAAACTTGGATTTTACATAAAAAATTTTCCACCTTTTTGTAAATGTTACAAACAACAATACTGAAACATCTTTCTCTATGGCAACGCTGGTAAAGTGTCACTCGAAGAGTTGTTCTAGTACTAAAGGCAGAAAGTGCCTGTTTTCATTTGGTTTATCCTAACCTAACCCAAATTTAATTTCTCAAAATAAAACAGAGGTTGAATGGTGGCCACCACACTGGCGCTTCCCCTCACCTTAGTAATTCTGACACATCAGGCTAGGATCAACCAAATGAAAACAGGCACATACGATGCACATGGACAGCGCACACTTGTGTAAACTTCCGATTGCAAATGTGTGAAGCGGGTCGGTAAAAAAGTGACAGCTATTGTGGTTTCCATATTCTAATTTATTTTCTATGTGACAGGCAGCAGTGCAGTGTTTTGTGTTCCCAGAAAGCATGTGAAATTGTTTGGATTTGTTAAGAAATTCTGCAAAATATTATTATGGACTCTACCCCAAATAACAATACTGACATAAAAAAGAAATTTAATTCAAAGCCAAGACATAGGGGAACACACGAGTTGAAGAAACGACCAACTTCCAAACCATATCAAAGGGAGAACGACATATACATCACGACAAAGTCAAATTTTAAAGTAAGCTTCCAATAAGTATAAATTTCAAATATGAGAAAAACTCTGTGTTTCGTTTCAGGCGCAATTAAAGCAATGTGAGAACCTTCTCAACGCAGGAATCAAAGATATCTACTTGCACTGTCTGGGTAATGCGATAAGTCGTGGTATTAATCTGGCTTTGACCCTTGTCAACAACTCAAACGGCGTGCTGGTCTATGAAGCCAATACCTCAACAATCGAGCTAATTGGTATGTCTTCAATTTTTTTTTATTTGAATGTTTAATGGAGATCTACCAACCCTACTTCCAGATGAACTGCATCCACTCTCAGACCAGGACGATCTCACTTTACAGCGAAGAATGAACTCGGCTCTTCACATCAAAGTGTCGCGGTGCTCTGACTTTGAAGTTGATCTCTAGTAAGACTTAAGTTCACAGACAATACAGACTAGCTAAGAACAGAACAAATATGTTTAAATTATCGGAACTAGTTCGATGGCTGGGCCTCACAGAGTTTGAGATTTTCATCAATCTCTGTGGCCTTTTCATATTTTCATTAACACTTGCCTTCAAAATAGCCGGCACCTTTGACGACGTACTGACCGACTGGTTCAGAGTGTTCAGTCCTCTTTTCTGTGCGGACGTCCTAAATGCGTATTTTTGCGTCATTGTCGCCATCCGCATGTACCTGTACATAGACAACAAGCGAAAGGCCCTGCATCGCTTTATGTGGAGCACTTATTTCTTAGTATTGATTGCAATTTTTAAGTACCTCTTGTGTTTGAAATTGTCTGGCCAAACTGGACTGGAGTACAGTGAGGTGTTTTCCCCTATTTTTGTACTCTTACAACTGGTTGCTGTTCGAGCATGTCAACTACCCAATTCCACATAGAAGTAATAACAAATTCAATAGTGATAGATAAAAAATAGACTAAAACGTTTTATAAAAAAGGACATGTAATCGCTTTGAAAAAGGATTCACAATAAACAGTATAGTTGCAAACTCTTTTTTTTATGGTATAAATAATAATAATGGGCAAAAGAAGAGATAAACTTAATTTAACCGCCAAAAGAGCTGCAATTAAACAATGCAAATCGTTAAGGAAGGACCAATAATGTAGATTCAATGGGAGGCAATTAAAAAAACAGGCTAGCAACTGGCTATGGAGCCCTAATCACATTGAACGATTTTTAGCAGAACAATCTAGCTTTACGCCCGGTTTTCCACGAGCGACGAAACAGATTTTGGACGGATTGAGTCAGAAAGAATCCCGGAGATAAGCATTTAACGTTTTTTAGCTGTAAGGACCTTATCCGATTGGAACGAAGAATAAACAAACTAAAACTGATGGACAATGACACCAATTCTTCCCTCACCTCTCGCCCGGGTCAGCCCACACCGACTGATGTTCATACTAAATTCAACGATGTTCCTACTTAAGGTTCAATCGAGATGCAATCGCAAGTATCCTAACTTTATATGCTCTCAACCCAACCCCTTCTACCTCCTCTGCTCTTATCAGCAGTCTCACCAGTCAAACCTCCTTCTTAGACCCACGTCTTCCTCCTTCGAAGAAAATTACTAAACACCCTGACAGAACTTAATAACAAAACTGCCACGTCTGGTCACGACTCAGAGATAAAAGAATTTATGAATTATGTACTGTTCTTAGAAAAGGAGAATAATGAACTCCGAGCTAAGCTTATTGAAATGGAGCGACTCTTCCAAGATCTAAAAATGGAAGTTGACTCTCTGCGAAAAGAAAACGAGGATATTAAAAATACTCGTTTAACGAAAGACTGTGAGGTAACGAAAGAGTGTGTAACACCGAACCGACCAGCAGTCGAATACTTCACGGACGAGGACGAACTTGCACTTGAGACCGATTCAGTCTTAAGGAAAAGGTCTAGCAAGAAGCGAAAGGCGAATTCCTCTCCCGAAGTAATACAAAAAGAAGATAAGCCCTCTGGCTCAAACAAGGCTAATCCAGAAGCGAAAATTCGTCCACCTCCCGCAATAAACATCGTCGGGATAGCAGACTTTGGGTTATTGCGCAACCTTCTTGCAAACACGGTGAGAACAGAAAACTATAAGCTTACCTCGCACCGAAATAACGTGTGGAAAGTAAATGTTGACAACGCCGATTCCTATCGCGCACTGTCTCTTAGACTGAATGCAGAAAGAATCGAGTGGTATACTTATCAAAATAAGTACGAGAAACCACTGCGAGTCATTGTAAGGGGGCTCCACCCATCATGCACAAAAGAAGACGTTGTAAAAGACGTAAAAAATAAAGGCCTTAAAATTATTGATGCCGTCAATATCATTAAAAAGGAAAAGCAACGCACGGAAGGAGAAAGAGACACTGTGATCAGACGCGGCCTTCCAATTTTTATGCTCTCCTTTGAAAGAGCTGAGAGCATAAACGATATTTATAAAATAAAAATGATACTTAACATCAGGGTTAAAATCGAACCCATGCGAAAGGGCAATAGACTGATACCACAGTGTAAGCGATGCCAAGAATTCAGGCACACAAGTGCCTACTGCCAAAAAGAACCACGTTGCGTGAAATGTGCCGGAAAACACCTGTCAACAGAGTGCAAGGTTGACATAAAGGCTCCAGCAGTTTGCGCCAATTGCCACGGAAACCACCCCGCGAACTATCGAGGATGCGAAGTAGCCATAGAGCTGCAAAAGGGACGAGAACCTCTTAAGGAAAATACTAGAGGTCAGAATCAAAGCCTAGGACGCCCAAAACCTGCTGAAACTCCTAAGCCAAAGACTCCAAAGACGCCAAAGCCGATCAAAAGTGGAAGATTGGCAAAGGAGGCGTCGACAAAAGGCGTAAAAGCTCCACAAAAGAGCGGCGCCAGTTCAAGTGCAGCGGAGAAACCACCACTGGTCGCACCGAAATCATACGCACAGGTTGCGGCAAACGAAAGCAAGGCAAGATCGCCCACAACAGATGCAGTGTCTCAGATCCTCGCTGTAATCTTGGAGAAACTTGAGGATCAGACTAAAATCAACAAAGTTATATTTGACAAACTGAGCAAGCTCGAGTTTAAGCCTCGAAAAAATTACAAGAGAACATGAATATGAAACAGTTATTTAAAATACTAACATGGAATGCAAACGGCCTTCTGAATAAAATAGACGAACTAGAAGTATTTCTACGGAAAAACAATATTGATATTTGCATGATTACGGAAACTCACCTTAAAAACGGGTCTACACCCAAACTTAAAGGTTACAATGACTATCACGCACATCACCCTTCGCAAAATTCGAGAGGAGGATCCTCCCTCTACATTAAAAACTGCATAAAGCACTTCAAGAACACAGAAGTTGAGCTAGACTCTATGCAGATCAGTTCAGTTTCTGTAAAAATTGACTGCTTAGATTATAACATTGCATCTTGTTATTTCCCGCCAGGATATAGACTGGTGGAAGACGATCTTGATCGTATGTATGACTTCATTGGGTCCAATTTTATCATTGGGGGTGACTTTAACGCGAAGCATACTTTTTGGGGCTCACGATGCAATTCAACAAGAGGCAGATTACTGTACAAAAATAGTATGAAGCGTGGGGTGGACTTTTTCTCCACGGGTAAGCCAACATATTGGCCAACCGATAGGAATAAAAAGCCTGACCTTGTCGATTTTTTCATCGCTAAAGGGTACCCCAAATACCTTACGCGAATTGAAGAGTGTTATGATCTTTGCTCAGACCACTCAGGAGTTATCTTGAAGATGGGTGGAAGACTGGCGAAAATAGAAAGAACTCCTAGATTAGCTAGCAAAAACATGAACTGGGACGCTTTCAGAAAGGACTGTAAGGAGGGTGTTGGCTTGAATGTGCCATTGAAAACTCCTTTCGAGTTAGAAACCGCAGTTGACAAATTCATTGAAGCAATTCAGAGCGCTGCTTGGAACAACAATTCGTCCCAAAAGAACGCAGTTAGCACCGACGGGCATGTACGTAAAACATATCCGCTCGAAATCGAAGAATTGATTCGTGAAAAGAGAAGAGCGCGTAGGAGATGGCAAGGCACGAGGGCCCCCCCAGACAAAACCCTATTGAACCGCCTCTCTAACAAACTGAAAGGAATGTTGCAAGATCTTAAAAATCGTGAGACCACTGAATACCTTGAAGGCTTGTCGGCGGATAGGACCTCAAACTACTCGCTGTGGAAAGCAGTTAAGTATATCAAGAAACCTATAATCCACTCGGCACCAATAAAAAAAGCTAACGGCGAATGGGCAAGAGAAGACAAAGAGAAAGCGAATTTGTTCGCTGAACATTTAGAAGAAACATTCAAGCCTTTCGACGGTCCGCCGTTGGCTGACGTTCTAAACAACAACGGGGAACCTGGTAGCTTTAGAATGAAAAAAGTTTCGTTAGTTGAACTCCGACAGACAATTAGCAAACTTAAAAATAATAAGGCCCCGGGTTACGACCTGATCACTGGCGAAATATTAAAAGAGCTACCAAAAAAGGCATTAGTCAAGCTACTTTATATGATAAACGCTTCTCTTAGACTTCTATACGTTCCAAGACAATGGAAAGTTGCTGAAGTCATTATGGTTCCTAAACCGGGGAAATGCGCAAATGATAAAAAATCTTATAGGCCCATATCGCTTCTGCCGATAATATCGAAAGTATTTGAGAAACTTCTGCTGAAGCGATTACAACCAATAATTGCAGAAAGACGCTTGATCCCGGATCATCAATTCGGTTTCAGACCTAACCATTCCACAATAGATCAAGTCTACAGAATAACGCATGAAATTGAAAAAGCCTTAGAAGGGAAAAAAATATGTTCAAGTGCTTTCCTCGACGTATCGCAAGCCTTCGACAAGGTATGGCACGAGGGCTTGAAATATAAGCTACGGCAAAATTTGCCGGAAGACATGTTTAAAATATTGGAAAATTATCTTGAAAGCAGACTCTTTCGTGTTAGGTGTAGTGGTGAATACTCGAGTTTCAAGCAAATTCGGGCTGGCGTACCCCAGGGAAGCGTCCTCGGTCCGACCCTGTTCCTGCTCTACACAAGAGACATACCTCTAGATGACGAGACAGTCGTGGCCACGTTTGCGGACGATACGGCCATCCTGGCAACAGGTGAATCAGTCGAGTCATCAACGAGAAACCTCCAACGAGCATTGGACAGAATTTGTGTCTGGACGAAGACTTGGCGAATCGCTCTTAACGAGAACAAGTCTACGCATGTGAATTTCACTTACAGAAGGGTTAACAATTTGCCTCTGTTCATAAATTCTGTACAAATACCTTATGCAAATGAAGCGAAGTATCTAGGGATGACACTGGACGCTAAACTAAGGTGGAAACCACACGTAAAGAAGAAGCGTGACGAGCTCGAGATTAGGCTCAGGGAAATGTATTGGCTTATCGGAAGATTTTCGAAATTAAGCACATATAACAAACTGCTCTTGTACAGGCAGGTGTTAAAGCCGTCCTGGACATACGGTATACAACTTTGGGGTTGTACCAAGCCGAGCAACATGTCCATGTTGCAGACTTTCCAAAACAAAACACTAAGAGCAATTGTGAATGCTCCATGGTATATTAGGAATAGCGATATTCACAGAGATTTAAGAATAGCTACCGTGGGCGAAGAAGTAACAAACTTCGCTCGAAAGCTTAATGCTCGCCTTCATGTTCATTGCAACAATGAAATGATCCGTACTCTAAACGAGACTCTTAACAATGTTAACAACGAGCGACGACTACAAAGAACAAGACCCTTCGATCTAGCGACGTAGGGTGAAGCCGCATTAATGAACGGCTTAGTAGGTGCATTCACTGGAAAGCAACCTATCCAATGCGATCAACACTATGGAAGCGTAAACTACTTGTTAAGTTAACTTAGTTGTAGTCAAGAAGTATTATGAGAGAGCGAAAATTTACTACTATGAAGTGCGTTCTGGCAGTTTCATAGTGTCTCTCATAAATGGGTGGTTTTTTAGCACGTGGAAATCGGGCATAACCAATATCGGCTACTTCGGTATTATGTACCTGCTATAGTGGGCGTATTGGTATCTTTGAAAGATTTTGGAGTTTTAGTCTCCGTCCATCCTAGTATTCAAAAAAAAAAAAAAAAAAAAAAAAAAAAAAAAAAAAATGTGCTGTTCTATCTGGTTTACCTAAACGATAAACCTGATTCCAACTGCATCGAAGGTGAAACGGAAACTAATGTTACAGTATCTATCCATCAAGAGGGCGTTCCAACTGACCACAATGAGCAAGAAAGGGATTTTAATCCTTTTTTCACGAGATCCTTGACATCTCACCCATTGACATTTCTAATAATCTCTCCACTTAAGCGGACGGTGTTAGCTACAAACGTCTCTCACACCTTCAGGGAACGCGCTCAAGCTTCAAAAATTCTAACCAAACAGTTTCCCTAAATTCATCTCCCTGTACTAACAGCACTAAGACGCAAGTAGTGGTCCATTGTACTACCATGCGGACACCTTACTTAGACTCGCTTCGTCTTTCGTTTTTGTTGAGCAGAATAGGAGGCCGCGCCGATGTAAGAGACTAATTTGTTACAGTTGGTAAGACTTCCACCTGCTGCACAGAAGGACTAGAGCTGCTCGCGAGCTCTACGAGCAGAGGAGGAGAGAGGAACACCGGCTTCTCCGAAGGAAAAAGAGAGAGCACGAGAAGCGCGCGGTTGAAGAGATAGAGAGATGTTACAACAGAAATTAGGTTAGAAAGTTTTACCAAAGGATCAAAAGGTCCTGCCAAGGGTATAAACTTCGAACTGAAGCCTGTAAGGACCATCAAGGGAACATCGTTGTAGAATCGCAGTCGGTGCTGAGGATTTGGAAAGACCACTTCTGCAGACTGTATAACGGAAGAACGAACCATTCAACTCGGGCGAAGACGTTACCGACGAAGCATACGAACGATACCGCCCACCCGACCTGGAGGAGGTGAAAGTAGCTGTGTCTAAGCTCAAGTGCAACAAAGCAGTCGGAGCAGACGGCCTAGCTGCCGAACTTTTTAAATCCGCTGGCGATGAGCTGGTAAGGAGCATGCACCAGCTCATCTGCAAGATATGGTCGGAAGATAGCATGCCCGACGAATGGAACCTCAGCATTATTTGCCCGATCCTGAAGAAAGGAGACCCTCTGAGTTGTGCCAACTACAGGGGCATAAGTCTTCTTAAGATCGCATACAAGATCTTTTCTGCTGTACTGTGTGAACACCTGAAGCCGTTTGTCAACAATCTGATAGGCACATATCAGTGCGGCTTTAGGCCAGGAAAGTCCACCATCGATCAAATATTCACACTGCGGCAGATCTTGGAGAAAACTGAAGAGAAATTCCAAATCGATACACACCACCTCTTCATCGATTTCAAGGCCGCGTATGACAGCATCCATAGAGACGAGCTATATAGCGCAATGTCTTGTTTTGGCATCCCTGCCAAACTCGTCAGTCTGTGCAGGATGACGATGGAAAACTCACGCTGTTCCGTCAAGGTCGGCAAAGACCTCACCGACCCCTTTAATGTCAAAAAAGGATTTAGACAAGGCGACGCGCTGTCATGCGACTTCTTTAACATCATACTTGAGAGAATTGTGCAGAACTCTCGCGCCAACACCAGAGGTACAATCTTTCAAAAGTCCGTTCAACTACTTGCATACGCAGACGACATTGACATAATCGGTAGAACAAAGCGTGATGTCAGTGAAGCCTTCGTGAGTATTGGGACGGAAGCGGCGAATATGGGTTTAGCAGTCAATGAGGGCAAAACCAAGTATATGCTGTCATCAAGAAAAGACACCCAACACCGACGTCTTGGACAAAACATCACCATCGACAGCTATAACTTTGAGGTAGTTAGGGACTTTGTCTACCTGGGTTCCGCTATCAATTCAGACAATGACACCAGCGTTGAAATCAAACGAAGGATAACTCTTGCCAATCGCTGTTTCTTTGGGTTAAGAAGGCAATTGAGTAGCAAAGCCCTCTCTCGAGCAGCTTAAGTGTTCATGTATAAGACCCTGCATAGACGGAGAGTGGAGGAGGAGATATAACATCGAACTGTACGGGCTGTACAGCGATACCGACCTAGCCAAAAGAGTCAAAACACAACGTCTACGATGGCTGGATCATCTAGAGCGGATGGACACCAACGCCCCGGCCCGGAAAATCTTCGAATCCACACCGCAGGGACGACGCGGTAGAGGAGCACCGAGACTCAGGTGGCGCACGCAAGTGGAAGTGGACCTCAGCCAACTTCGCGTGCGAAACTGGAGACGGCTAGCTAGAGACAGAGCTGGCTGGCGAAGCTTGTTGGCTGAGGCCCAGGTCCACCCCGGACTGTAGCGCCACATTAAGTAAGTAAGTAAGACTTCCACCGACCTGTCTCATTTCATAGATACAGTCGACTGGAGTGCTTGCGCCTTAAGCCAGCAAAGCTTTCTTGCACCCTCAATAGGTTAGCTGCTTCCTTTCTTCTCTTCCGCTGTCTCTTAGTCAGCTGCAATGCAGACCCATCTCTTACGGAGCTCGTTCAACCCTACAGGTATCCCGAGTCATACCGTCAGCAGCAGTGCGTCAAGTAGCAGCTTCACTCATGCTCAGTTTGCCGACAAAGATCCAGAAGAGTAGCCTGTTTATTTTTTTTTTTCATAAATGAATGTTGGGGCCTCCAGACACCATGCCCCGCCCGTAGTCATAGAGACTGCCTACTTGGTGAGGCAAGTACTTGCTTGATGCATAGTCTGCCAGGATTTGGAAGAATGAACACGGGCTAAAGTGCTGCTCCGTTGGCTTATGTTTAAGGATTTGAAGCCTCCGATCTAAATCCCGACAGTGGGTGACATGTGGCAGACTTGGATGGCTTTATCAAACCCATGCTTTCCTCTTCCTTTCGGCATGCCTCCGTTGGGACAGACAGTAGGCATGTCATCTCTTGTCTCTTGTCGACACGCTTTCCAAGAAGTCCAGAGCGTTTCGCCTGAGCATTTTTTGTTCACATTCGCTAAGCTGCAGCAGCTTTCCTAGGCTCTTGAGTCTTGACCGTCATTAGCAGTTCTTTATTCTACTTCGGATTGACTTGTTGACGAGATCGAGAAGCTGTTTCTCAATGTTAAAGTCAACTGTCCCCACACTAACTTCGTCCAAAGCTTTAGCCTGGAGTAAGACTATGTCTTCCTCCTCCGTCAGAATTCGAATGGATTTGGAATCAGATGATTTAAAGATCGGGTGCCCGATTCACTCACGATTGATTTACTAATAGTGTTCCCACGACTACGGGGGTGTCCATCTGTAATCACTTTAGGGTACCCCCTATACACATTAGGAGAATTAGGTACACATTAGGGGAATTCGAATTAACACTGGGGGTCCAAAGAAATCTAGAGTTGTGCACTTAGACTTACGACTGAGCTCCCCCTCAGTCACGCAGATCTCGGCATATACCCACATCTTACCTCGGGTTCCCTCCTCCTTCGAAAAGGGGTCCCTCTTTATTAAGGGATGCAATCTTTCAAAGGATGTTTAATGGCGCATTAAACGCATCGCGGTTCTTTCTGGCAGTACGCTTGAGTATGCCCGAAGCCTTGCCATCGCTTACATTATGCTACTTGTCTGTTGGCCTTCCGTTTAGGCTCCACTTTTACCCAAATACTTAGGATTGTTTTGACGTTCTCAGTGCCATCAAACGTCAATATGAAAATTGGAAGACCGCGCTTGACAATAATGGCGTCTTTTTTTCCTTACGTATGTTGTTTTTCTTTCGCAAGTATATTCACGGCGTCAAGAATTTTAAAGCCTTGGGCTTAACGCTTTGCACGACTTCTTCCTTCGTGCACGCTGAGTGTAGTCACCTCGCGAAAACCCGCAGTGGAGGTGACTGGAATCTGTTTTCGTAAGGGTCTTATCATAGCTATCATCGGATTGCATCATTGAAAAATTTGTTTTCATGGCTTTAGACGTTTGAGCAAACAATGTTGGCTGTTATTGGTATCAAAATGAAGCTTATGAGTTGCACAATTTTTTCCGTAACAGAAATACATAAATTGCGTGTGTTTTTGCGACAAAATCATTCCACTGAAAAGCATTCCATTCTCTTTCTGTTCTCATCTGTCAGCTTTCCTCGATTTCTGTCAGTGAAATAGTAAAAACGAGTTTACATAAAAGTTTTAACACAATTTATGTGTGTACTTTTGTTATGGAAAGAATTCTGCAACTCAAATATGAAAACAAATTTTTCAATGATGCAATCCGATGATATCTATGATTAGACCCTAAGTATACCATTGAACTTGCTCGGTATTTAATTTTTACAACAGGGAGACTGCTAGGCACCAAATTCATTAGGGACTGTTAGGCCATCAGATTCATTGACTTTGAGTAGTAACAAAGTTATTTATAAAAAAAAGCATGAATATTTTTTTTATTATTATAGAAACTAAAATAAATGAAAAACGAAGTGAGGAATGTTTCTTGGGCGGACGTTAACGAAATCACATTCGAATAAACATATGAAGAACATATGTACCTATTGATAAATATTATTATGGTTTTTTTTATCTTTAATAATTTGAATCAGTTAACATAAAAAATAAGAAACTTTACTTCGTTACGAGTTTACGTTATATCAAACAAATTAAATTCGATGAGATAGCTACTGGACGAGCTGCTCATGTTGCTATCTTTTCGATTTCATCTGAATTCTCTGCGTTGAGGAACTCTATTTTCTTTTGGAAATGTCCTTCAATTGTGCGACAAATTGCCATAGTTTTTTCACTATCTACAAGATTAATTGCGATACCATTTTTGCCTAAAAAAATTGAACAATGTCACCATAATGGTTGTTGGTTAATTTATCGAACTTACCAAATCTTCCTGTTCTGCCAATACGATGCAGATATGTCTCACAGTCAGCATTGCCTTTCATGTCCATGGGTAAATCGAAATTCACAACAATCGTCACTTGTTCAACATCGATGCCTGTGGAAGGAGAAGTAAGTGTTTTTTTCTTTGCTTGGATTTGGAAAGAAGTTACCTCTTGACAAAACGTTTGTGGTTATCAGCACTTTTTCGAGTCCAGCTCTGAATCTATCTAGAACGGCTAACCGTTGTTCCACAGTTAAATCACCCGACAGAACGGCCACTGAATGTCCATCGGAGGACATTTTGCCGGCTAACCAACCAGCTGCTTTCCTAGTCTAATGAAAATATAACATTAAGCACAGCTGAGGAGTTGTGAGGAGAAATGGTGGAATAAGAAAAAACAGTGTATGGTCTCTTTAAATTTAAAAAAAAGGTTTAAAGTTGCATTAAATGGTGGATGGTTATTCTTATTAATAATTATTGATGGTTTCGAGATGGGGTTTCCAACTCCATTTCTCAAATTTCATTTAATACTCTGGGTACTAATACGTTGGGTTTCCCTCCCTTAGTGTCGTGCCCGATAGTCTTATAGGTTTCTTTTGAGTATTTCTTTTCCTTGTGAGTGGTACTATGGTTGTCTTAGCCGGGTTAAGATTAAATCCGGCTGTGTTGCACCATTTTTGGACTGTTTTGAGTGCTCCTTGAATAATTTCACAGAGCGTTCCTTCAAACTTTTCCCTGGCAATTAATACTCTATCATCAGCATATGCCTGACAGCTGATGCCTAGGTTGGTTAATGTATCAAGAAGTTCATCCACAACCAGGCTCCACATGAGTCGTGACAAAACTCCTCATTGTGGGCACCCTCTTGTTGTGCTGATTTTGGTTATTTCCTGCGATGTATGCGTCTCTACTGATCTTGTGCTCAGCAGTTCCTGTATCCATCTGGCACCTGTGCTATTTACTCCCTTCCTATCTAGGGCTCGCCTGGCTTCGTGTGACGTATTGTCAAATGCCTTTGGTGTCAAGAGCATTTTGGATAATTTCCGTCAACTGATATAGAGCGGTCTCGGTAGATCTGCCCGCTCTGCACGCATCCTAGCGGTGGTGAAGAGGAAAATTGTTTGACACTTCTTCTCTTAGATAAATGTCCACTGCTTTTTCCATTGTTTCTAAAAGAAACGATGTTAAGCTGATCGGTCTATTGGACTTAGGTTGCGTTGGGTCTTTTTTCCCCACTTTTGGATTAAATACAACCTTTGCCCGTCTCCACTGGTTCGGTATTTATCCCAGGGCAAGACTACTTTTTGCTATTCTTACAAAGTGTGGGAGAAGCATTTCTTGCCCATTTTGTAATAGGGCTGGTGAGTTGCCGTCTACACCTGGTGACTTGAAGGGTTGAAAGGAGCTTACTGCCCACTCTAGTCGGCCTCTAGAGCAAATGGCCTTTGCTACATGCCAGTCTTCCCTCCGAGGTCTCGACGTGTCGTCGGTCCTGCTCCAGACATAAGTGTCAGGAGAGCTTCCAGGGAAATGAGTTTCTAAGAGCAGCAGTGCTCTCTGTTCCTCATTCTCTGTATTTGAACTGAGCTAAATTGTTCTCTCGTTCACCAACTGAATTAGTTTCATGCGCTCTCAGAACCTCCGATCGTTCTCCAAAGTACAATAAAAGTTATTTCTCTCATTAAAGTTTAACTGAGAGGAGATGAAGGATAATTTTGGCCTGAATTGTATGATAAAAAAAATATGATCTCAAAGGGTAGAAAAAGTGACGGAAAATTTAGAGTTCTTAAAAAGCGCAAACTGTTATATACAACTTTCGAGACTTTGGCGGTGGTTAGACATAATTTTATAAGTTTTGGGATATACCGCGTAATAATAAGTTATGAGCACAAACCGTTCTCACCCCGATCGTTTCGCTTAAGTTACATTACGCGTGATCACCGGGAAACTGCCTAAAGATGCTGTTGGTGATTAGCACTACGCAAGTTGTAGGAGCGGTGCGTAGACGGTAGTCGTGCTGTCCCGTTCTCTCGCTATTTGTCACAGGTGGCTGAAAGCAAACCGTGCTCAATGCATCGCTGGGCCTTTGTAAGAATTTGTAATTAGATTTTCTATCCGCAAACTATGCGCTTTGGTCTGATTAAAAACCGATTCGGGCAATGCGATACAAGAATCAATTTGTTTAACTGGAGTAAGTGGGTTTTATTGACAGATATGATAATATCTTGGATAAGATATGATCATATCTGTGGCGCTTAATTGGACATTGCTCCATGGAATTGCTTAAAACTGAAATTTGTCAAATAGAAAACTAACAAGAATCCTGAATTCTATAATTTGGCAACTACAAATCTTAGTGATTCGCACAAGTCACTGCGAATTCGTTTTGAAATCAGCGAATTGCGAATATCTTGACAGAACTTGTGTAAATTAATTTTGTAGAAGTGTCAAGTTGTAGATTATTCAATCTTATTATTCAGTCAAATATTTGGGAGTAATCCTTGAGAGAAAACTTCTTTGGTCCAAGCATGTTGAATCCAAAACCGAAAAAGCATTGTACACCTTCTGGCAATGCAGAGGCGCTTTTGGCAAGACATGGGGCTTATCTCCGAAAAGGGTCCTCTGGATCTATACGGCCATGGTTAGACCACTCCTCTCATACGCATCGGTTGTTTGGTGGAACAGGCTTTCGCGGAAACGTGTTACTGCCTCTTTTGCCAAACTCCAAAGAACGGCTTGTCTCGGCTGCACAGGGACCTTCCCTAGCACGCCGGGCTCTGATCTAGATGCTTTGATGAACCTCCCCCCCCCCCCCCCCCCCCCCCCTCTTGATACGCTGAAAAGCATTTTTCGCTTAAAGAGAGGCGGTTTTTGGTACCACACGCATTGGAATTTTGAAGAACTTGTTCGAGAATGGTCCTTCGACCCCTGTCTTATGGACATGCCCTCTGACGCGACAAAACTACCAAGTCGACTTTCCTCAGGTAATGGAATGGCTTCGGCCAGACTCAGGGAAAGTCTTTGCAGTGACAGCCAAGCCGCTCTAAATGCGTTGCTTAACCCTCTTACCTCGTCCAAGATAGTGCTCGAACTCAAGAATACGTTGAACTTAGTCGGAAAGCTAAATGCAGTGAATCTTGTTTGGGCTCCAGGTCACACTGGTATCCAGGGAAATGAGATCTCTGATGAGCTTGCCAGGCAAGGCTCAGAAGAAGTTTCCTCAGGACCTGAACCTGCCATAGGCCTACCTGTATCTGTTGTAACGTCTGCCATTGATACTTCGGTTTCTCGTGAGCACAGGGCTCGTTGGCGTGACTGCAATGGGTGCAGGCCGACTAAACGACTACGCCCGGACATGTGCGAGGGGTCAGCGTCTTTTTTTCTATCTCTTAGGAGAATCGATTGCAGACTTCTTGTAGGCGTCTTTACCGGCCACCAAGCTTTTGCTAGACACTTGAATGTATAGAGTTTGGAGAAGAAAGCGATCTTTGGGTGATTTTAGATAATTTATCACCTTTTTTGGTGGTAAGAAAGAGCTTTGGCTTCGCAGTAAACTTTGCGATATGATCGTGAACTTTGTTTTAGGGTGTTGTGAGTGAGGATGGTTCAGAAAACTCATTAATGCGGGAAGTTTCATGATGCAGAAAGTGTCATCGACGTACCTCAACTATTCTAACCGGTGATTTTTAAGCTGGTTTGGTTTTGGCAACACTGGTTTTGACAGCTGACGTGTGTTTAGTACCTTGTGTCACTGTCATACAGCTTCAGTTTGGTTTGCAATTTAACCATGGATCGTCTTACAAATGAACAACGCTTGCAAATTATTGAATTTGACTATCAAAATTCGTGCTCGGTTCGAAATGTTCATCGCGCGCTGCTTCCATTTTATGATCGGCATTCTCGACCTTCTGAGCAGTCTATTCGGAAGATTGTGACCAAATTTCGCACCAAATTTACTTTGTTGGACATTAAACCACCAACACGTTTACGTACTGTAGGCCTTTGTTACAGCCGGCCGATATGTGTGAAAGAGTATGCCAAAATTGGACTCAGCGGATGGGCTACCTGAGACGCAGCCGCGGTCAACATTTGCATGAAATTATCTTTAAACATTAAATTGCAAGGTTCAAACTATCGATTCAAATAAATATTTCATTAATTTTTTCGAATTTTTTGTGTTTTTTTTTTTTAAAAAGTTCTCAACCTCTTAAAAAATCACCCGTTATTTTGAATATTTCAACCTTATATATTTCAACCTTCTGGAGATGGAGGTTATCTGTTGACGAATTATGCTCAGAACTTCCTGCACAGGTACATTAGTAAAAAGTGACTCAACACCGAAGCTTACCATCACTTAATCTGCCTCAAGTCTTAGACCACTTAGACCATTGATACGAAGTATGAAGAATCATTAATATGATGCTTCAATAATAAATAGCAAGGCGCGTTGATCTGGCTCACGATTTGTCGCATCGGATTCCCCTGATTCATCAGCGGCACCGTTGCCGTGCTCAATGCACACTTGCGAGTTTTGACGCCCGCCCGTAACAATTTGCAATGCAAGAAAGATGCGCGGTGAGGCACCGTCACATAGTACTTGCGAGCATATTAAGTAATGCACCCACCTTCGCCAATGGCGCTGCGTTAACGCGCGTCTTTCTTGCGGTTAAAAATCTCGCAAATTTCCGCGAGACCGCAGCGTCGCCGTGAATGGCGAATTGTAACGAGCGTTTATTATTATTTATTAACAAAGAAAATTAATTACAATGTTAATACTTACGAGCGTTTAATCTCGCAAGTGTGCATTGAGCATGGCAGCGGTACGGCTGCGTCACTCTTAGTCACTCTTATTCATACCAACAGTTACATTTCACACTAAACAATAGTCCCCTATTGGGCGCCTCCGCAGGTGGCGGGTAGGAGAATGCTCATCAGATATGGTGGGTACCGGTATGGGAAATATCCGGGGCGAACCAAAACCGTCTGCCGAATGTTCTTTTTCTCATCCAATATAATGGACAACAATTAGATGCATGACAGAAGTTTTTATGAGATACTCCGCTA
The DNA here is from genome assembly GCA_947623515.1 of Neoascia interrupta. Taxonomy (NCBI): domain Eukaryota; kingdom Metazoa; phylum Arthropoda; class Insecta; order Diptera; family Syrphidae; genus Neoascia; species Neoascia interrupta. The sequence continues at coordinate 52,030,409 of OX392463.1, forward strand.
GTTATATTATTGCTTTTCTCCGTAAAGGCATAACACTAGCGGGGGTAAGCTTTGGTGTTTCTGTGCAGACTTTTCATGTTCCGTACTGGCTCATCAGCGTTTGCTTGTTGGGCCGAGAACTATTTTTCTCTTCTATCTTTTCTGTCCTCGAATTCTTTTCGCTCGCGATTTGCTACACATCTTAAAAGGCCCATTTCACACATACCCGGCAGCCGGATAACCGGCACCGGCACCGGCTACCCGGTTGTTTGTATGGGCAAGCGGGTTTGCAGGTGTAAATGCGCCCATAATTTGTGAAATGGGCCTAAGGGTAGTCATAGCTTCTTGATCGCGAGCTAATTATGAAAAAAAAATGATGACTTCGTTCGTCTCATCAAGACCGCTATGTCTTGCCGTATTATTTCGCTGTCGATGCTGGTGAATTTTTTTTGAGCGATGCATTCTTCCACACTTGATGATGTTTTCGATGGGTACACATCGCAGCGTGGGGGCAAAGTTCATTCCTCTACGGAGAGTGCTTAAGGCTGGTTCGCATAGGATCGTTCGGAGTGAGCACGGTTTGCACTCATAATTTATACTACGCGGTATATCCCGAAACCATTAAAGTTATGGCAAACTGTTGGTCAGAAAAGGCACCTGAGATATGCTTTTTTCAAAAGACTACTGCGAACCAAATATGTCGTAGTTTTTAAGGTTCGGATTCAGCAACCCAAAAATACAGAAGTATTTTTTTCCTGACCAAAACACTATTTGACTGGAATATTAGCAACCTTAGAGACTTTACTAGCTCAGGCACCTTTGTGCCAAGTTTCTCTTCCATATTTCCTCGCAATGTGATTCAGTGTCCCCGACTCTTTTATGATCTTAGTGCAATGCTAAAAACTTACATGACAGAATATGATGGCCTGGCCAATCGTAATACCGCCATAAATGTTCTGAATTGCCTGGTACTTTTCGTCCTCATTCTTGCATCTCACGTAGTACTGCTTGATGTTGTCAAGCGACTCTTGTTCTCTCAGCAGCCTGAAACACAAAAAAGGTTTAAAATTCTGTTCTCAACCTCTTATCGTAGGTGTAAACCTAATAATTGTGGGATCCTTAACGATGTGCTGGGCGAAATCCATCACATCCTTTTCGTAAGTAGCCGAAAAGAACAACATCTGGCATTTTGGCGAGAGTTGCCTGCGAAAAAAATTGTATTTCTTGTGAATAGTCCAAATACCACCTTTGTTAAGTACTTGTGAATCCGAATACACTGGTCGTGGTGACCCTGCGTTGCAATCATTACATCAGCCTCGTCAAGGACAAACACACGAATCTTTTTCAAGTCAAAAACTCTAAATTTAAGACCCCAATCCAGGATTTTACCGGGAGTACCAATGATTATGTGATCATTGAGCTTGGAGTTTGTTGCAACTAGAAAGAGCAGATTATATTGTCCTACGACTTCCAAGGCTCGGAAAGCTTGAATAACCTACCTTCTTCTCCCCGAACGGCAAATTTCAACTTGATTTCTGGACAATACTGCGCCATTCGAGCGGCAACTTCACCGGTTTGAATTGCGAGCTCATAAGTTGGCGACAAACAAAGAACCTTCAATGAAACGATTGGTTAAGAAGTAAGAAAACGTTTTGGATAGTGGACAAATGTTACCTGGGGATAGTCAAGCTTTGTATCAACACGACTCAACATTGCTAAAACGAATGCTGCAGTCTTGCCTGTTCCCGACTGACTTTGAGCAATCATATTTTGCGGAGGGTCTGCAAGTAGTGTGGGTAATGCAGTCTCTTGAATTTTCGACGGGGCATTGAAGCCCATAGCGTAAATTCCCTTCAACAGTTCAGGTTTTCTAAAAAAAATGTGTTAATAAGGGACGATGGCCATAACGTGACAAAATGCGTCTACAGATGTGCACTTAATCAAGAGGCACAGTTTTCTTTTCGTAATAGGTACCAAGTGCGTAGCCCCCTGTCAGGAAGATTACATTGAACTTCGGACAGGAGACTCCTTTAAATCAACATTCACCAAATTTAAATGAAGCTCTTGGCCAGGGGCAGGTAATTGAGAAAAATAAGAGCCATTCCCATAGTCATTGCAATGGGAACCCTTGTTTCTTTTTAAACTCCAACTAAAAGCCAGCGACTCAAGCCAAAACAAAGAAAATCTTAAATGACGTGATAAACTTACAAATGCAACGCTTCAAAGGTCTTCACCGAATGCAAGGGCGATGTTGGATCCTTGCGCTGAACTTCCAAATCCAACTTCGACTCGACTAATCCCTTCCTGATGATTTTTAGAAGCAAACTCGCCTCAGCAGGACTAAAATAAACACAAAATTTCAAATTAAAAACCCTCTTTTAGGAATTGTGTACAATTCAAACCAACCTCACAACATCAGGTTGCTCCTCTTGAGTAGCTGCAGGTGGATCCTTTGTTTTACTTTCGGCGATGGGATCATCTTTGCTTTTTATATCCAATTTGTCGACCTTCAAAAGCAACATGGTAAAATACATGTTTTCTTTAAGCGTTCTTTGAATATTCTTACCAAATTCGATATTTCTTGGGCTTCGGCCTTTTTTGCCCAGTCAGACATTTTTCCAAGATGTTTCGTTTGGCTGCAAGTATTAAGGTGATGTTAGTAGGTTTCGATGATACTTGAAAAATAGTTAAAAAATAAAATATTTACCCACTTATTAAGAATAAAAGATTTGGAAATTCGCTTGTCTGCTGCCGAATTTTCCTTGCGGTAACGGAATTTGTTTTTTTTTTTTAGTTTTGTGGTTAAGGAAATGTCAATGTATTGTGATCTAGTACACTGTTAAATGTACTTGAACAATTCCGCAGCAACTATTACATCTGGCCGAGAAGAGCATTCAGTGAGATGGTTTCTTCCAAAACGATTGTTTTATTAAAAATAAGAATTAGGTTTTCACACTGTTATACCACGTCTCCACCGGGCACTAATCCAGGATTAATATAATTGGTTATTTAATCCTCTACAAATCATGGGATTTACCATACGAATTAAAATCCTCTCGGCAAGCGATTAAAATAAATAAAAAATACATTAAAAAAGCGATTAAAAATAAGTTAAAAATGAAACCTCATAGATTCCGCATTCTCGCAAGTACGTTTTCTTTTGTGATTTTTAAAGCGAAAATCGTTTTTCGCTTCTGGGGAATGACATCGCTGCTCTCTTTTCAGAGCCAAAATGACAGAAACAGAGTGTTCGTGTCAAATTAATCGTATATTTGTCCTGTGAAGCCACTTTGGAATTTATTTTAAATCGTCTCAGACTAATCCTCTTTTGATTGCCGGTGGAGACAATGAATAAGGCTTATGCCCTTTTCACGCCGCATCGAAAACTGAGATTTCGGGAAAATGTTTACGAAAACGTATTGAGTTATTCACGCTGAACACAACCAAGGTTTGGTTGACATTTGAGTCACTTTGACACTAATCGCAGATATAACTTTTAAGGCTTTGGCGGTTGTTAGACATAATTTTAAAGGTTTTGGGATATACCGCCATCATCCGGCAAATTTGAGATCTGTTGTCTCCACACTTATTCAGCGAGCTCACAATGTATGTGATACAGAGCATCTCGCCGCTGAACTTACCTTTGTGGACAACGTCCTTCAATCGAACGGCTACTCGAAAAGACAACGTTCATGGAAGCCAAATTTGTCGCGACAAGAAGACTGCAATGAGTTGGACAAGAGAGCCTTTCTACCGTACGTGAAAGGTGTCACGGACAAAGTCGGTCGAATTCTAAAACGATACGGTGTGAAACCGATCTTCTTACCGCCAAAAAATGTGATAAATTATCTACAATCACCCAAAGATCGCTTTCCTCTCCAAACTCCCGGTGTTTATGCAGTCCCTTGTAGCTGTGGGTCATCATACATTGGACAAACGCGACGAAGTATTTCGACCCGTTTAAAAGAGCATATAAATGCTGTGAGCAATCAGCAGCGAGAAAAATCCGCTCTAGCCGAGCATGTCTTAGACCATCCCAACAAACACCGTTGGATCAGATTTGACCAGGATAAGATACTGGCTCGGGAGTCGCATTACATCCCACGGCTTGCTCGTGAAGCGATTGAGATAAAACGCCACAAAAATTTCAAAGTTTCAAATTGTCGCGAACATGGGACCCAATAATCGGCCATCACCGTCGATTGCGAATTGGCTAACCAGCCCCAGCGACACAGTGAGCACTGTTTGCTCTCAGCCACCTGATGCACAACAACGAGAGAACGAGACAGCATTACCGCCTACGCACCGCAACAACTTGCGTAGTGCTAATCGCCATAAGCATTTTTAGGCAGTTTCCCGTTGACCACGCTTAATGTAACTTAAGCGAAACGTTCAGGGTGAGTACGGTTTGCACTCATAGTTTATTTTTAACGCGGTATATCCCAAAATCTTTAAAATTATGACTAATCGCAGAATTGTTAACTGGCGTTTGTAAACAAGGAAAAACAATAAACTAGAATGTTTTAAAAAGCAATAATTTTTAATCAAAAGTCTCTACAAAAGAAAACGTTGCCAAAGAATCCTATACCGTTTTCACACCGAAGCCAGAATCCAGGCTCTGAGCAATTTGGTTTCAAAATCAAAAATAATCTAGATTTTCTAGACTTTTCGATCAGTTGAACACCAACTGTCCAATTTTTCACAGTTGTCACAAGTTAAACAGCTTCAAATAAGTAAAAAATAATTGTGGATAACTGATACCGTATCTCCACTGAGCACTTATGGTCGATTAATATAAATCTTTATTAAATCCTCTACAAATCAGGCGATTTACCATACAAATTTAAAACATCTCGGCAAGCGATTCAAAATAAATCGTTTCATAAATCCCATCCACCCTATTCACAGACCTAGTTTCTGCACCTTTGTAACAGTTTGAGAATCAAAAAAGGAAACTGAAACTGTTCCTGTGCGACTGATCTATCACAAGTACATATTCTGTTGTGACTTTTTCTGAGGAAATCGTTTTCGCTCCTTGGAAATGACATCGCCACTCTCTTTTGAGAGCCAAAATGACAGAAACAGAGTTTTCGTGTCAAATTAATCCTATATTTGTCCGATGGAGCCACTTTGGGATTTATTTTAATCGTCTCCCGCTAATCTTCTTTTAATTATCGGTGGAGACATAATATTAAAGTAGCTCTCGCGGCCGGTCTAATTATTATCTTCCAGTCCAATTCGTTTCTTCACATGTATAGAAAAACGAAACTAGGAAGAAGAGTTTAAAAAGAAAAGTGTCAGCACTTGGCAATGCCATCTGGCGGGTCCTAGTTGGCTAGCTAAATTTTGGTACTCACTAACAATTCGCAAATTTAAGTGGTTAAGACAACTATTTTGACAGCCATGCTGCCAAAACGGTCTGTCAAACTTCTTTTTGACGATTGAACTTAGCCAAGATGGTATGTTTCCAATTCGACTTAAAATAATTCCAACTTTTTCAATGCAATCCGTGAACTAAATTATCTAAACTTTGTGCATTTCAAAAGTTTGCAATGTGAATTCTATAATTTAATTTATATTTCCCGAAAAGCGCATCTAATTATATTTATAAATTTCAGGTGAAAGTCAAGTGCTCCGATTTAAGGACCAAAAATAAGGGAGAGCTCACCAAACAGCTCGAAGAGCTTAAAAATGAACTCCTCGGTCTACGTGTTGCCAAGGTGACTGGCGGAGCTCCGTCAAAGTTGTCGAAAATGTAAGTTTTTAAAATATCTGCGTCGAAAATGGCAGCCAGTACTAAAACGAATTTTTGTATACCCCCCCCTTGCAGCCGTGTTGTGCGTAAAGCCATCGCCCGTGTTTACATTGTTATGCACCAAAAGCAAAAGGAGAACCTCAGGAGGGTCTTCAAGAACAAGAAGTACAAGCCTTTGGATCTGAGGAAAAAACGCACTCGCGCTATGCGTAAGGCATTGTCGCCCAGGGATGCCAACAGGAAGACCCTGAAGGAAATCCGCAAGAGGTCCATCTACCCACAGAGGAAGTTTGCTCTTAAGGCATAGATTACGACCACTTGCAAGTAAATCCATTTTGTAATAGTAATAACGGAATAAAAACGCTAAAAAGGACACAAATGTGAGTGCATATCGACTGGACAGATTCTTGAGTGTTTCCCACGATTCATTTCGTAGCTGCGGATGGTGGAGTGCTGTAACGTAACCGGAAGAGAGCCGGTTTAATTTAGTTAGAAAAGTTTGCCAATCAAAACACAAGACGTAAGGAAATCAAGAAAACCAGTCCACGGTTAGGAACTTTACTCCAGTGATCTACTTCTTAAGACTGCTAGAGCCAAGTTATGAAAAGTGGCGGAATTTGGGAATATATCAACCTCCTGAGTTTAAGCTTAAGTTATTCCGTCCGACTCTGAATACTGTTGCTGTTTCGTAACTAGTATTTCTTTACGTGGTCGGAAAGTCAATCCGACGGCATGACCACGACCCCAACCTGGGGAACCAGATCCTTTAGGTGACTACAAAAACGCTGAGCCGATAAACCCGCTTCTTATAGGCCTGAGCTCCGAATACGTCGTAGTAGCCCATGTAAGGTTTTCACTAAGTAGTTTGGCCTGATTGGAACTGTGGACGCCACCGTTGATTCCATCTGGAGAATTTTTCTGCAGCCGTCCGGATGCAAGAAGTTCCTTAGTGGGAAAACCTTTTCTCAACCTTTCCTTCCCAATCTCCAGTTGAGGTACTGGGCACCCAGTGTTTACCATGGGAAAGGCGAGAGTTGAGGTTGGGCTAAAAAACCTGAGGTGAGTTAACTTATCGTAGCTTATGGGATTAGAACTAGTACATGAAGATAATAGCAGCGTCCTTCAAAACAAAATGGATTCTAAGGCTTTCAACCTAAGTTTCAGGTTCTTAAGCCTCAAGCATTACGATGCGCTGAGTCCGTACTGCTGTTTCCCTCCAGAAGCTTTATTTGTGGTGAAACCAACAGCACTTTGGAGATCAACCCTTTTTGTTGCTTTTCTTTTAGGAAGTTCCTGATTATATTCTTGGAAGAAAATAACCTTAAGTGGCGATCGTACGTCCTTGCATGTTGTGGGAGGAAGTAGGTATCACTTTGGGTCAAAAGACAATTTTTCGTGGGTCTATTGCTAATATTGCTTTTATGTATTTAAAGTCTGCAAGAATAAAAAAGTGGTTACAATGTTTCTTTTAAGCCTCACAGAAAATAAAGTTCAAGTCCTTTCAGTGTTTTTTTGCATAGTTATGCACAGCTAGTCCGTCTCGGATGTGCAACTTTGGCTTGGAGACCTTGGTTCTTCCTTCGGGCAAGGTATATCATCGAGTACATCTGGAATACTTCAAGGGAACAAAAAGCTTAAAAATATGTTTAGAAAATAACCGTAAAGATAGAGTCAAGATAAAAAGAGTGGCGCAACAGCTCGAGGCGAACCAGGACCGTTAAGATTTAGCTCACACAATTTCCAGTGAGTTTGGAAAAACTGTAGGCACAGCGTTATCTGCTAGACCAACTCCACTGAATAGGTTCCTTGGGCAAAAGCTTTGAACAAATAAAGACCTTACCTACTGTTGTCGAAATTTTCAATGATTTGATCGTTCCATTGTTTTATAGTACCCAGCAAGGCTTTTTTTAACCGTTTTTCGGTGGGAAATGCCAACGCTATTTTCGGATAGGTAATTTGTAAGTTTTCTAGGTTTCGTAGATACCTCTGAAACGAGAAGCTTTCGGGTGTGTAACGAGATTTACGAAATGCCATATTACAGCCAGTTAGGCAGCATTTAATTTTTTAGATGTTTAAATTTAACGAACAATTTCTCCTACTAAATTTATTGAAGAGGAAGAAAAATAACTAAACATGTATCACACGAAATGCCATAAAAAGAGAGAGACAGCCACAGAACTCATGTGTTGTTTTTATAGTTGTTGACTACACAAGTTTTCGCCATAACTAGCAGTGCTGCCAGGCCTTATTGTTTTGGGTTACTCGGGAAACAAAAATAATGTTTCTCATAGCATTCATACATCAATGAAGAATATTGAGATGAAAGGCCCAACCATAAGGCATGAATTACACTTGTAAGTTTTACTTACGACTTACGTAAGTCTTACATAAGTAACATACGGGACGGTTTACACTATAGGTGAACTTACGATGAGAAACACTTACCTAAGTTAAAAGTAAATCAAACTTACGTAAGCACTTACAAAACCGTTTACACCTGTCTTATAAGATTACACTCTCTGTAAGCTTAATAGACGATAGTACATTTTATTAGTTGTGAAAATGGTTTCGCGCCAGCACCAAGTAGCTGCTGCTATTGTGTTAACAATTTTAAAAAGAAAAAAGTGAAAAGGGTGTGTTGGATGAAAAATTGGATAGAAAAAAGGAAAGAACAAGGAGATTTTTTTAATTTATGTATTGAATTAAGAATGCGCGATCCCAAACCGTTTTTCAATTTTATTCGAATGACAGCAACTGATTTTGAGTTTCTATTGCAAGAGATTGGAAGCAAGATAAAAAAAACAAGACACGCGTTTTCGTAAAGCGATTTCACCTGCAGGAAGATTAATGTTAACTCTTCGGTTTTTAGCAACAGGTGAGAATTCTTTCATTTGTGACATTTATCATACTGTTTCAGGTGATTCTTATAAATCTTTGATGTACCTGTTTAGAATTGCTGCATGACCAATATCTATTATTGTTCCCGAAGTATGTGCTGCTATATATGAAACTCTGAAGGATGATTATATAAAGGTAAGTTAAACAAAAATCATATTAACAGGAAAGCAAAATATATTTCATTATGTAAAAAAGTAAATCAATGACATAAGTGGATTCAAGTTAGTTAAGCAAATTTTTTGAAATTATTTCCTCAGTGGGTCTTATCTCTGCAGTTGATTCCTCGATAAGTATAGGACTTAAAGATAATGTGTACAAATTAGCATTTCGTGAAGTATCTTCCGAAGGTTCGTCTTCAGTATCTTGTACTTCTGAAATGCTTTTCTGATTCATAATTTTTAATCGTTTTTTGGGACTTTTTATTAGGTAGAGTTCTTAAAACCGAAGCGACATAATCTCCGAAAACTTGATTCTCGTCCCTGGTACTGTTCCATTGTACATCTTCACAATTTTTCATTAATTCAGCTTCGCTTTTCGAATTTTCAGCACGATCCACTTTTCAGACCTCTTTTTCGATTGACCGGCAGTGGGTTCTTGCATATTGTCGTGGAAGTCATTAACTTCATCTGAATTTTGTTGCCAAAAAAGAAAGTAAAAATAGTTACTAAATGCAACAGTGTGTATGTTAAAACTTAACATCATCTTTGACGGAATGCGTAATACCCTTCTATTCACAAAATTTACAGAATATCAAAATCTAAGATACTTTTTAGATTTATGATATTTATTATCATAAACAGAATTTTCCCTACAAATGCGTCCTAAATAGGCGAAAATATAAATATTTTTCAAGCTGTTTCTTACAGGTTCCCGCTACAGAGGAAGAGTGGATAGATGTTGCAGAAGAGTTCAATAAAAAATGGAATTTTCCGCACTGTGTTGGAGGGATAGACGGAAAATACGTCGTCATTAAAGCTCCAGCACATGGTGGAAGTACGTACTACAACTATAAAGGCACCCACAGCGTTGTTTTGATGATAGTTGTAGATGCCGACTACAAAATAATTTATATGAACTGTGGATGCATTGGATGGGTATCTGACGCTGGAGTGTTCCGCAATTCTGCGTTATTTGCAGCACTGGAGAGAGGAGAGGTAAGATTACCACCACCATCGCCTTTTACAGGAGGAAATACACCTTTACCCTATGTTTTGGTGGCTGATGATGCATTCGCATTATCGAACTATTTGATGAAGCCCTACTCCAACAAAAATCAGCCCATTGACAAAAGGGTATTAAATTACCGTCTATCGAGAGCAAGACGCATGGTGAAACGTGTGTTCAACATTTTGGCCAGCAGATTTCGAGTCCTAAGGAAACCTATAGAACTGTGCCCAAAAAAAGTTGAACTAATAACTAGCACAATTTCTGTACTCCACAAGTTTTTGATTGAAAGAAGTACGGCTGCAAATTACTTTCATAAGTATTCATCGGAAAATATGCAACTTGAAGAACATATGCCAACTGACAATTTAATTCCTTTGGAACGTCGGCCTTTGGGACCAGCAACGCAGTCTTCTTATGCTATTCGCGATGAATTCAAAAACTATTTTGTATCCTCAGGTGGCGAAACATCGTGGCAGTATCAGAAAGTCATTTAGAACTTAAAATCTTCCTTCTTACGAGATGTGTACATTTGATTCTAAATAATCTCTTTGATTTAATAAAAAAAATACTTACCAGTGTGTCAGTTGTTTCTGTTCCTCTTTTTAAATCCAAAAATTTTAGGGCATCAAAATAGCACCAGTTGGAAGTATATTTTTCCTTTGACCCACTGCCATTTTTTTTTTTTATTTTATTTTTTTTTAATTCTTGAAGAAACTGTCCCTTCAAGTTAAGCACACTTCTGTTAACTTCTTCAGCACCTGTATCAAAAATGCTGGCAATCGCATTTAATGCATTATTTTTTTTATTTCAATCTTTATATTCCACTGAAGCTTAGTCCCACAAAACACAATTTTCTTCAAAAAGTTTAATTAATTTTAAAGATATTAAAATGGTTTGGACCAAATTCTAGGAGCCATGGCGAACACAAAAAAATATTAATTGAAAAAACAAATCCACAAATCTGATAAGCGAAAATAGTTTAAACTGTACACTCCACACGCACTCTGAAATTTTACTCCCCAGCAAAAAACTTATAGCTGCCGGCTCTGTAAGCTGTGAGAACTCCGTAAGTGATCATACCCTTTGATGGAGCTTTAGTAGGCTTTATGAAATGTCCCATTACACGCGATTCGTATGCCACGATCATAATAGCCTTATGCTGAGTTTCGTAAGCTTGTGTTGGCTTAAAGTTTTGTTTTTGCTTGTCATTAGTTCTTTTATTGTCATATATAAGCCCATATTTATTTTCAAACGTGTTTCAAAAAGTCCGAACAAGAAGGGAACATACCAAGTATTGTATATTGACCTCAAAAGTTTAAACATATTTTAGATTTAACAATCGGTTTTGGAGATATTAACATCCAAAGTTGAAGAAAAAGTGACATAATTTTCAAATCGGATTTAAAATTTTCAAGCCAATGTAATACTCGAAACTTTCACAGTGAAATCTCAAAAGATTTTCAAATGGTTTGCTTAAGTTTATTATGGGCAACACAAAATTTTGACAGAGTTTGAGTGGGATTTTCGTTTCATTTCAACATAAGATTAATCCCGCTCAAGTCTATTATGTTTGGGCCTTAAGACATAATACGCATGTTGTGACATTTGTTGGGCAGACCTTAATGTAAATCTGATGTCATCGGAAGTTCACTGTCAATTCGTACGCGTGTAAAAAAGCCCGCCGGCTTACACAAGAATCTGTTCTGGCATATCACAGATCATGAATCTGTTTTTCTTCCACTCCGAAGACGAGGCTGCGTTGTGTATGGACTTTTTTTTTCTCAAAATAGCGTAATCTTGATTTGTGCATTAAGCCCATATCACACAGACAGTGAATTCAATGAACCCTGACAGACGGTGATATTATTAAAGCCGCGTTGTCACAAGCAACGTAAAACAGGAACAGAAACAGAATCCCATTCATAAGCAACTGAAACCTAAATTCGCTGAATGCTTTTTGCGTTGCTAATGTATGAAATTCTCTTCTATTTCTCGTCAAGTCGTGCAGCTTGAAGGAATTGCAATGCGGAAATTTCTCGCAAACCAAGTCACGCTACTTACTTTCGTAGGCACAATCATGTCGAAAGGAAGAAAATACCAGGAAAACCAAGAAAACTACTTTAATAGTCTTGTCAGACTGGATCGTAAATTAAGTTTTGGCGTAAACTCGCATAACCTTCATTTAAAGCATAAGTTTTCCCATATGTCTTTATACATTTTCTGTTTTTGTACGTCACGAGTATCACGTTGTCGTTGAGAAAAACAAATTAAAATTTTTGTAAATTGCATCGAATGTCACTTTTTCCTCAACTTTGGGTACAAATATCTACGAAAGTGAAGGCTCAAGGCGACCAAGGTACAATTCTCGGTATATTCCCTTCTTTCAAGGATCTTTTAAAGCCTTTTTGAAAATAAATATGGGCTTAAATTATGACAATTGATGTTCTACAAACAAAAAAAAAAAAAAACCATGAATGAAAGAATATAAAGATTACGACAGGCGTTTGTTATGACATTTGTTTGACAGACCTAAAGGTAAATCTAACGTCATGGGATGGAACTGTCACTTTGCATGCATTTAAAAAAGGGACCGTTTGCAGCAATCTGTTTGGTTTGGAACCGATGGCGAGCGACGCAGTGGGTGTACTATTTTTTTCTCAATGTGGCATAATCTTATGTTCTTATGTTTGAACCCAGTTCCCGTTCAGAAATGTGAATGGCTTAACGGTCTTGTGTTAACTTTTTACCATAAACGCAGTTTATGATTCAATGTGAATGGCGTATAAACTAGGTTTTATTCATACGAGATACGAATACGACCTATTGTCTCGAAAAACTTCAAGCAAAATGTATTTAATTCCAAAAACTTATTTTGGAGATTCGGCAGCACTAAATCCAATTCGCCGGAACTCACTCGATTGTCTGGCATCACTGTACAATGGAACTTTCGCACAAGACAGTTCATTCAAATCTGCTCAAGTCAAGTAGACAGCGAACGTCCGTGCGGTGTAGAGCGCTTGCAAGGTTTTTCTGTGTAACACGAAGTTTTCTGTGAAACACTCGTGGTGTGCGAATTTTTTTTCTTTCTTTGGACAAAATTTAAATAGTTTTTCCCCAAATTTGATAATTGACGATGGCTTTGTTCCGCATTACATCCAGCAAATTGCCGGAAGCACAGGTTTGTTATACAAAAAAGAAAATTAATAATTTTAAATTGCCCAACTTGAGAATATTTTTTTTTTTTAATAAATTTAAATATTTAAACAATGAATCGCTCATTATTATTTGTCTGTGAAATTTTTAAAACGTTGCCCGCCTTTCTGTGAAATCGTCATCGCGTTAGCTTTAGCAGTGACAATGACAAGTGGCTGGTGATCCAAGTATAGTTCTGTGTGTAAACGTGGAGTTTCTGCTCCACGCGTTGTCCAAAAAAAAGCCAAAGGTGAGGGGCGCGTAAATTGTGCTTTTTTTGCAATAAAAAAAACTATGAATGACGTCGCGTCACTATTGAAAAAAAAATTCTAACGATGGAAGAAAAAATTCTTGAGGTCTTGCATAATACACCGATGGGTGCTGATAAGTGGGTATGTGGTGCGCTGAGGAGCCAGCAAAAGCAAAGTTATGTAAAGCGTGCTCATTCGAAACGAAAAGTGGCTCAAAGGGAGAAGAACCGTCTCTTGTTTTTTATCCCAAGAGTAAATACCTGTTCTTCGATTTTGGGTCAAGAAACCGACAAATTTAAGCACCTTAGCGGGGGCATTACGTTTCGCATACGATGGCCTTCTTATCTTACCCATGTTTCCATCGAATGGCAATGAGCTTATGTGTATCTGACGTAGTTCCCTATCGATAAGGCGTTTTATGGCTGAAGATGTTTTAGTTCTGTGCCGTTTGCTAGCGTCCTAAGTGCTGAAAAATCACGAGAAAATATCGATTTTCCAAGGATTGGCCAACGTGTGTTATGTAATTTGGGGTGCCAAGGCGTATTGCAGTTTTTTCCTGCTAATTTGAACACTGGCACGCCCCCACAGACATTGAAGTGGAGTTCCAGTAATTTTCCATTCCATGCGAGGAGCACAAAGCGGATTTCGTTCTTTAGAAAGTGACCTTCCACGCAAAACTCTGTGAGGTAGTTTTGTTTTTTCTTCTTGCTTTGTTCGCTTTGGTATTATCTGAGTTGGACGTCGTCCAAGAAATGCTAAATGGCAGCGTTATTTTGGGAAAAGTTAGAAAAACAAGAAAAAATATTTTAAGTTCGTGTCAGAGGAACTCTTCTGAGTTGTTTTTCTTTTTATCACTTTTGTGTGTACACTTGTCTGTATGCGAAGGCTTGTTGTGCGCACCGCACCGGCTTGGTGCATGTACGTCAGGAGGCTCGATACAAACACACCCTCGACAAACGGGTGTTCTTACGCAACCGTATTGATTTTTTGTGATTCTTCCGCTTTGCTGGAGGGCTTTTCTTGTCAGTTTTTGCACAAAAATTTGATCGATACAAAACTCGTGCTGTACTCATTCTTTTAGGGGGCGGAACAGGGACGATTCTTTGCCACACGCACGTAGAAAGTTGCTTCCTTATGTAATCGTTGATTAGTGTGAAAGATTTTTTTGTTTTTGTTTGTTTTTCGCTCGTCCATTAGATGCTACACAAGGTGGGTTTTCAATTTACGACGAAACAGTCCAATCTCAAGAAGCAAGAATCTCTTTGAAATCCAATAAGAAATAAATAAAATTCAGCTTGGACTAGTAAATTAGTAAATGATAGTAGCTGATAAGAAATCAGCTTATTGGAATGTATCATAAAAGCCATTTTTTCTTATGGTATGAAATGATGCTACTCCATAAAGGCATAATGCTCAGATGGCCAACTTGCGACCATGCGAATTGCGACCAAGTGAATTTTAATTTTAATTTTGTATTTTTCAAATTTCCATTCTACAAAACGGCACCAGAACTAAAAAAGGCAGCGATTGTGAACCGAGGCACATGACAACATATTACCGGCACGTCATCAACTGAGAAAACCGATTCCACCTTAGAGCGGCAGCATACCTACACTGTCTGCGTGGAGTAATCTTTCATATTTAAGCTTCTCATTTGTAAATTCAGCAAATGTAAGACAATAACATCTTGCTATTTTAAAAGCGGGTTTTGTAGGGTTTTGTATTGAACTGAACAGCCCGTTTTACGGATTGTAACTATGTATTGCATTTCTAGTAATACTAATAATAATACCGAAAATATTCACTAGTCTGTCTTCAAATCGCCTTTTTAACGGGTGATTTTTTAAGAGGTTGAGAACATTTAAAAAAAAAAAAAACACAAAAAATTCGAAAAAATTAATGAAATACTTATTTGAATCGATAGTTTAAACCTTGCAATTTAATGTTTAAAGATAATTTTATGCAAATGTTGACCGCGGCTGCGTCTCAGATAGCTCATCCGCTGAGTCCAATTTTGGCATACTCTTTCACACATATCGGCCGGTATCTCACGAATGAATGCATGGATGTTGGCTTCCAGTGCGTCAATCGAAGCGGGCTTGTCCCTATAGACATTAGCCTTGACATACCCCCACAAAAAATAATCTAATGGTGTCAAATCGCATGATCTAGGCGGCCAATTGACCGGCCCGAAACGTGAAATTAACTGTTCACCAAACTCGCCGACCATAAAATGGAAGCAGCGCGCGATGAACATTTCGAACCGAGCACGAATTTTGATAGTAAAATTCAATAATTTGCAAGCGTTGTTCATTTGTAAGACGATCCATGGTTAAATTGCAAACCAAACTGAAGCTGTTTGACAGTGACACAAGGTACTAAACACACGTCAGCTGTCAAAACCAGTGTTGCCAAAACCAAACCAGCTAAAAAATCACCCTTTATTAAAACATTTCCAGCAGTTTAAATTGCTGGAAAATGTTTGTTCCGCCACGTGGCAATATGACCAAGGGAGTAGGTTGGCGTGAATTCTATGACACCCAGCCAGCCTGTTTTTTTGATGAATTTAAGTAGCTTTTTGATCGGTGTTTCACTAAGGTCGCTTAGGCAGTCGAAGAAGTAGGAGCCTAGCATGGATTTACTGTACGACGCGGGTGTCTGGGGAACAACAGAGAAAGTATTGTACACTTTCTTCCTCATCTAGACAGCTTTACAGAAGTCGTTTGAGAATAGAACTCGTCTTTTTGCGTGAAGACCTAGTAGGCAGTGTCCGGTGATAATTCCCACTGCAGTGCTAATTTTGGATCTCATAGCATCAAGCTATCTGACCTTTTTGGATCGAGGCAAGGCCAGATTTGCTTGGAGGTTAAACAAGTGGTGCCTGTCCTCCATCTGGCGCTGGTTTCTTGTATGCTGTGATTTTTGAGCTGTAATTTGAAGGTAGCTAAGGGAGTACATATATTACAGGAGATTTCATCTTCTGGCAGTCTAGTGGCGTTCCAAGCGAGTTTATCAGCCTCACAGTTTCCCATGATGTCTCTATGACCTGGCACCAAAGACAGGCGGATGTGAAACTGTTCGGACATCTCATCAAGAGATGTGCGACAGTTAATAACTAATTTAGAGTTTATAGAGATCGATGTCAGGGATTTGATGGCAGCCTGGCTATCCGTAAAGATACAGATATCGCAGGCGGATATCACGTTTCACTTTAGCCAGGACAGGGCTTCACTAATTGCCATTATTTCTGCTTGGAAGACGCTGCATTGGTTGGGTAGGCGAAGGGATTTTTTTAAGTTAAAGCACTCGGAGAATACACCACTTCCTACACCGTCTTCCGTCTTGGATCCGTCGGTGTAAAAGTGTATGGCGTTACCAAAGGGTATATTACCGCCGTACCACAGGTCTCTGTTCGGAATCCGTGTTTCGAAGTTTTTCTCTGGAAAGTATCCAGGTTCGTGGAGGTGAGATGCTGTTCGTTTAGAATATTGGCATGTCCGTAAACGTAATCACCCCATTGGGAGAATGCCTTAAGTCGAATTGCGCAGTTGGTAGCTGTTTGCTCACTAAAGATGTCTAAGGGGGTTCAATAGGACGTTAAGGTTGAATAGGATTTCGAGCGCATTTGTAGGAGCGGTTCTTAGGGCACCACTTATACAGATACATGCTTGCCTTTGTACCTTCTTTAAAACGTTGAGATGTGTGCCGACGTTGAGTATGGGTCACCATACTGCTACGCCGTATAGAAGGATTGGTCTAATCACGGCTGTGAAGAGCCAATGCGTTAAGTGAGGTTATAGTCCCCATTTGTGCCCAATGGCTTTTTTGCCTATATAAAGGGCCGTGAGGCTTTCCTTACTCTTTCAGCTGTATTGAGCTTCCAGCTTAGTCTACTGTCCAAAATAAGGCCAAGGTACTTCGCATTATTTGAAAATGGTAGGCTGGTGCCATTTAAGGTAGGAGGGAAATGCGGGGGATTTTGTATTTCTTAGTGAAGAGGACAATTTCAGTCTTTTGTGCATTAACTTTCAGACCATTCTCCCTCGTCCATTTGAGGAGAAGAGTAAGGGCATGTTGCATTAAGTCTCTCAGTGCTTGGGGATATTTTCTCCGAGAAGGCAATGGCTACATCATCCGCCTAGGCAATCGTTTTGCAGCCCGCTCTTTCTACTATAAGTAGCAGCTTATTCACCGCTACGTTCCAGAGAAGAGGGGATAGTACTCCTCCTTGAGGTGTACCTCTTCTGGTCGGTCGAGCTTTTCAAGGCAGCGTGACTTAAAGTGTCATTAATTACTCTAATAGTAAGTAGTTGTTTTATTAATGCTACTAGTCCCGCCTCTAGTTTAACTCTTCCAGTGCTTGTGTGATTGCGCGCGGATTGATGTAGTTGAAAGCGCCTGTTATGTCTAGAAAAACAACCATCTATTATATTCTTTTTGGTTGAATGATTTCTCAATGAATCGCACAAGTGTGTGGAGAGCCGTTTCTACGGATCTGCATGCAGTCTAACATTGACATATGTCGGACGTTTATTTATTTATTTAATTAATTAATCGTAAAAATGAGCAACATAACATCTGGGCTTGCATAGGTTAAAGTTAAGGATCTTACATGTACAGATTGTGAAAACATTTAAGTGGTCCACACACAGCGCCTGTCGATGGAATTTATCCCGAAACGCGTCGCGAGAAAAATTGAAAACTAAATGTTAAATGTAAAATTAAAATTGCGGCCAGTCTAAAACTGAAAAAAAAAAAATTAAATGTTAAATGTTTTTTGTTTATTATTTTTTAATCATATCCACAAAACCCAATTCAAAGACCAAAAACAACAATGAATACAAGGAGGATATGGAATGTACTTTACTACTAAAAAAATGTATAAGTGATAAAAAAAATATATTAAGATTAATATTAAGAATAATAATTAAGAAAACTATGCAAATGGATGCAAATTTTCGTCGGGGAAAAGAAGAAGAAATATAAGAGAAAGAGGTAAAAAAAAAAC
Organism: Neoascia interrupta; assembly: GCA_947623515.1. Lineage (NCBI taxonomy): Eukaryota > Metazoa > Arthropoda > Insecta > Diptera > Syrphidae > Neoascia > Neoascia interrupta. The sequence goes on from OX392463.1 coordinate 52,048,659, forward strand.
AAGTGTGAAAGTGCAACAGTGCGTATGTTAAAACTTAAACCCGTCTGCGAAAAATTACAAAATACCCTACCCCACCAAAAAAAGAAACTGCCACGCCTCCAAAAAGTCGGCGGGATATAAGAATATAACTGTTGAATGCTTTATGCGAGGTGGTTGCATACATTTCCGACTAAAACTCCGCTTTAAATCCGAAAATAATCACTTTTTTTAAGCCACGCCCACAAAAGTGGGCAGAGGCATATACTACCTACACATACAAAAAAGTTAGAAAATGCCAATATCTACATCTTTTTGTCAAATTTCATATATGTTTTTTTAAAAACAGTTATTTTAAGTTGAAATCCCTTAAAAAGTGGAAATGGTCAATGTAAAGGTCAAACTTTTTCTGCTACCTCAAAGACAGTTACAAGACAATGTCACATACCATAAATTAGTGCGCTTACACTTTTGTAACATAGCTAAAATTAAAAAAAAAGTACATAATTTGAAAAATAAGAGATGGTCGCACATACAGGCCTGTAGTGGGCGTGTCTGTAGGCGGATTCAACTAATTTTCAAACTTCATCTGAGGGACTGGACTTCCAGTTCACTCACCAAATTTCAGCACTCTAGCTTAAAATTAAAGGCCTTAAAGTTGTTTTCATACGGACGGACCGACGGATATGGCTTAATCGATTCTCCTGTCGGTCCTATTCATATCTATAAAAGGTCTTAGGGGTCTACGGTGATTATTTCACTGCGTTACAAACTATACATCAAACTTAATATACCCTGGGTATGGTATAAGAATATAAAATTTAGTAAGGTGAAAAGAACTAACACCATGGTTGAAAAGTGCTCAAAAAGCAGTTTTTTAAATGAGCTTGTACTTTCTGCTTTTCTGATTTCTTGTGGAATATTATTTCAGAGATGAGTCGCACAGATGAAAAATCGTCTCGAGCTTACTATACAGTTTCATAAATAAATAAATCAAAAACAAAGGGCATTAAGATTTTAATGAAATCGGGGTGAATTCCATCAAATCCAATAACCCTAGATTTTGTAGACATTATAGTTTCACCAACAAGTATTGATATTACAGAAATTGTATTCGAAATTGCCTCGTCAGCACTAAGGGTTGCTTGCCTATATAAAAAAACTCGCATTGATTTCGTCGAGATCAACGTGTCGGCCGAGATAGACTTGTTGCTAGAATGCAGACCAACGTCTCGAATATTTCTCCAAAACTGTGAACTTGCAGCTTCCGGTCTAAATTTATCTGCGTAGCATGCGCTTTTTGCGCTTCGCAATTTGTTTGTAAATAAGTTAAGCGCCTTTTTGTATTCAACAAATATTGAAGAACACTTATCTACGTCACCGTAGGTACAAAGTGTCACGCTTGCATTCCAAATCTTGAACCTCTTGCGTATACCACGGCATACACCTTCCAATTTTAGTGTCAATTTTAAGTCAGTTTAAAGTTAAGCGCTGTTTGTAGATTGGAAAGTTGCTAATTTGAAAATATCCGTTTATAAATATCGATGTCACGATCGAAGTGCATTTTTTTTAACTTGTAGAATTAAAGACGTGTTTTTTTGGTAACATTTTATAGAACTCAAAAAAATACAAAAAAAATGCTTACAAATGTTCCCTCTTTCGACTTGGAGAGCTTCATTAGAATAAAATTAGAGAAAAAAAATTAAATATAATTAAGATTGAACTAGATGAGGAAAAGGGGCGGGTCGAGTCTTCGTTTACTTCTTCATCATTTTTTGTCCTTTTCTTTCTTCACAAGCTTTATTAAATCGTCAGTAGATAGCGATTTTGGTCGCTCAATTGATAGACCGAGGGCACGATCCCAGACAAGAGAGGCCAAGACTCCGAGAGCACGGGACATGCCGAACAATACGGTGTAGAAGTTCATCTCCGTCATGCCGTAGTACTGGAGAAGCACACCGGAGTGGGCATCCACATTGGGCCATGGGTTCTTGACCTTGCCCATTCCCTGTAAAATTGGTGGTACAACCTTGAAGACTTGGGCAACCAGCTGGAAGAGTTCATCGTCGGGCAGATGTTTGAGCGCAAACTCGCGCTGGCAGGTGTATCGTGGATCTGTTTTGCGAAGGACAGCGTGACCGTAGCCAGGAATAACCTACATAGAAGTTTATTATTATTTCTATCTGTCTACTATGGATTTTATGTGTTTGTTTTTACTTGTCCGGAATTCAAGGTCTTCATGATGAAATCTTTGAGTTGGTCATCCGTTGGCTTCTTGCCAACTTCTTTTTGGAGCTTCCTCAACCAGACGAGCACTTCTTGGTTGGCCAAGCCATGGAGTGGACCAGCCAAACCATTCATACCGGCAGCGAACGATAGGTAGGGATCGCTCAAGGCCGAACCGACCAAGTGAACAGTGTGGGCAGATACGTTGCCACCTTCGTGGTCACTAAACGTCGAAACAAATATAATAAGATTGTGCTGGGGTTGATCTCAAGCTACAACTCACCTGTGAATGGTCAGGTAAAGACGTACAAGTTCGGTGAATTGGGGGTCATCGTAACCCAACATCTTGACAAAGTTGCCAGACCAATCCAATTTCGGATCGATTGTCTTAGAGCCCTTGCCTCCCTTGTATGTATTGCAGTAAATGGTTGCACTAATAACTGACAGTTTGGCAATCAAATCCATGCTGTCCTCGTAGACGTATTCCCAGTACTTATTCTTCTTAACTCCCTGCATAGCAAACGCGAACAATATAATTTGACTTGGTTCAGTAAACGGCATTACTTTAAACGACAACTTACCTTGTTGTAGGCCTTGACGAATTTGCTGTCGTGGTTCAGGGCAGTCACAGCGCAAGAAAATTGCGACATGGGGTGCAAAGTTTTTGGCATGTTGTTCAACATTGTAACAACATGTTGGGGGAGAGCAGCACGTTCAGCCCATTCACATGACAGGCTACGCACTTGCGCATCGGTTGGAATTTCACCGGTAAGCAACAACCAGAAAATACCCTCTGGCAATGGTTCGCAGCCACAAGGATCCTTTGGCAGACATTTTTGGCATTCGGGAATCGATAAGCCACGAAAGCGAATACCTGTTTCGGGATCTAGGACAGATGTTTCACAAACTAGACCGTAGACGCCACGCATGCCACGGTACATCTGGAAATAGATATTATTAGAAACTTTCAAAAGTCGGAACAAGCCGCTTAGTATACAAGATCGTGCTTAACGGGTAAACTGTTTGTGGATGCAATTGTCCTAGCTCATTCCAAAAAGGAGTAAAAGAGTTCCCGGCCACCACGCTGCTTGACCCATAGGCAGCTTAAAAATCCCACACAGAAACACCACCGCAAGTGTTATGCCTTTGCGGAGAAAAACAGTGGAATACAAAAAGTGTTGTCCATTTTATTTTCGTGGCCCGGGAACCTCAATAGGAGGACCCGAAACAACTTCAGCAAAAGCCATCAAGCTTTTGCTAAACCCCATAATGTGTAAGGCTTGACGCATGAGTGAAACAAACACTTATACAGGAAAGGACGAAAATACAGCGGAACAAAGCCCTCGTTACTTGTCTAACCTTTGTGAGAAGGTCGTGAAGGTCATCTAAGACCTTCATCATTGAAGCTTCTGCCCAGTAGTAGTGCGCTTGCGTGTTCCCTCTGATACCCTTGACCGCTGTAGAGTCAAGCATCCAGAGAATGTGGTTAAACCAGAAAAAGTATGGTCTTCTTAAGACAAAACCGACACTCTTTTTCCTATGGCATGGATTCCGATTTTGTAATAGGAGCTCAGGGACGTTTTTCCAGTTACTTAGACAAAGTAGTAGTTGTCTGAGACGCTCCCCGTAACCTGATGGATTCGGTGCCGTGACATAAGACCAAGCGACATGAGACCAAATCTCGAAATTTGGCCGAATCACGCAATACCTTAAAACAGGAAGTTTGGTTTGTTTATGTCCGTTCAAAAACTTTTGACCACGAGACGATCTCCGCGGATGTACTTAATAATGGGGCTCACCATTCTTGTGTGCAACCACTGCATCGTTTCAGGTTTAGGCCTCAAGTTTTGTCGCAACCCCGTGTTCGTTACTCAATGCTTCTGGCACAGTCTCGAGTGTTAACGAATGTGCCCTTAGTATCAAGAAAGGCACACAGAGCTCTGCTTTTGTACTGAATTCATAGTAGCGAATACATTGAGATAGCCGAAACTTTAATCCATCATTCACCAAACGTTTCGTCGGTTTTTGCCAACCTTCTCAGGATAACATATTTATAAATAAGGAAAACTGTTACTTATCTCGGTGGTTTTTTCAATTAACTTGAATCAACTTTTTTGGCAATGAAAGAGTATTCAGAATGCCAAGATCGTTGAACGAAACAAACACACATCGATAAAAAAAACTGGGGTCAAGACCAAATGATCTTAATTTATGTTATTCAAGTAAGTCAAAACAGACAATTTTTTAATTCTCTTTGATGTCCGGGATAGGGGGATATCATGGTAAGTTGTAGGTCCTCTCTTGGGGATCCTGAAAGAAGCGCAACGATTTCTAAATGACATTCTGTCTATGTCGTGCCAAGTTCGACTTATTTTTAAATCACTAGAATTGAAATTACATCACAAGTTCTTGGCCAGCTTCAACAGAATATACAAAGTAAATTGTGATGGTTCATTGCCAGAGGTGCAATCCCTCTCATCTGTGCATGAACTCGTCTGCCAGAGGTGATAATAACAGATCAGCTGCTTTTAATGACAATTTTATCCCGGTTGTCGTAAGAAAATCGACCAACGTGCACTCAGTTAATTGGCGTGAAGCAACTGTCTTCGAACAAACTCATTTGCTGAATCTACGTGCTGAATACACAAATAGCAGGAGCAGCCATTGTTATTTTTTAAAATTGCATAACAAAACGAAAACCGCAAGTATCTGTGCTGTATGCAATCTTGGTGTTCATTCGCCGGCTGCACTGATGGATAGATGGCATTCAGCCAGATCTCTGATGGACGTTATGCTCTCGCTCAATAGGAACCATTGCACAGAACAAACACACTCATGGTATGGACCAGAGTGTCTTAACTTAGCTCGGATAAAAAAAAATCTGACCCAGAGTTCGTTGGTTCCTATGACGATATTATTCAATAAAGGGTTAACAAGCTCGTGGCAATTCTGTTCTTTAATTAAATCATGAAGACAATTCAATTGTCGGATTGACTTGTAAAGATTTTTTTTCTTTTACTTTTTCATTTGAACAGGGGACTTTGCCGAAACCTTTTGTTGGCTTTTTGGCCTTAGAAGACGGCTAGTAATATTTTCTTATAAAGGCTTATATCGTTGTTAAACTTACACTACCGACGGTGACTTCGCCAACTTTGGTATTTCCATGTTCCTTCCTGAATTTCTTCACTTTTTCTTGCTCTTCTGGAATCTTGCATTCAAGGACCTCACGTAAGCTTGCATCTTCGGAGAGGAGACGAGCAAACATCGAGTTTAGTTTCTGTAGGGGGAAAAATAAACAAAGAATAAATAGAAATGGTTTTTTGGCTCATCGGCAGGGCACGATCCTGCTACATTCACCTATGGCGGGTACTGCTCTAAACAATTGAGCTATCGGTGGGCTGTAGCTCATTTGGTTGAAGCAGTGCCTATGAAAACCAAAACATGATTTCCCCTTCGACATTTCGTCCGGTAGTATGTATTTCAACTTCACACTATGACTAAGCGACAGAATAGAGGGGCTTGTACACCAGACATGTTTACATGAATAGAGCAGTTTCCCATTCCCTACTACTTAACCCACAACATGTAAAAATAAAAACACAAACCAACAAGAAAAAAACAGTAAATGAAGTAGCTTTAAAGTCTGCTTCCTTATAGGTATGGCTTTTGTTATAAACTTGAAATAGTTTTCAATACCACACTTAGGTCAAGTGTGCCAAGTTTTAGGAAAGTGATTCACGCTATCGCCAGGCAAAGCTCTGATAAGCATACTAGCACTGACAGTCCGCATTAAAAAGCCTAATCAGGGTATTTAAAAAAAGTGTATGTTCTTTCAAGCGTTCCATCATAGATCACATGATACACATTCAAGTAGCGTGTAATGAGGCGTCACAGTTGTGGGTTTTTTTTGTTGAGTACAGCCCACAGCCCATCACATTATTGTTGCTATTCTGGGTTTTGGCTTACATAAATTCTCAAGAGTTTTTCTGACATCACAGCCACGAGTCTGCTAAATATTTTTGAGTTGAATTGAAAAACTGACAAAACATCACCATTGACAGTTAGGAACTTTATCTACCCCTTGGTTCCGCTAAAAATTCAGACTGCGACACCAGTGCTTGAAGCGGGTGTGACTATACCGGGTGTCTGAAAATAGTGAAGTTGTTAATATCAAAACACCTCTTTGCATGGCAAGGGATACCATGGAGATTAAAATCTCAAACACTCGCCAGGTCTGGATGGCTGCAGGCTGCAAGGAACTCGTTAAGAGACACTGACTGTCAGACACGAGCTGTGAATCAACATCTAAATCTTCAAAACTAGTGAACGGTGCTCATTTTAACGTCTATTGTGTGTGACGAAAATGTCCCAGTTTTTTCGTTCAAAAATTTTAAGCATATAATTTTTTTTACTACGAAATGGATTCTCGAATTCCGTAACACTCTTCATTTTTTTTTTTTTTAATATTTGTAAAGCGCCCCTAACCCAAACAAAACACAAAAGCCATACAAATATTGCAGAGACTTACCCTAAATTGTTTAGAAGAGGCTTGCTTCAATCCAATCAATCCTTGAATTCTCGAAAACTCCATGTTAAAAGAATGCTTGTTTTTTTGAATATATGTAGAAATATTCGATTTAAAAAAACGTTTGTCTATGGAGATGTAAACTTGTGACAAAGATTTCAAGGAATTGTGATCACATTTATTGGAGCAGTAGAAGATTAGAAAATAATAAAAGTCGAACAGTAGAAGTTTAAGTTTACATCGAGGTGTTCCTTGCGAGTAACGTTTTAAATAACGTCAGATAGAGCCATGGTCAAATTGTATAATTGTAGTGGGATTTCAACGATCATTTCTGAGTCGAGTTAGTTCAGTTAATGCAAAACTGGTCCTCAAAATATCAACCCAGACATAAAAATAATACAGATAAACTCACAAGACTGCCAAGAGTCAAAATACTCTTCGATGTTATTGCGGCGCATTTAACCGACCAGTTAGAGAATCGAATAGTCGAGTTACATAGTCTTTTGTGTGACTTTCTGGGCATGACATTTGTGTACGTACTACCGTTTCGGGCGCACCAGTTATACTTACATCATGTCTCCACCGGGCACTAATATCTTCATTAGATGAGTTCTTCAATTCACGCAATTTACCATACAAATTTAAATCCTCTCAAATCCCATTCACTCTATTCACAAACCTATTTTATGCACCCTTGTAACAGTTTGAGAATCAAAAAAGGAAACTGAAACTGTTCATATACGGCAATTCTGTTACAAATACGTTTTCTATTGAAATTTTTACAACGGTAATCTTTTTTCGCTCCTTGGAAACGACACAGCCACTCTCTTTTGACAGTCAAAATGGCAGAAAAAGAGAGCTCTGCTCGTGTCATATTAATCCTATATTTGCCTGGTGGAGCCACTATTGGGATTTCCTTTTAATCGTCTCCGCTAATCCTCTTTTTATTGCCGGTGGAGACATAGTATTTAACGAGAAGTCTGACAGTATTTGTAGAATTGCCAAGATTCCGAAAAGATTCGTAAACATCTCCAAGTCAACAATAATTATTTATCCTAAAATCTTAAGAAACAATGATCAATATCTATCTACGTTTACGTCGCAGACTCAGACGGACTAAAAATTTGACGTTATGCACTGTTGCACTTTCCCACTACTTTGATTTTTTTTAAAAAACTATTAACGATGGCGATTTTAGGTGTCGAAGTCTATGGCTTGGCAACAGTAATTTCCCCAGTACATAGCTGATACACAGTAGCGCTGTTTTGTTTGCTGCCTTTTCCCAAATTGTTAATATACCATCTTGATTTTATTTGCTTACAATTTAAATTGTACATCGTCATCTAAATTGCATTTGTTTAAACTTCGCTTTTATTTCGTTTCAGGTAAGCTTAAATTTTTGGAAAACATACGATTTATCTGTAAGTTTCATTGTTTAATCGGGAATTATGACTCTAAAATTTTTTTAAAGGACTTTTTTCAAATTTTATAAACGATGTTCATTGGCGTAAAATCTTGTAAATTGTTACAGAACCACAACTTAACTTTCTAAACAAATTAAAAATGTTCTGCCCTATTCCAAAATGGTAATGCCTCTGGCTCAATGACTTCGTTATCCCCGTCACGTCGAAGTATACAACTGACAACTCAGTTCAATACACACGCTTTTATGGAAAGTGGCCTACGGTACTTCTTCTATGAACCGTGTTGAAACTAGTGGATTGGCGCCGGGCTCGTAGTTTCACAAGGGCTAAGGTTTTAGCTGAGTCTTACATGTTGTGAGCCAATAATTTTGACCTTTCACTGCATATAAACGCACCAATTGCTTTCCTCCTGACGATACAAACACCGCGAAATGTTGTAAGAAGGAGAGACAAAAGCGAGATGGTTGCCCAAACTCTATTTCAGACAAATCTCTCAAATAATTTTGTTGTGGCAGCCATTTTATATATACGCTCACCAGCGTCTTTTTTGTTGAAATGGAAAAAAGTGAATCTCGACTTTTTTTTTAGAGAAAACTAACACGCTGAACCATAAAACAAAAGACTGACTAATATTAAGGGAGTCTTAGTCTATTCGCCTCTGGTTTACTCATTTTCGGCGAGGTCGTTAAAACTCAAGTGCCACGAACGGTCGCTCAATTAACATCACCACACCAGAAATTATCCACAAAATCAATGGTTTTATAATGGATGAATGGCGAGTGATGAAAGGGTTTGAAGAGGCCACAGGCTTATCACATGGCTCAGTTGTTTCGATTTTACACAAATACCTTCAAAAGGCCCGTTTGCTGACACTCCTCTGGAATCTCTGTCATAAGTATTTTGGTTGCTAGAGAATTTTAAAGATACACTTAGGTAAGTTCGACATAAATTGAAACCCGTCTAACTTCGCTTCATTTCAAAATGTCAAATAGACTTTAATCAAACGTCAATGTTGTCGCGAGAGTTGGAAATCTCGCGACAACTTAAGAGATTTAAAATATTTCCACTCAGGGCCTGTTATTCACTGCTTAGTTAAGCCCAGCTTAAACAAATATCTGAAAACAAATCTGGATTTAACCCAGCGAGCAGGGGCAGAGTTAGGGTCAAATCATAGCTATCATCGGTCTCCATCATTGAAAAATTTGTTTTCATGATTTTGGACGTTTGAGCAAACAATGTTGGCTTTTATTGGTATCAAAATGAAGCTTATTAGTTGCAGAATTTTTTCCGTAACAAAAATACATAAATTGTCTTAAAACTTTTATGTCAACTCGCTTTTACTACTTCACTGACAGAAATCGATTTCAAGGAACAGCTGATTATGATTTTTTTTTCGCGACAAAATCGTTCCACTGAAAAGCATTCCATTCTCTTTCTATTCTCAACTGTCAGTTTTCCTTTTACTGATCAACTCTAACCTCAAACGCCTGTAGCTGTTTGTTGAGACTGACAGAAATTTCCAATGATTGCTATGAATGACTTGTCAGAAAACCGAAGACATTGTTCCACTGATTTGTTCCAATGATGCTATTCGATGATAGCTATGATTAGAACTCCGTCAACAAAGTTGTCAAAATCTTCGACTCTCGAAATTATTGACTCTCCCAACCATTGACATACTACATATGGACTGCTAGTTAAATGTCACTTTCATACGATTCCCTACGAGAAAAGCTTCGCCAACATCTACTAGCTCTCCGGCTGAAGCGGAATCATTTGTAAATAAAAAATAACAAGGCACCTAGATGAGAACTCATATAAATTAGTAGCCTTGTAGATGAGCACTTGCAGATACTCCTGCCACCTACTGGAACCAACAGTAAAACTTTTCCGAACATTATTAAATTTCAGAGTTTTTTTTCAATTGAAAAATTGTTGGTGTCTTTAAGATGACATTGGTTTATCTAGACTAGATGAATATCTAGTGTCTAGTCAAATAACCCTTACCTACTTTTCAACCAAAAATTTAAGTTAGAAGTAGGTACGTTTGCTTTAGTTTTCTTAAAAGGTTTTGCAGCGTGGAATTCCAAAATCTAAACTGAGGGCCTAATCATAGCTATCATTGGTTTGCTGTCAGTGAAATTAATCTTTTCGTGTTTTTAGAGACTGTCAAAAGCTGGTGACTGTATAAATACTTTGATTTTAGAATTACCATCCTACGTTTTATATACAAACCGAATTTCAATTCAATCGGTCTTACCTAATATCTTGTCTCCATCGGGCACTAATCCGGGATTAATATAAATCTTTATTAAATCCTCTCGGCTAGCGATTAAAACCTCTCATAAATCCCACTCACCCTATTCACAAACCTTTTTTCTGCACCTTTTTTACAGTTTGAGAATCATAAAAGGAAACTGAAACGTTTTCTCGTTTTTTACGTTTTCTATTGCGATTTTTACAGCGAAAATAGTTTTTCGCTCCTGTGAAATGGCATCACATCACCACTCTCTTTTGACAGAAACTCATTTTGACTCTCTCAAAATGACAGAAACAGAGTGATCGTGTCAAATTAATCCTATATTTGGCCGGTGGAACCACTTTGCGATTTATTTTAAATCGTCTCCTGTTAATCCTCTTTTTATTGCCGAGGGAGACATAGTATGAGATTACTGAAAAGCTTCTTTTTGTATTATTCGCAAACTCGAATGAAATTGTTTTAGTCTCAAAGCTACCTAACATATGAAGCGAAATCGATTCTCGACAATCTTAGTTTTATTACATTCAGCTAAACTACACCTCATTATAATTTTTTGTATTAAAAAAAAAGCTCGAAACAAAAAAAAGCAAACGAAGTCAAACACTTTGAAAATAGCGTATCAGTTGACCTTTGAAAAAAAAAATGCTTCCAAAATTTTCCGCTAATCTCCAAAGAAGCTAGTAGTCATGCTGGCGACAACATAAAATTGACAACTAGCAGTCGGTATCTAGTAAGTCAATGCTCCCAACTCTCACTTCACATAGAAAAACACAGAAAAAGAAGTACGAGTTACTCTCAAATGTAATTTTTCACAGAAACACGCAAACCAACTGCCATTCGACACAGAAAAAACATTCAAAGAAATTCATACTATTCCCCAGAGTTGATCCGAGATGTACTCACGAAATGAGGTGAGTTAGGCCGAGATAAATCCCAGATCTAAGTTCACAGAAAAACTCATTTCTGGGGTTAAACTCAGTTTGACTCGGAAACTCAGATGACAGACATTTATGACAGACTTTGAATTCGGTTTAAATAATTGCCAGGGCCGGTCGTATCAGCTCGAGATCAGCTCAGATCTACGAGTTTCGGAGTGACATATACTGAGATTAACCCCAGAAATCAGTTTTTTTCAGTTAATTTCGATAGAGGGTTAATCTTGGCTTAACTCGCCAAATATGGTTGTTAATCACAGACATAACTCTGGGTGTTTTTCTTTTTTAGTTCAGAGCAGAGCTCGTTTGATGAATTATTGTTTGGTGAAATTATATTTATTTTGTAAGAAATATTTTGCCAATTTTTTCAAGTTTTCTTTTCTTTCATTTTGCATTCTGACAGATAACCAAAAAATGTGCTTAAGAGGGTTACAAAATCAGAACAGAGTACTCTGAGCGCACTCGGTTCAGAGCACGCTTAGAGTGCTCAAGTTCTGTTCAGTGCTCTACTCTGAACTAAAAAAGAAAAACGCCCTCTGACTCGAATTATGAGGGGGTTCCGTTTCCGTGGTGTAGTGGTCACTGTGTGTGCCTACTGCGCGGAAGGTCTGTGTTTAAATCCAACCGTGTCGTCATCTAAAAAAAGAAATCATTATTTTTCACGTTCCCAGGGTCTGACAAACTCTCCGAGAGTAACATTTGGCACGAAAATCATCTCAAAGTGCCGTTCGGATTCGGCAAGAAGTTGAAGGTCCGAAAAAGCTGTAGGTCTGGCCGATAAAGTTGTAGGTTGGTGGAAAAATGTTGGATGAAGTGTGTAAAGCAAAAAGGCGACAATGTTGGTAAAAAAGTTTTTATGCCGAAAAGAGAGTTCCTTATTTCTTTTGTCAGGAACACAGTCTCTTTGTGTTAATACAGAAGTCAATGCCGAGTTGCTGAGAAGTTTTCATTTCAAAAACATCATAATTCCGAGATTCAGAATTCAGTGTCATCAAAGCTGCTGCTTGGAAAAAGTTTTAAGAAGAACTTCCTTTAGCTACTTAAGTAGTGTTTTCTTTACGTAGGTCAGCGTTTTCCTTAAAGAATCTAATACAGGCTCCTGTGTACAGGAAGAACATGTATAACGCGCATTATTACCCTGACCCCAAGTGGCAATCACTTTACAAACCTTAAGACGAAAGAATCGTATAGAAAAAGTTGTAAAAAAAACTCAGTATTTGATTGTAGAATAATTATACACTCATTGATGTAATAATGCAATGCCATGTGTCATATGTACATATTTGCAAATCAATCATTCATTTCTTGTTATCTTTTTTTTTCATCGGCGGTTAAGGTTATCGGTAGTCTGGAAGATGCCTAGGAATTATTTTCGAGCTGCGTGTCTGAATGAAAGTGTAACTGTCTGAAATGCAGAAATATCGCTGCATTTGTTCAATAAAGTGCATTAAGGTAATTTCTTATGTACCGCACGGTTTTTGTTAAAATTCAATTTGTATAATTGCATTCGCGTGCCCATATCGTTTAATGACTATAAAATACCGGCTCGCTTCATTCTTGAAGACTGAAGTTGCGGACAGCGAATAATTATTATTTCACGTTTTCTTTACAATGCCAATTCAGAACCGAGTATCTTGTATAGTTAAAAAACTGTAACCTTTTTGTCGTTGTTATTTACTGAACTTTTTTTCACTCATACAAAAGAACAGAAAAAGAAACACGAATTTCTTAAGTAAATGTTATTTCATTCGTATGAGTTCGTTAGTCTTGTAATATACGTGTTCATTCGATTGTACTACGGAGTTTGCTTCGTAAACAAGGGGGTTTTACTCAGAGTTTGTCGTTTCAGTCATGTGATTTTAAATCGACTTTATTACTCATAAAATGCGCAATGATTTTGATTGCTTCTGCCGAAGCTGTTTTTTTTGGTGACTTGCATAGGTGTATCGTTACACGCTGTGAAATTAAATTGTTAAAAAAAACTAAGCATTTAACACTGGAAAATAAGAACCTGGAGGTCAATAATTGATTGATTCCCAAGCAAAACTATACAACTGCATTTTGTAAAGTGGAAATGCAATTAACGTTGTCAAGTCAAGACTATTGAAAGCGTTGTTATAGCAAAAATATTCATATCTTATAGCATATTCATAATGTCGTATTTGATATTGCGGTACTTTGAATTGAAGTTTATCGATTCTAACTCGTTTTGTGCAGTTTATTTCAAGCCGATGTTTACTTTATCGTAAGATTCCAAGCTGAATCTCGAGAAGGTTGTCGGGTGAGTGAGTTTTGTATATTTAAAATCCAGTTTTTTTTACGGAGTAATAAATACATTTATAGGTTCTAGTTTCTCGTAAATTAAATGGTCGTGAATACTTTACCTTAGTCATACCTACATAATTTATACGATTTTTATCGTTGTTGAGGATTCGTATACTTAAGAGTAAGGTAGAATTTTTATGGGAAAGAATAGCTACTTTCGTTTTTGAAATATTTTGCATAAAATTGAATCTTAAATACGTTCTATTTTTATGTAGTGTCAGTCACTTTTGCTGCATAATGAATCGTACAAAGGGCACTTGAGATTAAATAGACAATTAAGCTACAAAATTTAATTCGTTGGGAATGTTAGAATGAATCCTTAATTGAACTCCATTTATTCTGACGTCCACAATAAATATGCAGGTGTGCGCCAAGGATAAATCGAGCTTTCAAATCTAGTTTTCAAATTCAATAACGATCTTTTGTCTGCCAAATCTAATCTATAACATTCATATAACGACCGATGACAGTACCTATACCTGCTCTTCATTTTTCGGCTGCGTTTTCAGTGAAGCGACCAGTTTTGTTGGATTTCAAATTAAAACTGATGCGAATGTTGAATTAATTCAATTTTGACCTAATTTGAACGGAGTAGGATTAAATGCCTTAAAAACTTAGTAGTCCTACAAACAAGATAGAAAAATCCAGCCATTATTGAAAAAAAAAATGACACTTGCATTGCCCAAACCCAAAAGCTTGATGCTATCGGCGTTTGTGTATGTAAGGCGCCAGCCCAAGTCAAGTAACACTATCCAGAAAACCGAAAAATAAGCGCCTAAATATTCTGGTCAGTAGTTCATGGTGTAGAAAAGTAAAGAAAAAAAATAATAGCCCAAAAATTGTGTGGAACCCAAAAGGAATGTAGAATAAAGTTAGGAAAAATGCTGCAAATTTTACTTTTTCACTTAGGTAAGGTTAGGTTGAATACTTCTACGACACAGATCTATGTAGGTTCATTGTGATGTGATACCACGTGGATCTAGAGATCCCTCCTACTCGAGTTGAACTATTTTGAACCATATTCATGAAGCGAGAGAGATGTTTTGGGTCAGTGGTAGAGCGGGATATGTACCGAGAAGGTGGAGAGTGCCCTCTTCTTCCTCCTTATCCATGCAGCAGCTGAAAAAGTCGTTTAAACATTATACTTAATTTACTTACCAGAAAATTTTGACAATTACGACCCTTTAATTGTGTTTTTTATCCGAGACCATCGTTTGCCCACCTCTGAAAAAAATCCTGCGGGCGCCTATGGGCATATTTCTTTTTTCGTTCAGAGCGGAGCTCGATCTGTCAAACAAAGATTTGTGTTTCTTTTTGTGCTCAGAGTAATCAGACCTCGAGATTTGTAATTCTTTTTTCGCTCAGAGCATAATCAGAGCGCGCTCAATGTGCTCAGAATAATTTGACCGAGCATTCTGAGCTAATAACTGAGCACAGCGAAATGACAGCTGAATTTTGAAAAAAAAATTTAAAAGGGGAAGTTTGTTGTTTAAATACCGAGTAAAAGCGTTTGGTGAACTTTGGTTCGGTGAAATAATATTTATTTTCGGCTCGTAACAATATTTTGTCAATTTTTTCAAGTTTTCTTTTCTTTCATATTGCATTCTGACAGATAACCAAAAAATGCGTTACAAAATCGGAACAGAGTACTCTGAGCGCCTTGGGTTCAGAGCACGCTCAGAGTTTTCGAGCTCTGTTCAGCGCTCCACTCGGAACTAAAAAAGAAAAACGCCCTATGTAAACATTTCTCACTAAGCGCTCTAAAAAATTTGGCGTAAGTTCGAGTTTGGGTGTATGCAAAGTATTCGCTTGATACATGAACATTCAGGCAACGTTTTTCTTGGGATGATAATTCATTCATGCTTTTTGGGCTATTGTTTGTACAGCTCTTAAAAACAACAACCTATGTTGGATATGTGGTCAGGGAGGTTTCCAAAAAAAACCCTACAAAAGGCTTAGGATTTCGCAAGCGATGAAATAAATATTTGACACCTACTGATTCGTACGACCTAAATTGGCATAAGACTCTCATGTCTGGGCAAAATTGGGTTGGGCATAATTTGGGCAAGTGTATTAGTCCACCTTACACCATGCTTACCTTAAAACAATGTGGCGCTACAGTTCAGGCTCAGGTGGCGCTACAGTCCGGGGTATGTGCCTTGTTCAACGAGCTTCGCCAGCTCTGTCTCCAGTGCGGCACCTGAGTCTCGGTGCCCCTCTTCTACGCCAACAAACATTTTAACTCTTATAAGAATCCAAGAGCGTTTTATACCTCATTATGGCATCACTATATTATTAACGTTTCAAAAAGGTTTTTAATACATTTCTAGCATTCTGAAAAAATAAAGCGCATCAAAAATAATAAGAGACGAATGCATTTAATTGATAATTTGGCAGGTAATTACCTTAAATAATGTAATTTTTTGGAAAAAATATAATGTGTATCTTTCAAATGGCAATTGTCGTACTTCTATTTGGTCTGTTTTGATGTGAAAGGTACTTGGTAAACTTTTAAGGGAGAAAAGAATTAAAAATTTGACTTTTTTTTACAGACAATGACCGAAAAAAATGAAGTTGTCTTATAAGACTTGAGATTTTGTTATCAGAGTTAATCTCTCCTCACAAGAGTTGCATTCTTATTACAACATTAAAGCTTGTAGTAAGATAAATCAGTCAGCTCGTGACCACGACAAGTGTTACCTTGTCGAAACGTCGAGTGTTTTCATAATATAATGAAAAATTTTAATATTCGTCGCGGTAAGCCCGAAAAACTTTAAAATTTACAATGTCCCACAACCGCGAAAACCATAGTTTGAAATATAAAAAAGATTAAAGCTCTTATAAGACTCTTACTACAAAAGCTAAACTCTACGAGTTGAAGTCTTATAACAAGAGTCCTATAAGGGCTAGATTTATTCTTTTTATAAGAGTAAAACTTTTAAACTTGGTACTCCTTAAAGAAGAGTGCTACAAGTCGAGTCTTGTACTATGTCTCCACCGGGCATTTATCCGCGATTTATATAAATCTCTATTAAATCCTCTACAAATCACGCGATTTACCATACAAACTTAAATCCTCTCGGCAAGCGATTAAAAATAAATCCTCTCACAAATCCCATTCTCCCTATTCACAAACCTATTTTCAGTGCCTTTGTTACAGTTTGAGAATCAAAAAAGGAAATTGAAACTGCTCCTGTACGTTTTCCTTTGTGCTTTTTACAGGAAAAATCGTTTTTCGCTTCTGGGAAATGACATTGCCATGCTCTTTTGAGAGCCAAAATGAGAAAAACAGAGTGTTCGTGTCAAATTAATCCTATATTTGTCGAGTGGAGCCACTTTGGGATTTATTTTGAATCCTCTCCCGCTGATCCTCTTTTAAATGCCTGTGGAGACATAGTATTAAGAGAGATATTTTGACGTTTTTAGAGTGTAGCTCTCAAAAGTATGCTAGTTGGGATTGGGACGCCGCGTGTCGTCCCTGCGGGGTGGGTTCAAAGATTTTCCATTTTGGGGTGTTGTATTCTGACTATTCTGGCTAGGTCGGTCTAGTTCGATGCCTTCTTAGTTCTTCGCCTGTGCAGATGAGAGCAAAAATTTAAGCTGGAAAAAATGTAAAGCAGCACATCCTCAATTTTGAACTCAAGTAGAGAAAGTCCCAAACTACCTGAAAGTTATTGCAGTTGTCTAGGGTGATGTTTTGGCCAAGATGTCGGTGTTGGGTGTCTCTTCTGTGGTGATAACAGCATGTAGCAGCCCCCATTGACCCCCCGACTGCCAAGCCGACGTTTATCACTTCTGTCCCAATACTCCCGAAGGATTCACTGACATAACGCTGTGTTATTCCGATTTTGAAAATATCGTCTACGTATGTGCTTAATGGTACGGACTTTTACGGAAATTTTATGCCTCTGGTGTTGGCGCGGGAGTTGTGCGCAATTCTCTAAACTTTGATTATAATGTCAAAGAAGTCAAATGGTAATTCTTTGACATTAAAGGAATCGGTGAGATCTTTACCCATCTTGACGGAACAGCCTGAGTTTTCTTTCGTTATCCTGCAAAAAACTGACGAGCTTGGCAAGGTTGTCAAAAAATAGATCTCGTCTTCAAAGATGCTGTGATTCGCGGCCTTGCACTCGATGAAAAAGTGATGAGGATCGTAGCCACGATCGTAGGCCACATCGTGCAGGTTGCTATCTGATCGTGTGACTAAAAACGCCCTTCCTTCCTAGCTTGGCATTTAAATCCGTAGGACATTTTTCAAGTCGGAGCTAGGACAGTTCGCATAAGTTTTGCCCAAGAGCTTTCCAAATATCTCACTTGTGTCATCATCATTCTCCGCTGTAGGTGCATGCGCGCCATATGGGGTCAACCAATCGTTATAACACTGGATTAAAGCGAGACAATTGTTTCGAACTCCGAAGGGAATTCCTCACAAACGTGGCGATAGAGTCGACCTGTTACGTACACTGGGCCATACTTATGACAGAAACCCATATGTGCAGAAAGCGATAGAAATGTATGAAACCTTTATTCATGTATTGTTCCTACAATGCCTGTAATATCGAATTCGTATTGACACGCGAACTATATGACTATCATGTCGGTCGTATTTGATCTGTCGGAAGTGGAAAATTTGTTTTCGTCTATTGACATATGATCGACTTACTTGAGGCATGTCTCCACAGTTCAGCTTCATTACATACGGATTTCCAGAATTGGAAGATTAGTGGAAAATGGCTGAAATTAGTCTTGTCAATTGGTGTCTCCACTTGATGTTTTGCAGACGTTTTCCAGTCACCTTCCAACAGTGGAAATCCCCCAAACATATTCATGGGGGCTAAAGAAGGCACTAGGTAACGATTGGACAATCCATTCTCTTTCAAAGAAGAGGCTAATAAAATACCTTCAAATAGCAACAAACCTCTGCCTGCTATAAAATCAGTTTTTCTATAATTGTTTGCTTGGGAACAAGAATGTGGTTTCTCAAGTTCCCAACCCGTTATACAGTTAATATTTACACATGTTTTGCGGCAGAATAGCAAACATTTTAACCCCATTCCTGCCCTCTTCAAAAATCTTTTCCAAGTATACTCAAGTTACAATAATAATTATAAAAAAAAAACTCCTTTGTAATTTTAAACGAGCTTATCGGCCCGTTAAAGCTTTACAAGTGGTGTCGCTGTCGTATTATGGATTACCTTCTCGGTTGTTGCCTTTTTCGATGTAATCGCACTTTTTGCTCAATTTGTGTCGTCAAACATTTTGTACGGCAATTTAAAAAAAGCGTTTACGCGGATGGCCTTGCCAGATCGAATGCCACGATATCGCGTTTTTCACGTACGCCGCCGTTCGTTGCGCAATCAAATATATTCGAAAAAACAAAAGTTCATACACAGGAGCTTAACTGTCAAATTGAACGATTCATTTTACAAAGCGTGTTGCCAATTTAACATGACATATGGGCAGCATTGCCCCAAATCCCATACAATTCCGTGCGACAATTAATTTAGTCATGTGAGTACTGTGAAACGTTTTAAGTTGGTAACTGTGACTTGGCTTTAGGTAAATAAAGTGATAAGATATAATTTTTTTTTCCAAAAGACCGCAATATTTTTTTCATCACGATAACAAATGAAGCGTGCAAAAGTGGCTACGTAAGCGAGAATTTTTTCCTTCTTGATTTTCAAGTTCAACCTGGATTTATGTCATTCGTCTTTGACGTATTAAAAACCAAAACGTTGGTATTTGCGTATTCTTTTCTGTTTTTTGTTGGCGCGTGTTTTGCTTAGTTTTGGGCGAAAAATAATTATTTGAAAACCGAAGAAAACATGTAGGTACGTACCCCACACGATTCTATTTTGGACACCCTTTTGTGTTTTTATGTCTTTTGACGGCCTTGCATGCGTCAAATCATTCAGTCAAATCATCAAATCAAACAGTTTAATGGTCTGTCACTCTTCGCACTAGCCTCTGGTTATGGTATTTTATTGAACAAATAGAGATTAGATAGTTATCGTCAGGATAACTGCGCGAATAAATTGATTGCATTATTTTAGTGGAGTCTAATATCAGTAAGTTACGCAATTCTAGACGCAGAGAGATGACAAATCTTTATGAGCAACGTATTTAATCTGACACGTTTTTAGGTCTTTACGTACACAGACGTGTTTCAGCAGTTTTTCTAGTTCATTGAAATAGAAAAGTTTCACTTGTTCCACGTTGATTTGTTTAACCTCGATAAGATTTATTAAAAAGGTAAACGGGTGGTTTACAACTTCTGCGTTATTTTATTATCAGTGCTTATAAATAGATATTTAATAATGGTTTTTACGCCCTTATGGGCTTACTAGTAGCTTTTGGTGAAAAGGTTGTAGAGTGACAAACCTGTTATTTGAGGACCTTGTGAATAATTAAGTCATCTTTTATGTGTTTTTATTTGCGACAGACAAGTCGAGTTTTAATCACGCTACCTTGGAGGCTAAAGCGCGTTTTATTTTTCTATTCTTACACGGTCCTTCATTTGTCTCATTGTAGGTACTGTTATTTTTGAATATTTTTACTGGATAGCTGTATTGTTGGTGATGCAGACTTTTAGGATGTGAGGTGGGCCCAGGCTCATCATTCCCAAACGACCAACGTTGTTGATACCCCCAAGTTTTACATACATCCGTCCGTATGTAAAGAACTTTAAGGCCTTAAATTCTAAGCCAGAGAGCTTAAAGTTGGTAAGTGAGCTGGAAGTCCAGTCTTCAGATTAAGTTTGACAATTAGTTGAATCCGTCGACAGGCACGCCCACTAAAGGCTACAGGCCTTTAGTGGGCGTGCGACCATCTCTAATTTTTATACCCGACCGAGGGTATATTAATTTTAATGCATTGTTTGTAACACAGTGAAATAATCACCGTAGACCCTTCAGAGATAATGATCGAGACCGACAGGAGAATCGATTAAGCCATGTCCGTCTGTCCGTCTGTATGTGTGAAGGTTTTAGGTCTTCAAAACCAAGCTAAAGAGCTGAAACTTGGTACACTGCTTGGATCTTCTGCTGCACAGATAAAGTGTGAAATTTGGCTTTATCCGTCAACGGCCACGCCCACTACTGGCTTCAATGTGAGGCAACCTCTATTTCACATTTTCTTTCAAAATGCCTTTTGATCAAGTTAGACAAGTAATAGGAACCTTAATTTTGGTACTGAGCAATATTGGCCTAAGACCTTTAACAAGGCGAAAATTGTAACGCCCACAATATTGACCATGCCCACTTTTAATATGTTAGACCCTTAAAAACCCGATTTCTCGGAAAGTTGACTCCAAATGAAAAAAAAAAAAATTTATGACAAATATTAAAGATATTTGCAAAGTTTGGTCCATAAAAAGTTTTTAGCTCCGCCCACTTTTAGGGGGCGTTTTTAGAAAAAAACAGTTTTTTTCGAAATAATTTTCGGTTTTAACGCCTTTTGTCATGAATCTAACGAAATAACAATTAATTGATTTTAATTTTCAGCCCAGGCCCCCTTTTTGGGGCGTGGCCTGTGCAATTTATATATTAATTCGGTACAAAAAATTTTAGGATTTGGTGTTACACGGTATATAGGGTCGGGTATATAGAAGTTTGTCACAGACGAACTCATGCACTTACTCACTCTTGTTACTAATACTTTTTTTTAAAATTTTAGCTATGTTACATTGTTGCTAGCGTACTTTGACATTGCTTTATAATTATCTTTGAGGCAGCAGAAAAAGTTTGGCATTTACTTTGACCACGCCCACTTTTTAAGGAACTTTAACATAAAATTTCTGTTTTTCAATAAATATCCATATATGAAATTTGATAAAAAAATACATTACAAAAGTTGAAGGTAGATATTAGAATTTTCTAAAGGCCGAACCATAATAGACTTAGATGGGCTTAAGTCGGCTTTCCGAGATGTCCCATTACACGCAATTCGTATGCCACAACCATAATAGCCGTTTGCTCGGTTTCGTTAGGTCTTCGTTAACTTTTGCTCTCTTAAGCTTAGTCCCACTCAAGTGGGACAGCTGGTTAGATACACACAAATTTCATACGACTTCCGAAACGTTTGCTGAAGTCTATTATGGGCGCCGTAAGCATTTTACAGAACTTGAGTGGGATTTTCGATGTATTTTGCCATTGGGTTAATCCCACTTAAGTCTATTATGGTTGGGGCTTAACTTCTTTGTATACCTATATAGTATACCAGGGTCTAAAACTATAATAAAAAATAAGCCAACTAGACATCGGTCAGCAAAAAGCCTAACGATATTGACCTTGAGCAGCGACAGCAATGCAATTTTTACAAACCCTTCATCTGCTAGGGCCATGCTAGGAAATACCGCAGGCGAAATCAATGTTGTTGAGGAAATCGACAGTTTCCAATTTGTAAGAGTGTACGATGAGGATATTGTCCAAGCAATGTTAAATGTTAAGTCGAATGCTACTGGACTTGATAGTTCGCGAACCCTAAATTCATTAAACTTATTATGCCTTTTATTCTTCCGTTTGTCACACACATCTTGAACACTATCCTCACCAGATGTGAGTTCTTTTTGTCGTGGAAGAAGGTTAAGATAATTCCGATTACTTACTTAAGGTGGCGCTTCAGTCCGGGGTGGACCTGGGCCTCAGCCAACAAGCTTCGCCAGCCAGCTCTGTCTCTAGCTAGCCGTCTCCAGTTTCGCACGCGAAGTTGGCTGAGGTCCCCTTCCATTTGCGTGCGCCACCTGAGTCTCGGTGCTCCTATACCGCGCCGTCCCTGCGGTGTGGATTCGAAGATTTTCCGGACCGGGTGTTGGTGTCCATCCGCTCTAGATGACCCAGCCATCGTAGACGTTGTGTTTTGACTCTTTTGGCTGGGTCGGTATCGCTGTACAGCCCGTACAGTTCGATGTTATATCTCCTCCTCCACTCTCCGTCTATGCAGACGGGACCGTGGATCGTCCGAAGAATTTTCCTCTCGAAGCAGCCTTAAGTTTTTTCATCCGCCTTTGACAGGGTCCATGCTTCTGCACCGTAAAGCAGGACTGGGATGATGAGGGTCTTATACATGGACACTAAGTTGCTCGAGAGAGGGCTTTGCTACTCAATTGCCTTCTTAGCCCAAAGAAACAGCGATTGGCAAGTGTTATCCTTCGTTTGATTTCAGCGCTGGTGTCATTGTCTGAATTGATAGCGGAACCCAGGTAGACAAAGTCCCTAACTACCTCAAAGTTATAGCTGTCGATGGTGATGTTTTGTCCAAGACGTCGGTGTTGGGTGTCTTTTCTTGATGACAGCATATACTTGGTTTAAATTAATAAATAAGATAATTCCGATTGCAAAAAAGAAAATTTTTACCCTTTTTGACTATCGTCATTCTACTCTTTCTGTCTAAGGTATTCGAAAAAGCTGTACTACGTCAAATCGAATCATATTTGCACAGGAAATGCTTGCATGCAAGTCTGTGCTTCTGTTAATAACTGAGCAAATTCGTGATGCCCTAGATAGGAGGGATATAACGCTTCTTGTGCTTTTAGACTTCTTGAAAGCCTTTGATACAGTCAACCATAGATTGTTGTATCTTAAACTTATTAAGGAGCTAAGGTTCTCGCCACAATTGGGCTAAGCTTATTCTCTTTTACCTGACAGGCAGATCAATGTGTACTGTCACCGGGGAACAAACTTCCAGCTTCCATCCTGTGTCGAGAGTGGGGTTCCGCAAGGATCCATACTCGGTGCTATACTCTTTCTTGCTTACGTTAATGACGTACCCAATGCAGTGTACACATAAATATTCGTAAATATTCCGTGGTACACATGTTTGCTGATGACATGAAGCTACATATTTCTTGTACCACAGTTTGACATTTTGACAGAGTCAAACTTTTCATTCTTTAATGTGTTGTTCACGCACGGAGTCTAAGCTTCATCTTCAATTCCTCCCTTACATGCTCAGATCATATCGATTCTGTTGTAGGCAATTTCTATATGGGAGTCCTCGCTATATATGGCAAATCTCTGGGATAGTCCCAATGAACACGAAAATCATGCAAGCCAAAACATTGCTGCTTCCTAGTCTGTTCTATGGGTGTGAAGTTTTATGTAACCCCAATTACCGAAGTAAAAGGAAACTTAATGTCCTTTTAAACACTATTGCTCGTTCTTAATCTTCGTCTATGCAACCCGTTTGTGGAAGACGGTTTGCTCCCTACCAATCAACTTAAGAAGAATCGGATATTCAAACGATTTTAAGGCTTCTCTTTTAAAGCACTTGGCCAGTGTACGCCTATAAACGTTTATCCAAGTAAAAACTCAATAGTTTTTGCTTATTAAACTTTTTCCTTAAGTTTAAGTTAATTTACTCATTGTAATTAAATTTTTTCTCATACAATAATTGCGATATAAATAGTTGAAACTCAAACTTCAATTTCATTCACTTCTTAGTAAACTTATTTGTATGCTAAGAAAGTGCATTAAATGGTGCTGTATTAATAAATATAGTAATAAATATATATAATAAATATATTCCCATAGAAAAGAAGTCCCCCGAAAAGTTGTTTCTAGGTTTACCAACCGCGAATTAATTTGAATATTTTAACGCGCTAATATCGTGCTTAGTTATACAATTCGCAACTGTTTCGGTTCGAGGTTATCTATTTATAGTGAACATTGGTGTTTTTTTTCTATATTTAACTCATCAAAATGTTTGCTTTTTTTTACTTGAATACATTAATTGAACACACCTCATATAATGGGGCATAACTACAGGTGAATGTCAACATACATTACTCATTTAAAGGCCCTTGGAATGGCGACCTTAATTTGATCCAACGCATGATTAAAAAGTCAAACATGCCCGAGTTTAACAAATTTTTTTATAGTCTATTTTTATGAATAAAACGCGAATTTCACAACTCGTGCCACAGATTATAATATGTACAATGCGGGTCCATATTATCACAATAATTGATATGAAATTATCAAATTTCGAACACGTAACTTTTCTATTCTAGAAACATCGAACGCGTGGTATTTGTATATAAAATTGTTGTGTTTACATGCCATTCACTGGCTTTATTGATAAACTATGCCCAACAAGCGTGCGCTATGTACATAAAAATATTGACCTTATAAACTTGCGGGTTATCCCAACAGCTAAGTGTCAAAAATCGCCATGTGCGAGTTAAGATAGTCGATTGCGAGAATTAGTTGCCGGCTTATTTCTGTGCACAAAACTTCAAGTGTGTGGAGTGGACATAAGGTTAAAAGAAATGCACAGCAGGTATTAAAAAAAGAAATACAATAGAAATTGTATTCTTTTTCTTTATGGGTGCTAAAAAAAATTGTAAAAATAAAATATAAAATAAACAAGTGATAAGGTATTTCCTGTTTGATAAAAAAAAAAGATGTCTCAAGGACATCAAGGCAGCTACTTGTTGTCCGGAAAAGATATACCAACAAAAATTTAAGTAGTTCTTATCAACTCTCTGCTCGTTGTTTGATCGGCGTTATCACCTTACGACAAGTTGATTTCATTCTTCGATTTCCATGTTTCAAGTTGATTTTCAGATTGGAATTTTTTTACGCGATAAGATCTACAATCGCTTGAATCCTCTTTAAAAGCTGCCTGATTTTGAGAAGATAAATTCTTGCAAATTTGAGGGCTATTCTCGTAGTGTAACCAAAATGATTTTGGTAATCTACCAGACCCTGAAAAAAGCGAACCTTGTTTTTAGGGTGTGAATGTATGACGACCTAATATTTTCTTAAATTTTAATTAAATTGTTAATTAAATTTTAAAAAATTGCTTTTTTTTAAAATTTGAATATTGAATTCCTCAACTAACATTTTAGATTGTAACAAACTGATTAACAATTTGGGTCTTTGTCAAAAACTTAATAAGGAAACGTACAAAAATGGCGGCTTCATGCTTGAAACTACGGTTTCTATGCGATGGGCTAGCTCTAGTCCGGTTCTTTGATCTAATGTGTGTTGTTCCAATTCGCTTAGGTCTTTAAGGCACAGCTTTTAAGTGCTGATTTAACTTTAAGCTAATCCAGGATTGTGGTTGGGCCTGATAGTAAAATTCATGAAGTTTTTTTGTCGAAAAAACTACCACGTTTGACATTATTATTCAAATGCCATTACATTTCCAAATTTTTTTTTTTAACATTACAGTCCAACACGGATATTAGAAACAACTAAAATAAACAAAATCTGTTTCTTATATCAGAGTTGTTCTCTTATAAAAACTCGTTTATAGGAAACATAGTTTCTTTTATGGAAAAAAACTTATATAAGAAACAAAGTTTCCTATATAAAAGGTCAACAAAACGCAAACACTATTTGGCAGATACAAATTTTGGCAAATCTGTCATATTTTTCTGTCATCGTCTCTTGGAGATGTGCTCGCATGGTTACAAATTCAACCGAGCCGTTTACGTGCATACTTGCACTGAGAAGCGGTATACTTCCATACCTGAACTTAAATCTGTTTTAGAGAAGAAAAGAAGAATGTTTCTTTTATGCAATGAATTTTCTTTTAAATTGTTGATCTTGTGAATGAAAGATCGGTTCTTATATCCGATTTTTTTCTTAAAAACGTATTACTTATGTCAGCTCCTTTTTATATGGAAAACCATTGACAAGACACGGTGTTTCCACATGTGTTTCTATTAAGCGATTTTTTCTTATATGAGTGTTTCTTATATCCGTGCTGGATGTACTAGTAAATTTGCAAATTGAACATGTATAATGTTTGTTGGGTAATATTGGAAAAGTCTCAAATCAACTATGCAAGTAGTCTCCACCCCATTTGGTGTTTAACAACAGGCGTGACAATTTGACCGTCAGTTGGGCGCCTGCTACGCCCTGCCCAAAACGCATAAACTTCAAATCAACGCAAGATCTTAAGAAAAGTCAGCAAAAATCAAATCTGAAGCAATATCAACTAGTCTTTGGTGAAGACGTCGCGTTGAAGATTCAAATTGAAACAAAAGACGTTAAAACGGGTGCTAATTTACCAGTTATAATGATTAAAAGTTTTTGGAAATTTAATGCACACCAAGTCATGGTTTTTAACCACTTTTGATTCAATTTGAATCTTCAACGCGACGTCTTTAACCAAAGACTCGTTGATACGCTTCAGATTTGATTTTTGCTGACTTTTCTTACTATGTCTCCACCGATAACTAAAAGAAGATTAGCGGGAGACGATTAAAATAAATCTCAAAGTGGCTCCATCGGACAAATATAGGATTAATTTGACATGAAAACTCTGTTTCTGTCATTTTGGCTCTCAAAAGAGAGTGGCGATGTCATTTCCAAGGAGCGAAAACGATTTCCTCAGTAAAAGTCACAATAGAAAACGTACTTGTGACAGATTTTTCTTAGAGGCAAAGTTTCAGTTTCCTCTTTTGATTCTCAAACTGTTGCAAAGGTGCAGAAAATAGGTTTGTGAATAGGGTGCATGGGATTTATTAGAGGATTTATTTTTGATCGCTTGCCGAGAGGATTTAAATTTGTATGGTGAATCGCGTAATTTGTAGAGGATTTAATAAAGATTTATATTAATCGACGATTAGTGCTCGGTGGAGACATGGTATTAAGGTCTTGCGTTGATTCAAGTGAAGTTTGTGCGTTTTAGACAGGGCGTAGTAGGCGCCCAACTGAGAATCAAACTGTCACGACTGTCGTGAAACACCAAATGGGGTGGAGACTACTTCCATAATTTATTTCAAATGTAATTTCTTTTCAAAGAAAATATTTCTCGTTCGAAATCGAACTTAGAGTTTATTCAATACTATGTCTCCACCGGCAATTAAAAGAGGATTAGCGGGAGACAATTAAAAATAAATCCCAAAGTCGCTCCACTGGACAAATATTGGATTTACTTGACACGAACACTCTGTTTCTGTCATTTTGGCTCTCAAAAGAGAGTGGCGGTGTCATTTCTCAGGAGCGAAAAACGATTTCCGCTGTAAAAATCACAGTAAAAAACGTACTTGTGACAGATCTGTCGTACAGGGACAATTTTAGTTTCCTTTTTGACTCTCAAACTGTTACAAATGTGAAAAAAATAGATTTGGGAATAGGGTGAATGGGATTTATGAGCGGATTCATTTTGAATCGCTTGCTAAGAGGTTTTAAATTTTTGTGGCAAATCGCGTGAATTGTAGAGGATTTAGTAAAGATTTTATATTAATCGCGGATTAGTGCCCGGTGGAGACATGGTATGAGTACTTATGTATAAAAACGTTTTGTGTTTCGGTTGTCGAAAAAACTCATGTCTATAAAACTGAGGTCTAACAAGATGGTTGCACAACTAAACATTCTCAGCCGCTCTCAGAAGTCGTAAGTGTGCAAATAATGCTCTCAAAAGTGTTTTAACTCCAGCTACGTTAGTTGCATATTTTCAATAAAATCGCATTTAGAGTTCCTCAAACTTATGACATGATGTCACCTTTTTTTATCACATCTAAAAAAGTTTCCACTCACCGGTACCGTCGCGTGGGTTCTATTTCATATTTCTATAAAATATTTAGAATAAAAACTGTTTGGTCTTTAACTTATTTGAATTGCAGGCGGTATAAGTATTATTTACACGGCTTGGCATTGCGTAAAGACACTCGAAGCAGTGCGTAATTAAACAGCTGTTTTAAGAAACTCAAACAAATCAAGAAAGCTGAAAATATTTGCTTAAAAACCTTGTTAATATGGGCCTTTCTTAAAAATTTGACTTTAATTCAGTAGTACCCGTGCAAACCGTGAAACTAATAATTAACCAACACAAGGCATGCCTTAATTATGCTGTCATACTTGACACCGCAGTGATAATAGGATAAGCAAATTTTGCAGAGCGTGTGTTTAGTGATTAGGAAGTATCTTTTAATTTAATTTAAAGAAATACAACAGTGTAGTAAAATAGTATCACGCGACACAACACCTAATCACAAAAACCAATTGTATACATATTCATTTGACATAACACCCAAAAACCGATAGGAATCGCACACATGCACCTTCATTTTGCTATATGGAAGAGACTTTAAAAAAAAAAAATCCATCTAAAATGTGTGTTTGTATATATCAGCTGATCCGTACATAGCACTAATTTCCTCCCATGATTCGTTTCACGCTTATCTGAGAGAATTAAAGATGACCGCGAAAAATTATCAGCTCGAAATGAAATAATCGAATAAAAAAAGAAAAATTGACACTGGGACTACCCCTGCTCAAAGTCTAATATATATAAAAAAAAACAGCAATGCAAAACAGCTTTGTAGCTCCATACTCTGGCCAGCTAGACAAGGTGGTCATTAAACTTGATTAATTCTGTTGCACACAAATGTTTTATGTTCCTACTTGTTACCGACCACCACTCTGGAGTGCTGCTGGTTTTAAATAAACTACATTTTTGTACAAAAAAAAAAAAAACAAAAACAATCATTTCGAGTTTTTAACGACCTTGCTTCTAACTCTTCATGAAAATGATGTCACGATCGACGGTTTTTTTTTTACGAGCTTCTGAGTCACATTCTGGCTTTCGAGCATAGCTTGATGTGCTCTTTGAGTAATGGACAAATTCCAAGCTGCAGTGACGTTATGCTTGGAGTGAAAAACCTCGATAAGCGTAAAAAATTGATTGTTAATGTGTTTGAAATGTTTATTGCGCTGGACAAAGATTGTTGTGTTGGGTTCGAATTGTGATTTGAGCTTTAACGAAATCGTAGGCGTTAATTGTTGGCATTCAAACGATCAACAACTTTTCTACAAGAGTTATAAGGTCAAGGTGGGGTGCCGTGGCGTAGTGGTTAGTGTGTGTGCTTACTACGCCGGAGGTCTGGGTTCGAATCCTGCCATCGTCACCTGAAAAAAAAAACTTGTTCTTTTTCACGGTCCCCACCTCCGCGAGGGTCTGACAAGCCCTCCGAAAGTATAATTTGTCTTGAAAAACTTCTCAAAGTGCCGTTCGGATTCGGCAAAAAATTGTAGGTTCCTTGTATGTATTGAAATTAACACACCAGCATACATTGTTGAGAAGTTGGCCCTGGTTCACCTCGAGCTGTTGCGCCACTCTATTTATTTTTATTTCTTAATAAGATCAAACGTAAAACCTTTCTTGTTCCGCACGGATATTACTCTTACACAGTTTTTTCTGTCTTTCCTTAACTTTGTTTCCAGGTCTGTGACTGCTTTCTTACTTTTGGCAAAAGGAATAAGAGGTTCATGTGCAATTTATTTTAAAATTGTGCCTCCGGTGTTGACGGTTGTAAGACTATTGAAGGGCGTCAGCTTGTTAGAAACTTCTCAAGCTTCCTGCGTGCTCAACATATAATCTGATGATGCTTTCTGGAGTTGAGCTCTCACCGAGTCTGTTCGCTGATTACGCTCTTCGTTGTATCGCTACTTTTTTTTTTTCTTGTACCCAAATCTGTGAAGGTAGGCTCTAAAACATCCATGACCAGTGAGCAACTGGTGTTAGGTGGAA
This sequence comes from Neoascia interrupta, assembly GCA_947623515.1. NCBI lineage: Eukaryota > Metazoa > Arthropoda > Insecta > Diptera > Syrphidae > Neoascia > Neoascia interrupta. Next base: position 52,078,818 of record OX392463.1, read on the forward strand.
GTTCACCTCCCCATGCTTCCAATTGATCCAAAAGTCTTTATTACCGATCAACCTCTGCGCTCATCTACCTTTGTGGGAGGAGTTCCATCTATTTTGCCATTCTTCTAGGGTTGTACTCAGTGTGACTTCATGATCTCTTCGAATCGTTGTTGTTGATAGCCTTATATCCTGCCCACACGATGTTTTCTTTCATCTTCTTTACCGATGAGGTCTATTGGCATCATTCCAGCTACTTTTCATGCGGCATCATATGATGTTGTTCGGTAGGCACTGCAAACTCTCATTGCATGGGTTCTGTTTTCCGACTGTATGACTTAGTCTTCATTGTAGCGGCCCATATTTGGAAGCCATAGAGTATAGTTGACGTTGCAACCCTTGCCATTAGTAGTCCCTTCTCCTTTTTAGGTCCTCCTATACTTGGCATGATCCTTGCCTTCTTCGCCGCATGATACAGTTGTTGCTTGAAGGTTAACTTTGCATCTATTACGCTGAGATTCTTAAGCTCTGCTTTAGAAACTATAACATGGTTGCCCACGGTCTCTATTATCGTTTCAATTACTGTTCTGCTGCTGGTTAGTACCACCTCCGTATTTTCCTCTGCTAGCCGTAGATCCCTGCTTACTAGCCAGTCTTTTACCATTCTTATGGCTTCATTATAGGCACTTTCTAGTTCTTTAAGAAATTCGGCCATTACAACGATCGCTATGTAGTCAGCGAATCCAATTAGTTTCTATGACCTGGGCATGCGGAGTTGGATTACGTCGTCGTATATAAGATTCTAAAGAAGAGGCCCTACTACAGAACCTTGGGGTTTCTGTGCCGCCTGTGACGCTTTATTGCTTCACCCCGTGCGTCGTCGTTGGTGGTGTAGTACAGTATTCTGTTTCTAAAGTCGTCCGTCATTATATTCTGCAGATAGTCTGGCTCTCTCTTGACGCTAAGTGGTCACAACATTTTTGAATTGACCAATTTAACCTTGATGTTGATGTTGATGATGTTGATGTTCATAATGCTCCGCGTATATCCCAGTATGTATTTACAGGGATCTGCTGAGGGAGAATCGTGGCTTCAGTGCTAGCGTTAGCTCTGTGCCTTATCATCTCCTTGCCGAAATCCAGTGTATATTTGGAACAGTGGAGCTGTTTTTAAACTATTATTTTAGTTTGGAAACTTTCTACGGTTGCACTGCTCGATTAGCTTTACCGAGATCTTGAATATCGGTAAAGAGGTCCGATGAAACGATGAAAACGATAAAATCGATGAAACGATGGTGTGTAACGAATGAAAACTCATTTGCCTTTCCCAGGATTCGCCTTAGTGCGAGGATCTAGTCTATGGTCGATCCACCGTGTCGAGAGCCACACTGATGCGTGCGGATTAGTATGTCGCAGAACGGCTTAAGACGCTCACACAGCACGTTTGATAGAGTCGTATACATGCAACATTTATCAAAGTTACGCATCGATGGTTATTGCTAGTCATAGGATAGCCTTTCTTGAAGATGGGTCGTTAGGAAGCTGAGTCAAGCTTGGTCAAGCTTGGTTAAAGATTTAGTGCATGCACCCCACCAAAACATCATCTACTTATTTAAAAAAGCCCACAGGCAAGCCTTCAGAGCCGGCGGGCTTGTTGTTCTTAACCCTTTTTATAGATAGGCTAACTTTGGAAAGCTGAACTTTAGGCCCTTCTTGTATAGCTTCTTTATACCCCTTCCACTCTTACCATACCTGATGCCCATTAAGCAGCTTAGGTTAGGTTAGGTTAGGCTGATGGATGCCCTTTTGACAATAGTCACGGCTTCACTTAGACCAAGCAGCTTAAACGCTTCTACTTTTCCCTGTGCCTCGGTCAATAGGTTTACTTCGCTTTATCGAAGAGCGTGCTTTTCAGTTCTAAACCCAGCGGCAAATCGCCTTGGTTGTTTCATAGTATTTTCTGGTTAGGTCTCGATCGCTCGATTCTTCAATCTCCTTGAGCTGGGAGATTGCGCTGGCCCTCTTCTTTCTGCGCACTCACCTTTTCTTTGGCTCGATACTCTTGGCTGTAGACGCAGCCCTAGTTTTACACTATAACGTCTTCGCATATGCATAATCTGTCGCTTTTTTTTTCTTATGCACGCAATCATCATCGTACCAAGGACTCTTTTTAGGGTTGGCAACGTTCAGACACGTTTTTAATCGCTTCACTGTACTGACTCTATTGGCTGTTGATGTCTTGGGTGTGAGTGAATGCAACGCGGGATAGTCTCTCACTCAAGTGCTCTCTGTAGGATCTGGCTACCCCATGTACTTTACGGCATCCAACATTGAGTTTATTTCGCAACTAAACACGGTTTAAAAAGTTCTTTAACACCAGTGTTGCCACACGCGACTCTGTAGTTGCCCAATAGATAGAGATCATGATTTCGCGCTATCGATTTTTTACCAGAATGGGTCGAGGTGTTTGCGTGCGTGACTTTGTGCATTTCAAATTTTAACGATAGGTTCTTATCAGGCTGACAAAATGGTTTCAAGGTGTTCAAATCAAGTGTTGGTATCAAAATTCGGGGAAAGCATTTTTTCGATTCATTTGTAAGGCCCCCATTTGATGTTTTATATGATTAAGATTTAACCATCAGCTATAGCTGGTTGGTAAATTTTATAGCCCATCTTACCCGGAGGGGCATTGCAAGTTTTGATGTTCGCATCCATAGTTCTTTACTAAACCTTTAGTATCTCATCTAGAAATGAACAATACTTGTTCTGGGAACGTGGCGTGACACAAAAAAGACGCACGTACATGCTGTACCCTGTGTAATACTTAGAGAAGAGACGGTGTGTGTCATTTGTAAATTTTGTGCATTCATTCAGTTTTGCAACTAATGATTGTCATTCTGCATCAGCGGTCTGTGCAAAGTTGTTGCTACAATGGGGTAAAAACAAGCCACATTTTATCGTTGTTTCAGCCAAATAAATCACACCCTTAAATTTTTTTGTAGCATGTGACCATGCATGTGATACCCATGTGACGAATTCGTGCAGTCGCATGTATTTTGCATGCCATATTTCTATGCTACCGATTGACGCTGTTTCGCATGTTGTCCCAAATCGCATGCGGCTTACTTCATTACCTCAACATGTTTGCATGTGATTAAAGCGACACATGTAGTCACATGTACATGCGACTGTAACAAGTATACTCTTGTAATATAATTTGACGATTTGATCGTTTATGGACTTAAGTAAAAATGCAATAATAATTTACCAAATAAAACGTTAGTAAATTTGCAACCGTTTTTTTTTTTTAATGAAGGTAATTCTAAGACCAGTCCAAAGCCATGACGTTGGCTTCTCTTCGTATCAAGCAGAGCTCATGAATCATGCATTCACATGTGAATCTTTTTAATTCTGCGGCGATCTTATTTCCCGGTTGTAAGCCGCATCGAATGCAGCATTTCAGACGAATCTCCCTGATGCAATGCCAATTAAACCCGTGTCGGTGTTCGAGACTTGGGAACCTAAGTATTCCTTTCAAAATTTCCCCACATGAATTGAAGATTTATGCGAGCTTCATGTCTGGCTCTGTGTGCACAAAGCGACAGATGCCAAAGTGTGTTAATAGGACTGTATGCCTTTAAGAGAGTAAAAAAAAAGAAGAAGAAGAATACTAAGTGGCAAGATTAATTTTTTTGAGACGCTTTTATGATTGCGCTTGGCAACTGGAGTGTCGTATGACACTAGAACTTTGTCATTGGCGTGACATGCGGTGAAAAAACTTACCGATTAAGATACTTTTTTAATGTAACTTAATTAAGTTGTTTCGAGGGGGTTGTAATTGGAAAACTAACACTGTTGGTTTAGCGGCAAGATTGCATAACAAAAAGGCTGGTGTTAATGGTTGTGTTATTTATAAAAACGCGAGTACACCACAAGCTATTTACAATACATAGTTGTCTAATGTATCAGACTATATGCGATTTAATTTAAAAAAAAAGTGGGAAAATCATACAATTTCCTTAATAGACAGTTGTGGGTCTTGTGTATAGGCGAATTTTCTCATTCGGCAGCTGTGAGACTACTTACTAATGCTTGCCCATTTGACTTTTCTTCAATTTACTTAAGCTGTGGTTTTAATGTTATACTGGAGCCTCGAAGCTTTTTTGTTACATCAGTCTGTTTCCAGCGATGGAAGATGCGATGGAGAGGAAATCTGTTTCCAGCGATTTCCTTAAGCTCCAACTCTTCGCCAGTTGCCTGTATTCTACCTCGACAATTCTCCGCCATGTGCTTCCTTATCTGGTGGCTCATGTGCCACCTTGGGTTATTGGGTTACCATTCAATTATCTGGCAATTTTCACCCTTGGTCGAGTGCCTATTGGCTCCTGGCTGTACTCACATCGAAAACACATATTTTGCCTATTACCACATCACCTCTTCTCCGTTGTAGTGGGGGATGTCGTCACCACACTGAATGGCGCTAGAGATGCAGGTCAGCACGGGCATTGTTCCCGACCCAAACTTAGCGCAAGGCGGTTATTACTCAAATTTAAAAGGCTGCTCCTGAAACGGCGGCATAAGGCGAAACGATCAAATTAAAATTAAGTCGATTGGAATTTCGGAAGTTCACAAACTTTTCGCCATTGCCATTCCGATTGCATAACCTAAGCCCCTCCTTGCGTTAAAGTCTCCCTTTTCCATGCGGAGTTCTCCGTTTGTCACAGACTCGCTAACAAAAACAATGCGGCCTTAAGAAATATCCTCCCTATCCTTAGAACAAGTTTTCTTGGACGCTTTAGACTGCAAAATAGTGACGCTTCGTACTCTACTCCGATTCCTGGCCAGCAGAAGCCTAGCACGGCGCAGCTGCCCAGATTTACCAAGGCGGCTGTACAAAACGTCATTTCCAGCCAAACGCAAAATATAGTGTCGCATAACTTTCTTCTCGTGTTGGAGAAAGCTAACATTTTTTGACCCTTTTTAACCCAGATCAAGAAACGTTGTCTCATTCCAAAACGCTATTGTGCGGGTACAATAGCTAAAAGTGATCATCGTTTGATCACTCCTCACCCGTGGTGGGGTGCCGTTTCAGTAATTATTAATAGTTTTTTACGTTAGCCCCAATTTCGAATTCGGAGGCCTATTTTTTTTTTTAATCTTGCTTATTTGTTCAGTGGCGGCGCTGTGGAGCAGATGCTAGTGTGTCCGACTGTGGACGAGGTCCCTGGTTCTATAGGGAGGTTCCATCTCCGCGAGGGTATAATTAGTCATTGGAGACCTCTCAGTCCGCCGATCGGAATCGACAAAAGCTTGTGGCTCACATCCGTGTGTGTAAGAACATCTGTAGCGCACACAGCATGTATGGTTGTAGGAAGTCAGTCGTTGATCACCGGATCACCGGATCACGGGATCACCGACCGAAAAGGCCATTAGTTTTATTGGTCGGCTTTTGTTTACTTTTTCATCCAGTTGACAAGTTTATCAAAGCGGGATGACAAACTATAGAACTTGGCATAGTTAATGTCAAAAAAGGGTGCACATCTGTTTTAGAGGCAGTGCTGCTAGCAGTGATTGAGTCGTTGACTCAATGAAAAAAAACTCCCAGTTACAACACTGGACGATCCAGGTTGACGCCGATCAGTGCCTACTCTGTTCTAGCGAAACCCCACTACCCCAACGTTGACTCCTTTCCAGTATATCTTGCAACTCAAAGTTGTAATAACTTTTAAGAATATTTATTGTATTTTTTTTTTTTCTTGTTGAGTAATTTTTCTTATTTTTCATTTTCTTTTTTTTTAACAGAAACTAAACTCAGTGCTTGTTCGTCTCCTCTCCGCCGATGCAAGCTTACGTGAGGTCCTTGAAGCCAAGGTTCCACAAGAGCAAGAACGTGTGAAGAACTTCAGGAAGCAACATGGAAATACCAAAGTTGGCGAGACCACCATTGATATGGTAAGTTTGACAAGGTCCTGCGCCTTTTGTTATTACAAAAAAAAAAAACAATGCATTGCTCCCTTTTGAAGTCAAAATCCCAAGAAACATTTTGGCGTAGTTCCCTTTTCAAATATTAAAGCAACAGAGGGAAAAAAATCTTTTCAAGCCAATCCGACACTGAAATTGTCATCATAATTTAATTAAAGAACAGATTGTTGTATCAAACACAATAATTGCCACGAGCTTGTTAACCCTTTATTGGACAACACCCATCATAGGAACCAACGAACTCTGGGTCAATTTTTTTTATAAGCTAAGCTAAGACACCCTGGTCCATACCATATGCGTCTGCCTGTTCTGTGCATTTGGTTCCTATTAAGCGAGAGCAAAATATCCATCAGAGATCTGGCTGAACGCCATCTATTAAATAACTCGTGCTCCGTATAGCCGGCGAATGGACATCAAGATTGCATAGAGCACTGCCACTGATACTTGTGCTTTGAGTTTTGTTATGCAAGTATTAAAAATAACAACGGCTGCTCCTGCTATTTATGTATTTTGAATACGTAATTTCGTTGAAAAGATGCGAGAAATAAGCTGCTTCAAAGACAGTTGCTCCACGCCAATTAATTGCGTGCATGTTGGACGATTGGTTTACGAAAGCCGCGGTAAAATGGTTATTAAAAACAGCTGATCTCTTGTCATCACCGCTGGGAGACACACAGAGATGAGAGGGCCTTGTAACGGCAAGAATACATACTGTACACTGTAGCCCCTATAATACTTCTTTATTTTTGAATTTTTTCTCCATTAAAACTAAAAACCAGAGCCGTGCGGATGATTTCGCTTTAAATTCACCCTTGGAGTGAGTGCATACGCAATATTTATCAAAAATGTGAATCTGTCAAAAAAAAAAAAAATGGGCTGGCAGCCGAAAAATGTAAAAAGTTTTAAGCAGGTTCCCATCAAAGTTTGACAGTGTTCACAGGTCTGGGGAAAAATACTCTTTGTTTGATTTTCGACCTCAATAGAGATAAATTGAAATTTAATATAGTATAAATGGCTTCATAAATGCAAACAAAAGAATCCTTTCCGCAAAGAATTAAACATGTGATTATTTCTTTTATCAACTCAACCCTTCAATCCAAAACTAAAACTAATGAAAAATTATTAAAACAAAAGAAAAGAAGTGATGATTGTGTTTATTTGATGAATCCTGAAAAAGGGCAGAATTAGTCATACGACAACTCTCAGAAAAGGATTTAATTTTGTAACCAAATTTTAATTAAAATGTTATATTCCGTTTCAAGAAACAAAGAGCTTTTTTTCGAATACCCACTTATGAATATAAAACGCTAGTAGCTAACGTAGCTCTCAATTGAACAACATTTTATAACATCTGAAGGCTTGCAAAAAGCTTAACTTTAGCATTAACTTAAACTATGTCTCCACCAGACAAAACTAAACCCTCTCGGCAAGTAATTAAAAATAAGTCTGCTCGTAAATCTCATTCTCCCTATTGAAAACTCTCCTTTATGACACTTTAAATTCTTCTTTTGCCCCAATTTATAACAGTTTGAGACTCCGAAAAGGAGACTTAAACTAAGTTGTATAATAGATCTGTCACAAATGCCTTTCATCGTCACAAATGTCATCTTCAGTCCCTTTTGAGAGCCAAAATACAGCAAATGGATGCTCGCGTCAAAGCTAATATTATGTTTGTTGGGTGGACTGTGGACACGAATTTTTATAAAATTGTGAATTTAAAACTTCTGAAGTAACCTACGAAAAACGAGCAGTTCCTTGTTACTTCAACAAATCAAAACGATATAAGTTGCTGTCCTTAAATGTACAACATTTTTTGTTTATTTATTTTTTCAAGTCTTAAAAATTTAATTCAAAAAAGTTTTAGTACAAGATTAATTTTTCTTTTCTGTGGCTTTATTTTTCTGTGGGAAATAAAAAAGGGAAAAGACTGCTGTGTCTTTGGAAAAAGGGAAATTTGAGAAATGGGATTTTTTTTTTTTGTAAATCATCGAAGTTTGGATTTAATTTCGAAAACAAAGATGTTTTGTGTGAAACACTACATTTAACACTTAAAACCATAATAAATTTCCTCAGATGTTCCTCAACTAACCTAAGATGTTCCTCAACATCTTCCTAGAATAATTGCTAGCGTGGATAATTCAGCAGTCTCAATAGGGTTCATAGTTGGCCAACAATTTTTATCTTTCCACACCACACTCCACACATCGCACTCAAACCCTTTCGCAACTGCAAGACTTGTGTATTTTTGTGAGTGACACGTTCTAACAAGATAATAAAATGAAATTTCTGGGAATACAATCTAAAAATGCAAACCTATCTTCAGCTCGCTCGTTTTGTCAACACAATTTTGTGAAACTCGCAATTTTTTTGCAACTAAGCTCAAAACAGATATGCAGAAATTTTTGTGCAGCAAAAATAAATTATGCAGGCTCTTATGGGACAAACTACTGCAGGGGTTGCAGTGACTGCACGATGTCTCTATTTTAAAATTTGGTGCCTAGTTTCATTGCAGCCATAACGAAAACAAAAAATTTTTAACTATAAGATATCTGGCATCACTGATACCGTCAAATCTGAAAGTTTTGACCGTTTGTTGACTGACAAAAAATTCAATACAGTCCGGACTTCTGGACTCTCCTGAAACTGTTTTCTTGGACTCGTTTGACAGTTCCTCTTCTGGATAGAAGAGAAATTTGCTTCTGGTTTTGAATCCAGAATCAAAACCAGAAGCACGCACACAATCATACATGTGTCAATGTCATGTTGGATAAATGTCATTTGTCCCCTCTAGAATAGCTTTTGCTTCACAAATACAACGCTAAGCAAACTTCAAAATCAATGAAAACGTGTTTGGTTGTTCGGAGAGAAGCCCCAATCCGGGAGAAGAACGCCATGATCCGGGATCACAGACCGAAAAGGCAATTCGTTTTATTGGTCGGCTTTTGTTTACTTTTTTATCCAGTTGACAAGTATATCAAAACGGGATGACAAACTTTTATAGAACTTGGCATAGATAATGTAAAAAAGGGTGCACATCTGTTTTAGAGGCAGTGCTGCTAGCAGTGATACGTGCAGACCCGCTGCTCATCTGTTTTCAGCTTATCTATATCTGTTCTTATCTGGCAAAATCTCTCTTTCCCTTTTTTATCAGGTTGACACATTGATCGATTTAAGGGGGGAAAAAATGGAGAAATAAAGAAGTATCTAGGGGCTTGAGAGAAATAGCTTGTCTCTCTGGAAATGACGCGTAAGCTCATGAATCCTGTAAAATGGTAACGGTGAAAGCTTCACATTAAGATAGGAGAGAACTGAGTGGTCCACTTCAGGTCTTTAAGGCCTAACTAAATGGTGAGCTTAATACCATGTCTCCACCGGGCACTAATCCGCGATTAAAATAAATCTTTTTTAAATCCAACCTGTGCACTTCAACGTGACGGACGCTACGGATTCATCGGGATGAAGGCTCAAGGGTTATAATGCCGGCTATCAAGAATGTTGGCCCTTTACAGATCTTATTAAACGGTGTTAAACTCTCCCAATACTAAATGTAATTTCTATTTCCAGATGTACGGTGGTATGCGTGGCATCAAGGGTCTAGTCTGTGAAACCTCTGTCTTAGATGCCGATGAAGGTATTCGCTTCCGTGGCTTGACTATTCCCGAATGCCAAAAAGTTCTGCCAAAGGGTCCTGGTGGCTCCGAGCCGTTGCCAGAGGGTCTTTTCTGGTTGTTGCTCACCGGTGAAGTTCCAACCGAGAAGCAGGTGCGAAGCGTTTCAAGTGAATGGGCTGCACGTGCTGCTCTTCCCCAACATGTTGTTACAATGTTGAACAACATGCCAACAACTTTGCATCCGATGTCGCAATTCTCCTGCGCTGTGACTGCTCTGAACCACGACAGCAAGTTCGCCAAGGCCTACTCAGAGGTAAGTCGTCGTACAGTTTACTGAACAATGGAATTGTTATTGTTTGCTTTCGCTATGCAGGGAGTACACAAGTCTAAGTACTGGGAATACGTCTATGAGGACAGCATGGATTTGATTGCCAAACTGCCAGTTGTTGCGGCAACCATTTACTGCAATACCTACAAGGGAGGCAAGGGCTCCAAGTCAATCGATCCCAACTTGGATTGGTCTGCCAACTTTGTCAAGATGTTGGGTTACGATAACCCCGAATTCACCGAACTTATGCGTCTTTACCTGACAATTCACAGGTGAGTTGTAACTCAAGATCAACCCCAACACAATTTGATTTTATTTGTTTCGACATTTAGTGACCACGAAGGTGGCAACGTATCTGCCCACACTGTTCACTTGGTCGGTTCGGCCTTGAGCGATCCCTACCTATCGTTCGCTGCCGGTATGAATGGTTTGGCTGGTCCACTCCATGGCTTGGCCAACCAAGAAGTGCTCGTCTGGTTGATGAAGCTCCAAGAACAAGTTGGCAAGACCCCAACGGAAGAGGAACTCAAAGACTTCATCTGGAAGACCTTGAAATCGGGACAGGTAAAAACGGACTCAGAAAATCCATAGTCAGACAATGTCAATAATCAGAAACTTTTTCGCAGGTTGTTCCCGGCTACGGTCACGCTGTCCTCCGCAAAACAGATCCTCGCTACGTCTGCCAGCGTGAGTTTGCGCTCAAACATCTGCCCAATGATGATCTCTTCCAGCTGGTGTCGAAGGTCTACAAGGTTGTGCCACCAATTCTAACTGAATTGGGCAAGGTCAAGAACCCATGGCCCAATGTAGATGCCCACTCCGGTGTGCTCCTCCAGTACTACGGCATGAAGGAGATGAACTACTACACCGTGTTGTTCGGCGTGTCCCGTGCTCTCGGCGTCTTAGCTTCCCTTGTGTGGGATCGCGCCCTCGGTCTACCCATTGAGCGACCAAAGTCCCTATCCACCGACGCTTTAATGAAGGCTGTTCAAAAGTAAACCAACAACTATCGAACTTAAAAATACCCTCACGCCCCGCCCCGCCCCGCCCCTCTCCCATCCTAGTTCAATCTAAATTATATTTAAATAATTTAAGAATTTAAAGTGTATACACAAGGCGTGTGTTTTTCGTGTGATTCTAATAGACTTCGAGTGAAGCTCTCCATTTCGAAATGGAAGAACAACAGTTAACTATTGCTGAATTTTTTCAAAGTCTTTTAAAATGTTACCACAAAAAAACACGTCTTCGATTCTACATCTTAGCATGTACAGCGAAAAACAAACAAAACTTTAAAAGAAAATTGTAAGTTTAAAGTTTAAGGAAAAGTAAAAGAAATGCATTTCGAACATAGCATCGATGTTTATATACATTACCCTCAAACAACGCTAGAACGGCTGCACAGAGATCATTGAGCGAAACCAAAATAAGTATAATTTAGAGAATCTAAATGTTTAAATTTTTTCCTTTAGATTCGACAGACTATTCAGATATTTTTTCTTATCTGCTATTATTTCTATCCTAATCCACAAAAATATGAAAAAAAATAAATAAGAAAAGCAAAAACATTGTTTCGGTTACCGAACACAAGTTTGGACATGAATAAATTGAATTATTATCACGTTGCGACCTATTTTAGTTAGAATGACCTCATACGGATCATCGAAGCTTTAATAAATTTTACTTAATTAATATTTAATTTATTTTAGAGAGGATATTTAAGAATAATGTCAACATAAGCAATGTTGTGAGAATGATTGTATTTTCAGGAAAAATAACAACAAAATAACAATAATCGTACATAAACTCAATTCGATAAGAAAAAAAAACACGTTGTATTAGACTATTATTTAACAATAAAAACAAGTGGTCGAAAGTTATAAAAGAGCGACTTCTTTTTTTAGTTTTTAAAAGTTTCTTAAAGTCACCTATTTATATATTTTTTTTCAAAACTTGATACCAGTATCTTCTGAAAAAGTCTTGAATTTAAATATGTTTTTTACAGTGCTTTTATATGATCTAAAGGCACACGCAAGCAGGTAAAGAGTTTTACTTTTCTTTGCTTTTTAAAATGTCGACAAGTTGAAAGGATTGAAAGAGTTTCATTTCGGCACTCATACATAGAGCCAACTGGGCTCCAAAAAATATTTCTGACAACGAACAACCAAAATATCTGTCGCGCGACCTGACTTCGTGTAAGCTGCGCATGTGCCCAGATTTCCAAACCTAAAACCGCCGGAGAAAAGAGATGGAGCCAATTTAATGACTGCATAATAGCCGAAATTATGTGCTTGTACGAGTTGTATGGATAAACAACTTCCTACAATGTTGAGACTTTGGTCCCAGAAAGAGTTATGATCAACAAATTCATATCATTATCATTTATTAACAAAATTGAAATATCTCTGTTTGACAAAAGTAGCAAATCGTAAAATCTAAACTTCAAATCGTAAAATCTATGTAACTCTTGACCGTATTCTCTTGATTTGATTTTGTACTCATTCGTGAGAGACGTTATGGCCAACAACTATTTACAATCACCCTTAATTTAACGTGATGTCTTTGACACTTTCGGAAAAAAACAGTGGAAGAATAACTTAATTCCACAATTTTTTTTTATTGAGTGCTTCTTTGTCCGGAATAGGCTTAAAAAATACTGCTGATACCAGAAAATAAATTATTCTTACTAAAGAAAGATATAAAAGGCTATCAAATAGGCTATTTTTTTACCTGAAAAAGTTGCAAAATAAAGAAAAATATATTTTTTTCAAGTTCAGGTTTTTTTGGCATAAATTTACGGTACCGTTGCATCCGTTACGTCGAAGTACACAACTGTTCTGATGAGAAGCGGCGTACGTCACGAAGTTCTTCTATGAGCCGCTTCCCATTGAAACTTGTATATTTAACTCAGTTGTCAGTTGTGTACTTCAACGTGACGGACGTTACGGATTCATTGGGCTGAGGGCTTTAGAACGTCAACGCTTGCCTTCCTTTATCGCCATATGAAAATCAGAATCACCGGCATAACACCAATGCGAGTCGCTATCTTAGAGCCAAAGCCATAAATTACTGAGCCAACGCGAAACGAATTCTTAACGGTACAGCGTAAATATTCCGCAACGCTTGAACGAAAAGCTTGCGTAATACCAATGCAAACTATTTGCTATATGCCGAAGCGGAATATTTTCCTAACACCCATACGCTTTAGACAGATCAGACTGCATACCATTTTGACATAATTGACGTACCTTAGAAGAAAAATGCAGCAAATATCTTTCTTCTTACGTCAAATATGCCAAAATTGCAAATAATTTTTACAATTGCAAATAAATAGTAAATAAAATGAAAACTGCTTTAAAACATTACTTAAAAAACAGAATACAAATTTATTTTTCTGAGTGTTTTATTGAAAACAGTTGAAAAATCCGCAAAGGCAAAGCAGTGCGGATGATTTCTCTTGAAGTTTCATGGGTTACCAACCAATTTTTTTTTTTATGTTATGCAGTGAGTTATAGTAGATACGCTATAGTCAAAAAAAAATAGCAACATGTCAAAAAAAAAAAGTATGTAACCCATGAAAATTAAAGGAGAAAAAATTATTTTGCTTCATAAAAGCAAGCAAAAAAATCTTTCCCGCAAATAATTGAACATTAGGCCATTTTCTTATCAATTGTTTTTAAAAACCCAATTGTTTTTTTAACACAGATTTGACATCAACAATTAACAATTTACGTTAATTAGACGTAAAGACTTACGCAATTTACACGGTTAGATTGTATTGGTTTACTGAAACCCATCCATACCCATAGTTTTTGCGGCTTATTACATTGTACTGAAAATTAAGCAAACCGAAAGCGTAAGTCCAAAACGCAATGTTGCGTTGTTGCGTGCGTACGATGACAAGCAGAGTAGAAACAACGGGCGCATATGGGGCTAAACGAAATGTTGCATAATTTGCCATTTCTTTGGTACTTTTATGCTTTTTCGGGCTGATTTGACACAGTTGCAGCTTCAATATCCAAAAATAGGAACTAAATTGCTTCAGTTTCAATTTTTCATTTCTATTATATCAACTACCCCCCCCTCAATTCAACCCTCTTCGTCATGTGCTGAAAAACCTAGTTCGAAAAAGAGTTTTTCGCGTAACTATCTCGCTCTTACCTGTCTTTCTAACTTTTGGTGAAATCCGTTCACTTGGTATGAAAACAATTAAATTGTTGCAAAGGTTAGGCCTGGGTGCGAACGAGATAAAGAGGTTTGTTTTCATACCAAGTGACGAAAAGTGACATTTTGGCGAAAAGCTCTATTGCAACTCAACTCAACTCAAACCCTCAACCATAAATTACTGAATAACTAGATATTCAACTTCGGACATGTAAAAGCTTTGCCCACAAGCTGAAATTGATGAATTTACCCATGCTCTGACATTTATTTACAAATGTGAGTAAATTCATGAATTCGTCTTTTCCATGCAATTTCGTTTTGGAGCTTTTACATCAGCTGATCTCTTAGGTAAATTATTGTTGTATCTTCTTACACGTATTCACCGACACGGACATTTAAAGCTCTATAAAAGCTTTGGCTTTATAAAAAACGTAAACAAATGGGTGTTGGAGGGTAATAGCTGGGACAGAATGAGTATTTGTGTCTGTGTCTCGCAGTTCAGCTTACGGGAACACGTATATAGCGACACAATGGGTATCTCGCTGTGTCTCTGATTTTAGGTCAAAAATGTGGCAAGACACAGCGCCAGACACAGACACAGACACAGACACAGACACACATTGTGCCCGGCTTTTAAGAGGAACGCAAGTTGAATATCTAGTTATTCAGTAATTTATGCCCTCAAATTTTGAATATAAACGAAGCTAGAATTTGTGGCCTTTTCGTTTGGCGATCCCGGATCATGGCGTTCTTCTCCCGAATTGGGGCTTCTGTCCGAACAGCAAAACACGTGCTAATGGTATCCAGAAGAGAAACTGTCAAACGAGATCAAGAAACCAGTTTCAGGAGAGTCCAAAAGTCTCCCGGGCGCTCCCAGTCGACCAACCGAAAAGGCTGCTTATGGCCTTCGCTTTTTCGAAAAATTCGCTTTTTTACTTGGATGGTAACTGCAACTACACCTCATTCAAATGGTGGCAGTGCCATCTATCTACCAGTGTTAACACTTGCGCGATATCGCACAGATAAACTGCTGTCATCTGATAATTTGACATATCAGGCTTTCTTGCCCTACACTTGTCAAAAAGTATATAATTTTGCTCTGGCTTGCGGCGGAGCCCTGTATTTCGTACATTTCGTAAATAATAATTATTTTGTCCAGTTGTTATGGCCTACGATCTCAAGAGTGAAACTGATGTCAAGGAATATCTGGAGAAGCTTGGCGTCGAATACCGATTTGGCTGTTATTCGGAGAAAAAACCCGAAGGTAGTTTCAGAACATAACCCTCATAACTTCTTCTGATTGTGCATTTGCTGGTGCAAAAAAAAAAACCCTAATCGAACCATGTTTCGCAAGACCTGAATGAATTTACTTTACGTCTTTGCGATGCAAGTTAATAAATACAGAAACTTGTTCATATTCAATAGTTTGTCACCTGCTGGGCGACTACCTTGAAGGCATAAAGAAAGATTTCGAGAAGGCAGCCAAAGTTTACAAATCCACCTGCGATGATTATGGTTACGCAAAATCCTGCTACAAATTCGGCAACTACAGTTTCTTGGGCAAAGGTAAGAGCGGCACCAAGGGCGATCCGAAGGCAGCGTACAGCTACTACGAGAAAGGCTGCAATCTAAATGACTCTGACTCGTGTTTACATTCCGGCCTGCTGTTGGTGTCTCGTTCCATGCCGAAGGAGGTCGAGAGGAATGTTCCCAAGGTATGTTTATTGTTTTGCGGCGGACAGACATTTGATTCTATGATGCTTGACAGGGTTTGCAGTTTCTAAACAAAAGCTGCGACATGAATAACGCCACTGCTTGCTTCTACCTCTCCGGCATGCACATCTCTGGCGTGCAAAAGCAAGCCGAGGAGAATGCTCCAAACAGCAAGTCCAAG
The DNA here is from genome assembly GCA_947623515.1 of Neoascia interrupta. Taxonomy (NCBI): domain Eukaryota; kingdom Metazoa; phylum Arthropoda; class Insecta; order Diptera; family Syrphidae; genus Neoascia; species Neoascia interrupta. The sequence continues at coordinate 52,094,769 of OX392463.1, forward strand.
ACGGAGAGTGGCGAGTATATCATCCTGAAGGACATGAAGAAGGCTTTCGACTTTGCTTACAAAGCGTGTGAACTAAGGAATATGTATGCCTGTGCTAACCTCAGTCAGATGTATGCGCGAGGCGATGGCACCGACAAAAACGAACAGGAAGCCGAGAAGTACAAGAAACTGGCCATGGAAATGCAAGACGAACTAAAGAAGCAGCAACAGACGCTGGGCTTCCAACAGGGTCTTCAGATGCCGCAGTAAAAACCGGACCGCTCGCTCAGTTTAGTTACACAACCATGCAGCAGGTATTATCTGCCTTTACCTGGGTTTTTCTTAGATTATATAACTGCATATTGCATAGCAAAACAAAACGATTACAATTCCTAGCATTATTTGTGAAATAGAGTGAAGATGAAGAGTGTGTTTTCTGTAGACGCGTTTGTGTAAATATAACAAGAGAAAATTAAAAGAAAACCGTTTGCCTATACCAGAATGTTTACCCGATTTTAACTTTGTTTTATCGTTCGGCTTTTTCGTAGAACAAGCGGCTTAGAGTTCTGTCAACTGCGTATGCGATTCGCACGTGACAGTCATGCTAATTTATGGTAGTTGGTGTTTGCCTTGTCGGTGGAAGATTTAAACCCTTATCGATAGGTGGTGCAATGTTTAATCTAGAAAAAACTAAAATTTACTCACGTAAGCCGACAGTGTTGTCGAAATGAGCCACTTCAGCAATGCTGGCATATCAATTGAGTTTTGGCCAATACCTTTTATTATGAGAGAGCTCGATTTATGACAATGCAAGAACGACAAAATGAAGAGTTGCAAAGAATTGCAAATACTGGAGAAAGCAACAAGGACCATCTTCCATAAAATGTGATGTAACGATAAATTATCCTAATCCGACGCTCTAAAGATAAAAAACAGAGAAACTTGCTTCATTTCAACATAACTGACAAGTGTTGCTAAAGGAATGGAATGTTGTTGACAGCCAGAGTAAGGAGCTAGGAACTTTACTCGAAAAAGACGGTGAAGGTGGAACCTCAACCCATAGTAAAAGTACCGACTGCTCTAGTAAGTACTGCTCTCTAAAGTACCGATATTTGAACGACGGCGTGATGATACCCGTTGTTTGAGAGACTTTAAAGATGTTCTATTGACTCAAATAAATAAATAAATAGAGTGGAGCAACAGCTCGAGGTGAACCAGGGCCAACTTCTCAACAATATATGCTGTGTGTGTTGATTTTTTCACATACAAGGGGACCTACAATTTTTTTTTTCTTTTTTTTTTCAGGTGACGATGGCAGGATTCGAACCCAGACCTCCGGCGTAGTAAGCACACACACTAGCCACTACGCCACGGCACTCCCACGCCACGGCAAGTAGTTCTATAGACTTGCCAATTTAATACAGCCAGAACAATTTATGTTCAAGGACAGTCGAAACTTTAATTTAAAGTGAATAAGGTTCGGAGAAAGAAACCATTTCGCTAAACCCTTACAAGCCAGGCACAATGTGTGTCTGAGCCTGTGTCTGTCGCTCTGTTTCGTCTCATTTTCCGCCTTAAATCAGAGACACAGTGAGACACGAATTGTGTTGCTATACACGTGTATCCGTAAGCTGAACTGCGAGCTCATTGTGTCCCAGCTATTAGCGTGGTGGTTGCTTAGGAGACATCATGACTGCAAGGTCACTAAAAAAAGAGGTTCCTTGAAAGAGGCAGACCTGCCATTGTGATCAAGCAGGAATTACTGACTTTCCTGGTTAAAATTAAGGATTTCAAACGATTCGGTTGGGATCTATACACTCTCTGGGTCTAGAAGAATTAGGGCCTGACAAGTTTTCATATGCCACCCCTAGACTCAGTCGCGAAGCTTAGTACATCAGTATTTTTTTTCCAATTTTGGTCCTTGTTTGTTTCAACCTGTCCTCTGTTTTCTGACATTCCGTCGAACAAGGAGACAGATTACAGCCTAGACAAGGTCTCTGTGAGTAAGGGAGGTTCATTTTTGGAATCAGACGATCTTAATAAAATAATAGTTGGAGTTTCTCAACCCAACCATATTGCGACTCATAAGACTGACTCTTAGTGATACTTATGTGCTGGCCTGATGCCTTGGAGTTTATTTTTATGAAATCGAATCTGTTCTGAGGGAGTTAATAATGTACATTATGTGCATACATACATTTTCCAACGGCTCGTGTCAGGTGTCTTTGGAATTTGACGGTTAATTTATCGAAATCCAAGGTGATGATCTTCAGAGACGGTGGCGGAAGATACTCTCGCAACGAAAAGTGGTTTTATCAGGGTGAAAGCGTTGACATTGTAAAAGAGTACAAATACCTAGGCGTGCTTATAACTTCGAATCTAAACATGAAAAAACATTTCGATTCCTAGCTAGCGGCAGCTAAAAGAGCTATTTCATCTGCGAAAATTAAATAATTTCGGGCAACTGCCGCTATTGTACAGCTATTAGGTGCCCAAATTTGGGGTTATTGTTTTTTTGAGGAAGTCGAAAAATTTTTAAGATATTTTTTGAGGCGAATCTTTAGGCTTCCAACATGTACCCCAATCTAGATGCTTCACTAGGAAACATCCGTCCCACCGCTCTTTTTGGATACACTTAAGCTGTATGCAGACTACATTGCAAGGATCGCGAGGATGGAAGAACGTAGGCTGCCGAGGATTGTGCTGGAGCACATAATCTCGACAAGAGGTACAAAAGTGACGAGCTTTGGAGAAAACTTAAATATTTCGGCAAACACACATCTTGCATCGATAAAGCCTATGTTAAAAAACGTTTTGATAAAAGCAGGCAATGTCTTATATGATCGTTTTTTGAACAAAGCGCGCGCATTGCAACATCGATTGATTTACAGCAGGCTGAGCTTCAACCTCATTGAAAACGGCTCAACTTACTTCCATAAACGCTCTTTATTCCGCACCGACCTGATCTACCTATTCAACCTTAAAGTGCAACCTTAAAGAAAGAGAGGACGTACACCACTTTTTAAGAGAGTTCCGCGTGATATACTTCGGCGCAACTTCACTGGACTTAGACGAGGTACTCAGCATACTGAATGGCAGCTTTGGATGGGAGGTCCTGTACAACTACGCTGTTACTGCAACCAGCTATAGAACCCGAATTTTGGAAGGCGATTTTTGAATACTTTTGGTCTTCTTCGTCTTATCTTTTTTTTATTTTATTGATTTAACAAAACTTGATTGTCAATCTGGTAGACGGTCTTAAGCCAAACCATAAATGACTGAGCAAAAATTGTAAGGTTGCAAGCAATACCAAATTGTGTGAAGTAAATCAAGTCTATCTAACTAGCTAACTAACTACGGCCGACAGCGGGGTTTGCGTACTTAAGACTCCTGATATTAACTGTGTATGAAAGATAAAGCTGAGCCCGAGAACGTAAACTAATTTATTATCACTTCTTAACTTTTTCGATCAAAATAAGATCGTTGTGAGTCTGGAAGCGGCTTGTTTGCTTTGGCCTATCTTGCCCACGACGTCGTGCAAACCCTTAAAACAGATAAAAAGCATAAGCTCTATTCACCCAAGACCACAATGTCCAAAAAATTTCTTCCCTTTGCCGGTATGACACATCATTTGGGATTTGTGGCGCTTTACATCACAAGAGTTGGGCTAAATGCCGCTTTTTTGCGCGTTGACATTAAATTTTAAGTTTGAAATACGATATGACCTCCTTCTACTTCTTAACTTTACTCAACGCTGTGCAGGTTGAACGTCATCGATCATAGTTGGTACATTTTTAATCATAAGATCGTTAAAGTTTTAGCCCTAGATTTGTGACCAAAGTGATTCGCAAAACAATTTTGGCTGCTGATGCAGTTTTATGAATATTTATATAGTTTTGATATTCACCTACTTTTTGAAACCTTTGTTGATAAATATATGCACCGCTTTGAAAAGTTTTTCCAAGAATACGAGCTTCATTGGATCCCAGCGACGCGAACTTTTTCCCATAGTAGAGTTAGCGGAAGATGTTTTTATGGCATTAAAAAGCAGTTTCATCAATTTTATTATGCAAGGTGCTTATAGAAATTGAAATGGAAGGGTCTAAAATGCATATAGTTCCGGTTTATATAAACTGCAATAAATGGATGGATGACTTTTCGAGATTATACGATTTCTTACTGTGCGAAATATGCGAATCAATTGGGCTAACGGTAATCAACAGGCGCTTTAGAAGTGATAAGCAGGGAAACTTGACATTTTTAAGCGGAACGGCTCCGTCAACTATTGACTACTGTCTTGCGAGCGGAAAATGGCTTTAATACCTATCGGATCTTAACGTGAAATATATTCACGTTATCAGGCATTGCAAGTACAAATCTGGAAAAACGCAGGAAACTGTACGCCTTCTTTGTGGCCTTTAAGGCGGCGTTCGGCTCCATTGGCAGAAGATCACTTTTTTATTAGCTAAGTAATGTTGGCGTATCAACGAAAATGCTGAAAGTAATTCAGAGCCTTTATGTGGAGAATATGGCGGCGGTATTAGATGGAAAAAACGTATCAAATTGGTTTTACACGCACATGGGCGTCAAGCAGGGCTGTCTTCTGAGCACACTACTATTTTCCTTGTTTCTGGGTGATTTATCAACTTTCTTGACTTTACGGGATTGCAAATAAAGCTGATCATGTCTGCTGATGACATAGTCATTCTGTCCGAGACTCCTATAACGTTGCAGATAATGATCAACAAGCTGCTCCTCTACTGCAAGGTGTGGAACTTGAAGGTTAATACCAACAAGTCGAAGATAATGGGTTTTCGAAACGACACGAGACGCTACGCAAGCTACGAAAAATGGTTTTGGGAAAACGAGGAGCTTGTCGTTGTGAAAGAGTATAAGTACCTTGGAGTCACAGTAACGCCTGAACTCGACTTCAAAAAACATCTTCAGGAGAAGTTAAAGGAGGCCAAAAGAGCATTAAACTGCCAATGGAGAAATTTGCTTGGCAAAAGAGATGTCGCGTCGAGCGTAAAGTATAAAGTACTCGAGCGGTAGCAAGGTCCATCATGTGCTACGCGGGGTAGATATGGAGTTTTCGCCATTACGATGAACTTGAAAAGCTGCTAAGGTTCTTTTTAAAAAGAGTGTTCAAGTTGCCAGAAAATGCTCCCAACTTCATGCTTCACCTCGAAACAGGACTTTTACTCTTGTTCATGTACACGTTTAAGCTTAACACGTCCAAGCCACCGAATTTCGCACAAAGTCGCCAAGCACCTAACCCAGTAAAAGAGCCAATGTTCAAGGTTAAGCAACGAACAAGGTGTAGTCCTAACGGCTTTCGACGAAGTTGAATGGAGGGCAAGCCTACGAGAACTGCTGATGAAGATGGAGCTATCCTCACTTAACGCTTGGATAGATAAAGCTCACCGAAGTCAAACACGGTGCACATACCGAGTGCTTCAATATGACATTGGAGAGGCAAACTACTTTAACGACTGCAACAGTACGGACGAAATAGCAGCGATTTTTAAAGCCAGAGCCGAACTTCTGCAGTTAAATTACATGCCGTATATATCCGTCTAAAATGAAGAGTGGACACTAGGCAATCTACGCGCAAAAGAAGACGTTCTGCACTTCATCGGGATCTGCCCACTACTCTCCTCTATAAGAAGAAACAATTGGGGGAAAAATGTACTATCAACAGAGGAAATCAGTGGGGTGCCGTGGCGTAGTGGTTAGTGTGTGTGCTTACTACGCCGGAGGTCTGGGTTCGAATCCTGCCATCGTCACCTGAAAAAAAGACTTGTTCTTTTTCACGGCCCCACCTCCGCGAGCGTCTGACAAGCCCTCCGAGAGTATCATTTGTAAAAGTAAATATAATCTAGTCTACATAAACCTAAATCTATTGGCTGCTAATGCTCATCTGTGAGCCACCCAGACACACATTTTTTGACTAATGAAATGACTAATGACGGCCAATAACTTAAAAGATAGTGAAATTTTCTTTATGACTCCTCTTGTATTGTGGGAAGGTTCAGCCAGTCTCGCAGGTTACGTTTTTGTTGGAGGTTGCTACTATCCGATGGAGCACTCAGACACAACTACTGGTCCATTGTACTACCATGCAGACACCTTACATTAATGTATTTAGTTTACCCGTCTTTCGAAGAAAGATGAGAAGGAGCTTCAGTGATGAAGAGCTTAGGTCAAAGATCCCCTACCTGATGCGAGCAAAGGCAGGACAACTACAGAGAAAGTGTTCCGCTGTATCGTCGTCCTCTCCACAGGCAAGACAGGTGGTGGTTTCACTTAAGCCTAACACATTCAAGTGTCTAGCAAAAGCTTGGTGGCCGGTAAGGACGCCTACAAGAAGTCTGCAATCGATTCTCCTAAGAGATAGAAGAAAAGACGCTGACCCCTCGCAGATGTCTGGGCGTAGTAGTTTAGTCTGTCTGCACCCATCGCCAACGAGCCCTGTGCTCACGAGAAACCCAAGTATCAATGGCAGACGTGACAACAGATACAGGCAGGCCTAAAGCAGGTTCGGGTCCTGAGAAAACCTCTTCTGAGCCAAGTCTGGCAAGCTCATCAGAGATCTCATATCCCTGGATACCAGTATGACCTGGAACCCAAACAAGATTCACTGCATTTAGCCTTCCGACTAAGTTCAACGAATTCTTGAGTTCGAGCACTATCTTGGACGAGGTAAGAGGGTTGAGCAACGCATTTAGAGCGGCTTGGCTGTCACTGCAAACGCATATGCTTCTTGCCCTCCACCTGTTAGTCACAATATAGCGCATAGCCATTAGGATAGCGAAAATCTCCGCTTAGAAGACAGACGCATATTTACCTAAGGGGTAGTGGAGTCTAATGTTCTCGCTTTCCACAAAGATTCCAGCACCAGACCCCTGTCCGGTTTTGGAGCCATCCGTGAAAATACGATGGCATTCTTTCCCTGGCTCAGAGTCTGGCCGAAGCCATTCCATTACCTGAGGAAAGTTGACTTGGTAATTTTGTCGCAAAAGGATTTCTGGGGTCATTGCGTCAGAGGGCATGTCCATAAGACAGGGGTCAAAGGACAATTCTCGAACAAGTTCTTGAAGTCTCGCAGGTTAGAATCCATAATAGTCTTTGACGGTTCCCACCGTTCGTCTTCCCTTGCAGGCTGCAGGATAAATCGCGGGAATCTGTATTTTTCGTTACACAGGATATGACCCCGGTAGCATAATTGCCTTATTTTACCCAAATAGTCTGTTCTCTTTTTCACCCATCCGCCGAAGCACCTTTCATGGGATACTCTGTTAACCCAAGAAGTTTTTAGCTTTCTTCGGAACACCCACATTTCGAAGGTTGCTCTTTTTCGAACTAAATTGCACCATTCTTATTTTTATACATACGTAAGTCTATATCTTCTATATCTATCTATATCCGCTCTTGCTTTCTCTATTCTTCACTATTTTTCCTTATTAGCGCTGGCATTGCTTCCAATTTATTGTTCCTAGATACTTAAATTTGCTGACTCTTAACATGATTTTATTGTCTATTTTTAGCTTCAGAATTGGTGTCGTCTCGTCTTTTCTCGTCTTCTAGTTAGTAGCGTGCCTTCGATTCAAGCAAGTCTTTTGTCTGGTACCTTTCACCCATTTAAAGTGCTTTTATGTATTCTTTTTAGCCTATCTTTTACTCGAAACGATCTAACGACTTTAAAAAACAAACGACCGAATCAACGTACCGTAAATAAATAAATTCGTTCTTCACTCGGACTGAAGCAGAATCATCTTCTTTTTTTGGCTTTCACGTTACCATTCCTAAGCGTAGTATTTGTCTTGAGGACGATTTTGCTAAAAATGCCCTTCCTTTCCACAAGATATATATTTTATGGAGTTAGATTCCTATTAAAATCCTCCTATACTACCCCCTTTAACTTTTGGTTTGCTTTAACGAAGTTAAAAAAATGAAGAAATTAAGAAAGTTTAATTTTTTTGAAAGCTCTTACCGCTATCATACATTTAATAAGCGTCCAGCTCTTAAGTCCTAGACTCCTTGCTTCAATTAAACTTGTTCTTTAGTTGACTTTCTGTTAACTAACTAAATAACGGACACATGCCCCACCGAAGAACAATCTGTTTCCGGGACAAGCTGACCGTTTTCGTTTATCTTAAAGAGCATTACTGTTTCGTCTAGCACTTCCTCCGTCAGAGTATCTGAGTGCTCCAAGGATTCACCTGGCTTAAATACTATAAGATCATCAGCGGAAACTTCCAATTGGCTCTCCTGTTGGAATTCCTCCTTGCCCTCACTATGCTTCTTGTTATGTGTCTGGAAAAATAGAACTAGATAAATAGATTGACTTAGAAACCAGTTTGCTATACCCTCAAGCCTTGTTTGCTGGCAAACTTCTTCAAGCACTGCTCGCATTTGAATGGCTTTTCGCCGGTATGTGTTCGCTCATGGTTTGAAAGCTGAGTGGAAGTAGTAAATGAGTGTGTGCAAACATTACACGAGTATGACCTCTCTCCCGAATGAATTCTTCGATGGATGAGCAGCGTATCATGGCGAGTGAAGGCCTTGTTACAGTTTTCGAATTCACAGACGAATGGGCGCTTTGCAGAGTGCGTATGCAAATGTGCGAGCAAGGTCTTCACATTTGCCAAGCGTTTTCCACAAACATTGCAGAGCGCTGTCTTCTCCGTGTTGTGTGTCTTCATGTGCTTTTGTATGTCCTTGCGATCGGCAATCCTCTGATGGCAGATGTTACACTTGATTGGTTTATCGTTTTTACTGTGCGACCGAATATGCTTTCGCAGACTTGATGCTGAGGTGAATCTACCCACACAGTGGGGACAAGCATGAGGACGGTCGCCTGAATGAGAGCGCATGTGAATGTCGAGTGCAGATCTTTCGGCAAAATGCTTTGGGCAATCGGGGCAGTACAATAGATTTTTGCCTGTATGGAACTTCATGTGCTTGGACAGGGAACTGGCATATTTGAAGCTGTTACCTAAATGAGATTCGAAAGTTGTCATCATGATACAAAATGGATAAAGCTTTTTCTACCACAGACTGAGCATAAGTGAAATTTTCCAGGGATGTTCCTTAGCTCGCCCGTGTGTGTATAAGTATGCTTCTTGAGGTTGCTCCTTTCTGCGAAGGTTTTCTCGCAATGCGGGCACTTATGGGGTTTTGTTTCGCTGTGCGTCTTAGCATGCCTAACGACTTGCTTCCTCGAAGGGAACTGTTTGCCGCAGACATGACATTCGAACTGGCCTTTATTGAACTGAGTGATTGGGAGACTCTTTTCTTAACAGACTTTAAAATTAAAAGATTTACTTACAGACTGTTCACTTTGCTCTCGATTGTGTGAAGATTCTTGTACCAGTGAATTGCTCTCGAACTCATCTTCACATATTATTTCAGCGTCGCTGTCGTGCTGCAACGCATTTTGACAATCATTATACATTGCATCACCTTGACCGTCTTGCGACAGGCTCATGCATTCGATGGTATTACCCGTACTACTTTGAATGTATTCATGGATTATTGTGTTGGATTTAAGGCATTGTTGTTTGAAGCGAAATGCTCGACTCAGCTGCAAAACGCATTGGAAACACACATGCTCTGGGAGTCCATCCTTTGGTTCAACCTGCGAATAGAGGCATGTGAGTTTTAAAAACACCTGTACCTGGGACTTTGCTTACTACAAGTCCAGTGACGGTCCGAAACATTTCATCCAACGAAAACCCATACAGGTGCTTCATCTGACCAACATTTCTTAAGCAACATCTACAAATTGTGCTAATATCGTAAATTACATTGTCCTGCATTCTGGTAAATCGCTGTAATAATTTTTATTTGTGTTTTCATAATCAACAAAGCATTCCCGTCCCGAGAACACTGTTGTTGCTGGTTTTATTTTGACAAATTTTGACAGTTCATGTCAAGTTCAGGCGACTACACAACAAGACTGCGTACAAGAAAAATTAACGTCGTTTTCCATTGGAGATTTCACTGTTTTAGAGGGTACTTCGTAAATACCATGTCTCCGCCGGCCACAAAACTACAATTAACGAGAGATGTTTAAAAATAAATCCTGTAGTGGTTCTACCGGGCAAGCATAGAACTAATTTGAAACGAGCATTATTTTTCTGACATTTTGGCTGTCAAAATGAAAGTGACGACGACATTTCCCAACAGCGAAAAAAATATTTAGTTGTAACAAACCCAATAGAAAACGTATTTGTGACAGATCTGTTATTGTTTCAACTTCCTTTTTCGATTCTCAAACTTATGAGGGGACTTATTTTTGATCGCCAGCCGAGAGAATTCACAATTGTATGGTTAATCCCAAGAGTTAAGGAAGATTAGTTGAGGTTAATGTTAATGGTGGATTAGTGTCTGGTGGAGACACGGTGTAAAATGAAATTTTTCGTTATGAATTTTTGTTTATTGTGGTTTCTTTTAGTTTGCATTCCGGAAGAGCGCTCTGATTAATTGATTCGGGATTGCAGCCGAGTCGAACAGCCACATTCCCCTTGTATTCGATTTTAATCTGGCGTTGCATTTGTGAAAAGTATGTATGTTATACAAAGCAAAAATGACATTCTCCAGCAAACGTTTGTCCAGTTTAACGTTGGTGTTGCATGATTTCGTACAATGTACGTGTTTCTAGTTCCGGTTCTGGATTCACGGTCAGGAGAAAAATTATCCTTGTTTTTTAGAAGAAGAACTGCCAATCAAATGCAAAAACGCGAAAAAAAAGAGTTCAGAACGCTTCTCAACGGTTCTGGGACGACCAATGTCATCTCAGACTGCATGTCATCTTGGTATATTAAGGCAAGCAAAAAATTTTTCAAAAGACTGCGTCGCTGACTAGTTGACCTCTCGTAACAATGTAAATTAGCATTAGGCTAATGGGATGGCATTTTAAAGCCTTCAGCCCAATGAATCCGTTGCGTCCGTCAAGTCGAAGTACATAATTGAAAACTTAGTGAAATACACACGTTCTCATGGGAAGCAACTTACGTCACGCACTTCTTCTATGAGCTGCCCTCCATTATTGCGGAATTTTTGCACTGGTTTGACAGTTCCTCTCCTAAAAAGAAGACAGCCCTACGTCGGCGTCGCTGTTGGCTGTCGCTTCTCGATGACAGTTTGTTTTACCTTACATTTACAGAATCTACATTTACTGCTTCCGTCTTGTACTCACGAAGTCTTTACTGACATTATAGTTACAAGCACAATAAAAAAAAAAAAATGGCGCAACAGCTCGAGGTGAACCGGAGACAATTTCTTAACCATGTAGGTTGTGTGTGTTGTATTCTTTACATACAATGCAACCTACAATTTTTTGTCGGGACTTTAGGAAGTTTTTTAAGACAGGTTTTACCCTCGTTGGGTATGTCAGACCCTCTTTAAGCACGGTGTTAATGAAGTCTCTTGGTCATGACAGCGTGACGCCTATTGTAAAAATACATCTTCTGACATGACACTGATGAACTGCAGATGAACTGCGAGAGTTTTCGATTGTTATCCCACACAAACTGACGAGTTTGGCAGTTATGTCAACACCAAATACTATACAGCTTGTCAGTTCTTTCTTAACTTGTACTATGACAGATAGTTTGGAATTCATTCCTGGATTTCTTTGAATATCTGCCTCAGTGTGAATAATATAAATATTTGGTCGATGTCTTGCTCTCCTGGATTTATCCTGACGCAACGGCTGTAGGCGTTCACACAGGACAGCGGAAAATATCGTGATCGTGAGTCTGATCTTAAGAAGATTGGTATACTTCTGTAGTTGACGCAATTCAATCTTTTGAGAATCGTTATTTACCCAATCTTTCTGGAAGATTTTTCTTCCGACCATACCTTGCAGTTGAGTAAGTGCACGCTACTTGCCAAGTCATTGCCGACCGCCTTGAAATAATTCGGCAGCTAGGCCGTCGGCTTTGTTTAACTTGAGCTTAGAGACACAGCTACTTTGACGTCATCCAGGCTTGGAGGCTTTCGAATTTTTCGCCGGTGTTTTCTTCGTCCAGAATGAATACTTTATTCGGTCTGACAGCCCGTTACCCATCTGCAAAAGATTTTCCAAATAGAATTCCTACGATTCTAATACGACGTACGCTTGGTCTCCCGCACAGGTTTTGGCGCGAATTTGATACCCTTGGCAGGAAACACTTTTGTAGCATTTGAACTTCATTCCTGTGAAGCATTTCTATACCTCTTCAACCACGCACTTCTCGTGCTCTTCCTTCATTTTTCTGGGAAGCCAGTGGCCGCCATCTTCTTCCGCTCGTAGGACTTACGAGCGGCTGCCGTTTTATTATGCGTCTGTTTAGCTGCATGTGCTTTCATATGCGCTTGTAGGTGTCGTATAAAACCCAACATACCAGAATCGGAATTTCGAATGGCAATTTGACAGTTCTACAAATAGCTATTAACACTCTCCAACCTGGCGGTATAAATCTCGACTTGCGGCATACGCATAGGATTTAACGTGAGAGACTTGATTGGAGAAGGACCAGCCGATCTCTTGCGATTGCCTTCTTCCGACATTAAACTTCCTCTTAGTCCTTCCATCTCTTGGCGTTGGTCGGAATATCCGTATATGCGAGTCATATAAGCTGAGTGTCTTGCGCCGATCGCAATATGGTCAATCTGGTTGAGGGTTCATTGGCCAAGAGATCTCGGTGTTTCTTTGTAAATTTTGCGATGTGGGAACTGTGTACTAACTGCCACTTCGCCGCGAAGCAAAGTCGTTCAGATTTAATCCGATATAGGAGACGGTTTTCTGCCTGCAGTGTTTTCGACAGTTCGAATATAGATGCTCTCCTTTCTTAGAGCTTGGCATTAAAATCGTCTAGAAAAATTTTGACGTCGTAGCTAGGCCACTGCGCTATGTTTTTTCTCAAGAAGTGAACTGTCAAAGTCTTCAATTAATCAACAAATGGAAAGTAAGAATAAGGCTTATCGCAAAATAGAAATTTTTTAAAACATCAATAGTTTACTGACAATCCATCCAGTAAATCTATGAAAGCAGCGCTCACATGAGCAACTGCTTTAATTCGGGAAGGTACCTATGCACAAACTCTGATCAAATATGTATTTGCTGCTTGCTTTCTTAAATGTCGCCTAGTGAAAGAAATTTAAGTGTTTCATGTAAACATTCAAAAACAAAGCTGCATGTGTTAAAAATGTCATTTATGAAAACTAGCGACAAAAAAAAATCTGTGGCAAAACACAGATTTAAAACTTTCCGAAAACTGGTTTCGTGTCTAAACTAAAAGTGTCATGTCAATAAGCCTAATATCCTGTCGATTAATAGCAAAAATCTTTATTGAATCCTTTACAAATCACGCGATTTATCATACATATTTAAATCCTCTCGGCAAGCGATTAAAAATATATCCTCTCATAAATCCCATTCCCCTATTCACAAACGTATTTTCTGCACTTTTATAACAGTTTGAGAATCAAAAAAGGAAACTGAAACTGTCCCTGTGCGACAGGACTGAGGAAATCGTTTTTCGCTCCTGGGAAATGACATCGCCACTCTTTTTTGAGAGCCAAAATGACAGAAACAGAGTTTCGTGTCAAATTAATCCTATATTTTTCCGATGGAGCACTTTAGGATTTATTTTTAATCGTCTCCCGCTAATCCTCTTTTAATTGTTGGTGGAGACATAGTACAAAGGGTTTGAATAGCTTTTAGTTTCACCTTCCTGATGGAAAATTTTTGACCTGTTTTTCTGACAAACTGAAATAAAAGCGGTTTTAATGACGAGTGCAAGAGTCAAAATGCGATACCTGGTGGACAGCAGAGGAATATGTAAAGACCTGCAACAGCGTCAAACTGAAAATTTTCACTGTTTGTTGACTGTCAAAAACTTCAATGAAGAAGACGTGTTTTTTTCCGCCTATGTTTCATTGGTCAGTTTTTGTTACTTTTTTTGCCAGTTGACAAGTAGATTAAAGCCGCATGATAAATTTGTGAATTTTTTGAAAGCTGTGGTTGTTGTAGGTCTCTACATATTCCTATTGGCGATTAAAGGCAACCCCCCGGTGGAGAATAGAGGAATATGTAGAGACCTGCAGCAACGTCAGCTTTCAAAAAATCCCCAAATTTATCATTCGGCTTTGATTTACTTGTCAACTGGCGAAAAAATAAACAAAAACTGACCAATCAAACTAAAGCTGGAAAACGGAATTGAAATTTTTGTCAGTCACTGTAGAACCACAGTGATGTAGCTGTGGCGGTAGTAGTAGCGGTAGTAAGAGCTGTCAAAAGTTAAAACACATGTATTCAGTGTATTGCGCACACAATATGCGTCTGTGGCGGTAGCGCGTAGCTGTGGCGGTAGTAAGAGTTGGCCAACTTTTCACTTTCGTAGCGCTACACGGTTGACAGCGCTACAGTTCAATACAAGTTAAGTAAACAATGAAGGAAAAGGACGTCGAAAAGTTTATCGAGATGGTTAAATCTAAAGAAATTTTATGGAATTTGTGTCATCCGTTGTACAAAAATATTAAATCTAGTTCAAATTAACTCAGAGTATCGGCCATTGTTAATAAACGAGGTTTTTGTTCGACATAGCCGCGCTACACCATTGTGTTCAATTTTTTTCCGTACTACGCCACATGGCTCCGTGGCTGTACTACGTACTACTGCTACATACCACCGCTACGGGCATTGTGGTCCCACGGTCAACAAACAGTCAAAATTTTCGGCTTTGGCGTTGTTGCAGGCCTCTACATATTCCTTCTCCACCGTTCTCCACCGGTGGGTTGCCTTCAATCGCCAATGGGCGGAGAATAGTGGAATATGTAGAGAGCTGTAACAATGTCAGCTTTCAAAAAATTCCGAAATTTATTCCGTCTATTATAGTTGGCCCTTAAATCAAGGCCGGATGATAAACTTGGTAAATTTTTGAAGGTAGACGTTGTTGCAGATCGTCTACGGATAAGGATTTATGAGCTGTACAGACATATTTCCCTAGTAATTAAATTGCGGATTGGAGTATAACATGACTTGGAAATGAAGAGCGAATCGTAAAGTAGAGTTTTTGAAGTTGAAGTTTCCCAAAGACCCTAGAAAAAAAAAACCAAAACAGAAACACGTGTGCTTAACAACTTTGATATGGTTGTTGACTTTCCATGCCTTCACAAGGTGTATGTTCATTCCCTAAGACCGGTACAACAGTATATCGTACCGACAATCAGACATTATGTAGGTCCATTTCGTTTGCGTATTTAAAAAAATAAATTTCTAAATGTATGCCATGGCATTTTAGATTAAAAAATTCGCCTGATTAGCTTCAGCACAGCTCAAGACGCTGTTGCCGACTCAGTTTGAGTAGTCCAAGGTTGATACTGAAGTATCGTAAAATATTGAAACCTGATGGAGAGCAAATTGTCCATCCATACAGGAAACAACATCAGTTTCAATAATTTCTTACTAAATTTATCCACCGTCTTTTTAAATTGACAATGTTCCCAAACGCATATAAGGAACCCAACTGTGATCATCTTTCGAGGCGTACAATTTTAATACCGATCTGACGTCATTGAAACGACTAAATGTCTGTGCCTTTCAAGCACACCGACACCGAGAGCTTAAATGTGAAAAACGAAAAAAAAAATGCTTTAATTTATTTCTTGCTATTATTTGGACTTTTTTCTTTCTGTGCGCGGCTTTCAATTGTATTCACATCCACTAGCCGCAAATCAGGGGTGGCTAACGTATGGTACAGCTCAAATGTGCAGGCATGCACGTAAATCGAACTCGACAATTGGTTGGAAATTTTGTTCAACAAATTTTCTATTAGGAAAAGTTTTTGGCGAAAACATTGTAATGACATTCGAATACAAGTGTGTTTTGATACTTGTATTCCAGAGTCGGTCAATTGAACCTCCTCCAGAGTCTAACTTTGTACCTTCTTAATTCGTTTGGAGCTGAAATCCAACCCACATTCCTACTATTATTTAGTTGTAAAGGAGCCTGTCGTGCGACAGGAAGAAGGTCACTCAAACTGATTAAATGTACAAAAAAAAATTTCTCCGGAGGATGTGTGCGGCGAAGACTCCTCCAGTGAGCCTCCAAGCCATATAACTTTTGTCTGTCATATTTTGATTGAGTGTGAGGTCCTTACGAGCGCTTTATTATATATGTATGTGTTTGCAAATAAGTAGGAATGTCTTGAATCGAGAGCTCAGGATTAAAAACATAAGATGCAGCGCAAAAAAATGAGATGAAGCGAAGCGTTACAGGTGCTGCTTCCATATAAACCAGTTGTTGGTCTTCAAAGGTCTAGGTGTGGCACATACCTTGCTCGGAGCGGATTTAAATCTGCAAGTTTTTAATCCGTCAGAAAAGTTCGGCTCAAGCTAATCACTACCTCTTCATAGTCTGCTATTTAGCTTAGGGTAAGCCGATTGGTAAGGTTTAAAAGCAGTTTTCCGCTTTTAAGCTTATATCTCCCCAACATTTTATTAAAAAGTTTAAAATAAATAAATATGGCAGACTACAATTTTTGCTCGTTATGCGTTATACCAGCGGTTTCCAATCTTTTTCGGTAGCGGAGCACTTTCAAAAGGAGATTTAAACAGCGGACCACCAACATGTTTATACCCCATCCCATAGGATAGGAGATATATTAAGTTTGATTCATAGTTTGTGTCATAGAGAAATTATCACCGTAAGCCCCACAGACCTTAAGGGCATATGATCGAGACCGAATTGTAGGTCAAATGAGCCATGTCCGTCCGTCCGTCTGTCGGTAGTTTTTAGGCCTTAAATTTTGAGCTAGGCACTTGAAACTTGATATCTGTTCTTTCTAGGTCCCGAAGCAGTGCAACTGCAAAATTTTTTGAAACACGCCCACTGACACGCCTACTTTACTTAGTAGCATGAAAAATCAAAGTTGTCGCAGGAAGCTGAAATTTGGTATGCTATATCCTCGCTTAAGTGTATTGTGATTGGCATTTGAAAAACCGAAAACCGCTTCCTTGTAGGCGTGGTCATATTTAATATGAATTCTAATAAACCGTTTTTATTTGATATATTTGCTTTGAATCCAAAAAACTTGCACTATAAAATGTTTAGACATGTGGGTAAGCTATCAACTCAAATAAATAAGTTTTTGCCACGCCCACCTTTGGGGGCATTTTTAAGTAAAAAAACAATTTTTCAACACGTGTATACCCCATCTGATAAAAATTATTTTATTGAAAAGAGGTTGATGCCACGCCCCTTTCTTTAAGAAAGAAGATTCTTAACTGACAAATTCTCAACACAATTAAAGTTAATAGAAACTGAAATTTAACAACCAAGATTTTTGACGCATTTCGGAGCTTGACAGTGGTCAATTGGGATGTGGTATCCAACGATTCGCCTAGGCGGATCGTAACCCTCCCACTAGTTTTTTATATGATGCAGAAATATGTACATATTGTTTCTCATAAAAAAGAAACGTGAAAAACTAAAAAATAAGTGGCTGTCTTCGGTCAATTACTATTATTATTTACTGAAACCAAATTTTAGATAAATGCCGGATAAATCCCATGGCATAGTGTCTCCACTAGACAGACAAACGATTAACTTAACACGAGCACTCTTTTGTTGTCATGTTGGTTGTCAAAAGACAGTGACGATGACATTTTACAAAAAATGTAAAAAGGAATTTCGTTGTTAGCCTTCAAATAAAAACGTATTCGTATCTTATACTATTAGCGTTTTTCATTGAAACTTGAAAGAATTGCTCTCAAAATCGACAACTGCTCGTTTCAATAAAACATGCTCACTCGATTGGTGGCAAAATAAATCACAGACACGGGCTGGCAACCAAAAAACACGTCCGCACATTAATTCGAAACAAATAAAATTGCTTCGATTTGGCGTTTGACAGTAGAAATATTTCCATTTGTAGGTGAGCTCAGATCAAATCTCCCAAGATCGGGAGATCGCATCTTTCGTCTTGTGAATTGATATAGAATTGCTCTTATATTTTCAATGAAACATGCAAAATCAAAAAAGATCAAATCTTTTGACAGAAAGAGCAAATCTTTTGTTCAATGAAAAACGTCTTCCACTAATCCTAGTTTTATGTCTCTACCGACCATAAAACTAGGATTAGTGGAAGACGATTAAAAATAAATCCCGAAGTGGTTCCACCAGGCATTAAATAGATTAATTTGAAGTTTTCTCTCTTACCTTAATCGTCTTCCACTAATCCTAGTTTTATGGTCTCTACCGACCATAAAACTAGGATTAGTGGAAGACGATTAAAAATAAATCCCGAAGTGGTTCCACCAGGCATTAAATAGATTAATTTGAAGTTTTCTCTCTTGCTGTCATTCTTGCTCTCAAAAACAACTGCGATATGTCGTTTCTCGAAAGCAAAAAGGCTTTCATTTGTCGTCGTAAAATTGATTGTTTGGATTCTTTTTTAATTAAAAAATGATTAAAATGAGTGAAAACTGTTTGAAAATATTGTTGAAAGCATTCGGCACTTAGCGCAACGGGAAGCTTAAAGGAGACGCGTTCAATTTCGTGGATATCTCAGCCAAACCAAAGAAAACCCTGTCATCGTATTGCACTAGTGACGTACAATATAAGCAAATTATTATAGGGCGTAAAAATGGAATAGTCTTTTATTCGCCGCAACAACACTTTTCGACCAATAAGCCCAAATCATCAATACATAAAAGGAAACTCATTTAATATTTGGTCCGCTATTTATTTTCATACAACAATATATATATTATTATTATAAACACAACTATTCAAAATCACACGGAAATTTACAATTACAAGACAGCCGTGTCGAAAATGCCGGGAACCGAAAATATGAAAATACAGCTTCTGTTTGTTTTTTATTTTGACGTCTTCAGAATCGAGACTCGCAGATATGTACCTGGCAAGCTGAGTTTGATTTAAGAATTTATGCTTGGGTGAGATTTATTTGGGGATTTATTTTTAATCGCGTTGTGAAGAGATTGATTTTCGAATGGTAAATATCGAGATTTAAGGAGAATTTATTGAGGATTTATGTTAATCGCGCTTTAGTATTCGGTGGAGACAGGGTATTATCTAAATTTCTATAATCACACGTCAACAGTTTCTGCTTTGTTTTTATTCTCAAACTGTTCTTACGGTGTGCGAAAAAAGTTAGAAGTGACAAGTGTCATTTAAGGCGACTTACGTGGAGAATTATCTAAAATTACTTGCTGAGAGGGTTGAAATTTCTATGGTAAATCTCTAAATTTGTTGGAGATAAGTTGAAGATTATTTGTGTCCGGTGGAAACATAGTTTAACTGTTTAATGTTCTTATTACGATAATGGAAGATCAGTGTTAAAGAACCATTTGCTAACGAATTTGATTTTTTCGAAAAAAAGTAATATTTTGGAAAGACAATTAAAGAAATAGAGTGGAGCAACAGCTCGAGGTGAACGATGGCCAACTTCCTAACTATGTATGTTCTGTGTGCTGTATTTCTCACTACAATTTGTTGCCGAGCAGCACTTTGAAAAGTTTTTCAAGACAAATGTTACTCTTGGACGGACACTCGTCAGACACTCGTGGAGGTGGGGACCGTAAAAAAGAACGAGTATTTTTATTCAGGGTGACGACGGTAGGGTTTGAAGCCAGACGTCCTGCGAGACACTGACAAATAAACAAAGTTGTCGTTTTTTGGGCCTAGTAAGCTCATACGAGATTGACCAATGAATCTCAAGCATGACATCTAAATGTGCGCGGAGATGCGAATATCAGTACAAGGCTCAAAAACGATTCCTTTACTGTGAAATTTTCTTGCCGTAATGTCTCATATAAAAACTTTAAAATGTTTATTCAGCTCCGATGTTAGGAAAGCCGATTTTGTCGACTTAAATTTTTTTTGACCGTTGCGTTGGGATGCTGTGTGGATTTTGACTTTTATTTGACAATTTGGTTTTTGCCATTTTCTGAGGCGACAAACTTAAATAATTAACATTTTTTTCAGGATGCCTACGAGAGACCCTAACTCTAAAATCTATAGCTATCATGATATTAATATACCTAATATAACCTCACAGACAAAGAAAAAGTATTAAACTATCAAGACGATGTTCTCTCAAGCGTCCTTTTTAGGCGGCCGGCGGCGATTCAAAATTTTGACTTTCTCATATTTTGGTCATTTGCTTTTAAATTTTGGGAACCGCGGCGTTATACCATTGCTTACTTCCGTGTAAAGGCATAACACTTGCGGGACACGTTCTTATGGAAAGTGACGTACGTCTCGGCCTTTTTCTATGGGCCACTTTCCATGAGAACGTGTTTATTAAACTGAGTCGTCAGTTGTGAACTCCGACGTGACAGCAACAGATTTATTCGGCTGAAAGCGTAAGACGCTGGATGACTCCTTTTACAATTGGACACTTCTTATATACCGCTAGTGACCGAGATAAGAGAATTAATGTTGTAATCTTTCGAGAGATTTTCAAAGGCACATTTTACTCATCGAGGTTCTTTCTCACAGCGCGCTTGTTGTGTGGTGGTCTAAGGTTCTTTTCCTCAATTGACTTAGCCTGGGTGTGTTCTCGCAGCAATCCGTGTCGCCAAATCCTCTGCAGATGTCGTCATTGTCGAGATATAGTTTCATGCCTCGAATGTTCCTGTGGCCAGGAACCCAGCAGAGTCTTACATTGTGCTGATGTGAGCCAAGAACTTTTAGCTACTTTGCGACAACACTTAACAAGTTCGGATTTGATCTCAGTGGCAGCTATTACCTGGCTTTATATAAATATGTTAATAGCATCCTGCGATGTTGCCCTTATTGACAGTAGGCTGGCTGCCTCCTTGACTGCAAGGACCTTCAGGCAATCGGGCAATCTTATGAATTTTTCTATATGTGGGTTCTCAGAGTGGAGACCCGCACCCGTGCCTATGTTCATTTTTGATCCATCTGTATTATGGCTGTCGATAGGTTTCTAAGCGGTACAATAGTAATAAATGGGCCACAGCGTGTTGGGCAAACGCTCAGCAAAATTAAAAAAAACAAACACAAGGACTTCAACTTCTTCGAAATTCCTTTTTTGCAAGCTGAACGAGCTTGCCAGTGGAGAATATTGCATGGTTGAGCAAAGTTGGCTGGGCCATATGGCAGAACCTTTCCCTTAATGCCATTTAGCGGTCCCTGACGCATTTGGAGTACACGAGATTGGAGTCCAGGGCCTTAAGTGCTGCTTGACTATCAGCGCATATGGTGATTTCCGTTGCCGGAAGACCCATATAGATTGAATTGTCTATGTACTTCACCACATAAATCTCAGCTTGAAAAACACTGCAGTAGTCATCTAGTCAATATCCTGATACTACGTTTCCACCGGCAATATAAAGACGATTAACAGGAGACGATCTAAAATAAATCACAAAGTGGCTACACCGGCCAAATACAGGATTAGTTTGACACGGACACTCTCTTTCTGCCATTTTTACTCTCAAAAGAGAGTGGCAATGTCATTCCAGGAGCGAAAAACGTTTTCCGCTGTAGAAAATACAATAGAAAATGTACCTCCTGGTGAAAGATCTGTCGTACAGGGACAGTTTCAGTTTCCTTTTTATACCCCATCCCATAGGATAGGAGGTATATTAAGTTTGTCACATAGTTTGTAACACGGTGAAATAATAATGGTAGACCCCCAAGACCTTAAGGGCATATGATCGAGACCGAATTCTGAATCGATTGAGCCATGTCCGTCCGTCCGTGCGTCCGTCTGTATGTCACATGTTTTTAGGCCTTAAATTTTGAGCTAGGGTGCTAAAACTTTGTACGTCAGGTGCACGTCATGCAAAGCAGTACAAGTGTAAAAATTTTTGAAATCCTCCCAAAGACACGCCCACAAACGGTCTAAATGTGCAACTACCTCCAGAGTTTTCAAAACTGTTCTAATTTCAGACGTTCTAAAAGGCTGAAATTTGACACTTAGCATCTCCTAATGAATGTAAGACACAAAAAAGACAAATTTAATTGGTAAATCTCTTCTAGTGGGCGTGGCATCTATTTTAAGGGTAAATTTTCAAATGCAGTTTACTCAATATTTTTGCTCGAAATTGAAAAAAAATTTGCTTAATATTTTTTGTAGAAAACGCTTAGTTCCACATTTTGTTTATACAAGCCTTTGGCCACGCCCACATTTGGAAGCAAAATTCAAGAAAAACCCAAAATTTTCCAGAAAAACTCAATTTCGACTGGCCGTGAGCCTAATGTAGGCAAGCCTGAAACAAAAACAGTAGCAGGTTAGGTAAACGAGATTTCGTTCATATAAAGTTTTTAGCCACACCCCCTTTTAGGGGTCGATTTTTCAAAAATATTGAATTTAAACCAAAAAATTGCATTTTTACGTACAGTTAAGTGTAACTGGGAAATATCTGTGGAAATATCTTATAATTAATAGTTTGTAATTAGGGGCGGTTGGACCACGCCCCTTTTCGAAGTTTGCATTACTTATAAAATGTCAAAAAATAATGCCATCAGCATTTTACAATGTGGGATAGGATGGGGTATTCAACGGTCCGTTTTACGGACTGTAACTTCTGCGTACACACTGTAGCACTTACTCACTGGTTTGATTCTCAAATTGTTACAAAGGTGCACAAAATAGGTTTGTGAGAGGATTTATTTTTAATAGTCTGCCGAGAGGATTTAAGAGGATTTATGATAAATCGCGTCATTTGTAGAGGATTTAATGAAGATTTATATTAATCGCGGATTATTGCTCGGTGGATATATGGTATTGTTATGTGGCGACAAGAAATAAAACAACTCGCAGGAGTCCCTGAATGCACCCATCGATTCGCTCTACAGACGCACCCGCTCGATTCACTAAACGAACATACCCAACTGTCATTCCAGTCATCTGACAGCAGCTGTCATATTCGAAGTTCGAATTTCGATTTCCCCTCCTTGGAATTCAGCGGAGGAGTACCAGTGGAAAATTACCAAAGGGGGTATGGAACGTACTAGAAGGTGCTTAATTTTGTATAAATACACGGGTGGCAGGCTCGTACGAGACAGTTATATTTTAAACGTTGACTTGTGAAAATCGGTTATAAAGTGAAAAGTGATTGAATTGAATTAAAGTGTTGAATTCTAAGTAGTAAAGTTGAATAACAGTGTGATTTGAATTTAAATAAGTTTTGTTTGATAAATAAAGTGTTTCATTGTGAAATCATAAAAGTGAAGTTGAGTTTTATTCGACGAACCCCAGGCCGAAAATATTACATTGGTGTCAGAAATTGGGGATAAAACTCATAATTGTGCGGGTAAATTCTACAGTGGAATTTTCCGGAACAGTGTTAGTGTGTCAAACAGTATTAAGTGGAGACTTCTAGAGATATCGTGTGTGTAAACGGTGTCGGTGATTCATACAAATTTGAGGTGGAATATTCTGGATATATTGAAACTGATTGTGCGAAGTTATAAAAACGGTGTCAGTGATTTGTTTATTTCCGAGTGAATTTTCTGGAACAGATATAAAACATAAACTGATTGTGTTGTGAAAATTGTGTGAAGACAATTGAAAATGGGTCGAAAAATTGAACAATTGACAACAGCTGAATTAAAAACAGAATTAGATAAAAGAAACCTCCAGACTTCGGGGCTTAAAAGGGAATTGTTGCTCCGACTCCAGGACGCTATTACCGAGGAAGGTGGACACCCAGACACGATGCTGTTCGAAGCTCAAGAAGAACAGCAACAAAGCACAGTAAGTACTGCCGATGAAATGCCCGCTTTCATGAAGTTGCTTCTGGACAAATTTGAGAAGCTGGAGAGCGGCCAAAAAGAACAAAAGAATGCTCTCGAAGAAAAGTTCGACAAGCTAGATACTAAGTTCGATGAGCAGAAAAAAATTCTAGAAAGCAAACTCGATTCCCAGAATTCACTTTTTGAGGAAAAGTTCCAAACGATGGATCGAAAAATTGAAAGTGTGGAGGAACAGTTCACTGAAGTCAAATCGGAAGTAGAACAGCTGGCTAAGGAACTGGAGTTGGTTAAGAAACAGAAACTGCGAGAATGTTTGCCCGACAGTCCACGGCGTAAAGAAATGCAGCCTCCTGTTTTTGATGGTCAAACGTCATGGCCGATTTATAAGAGGCAATTTGAAGCTGCCGCAATGACGAACAACTGGGACAACGAAGAGAAGTCGATTGCTCTCACGCTTGCTCTCAGAGGAACAGCTGCCGAATTGCTGCAAACTATTCCTGAAGAAAAACAGAAGGATTATGATGCCATGGTGAAGGCCATCGAGATGAGGTTTGGCGACGACCACATGCAGCAAGTTTACCGGGTCCAGTTGCGCCGAAGAGTTCAGAGAAGGGGTGAGACGCTTCAGCAGTTGCAAGCCGACATCGAGCGATTAGCGAATTTGTCCTATCCCAACACCAGCAGGGAGATAATAAACGAGTTGGCAACCGATGCGTTTACTAATGCCATTGCGGATGGAAAGCTACAAATGGCTGTAAGAATGGCAGGTAAGAAGACTCTCGCTGAAGCACTAGCATTTGCCCTGACAATGGAAGCTGCAGACCAAGCTTCGCAAGGTAGCTATCGCATAAGGGAAATGGCTACGCTAGAATGCTCATGTCAGCGCGTGGAAATGGAGAGACAAAACACGAACAACAGTCGAGGACAAATAAGGTGCTGGAATTGCAACAAGTTGGGACACCTACAGCGACAGTGCAGAGCTCCACCTAGACAAGCAAGCTGCCCACATTGCGCTAGAAGAAGGCAAAATGAAGAAGCATCTGGCAGGGACAACGTTCAACCTGCTGGACATGTTTCGGAGCAACAGCAGTCGGGAAACGCGTAAGAACCAACTTCGCGGGGCAGAAGTTGGTTGATGGAATCGACGCCCCCAGGACCATCATCCAAGTCTCGCAAACAAAACGCTGCAACAAGAGTCTTACCGTGAAGGCAATTATTGGCAACAGAAAATGTGTGGCCACTATCGACACAGGTGCCACGGCCTCCATCATCCGAAGAGATCTTGTTCAGACGTCCTGGCTACATAACACCAGCTGCTACAGTCTGAAGACAGCTACAGGAGAAGCGGCCAAAGTATACGGGGAGGTGCAGCTACAGATACAACTAGAGGGATTGACCTTCTCACATGCATTCTTGGTAGCCGACATATGCGACGAATGCATCATTGGAGTGGACTTTATGAAGGCACACGAGGTAATTCTTGACCTTCGAATGCAGGTGCTAAGGTATCGAACCGTCGAGATCCCTATGGTATACGGAAACGACAACGCAGTGAATCTCCGAGCAATACTGGGAAGCGATGAAGTTCTGCGGCCCTCTTCAGAGGCAGTTCTTTGGACACGTTTGGAGGGTGATCCTGGGAACCACCGATTCTATCTCATCGAGCCAGATAACAAAAGTGAATTTAAAAGTTACGTCGTGGGAAAAATTCTTGCAGAGCCCAAGAACAACATGGTGCCGGTAAGACTGATGAACCCAAATAAGCGCACCGTAAAGCTCAGACAAGGAGAAGTGATCGGAAGATGTGTGCCCGTTGCAGCCATTTCGACAATAGCTGAGAGTGAGCCTGCAAGTCCTGTCTCTCCATCAAAATTGGCCGAGGTATGTAAGACTATATTCGGAGACCAAATATAGCAGCAAAGCAGCAAACCATAGCGGAAAATCTCATTGGCGAGTTTGCTGATATATTTGCCTCACAGGATGGAGACTATGGTCGAACACACTTAGTACAACACCGCATAGACACCGGAGATGCTAGACCAATTCGCCAACCTGCCAGACGACTTCCGTTGGCTAAACAGGATGAGGCCGCCGAGATGATATCGACCATGGAAAAAGAAGGTTTGATCGAAAGCTCAAAAAGTCCGTGGGCGTCGCCTGTTGTACTGGTGAAAAAGAAGGACGGCAGCACTCGATTCTGCGTGGATTACCGGAGGCTTAATGATGTCACAAAGAAGGACAGCTACCCTTTGCCTCGAATAGATGACACATTGGACACACTCTCTGGAGCAAAATGGTTTTCCACTCTCGACCTGAAAAGTGGCTACTGGCAGGTACAGATCCATCCAGAAGACAAAGAGAAGACCGCTTTCACAACTGGCAATGGGCTTTGGCAGTTTACAGTAATGCCATTTGGTCTGTGTAACGCCCCGGCCACCTTTGAGCGTCTTATGGAACGTGTCTTACATGGTCTGACGTGGAAAACCTGCCTGGTATATTTGGATGACGTCATCGTTTTGGGAAAGACGTTTGCAGAACATCGCGACAACTTGAGGGAGGTCTTCTCACGACTTCGAGCAGCACACTTAAAGCTCAATCCAAAGAAGTGTGCGCTCTTCAGAGCAGAAGTAAAGTATCTGGGGCATGTTATATCGACCGATGGCGTGAAGACGGATCCAGAGAAAATCGAAGCTGTGAGAAGTTGGCCAGTTCCCAAAGACAAACACCAGCTAAGGAGCTTTCTCGGTCTTGCTACGTACTACAGAAGGTTCGTCAAGGATTTCGCCGGCATCGCAAAGTGTCTGCACCAGCTCACTGAGAAAGGAAGACAATTCAAATGGTCAGGTGAGTGCGAAAGAAGCTTTCAACACCTGAAGCAGCGACTTTGCGAAGCACCGATACTAGCTTACCCCATTCCTGGCAAGACATTTATTGTGGACGCAGACGCTAGCAATGTGGGTGTTGGCGCAGTATTGTCGCAGTTACACGATGGGCAGGAGAAAGTCGTAGCATACTTCAGCAAAGTGCTTACCCGACCAGAGAGAAATTATTGTGTTACCAGGCGAGAACTCCTTGCTTTAATACTGGCGACGAAACATTTCCAGAAGTACCTGAGCGGCCAGAAGTTCATCTTGCGTACCGACCACGCCGCGCTCAAATGGTTACTGCAGTTTAAAAATCCTGAGGGCCAAGTCGCAAGATGGATCGAGCGATTGCAGGCTTTTGACTTCGAGATACAACATCGCAAAGGAAGACTGCACTGCAACGCGGACGCGTTATCCCGGAGACCATGTGAGCCCAATTGTAAGCATTGTGTGCGACAAGAGGAAAAGGACGAAGGTGTTTCTATCCAGAGAATAAGAGCCGAACCTGCAGAAGGCTGGAGTACTGAGGAACATCGCAACGCACAACAAGAAGATCCTGACATTGAGCCAATCCTTGCATGGAAGGAATCTATGGAAAAACCGAGCGCAAGGGATATATCCGACAGAGGTCCCACGTTAAAGGCATATTGGGCGCAGTGGGACTCTTTCCATGTACAAGATGGCGTTCTGCGAAGAAAATGGGAAATGCCGGATGGAAAATCCTTTAAAATGCAGCTTGTGGTTCCACGGGCCAAAGTGCAGGAAATTTTGCGGGAAATGCACGATGGAGTATCTGGTGGGCACTTGGGCATCAACAAAACCCTGGAAAAGGTACGGGAACGTTTTTATTGGCTGAGTGCAAGAAGCGACGTTGAGAGCTGGTGTCGAAAGTGTATTACTTGTGCTGCTAGTAAGGGACCCAAAGTCAAAACCAGGGGTAAAATGCACCAGTACAATGTGGGTGATCCCTTTGAAAGGATCGCCGTCGACATCGCAGGACCGTTTCCGGAAACTGAAAGCGGTAATCGTTATATCCTGGTTATTGCCGATTACTTTAGCAAGTGGCCCGAGGCATTTGCGATCCCAAATCAAGAAGCGAAAACCGTTGTCGACCAGATAGTGGACCACTGGGTGTGCAGGTTCGGAGTGCCAATGGAATTACATTCCGACCAAGGAAGAAACTTCGAGTCGAAGATATTCCAGGAAGTATGCGCGGCAATCGGACTACAGAAGACACGGACCACACCCCTTCACCCACAATCAGATGGAATGGTGGAACGCTTCAACAAAACACTAAAAGAACATTTGTCCAAAGTAGTGGACGAGAATCAACGGGATTGGGATCGGCGAATACCTTTATTCCTCATGGCCTACCGAAACGCTATTCACAGTACAACTGGGTACACTCCATCTGAAGTTTTATTTGGACGAACTGCCAGGCTACCCAGTGAGCTTAAATTCGGATTTCCCACTGAAGACCCAACATGCGAGGAGGACTACGTGGTTGACCTTAGAGAAAGGATTAATGACATTCACCAGAGAACCAGAAGCAATATAAAAGTTGCAAGCGACCGCATGAAGACGAGATACGATGCGCGAGCAACGGCACCCGAGTTCAACGAGGGAGATCTGGTATGGCTCTACAACCCACATCGTAAAAAGGGAAGATCGCCAAAGCTTCAGAAGGATTGGGAAGGTCCCTACCAAGTTGTAACGCGAATTAATGATGTCGTATTCCGAATCCAAAGAGGACCAAGAGCGAAGATGAAAGTTGTCCATGTTGATCGCCTACATCGCTACCACGGAAGCAATGATGACGTACTTGTTCGGGACGAACAAAACTAAGAGGGGGGCAATGTTATGTGGCGACAAGAAATAAAACAACTCGCAGGAGTCCCTGAATGCACCCATCGATTCGCTCTACAGACGCACCCGCTCGATTCACTAAACGAACATACCCAACTGTCATTCCAGTCATCTGACAGCAGCTGTCATATTCGAAGTTCGAATTTCGATTTCCCCTCCTTGGAATTCAGCGGAGGAGTACCAGTGGAAAATTACCAAAGGGGGTATGGAACGTACTAGAAGGTGCTTAATTTTGTATAAATACACGGGTGGCAGGCTCGTACGAGACAGTTATATTTTAAACGTTGACTTGTGAAAATCGGTTATAAAGTGAAAAGTGATTGAATTGAATTAAAGTGTTGAATTCTAAGTAGTAAAGTTGAATAACAGTGTGATTTGAATTTAAATAAGTTTTGTTTGATAAATAAAGTGTTTCATTGTGAAATCATAAAAGTGAAGTTGAGTTTTATTCGACGAACCCCAGGCCGAAAATATTACAGTATAAATCGACTTTTGAACCTGTTCTATAATCTGTTTCCAATCTATCAGTATATTTAGCGATACCTTTAAAATAGTCAACAGTTGTCTCTTCCCAGCACTGTCTACTTGGCATAGTGTCTTTGAATCTTTAATCGAAGTCAAATTGAGGTTTCTTATAATCTGTAACGGGTTACAAACCCATTTTGATTTAAGATGTTCAGTATGCTCGAGTGTCCTAGACATTGTGGCTTCCAGAGGTTGTTCCCTCTTAGTTTTAGTGCTGCCTTTGCCGCTACACATTTCTTGTGAAAAGTCCCAGAGGATGGAGGTGCAGCATTGTTTCCAGACCTGTTGTGTGCTGACTGAGGTGTCTTGTTTGCATGTGTAAAGAGCAATGAGACCTTTCTTCATTATCTTTTTAGTGTTTCCTTTCCAATTGTTTAGTTTGGAGTGAGGAAGAGTTAAAGATTTGTTCCACTTAATACGGGAGTTTTCCATCCCTGTAATTTATGCTTCCTTGTAAACAGGACCATCTCTGACTTATATGGACAGGACATCCCTGCTCATCTTCATAATTCTGTTGACACAGATTCAATTAGTTCACTGATTGTTGGATGAATTTTATCTGTTATCAATATAAATGTGTCATCTGCGTAAGCGATTACTTTTATTTCTCTTTTGATGACAGATTTTAGAATTTTGTTGAGTGAGATGTTCCGTAGAAGGTGTGAGAGCACCCATCCTTGTGGGGTTCCCCTTGCAACTGTTTTCTTAATAAAATAACCTCCTAGATTTGAGTTTATGACTCTGCTTTTAAGCATTGTCTTTACCCAATTTGTTAAGTGGGTTTCGATGCCATTTTCCACAAGAGATGAGATTATGGTTTCTGTTTTTAGATTATTGAACACTCCTTCCAGGTCTAGGAAGGTTGTCAATGTGAATTCTTTGTTATTCAGGGACCTCTCGATTATACTCGTCACCTTATGCAGTGCCGTTTCCACGGATTTCCCCTCGGTTGTATGGTCGTGTTGTGTTGTGCATCGCTGAGGCGCTTATTGATTTCGAGGCGATTCCTTAGCTGCAGATCTATAAGTCGTCCAGTATTTCAAGTAAAAAAGGTGAGAGACTGTTAAAAAACGTCCTGAAAAGAGAATCCAGATAAATAACCAACTAAACAGTTCGAGTGTTGAATCCAGAAGGTGAAATATGAATTTTATTAAATGACATTTAAACATAAGGTTGCGTTCACAATGAGTCGCTATTAATCAGGGTATTAACAATATTATAATATTACATTCTATAAAACATCCAGAGACTTATAGGTCTGTAATCATTTGCAGTGATCGCGTTTTGTCGCTTTAGGAATAAGGACCACATGCACATCTTGCCAGTTGTTTGGGCACATATCTCAGAATTATAAACCCTATGTAGATGTCCTTGAGCCAAAGAATAAGTAAGTAGGTACATTGCCCGTTTCCTGACCCATGCTTACTTACTTACTTAAGGTGGCGCTACAGTCCGGGGTGGACCTGGGCCTCAGCCAACAAGCTTTGCCAGCCAGTTATACTTCGTTTGTTTTCAGCGCTGGTGTCATTGTATGAATTGATAGCGGAACCCAGGTAGACAAAGTCCCCAACTACCTCAAAGTTATAGCTGCCTATGGTGATGTTTTGTCCAAGACGTCGGTGTTGGGTGTCTTTTCTTGATGACAGCATATACTTGGTTTTGACCTCGTTGACTGCTAAACCCATATTCGCCGCTTCCGTCCCAATACTCACGAAGGCTTCACTGACATCACGCTTTGTTCTACCGATTATGTCAATGCCGTCTGCGTATGCGAGTAGTTGAACGGACTTTTGAAAGATTGTACCTCTGGTGTTGGCGCGAGAGTTCTGCACAATTCTCACAAGTATGATGTTAAAGAAGTCGCATGACAGCGCGTCGCCTTGTCTAAATCCGTTTTTGACATCAAAAGGGTCGGTGAGGTCTTTACTGACCTTGACGGAACAGCGTGAGTTTTCCATCTTCATTCTGCACAGACTGACGAGTTTGGCAGGGATGCCAAAACTAGACATTGCGCTATATAGCTCGTCTCTATAGATGCTGTCATACGCGGCCTTGAAATCGATGAAGAGGTGGTGTGTATCGATTTGGAATTCCTGGGTTTTCTCCAAGATCTGCCGCAGTATGAATATTTGATCGATGGTGGACTTTCCTGGCCTAAAGCCACACTGATATGTGCCTATCAGATTGTTGACAAGCGGCTTCAGGCGTTCACACAGTACAGCAGAAAAGATCTTGTATGCGATGTTAAGAAGACTTATGCCTCTGTAGTTGGCACAACTCAGAGGGTCTCCTTTCTTCAGGATCGGGCAAACAATGCTGAGGTTCCATTCGTCGGGCATGCTTTCTTCCGACCATATCTTGCAGATGAGCTGGTGCATGCTCATCGCCAGCGGATTTAAAGAGTTCGGCAGCTAGGCCGTCTGCTCCGGCTGCTTTGTTGCACTTGAGCTTAGACACAGCTACTTTCACCTCCTCCAGGTCGGGTGGGCGGTATCGTTCGTATGCTTCGTCGGTAACGTCTTCGCCCGGGTTGAATGGTTCGTTCTGCCTGACAGCGGTATTTGGTTCGCCCACGCCGTTATACAGTCTGCAGAAGTGGTCTTTCCAAATCCTCAGCACCGACTGCGATTCTACAACGATGTTCCCTTGATCTTACTAACAGGCTTCAGTTCGAAGTTTATACCCTTGGCAGGACCTTTTGATCCTTTGGTAAAATTTTCTAACCTCATTTCTGTTGCAGAACATCTCTCTATCTCTTCAACCGCGCGCTTCTCGTGTTTTCTCTGTTTCCTTCGGAGAAGCCGGTGTTCCTCTCTCCTCCTCTGCTCGTAGAGCTCGCGAGAAGCTCTAGTCCTTCTGTGCAGCGCCGCTTTGTATGCTTCCTGTTTAGCTGCATTGGCTTGCTGGCATTCATCGTCAAACCAGGGATTTTGTTGTGGTGGCCGTGTGAAACCGAGCACTTCAGAGGCGGCTTCTCTGATGGCATTTTGGCAATGTTGCCACTGGCTATCAATACTTGATGCTGGCTGCATAGGATTTCGTAGAAAGTTTTGAGAGACTCGGTTGGAGATGGAACTGGCGATCTCTTGCGATTGTAGTCGGCCGACGTCAAACTTCCTCACAGCATTTCCATTACTTGGCGTTGGTCGGGATATCCGCAGCCGTACCTTGGCTGCAACAAGGTAGTGATCCGAGTCAATATTGGCCCTCGGAAAATTCGGACATCCATGATACTGGAGGAGTGCCTTGCGTCGATCGCAATGTGGTCAATCTGGTTGACGTTTGATTGATCGGGAGATCTCCATGTACCTTTGTGCACATTGAGATACGGGAACTGTGTACTAGCTTCCACAACGTGTCGCCCCGCAGCAAAGTCGATCAGCCTGAATCCGTTATCGGAGGTCGTGTCGTGCAGGCTATGCTTTCCGACTGTACGACCAAAGATGCCCTCCCTTCCTAGCTTGGCATTAAATTCGCCTAGAATAATCTTAATTTCGTAGCTAGGGCACTGCTCATAAGTTTTGTCCAGGAGCTCGTAGAACATATCTTTGGTGTCGTCATCTTTCGCCTATGTGGGGGCATGCGCGCATATGAGGCTAATGTTGGCGAATTCAGCCTTGATGCGGATCTTCGCTAGGCACTCGCTTACAAGGTTGAAGCTCAAGACTTTTTGCCTAAGTCTGCCTCCAACAACGAAACCACATCCAAATAGGCGCTGGCTTTGATGCCGATAGCAGTCGCCGAAGTGGAGGTCGCACCTTTTCATCCTTTTTTTGCCCGGCCCGTCCCACCGCAGTAATGTCTGCCTTGCCGTCGTTAGGGGCCTCCGCTAGTTGCTCGGCTGCACGTGGTCTGTTAAGGGACCTAACATTCCACGTGCAGATCCGGAGCTCGTTGTCCTTTTCTCGTTTGCATTGGTCGTCAACAGTAAATCCGTCCGAATCCGAGGCTTGTTTCTGCTTCGTGTCTGGTGTTTCTTTACGTGGCCGGGAAGTCACCCCGACGGCACGACCCCCAACCTGGAGGACCAGATCCTTTGCTTAGCTCTAAGGACGGAGAGCTGGATAGCCCGCTCCTTATAGGCCTGAGCTCCGAATACGTCGTAGTAGCCCATATAAGGTGTTCACTAAGTAGTTCGGCCTGACTGGAACTATGGACGCCACCGTTGATTCCATCTGGGGAATTCCTCCGCTACCGTCCGGATGCAAAGAGAAGAGCCTTAGTGGGAACACTCCTCCCCCCTCTCTCGTCTGCTACCCCGAACAACCTTCCAAAGGGGTTGGAACCCAATCTCCATTTGAGGTACTAGGCACCCGGTATTCACCACGGGGAGGTGAGAGTAGGAGTTGATAGACATAGGTTGGTTTAGAAAACCTGCCACCCTTCATCGTTTGATCATGAAGGGTGGCAGTCTGTTGTATCAAGTATTTGTTCGCCGTCTTTGCACCCTGGGGATGTGTATTGAGCAGAAAATCCAAGTTTCATGGCTGTTTACCGTCCAGGAGTTGCCCTCTTTGCATAAGTTTCCGGGTGTGCTTAGATTTTTGGCAAGGATTTTGCGCAATCTTCCCGCTATGTTGGCACGGTTTGGTCGATGATGTTCTTTTCGCTGCTCTAGTTGAACCCCTCATGGGGTTAAATTATGTTTAGCTTTGAAAGCTCGTTTGTTCTTGAACCTTTAAAGATATAGTAAAATATTGATTTATGCGTTTTCTTCCGCATATCCTGCTTCCTGGCTTCCAACACATTAGTAGCTAGGTACGCTTGAATGTTTTTTTTTCTTTCAAACAAGTCCTAAAACTTATATTTCAAGGGGACCCAGAAGTCCATTACCGTTGCACCTATTACTCTTACCGACCAGCTTATGATATTTAAGAAAAGAACATAAAAGAAAGAAAAAACATCAACAACAACAACAACAATTCCTTCATATCAATTTATTCAATTTAGGTTGACCAACCCCGGTGTCTGTCAGAACGATGATCTTAATTAAGCCAAACTACTGACGGACGGTACGGACATTGTATACAAGCCGAACTCGGTACACTACTATACAATACAATTGATCGCGATGCTTTTACCTACTCCATTGCAGTCGTTAGAATATTTTTACCGTCCATTATTCGAACGACTACAGATACGTAAACATCGTGGTCGCCGTCGCCGTTGTCGTGTGTCGCTGTCATTGCCGCAGTATCGTCGGGAATAATAAAAAAAAATAAAGCGAATTTTTACAAAAGAAGAACCATTCAACGAAAAAACCTACAAACAAAAAAAAAACAAAACTATTTGCCCAACAATTTTTTGAGAATTTGGTTGCCGCAGTTCAGTAGTGGCCACCGCATGACAAACATGGAAGACTATTGGGGTCTCAGTAGAACCACTGGTACACGAATTTATTTACGAATTTTATTCAATATTCACTGTTTTGCATATGTTTTTCTGCTGTTTTTTTTATCTGAAATTTATTCAAATCGACTCGGTGTTGTGATCAGTCAGTCGTGAAATAACGTGTGAATAGTAGTGATCCGATAACCTGTTTCGATATATTGATCAACGGTCATCGATAATTGGTTTGAGTATTGGCTGATCCCCAAACTAGATCTTCTGTGTTTTTTTTCGAGATCAAGTTTTAAGAACTTTTAATGTGACGTTAAAACAAGTTCAGTATCTTCAAATAACCGCCCAATCAAAAGCACAATAAATAAATGAATGAACAGAACAATCATTAAAAAGAAAAGTTTTTTAAGTGAACAAAAAAAAAATCAAGATGATAACATTATCACTTTATTCGCTCTTTGTGATTAAATAAGCGTGAAGAAAAGGACAAGCTGACACGAGACGTTCACGTAAAAAAAAAAAAACGAAGCATTTTCGATGATTAAATTAAAGTGAACTGAATTACCGTGATTGATATCCCCACATTTATTGTATCGTTCGCGTTGTTCACGTCCCTTTTGCTGGTGTTGGTGATTTGTTATTATTCGTTGCGTTGTTGTTCTTATAATCGCCGCAAGTATGTAGTTCGCTTTGTGAGGAAAGTTTCTTATCCCCACATCAGTCTTTTGTAAATTCTCTCAAAATTATGCAAGTGTTGGTGTTTCAATTGCTGCGGTGTTGTAGATGTGTGGGGCGGCCCAGTCCAGTTGTGTGTATAAAAATAACAAAAAATCTGGAAAGAGAGTATCTTTTCTACACATAGGAATTATTTTTGGGGTGCAAAAGGAATTGCCGGGGGAAACACACACACTACTCCACCCCATCCCTTCCTGAACGGAGGACAATAATAGAAGATTATAATAATAATAAAAAAAAAATGTAATAATTCTATCTGCATTATCTACACGTTCATGTAGAGATACGATTTCAATCTAAGTATGTGCAAGCAATTTTAAATGAAGAATACTACAGAATAAAAGATGCTTTCAGACGATAATTCTCGAAAGGAAGCAAAAATTGCGTGTAATCCATGAGATGTCAAGACATATCGAAACAATCGTGTGCGCGTGTGTGTATTTGTGTATAAGAAAAGGTGTTGAACAGAATGCATACGATCATGAACATGATCGGTGATTGAAAAGTGCTACGATATCGTTAAACATCAAATCTGAACGAAGGACGTACGTAAGTATGGGGATTACGATTTTTGATGCAGAAAAAAAGTAAGTATCCTTTTTAATCGATACCAAGCTTTAGATATTGCTTAGAACTCTAGCGGGAGAATGAAGATTTAAATGAGTGGCTTAGTGGTGGAGCATGGAGCAACAAGCTAGCTCGCTATTAGAAAGAAACATTTTTTCGTTCAACTTTTCATCAACTTTGGAGAATTCGTTTAAGATCCTGCAAAAACCATGTCACTCTGTACGCCGAGATTAACATGTAAACTTTAAAACGATTGGCTTTGCTTTTGGTACTGATCAGTGTATTTTGCTAAAGAAGCTAAGGATTCTTGTGTCCTTTTTGGCAGGTCAGCAATATTCAGAATGACGTTGTCGCCATTTCATTTTGAGTGCGAAACTATGATTCGAGAGTCTTTTTATGATTTGAAGTATTTGGGTTGTCGGCTGTCTATGAACGAAACTGTCAATGAAATAATTGGAAAGAAATATTTGGAAAAATAAGCCCGCAAAAGCGAAAAATTCATAAGAAAATAGCGAAACTTCCTAAATTGGAACATTCCATAACCAGGATATATTCGAATCGGAACAAATTATTTTTTACAGCCTAAGAATTTTCATAAAATACATCCTTTGCAATACGTTAACCTCTCGACTGGGACACTAAATTTAACTTCTCTAGAACCTGCACAATTGGTCCAACCTTCTTATTATTATTATTATTTAAAGCTTTCTTCACTCCTTTTCTAAACTTTATATAAATCGAGTTCATCAATAATCCAGTTTTATTTCATATAATTCAGTTTAATACTATGTCTCCACCGACAACAAAAAGAAGATTAGCGGGAGACGATTAAAAATTAATCCTAAAGTGGCTCCATCGGACAAATATAGGATTAATTTGACACGAAAACTCTGTTTCTGTCATTTTGGCTCTCAAAAGAGATTGGCCATGTTATTTCCCAAGAGCGAAAAACGATTTCCTCAGTAAAAGTCACTTAAGAAAACGTACTTGTGACAGATCTGTCGCACAGGGACAGTTTCAGCTTCCCTTTTTGATTCTCAAACTGTTACAAACGTGCAGAAAATAGGTTTGTGAATAGGGTGAATGGGATTTATGAGAGGATTTATTTTTAATCGCTTGCCGAGAGGATTCAAATTTTAATGGCAAATAGCGTGATTTGTAGAGCATTTAATAAAGATTTATATTAATCGAGGATTAGTGCTGGGTGGAGACATGGTATAAGACTTGCAAATTAAATTTAAATTTTTCTAAAGAAGCTAAGGATTCTTGTGTCCTATTTGGCAGGTCAGCAATACAGAATGACGGAAAAACCAGTAGAACTGTTTCAATGATGGTTTTTGTTGGTAATCATATTGTTTTCTGCTTCTGTGTAACCCGATTATAGGACATGTCGCAGAAAAAGTTTATTTTTCAAGCGTGATTTCTACTCACCAACGGGTTAAGTCCAGGTTTTCCAAAGTAAGCTCCGCTTAGAGATAGAACATTAATATGTTCTTGGACCTTCCATAAAGTTTCTTAGTAGCTATTTTGAGTGTGGTTTTTCTTTTGTCAAAAAAATAAGAAAAAGCGCATTTGAATCTTCAAAATTTTGGCTTATATTTCTTCAAGGGGGTTTCTAAAACTTCCCTCAACACCGCTGATCTTCAAATAAACAATTATGTGTTGTGCTTTAAACAGTAGGACAGGAAGCTAGCACTGCAAAGAAGAAATAAAATAAGAAAGGGAGTATAGAGATAAGGAAAGATGCAGGGGTGTTCAGGCTTATGATGACGACGCCGTGCGGTCGGTTCGGAAATATTTAGAAAGTCAACGATCGTTCAGAAAAATTGAATTCAAATAAATATTTTAAGGAATTGTGTGCCTTTTTCACATTACATTATTAAAACGAGAATGCACGAGGATTTTTTTATATACTTGTTCCCGAAAACCGTAGGAATATTCGTCACTTAATGTCAGCATTATTATAATATTAAGGTCCCTGAAGATGTTCGCCGGGCAGCGTTTGAAATGATCATAGGACTAGCCATTATAGCAATGTTGTAGAATTGTAAATTCTCGTAATTTTTCAGTTTTCAAAAAAAACATTGTTGTTGGAATTTGATATTAACATAGCAATATAGAAAATAATAAAAATAAACTGCCACATACGGTCGACATTAAGGTCGAAACTATTGCCCCTCATCGACTTGACGAGTGCATTAACGCCTAACGCCGATGCTTACTAAAGAGAGTGAATGAACCCAGGTAAATGGA
Organism: Neoascia interrupta; assembly: GCA_947623515.1. Lineage (NCBI taxonomy): Eukaryota > Metazoa > Arthropoda > Insecta > Diptera > Syrphidae > Neoascia > Neoascia interrupta. The sequence continues at coordinate 52,132,644 of OX392463.1, forward strand.
CAAACATAAGCCGGTCACCTGATGAACATCCTGAATATATAAGAGCTCATCTCAACGTCCTTTTGGCAAAAGTAGGTAAAAATATGTAAGATCAATTCGTTACGGCAGCTCAGTCATCCCAGTATAAAACTTACAGTAAGCTGAATTACCATCTCGAAGAAGAAACTTACTTTTTAAACTGCAACTCAATAGACAAAATCAATACAATTTTTAAGATCAGAGGAAAGCTGATTTCATTCCACAACGCCCACATATACCTATGCTGTGCAATCTTTGCAATATGAAGACGCGAAAGGACGTATTTCACTTCCTTGCTGTATGCCCAGTTTTAAAAGAATTTCGAATGAGATTCTTTAATTCGTATATCTTGGAAATGATGAAGCAATTCACATCTTAAATGGCGCCCGAGGGTGGGATGTTCTTTTCAACTACTGTGCAAATACACTTCGTTATAGAAAGTGTATAGTTGAAGAGGATTTTTAATGTTTAATGAGCATATTTTATTCTGTCCTTTTCTTCGGGCAAAAATTATAAATGTTTTAAAATTGTCACAAAAATTGGGACACAATTTTTGGGCAAAAAGTGGGCTTGTGTTGAAGATCATCAGACATACACTCTGAATTAACTACTGTAACCAGCTTCTACTGTACTAATTTTTTGTTTTACATATCTAAGAACCTTAGTTTTATTATTATTTTGACTAGCTGAAAAAAATAGAGAAATAATTTTCAGTCTCCATTTTTCTCTCTATCGAACAACATTAATTGCTGTTAAATAAATATTTTACCAAAATACTGACTTCATTAAATTACTTAATCATTGGTTTCACAACAGGTTATGGGCCCAGTAACCAATCATAAGCTAAAGATTAATTAATTCAGTATTTTTTTTTTGAAAAGGAACATTTGTTGGTAATCCAATGGATAACAAACTAAGTCTGGAAAAGTTGGCCGAGTCTGAAAATGGCAATGGAAGGTCGAACTACGTATCCTGGAGGTTTAAGCTAAATCTGTTATTACGTATGAAGGATTTGTTAAAAATTGTAACAGGAGAAACGCAAAAGCCAACGGAAGCTGTCGCAGAATCAAATTGGATAAAGAAGGACATAGAGGCACAAACAATTATTGGACTAAATGTGGATGAGAAAATTGCACTCAAAATTAAAACATGTAATTCTGCTGCACAAATGATTGGACGGTTAGAACAACTCTATGGTCAGAAAAGTCAGAAATCAACGGCAATGCTACAGCAACAATTTTTCAGTTTTAAGTATGATGAAACGAAGTCGGTTGCTGAAAATTGTCTGCAAAAGATGTTCTTGCACAAGAACTACGAGCGAATGGTGAACAAGTTAAGGATAGTTGGATTGAGTCGCGAATTATGAATTCACTACCGGCAAAATTCGATTACTTTCATGCAGCTTGGGAATCAGTTGCAGAAACTGAGAAAACTCTCCAAAAATTACGCGATCGTCTTCAACAAGAAGAAATAAGACTTGAAGGTCGTGAGTCTGAAAATTTTAAGCACATTAAGTACATTACATTTTAAGTACATTACTTATCGGAAAGCATGACAAATATAAGAAGGATCAGTATAGAAGAACTCAGGTGTCCAAGAAGTCTTATCACCAAACACAGTCAGGTCAGTTTGAAAAGAAATGTTTTAAATGTGGTGAGTTTGGGCACATGAAGCGTGAGTGCACTAACAAACCATGCTCCGAATATTTTGAATATTGCAAGAAAAATTACAACTGTCATAATTGTCAAAAGAAAGGACATTTTTCAAATGAATGTCCAAGGAAGTCAGATAATGCACAGATTAGAGCGAAATCTTTTATTACTGTGGCTTTGTCATCAATTCTTCTTAAAAATTTGCCAAATAAACGAGAATTATGGATTAAAGACAGCGGTGCTACTCATCATTTAACTGGAAATCTAAAATGCTTGACAAATCTTCGATCATTGGATGTTCCTGTTCAAGTGGAAATTGGAGATTCTACCAAATTAGAAAGTGTTTCTTTTGGTGATGTATATCTGATGGCCAGAAATGTTATCCAATTGTATTGAAAGATGTCTTGTTCGTTCCTAAACTTACTTTCAATCTATTTTCTGTGACAACCGTTCTTGACCAAGGATATACTCAACAAGCTACAGCAGAAAAATCTTTTATCATGGAGGGTGATCAGGTCGTATTGGTAGCTAAAAGGTCTGGAGGTTTTGTTTCAAATGTTATTCCAACAAACTGAGGAATTAAATTTGTCAGCGGTAAGTTTGAAACTTTGGCATGAGAGGATGGCACATCAGAACATTTCTCATGTAAAAGAAATTTTGAAGAGGAACAAGATTCGTTATATTGATGACTGGGGAAACAATGTATGCAAGGGATGTGCATATGGAAAACAGCACAAAGTGTCGCATCCAAAGAATCACGAAGTTGCGAGAAGTCCACTTGATAGAATTCATGTCGATCTTGGTGAAATGAATGTTCGATCTCTTGGAGGTGCTAAATATTTCTTGTTATTAAAAGATGACTTAAGTAGATTTCGAACAGTTTATTTCATGAAACTAAAGTCGGAAGCAGTAGACAAGCTAAACATTTTTTTGAATTTAGTGGAAAATCAATTTGAAAGAAAAGTGAAAGTTATTATGTCAGACAATGGAACAGAAATCAAAAATGTCAGAAGCAAGAAAATTTTTGAAGAGCTTGGAATATTCCATGAACGATCGACTACTTATACTCCTCAACAAAATGGCAGAATTGAAAGAGAAATGCGAACGATAGTTGAAGCCGCACGAGCAGAAATTTATATCAAGGAACTTGGAACAGCTTTATGGGCAGAAGCATTCAACTATTCGGTATTTACTAGTAAACAAACAGGGAAGAGTAACGTTGCTGGAAAAACACCCGCTGAATTATGGTTTGGTCGAAAAGTAAGTCTCAAGTCGATGAAGCCCTTTGGCTGTGACTGTTACATTCTAATTCAAAATAATCAACGTAAGAAATTCGATAAGAAGAGCAAGAAAGGAAAATTTGTCGGATATGATATTGAAGAACATGGCTATCGAATATATCTTCCTGCTGAGCGACATGTTGAAGTCTCGTGTAATGTAATCTTTGATGAAAGATTAAGTCAGACGAATAATTTAATTCAAGGAGATTTCAAAAAAGAAAGTTTAGATGCGTCCTTTACGAATTTTTCGATTGAAGAGTCGGAACAAAAATCACAGGAAGTAAATGAAAATGATCAGAGTCAAGTCAACAAACAAATGAAAATTAATCTGAAGAAGTACAGCCACAAATTCAGGAGGAGAATTTTGAAAGCCTTGAAAATATTCAAACACAGTCATACCAAGAAACAAATCAAAACGTTATTCCAGTTCATAATCTACGAAATCGACAAAACATCAAGCCACATCCAAAGTACAGTGATTATGCAGTAATTGGTGACGTTGAAGATATTTCTGTTAAAGATGCACTAAAAGATCCTGGATGGAGAAGAGCGATGCAAGATGAAATTGAAGCGCTAAATCAAATGGAAGTGTGGGAACTTGTGAACTTACCGGAACATCGTAAGCCATTAACGTGTAAATGGGTCTTACGAGAGAAGGCAGATGGACGTTTGAAGGCACGAGTAGTTGCAAGAGGCTTTGATCAAATTCAAGGATTAGACTACAAAGAAACCTTTGCACCCGTTGCAAGATATGCAAGTATTCGTTTACTTTAAGTCATGCTGCTAACAAAAGGCTTGAAGTTCAGACATTTGATATAAATACAGCTTTTTTAAATGGAATATTGACGGAAGAAATATACATGCTACAACCGGAAGGATTTGATGATAGTTCTGGGAGAGTGTGTCGTCTAAAGAAAAGCCTTTATGGACTTAAACAAGCTCCAAAGGACTGGAATAAGACACTAACCAAAACCTTAAAAAAACTGAAATTAACAGACACTGATGATGATCCCTGCATTTTCTATAATGAAGATAGGACTGTAATACTTGGAATATTTGTAGATGATGGTATTGTTATCAGCCATAATAAAGAAATGATACAATTTATTTTGTCAGAGCTAGCAAATGACTTCAAAATGAAATCAACAGAACCAAAACAAGGAATGTTATTTTATCTCGGAATGGAAATACATCTTAAGGAACATGGATTTTTAATAACGCAGCAGAAATATACACGGAAAGTCATAACGTGGTATGGATTTGAAGATGCATATGCTGTCACAACAACACCTATTGAGCCAGGAATGATGACTGAAAAACATATAAATGATGAACCTTTAAAGAACAAGCCTTATCGTGAAATTATCGGAAGTTTACTTTATTTATCAACTATATCAAGACCGGACATAAGCTTTACTATAAATTACCTGAGTCGACAAGTCAGTAACCCTAGAAGATGCCACTGGAAGATGATTGAACGTGTCCTTAGATATCTTTATGGTACAAGTAATTATGGAATATTTTTTGGTGGCGAAGCAAAGCTGGAGGCTTACACGGACTCAAACTACAGTGGAACAGAACCAGATATGATTTCAACTAGTGGAATTCTTGTTGATTATGGAGGACCTATAGTGTGGATGGCTCAAAAACAAGCAGTAATTTTTATTTCATCAGCGGAAGCTGAATATCGTGCAGCAGTCAGTGGGATACAAGAAGTTTGCTGGATTCGAAGAATAATGAATGAGCTAGGAATTTCTATAAAAGATCCAACGGATTTATTTATCGACAACAAAGCAGCTATTCACATGCTTGAAAATACTGAAGAAGGAAGGGTGACGAAAGGAAAGAAACATATCGAAATTCGTCGGAAATTTGTTAATCAACATATTGACAAGACAGTGAATCTAGTTTATGTTAATACTAAACAACAAGTAGCTGATATTTTTACAAAAGCTTTAAGCAAGAAGATATTTCAAGATCTGAGGCTGAAGCTGGTTAAGGAGGAGTGTTGAAGATCATCAGACATACACTCTGAATTAACTACTGTAACCAGCTTCTGCTGTACTAATTTTTTGTTTTACATATCTAAGAACCTTAGTTTTATTATTATTTTGACTAGCTGAAAAAAATAGAAAAATAATTTTCAGTCTCAATTTTTCTCTCTATCGAACAACATTAATTGCTGTTAAATAAATATTTTACCAAAATACTGACTTCATTAAATTAATTAATCATTGGTTTCACAACAGCTTGGCTAATTTTTGGGTGAATTTTTTTCTATTCAGCTTAGACATTTGCTGCTGTGGAGGACATTCTTACAGAAGACCAGCATTTATCCTATACGCCACCCACCAAACTATATCCTTGCTAACAAAAACTTTTCTGAAGTAAAAAGGCTTATCATTTCTTTTTTTAAAAGTCGCCCAACACTTACTGAAGTCAAAATCAGGGCAGAAGTAGTTTAAGGTATATTATTTGGCTGAACCTAACTTCATACTACTACTACTACTACTTAAAGGCTAAGCTTAAATTACCTAAGCATAGTACCATTATTCTGAAGACACTATACTACTAAATATGAAACTAATCTTACTCTCTTACTAAAAGGCATCTACACTTAACTGGTCGTTACTTCCTAAGTGTCATTTTCAGTTGTCGGACGGTGACGAACTCCGTTAAGTCAAATGTTGTAGGATCAATTGGCCAAACCCCCTTTCCTGTGTCGGGTGACACAGCTTTTATCATCTCGCTGATCCGCGCCAAATATAACCTCCATCAGAACGGCCTCTCGGTCCAACCGGACCCGAACAACTTCAATTGTTGAACTAGCTTCGGAAAATCCGGGATCTGCTCAATAAATTGTCGGGCTGAATGAGCTTTACTGCCTGAAGGCGCAAGCACTCCGGTCGGCTCTTTAGCTATGTTTATCGAACGGGTGACGCTGGTGGAAATCTGACGAACTGCAAAAAGTCCGTCCCTTATATCGAGCACAAACAAATAGAATTTGACGCAAACTGCGCAGGAAAAGTAAGTTTAACCTTCAACAAAGGCGACGGACCCCTCCACGTATATTTTGTCTTGGTTGCCCTTTTTTTTGAATCTTCACAGCCGCCTTTTATTGGAAAAATTTTATGACCGTTTGGTTTGAATTGGTTTGGTTCATTTACTACAAAGAATATATCTTAGCCTCCTTCCTAGACATTGGGAGAGCTTTCAAAAACGTGCGTACTGATGCCATTCTTGTATCCCTTATTAAGTTGGGTAGAGTATAAATAAATTTATTAGTTATTGGATAGTCTCTATGCTCGGATCAAGAGTTAAGCCTTCAGCCCAATGAATGAGTTACGTTAAAGTACACAACTGACAACTCAGTGAAATACACACGTTCTTATGGGAAGCGACGCACGTAAGTTACGAAGTTTTTCTATGGGCCGCTTCCCATAAGAACGTGTGTAATTCACTGAGTTGTCAGTTGTGTACTTCGACGTAATGGATGCAACGGATCCATTGAGTTGAAGGCTTTATTTAGGAAATAGCCAAATTTATGCATGAGGTACGCCCTAGTATGGTGTCAACAACGGTTTTAAGCAAAGTTCGCGTATGGACATCATAAAAATAACTTAAGTTACCGCGTATGCGAATGATGTGATGATGCTATTGATCCGGAGTCTGGAGTACAACGGAGTCTTGTATAGAGCTCAATATTATCCAAGCTTACCTGACCTCTCGACGGCAGCCTGGTCAACAGCTTTCTGACGCAGGTCCTTGATGCACGTTTGTATCCTTGAAACAGCGAAGAAAACCCGATAATAAAACGGGGAAAAAGGTAGCATTTCCTAGCGTGACAAAGAAAGTGGTTAAAAATGGGCTAACATTCATCACTCCATACGGAATAAAAAGCACAAAGTATGGGAAGCGAGATACATTTCGTTGGCATTGGTTCTTTTATTCAGTTCAGTTCAGTTACTCCAAAACTAGTGCGATACTGACGATATTCTAAAAATTTCTGGTTGAGAAGGACACATTGATATTTAATATAATTGCCATAAATTAAGCATGATTTAGTAATTTTTTGCTCTCAAGGTCTTGCTTCGGGAATCCCCTTTCAACAGCCTTCAGTGATAGGAATCAAAAACTCAATTTTCACAAAATGAAAATTAAAAAAGTATCTGCAGGTTATCGTTATTAATGAGCTAATTTGTAGCGGTCGACGTGAGTTATTGTTTTTTTTTTTGGTAATTCGATGGAATTGGACAATTTTTTTGTTTGGTGAATAATCGTTGAATCCACTTTAAGTCTGTTTATACAATGAACCTTTGTGAGTATTGTGAACATAATTTTTTTGGGAAAATTTCACAATTTTGAACGAACACCAGTTCAACCCATTACGAGGTTAAACAAAAAAATTGGAAATATGTTTGCAACTTGAAAAAACTACTCGACGTTACTTTTTAGAGTAATTTTGCAACCCTGAAATTGAATTGGCATAAAATTAACTACTGTATAGTTTGCCAGTCAAAAATTGTAGCGACATTAATTGGACTGACTGACAATTTGTCTACCAATTCCGACAGCATGTTTATTAAGAAGCCTTACATACAAGTACCTTGCCAGTTGCAAATCCGAGGCCAAAAATTGTATGAAGTTGCAGTGAGGCTGTAACCAAAAGTTATTTGCCTGTATCAATTTTAATCTTTTGATACTTCCCCTTCACATATCCAATCCTAATGAAACTAGTGCGAATATGCGATATTTTAGACAGTTTCATTTGTTAGGTTCCTCTTTTAAGGATATGTATACGTTTTTATGCCCTACCAGAAGGTATGTCAAGTTAAATTTATAAAGTTTGTAAAGCAGTGAAATCACCATAAGACCTTTAAGAGATATGATCGACACCGCCGTCCGTCCGTCCGTATGTAAACAACTTTTAGGCCTTAAATTTTTGGCTAGAGAAATTTTGTAGTGAATCCGTAAATCCTGCTCTACAGATCATATTTAAAAATTATCAAAATCCGCCGAAGACACGCTCACTACAGCCTTAGAAGTGCAGCACCTGTAATTTAAAAAAATACTTTTTTCAGTAACAATATTGCCAGCTTATAGAATTTTGGTATGTAATACTCTTTGAGGCAACGAAAAGAGGATGACCCTGTTATTGACCACGCCCACTTTTTAAAGAGTTTTTTTTTTTTTTAATTAAGGTTGTTCAATAAATATATATGAAAATTGTTAAAAAAAGTTGGGGATATTAGCATTGGCTAACTTTTTTGTACATATAGTATATATCTCCGCCCGTTTTTGTGGGCGTGGCCTTAAAAGAGGTAATTTAATTATTTATATTTTTAGTTTTAGGTAAAGGGTGAAAAAGGCGGGGTTCTAGTCTAAAAAGTATGCAATCACCTAGAAAAAGGCATTCAAAAATTATATTTTTGAGTCCAGCCCACTCTCTGGGGGCGTGTCAGTTTCTTCTTTAGGTAGGGTAGGATATTTTTTAACCCATCGTAGACCAGCTGAAGTTTTTTTTTTTAAAAACGCACTATTGCGTTTATTATTGCGTTATTCCCACGTGTTAAATCAAAGTACGGATATGTCCTATTTTAGACCTCTTTTGAAATACGAGTATCAAAACTTGACTGAACGTTTAAAATTCTTTTATAAGATGCCTCTCTTGTAAGAGGTTTGCTCGCACTTATCCGCGATTAATATAAATCTTCATTAAATCCTAGAATAGAAATTTAAATCCTCTCGGCAAACGATTATAAATAAATCCTCTCAAAAATCCTATTTTATGCACCTTTGTAACAGTTTGAGAATAAAATTAGTGGGAGGGTTACAATCCGCTAAGGCGAATCGTTGGATACCCCCTTGGTTGTTAAATTTCAGTTTCTATTAACTTCAACTGTATTTAGAATTTCTCAGTTAAAGAATCTTCTCCCTTAAAAAGGGGCGTGGTATACACTCCTTTTCAATTACATCGTTTTTTTTTTTGTTTACATTAAAAATTTGGTTTATACTTAAAAACGCCCCCAAAAGTGGGCGTTGCAAAAATTTATTTATTTCAGTTGATAGCTTTCACACATATCTGAACATTTTAAAGCGCAAGTTTTTTGGATTCAAAGAAAATCTATCGAATTAAAAATGCTTAATAAAATGCAAATGAAATATGACCACGCCCAAAAGGGGGCAGTTTTTGCCTTTTTTTGAAACGTTAATCACAATACACTTAAGCGACGATAACGCGTACCAAATTTCAGCTTCCTACGGCAATTTTGAATTTTCATGCTAATAAGTAAAGTGGGCGTGTCAGTAGGCGGATTTTAAAAATACACTTGTATTTTAAGTTAAAACTATTAAGTAGTTTTAAAACTATTAAGTAGTTTTACACTTGTATTGCTTCGAGACCTAGAAAGAAAAGATGTTAAGTTTCAAGTTCCTAGCTCAAAATTTAAGGCCTAAAAACTACCGACTCACGGACGGACGGACGGACATGGCTCATTCGACTAACATTTCGGTCTCGATCATATGCCCTTAAGGTCTTGGGGGTCTACGGTTTGTAACATATTTCTCTATGTTACAAAATATGAATCAAACTAAATATACCTCCTATCCTATGGGATGGGGTATAAAAAGGAAACTGAAACTGTCCCTGTACGATAGATCTGTCACAAATACGTTTCCTAGTGGGATTTTTACACAATAATTTATAATTTTTTATGCTCCCGGGAAGTGACATCGCCACGCCACTCTCCTTTGAGAGTTAATATGACGGAAAAGGAGTGAGCATGTCAAATTAATCCTATATTTGTCCGGTGGAGCCACTTTGGGATTTTTTTTTAATTTTTTTTTTTTTAATTGCCGGTGGAGACATAGCATTATTAGACCCTATTGTGAACAAACTGACTGAAAAGCTCGAAATGGTTGCAGATGATCGGGAAAAATTGAAGGACCCCTTAACCGCTCCTCTCTGGTTTCCTCTTACGGCCAGTTTTTCAATCATAGATCATCCGTATTTCGGAGTTGTATTGAGATTTATCCTAGAAATGAGTCTTTTAGTGGTTAATCTCAGTTTAACCTAAACTGTAGGTAGGCTAGGGGCTTTAAGGTGCACTGAGGCCAAAGAAGGCCCATTGAACTGCCACGTAGGTATGTAACCAAGGGAAGGGGTAGGCTTGAATTTTTTGATAGGCAGCCAGTTTTATGTCAGTGAATTCTAGAATCTTTTTGACTGGTGTCTCACTGAGGTCACTTAGTGTAGAAGTAGGAGCCTATTTTGGATATCCTGGGCGATGCGAGTGCCGGACAGCTACAGAGAAGGTGTTGTATACTTTCCTCCTCTTCCTCTTCTAGGCAACTTATACAGAAGTCGTTTGAGAAAACACCTCGTCTTTTTGCGTGAAGACCTAATAAGCAGTGTCAAACTCATGATAAAACTGGATGCAATAGAAAGAATAAATCTCAGATGGACAAGTGGTAGTACCTGTCTAGTAACGAAACACATTTGGCCTAAGCTAGATCTTAAACACTCTAGAAGTTTGATAGCTCTTAATAGATCGCACATGTGAGGTGCGGTGGCGTAATGGTTAGTGTGTGTGCTTACTAGGCCGGAGATCTGGGTTCGACACCTGCCATCGTCACCTGAAAAAAACGACTTGTTCTTTTTCATGGTCCCCACATCCGCGAGGGTTTGACAAGCCCTCCGAGAGTATCAATTGTCTTGAAAAACTTCTCAAAGTGCCGTTCGGATTCGGCGAAAAATTGTAAGGCCCCTTGTATGCGAAGAAATCAACACACACAGCATACATTGTTGAGAAGTTGGCCCTGGTTCACCTCGAGCTGTTGCGCCACTTTATTTATTTATTTATTGATTTTTATAGATCGCACAATCGGTGTTATTATAGGACACTGTCTGATAGCAAGCACGCGACAAGGCTTGGTGTCTTTTCTAACGATTTTTGCAGAAGCTGACCAGAAGCTGAGACCTCTTCACCTTCTCTGCACATACTCCGCTCTTTCTAAGAACCGAAATCTTCACCTTGGAGTTTTCTTCTATAATGATCTTAGTGATCTTAGCACGACTGACCGAAAATGTCTCTTACGCTTCATTAGTAGCTCAAAATGGTTCAACGAAGAGGCAATTTTTCCAGATCCACCTGCTATCACAATGGACCTACATAGGTCTAAGTGAGTTGGGTTCTTCAAACCCGACAGCCACTTCAACCTAACCTAACCTAAACTAATAAGCAGTGTCCGGTTATAATTCCCACTGTAGTGCTTATTTTGGATCTCCTCAAGGCGATCAAGCTGTCTGATGGTTTTGGATCAATATGGGGCCAGATTAAATTGGAGGTTTGACATGTGGTGCCTGTCCTCCATCTGGCGTCAGTTTTTTGTTAACTGTGATTGTTGAGCTGTAGTTGTAAGGTAGCTAGGAAAAAACCTATATGACAGTAGACTTCATCGTCTGGCAGTCTAGTAGCATCTTTAGTAAGTTTTACAGCTTCACAGTTTCCTATTATGGCGGATGGCAGTTGATAACTTATTTAGAGCTTATAGAGAATGATGTCAGGGACTCAATTGTGCCCGCAAACTATTAAGAACTGTTCAAACTTCTTTGCCTGTTTTATTTGTGAAATGGCTGATATTATTTGCTTGTTATTATGCAAAATGACATTTGGGAACAACTCGAACTTCTTCGCCTGTTTTTCGAAGTGACAGAGGGAAAATTAAATAATTTTGAGAGTCAAAGATTTCGGCAACTTTATTGACGGAGAAAAAAACCGCTCGCTGAGTTATACCCTTTTCACACCAAATCAGAATCTAGATTCAGAGTTCCAAATCTAATTGAAATCTATTAGATTCCCCATACATTTGTAGAATTCAGAATCTAAATCAGAATCTAGATTCCCACAAAATCGAATACAAATGTAATAGATTGTATTCGATTTTGTGGGAAGCATAGGAAAATAAAAGGAAACACACCTTTTTAATTCAATCAAAAGAAGACATGACAGCCGATGAATTTTTTTTTTTATAAAATAAAAAGGAGAAATATTCTCGTTTTTTTTTTATATTATTTAATTGTGTGGTGATTTTCATGTATTCTCCAGTGCTTCTTAAGTTATCCACAATTGTTTTTTACTTATTTGAAGCTGTTTAACTTGTGACAACAGTGACAATTGGACAGTTGGTTTTTAACTGATCGAAAAGTCAACAAAATCTAGAATATTTTCGCAGTGTGAAAGGGTCAATTCGATTTTGAAACCGAATCGCTCAGAATCTAGATTCTGGCTTCGGTGTGAAACGGTATAAGAGAGGTACGCCTTTCAGAAAATTACTCGTACACTACCGTGATAACCCTGCATTTTTTTTCGAAGAGAAGGCTAGCATAATATTTCTGACAAAATACTTGAAATTTATTTAAAAAAAAAACAACTATTCGACAACGACCCTAGTGTGGGTATTATAAGCTCAGTATATTCATTTGTATGCAAAAGAATTAATGCACGTTGTCAAAGAGAAATTTTTTTAAAATGGTAAAAAGTATGTGTTTAAAAAAATATATGCTGAAAAAAAAAATATATGCTAACCTAAAGGTTAGGCTTGCTTGCAAGATTCTTCTCTTTTCGCAATCAAAACTAATTTTAACACAATAATTTAATTGCTGTCCGCCTTACATTCAGACAATTGGGTTGGGAGTAGATTTTGCAATATTCTGTTCTTCGAATTCAAACTTTCGACATCTTGATTATAAGCTCATGATTTTTTCGCAATTGACCAATTCTGTTGGTAGTTTACCTTGTTTTTGACCTAGACAGAGTCTAAACAGAGTTTAAACAAATATTGATTTTTTGTTGCATCTGAAACATTTATTTGAAAACTTTTGCAGAAAAAAATAGTACCAAAGCAAAAACAGTGTAAAACGCGGATATTCATCAAATTTTAAAAACACGCGGGTCACTGTGACGTATACGTAACATTTTAACGCGCGTGCCTACCTCAATTCAGGAATGCTGCCACACTAGCATAAATTTACATAATAAATTAAGAAACGTGTCTGGTATCGCTACGCAAATCTTCAAAGTGTCACTTAATTAAATTTGTTGTCAGTAATTATTGCAAACAGTTTTATAGTTCAGGCTGATCTTCGGGAAAAACACGAAATAAAAAATGTAAGGGTTGTGTTCACATATATTATGGCACTGATGGTACAAAAATGTCGTTACTATAAATTTGTTAAACTATAAATATATCATTATAGAAACCTTAAATATAACTCCCAACGAAGAGCTAGCAGAATAGAAACAGAAACAAAAAGGATATGGCATTATGAGTCATTTCTCATTGTTAGAGAAAATTAAATGTAGCTGAGATAAAGATGTTTGCCATCCAAGAAAAAATCTTGCACGTTTAAGAAAATTTCAACCATTCACCATAAGTGGCTCAGTTAATATTAGCAAAAGTGAAAGATCTTGGGAATCCTCTCAAAATGGCAAGGTTTAGACAAATATCCGACAAATGCTCCAACACTATCGCTAAAAAGATAAAGACTAGAGAGTATGTTGCAATAATGATAAGATATTGATGATCATAAATGCCTGGTAATAAGTCTATTCTTTTAAAAAGCAACTCTTGACTGAAAATCTATTCACAAGGAATGAAGAAATATTTTTCTGTCAGATGTTATCTAATTTTCGTTAAACATTCCAAACTTTTTTAATAGTGTCTTCCAAGAGCAATTGTGACTAAATATGTCTTATCTTGGCAGCATTTGCATAGCGACAAAGCACGTATATAAAATTTTGGTCAAAGCTAAATTGAAATGTTTTCAAGCGAACACTGCTTTCGATACAATTAAACACTGTTTTATGTGTAAGTACGCAACTTGATTTCGTGTGCTTCTTCATGACCAACGATTCTGAAATTGTCCTGAGTTTTCCCAGAAACATAAACTTTGAGAAATCAAATCAGAAGACTGCTTTGCTTCACTATAAGGTTTGAATAATAACCCAGTATCAGTATTAATAACAGTGTCTGGTGATTACAAGCAGCCACATTTATAGCCTAACGCAAAATTTATCAAAAAATTTATGTAATAATAAATCCAAGCTTCGTTTTTGGATGTCGTTTTGGCTTTCTTATACATACTTAAGCAGACCCTATAAGGCTGTCAAAAGCTGTGTTCATGGCAGACATTGAAAATCGCTCTAGTAATCTTCCTGAGATTGGCAAAGATCTTTGTTCCACTGCGAGAGAGTGTTTTTAGCGACCCGTCCAAAAATGAAAAAAGGACCACTTATGGTATCACTTCGTTGTCCGTCCGCCCGTCGCATTTTTAACTTCTAAACAGTGAATCGTAGAAAGGTGAAATTAGGCCATGAAAAAAATGAGAACGCATTCTAAGGCAATTCTTTTATGCACACATAACGGTTTAATTACAGTTTGAGTTTTGATGGTTAAAAAGTAAAAAGTGTTTTGGCACTAAGCTTGAAAGGTTTTACAGTAAGAAAAAAAAAGAAAATCGAAACATACACTTACAAAATATTAGTAGTAGTAATTGCTTTTATTTAGTAACATTCATGTTTTCTTATTGTTTTTTTTTAGATCGGACAGATTCCTATGAAAAGCTGAACGTCTTCTTTTACTCGTAAGTTACCAAAGGTAACAGTCCGCATTTCTATCGCCTCTATGTGGTATATAATTTAAACGAAGAAGCTGCCCTCTGGTTTTGAAAACGGTTGAGATAGTTTCTAAACTGTTCTCGTCGCGAAACAGTTTTTTCCCTAAGATCATAGTTGAGCTCTCGATACGTGAACCTACTTTCACTTTGCTGGGCTTTCATTCTGAAGTCCACCCTTAAGGCTTTTTCGATAAGAAACAGCAGCTCCTGCACAGATCTTTTCCACGATCCTATATCTGAAAGCGATAACGGGACATTATGTTCGTTGCTTAACCTGCTCTACTCCTTAAAGAAGAACAGGTTTCGGTGTATTGTGTGTTTTGCAACTATGTGTGGAAGGTGGTGATAAGGAAGCTCCGTTATAACAGACAGTCCTCTTTCAACGTGTAACATATAGTTGGGAGTGCTTTCTACAAGTTTAAACATTTTCTTGATGAAATATCTGAGAATATCTTTTCTACATGATCAAACCGAGAGATATCCCAAACTTGAGCAGCAAAGCACATTATGGACCTCAAAAACTTTAAACTTAGTGCTCGAGGAAACGCCTTTTTTGCCAAGAATACTTTTCCAGTTGCAATTTATGGCACTTTTGGCTTCCTTAAGTTTCTCTCGAAGATGATTTTTGAAGACATTGAAGGGGTTTATATTACCCCAAGGTACTTGTACTCCTTCGCGATCTCAAATTCTTCATTTTGCCAAAACAATTTTTCATTTCTTGAGAACCGTGCGGAGCCATTTCGAAACACCATTATTTTTTACTTTCCGATGTTAACTTTAAGACTCCATGTTGTTCAATATTGATGTAACTTATTTATCATTTATTTATCATCATCTGCATCATCGCCGGGGATTCCGTCAGTAACGATATCATCAGCGTAGAGCAGCAGCTTAATACGAAGATCTTCGAACTTGATTCCTCCACACGAAAAGCTTGTGAAATCGCCCAGAAACGGTGAAAAGAGAAGTGGACTCAAAAGACAGCCCTGTTTGACCCCCATATCTGATTCGAACCAATTGGATATTTTGTTTTAATTCCATACCGCCGTTCTATTATTTGCATAAAGGCTTCGTATAACTTTAAGTACTTTCATTGAAACTCCCATGTTACTTAGATTGTGCATGTCTATCAATTGTATCAAAAGCCGCCTTAAAGTCGACAAAGAACGTATAAAGTTTTTTGCCTTTGTCGAGATAAGTCCGCGCAATGCCCGTTCTACTATGATTGCCGTCAATACTTTCATAACGGAGTTCAAGAAAGAAATACCTCTATAGTTGCACGGGTCTCTCGCGTCTCCTTTTTTAAATAAAGGAAATATTATGTTCCTTGTGAAACTTTCTGGAACCTCGCCCCTGTTGGAAATATAGTTAAAAGCTAATGTTGGATGTTCCAGAAGCTCCTGTGACGCAAAATTTAAAAAACTCACAGGAAATGCGATCTTCTCCTGGTGCAAACATCGTGAAGCAGAATCGGGCGGTCTAGTGATTCGACTGAAGCATACGAGAGAGCATAAAAGATTACGTTAGAACTAGAAGGCAGGTTCAACACATGTTGAAAATGTTCGGCTAGCAGAGATGATTCACCGTGTGTTCTTGTTGCGAACACCCTGCCGTTTATTGTTCTGACAAGTTTCCAAAACGTGTAACTATCTTTAATTCCCACTAATTTTCTCGATAGCTGCTCTATGTATTTTGCTTCTTTTAATCTGCATAAGTTCTTTGCTATGCTGTTACTTGAAGCCCTGAGTAGCCGAAGAAAAGCAAACGACTTCTCCTTGCGGCGAAGCACTCCCAGTCGAACCATATCTGTTTTCTCTTTGGACCTTTGGTGACCTGGAAGGTCCTCGCAACACCCGATATGCAATTAACGAGAATGTTTACGCCACGGCTCAAGCGAACATCATCTTCAGATATTGCAGTGAGTTTAAGGTTGAGGTTTATTTTGTAACTTGAGGTGAACCTAGTCTTCTATTGCAGTTTGGGTAGAAGCTATGACTCCGGGATTGTATTCTCAAACGTTTTTAATAAATTAATCTGGACTGTTAATGGTAGGTGGTCCTCCTCGTTCGCTCACTCGTTTTAAAATCGGTAACACTCTCCAGCCACTTTCCCCGTACGAGGCAGTAGTCCATTGTAGAGCAGGCTGTTTCTCTCAGAGAGGTTAAGTGACCCTTTCCATCACTTTTCGATCGACCATTTAATAACTGTGAGACCAAAGGATTCACACATCTCGACAAGCTTCTTTCCGTTCCCATCAATCTTTTTAGCTGTGGCACTGAATAACGATAGAGACTGGGGTCGGGTAGGATTTGTGGATCGACCTGCAAAAGCTGTGTATCGACCTGCAAGATATTAGTATTTCATAAGAAGAGCGAATTTAGAAAAAATATTGAAAAGTTTTTTTGAGAAATGATAAATCAAAAATATGTTCCCATTTTCAACGTGTTTTATTATGACCTTAAACTTAAAAATTTTGTTCACACCACCATCTCCGATGCTATAAGGCCAAATGACTTGAAACGTCAAATACATTGAGAATTATTTGTCATTTTCAGGAAAACTAAAGAAACTTTTGTTTTTTCAGATTCAGCAGATTCTTAGATTTAGCTCGAAAACTTCAAAAAGTATTTTTCAAAATATTCTGGTATCTTCTAGTATCTTAATTATAATAAAACAGTACATTTACACCAACAGTTTAGTTCAAAATTTAGTGAAAAAATTTCGATATCCAATTTTGCTGTTTATACTGGAGTTTCAGCGTTTCAAATGACAATCGGGGTCAAATATGAAATATCAAGTGCTCAATACAGCAAAAAAATTTAAACACATACAAGAATACTTTAATCGATTTATGTCAAATTGAAAACGGTTTGTTTGAGAATTTTCTGTCAACTGCTAAGAATCGGAAGTTTGAGAGGTTCGTTCAATTCGACAAACTTCTCAATACCCAGACTAAATTCAACATTTAACTGAAATTAAACATTTAACTGAAATTCAACATTTATAAATCCTGAAAAATATATGGCGAAATGTTGAATTAAGCTTAAATGCTGAAATTAGGCGCGGTGTAAACATACTTTAGTTTGAATATAAAACGTATAAAAAGAATTCCAAAAATTTTACGATCCATTTAAAAATGACGTTTCTAACTTAAAATTTTCTAAATAAAAAACCCGCATTCATAACCGATAGCTAAAAAACCTGTTTCAAGAGTGCTAGAGGTAAATAGTCATTGCTAGCGCATAGTACATGAAAATAAGACAGTTTTTCGAAGTTCGAAAGAAGAATACAGAGGGGCCGAAAGATTCTATGGCTTTCGAGATACGTGTAAAATCATTTTAGTTTATTTACTAAAATGTAAGTGATAAAATATGCCTTAAACTTCTAAAGTTGTTTCTCTCTTTTCAACAAAATTTTACGCAAGCACAAGCCACTTGAGTAGCAAGCTACAATATGTAAAAATTTTAATGATCAGTCATCCATTTGCACCTACGGGTTGTGGATTTTGCATTATTGGAGAAGCGTTCCTCCTTCCTTGTCCATGTAAGTCACTCAAATGCGGGCTCTAGGTCTCCTCAGAATGTCTTTGATTGGGATAAGTGCGCCTTAAGCTATCCCAGGCGGCAATAAGCTTAGCAACCCACTCACTAAGGAAATTCTTGGCGAATATGTCGGTGCACTTGATTACCCGATACCAGGGATTAAAATGATGAACTCGTACGAAGTAGCAAAATGCATAAAACAACAACAAGCAACAATCGAGGACTACAATGAAAAGCAAAGGACTTAGGACGCTTCCCTGGTGTACACCGACTTTAATTGGGAACTCATAAGTGACTCCTGAAGGACATCTTACTCTTGTCTTGGCTCCATCATACATGTCCACGATCATCCGCATACGTAAAGGCTTCTGGAACTCCTCGTTTTCTTAGCGCCACCCATATCAGATCTCGTGGTAGTCTATCAAAAGCTTTTTCAAAGTCAACCAGCATCATATGCAGATCTTTAAGGGCATCATACGATGTTTTTCCATTACGGTCCTTATGCTATGGATTGCTTAGTGGTTGATTTTCCTGCGACAAACCCGCACTGGTCCTCAGTTAGCCCTTTTTTCGCAGTCGACTACCTAGTAGCCGCTCGACGATCTTTATTGTGTTTGACATCAGCTTGATAGAACGATAATTGTCACAGCATTGTGTGTCACCTTTTCCTTTGTACAAAGGAAGTAGACAACTTTCCCTCCACTGATTAGTAGGCATTGGATCTCCGCCTTATACTTATAAGAGTTTGGAGATAAAAGTCGTGAGCCAATTGGACCCGCTGTCTCCCATTTTTTTCAGAACTCTGAGGGTATCTGATCTGGCTCAGCTGCTTTTCGAGAACTTATAACCGCTCTTCGACTGTGATGTCTGCTACTTCTTCCCAGTTGGGAGCGGTTTCCTAGGGAAATTGTTGCCTGGGAAACTGTTCATTTAAGAGTCCAGCACATAATACTGCAGCCATATGTGAAGAATTTTGTCGCCATCAAAAAGAAGCCCTGAGCATTGTTGATGAACTTTGGCGAACAAATTTCCTGAGCATTTCTCCTCCTCAGAACGGCATTCTTGAAGATTTAGGCCCACGTATTCAAGGTTAGAAACTTCCTTCAACTCCCGATAGAGGCACTCCATTCTCTTTGCTTGAACCTGGGTTCACATCTTCTTGGCGAGACTGCTCCGGTGTCTATATTCCAAACTCTATTTTTTGAAGAGCACTTCTTCCATGCCTTGTAGGCCGTTTTATTTTTAACAATCACTAGTTTCACCTTATCTGACCATCACCATGTTTCTTTTATCTGTTCGTAGGTAGTGGCCGTTTGAAGTTCCTAGGAGTGATTAGGCCTTCTCAATTCAAGTTCACTGTAGGTCATCCCACATGTGACCAACGGCTTGATCCCCACAAATTTAAGACCGCATCCCTTAATTCTCTGACGCACCTTTAAAACCTTCCCTGCTTAAAACAAAAGTTTACCTCTCTAGCTTCTTCTGTCATCCTTAAACTGACGTTTTTCTAAATGCTTCTAGATCTCAACACGCGATTACCAACGGTCGTATAGCCTGACGCAATGCATCTTACACGAAATTTGATCGACAATAACTGGTTTCCAAATGTCGAACAAATTAAAATAAATGACATTTCTTTGTACAGACATCGTGACACGCCATTCTCTGATTCGAATACCGCCTTTGAACCACGAACGGTACCCGCGTTACATGTGTAACTTACTTAGATCTCCCCAATCAGAGTCACGTCATCTACATGATTTGTGGTTGCATCGCCCTCATAATCCTGCTTCTGAGATTGACTCTAAGGGCCCATAGCCAATTGACACATGGCACCACACAATAATCGCTTATGGACCAACAAATGAACTTTTCCGGTGTTGGTCACTATTGAAGGCGCAACCAAGCTGTATGTTTTCTCAATTTTCTAAAGAAGATTAAGTGATTTAGCTATGCGCCGTCCCGTACCCGGCGGAAACAAACACTTTGTCTGGGCTGTGTTGTGTTTGTGCAACATAGATGCAAAAATCGTAAACAAATTCCACGATAGATGTTGAAATCCCACACCTGTATGGGACAACAATGAAACATCACCTCCTTCCTGAATGAGTGAAATAAATTCGCCGGTTGGCGTAAAAACTAAAAATCTAAAAAAAAGGTAAACACATTTAATTAAGGCGAATTTACGAGCAGCAATTGTTTGCCTGAAACTGTGTGTTTTTACAATGTAAGACCCGATACGGATCGCAACGATCTATCTATCCCATCCCCGTATGCATATCTGGCGAAGATGTCATCCGTAAATGCGTATCGCGTGCACACCATGTTAATACGGGCCCCTAGTGCCTTAAAAAAAAACATAGAAGCAACAGCTTGTTGTCAAATTAATGGATGAAGCATCGACCCAATCAATTGGCCGAATGCCAAGCTCAATTGTTGTACTCGTAGTAATTGGATTATATTGCTATGAAGGGTTCATTGAAGTGAGACCGAACTCATAAACTTTAAGCTTTGACTTTTGTTATCTCGATTTTAATTGCGAATACAAAGAAAAATTGGTGTGTGGTCGGGGTATATCAAAGGCAGGGAGCCTGTAAATAGATTTTTGTATCTTTATGTCAATCGATGTAGGCGTGAAATTGAAATACTTAATTTCGTGCCAGTATACCCCGTATTTGTTTTGGACAGCTCGAAAAGGCATTCGGCTAAATTTAACGGTCGTATTGACTGAATGTCGAGGCATGATACAGTTAATTTATCGTGACTAATCATCCTAATTCAATCAACATAGATTTCGAGCACAAAGTGCTGGTGGCACTTGGAAAATGTCAAGCGAATTCAAACGCGCACTTTCAATCTCAGTGAGCATATTTTTCGAAAACAAACATTTTCATACTGATGTTGACGAGCTCCCCTGCAAGTTGGGGGTCAGGATAGCCTTGAGGTAAGGTATGCCTGTCGTAAGAGCCGACTAAAGTCCACTGGAAGACGTAGTCTTCAGCATGTATTCTGAGTGTCAGGAGTGTTCTTTGACATCATACTTGAGAGAATTGTGCAGAACTCTCGCGCCAACACCAGAGGTACAATCTTTCAAAAGTCCGTTCAACTACTCGCATACGCAGACGACATTGACATAATCGGTAGAACAAAGCATGATGTCAGTGAAGCCTTCGTGAGTATTGGGACGGAAGCGGCGAATATGGCTTAGCAGTCAATGAGGGCAAAACCAAGTATATGTTGTCATCAAGAAAAGATACCCAACACCGACGTCTTGGACAAAACATCACCATCGACAGCTATAACTTTGAGGTAGTTGGGGACTTTGTCTACCTGGGTTCCGCTATCAATTCAGACAATGACACCAGCGCTGAAATCAAACGAAGGATAACTCTTGTCAATCGCTGTTTTTTTGGGCTAAGGAAGCAATTGAGTAGCAAAGCTCTCTCTCTCGAGCAACTAAAGTGTCCATGTATAAGACCCTCACCATCCCAGTCCTGCTTTACGGTGCAGAAGCATGGACCCTGTCAAAGATGGATGAAAACACTTTAGGCTGCTTCGAGAGGAAAATTCTTCGGACGATTTACGGCCCCGTTTGCATAGACGGAGAGTGGAGGAGGAGATATATTATCGAACTGTACGGGCTGTACAGCGATACCGACCTAGCCAAAAGAGTCAAAACGCAACGTCTACGATGGCTGGGTCATCTAGAGCGGATGGACATCAACGCCCCGGCCCGGAAAATCTTCGAATCCACACCGCATAGACGGCGCAGTAGAGGAGCACCGAGACTCAGGTGGCGCACGCAAGTGGAAGGGGACCTCAGCCAACTTCGCGTGCGAAACTGGAGACGGCTAGCTAGAGACAGAGCTGGCTGGCGAAGCTTGTTGGCTGAGGCCCAGGTCCATCCCGGACTGTAGCGCCACCTTAAGTAAGTAAGTAAGTCAGGAGTATATACTGCTGGTGGGGCCACTCTTGGCAGTAAAGTTATAACAGTGTTGTGTGTTTTTTAGGATGTTTCCTCTTTGGCTTCTTCGGTCAATGTTGAAGTTAAATGAAAAGATTATTTCATAGTTTTTTCTGACGTTTGTAATCTGAACCGCGCTCTGTATACATGTAAATTCTTCCGTCTCATTAAATTAAGAAACCGTCTCCGAAGAAGGCGGCAACCCCTGCCGAAGCGAAATAATCTTTTCATTGAACTTCCACGTTGACCGCAGAAGCCAAAGAGGAGACATCCTAAAAAACACACAACTCTAATAATCACATCGGTAAAACACCAAGAACTAAGTAAAGTTATAACTGGGAGACGAACCTGAACTCGAAACAATTAAACTCAAAGAGCGTCTGCCGCGGGATAAGCGGCTTCTTGGTCGGCGTCTGTTATCCATGTTAGGATCGGCTGGATAGAAACCTGGCAGCTAGGTATAAAATGCAACCCCCCCCCCCCACCATGAAGAGAAGAGAGAAGAAGCCTCGGATATGTGCTTATTCTGGAAACCCAAGGCACCCTTTGGAGCTTGGCCTGAGAGCTGTCAGAATGCGAGCGCTTGATGGTAGGCATATCCTGCTCGGCATCCGACCGGGCTCAACCCGAAGAAGTTACGAGCAACCTGGCAATGGTGAAGCTATTCATTAAGGGAGGTGAAGGGAGGGCAGCGCTTAGCAAAAATGAGGGCTTAGATGGTCAGTCTACAAATCAACAACGGCACCAACTAAAAAGTTGACACATGGAATGTTTCATCGCTAACGGAGAGGGAACTTGAACTGGTTGAGGAGGCCAAAAAGTATCAGCTCGATGCTACTGGCATCTCCTCAACTAAGTGGAAAGGTTTCGGAACCGGAGAATTCGCCGATGGGTGGAGACTTTTCTGGTCGGGCGTTCCACATAACATGACTGCATAGGGGGTGTGGGGATACTCACAAGAGTTTATTCCATTAGGAGGGAGGGTTTAAATCTTGAAGCGATAAACTGAAGCAATCGACTTTGGCTTTAGTGCAGGTGTACGCACCCAACCTAGAGTCAGAGTATCCGGCCTTCTTGAACGAAGTTGATGCTGCGCTGGATAGAGTGGCAGAAATTGTATTCTTACTCCTGATGGGTGACTTCAATGCTCATGTGGGTATGGACGACAGTACTTGGAGAAGTGTGATTGGGAGGCACGGTGGCCCAGATCAAAACAGGAACGGAGGAAACTTGTTGGACCTTTGCTCTGCTTATGGCTTGTCCAACATGAACACCTTTTTCCCGCACAAAGACATTCACAAATACACTTGGAACCTCTTTGTTGTACCATCGTGTGTTCAAAAAATGGATTTGCGATGCTGGTGTTTTGAGAGGAGCTGAGCTGTCAACTGATCAGGATCACCACGTAGTGTCGTGCAAGTTGCGTTTTTCGACACTATTCTTTTGACATCCAGGCGAAATCCAAGACGGGTGACTCGCATACGTGGGAAAAAAGCTACAGGATGCTGAATCTGATTACAGCGAGCGATTTGTACGGCACGTTTCGGAGAAGTTTGAACCTTCGAGAAGTTTGACCTTTTAAAAGTAGAGGAAGAATGGCAGCTGTCTTCATTGGTAGTCATTGCCTTTGTGCAGTGAAGCGGCTTGGTGTGGCGGCTGGTGGTGAGAAAAGAACAGCGTAGTTTAGGACTCCTTGAGTTTAAGAAGCCATCAGAGAGAAGAAGAGGGCGTATATTGTGTAGAATCAATGTAGGAAATCTATTTCTCGAGCCCGGAACACTGAGGTGCGAAGAACTTCCAATATAGCGGTCAGAACAGCCAAAGAAAATGCTTGGAAAAAGTTTGGCGAGAGGTATTAGCACGATTACAGATCTGCAAACAAGATGTTTTGGCAGACTATTCGCCGTCTCAGAGGAAAGAAGTTAAATATCGTACAGGGGGTTAAATCCAAAGACGGTACACTTCTTTCAAATGAGAACAAAGTTTTATGCAGATGGAGCGACCACTCTTCGGAGCTGCTTAATCCCCAACAGGGTACTGAAGATGACAATACCATTGCTGACGAGATTAAATCGCTTAAAGTGGGTTCGTCTGCTGCAGTTGATGAAATCCGGACAGAAATGCTCAAGGCAATGGGTGAAGAAGGTGTTAAATGGTTAACATATTATTAAAAAGTGGCCTGCGCAAGCGGGAAAGCACCTAGCGATTGGCGAACAGGGACAAGTGAGATTGCTCAAATCATAGGAGTATGTCTCTTTTAAGTCTTCCGGAAGAGTATTCGCGAAGGTGTTGGAAGCGCTTTCGAGAGCTGTAATCGAGCCATTGGTGCGCAAAAGCAATGCGGCTTTCGGCCTGGCAGAGGAACAACCGACCAGTTTTTTTTTACTCTTAAAGTTATCCTTAAGAAGGCCTGTTAATATGCCAAACTAGTCTACGTGTGTTTTGTAGATTTGGAAAAGGAATATGACCGGGTTCCTCGGGATTAACACCGGATAGTTTTGCACTGAATTTGTTTCACCCGCTTCTGACTGCAAACTGAGTTTTGCAGTCCGAACCGGGTGAGACTGTGCTGGGTGGCAGGACACTGCGGCATAGAGGGTAACGCACAAGCTGATGAGCTTGCAAGAAAAGGAGGGCTCCCTGGAAACAGTGTGGTTTCTAATATCAAACCACCCATCTGCGTAGTTAGAGGTACTATTGAGGAGAAAATTGTAATGACGGCCAACCAAAGGTGGTCTCGTCTGGCTGGACACAGGGTATCTAGGTCCCTCTGGCCACGACTAAACGAAAAAGGATCGAAGGCACTATTAAAACTGAGCAGGGACAAGCTAAGGGCTTTGGTGGGAGCTCTGACGGGACATTGTCTCCTGAGGAAACACGCAAGGAGGCTCGGGCTTTCTGACACAGATATTTGTCGATTCTGCAGTGATCTGCAGGCGGTTGAGGATATAGCACCCATACTGTGCGAATGCGAGGCAATTTCGCGAGTTCGCAGAAAATATTTAGGGGAATATTTTTTTGGAAGTTTGGAAGAGGTACACGGCACAAACCAGGTACACGGCACAAGGCTTTTGAACCTTCTTGGCTTTTACAGGGAATGTTGAATGTTTGGGTTGTTTTTGCCTTTTGAATTTTATTTTCAACTTGTTCCCCAGGGATCGCGATGGGCTCGCTTTGGTCCCTAGTGTCTGTGTGGTCCTTTTCACCACACCCCTGCTTAACCTAACCTAACCTATGCACTGAATGGGCCTCTTCTGAGTGCCATTCAGTCTTTGTATGGGAACTGCAGAAGCTATATTTGAATAAATGGCGTCAAATCCCAACCTTTTGTTGTTGGACTTCGCCAGGGCTGTGTTCTATCGCCTCTCCTTTTAAAAGTTTGTATATGGATTGGATGGTGACGCAGTCTTGGTGGGGAATCTTTCGAAATGGGGGGCGTCAGGATAAGCCATCTGCTTTTCGCAGATGATTTAGCAATCCTGGCATTGTCCGAGAAAGAACTTTAGCGAGCAGTGGATGCGTTTGCGGCCATATGTGGTGAAACTGAGATGAAGGTATATGTGAGCTAATCCGAAGTGATGGTTGTTTCCCGAACTCTTCCGAATGGAGTCCCATTGAAACAAATAGAGAAGATTAAGTATCTTGGGGTCTTTTTCACGAATGATAGAAGGAGTGATATTGAGTTATCCCGTAGGATTGGCTAAGTCGGAGCAATAGTAAAGGAACTGCGCCAGCTGGTCAGCAGGAAAGCTGGACTTGACGTGAAAGCTGAGAGCTCTGTTTTGAATTCACTGTTCGTTCCAACCCTCATCTATATAAAGGGTCCGCCAAATAACTTTTTTTTAAATGCTATAAAAAAAACTGCTGAATCTTTTCTCAAATTTCTTTTTTTATATGAAAGTACAATCCTTCCGGTTAATAATGGAAAATTTTACTCAAATTTAAATGGCTGCCTCGGCTGGCCATGCAGTAGCCTACACGATCGGTCCAATTTTTTAGCGCGTTATCGATTGTGTGCAGCTGTATTTCAGCAATGGCTTCACGAATATTGTCCTTTAAAGCGTCAATTGTCTCTGGCTTATCGGCGTAACACTTATATTTTTCGGCACCCCACAAATAATAGTCCAACGATGTCAAATCGCAGCTCCGAGGGGGCCAAACGACATCAGCTCTGCGGCTGATAATACGATCTTCAAAAACAGGGCGCAAAACATCGAGTGTAGCTTCGGCTGTGTGGCACGGCGCGCCGTCCTGTTGAAACCAATTGTTGCCAACATCCTCCTTTTCAATTTTAGTGAACAAAAATTCGTTTAACATGGCCCGATAACGATTGCCATTGACTTTAACGGCCACTCCTTGCTCATTTTCGAAGAAAAATGGCCCAATTATGTCTCTGTACCGAAATCCGCACCAACCAGTGACTCGTTTTGGGTGCATCGGCTTTTCAATGCATGCGTGCGGGTTTTCTGTGCCCCAAATGCGACAATTTTGCTTGTTTACATACCCGCAAAGATCAAAATGAGCTTCATCTGAAAAGATGATTTTTTTTTGGCAAAATCGGCATCTTCTCTAAGTCGATCACAGGCCCACTTTCAAAATAATGTCGCAGCGTTGTTCAAGCCTATACACCAAGGTTCGCAGAACGATAAAATATGATTCGTTCTCTCGTGAAAAGTTCGCAAAGGAATTTAATTTTCGATTCGTTCGCGAACTTTATTTTTTGGTTCGCTTTGAAATAAAATTCGTTTTCACGAACGAATCAAACCTGTTGTGATCTGTAAAATATGGTTCGTTCCCGAACTTATCACGTGCGAACTATTGGAGATCCGTTCGCGAATCGTTCGAATAAGAAAAAAATGTCATTTTGCATGAATGTTATTGTATAATTTTAATATTGAAAAAAAATAGAACCCAGTATCAAATAATGATGTGCTTCACCTTTATGAATTATTAAATTTTCTCTAGAATTTCTGGGGTTCATTTGAGTTCCTTGCCTGGCAGAAGCTAAAAATGAGATGCTTCACCTTTATAAGGGATTTTTCTAGCTGCTGCCCACTTCCTTCAGAATTTCTTGGGTTCATTGCAGTTCCAGTACAATTTTAGCATATTTAGGCGGGGACCTACAATGAACCCAAGGAATGCTGGAGGAAATGGACAGGAGCTGGGGGAATGTGAAAATGGGCAGGAGCTGGGGGAAGGTGAAGCATCGCATTTTTCGCTTTTACCTGGCAAGGAATTCCAATGAACCCAATGAATTCTGGAGGAAGTCGGCAGGAGCTGGAGAAATCCCCTATAAAGGTGAAGCATCTCATTTTTCACTTCTACCAGGCGAGAAACTCCAACGGGCCTTTATAAGGATTTGGAGCAATAGCAAACATTTTTCGCGATCACCATAAAAAGTTTAACTGTCAATTTTGAATGAAATTAACAATTAACAAATAAATATTTCAATTGCCGAAGCCGCAATCAACACTTAAAATTAAGCTGAACGAACGGATACTTGACAAATAATCATTCGTTTTATCGATCTTTGCGGATCCTTATCGCGAGCGAACTATATTCTACCTGAATTTCTGTTTTTTCGATCTCTCACGAACGAACGATACAGAAAAAAAAAGAATATAGTTCGTTCGAGAGCGAACTATACATTTTCAAAGATCGAACATTTTATCGTTCGCGAACTTTATTTTTTATGGTTCGTGAGAAGATCGATAAAGAACGATAAAGATCCATAAAGAACCCTGGTATACACAACAACATTCGTTCAGCGGAAGGATAAAACTAATTATCTGTCAAATCAGACATGAGCGAAGTGTTACCATTCACGAAATAAGCACTAGTTGAAAAAAAACGTTAGATGGCGGACCCTTTGAATAAAAATAAAAATAGTGGCGCAACAGCTCGAGGTGAACCAGGGCCAAATTCTCAACAATGTATGCTGTGTGTGTTGATTTCTTCACATTCAAGGGGACCAACAATTTTTTCCCGAATCCGAATGGCACTTTGAGAAGTTTTTCAAGACAAATGCTACTCTCGGAGGGCTTGTCAGATCCTCGCGGAGGTGGGGACCGTGTAAAAGAACGAGTCTTTTTTTTTCAAGTGACGATGGTAGGATTCGAACCCAGACCTCCGGCGTAGTAACCACTACGCTACGGCACCCACCCCCACCTATGATCATGAAATTCAGGTTATGACTAAAAAATTAGATCGCGGGTACAAGCTGCCGAAATGAGATTTTTGAGGTTCTTTGCTGGTGTTACTCTTAGTAATAGAGTGAGAAACAACAGTATTCGTAGACATCGAAAACAACAAAAAAACATTCAGAAACGATTTTTCAAATTAGTCTGGTATCTTATCAGTAAAAGATTTAAAACTGAACAAAAATTTAATTTCTTATCTAAATTTTCTGAATTAGTTTAACAGCAAAGTAAAACACTCATATTTGTTTTTTCCGTGATCTTAAAATATGAGCCGTGATCTGAGCTCCAAAATAGTCATTGCTAGTAGAAATCACTTGACAATCATAAAAGAATATAGTGGGTCTCGAAAAGAGATTCAAACTCGTCGTTTTATAAATTTTAAATCAAAAAAATTATATATAAAATTAATCAAAACTTATTTTTATTAATTTCTTTTAATCTAAAAATCCGAAACATGTGCCATGTTAGTTTTCATTCAATCAACAACTTTACCTATAAAAGATAAAAAAAAACAAGCATGGATCAACCCTAGTTGATTGAGCTCATCTTAACTTTTAACTTCAAAAGCGTACCGCATTGTGCTCTCATGACATATTTTTAGCACGTATGTCAAAAAGCAACACGAGATGAATGAAAAACCAAAAAACAAATGAAAGTCGCACGAAAAATCCGCCAGAAACATCCGCAGTCATGTAATTATCTCATTTACCAGAGATTACGTCCATATTAATTTAGTAATTCTCTTGTCATCTCTTGAGAAAACAATACTCACAGTGCGCAGTGCCGAAAGTTCCGCACAGCATGCTGATGATGCTGATGTTGCAAACTACAACAAACAAGACTGCTGGTCACTCATTTCAATCTTCACTTAAGTATCCAAGCTTATGCCATTAGCAGTTAAATACTTGATAAATCGTTCGAGATGCTGATTACAATCGAACAGGCATATTACGATTTCCTGTTTCGGGGGTCGTACCTCTATCATCTTAAAACAAAGCTCCATAATAATTCATCTATCAATGGAAACTTTCCCATATAAAATTTTCAAATTTATCGTTTTCGATTCGAGTTGATTTGCGGCCCCACCGCTAGTAAATGTGGCAATTTGACATAACAACGAAGCCCGGACATTGGCGAATCCACTTGCGCATAGACGGTCAATAGCACCTCGAGTCTTACAAAAGCAATCACCTTGGAGCTCATTTTACTCTATGCACTTTGGAAATTGTGCGGATAGTGCTGGGAAGTTATCCCTATTGTCCAATTGTTTGGTTTTATTATTTATTGCTTTTGAATACGATGCGTTAAATGGCGGCAAATTTAACAATGTCGTGTGTAAGAAAATAAAACTATGATAGCGCGGGGGTCATTTTTAATTGAATGTGGCATGTTTATGCTATACACGCCTGAAACGATGTTCTATTCCTGTTTGTCGGCAACAGAAACTCATTTCTCGAAAGCTTGCCATGTTATGTGCAATTCAATTTGAGATAAACCACTTGGATTTTTGAAGAATTAATCACCAGCAGGGTTTTTCGGCTCAAGGATGAAAGTAAGGTACAACTACCTACCAACACTGAATATGGTTTTCTTCTGCAGAAATTGTATAGCAGCATCATATTTCATCATCATCATCATCATTTTCAGTGACCGCTTATCCTCAGAAAGGTCGTGGAGCGAGGGCGGCTAAATTGTCCCTCCATCGTTCCCGGTCCTCCGCCACCAACTCAAGAGACACAGGCGCGAACCCCAGACCGGTATTCGAGATGTTCTTTACCTGATCCCACCACCTGTTTCTTGGCCTACCAGGCGGGCGACGGGCTCGCATTTCGGCTTATATATTCTGTCTAGGAAGTCCGTCGGGGGGCATGCGAACGTGTCCAAACCATCGAAGAATTGATCGCTCCACTGGGAGAATTTGCTGAACATTAAGATTCCCACGAATGTTGACGTTTCTCACTCACACCAGCAACGCATCTTTCGGCAGTTTGTAGCCGAGAACCAATTTTTTCGGTTAGTACCCAAATTGTTGGAACGAACACTGAATTAAAAACTAAGATCTTTACCTTCACTCAGCTTTCCTGATGACCGGCCGGCACAGTTCCTTTACTATCGCTCCAGCTTTGCCGATCCTACAGGATAACTCAGTATCACTCCTTCCATCTTTCGTTAAAAAGCCCCCGAGATACTTTAACTTCTCTACCTGTTTCAATGATGGTACCTACACTGAGACCAAGGCGGAGACCTTCAGTCTTCTCCTAGAAACTCACTTTTCGGGCAATCAGATCGCCGCGTGATCTTCAGTGATATCGGAAACGGTGGCTACTTTAGAACCAGCGAACGCAACGGGGCTAAACTGGTTTATTCCATCCGAGTGGTGACTGATGACGCTATCAAATATGCAATTGCATCTTTTGACAGTTTCAAGTCACGTTGTCCAAATGGAATCTACCCAGTTATGCTGGAACAAAGTTCAAATCAGCTGTTGCCCATGTTGAAAAAATATTTTAAAGCAAGCCTCGCCTTGGTTTACATTCCCACCCCTTGGCGCATGGTTAAACTCGTATTCATACCAAAACCTGGTAAGTCTGACTATAGCCTAGCCAAAACAGTCTGTCCATAAGTCTGTCTTCCTTCCTGCTGAAAAGCTTAGAGAGACTGGCTTAGCTGCATGTGCGCTCTTGATGAGATGCAACACGCTTATTAGCGCGGAAAATCCTGCGAAACTGCGCTTCAAAACCTTGTTGGTATAGGATTGAATGTGCTCTTGACCAGAAAGAGTAGGTGCTGGGCGTTTTTGTCGATATTGAGGGTGCTTTTGATAACGCGACGTTTAATAACATGTGCAACTCAGGAAGACAACACGGTGTAGATGAAACATCAGTTCAATGCATGGCTGTCCGCAAGGTGGCGTTCTGTCTCCCCTTTTGTGGTGCATGGTGGTAGACTCTCTCCTGTCGGCTCTCAACCTTCCTGGAACCTACACACAAGCCTACGCGGATGATGTCGCCGTTCTTTCTGTCGGCTTAAACATAGGGACTGTGTGCTCTCAGGCGCGGAGTTTTCTAGACTTGATCGATGATTGGTGCACAAGGAATGGGCTTTCAGTGAATCCTCTTGAAACTACGGTTGTTCTCTTTATGAAAAGGAGGAATGTCACTGGTCTGACTCAACTCGTGCTGAAAGGTGTCACTATCCCGATATCCAATGAAGTCAAATTATTGGGCAGTAATCCTTGATAGAAAACTTCTTTAGTCCAAGCATGTTGAATTCGAAACCGAAAAAGCACCATACTTTCTGGCAGTGTAGAGGGGCTTTTGGAAAGACATGGGCCTATCTCCGAAAAGGGGCCTCTGGATCTATGCGGCCATGGTAAGACCACTCCTCTAATATGAATCGGTTGTTTGGTGGAACAGGCTTTCGCGAAAACGTGTTGCTGCCTCTTTTGCCAAACTCCAAACAACGGCCTGTCTTGGCTGCACAGGGGCCTTCCCTAGTACGCCGGGCTCTGCTCTAGATGCTCTGATGAACCTCCCCCCTCGATATATTTATCATGGGGTGTACACGGAAAACCATCTTTCGCTTAAAGAGGGGTGGTTTTTGGTACCACACGTATTGGAATTTTGAGGAACTTATTCGAGAATTGTCCTTCGACCCATGTCTTTGGGACATGCCCTCTGACGCAATGACCCCAAAAATCCTTTTGCGACAAAACTACCAAGTCGACTTTCCTCAGGTATAATGGAATAGCTTCTGCCAGACTCTGAGCTAGGGAAAGAATGCTATAGTATTTTCACGGATGGCTCCAAAACCTGACAAGGGTCTGCTGCTGGAGACTTTGTGGAAAGCGAGAACATTAGACTCCACTACCCCTTAGGTAAATATGCGTCTGTCTTCCAAGCGGAGATTTTCGCTACCCTAATGGCTATGCCCTATATTCTGACTAACAGGTGGAGGGCGAGAAGCATATGCGTTTGCAATGACAGCCAAGCCGCTCTAAATGCGTTGCTCAACCCTTTTATCTCGTCCAAGATAGTGCTCGAATCAAATATTCGATGAACTTAGTCGGAAGGCTTAATGCAGAGAATCTTGTTTGAGTTCCAGGTCACACTGGTATCCAGGGAAAGGAGATCTCTGATGAAATTGCCAGACTATGCTCGGAAGAGGTTTTCTCAGGACCCGAACCTGCTTTAGGCCTGCTTTTATCTGTTGTCACGTCTGCCATTGATACTTGGGTTTCTCGTGAGCACAGGGCTCGTTGGCGTGATTGCAATCGGTCATCGGTGCAGACAGACAAAACGACTACGCCCGGACATCTGCGAGGGGTCAGCGTCTTTTCTTCTATCTCTCAGGAGAATCGATTGCAGACTTCTTGTAGGCGTCCTTACGGGCCCTCAAGCTTTCGCCAAGCACTTGAATGTGCTAGGCTTGTGGCGAAACCACCACCTGTCCTGCCTGTGGAGCGGACGACACATTTCCTACGTAGTTGTCCTAAATTTGCTCGCAGCAGGTGGCGGATCTTTGGGGCTGTCGTGGTGAGTGCCTAACACCTAAGCTCTTCATCATTGTTGCTTCTTCTCGTTTTTCTTCGAAAGACGGGTAAACTAAATACATTAAAGTAAGGCGTCCGCGTGGTAGTATAATGAACCAGTAGTTGTGTCTGACTGCTCCATCGGACAGTAGCAACCTCCGACAAATGAATGAACCTGTTTCAATGGGACTCCATTTAAGTGTAGGCTACACTGCACAGGAGTTCAGGAAATAACCATCACTTCGGATTTGCTCACGTTTACCTTTATCCCAGCCTCACCACCTCACCACATATGGCCGCAAACCCATCCAGCACTCGCTGAAGTTCCTCCTCGGACGATGCCAGGATAGCTTAATCATCTGCGAAAAGCAGAGGGCTTATCCTGACGCCAGCTTATGGCCTATCCATGCCTATTTTTTGGCTGTTCTGAGCGCCATATTAGAATTTCTTTGCTCCTCAGTGTTCCGTGCTCGAGAAATAGAGTTCCTACATTGATTCTACACAATATAGGCTCTCTTCTTCTCTATGATGGCTTCTTGAATTCCAGGAGTCATAAACCACGCAGTTCCTTTTTCACCACCAGCCGCCACACCAAGTCGCTTCACTGCACAAAGGCAATGACTACCGATGAAGACAGCTGGCCATTCTTCCTCTACATTTAAAAAGTCAAACTTCTCGAAGGTTCAAACTTCCACGAAACGTGCCGTGCGAATCGCTCCCTGTAATCTGATTCAGCATCCTGTAACTTTTCCCCCCGTATGCGGGTTTCCCGTCTTGGATTTCGCCTAAGTGGCAAGGGAATATTGTCGAAAAAGCGCAACTTGCACGACACTAGGTGGTGATCCTGATCAGTTGACAGCTCAGCTTCTCTCAAAACACGAAAATCACAAATCCATTTTTTGAACACACGATGGTACAACAAAGAGGTTCCAAGTGTATTTGTGAATGTCTTTGTGCGGGAAAAAGGTGTCCATGTTGGACAAGCCATAAGCAGAGCAAAGGTCCAACAAGTTTCCTCCGTTCCTGTTTTGATGCGGGTCACCGTGCCTCCCAATCACACTTCTCCAAGTACTGTCGTCCGTACCCACATGCGCATTGAAGTCACCCATCAGGAAGAAGTCCATTTCTCCCACTCTATCAAGCGCAGCCCCAACTTTGCTCAAGGAGGCCGGATACCTGCACTAGACCCAAAGTCGATCGCTCAAAGTTAAGCTTTAAGATCAAAACCCTTCCTCCTAATGGAATAAACTCCAATACGTTTTCCGACGCCCGGGGCTTGTGAGTATCCCAACACCCACCCGCCTGTGCAGTCATGTTATGTGGGACGCCAGACCAGAAAAGTCTCCACCCATCGGCCAAGTCTCTAGTTCAGAAACCTTTCCACTTAGTTGAGGAGATGCCAGTAGCATCGAGCTGATACTTTTTAGCCTCCTCAGCTGGTTCAAGTTCCTTTAACGTTGAGATGAGACATTGCATGGGCCAATCTTAAGTTGGTTCCGTTGTCGATTTGTAGACTGACCATCTAAGCCCTAATTTTGGCAAAGCGCTACCCCCGCTTCACCTCCCGTAATGGATAGCGTCACCATTGCCGAGCTGCTCTTATCTTCTTCGGGTTGAGCCCGGTCGGATGCCGAGCAGGATATTCCTACCACCAAGCGCTCGCATGCTGACACCCCTTAGGCCTAGCTCCAAAGGCTGCCCTGGGGTTACCAGGATCAGCACATATCCGAGGCTTCTTCTTTCTGCTCTTCTGGGGCGGGGGGGGGGGGGGAAATGCATTTTATACCTAGCTGCCAGGTTTCTATCCAGCCGATCCTAACATGGACAACAGACGCCGACCAAAAAGCCGCTCATCCCGAGACAGACGCTCTTGGAGTTTAACCGTTTAGAGCTCAGCGCCCCTCTGGGATCAGACGCTGACCAGTTTGCCGCACAATATGTATCAGATGCTACTGGGTTTTATTTACACCTTCAGGTTCATCTCTTAGTTATAACTTTACTGCCAAGGGTGGCCCCACCAGGAGTATATACTCCTGACAGCATCACTTAATGGTGACAGGAGTAACATGCTGAATACTACTTTTTCCAGTGGATTTAAGTCGGCTCTTACGGCAGGCATACCTTGCCTTAAGGCTATTCTGATCCCCGACTTGCAGGGAAGAACCATTTACAAAGTTTTAAATTTTAATGTCAGCGAATAAGTGTGAGAAGATGCAACAACAATTTACCTTACGCCATCACCTCATTATAGACCCTCAAAACGAAATTGAATGGAGCTGAAAAATTGACGAATTTACTCACATTTGTAAGCAAATGTCAGAGTATGGGTAAATTCGGCATTTTCAGCTTGTGGGCAAAGCTTTTACATGCGTCCGAAATTGAATATCTACAGTGATGAAAAAATTTACATCCTAGTCTAGGCATTGAGTCGACTAAGTAGGTTCGACAAACTATCAGATTCTATCTCCTGAAATGTTACCCATTATCCTTAATCGGTAACATCTCGAGACTCGGAGTCTCGATTTTGCAGGCAACTTCAATGTACCGTACCTACACGATTCTTAGTCGGTTTGACATTCTGCATAGTAAAAACCCTGGATAGTACGTTGATCAATAACCCTACGCAGCTTGTAAACGAGCCTACGTTAATTCTTGACATTGTTAGCCGCTCAATACTCTGGACGTGCTTCCCACCTAGGTAAATGCTCTTTTGCCTAGGTTCTTTGGACCATGTGTCATATCGGCCTCTTTTCTGTTTATAAACTATACGCAATTGACGATTAAACACTGGAATAGTTTGACAGTGCGAACAGGCCACTTGTAAGTCTCAAAGTAGAACTTCGCTAGCTCTGATGAGTATCAGCAAACGATCCTCAATATTAAATTCTATTTTTTGCATCCTTAAATAATTTAACAGCAAACCGAACCGATTACCGATAAAGAAGTATGTATTGTGTGCATAATGTTTTTGTTATATGAAAACATGGACTCATAGACACCAAGTACGGCTCAGTATCAACATATGAAGGTATCGAGTGAAATCAAAGCTTTAGGTTCTAAACCAATTTGTCCGCTTATCAATGTTTAAGAAAAAAGTTACCGTCATCTCATTCTAGAATTGTACCCAAAAGTCACTGATATGCAAATATATTTGCAAAGACGTCAAGTTTACATTTGAATTCATTCAGAGACTCGCGGATTAGCCTCGGAATTGTATAAATTTTTGTCATGCAACACATGCCAACACATGGGTGAATAAAAATAGTTTTCTCTATTGCTGTGTAGGTATATTCTCTAAGCGAATTCATTTGTCGTGAATGCACAATAATAGTCCAACCAATGATACGCCAGCTTAAGCGTTCTTTTTTAAATGGGAGACAAAACCGCAGCGGAAGACTAGAGAGGGAGAGAGTACGCTTTTAAATGAGCACGTTGCCACAATCATTGCCGGCAATCTATTAGTGTCTTATTTATCAAATTATTTTCTTGTAGCTATAGAGTTACTTGCTTAGAAGATTTCTGGCATTCATATTGTCATCGAAGGTTTATTCCAGTCGCTTATTAATTTACCCTTATCTATCTTAAGGCGTAAAAGTCAAAGTAAAAAATCTAAAGGCAAGTAGGATAAAGTAGTTGAAAGCACTTGAGTTTAAGTATGTGCCGTATTCTAGATTCTTTTCCTTTTTCGACAATACGGCGCTACAGTTTCGATATTGAATCTAGGCCTGATCGAACAAAATGTCTTCAGATAGCTCGTTCCATATCTAACAGCTACCGGCTGCCTTTATATTTTCTTTAGGTCTGCAGCTGGAGGCAATTTTGGTCCATTGTTTAAGACCCTCATTGTCCAGTTTTTCGGCTTGACAATTGCCAAGGTGTAAAAGATTTTTGTCAGGCGAAAAAAAAGCTTACGGAGACCTTTTAACTCAAACCGATGAAGAATACTTACGTTGTCATGGGTAAGAGCTCGTTTTTTTGGCGCCATTAAACAGGAATGCAAAATTGCCGGTTCGGAATGAGATCACATCTGGACATTCAGCCGAAATTCCGGGACCCGACTGGACATTTACAAGCGCAATGTATAACGATTTCAGCCCGCCTGCGACGAATTGCATAACACCGAACCCTACACAATATTTAAGGAATAATTCTTGAAGCCACGCCCACTCACTTTTGTGGAGTGAGATTATTTTCCATTGATGGTGAAAAAAAGCTTCACTCTTCTCTGATAAATGATTTCACAAAAATAAGGTTCACATGTTCTTGGTTAACAGTGGAAAAAATGAATGCATAGTGACCTCTAAAGCCACTCTGATTGGTTTTTCTTTTACCTTCCTTAAGGCCTCAGGCTTCGCTTAAACTAAGGCCCACACCATAGTCCACATAAGGTCCATTAACATTCTGCCGTTTCTTAAAAGATAAAATGTAAATGGAATGCTTCGCTCGCTGCAGCGCCACAAAAAGGATGTTATTAGAAAATCCTGAAAGTTTTCAGGCGGTAACATGCCGTCCACATGTTTCCTACTGCTGGCACATAAACCTTATTTTTGAAATATGTACATATATTTGATTTAATATTATTTTTCTAATACAAATCTAACTTGCGGTGGGAAATCACTTCACAAAGAAGAAGTTAGATTTAAATTAAAACTGTTACGCAGTGATTAAAATTTTTAACCTTATAAAGTCGTAAAAAGGTTCACATGTCGGAGTGTACAGTAGCCCTAAGATATTAGTCTGTTTGAAAGTGTAGTCGTAGCCTCGGGTTTTATGTCTAAGCGGGATCAGAGTGAAGTTCGATTAGGTTGGTTGATAAGTCCTCGATTTCTAAGCCCCAACCATAACA
Source organism: Neoascia interrupta (assembly GCA_947623515.1). Taxonomy (NCBI): domain Eukaryota; kingdom Metazoa; phylum Arthropoda; class Insecta; order Diptera; family Syrphidae; genus Neoascia; species Neoascia interrupta. The sequence goes on from OX392463.1 coordinate 52,170,354, forward strand.
GACTTAAATATAGGATTAACCCAAAATACATCAAAAATCCCACTCAAGTTCTGCCAAATGATTACGGTGCCCATGATAGACTTCAGCAAACGTTTCGGATATCGTATGAAATTTGTCTGTATCTAACGAGCTGTCAAATTTCCGTGCTGACCCTCTCACTCGAGTGGGTCTTAACTTCAGGGAGCAAAAGTTAACGTAGACCTAACGAAACGGAGCAAACGGCTATTATGGGACATTTCGGAAAGCCGACTTAAGCCCATCTAAGTCTATTATGGTTGGGCCTTTAGTTTTAAGAAAGGCTTCAAGAAGGAAGAAGCTTCTGGAAGACGCATTGTCAGTTGCTACTCCGCTGGAATATTCTTGAAAATGGAAGGCGAAAAACGCAATTTGATACATATACATTTTGAAAAATAGGTTTTGCCGAGAGTTCGAGCTTTTGGACTGGACAATTTATTTTTTAGCGCGACTCTGGACATAGCTAAAACTATCTGGACAATCCCGGCGAGTACTGGCCGTCTAGCAACCATAAGCTTTTATGTTAAGACAAATTGGTTGTTCGAACAAAAGGCATTCCTTCTAAACTTTTCTTAGTCCAAACAAGTGAGAAAGTAAGTGCAAAAGTTTATCTGTAACGAACTTCTAAATACGCTACCCTATTTAGGCTAAAACACCAAATTTTAATGAAAAAATGGCCTGAACTTTTATATTGTGCATCAAGTGCTTGTCCAAGTGCCAGGCCCCCAAAAATGGGCGTGTGTTAAAAATTAAAATCAGTTAAGACTTATTTATTTAGAATCATTGAAAAAATCGTTTAAAGAGAAAATTAATGCTGTAAAACAGTTTTTCTCTAAAACGCCCCCTAAATATGGGCCGAACTCAATAGGTTCTGTAGCTCAATAGGTTACCCTGCACGTAACAAACTTAGCATAATGGTTGTATCTTTAATATTTTTAATATAACTTTTTTCTTAAAGATTTATTGCGAATTCTCCGAGCAAATAAGTTTTATAGATCTAGCATGGTCGTTGGTTTAGGCGGACCAATTTTCGTCTAATAAAAGGTTTGTAATCTTCATTACTAGACTTCAAAATTTAAGCCCTTACGTCTTGTCCTACATTCAAGTCAATTATGGACGTGTCTGTAGGCGGATCTTACACCAATTTTCATATATTGTTTCTGAAAAATGCGAAAAAAGCTACATTTCAAGTTTCACCTTAGGTTAGGCTAGGTTGGAAGGGTGGTTTCCATTAGTGCAAGCTCACTCGGTGGCCAGATTGGCCCATTGTGATTACCCTTGTAAGGTAGACAAAGATGGTTGGACATGTCTTGTTAACTCAACCAGCATGATCTTTTAATAAATCTTTTTAGGCCTAGTAGTGATATTCCTGCCAGGTCGTCCAGGCTATCAAAGAACCTGACTCCTAAAAAGGTTAGTCGTCGTTCTTGGAGAGCTGGGCAGTGGCAGAGAAAGTGTTGTATAGACTCTATTTCTTCTTCATCCCTACAGCTTCTGCAGAAGTCGTTGGCAAAGATTCCCATTCGTGTAGCCATGACACCAATGGTGCAGTGTCCCGTAACTACACCAACGAGTGTTCTTAAGAAATTTCTACTGAGAGATAGAAGGGTTGTTGTTCTTTTTAGGTCGAGTACTGGCCATAAGCAGTGAGTTATGATACAATCTTTAGACTGTTGCCAACGTTGACCCAGCTAGTTTGACCGTGTATTGATCTATAAGACTTTTGGCTGTGTTGAAACTTGAAAGGGAGATAAACCCGTCGGGCAGCAATCGTTATGTCCATATCAGAACCTTTCCTAGCCAATTCGTCCGCCATTTCATTTCCGGCCACGCCAACGTGCCCAGGAACCCAGCAGAGTAGAAATGTGTGGAGGCTTATTTCCTTTAATGCCATGAGGCAGTCCTTGAGAGTATGCGAGGTTGGAGTCCAGGGCTTTAAGTGCTGCTTGACTATCAACACATATGGTGATTTCCGTTGCTGGAAGATCCATAGATTGAATTGTGTGTGTAGCTCTCTTCATCGCATAAGTCTCAGCTTGAAAAACACTGCAGTAGTTATTTAGTCGATATGACTGGTTGATTTGCAGTATTTCCGAGAAGACTCCTGAACCTGTTCCGTATTCTATTTTCAAACCGTCGGTATAGCTATACCTTTGATGTCAACATTAGTTTCTATACCCAGTCTTGCCTTCTTGGTATAATGACGTTGAATCTTTTATCGAAGTCAAATTGAGGTTTCTTATAATCCGTACGGGTTACAGACCCATTTTGATTTAAGATGTTCAGTATGTTCGAGTGTCACATTGTGATTTCCAGAGGTTGTTCTCTCTTAGTCACTGATCAGACTATAAAGAGATAGCCAACTCTGCAACCCCCTGCCCGCTAAAACCCGCAACAAACTTCCCCATGGCAGTAGTGGAATCTGCCATGGGGTTTGCCTTTGATTTCCTGTCTGTGTGAAACACTCGCCAGCTGAGAGTGTAGTAGTCTGCCAGGCAAAGCACGAAACACATATGCAGTCCCCAGTCAGTAGAAGCTTGGGGGCAAAAAGAGAATTCATGTGGCGAGTTGGCTATCTCTTTATAGTCTGATCAGTGCTCTTAGTCTGAGAGCTGCCTTGACCGCCTTATTTCTTGCGAAAAGCTCCAGAGGTTGAAGGTGCAGCATTGTTTCCAGAAAGTTTCACCTTACTAGTTCAATTTTAAAGACCTAAAAACATTGCACATACGGACAGACGGACTTGGCTTAATTAATTCATCTGTGAGTCTCATATCATATTTCCAAATGGTCTTAGGGGACTACGGTCACTATTTCACTGTGTTGCCAACTTTATATCAATAACTTATATACCCCGGGTAAAAACCGTGTTTGGTTCACTGGTAGGGTATATGATCCTGCTCCCTTTAACTTATGCTTTAACCACTGAGTTATGGACTGAGTCGAAATTCGACTACTTTACTAGTTAGTACCTCACATGATGCAGTGAAGATAGATCATCTTGTCATGCAGTGGTTGGATTTTAACTCATTTGCTTCTTTAAACAGTTCACCGTGTTATAATAGAATAAAAATAACCCGAAGGGTTTTCTTCCCAAAGAAGGGTTAAACGTTGTCATCCGTCTTTAGCAGATACCATGAGTAAAAGAATATAAAGTTTACGTCATTCCTTAACGGAAAAGAAATCGAGCATGTTAAAAAGGGCTCATGAGATGATCATGGACCCTATCAAGACTCCATGGCGCCTGGTTAGGGAACAGAAATCCCAAGGAGTAAAAGGAAGGTTAATCAAACCAAAGAAGGAAGGCGCCACTTGCTCTACACTTTAGGTAATAATAAACCTACCAAATCTTCAATTATCCTGGGAAAAGAGAAATTGGACCCCAAGGAAATTGAAGATAGCTCCAAGGAGAAACGACGCTGGCGTTGACAAGAAGGTAGTAATTGAGCAGGCCTCCGGAGCAGCCAACGAGAACTTGATGACGAGGGCGCAACTTGAACTACCCTGCATCTCGGCATCATGTATCGGGAAAACTGCAGTGACGAAGGGCGAGGACCAGTCTGAACCTCAGGCGACTTCAGGAAGCTCCAACAGAGGTCAGCACGACGACACTATCTCCCCGGTAGTAAATAGGCAGGCGAAGAAACAAAAAGCACGTGAGGTTAATTTAAAGGGGAACTTTCGGGTTGCCGTAGTCGACCTTGGTAATCCAGGTCGAAGATCCAGAGCGAAGGCTATCTGAAGAGCAATGGAAGCTAGTAGAAACAAGTGGCAAAGTTCAACAATGCGTATGCAAAGCGAATTGTAAAATACCCGACCATACCAAAAAAACTGCCACGCCTCCAAAAAGTGCGCGGGATATAAAAATATAACTGTTGAATGCTTTATACTAGGTAGTTGCATACATTTCGGCCAAAAACTCCGCCTTTTTAGCTAAAAAAAAACACTTTTTTTTAACGCCACGCCCACAAAAGTAGGCGGAGGCACATACAATATATACATAAAAAAAAAAGAAAATGCAAAGAAAAGAAAAAAAGAAAAAGAAAAAAAAGAAAAGAAATTTTATAACGAAAGACAACTTTCGTTATAAAATTTTTTTCCAATTTCATATAATATTCATTGACAAACAGTCATTATAAGCTAAAATCGCTTAAAAAAGTGGGCGTGGTCAACGAAAAGGCCAAACTTTTTTGGCTACTTCAAAGACAAATACCAGACAACTACCAAAAACGAATGCGCTATCACCATTGTAGCATAGCTTAAATTTGGAAAAAGTATTTTGTAAAATTCGAGATCGTGGCACATACAGGCCTGTAGTGGGCGTGTCTGTGAGCGAATTCAGCTAATTTTCAAACTTGATCTGAAGGACTAGACTTCCAGCTAACCCACCAAATTTCAGCTCTCTACCTCAAAATTTGAGGCCTAAAAGTTGTTTACATACGGACGGACGGACACATGCTTGAATCGATTCTCCTGTCATATCTCTAAAAGGTCTTAGAGGTCTACTGTGATTATTTCACTGCGTTACAAAACTATACATCAAACTCAATATACCCTGGGTCGGGTATAAAAAGGATTCTCGCTGAGTTCAACGAAGCCACTAAGTCCAGTGGTAATAAACCACGCTTTGACACGTTGGTCTTTATAAGGAAGTTCAAGGTACCAAACTGTTGTGATAAGTACACCCTCGACTGGATCAACATTTTTATAAGCAACACTGATTCCCCGTGGGCTGGTGCTGACTTACGGGCTGTAAGACGGAAGTAAGTTCTTGAGTACACTCGACGGAAGGGTCTCATATCCGCATTCCTTGAGCTTACATACCCAAGGACTGGATCGATAGATACCTCTGAAGCCTAAATCCAGAACTCCACAACAAGGACAGGAAAGTCACTGAAGTGGGCGAGCACACTAAAGACAGTAGAACTGCCGAGGTGTTGCTCAACTACAAATCAATGCCACTATTCTCCACAAAAACAAGTACAAAGTACGCGCTGGAATTACCGCCTGCAGATTGCAAGTTATAGGGGAGTCGGCAAAGAAGGAAGAAGGAGAGGATACTGGTCACCACGAAATTAGTGCAGATTAACCTGCACCATAGCAAGGCGGCCAGCGTTAATCTTGTCTACCTTTTCAACAAGATAGACATTGACATTACACTGATCCAAGAACCATGGTTATTCCGTGGGAAGGTTAGACATTTCACAAGAAACCCTTAGGAAGTAAGATTAAGCATGCATTGTGGCTAGAAAGCACATTAAACTTAATCTTTTATCTACCCACAGCAATGGGTATAAGGCAGCGGCGAAATGAGAGCAGGTATGAATTTCGCTGCTACAATGATACCGAAATAGCCAATATTGGTTATGAACGATTTCCACGTGCTAAAAAGTTTACGCTTCCATAGTGTTTATCGCGCTGGGTAGGTTGCTATTCAGTGAATGCACCTAATAAAACCTTCAGTTCGAGCGGCTTCACCTTATATCAAGGCGTCGATACGCCTTCTGGGTTCTTTGTAAATCTAGTTCAGCTGATCTCAACCCAATGAGTCCGTTGCATTCTTTACGTCGAAGTACACAACTGACAGCTCAGTGAAATACACACGTTCTTATGAGAAGCGACGTACGTCACGAAGTTCTTCTAAGAGGTCCTGCTTCCGATAAGAACGTGTGTATTTTACTGAGTTGGGCGTGACGGACGTAACGGATTCATTGGGCTGAATGCTTTAAACTTTTGCACTTCATTCTCAGGTACAGTTTCTTGATGAGGAATTCCCTTTTCAAAGTTTTTATGGGTTCGGGTGTTCTGTAGTTCCCCGGATCTTTACCATCGTCAACAGCTTGCTCCCGGATACATTGTCGACTTTTACGTTTTGCTCACCCGTTTTTCTAGGCCGTAGTATTTCAGTGAATGAAAAGTCGAGGTGTAGACCTGGGGGGTCAAAACGGTGCTTTTATAAAGATCGTGTTTGTTTCGGCTGGACCAATCCTAGTTTGGACTTCACTTCCTGCTGAACCTCACGTTATTCGCCACCGGAATTCTTGCCTAGAAGAATTCTATGGCATTCTTCTCCTCAAAGAAGAATTTGCCCAGAAGTTTAACACGTTGCCAGCTGCCACTTGGACATTGGCAGAGGAGGTATTTCACATCTTCTTCCGCTTGGGGTTCGTGACAGCCCCTGCAAATGTAGTTGGTGTTAATGATTCTTAATTTTTTCAAAAGATCATTAAGGTCTTAAGCCCCAGATTATTGACCACTGTGTTTCGCAAAATAATATTGGCTTCTGATTTGCTCATCAGTGGGTGAGCCAATATTATCCACCCAAACACACATTTTTCGACTAACGTCGACGATAAACTTATAATTCTTAAGTTGTGGCCTGATATAACTTTTGTGGCTATGGCCAGAGATGGCCTTTATAGTGCTATAAGCTTTTTTGAATTTCACTGTGTATGGATGGCCATAATGCCTTTGTATGGCCGCAACTCTGCACATTTTCCCACCTATTTTGGGTTATATTTTGAATAGTCGTAGACACATTGCTCACCTCAAAAGAGAGCGGAGGAGGTCCTTTTATCCGCTGTAGCGATAGATAGATGGGAGCCATGTTTCGCTAGCTCGTCAGCTTTCTCATTTCCGATAAAGTCACTATGGCCTGGCTTCCAAACAATGCGGAAATTATTCTGCCTGTTTAAAGCCTTAAGTTCTGAGCGACAGAGTCCTACTACACGAGATTTTACTGTTGGTTTTGCCTGGGCCCTAATGGCTGCTTGGTTTTCTACGCAAATGGAAATATGCTCCTGTGATAGTTCCAACACTCTGGCCTTGTCGGCGGCTAAAAGTATTGCTAGAATTTCGGCTAGGATGATACTGCCGGAGTTCAGCAGTCTTCGGCTAGTTAAGATACCGAGTTTCGCAGAGCACACACCTGCTCCAGTACCCTCATTTGATTTAGAGCCATCTGTGTAGATTGCTATATCGGATTGGATCACAACTTTATCCAGCCCCGAGGAAGGTGGATACCCAGACACGATGCTGTTCGAAGTTCAAGAAGAACAGCAACAAAGCACAGTAGGTACTGCCGATGAAATGCCCGCTTTCATGAAGTTGCTTCTGGACAAATTTGAGAAGCTGGAGAGCGGCCAAAAAGAACAAAAGAACGCTATCGAAGACAAATTCGAGAAGCTGGAGATCGGCCAAAAAAAACAAAAGAATGCTTTCGAAGAACAAAAGAACGCTCTCGAAGAACAAAAGAACGCTCTCGAAGAAAAGCTAGATACTAAGTTCGATGAGCAGAAGAAAGCTCTAGAAAGCAAACTTGATTCCCAGAATGCGTTTTTTGAGGAAAATTCCAGGCAGTAGATCAAAGAATTGAAAGCGTGGAGGAAAAATTCTCTGAAGTCAAATCGGAAGTAAAACAACTGGCTAAGGAGCTGGAGTTGGTTTAGAAACAGAAAGTGCGAGAATATTTGCCCGACGATCCACGACGCAAAGAAATGCAGCCGCCTGTCTTCGACGGCCAAACATCGTGGCCGATTTATAAGAGACAATTCGAAGCTGCAGCGTTGACAAAGTCCTCTCTGCTATAGGAATGTTAATGGTGTAGTCTTGATTGAAGTCAAGATAAGGTGTTATGTTTCCCTGTTATATTTCCCTTCATAGCAATCCAGTGTGTGTATGATTGAACTGTGTCCTGTGGATGTTGTACTCCAATTGCCTGTCCCTTGAAGGCACAGGCGATTGAAGCCTGTGTCTTCAAGGGCATAATAATTGCACTTTTTGCAGCGCTTAAATAGATTAGCCCTAGATTTAGAATGGTTTCTAACCCCATGGTAGGAGTGGATCTCGGGGTACCTGTAGTGACGACACGAGCCATTCTTTGGACCTTAATTAAGGCTTTGAGATTTTTCTGTTTGGCTATAGCTGGCCACCAGACGTAGGATCCATACGTGAGTACGGTTCTTACTTTAACTGCTTAGAGCCAGTTTTCTATACTGGGGGAAGGACCCCATTTTTTCCCGCTGACTCGGTTGCACGTATGGGCTGTACATGCTTTTTTTAAACTCTTTCTTTTATGCTTTGATTCCCGCTGTCTAGAATGATACCCAGATATTTGCATACATACCTAGAGCTGTGCCTTCGAGTGTTGGTAGCTCTACACCCGGAATTGAACTCTTGTTTGTAAAGAGGACAAGTTCCGTTTTAGACGGGTTGACGCTAAGGCCGCATGATCCGTTTCAGTTTCTTGGTTGTAAATCTGTTTTCTGTCAATTTTTTATTTGCAAGGGTCTTTTGCTTGATGAGCTTAGTAAGTATGGGTTCACAGAGATGGCCCAGAAGGATGGCTTCTCTGTCCATTTTCTAGGAATGTCGCGTAGTTGTGGAAAGAATGACTTGCCATTTCGGTACGCTGAGTCCTGCATCCCCGCTTTTAGTTACCAAGGTCCCTTCTCGTTTGCCTGCCCCTAGCTTCCCTACCATCAGCTGTATCTGCATAGGCATAATCGCTTAGGTCTGCCTGCAGTCTCGAAGGTCGTTCTTAAGATACTCTTTTCTTGGGGTCGATGCTTTTCCTTTCTGATGTGTGCGTTCGCTCGGGTCTTGACGGTCTTTTTGACCTATTTGAGTTACGGGAAAACTCAGGAAAATCGATGGTCCTTGGTTTGACCTCCTTCCTTAAGCCAGAGTCGGCAGGACTCGGTTCAGACCTTTGATCAAGCTGGACTGTGCAGAGGTATGGGTCCCATCAAACTCAGAACTCCATTAAGCTCTGTCTGTCTGTTCTATCTATCCTATTGAAGAGTTGCCACAGGAGCGTGCAGGGTGCACGTTTTCTTAAGCGAAAACGTTTAGTAGAAAATGTATTCTAAAAGTGATTAATTTATTTAAACTTTATTCTAAATTATTTAATTTCGCTTTCAGATGAAGAGCAATCACGAAAACAGCAATGATGCAACCCTAAAATTATTTGAGACTAGTTGCACCTTCTTTTATTGCATTCACGAAAAATTATGGACTTGAATAAGCCGCGATGTCATGGAGTACCCTGCCAGCTTACTTCAAATTGGTGGAAGTATTTGCATGAGGCGGAAATGTAACGCCGCCCTTAAATCCGTTATAAAAAATTTATTGTATACACAAATTTATTGCAATAAAAGTTACTCTTTAAATTAAAAGAAAAATCGTCTTAACTTTCGCCCTTCTCAATATTTAGTATGAAACTATTTATCACTATTTTAATTTCTAATTTTTCCTTTTTTGTGTTTTCGTCTTTAGATATAAATTGTACACTTCCCGCCATAGATGATTTCCCCAAGGATTTATTCACAGAGGGACAAAGACAGTCCGGTGCTGTAGTACTTCATGTGATAGCCAGTTTATATTTATTTGTAGCATTAGCTGTAGTATGTGATGAGTATTTCGTACCTGCAGTCGAAAAAATCTGCGCAGGTTTGTTTTGACACATCAGCACACTTAACCGAACTGTCACAAAATAATTTTTATTCTATTATTCAGCGCTAAATATGTCAAATGACGTTGCGGGAGCAACGTTTATGGCAGCTGCAACATCCGCCCCAGAATTGTTCGTTAACGTGATAGGGACCTTTATCACAGAGGGTGATATTGGAGTCGGAACCATTGTGGGTTCAGCGGTCTTCAATATTTTAGCTGTGGCCGCATGCTGTGGCATTGGAGCCGGAATGGTATTTTTTTATTTTTTTTTAACATAAAACTATGTATAACTTAATGAAATTTTATTTTTATGTAGACGATACCCTTGGATTGGTGGCCACTAACAAGGGACAGTATTGCGTATGGCATAACCGTGGCAATCCTTATTTGTGTAATGCACGACGAACGTGTTGAATGGTATGAGGCCTTGATCCTGGTGTCTCTTTATGCCGTCTATCTGGCCGTCATGTATTTCGATAAGACTTTTCAAAAATGTGCTAAAGGTTTGTATGCAAATTTTGAAGATTCCATCTAACACTTTAATGTTACACCAGCACACTTTCTTACAAACATACATTTAACACTAGCAATTCTATGTATGCAGGTGGTGTCGAACAGGCAAGATCACGCAGTAGATCGTCAAACAGCAGCATACAGACAAAAACAAGCAATGAAAAGGATCCAGGTTAAACACATTTGACACTTTTATATCTTTTAACACTTTTTACAAAACATATTGACATTTATACAACACTTTTTAATACGTCATAAGAGTTCCGGTTTAACAAAAAAGAAGGGCTTCAGCTTTACATCGAACTTAAATCTGGAGCTTTTCAAGCCTGTTCTTATATAGAGGGCAATATGGGATTATCGGGTTGTCTTGCAAGCTAACATGCATATCCATATCCAATTACTAGCAAATTGACATAATGGCTTAATTCTGACATTCAGACATAGCCTTTCAGTCGTTTAAAAATTTCACTTCTTACCTCAAGAGTTTGAACGAAAAAAAGGTACTGATAACAGAGCTTTTTAATGGTCTGTTTAAGACTGGAAAAGGGACCTCTTATGGCACCTTCATATATTTCGTTGTCCGTCCGTCCGTCCGCACTTGAAAGTTTTGATGAGTTGTAGAAATATAAGGAAATTGGGACGCATGCAAGGGATTTTTTGTACTCACATAAAGGTTTAATTTTGATGAAAAACCTTCATAGGCACTACGAGGACCGGCCGCGCGTGCTCATAACGGGTGATTTTTTAAGAGGTTGAGAACTTTTTAAAAAAAAAAAAAAACACAAAAAATTCAAAAAAATTAATGAAATAGTTATTTGAATCGATAGTTTGAACCTTGCAATTTAATGTTTAAAGATAATTTCATGCAAGTGTTGACCGCGGCTGCGTCTCAGGTAGCCCATCCGCTGAGTCCAATTTTGGCATACTCTTTCACACATATCGGCCGGTATCTCACGAATGAATGCATGGATGTTGGCTTCCAGTGCGTCAATCGAAGCGGGCTTGTCCCTATAGACATTAGCCTTGACATACCCCCACAAAAAATAATCTAATGGTGTCAAATCGCACGATCTAGGCGGCCAATTGACTATTTGGTCACAATATTCCGAATAGACTGCTCAGAAGGTCGAGAATGCCGACCATAAAATGGAAGCAGCGCGCGATGAACATTTCGAACCGAGCACGAATTTTGATAGTAAAATTCAATAATTTGCAAGCGTTGTTCATTTGTAAGACGATCCATGGTTAAATTGCAAACCAAACTGAAGCTGTTTGACAGTGACACAAGGTACTAAACACACGTCAGCTGTCAAAACCAGTGTTGCCAAAACCAAACCAGCTAAAAAATCACCCTTTAGTAGTGTGAGATTCTTACTCACTTAAAAACCTCCCATTTTCTGTCAGACTACGACTAAGTTTCCTTAACAAGTAGTTCAAGCTTCTGTAGTAATCGCGTGTGGCAGGCTGCCTTCCAACCTTCCACCTACAATACCGTCAATTTATGCGGTTTTATCTTATACAGCTAGATCTAACGGTGTCGTTCGTTGCAGTCGGCGCGTAGGATTTGTCTAACTCAAAGTTCGGATAATTTCATTGTTGCAATGTCCGCGAAGTCGAGTCCTAAGTTTGCGAGCAAAGTTTGTTACCTCGTCAGACACGCTTGCGATTCCTAGATCTCGGTGTAGATCGCTATTTCTTATGTACCATGGAGCATTAACGATTGCTCTGAGTGTCTTATTTTGAAAAGTTTCTAAAATAGATATATTGCTTGGTTTGGTACAACCCCAGAGTTGTGTACCGTACGTCCAAGATGGTTTTAGCACTTGCTTATACAAAAGCAGTTTGTTATATACGCTTAGTTTCGAAAATCTTCCGATAAGCCAATTCATTTCTCTTAACTTGATTTCGAGCTCGTCGCGTTTCTTTTTAACGCGCGGCTTCCATTTAAGTTTTGCGTCTAGAGTCATTCTTAGATATTTCGCTTCATTTGAGTACGGGATTAGTACCGAGTTAATGAATAAAGGTTTGTTGTTTATCTTTTTATAAGTAAAGCTAACATGCGTTGACTTAGTCTCGTTAAGGACGACTCGCTAGCTCTTCGTCCAGTCGCATATTTTGTCTAAAGCGCGCTGAAGTTTCCCTGTTGATAATTCAACTGTCGTATCAATAGCGAGAATAGCAGTGTCGTCAGCGAACGTAGCTAAAATTGTTCCCTCATCGTGGGGAATGTCTCTTGTATAAAGCAAAAATAATATTGGGCCGAGAACGCTTCCTTGCGGGACACCGGCATTTATCTCTTTGAATTCCGAGTACTCATTTTCGTACCTTACGCGAAAGATTCTGTCTTTAAGGTAAGACTCTAAGATTCTATAGAGTTTTTCTGGTAAGCTAAGCCTTAACTTGTACTTCAGGCCTTCGTGCCACACCTTGTCGAAGGCTTGCGATACGTCGAGAAAAGCGCTAGTACATATCTTTTTCGCTTTCAGAGCTTTTTCGATTTCGTTTGTTATTCGATAGACCTGGTCGATTGTTAAATGCTTTTTCCTAAATCCGAATTGGTTATCCGGAATCAATCGTCTTTCTTCAATGATTGGTTGCAACCTTTTAAGCAACAGTTTCTCGAATACCTTAGCTATTATCGGCAGTAGCGAAATAGGTCTGTATGACTTTTTGTCGTTTGGACATTTTCCTGGTTTCGGAACCATTGTGACCTCGGCCACTTTCCATTGCCTTGGAACATATAAAACTCTCATGGATGCGTTAATGATATAGAGTAGCTTGACCAAAGCTTTTTTCGGTAGCTCCTTTAGAATTTCGCTAGTAATTACATAAGTCGTAGCCAGGGGCTTTGTTGTTTTTCAGATTATTTATCGTTTGACGAAGTTCAGCCGGTTTTTACGGTTTTTATTCTATATATATATTATTCTATAATTATCTTGTACCGCATAAGGATTGAGCTCCTCGACCAACGGTTCCCCGTCAAACGGTCTGAATGTTTCTTCTAGGTAATCTGCAAAAAAATCCGCTTTTTCTTTGTCTTCTCTCGACCATTCGCCGTTGGCTTTTCTTAATGGCGCAGAGTGTACTATAGGCTTCTTAACGGATTTGACTGCTTTCCAAAGAGAGTAGTTCGAACCTTTATCGGCAGTCAAACTTTCGAGGTAAGCAGTAGTCTCGCGACTTTTAAAATCTTGAAGTTCGTGCTTCAGTTTGTTAGAAAGGTGGTTCAAGATGGTCTTATCCGGGGGTGCTCGCGAACGTTGCCATCTCTTGCGCGCTCTCCTCTTTTCGCATATTAGCTCTTCTATTTCACGCGGATATATTGTTCCGCTGTTCGAAAATTCGGACCTCCGAAAAGAAGTGTTATTCCACGCAGCGCTCTGAATAACTCTCACGAGTTTATCTAATTCTTCTTCTATTTCAAGTGGCGTTTTGAGCGGTACATTTAAAGCTATGTTTTCTTTGCAGTATTTTCTAAAGCCGTCCCAGTCGGTGTTGTTGTTAGTTAATCTAGGCGCTCTATTCTTTTTCGCTAGGCTTCCGCCGATTTTCAAAAGAACTGCCGAGTGATCTGAACAGAGATCAAAGCGTTCTTCTACGTTCGTAAGGTAACGAGGTACCCCCTTGGCGATAAAGAAGTCGACGAGATCAGGTATTTTATTTCTGTCGGTTGGCCAATATGTTGGCTTTCCCGTCGATAAGAAGATCACGCCGCGTTTTGTACTTGCTTTAAAGAGGGCTCTGCCTCTTGTTGAATTGCACCGTGAGCCCCAAAAAGTATTTTTCGCGTTAAAGTCCCCGCCGATGATAAAGTTTGACCCAAGTGAATCAAAGAGCAGAGCAAGATCTACATCTGCCAGCCGATACTGCGGAGGAAAATAGCTCGTCGCGATGTTGTAATTTATGTGACTTAATTTTACTGAGACTGAGGTTATTTGCATAGAGTCAAGTTCTATTTCTTCGTTTTTGGAGTGCTTTATGCAGTCTTTAATGTAGAGAGAGGATCCACCTCTCGAATTTTCTGAAGGATGATGCGCGTGATAGTCAATGTAACCTTTTATTTTGCGTGCTGAACCCTTTTTAAAGTGGGTTTCCGAAATCAGGCATATGTCTACATTATTCTTCCGTAGGAATACTTCTAGTTCGTCAATTTTTTGCAAAAGGCCGTTTGCATTCCATGTAATTATTTTGATTGACTTTCCCATATTCATAATTTTTTATTAAATGTTTTTCGAGGTTTAAACTCGAGCTCGCTCAATTTGTTGAATATTACTTGATTAAGTTTCGCCTGTTGCTCAAACTTTTCTAAAATCATGCCTAGAATTTGAGAGACCGAATCTGATGCGGCCGATTGTGGCTTACTTTCACGTGACGCGACTTGAGCGTACGACTTTGGACCAACAAGTGTGGATTCTCTCTTTTGACTCCGGTGAGAACTAGGACCAGCGACGTTTTCTTGCGCATTTTGAATTTTGCCTTTAATCAAACCCTTATCCCTTGTCGACTTAGGGGTTTTTGGCTTATCTACTGTAGGAGGTTTTAGGCTTGAGCCCTTATTTTCAGTATTTTTCTTCGGAGCTTCATGTCGTTTTTGCAACTCAATGGCAATTTCGCAACCAGAATTCTAAAATTTTTAAGATTTTTTTAGAAATTTCCATTCCTAACTTACCTTAATTTTATGAAAAATTGTTTAAAAAGCAAATTCGAGGACCCGCATTTATTACTGTTTATTTTTTTTGCATTCTGTGTTCAGAGTACATATTAGGAAAGATAGCCTTTGCTCACGTTTAGTACTTATGCATCAGAAAAAAATATAACGGTATTAGAGAACAACTTCTAAGTAGCCATTTTATGGATTTTAAGTCTAATTAGTGGGCGGGTGACTATCGGTTTAGGCGAATTGTTGGACTGTCAAGCTCCGAATCGCGTCATAAATCTTGGTTGTTAAATTTAAGTTTCTATTAACTCGAATTGTATTTTGAATTTATCAGTTAAAAATCTCTTTCCTTTAAAAATGGGCGTGGCGTCAACCTCTTTTCAACTACACCGTATTCTTTGCTCAAATTTTTTTATCAGATGTCTTATACACGGTTCGATTGCATTTTTATATTAAAAATTTATTTTACACTTAAAAACGCCCTCAATAGTGGGCGTGGCAAAAATTTATTCATTCGAGTTGATATTATACGCACATATCCAAACATTTTATAGTGCAAATTTTTTAGATTTTAAACAAATAATATCGAATGAGAACCTTACGCTTTTCTTGAAAAGCCATTCACAAAACACTGAAGCGAGGATATCGCATACCAAATTTCAGCTTCCTACCACAGCAATCTTGCTTCTAAGTAAAGTGGGTGCAAGCACAAACCACTGGAGTAGAAAGGAAAATCTATAAAAAAATTTTGAAAACAAAAAACCCGTTTGAAAAAAATTAGTTGTCAAACTGCGTTTCAATGAAAAAATTTACTCTTACTTAAGGTGGCGCTTCAGTCCGAGGTGTACCTGGGCCTCAGCCAACAAGCTTCGCCAGCAGCCAGCTCTGTCTTGGCTGGCGAAGCTTGTTAAATTTAGGGAATAAGAAAATTTAGTACCTTAATATAAGACTCGGCTAAAATAAGTACAGTAGAATTGTAAAAAAATATTAACAGTACCTATAGAGTAAAAATAATGAAATAATATCTATTTTCTAATGTCTTTGGAAAGAGGTTAGGAAACTCTACACTAGGGCTAAGCTTTTTAAAACTGACAGTACATGGAATGAGTATAGCGATTGCAAAAAACAATGAGGCCTCGAGGCTACGCAAGATGCTTTTTAAAGAAGCGTGCGTTCCCAGTTTCCTTAAGAAAAATGAAATGAAACCTGAGACTGAGAGTTGGAAGCTTTGGTGGAAACTTACTTTCCTGGGTCCACTTTAGCGGATGGTATGCTTCGGCAATACGAAAGCAGAGGCATCTCACTCTCCAAAGATGAGATAGAGGCCCTCTTTGACTGGAAAAAACTGCAGTGGGTTATTTATTCCTTCAAGCCGTACAAATCTCCGGATGGCATTCTCCCGATCATGCTGCAAAGAGCACCGGAGCTGGCAGTTCAAATCATGATGGAAATTCTCAAACACAGTCTAAAAATAGGATACATTCATTCAGCTAAGAGGGAGTAAAGGTGATTTTTATACCTTAAGCTGGCAAACAGGGACAAAAAGCTGCTAAGAACTTCAGACCAAAAAGTCTCGCATCTTTTATGCTCAAAACCCTTGAACGGCTATTAGAACTACACATTAGGACCAAGTGCGCCAATGGCTGTAATCGAGTCGTAGCATGCATACATGAAGGGTAAATCCACAGAAACCGCCTTGCATGAGGTGTTTGGAAAAATAGAAAAGAGTCTACATTGCAAGGAGTTTACTTTGGCTGCGATCCTTGACATTGAAGGGGCTTTTAACAACGTAGAACGCAGTTCCATTGTAAAAGCTCTAGTAGACGCTGGCATTGAACAGGACATTATAGACTGGGTTAGCAACATGCTTGCAAGTAGGAAAATTAAATGTTCGATTGGGAAAAGCGCTTTTAGAATGTCCGTTATCAGGGGAACACCTCAAGGTGGAGTATTATCTCCGCTCATGTGGGTGCTGGTTATCAATAACATTCTAAGGAAGCTAAGTGCTATGGGTATCAGTGCCACGTCGTACGCAAATGACGTGGTGGTAATAGTGCAGGGAAAGTACTCAAACATCTTAAGCGAAATCATGGAGGGTGCTCTGAGGACGATAAGCATCTGGACCAAAAGCTGTGGACTCAGGTCTGTTCTTACTAGGAAGTACAAGATACCGCAATTCAAACTCCCCAAAAGTTAAATAGAGTGGAATTATCCCTTTTTGGATATTTTTGGATTTTCTCAATCCTGGACAAAAGACTGAATTGGAATCTTAATGTAAGGGAAAGAATTAAGAAGGCTTATAATGCTCTTTTTATCTGCAAGAGAACGGTAGGGAAAACTTGGGGCTTAAAACCTGCCATGGTTCACTGGTTGTATACTGTGGTGGTAAAACCCATTCTTACTTACGGTGCCTTGCTTTGGTGGAAAGCAACAAAAAGAAAAACAGTGTATGGAAAACTATCAGTGGTTCAAAGAACGTCCTGTTCAGCCATCACAGGTGAGCTCCGTACTACACCTACGGAAGCTCTGAACACTCTACTGCACCTAATACCGCTTGATTTACACATTAAAAAAACTCGCCAGCAATAGTGCGTTACGACTCACTAATTCAATCATTTTAAGAGCAGTAGTTACGGGCACGGCACGATCCTGACGGAGCTACTGCCAGGCAATCCAACACTAACGGATGAAATTCCCTTCCTGATGGACTTCGACACACCGTATGATGTTGATGTTATCCATCCAGTGAGGGAAGACTGGGAAAATAATGCAATTGTCAGGCCGAATGAAATTGCAATATTCACAAACGTTTTGAAAACAGGGAAAGGAACAGGCTCCGGCATCTTCTCAAAAGACCCGGAACTTAAAGTACCCATAAAACTACCGGATACAAGCAGTGTCTTTCAATCAGAGGTTCTGGCTGTAGGGCGGCCAGCTATTGCAGATGAGATCGATATCCGGAAGTGATATCGCCATTTACATCAAATCTGATTTTGTCAGGGGCTGTCGCACAATGCAGTCAGAACCGATTGGGACTGTGCCAGGACACTACGGTATAGAGGGATATGAACAAGCTGACGAGCTTGCAAGAAGAAGAGGGCCCCTCGAAAATAGTGAGGTTTTTAACATCAAACCACCCCTCTGCGTAGTAAGAGGCACTATTGAGGGGAAAATTGTTATGACTGCTAACCAAAGGTGGTCCAGTCTGACTGGACATAGGGTATCTAAGGCTCTCTGGCCACGTTTTAACCGGAAAGATTTAAAAAGACTATTCAAAATGAGCAGGGTCAAGCTTAGGGCTTTGGTGGGAACTCTGACAGGTCACTGTCTTCTGCGGAAACACGCGAAGAGGCTCAGGCTTTCTGATACGGATATTTGTCGCTTCTGCTGCGATATGCAAGCGGTTGAGGATATGACACACATACTGTGCAAGTGCGAGGCAATTTCACGTAAACGTAGAAAATTTCTGGGGGAATATTTCTTTGAAAGCTTAGAAGAAATAGACGGCACAAACCTTAGTGGCCTTCTGGGCTATTACAGGGAAATTAGATGTTTCATCTGGGAGAATGTTTAGGTTGCTTTGCCTTTTGAATTGTTTAATTCAACTGGTTCCACATCAGGGATCGCGATGGGCCCGTTTTGGTGCCTAATACTTGTGTGGCCTTTTTCACCACACCCCTGTTTAACCTGTCACCCCTGGCAAACAGTCAAAAATCTCCCTTTTATTTACCACTCTGTCCGGCAGCAGTTAATAACTGCTAAGCACAGATCCTATGCACAAGTGTATCTTCTGAAAATTGCAATCGAAATATTCTATAAATATTATATAAGCAAAACAAAAAGTCGTCATTAAAAGAAAAGAAAATAAAAAAGCTCCAAATACATATACTAAACAACATTTTAAATGCATGTTGAGCAATAATTGTACGCTAAGCCTTCAAAAAAAGCCGAGGGACCGCTCCGTGTATGACTATACTTGACGGTTTTTCATAAGCTGCAAGAATCAGTCTTCTTCTAGATGCTTTTATCCACAGGGTTTTTTGAGGAAATCTTTATGAATTTATTGTCAAAATAAACGTTTATCTGGACTACGTCTTTTTAAAGGCTTTTTTCCTTACAAAAATAAAAGATCTGGGTTAAATTCAAATTTGAAACTCTTTATCTGACACATAAAGGTCTTGAGCCTTAAATTAACCACTTGCTGGCAATTCAGATCAGGAGCTTGGCAGAACCCTTCAATAAGTTGTAAAGCTAATCTTCTTTCCATGAGTGGCAGTTCTCAGAGTTTTGGTACACTCCTTCATTCACATGTTTTGAAAACTCCGCCTTCCAGAATTTTACTTGCGGCCTCAAATGCCTTCAGCCCAATGAATCCGTTGCATCCGTTACGTCGAAGTACACAACTGACAACTCAGTGAAATACACCTGCTCTTATGGGAAACGACGCACGTCACGAAGTTCTTCTATGGCTTCCCATAAGAACGTGTATATTTAACTCAGTTGTCAGTTGTGTACTTCAACTTGACGGATATGCAACGGATTCATTGGGCTGAAGGCTTTAAGAGTTGAAACTTTCTTAGAAGCTACATAATTTAGTTTTTTGGAATAAACAATTTTCCATTATATGCCTTATCTAGAAATTGTGGAAAATCGCATTTGTCACAACATGTCTACCATCCAGCTGAACGGCGGCGTCAATAATGAACCTCCTAAGCTGCAGCCACCATCAACTCCGCCGCCAACATCGCCACCGGCTGAAATTTCCGAAGTGGAATCATCCCAAGAGGAAGAGGAGGAACGCTACTCCCTTATCCACTATCCCAAGGGCAAGAGCTGTTTTGCCCAATTCACCTGGCTTATTATTTGGCCAATACATCTGGTGTTCTACGTTGCGATTCCTGATTGCAAACGAGCCAAGAACAGCAAAATCTTCCCGTTTACATTCATAATGTGCATCGTTTGGATCGGATCCTTGTCATACTTTGTCGCCTGGATGATCACAATTATTGGTATGAAGAAATAAACTTATCCCAGTTGGTCTACTGTGCCTTAACGGTGAGCTTTCATTTTGCTTTTTCAGGTGACACACTAAAAATTCCCGACTCAGTTATGGGAATAACATTCCTGGCAGCCGGCACAAGCGTCCCAGAGGCAGTTTCCAGTGTCATTGTGGCAAAAAGAGGTGCGGCCTAAAATATCCTTTGCAAAGGCAATCAATCTTATCATGGATCTTTTTTCTTTAAGGTCACGGTTCAATGGGTATATGCAACTCGATCGGATCGAACACCTTCGACATACTCCTTTGCCTGGGCGTTCCATGGCTCATCAAAGCTGTCTTCTTTCCCATACAACCAGGTCAGAACTATGTCGGCATCAATTCAGCTGGATTGGAGTATTCGGCCATTACGCTGCTGTCGACACTCTTCCTGCTCTACATTACGTTCTCCTGCAACAAATTCAAACTGGACAAGAAAGTCGGGATGGCCTGCCTGGTTATGTATCTGGTGTTTCTGGTATTTGCCTCGTTAATAGAGCTGAACGTTTTCTTCCGAGTGAATCTGCCTACTTGTGGCCGAACATAGGCCAGTCAGACGCTGCGTCAGCAATAAAGGACAATATTTTTGTTTGTCCTTTTTTTCGTCGGGTATTGAGGAATAGTGTATTTAATATATTTAGTTCTCATTTCAATCCCTTTTCTTCCTTATTCATTCTTACTTTACCTTCTTTCTTTTATAAGTTTTACTTTTTGTTTGTTTGTTTTTATGTTGTATAGTTGTAATTGTTAAATTTATTGTTTTTTTGTATATCAATGTAAGTCAATTACAACGTATATTACATAAAGTAGATCTAACGTTTAAACAAAAAGTTATAAAAATGAAAATAAGAAAAAATCAAGAAAATAATAAAAAAAACACGATTGTAAATGTAAATACTGTTCACACAACTAAAAAAAAAATAATTATTGTGAAGTAAGATTAAATATTTTCACGGATTAAAAATAATTTATAGCCTGCAAGGATGTAAAGTGTAGCAGGTTACATAATTGAGTATTACATACATGGACGGATCTTATAATTTCTGTTTGTTCCATTTAGTGCTGTCTTAAATCACTTAACATCAAAAAAGATATAAAGAAATGACTAAAACGGTGAACATACATCAGTGAAACAACCTTTAAATGATTGCTACCGGTACATAGAGATCCACTTATGGCAAAAACACTAGTTTGTAAGATTTGTAATTTTTAATTTAAAAAGAAGAAAGGAAATAAATACAAAGAAAAAAATTTTCAATTCGTTTCGGTAAGATCTGACCTAAAATGATTTTGATCCTACAATACGAGTTTTGGCGTAACCCAGGGTTAGCGGACTACAGTGAACTCCATTTACCTGTGGGAATCAACTTAACCTTCTGTAAAAGTAAAATCCGATAGATAACATGACTTTGACAGTTTGCCTAAAATTTCTATAAGTAAATCCGTTCCAAAAGAAGATTCACGAATTAAAGGATAACATTTCGCCTCATTTAATAAAGCAATCGCGGGCTAAGCATTAGCTAAGCAAATGTAATGTATGAAGCAAAGCAAATGTATGAAGCTTTAGTATCAAACAATAATTTTGCAGTAATTTACTATAGAAACCCGGACTATCCTTACCATTGAAACTCGTGTGATTAGGTTTTCACTTACCTGAAAATAAAATCCTAAGCAAGAACGGTGAACAGGGCAGGCTAAGTGTCGAAGTTACAGTAGACATCTCAAAGAAATCTCAGAGAAAAGGGAGGCAGAGTTACTCGCTGAAGATTCCGACTAAAAATGCGGTCACAAAAAACCCACCAAGCCCGGGAACAAATCAAGTAATGTAAGTCCTGTCCTAGAAAAAAAAAGAGGATATTTAAAGGGGCCAAGCATATATATATGTCCTCGTACACGTTCAGAGGGACCAATCCTCCATAGGGTCGACCAGAGAGACCATAGTGAGCTACGTTGTTACAAGGCCTATGTTTAATTCAGCGTGGTTTTCCGAGGAGGCTCGCAAAACCCACCAAAAGGTGGAATGGAGTGCTACTACATTGGGAAGGCCCAGCAAACTGGACACAAGTACGGTCAGTACGGGCCAGAGGTAAAGCTATGCTATAGGCGACGAGAGCTAGCTCTTGCCGAGAGCGAGAGGGCAGTCCACTGTAGAATGTGGCAGAAAGATTTTGCAGGCTTTCGGTGCAGCAAAGATCCGCCTCATCCTGGAAATTTCGTTTGATGCCGTGTCGATAAGTTGGAAGTGGATAAGAGGTAGTGGATTAACTGGAGGCATTTGATGGCGCAGTACTCAAAGCTGTCTCCGTAGACCAAGTCCGAAACAGAGCTATCCCAAAGATGGGGAAGAGTTACAGACATTGTCCCTATATTGTCATCTTCGACTAGATGTCTGGGCGCCTACAGGGCCACAGCAAATCTTGAGCTGTCTCTTAGCAGTTAGCTCTATTTTAGGAAGCCTATAGAGCAACAAAAAGAGCAGGGTTTCAGGATAAAAGTAGTAGATATAATTTTACCTATGTACATATTTAAAAAAAGGAAAAAAAGCAATGCGAGAACTTGGGCTAGAGTCAGCTATAGTGATCTGTGATTTTCACACTTTGTGAAAGTCAATGTAATCAAAGTCAAACTAGTCCGTCTGCGTAAGGTGATCACAAAAATTTTGTTTTATTTAGGCTTTGGATGTAAAAAGACTTTTTTTTTATTCATGCATGCAGAAAGTCAGCCTAAGTGTAGGCAATAACACCAACTAACCAGAATGTTTAAAAAATTGGGATCAGCTGATTTTGACGGTGATTGATCGAGAGCTGTCAGAGGAAAATTGTCATGATCACAGTTTACGCCGAAGAATTTTAGTCTTTTGAGACATCACTTATCATAGTCTTCTATGATTAGACGATTAGACGATTAGACTATATTAGACGATTCTACCCCTGTATCGTAGCATGTATGCCCAGGCCTACCATATCTGGGGTACCTCAGACATTAACACTTAAAGGCGAGGCTTTATTCGATTTGGTTCAAAACTACAATAAGGAACTACAGAGGACTGTTATCCCTTAATACTCATACAGAGATCTCACCACAGGAAGAAAATATGAGTGCTTTAACCGATGAAAAAAGGCTAGCCTGGGTGAACAACTCATTTGCTCCCCTCAAGGCACCAGGGACGGATAATATTCGACGAGTAACGCCCCAAAAAGCAGGAGAAACTATCACTCTATATGGTTGAAAAATGTTTACAAGCGCTGCTTATGGCTGTGTAATGTTCCCAGAATTTGGAGAATAGTCCGAGTGACAGCTATTCATCCCCAAAGTAGAAAAGGCTAGCCAGGCTACACTACTGCAAAGGACTATAGACCCATAAGCCTGTCTTATTTCATGCTCATGCCGATGGAGGGGCTTATCGACATGTATATCAGAGACGTGATAAGCGATAACTATACCTATTAGGGCCGGTTTTTCATTGCAAGATCATCCGACTTTACGAGTTAAACTGAGGTTAACCCTAAAAATGAATTTTTCAGTGAACTAAGATTTGGTGTTAATCTCGGCTTAAGTAGCCGATCTCAGCAAAGATCCGCCTCATCCTGGAAATTTCGTTTGATGCCGTGTCGATAAGTTGGAAGTGGATAAGAGGTAGTGGATTAACTGGAGGCATTTGATGGCGCAGTACTCAAAGCTGTCTCCGTAGACCAAGTCCGAAACAGAGCTATCCCAAAGATGGGGAAGAGTTACAGACATTGTCCCTATATTGTCATCTTCGACTAGATGTCTGGGCGCCTACAGGGCCACAGCAAATCTTGAGCTGTCTCTTAGCAGTTAGCTCTATTTTAGGAAGCCTATAGAGCAACAAAAAGAGCAGGGTTTCAGGATAAAAGTAGTAGATATAATTTTACCTATGTACATATTTAAAAAAAGGAAAAAAAGCAATGCGAGAACTTGGGCTAGAGTCAGCTATAGTGATCTGTGATTTTCACACTTTGTGAAAGTCAATGTAATCAAAGTCAAACTAGTCCGTCTGCGTAAGGTGATCACAAAAATTTTGTTTTATTTAGGCTTTGGATGTAAAAAGACTTTTTTTTTATTCATGCATGCAGAAAGTCAGCCTAAGTGTAGGCAATAACACCAACTAACCAGAATGTTTAAAAAATTGGGATCAGCTGATTTTGACGGTGATTGATCGAGAGCTGTCAGAGGAAAATTGTCATGATCACAGTTTACGCCGAAGAATTTTAGTCTTTTGAGACATCACTTATCATAGTCTTCTATGATTAGACGATTAGACGATTAGACTATATTAGACGATTCTACCCCTGTATCGTAGCATGTATGCCCAGGCCTACCATATCTGGGGTACCTCAGACATTAACACTTAAAGGCGAGGCTTTATTCGATTTGGTTCAAAACTACAATAAGGAACTACAGAGGACTGTTATCCCTTAATACTCATACAGAGATCTCACCACAGGAAGAAAATATGAGTGCTTTAACCGATGAAAAAAGGCTAGCCTGGGTGAACAACTCATTTGCTCCCCTCAAGGCACCAGGGACGGATAATATTCGACGAGTAACGCCCCAAAAAGCAGGAGAAACTATCACTCTATATGGTTGAAAAATGTTTACAAGCGCTGCTTATGGCTGTGTAATGTTCCCAGAATTTGGAGAATAGTCCGAGTGACAGCTATTCATCCCCAAAGTAGAAAAGGCTAGCCAGGCTACACTACTGCAAAGGACTATAGACCCATAAGCCTGTCTTATTTCATGCTCATGCCGATGGAGGGGCTTATCGACATGTATATCAGAGACGTGATAAGCGATAACTATACCTATTAGGGCCGGTTTTTCATTGCAAGATCATCCGACTTTACGAGTTAAACTGAGGTTAACCCTAAAAATGAATTTTTCAGTGAACTAAGATTTGGTGTTAATCTCGGCTTAACTCACTAAATTTGGTGAGTTAATCTCGGATCATCTCTAGAGAACAGTATGAACTTATTTGAATGTTTTTTCTACGTGGAATGTCAGTTGATTTGCGGGTTGTTGTGAAAAATGACAGCTGGGAGAGTCAATAATTTCGATCAGATATTCAGATCTTGGTTTAAGGTGGGCTTAAGTCAGCATTGAAAAACCGGCCCTTAAAGTCACAGCATGCGTACATGAGAAGTTGGTCGGCTGCCACTGCATTGTATAGCGTAGCAGCAATGCAATGGGTGGGAAATTCCTTGGAATACAGGTAGTATACTTTGGGTGCTTAGAGTTTATGGTGCTTAGGGTTTTAAGAGATAGAGGAAGTATTACAAGTATGCCTGTTGTTATTGGTAATGGGGAAAAAATATTTGTTTTAGGCAAAGGTTGTGTAAACGTTTTTGCATTTAATCAAAAGCAATGGTTGGGAAAATGTCTGGAAAATGCATATTACGTGCTAAAACTTACCATGATCTATTTTCTTCGGGAATTGTTATGGACAAAAGATATAAGATGGTGTCTGACGAGGAAAAGTGTGAGATTTTAAAGGACGATCGCATTGTGGCAGTGGGAGTACCATGTCGCTGACTCTGCAAAATGTTGTTTCGTATCTTGGGGAACAATGAGGATGGTGGTGCAGCAAGTGGCAATGGGGGACATGGTGCTATTGGAAGAGCGAGTGTTGTGACCAAACGTGATTCTCTTGAATCGTGGCATGAGAGACTCGGACATTTCTTCCGTTCCGTATAAACCTGAACAAAACGGCCGTGCAGAGCGTGATATAAGGTTCATCGTTGAAATTGCTCGAACAATGTTGCATGCGAAGAATCTCCCAATCAAACTGTGGGCAGAGGCTGTTAATATAGCGGTTTTCCTGATCAATAGGTATGGTTCCAGTCCTGTTAGAGGAAAAACCCTTTCCAACTTTGTTTCAAGCGGGAAGCCGCTATTGAAAACCTGTAAGTATTCGGCACCGAAGTATTCATCCATATTCCGAAAGAGAAGCGTCGGAAGTGGGATCGAAAGTCGCAACATGGGTATTTCGTTGGGTGTCTTGGGATTCAAAAGGGATATCGAGTTTGGCTGCCGGGAACGAATAAGATTGATATTTCTCGTAATATTGTTTTCAAAGACCAATCTAATGTCTCTATAATTTCAGAACCAAGCAATCCCGATAGAAATATGAATGCTTTCAGGGAGCAAGGTTTATCGAAGCAAAACCTTCCGACCAGCCACAGTCTGAACAAATCGTTTGAAGAAGGGTTGGAGCTAAACGCCTGGAACCAAAACAAAAGTTGTGAAATATTGGGATCAGAAAATGACATGCAACTAGATCAACCAAAACCATTGCAACCCAACGCAGATGATAACGTAGAGGGTACAGAGTTGGAAACACCAGTGAATATCCGAGAGCGACTTCGTGGTTACAAAAAGCAACAATCATCTGCAACAAGCAGCATTCTAACAAATATGCTTGAAGGATACGCATTTGCCCACGAATGTTTTGAGCCCAAAGCATGTCATGAAGCAATGGAGTCACGTGATGCTAAGAAGTGGAAAGCGGCTATGGACGAAGAAATCAATGCGCTTCATCTTAATAAAACCTGTGATCTTGCCTACCTTCCAGGCAAAAGAAAAGTGATCGACGACAAGTGGGTGTTGAGACAAAGCTGTCGAAGGATACCTAAATCGACCGATACAAAGGCCGCCTTGTGGGGCGAGGATTTACTCAGAGGGAAAGGATTGACTACACAGAGACGGACTCCTGTGTTTTTGTGCATCAGTCGGATAAGGGCAACATTTTAATGCCTTTATACATCGACGATGGACTTATTGCGGCAAATAATGAAAAATTAGCGATGCAGCTCATCGAACATCTGAAAAAAATTTTTGAAGTGAAGGTGTCTGATGCAGAATTTTATCTTGGAATCCAGATAGAGCAGAAAAGTGATGGGTCGATTCATCTTAATCAATCAAGTTATGTGCAAAGATAGTTGCAGAAGTTTAACATGTCAGATTGTCATCCTGTGTGCTCACCTGCAGAAGGGTCAACTTCCAAAATTGGCAAGTTTCCTTTTCGAGAGGCAGTAGGGCGACTCTTATGTACTTGGCAATATCAACGAGGCCAGACATTTCCTACGCCTTGGGAGTTGTGTCACGCCATTTGGAAAATCCATCCGCTGAGGATGTGAATGCAAAAAAACGTATCTTTA
This sequence comes from Neoascia interrupta, assembly GCA_947623515.1. Lineage (NCBI taxonomy): Eukaryota > Metazoa > Arthropoda > Insecta > Diptera > Syrphidae > Neoascia > Neoascia interrupta. The sequence continues at coordinate 52,197,202 of OX392463.1, forward strand.
AATATTTAAAGGGGACAATAACTCATGGTATACTCTTTAAGAATAGCTTAAAATTTAATATTGATCTTTACAGCGACGCTGATTATGCCGGAGATATTGCAACTCGGCGGTCTACAAGCGGCTTCGTGTTTCTGTTTAATGAAACACCAATATGCTGGACGTCGCAGAGGCAGAGAAGTGTCAGTTTGTCCACAACAGAAGCAGAGTATATTGCTGCATCTGAGGCCGTGAAGGAGCTAGCCTGGGTAAAATCGCTTTTCCAAGATCTTCTTCCTGAAAACGAAATGAGAGCAGTGCTGTTTATGGATAATCAAAGCGCTCTGAAGCTAGTGAAAAATTCTCAATTCCACAAGAGGACCAAACTCAAATTTCATAAGAGAGAAGTTTAAAGAAGGCTTTTTCGAGCTTGTGTATGTGCAAACGCAGGAGCAGATTGCTGATGTTTTTACTAAGCCGTTGAGTAAACTAAAATTTGAATACTTTTGCCAAAAGATGAATATCGTTTCTAAATAATTTTTTTATTATGAAGTACAAATTGTGCCTATGCAAAATTTAATTTTTTTAATTGTAGAGTTTTTTTTAAATTTCATATAAGAAAGGATTTCGCACAGTTGATATGATTCATATCATAACATATCAGAATCATTGGTTGATGTATAATGCATGCAAGGTGAATAAATTCCACTCATATGGTTGAACCTATATGAGGATCATGGTGGTTTACCATCTTTGGGTAGGTCCTTGGATCGTTCTACTAAAATCAATGCCATACTTGAATTCTTTACAAGAAATAAAAAACGTCATTTGAAAAAAAAATGACATAAATACACACCTGAGTCTGCGACTCACTGACTCTCTAAAAATCACCCTTTCACTTAGTGAAAAAGCCCGACTGACGAATATCGTGTGTATCACCACACTACATGAAGGTACTGTGGGGCTGAGACGGGTGTAGTCATGCAGTATCTGCTTTAAAGCTGGGCTGTAGGGGGTTAAGGGCATACGCCGACGAAGTGGCATAATCCTGATCCTAGGCAAACTCCCATCAATCCTCAGCGATCGACTCAGCTACGCACTTCTTATTATGGGTTGAGTAACTGGCTGTTAACTGATTGAGGACTTTGGAAACCGACTTCAGCGTTTGTAAGACTCTTCCATACTTACTTCGCGGTTTTATGATCGAAGGCTACAGAAAGAAAGTATCATCTCTCTAATCTTATCAAGGTTTAAGGGTTGGCCCGCATGGGAATAATAGGATCTTTAAGGACCTCTCCCACCGCATCACGCCTCTGTGGAAACTGGGAGGTATGCTTCTAGACTTTAATGATACTCCACCCACAGGCTATCTTCCTATATGACATTCACTTTCAACAGGTGATCCGCCACAAGGATACCTGAAGGACTTGAATGGGAGGAAAAGACAATCACAGGATGTGGATGTGACAAGATCACCGTTCACACTGAAGACTCCATATGGCCATTCAAGCCATGGAGTCAAATGTGGTGAGGTCAAGAGTTGTTATACAATACTGTAAAATATCACTTTGCAATACTGTTGTGTTTTGTGGCTGTCAGCGCCAGGTAAAACCGATATCACGCCAAACGAAGAAGCGACAACCTTGCAGAACAGGGTTTGAGAGGAATTCATCTCAATCCCTCAAATCTATAAGAATTCCGCTGAGTTCGATAGAAACTCAAAAAAAGTTCTGCATACTGCACAACGATTGCTGAAGAAGCCGCAGGGACGTTGAAGAAATTCTTTCGTCACCTGCCATGCGAATGCTCAGACCTAAACAACAAAAGGAGAAGTACACTCGGCGGCAGTTACTTCTTCAATGAGCTCGAAGATCAAAGCAATGTGGATCAGAAATATCTCCTAAGATTTGTATATTAACCCGGATGGGTCCAAACAGAGGCACTTTGAGCTTTTACCAGCGATTTATTTTTGTTTTCGTTTTTCAGATGCTAAGAATGTTCTCAAACATTCTCTCGGAAATCTATGTGACTTAATTTTACTGAGACTGAGGTTATTTGCATAGCGTCAAGTTCTATTTCTTCGTTTTTGGAGTGCTTAAATGCAGTCTTTAATGGAGAGAGGATCCACCTCTCGAATTTTCTGAAGAATGATGCGCGTGAAAGCCGATGTAACCTTTTATTTTGCGTGCCGAACCCTTTTTAAAGTGGGTTTCCGAAATCAGGCATATGTCTACATTATTCTTCCGTAGGAATACTTCTAGTTCGTAAATTTTTTGCAAAAGGCCGTTTGCATTCCATGTCATGATTTTCTATTAAAAGCTTTTCGAGGTTTAAACTCGAGCTCGCTCAATTTGTTGAATATTACTTAATTAAGTTTCGTCTGTTGCTCAAGCTTTTGGATCTTGGACCAACAAGTGTGGATTCGCCCTTTTGACTCCGGTGGGAACTAGGACCAGCGACGTTTTCTGGCGCATTTTGAATTTTGCCTTTAATCAAACCCTTACCCCTTGTCGACTTAGGGGTTTTTGGCTTATCTACTTTAGGAGGTTTTAGGCTTGGGCCCTTATTTTCAATATTTTTCTTTGGAGCTTCATGTCGTTTTTGTAACTCAATGGCAATTTCGCAACCTCGGTAGCTCGCTGGGTGACTTCCCCTGCAATTGGCGCAAACCGCGGGGGCCTGACTGCTGACATTGCAATCCGTCGAGAGATGTTCGCCGGCGCATTTTACGCATTGCGGTTTTTTCTGGCAGTACGCTTGCGTGTGTCGGAAACCTTGGCATCGCTTACATTGGGGAACTAGCCTGTTGCCCTTCTGCTTGGGCTCGATTTTAACCTTGATGTTAAGGACTGATATAATTTTGTAGATTTCGTTAATATTCTCAGTTCTATCAAAAGAAAGCATAAAAATTTGCAGGCCGCGTCGGATAACAGCGGAATCCTTGCTTCGTCCGTACGTTGCTTCTCTTTCTTTATTATGTTCACGGCGTCAAGAATTTTAAAGCCTTGGGCTTGAACGTCTTGTATTAGTTCGTCCTTGGTACAGGATGGGTGTAGTCCTCTCGCGATAACCCGCAGCGGCTTTTCGAGGTGATTTTCATAAGTAAACCATTGGATTTTCTCTAGGTTCAAGTTTTGC